>CM053037.1:88619109-89909109 GCA_028564925.1 Lithobates sylvaticus
CCCAAGGACTGGTGCCCAGAACTGGACAGCATACTCCAGGTGAGGACAGACCAGAGTCTTGTAGGGTGGGAGAAGTATAGCTTTATCTCTTGAGTTAATGCCTGCCAATATTCTGATTGCTTTGTTAGCAGCAGCTTGGTATTGCATGCCATTGCTGAGCCTATCATCTACTAGGACCCTCAGGTTCTTTTCCATCCTTCATTCCCCCAGAGGTCCCCCCCCCCCCCCCCAGTGAGTAGATCGCATTCATATTTTTGCCACCCAAATGCATTATTTAAATTTTTTCCACATTAAACCTCATTTGCCATGTAGTTGCCCACCAGATTAATTAGTTCAGATCTACTTGCAAGGTTTCCACATCCTACGGAGAAGTTATTGCTTTGCTTAGCTTAGTATCGTCTGCAAACACAGAGATTGAACTCCATCCTCCTTCAAAGCCTCCATAGAAGTCTATGGCAAAGCACATTGAAGCTCTGCTAAAGCCTCATCAAAGCTCCACCAAAGCCTCATTGAAGCACAAAGCAATGTGTAAACAGGACTGTAAGCAACCATTTTATTTAGTGACGGGGGCTTTAACTGGCGTTCAGAGAGCTTTAACAAAACGTGTCTGAAGCCAAGTTTTCAAGCAATTGTAAATTATCCCTAAGAGTGTAACCTTTTAGTATAGCAAACAAGACCCTGATCCAGGACATTGAAATTGAGGTTTTAGGTCATTCCTGTGTAGCTTTGGCATTATTCTTATGGTCTTTGTCTTGCTTAAAAACATCTGTTGCCAAGGCTCAGGCTTCTGACAGCGTAAAAATGGGGTTTCCCCCAGGATTTCCATTTATTTAGCTATATTCATTTTACTGTTACAAAATTTTAGGATCTGCTGCAAATACACCCCCAAGCCCTCCCCCCCCCTCCACCACCACCACCATGCTCCATTGTGTGTGTGTTTAATGTGTTTTGCTTATGCCAAACAGTCAAAACTTTGAAGGTGTTATTTTTTCAAGTAAATAAGGTGAACCTGGTTTTTGCTTTGACTGCCAGTCAAAAGCAAGGAAAAAAACAAAACATGATTTTTGATTACAGTATTTATCAGCGTATAACACGCACCCTAATTTTAAGAGGGAAGTTTCGGGGAAAAAAACTTTCCACAGCCTCCTGCACATTACACGGACCCCCTGCACATTACACGGACCCCCTGCACATTACACGGACCCCCTGCACATGACACGGACCCCCTGCACATGACACGGACCCCCTGCACATGACACGGACCCACCACGCGAACCCCTGCACAGCTCTAAAGCCCCCCTCCCCTGTTCTTTCAGGAGACCTTCAGTCTCCTGGGACAGCATTGCCAGCCTACTCTAAAGTTGAGAAAACCTCACTGCCGGCCCCTTCTTATAACAAAGCTTCTATATACCTCAATTAATGCCTCTCTTGTGGACCCGGTCATGTGACTCTCCTCTGCTGTTTCATTGATGGTCACAGGACTGCTCTCCTCCAATCAAAAGCTACACTTGAGGAGGAGGCAGAGCAGCAGGAGGAGAGCGGCCAGAACAAGCAGCGTTACTTGAGGTATTACAGGCTTCCATTTATATTGAGAGTGACACAGGAGGAGCGTTTCATGAGAAAGGGCTGGCAGTAATGTTTTCTGAACTTTAGTTTACTGGCAGCGCTGTAGCAGGGCCAGGAGAGGCGGGGCAGCTGGCCTGACACCCTTCCAATGGGTGGCACCCGGGGAGGACCGCCCGATCCCTGCTCCCCGCCCCCCGTTGGTAAAAAATAAAATATATTGGCGTATAATACGCAGGCACGGTTTACCCTTTATTTTCAGGGTAAAAAGGTGCCTGTTATACGCAGATAAATACGGTAGTTTAATAAAGTGAAGCTTCATCTAACTTAGTATGCTTAGTATATATTTAGATTGGTAAGTGAACAGTGAAAAAATCCTATGATGTTTAGTCTGATGGCTATGCTGAGCATCCTTAGCTACCTCATTTATTTTAGTTGCTGTTCTCCAAAGTGCTGGCCCCAGTATTAGCCCAATGGCACTCTTGTTGCATTCCTATTGTGGAGTACATAGAAGACCTTCAGACCTTACAGGGTTTTGGATTATCCTTCAGAAATAGGCAGTGAAACCAGCTCATTATTTGGAATATAGGGGTCTAATCCTGAGCATCAAATAAAGTCCAATATCTCACTGAATAATGATCACATCACATGATTGTTCTTCAATAAAGATTTTGGACGTTATTCGATGATCCGAAGTGCTGGCAAATATGTGCATTTGATCAGTGATGTCTCCAGTTTCAGCTGGTTTATGCTTAAGCACCTGTCACTCCTGTGCCTTACTCAGGTAAGTGTGCGATGGGAATATATACATTGACTTGAGCGGTGTAGATTGAGGTTTCTCCTGTGGAAGAAATACTCTGACTTTACAACCTCTGAATTAAGCTGTCCAGTCCAGAAATATTCTAACTGCACTTTTGCATTAAAGTTTTGAGCCTGGTGGTAGCCTTGTTTTGAGACAGTCCTATTTGACCAGTTTCACTCCAGACCTCTGCAACTAAACACTCTCGTCTTCATGGGACAAGTCCGTTAAGTCCCTGATAGACCAGTTAGTTTGGCACTGAGGACCAGGTTGTTCCTAGACTGGTGGCTCAGGAATGCAGCTTTGTAATCAGCGGGGGTCTACTTTTCTGTCTTGTTGAAAATCCTCATGAATGATGCCAGCCTTTTGGTTGTCCCCATCAGAATCCTCCCCTTGCATCATGGTCCCCATCAGAATCCTCCCCTGCCAGGCTGCCAACTGGTCTTCTGTTCATATGTTCTACCAGATAGACATCGTGACAGCCTCATCTTTTGCCAGTTATGGATGTAAGGTCCATCAGTCAGCACTTTGATCTACAGCCAGTCCATGATCCTCCTCCTTTTTTTTTTTTTTTTTAAATGAGCCTGTTCACTTTGTTTCCTTGGGGCCCACTGTGTTTATGATCATGCTTTTGGTACTTTTTTTCTACAAAACTGAAAAGAGGAATTCTTGGCATTGACCAAATGCTGAAAATAGGAGAGAACTTCAGCCGCACACAGCATATTTCTATAACCTTGCAAAAACAAGGAGCCTTTAATTAAAAAGTCAGGTATGGACAAGGTAAACAAAACAAACAGAAATATAAATGTTTTATAAGTACAGTTATGTTAATCAAAGCTGGATGTCAAGCAAACTGTTAAATACACTAACATATCTACATACACACAAATATTACAGTACATACATAATATAAAAAGGATTAACGCCCTTTGAGGTTTTAATTTTTTTTTGGTCATAAAAAATTGAATTCCATAATTATTTGCATTAAATACAAAGAAAAATAGGATTTTTGTACTCGCCATAAAATCCTTTTCAGCAGATCTAGGAAGGCTTGCAAGAGCCTAGTCTGCTCCTAAAGTAAGGATTTGCAGTGTGCTGAGCATGTGGAGGGAATAGCAAGAGCCAAGAATAAGATTTAAACTGCAGATAGAGGTCAGAGGAGAGAGAAACCGGAGAGATGATAGAACACACTGTGCTGCCAGGGGAGATGAAGAAGTGAAAATGCAGCCAAGAAGAACATGTTGCTTTTTTTTCTTCCATGGCAGCACTGTATACCTGCTCTGAAAGATTCCAGGAAATGTATAGCTACTGAAAGGCTCCCACTGTTGCACAACTTAACTAATGTAACCAAATGTTTGGTCATGGACTTTAAGAAAAAAAAAAAGGTACAGATTAATGCTACACTGCCTAACATTATCCAGTACATTTAAAAAAAAAAAAGCCCAGGGTTCAATACTATAAGTTCTAGGATGCACAGATTTTGACTGTTCTTTAATTGAAGATTACGCTCCACCTCTAATGACTGTCATTGCCTATCTGCCACTCGGTTCTTAAAGTGGTTCTAAAGGCTGTAGGTTTTAAAAAACCTGTGTGCAGCAGCCCCCCAAATACTTACCCGAGCTTCCTCTTGATCCAGCGATGTGCACAAGATCATCGGCTATACAGGGATTCTCCCTCCTTATTGGCCAGTGAACCAATAAGCGAGAGGGGGTAGGGCTGAGCCATGGCTCTGTGTCTGAATGGACATGCAGAGCAGCGGTTTGGTACAGTGCCTGCTTGGATGCCCCATTGCAAGCTGCTTGCTCTGGGGGCACTCGACAGGAGGGAGGGGACAGGAACGCCGGCAGGGGACATGAGATGAGGAGGATCGGGGAGTTCTTTGTGCAAAACCGCTGCACAAAGCAGGTAAGCATGACATGTTTGTTTTTTTTTTTTGTTTTTTAATGTCACTTTAAATAGAAGAACCTGTAAAGCCTCTTGTAATTGACATTTGGCTTGGTGAAATACAAAATAGAGGCTCTGGGTACAAAGGGCACTTGGTGTCGATTTGAGACCAATATAGATACTTTAAGTAACTTTTAAGTACCACGGGGTGCTCTTACACCAATGTAAGCTTAGGTGCATTTTGGGGCAGGTCAGTCTGAGGACCATAGCATATTTTTGGTTTTGAAGCTGTATTGGGATTTCAGGTACCGTATTTGTTTTTTTTAGTTGCCTTAGCCTATTGTTGGCCAAAAATATGGGAAAAAAATATAATTTTTGTGTTTTCTTTTTGATCAGACAAAATGTGTATAAAATGGGCAGCAGTGTGCATTTTTTTTTTTATAAATTGTTGTCATTTATGTTGAGTACATTTACACTCACACATGTGTTGCAGTAATGTGCTTTGAAACCCATATTTTGCACTCATACTGCATTACAATGCCATTTATTTTAAATGGTATCCCAATGTACTAATACAGTTGCAATTAACGCACATTTGCTCATAAAAGTATGTTAAATCTATATTATCTGGAAACAATGCGCATATGAGATCTTATGCTTCCAAATTATAGGTAGGTCAAAATGAGTGGTATTCAGACATTTATTTAGAACCGAGAAACTGGCGAATTCATTACCTCCTCCAAAATAAGCTTCCATATTGTAATAAGAGGCTCAAAAGACAGAAACTATACATAGCCTAATGCTGCTGCTTGAGGAGTTGACAGAACATGATGCATTGTAGTAAGACGTCTGTGAACGACAGAGAGACCAGAAGAGGGCAGTTGATGCAATTTTCTGTATATTTAAGACTACAGTTACCATTTACAGCACCGAAAGACAGCTGCTGAGGATAGTATTCAGCAGCTATGAGGAGGCACTGTTGAGAAGATTGGTAGAACAAGCAGGCACCTGTAGCACAAGCCAATGGTATACAGCAGATGTGAGGAGACATTGCAGGGAAGATCTGGAGCACACCATTACATATAACTAATGTGTATGCTTCTGTATGTAAAAAAAACAAAAAACAGTATGCCGCAACAAAGCATTTAGCTATATACAGAATTAGAAAGCCATGTCTGTCGGTAGTTTCTCATGTCTTCCTACTGCCTTTTTTTTTAGTAAACCTCTTTGCTCAAAACACCCATCT
This sequence comes from Lithobates sylvaticus, assembly GCA_028564925.1. NCBI lineage: Eukaryota > Metazoa > Chordata > Amphibia > Anura > Ranidae > Lithobates > Lithobates sylvaticus. The sequence goes on from CM053037.1 coordinate 88,624,602, forward strand.
TTGTGGGCCCTCTTAGTGAGTGAGACCAGTAATGGAAGAAGTTAGCACTTTCCTTGTAGCCTACTCACTGATTTTAGCATTTTAGATAAAGGTTATCTGTCCTCAAAAATCAAGAATGTTCTAATTTCTTTTGTAGCACTGACCCCCAAAGGAGCTGCTGGATTTAATTGGGCCTTCACTTTACCAAGAAACCCCACTAACGTGACTCGATCCCCTTGGCACAGCTGTGGTGCAATACAATACAGTATAACATGAGACTATGTACAATACCTGTATTATGAACTCAGGATACCTGATGGGGGAAAAACAGTACGCCACACAACTGGATACTTAACCAGATCTATTTTTATGGAATATTATATTTAAACAGGTGGTTACATAAATTGTGCTGTCATCCCAACATAGGACGACAGCACAACATATTGCAATATAAAACAATATAAGACATATGTATATATATATATATATATATATATATATATATATATATATATATATATATATATATATATATATATATATATATATATATATATGTGTGTGTGTGTGTGTGTGTGTGTTTTAACCTGGGAACTCCCCCTACTTTAAAAGTTATACGTGAGGCCTCGCTGAAAGTACTTTCTCCCGTATCTTCTTTCTTGGCTAGCTAAAAATGACTCCTTTGATATTTGTAATCCAAGGTATGTGAAGAGTTAGCTCAGGGTGCTCCGGGTGTAATTCCAATAACTTGTATACAACGCTTGGGCACCAAAGTGAATTAGGCCCCAAGCCTGCTCAGTGTCAGTTGCTCTGTTACTCCTCCGTGGAACTGCAGATTCCAGCGGGACCTGTAAGTCAGTCTAACTGCGTGTAACAAGTTAACAAAACGGTGGGCCGTAACCCGCTTACCAACTGGATCAGAGTTCCGTGTGATACTGTGGTCCGGTGACTGTAGGTTGCTTCTAAGTCAGCTGTGGCCAGACGCTCTGTACTGCTCCGCTGGGTGGACCCGGTCCTCCGATACTTCGATGAGTGTCTCTGGGCCTTGTCAATCCGGTCACCGTCTCAGGCTCCATCAGGTCACTTCGCAAACAAGCAGGTTTGCACTCCGTGGTGACTGTCTGCCGCTGTCTCCGGGGAGCCTCCTCACAGATCCGCACAGGCAGGCAATGTGATCCCAAGAGACCTAAAATGGCCGCTCGGGTTCCTTTTATCTCCTACCCAGCATGCACTGCATAAGAATGTGTTCCTGGGTAGGTCACACAGACTCCTGGGTAACAAGGTCAAACTTCTGAATCAAAACAGTCACTTCCTGTATCAGTCTTTTGGGTTGTTCAGAGGTAAATATATACAAGTGCATTACCCATGTTTGGTCACTAGATGGCTCTAGATACGGAACCATAGCAATGTCCATTTACCTTACATTAAGTAATGCATAACCACATCAATGTACAAGAATGTCAGCGCTACACTTTAAAATGACAACTTTTCAAAACATACTTTTAAACTTTTTCATATTATAGGGTATGGTTTGAATATCTGGTTTGAATATTCCACTGCCCTTGGACATTGTATCCTGTTACATAGCACTGGGTATACGAAACACACAGAACACAATACAGCACAGGCACATACAGAGCACACACCGCATAGACAGCCCAGCATGCACTACCCAAAATTCAGGCAAATGGACACGGGGAATACAGAAAATAAAATTTGTGATTTGGCAGGTAAGAAATAGGAGGCAGTATCAGTGGTCAACATGATTAATGTATGCATACAAAGAAGTATGCTATTATTCCAACTGTTTTTCTTACATTAAAATACGGTAGTTCACATGTAGATGGTGTATGTAGAGCTTTTTTTTTTTTTATGTGGCAGAAGTGGTTGTAAACCTCAGACATGAAATATGAACAAAGCATATTCCTCTATCGTGTGTACTTGTCTCAATCCAGAGCACTAAGTGTCATTTCTGTCCGCTTCCTCTATCTGATGAGTTTTCCTGAAAACAAGAGAAAATGGAGATTTGGAGAGGGGTGGGCACAGCATGTAATTGACTGCATCAGTTCTTTTCCTGTGTGATTGGGGCATGTGTCCCTTCCCTACAATCAGTTCTCAGAGCTCTCCTCACTGATGTAATTTCAGCTCTCCACCCTCTGCTTCAGAGCTAAGAGATCCTATATAAATTCTTCTTTACTTTGTATGGATATAGGGGAAAGGCAGCTGTAGATAACCAGGCACAACTTATGCAGGAGCATTTGTTCCTTTGTGTATCGTATGAGGCCAGTCAGTTCTCTGATTTATATATAAGAGTTTACAAGCACTTTAAAGTGATACTAAACACACACACACACACACTTCTATTTCACTAGATGGATGACGGCACTGTAATTATTTTAATAAAAAATCATCTAAGTACCCTTTTCCTAATTAATATCCAGCTGTACATAACCCATGACCTCTGCTGCTGGTCACATGTTCAAAGTAAAAAAAAAAAAACAGCATTTAGAATACTGAGTAAAAATACATATCAGTATTATACAGTTTTATATTGCCAAACAAATATATATAGTAAGTCCCCTACATATAAACCTTTGAGTTACAAGCTTTCAAAGATGCAAACGCGTTTGCAGAGTTTTTTTTTTTCATTCAACCCAGCGGGCTGAATTAAAAAAGAAAACTGACAGATTGCCGTACTAACACAAGCAATGTTGGTGCAGCGATCTCCCCAGCTGTGCTATTGTGTTCTGACAGTGGGGCTCCCTCCACCAGAACACCACTGATTACTGCTCGCAGCCTTTGTCTGCAAGCACTGATCTTTGTTGGACTTGCGAATGAGCTCCCGAAACTGATAAGTAGGGGACTTGCTGTATTTGTAATCGAATCTTTATTATTTTTTGGCAATAACATTGTGTGGGTGGATTTCTGCCAGTCACAGGCTGTCACACCCCTCCAGTCAGTGTCTTAGAATAAGATGGATGTGAAGCCACCATTAATCTACATGTAATATTATGCCCCCATTGTGTTTTGTTTGTTACTGAGCATGTATAGAGCGAGTGGGCTGTCATTTACCACTTTGTATATACACACATGTGTGACTCTATAGTCACATGGGCTGCTCAGACGTGATAGGGTGCAAATACTCCACAAAGAAACTCGCTCAGAAGTGAGCATGTGCAGAGTTGCCACCACAGCTGCAAAATCCCTAGCTGAATTGATGACTTGGACAGAAGGTGGAGATGGAGAGCAGCAGGATCAACCAGTTTTTTTTGCAGAATACACACAACGAATCTCATAGTGACTGAATGAGTATGAACATCATGAAATACAGCATTTATTGATAGTTTTTTTTATGATGCCAGTTTAGTGAGACTTTAATTGCTCTCTATGTCCTCATTGGGATGATTCACCCTCTCTATTAGTCTTGGTGACCATTGATTAGATATCCAATATTTTAGTGTTGACACCAGGATAATGGGTATAGGTAAATCTTTCAATGGGAATACCTGTTCTGGTGACCTCTATATAGAGGAATTCACCTCATGTTGCATGTCAGCTGTTCCTTGGGCAAACTCTGCTATCTTTTCTGTGCCTAGCTTTTGATTCCTGAATGCTTAATTACTACCAAAATACTTTACTAGTGCTAGGTTGTATTACGGCATGGAAAACTGGCCCTTTTTTGGGTCTTGCTAAATTCCCTAGGAACAGAATTCTCTTAGCTTAAAAGTGTCAATGAGCAAGATTCCAACATAATTTGGCTAATAAATTGTGTTCTCAGTCATTACTGCACTGCGCTCATATTAGTTACATAGTTAGGTTGAAAAAAGACACAAGTCTATTTAGTTCAACCCCAAAAAAAAAAATACAATCCCATATACACAGTCCTTCACCCACAGTTGATCCAGAGGAAGGCGAAAAACCCCAGCAAATCATGCTCCAATTTGCTACAGCAGGGGAAAAATTTACAAATTAATCTTTCCAAGCCTGTAGGCTTTACCATACACATGAGCCGTGTGTGGGGAACTGTCAAACGCTTTTTCAAAATCCAGGTATACCATGTCCACAGCCACCCCCCCCAGTTTTTACCCCCCCCCCCCCCATAAAAAGAAATCGGGTTCGTTTGACAACTTGTATTTAAAGAATCCATGCTGCCTGTTGCTTAAAATATATATATTTTTTTTCTGGCAAGAACTCGTCTATGTGGTCTTTTATTAAACTCTTCAGTATCCTCCCGCCTATAGAATTTAAACTGACAGGTCTATAGTTACTTTACATCCCAATATGGGCACCAAATTGGCCCTGCGCCAATCCAGTGGTACCATTCCAGTCATTAACGAGTCCCTAAATATTAGAAACAATGGCCTTGAAATGACAGAGCTCAATTTGTTTTAGGATCCGTGGGTAGATGCCATCTGGTTCAGGTGCTTTATCCACCTTTATTCTGTCTAAATATTTCTGGACCAAATCACTTTTGAGCCATTGTGGATCATTTGGGGCTGTGTCACTACCACCCCCATTATGGACATGAGCTCCCCCATGCTCCTTTGTATACACAGTGCTGAAGGAAGCATTTGATTTGCCTTCTCATTGTCCCCAGTCACCCACTCTAGATTATTTTTGTAAAGGGCCTACATGCTGAGACCTGTCCTTTTTTAGGCCGGTTTCACACTGGGGCGGTGGTATATTTAGCGCTGCTTTACCGTTGTTTTAGCCGCGGTATTCGGCTGCTAGCGGGGTGGTTTTAACCCCCGCTAGTGGCCGAAAAAGGGTTAAAACCCCCACAAAGCGCCGCTGCAGCAGGGCTTTGCCGGCGGTATTACCGCGGTATCCCTGCGGTGTCCCATTGATTTCAATGGGTAGGAGCGGTGAATACATCGCTCCTTCACCGTTCCAAAGATGCTGCTAGCAGGACTTTTTGTTATCGTCCTGCTAGCGCTCCAGTGTGAAATCCCTCCGGCTTTCACACTGGAGTTAAAGGACCCGCTTTTTTCAGGCGCATTACAGGTGCTATTTTTAGCGCTGTAGCGCCTGAAAAAAAAGGCGTGAAAGGGGCCTTACTGTTTTTTATATTTGAAGAGTTTTTTGTTGTTGGCCCTACTAAGTCCTGGAGAGCAGCCCTCATCCTTGGAAAATTTGCTCTCTTACAGTTAAGTGTTTTATCTTACCCGCATGTGTTTGTTGCTTACAGCTAACATTAAATGGAATCATGTAATGGTCACTGCTACTCAGATGTTCTTTTATATGAATTTTGGTAATAAGCTCTGCATGGTTTGAGATTACTGGGTCCAGTAGTGCGTCATTCCTAGTCAGGGCCTCAATAAACTGGACCATAAAATTGCCTTGTAATAGGTTTATAAATCTTTGCCCTTTAACTGTCCCAGCAGTGCCATTACTCCAATAAATTTCTGGGTATTTGAAATCCCCTATTATTATCACTGTCCCAGCCCTTGCAGCCTTTTCCATCTGTGCAAGGAGCTGAGTCTCCACCTCCTGACTAACACTGCAATGTCTATAATAAACTCCAATGTCAACCTTTTGTAGTACTCACACCCATGTACAATTCCACCCATAATGCTTCAGCCTCATCACACTCTCCATCAACTAGGTCCTCTTTCACACTCGCTTTAAGATCACTTCTCACATAGAGACAGACACCACCTCCAGGAATCCAGGAATATTAATAGCCCAGTCATGAGAAGAATGAAGCCAAGATTCAGCAATACCAATTAGATCATAGTTCTCCTTGTGCACCAGAGCCTGCCTAATTGCCTAATGTAAAATAAATTGCTACCTAAAATGGGCAATAAAAACAAGGCCTCTAAAAGCTAGTACCCTAAACAAATAACCTTTTATAATAATGAATTCAATTATCTTTACTTCAAAGTTACGCTCATCTTAGTCATGTAGAAAATTTCAGCTGGCAAATTTCATTGAAATTTACAATGCAGTTTTATGATTTAAAAATGCTGAAATCATACTGTAAGGTTGCATTTAACAAGACACAATATGGTTAACTGTTAGAAAAAAAAATAGAGGAAGTCAGAAAGATGTTTGCTCCCAGGTTCTGTTCTAATGCTGTCTGGTAGAAGTTTATTGGAATCATTGAATTATTTGAGTAATTTGACCTTAAACCTGTAAGCCAATAATGGATGTCTGTGGAACACAATACATTTCTAAGCTCAGCATAACTTGCTCTTTTAGGTAAACATGTTGCTGATTCTAAAAATTTTTAAGCACCTATTAAAAAAAAGTATATTTTTCAACAGCGATTGGAAAATTGTATTGTTCCTGGTAGTTTGCTTCTTTTGGAGTAGTGCATTAAATGACCCTCCTGACCACTCCACCTGAAAATTACTTTTACTAAAGTTCTCTTTTTCGTACCTAATGGGACACAGAGCAGGCTATAAATCATGACTACCTGAGCTAGGTGCCACCTATAGCTGAATGGACACTGACTGAAAGACACAGACCGGAAGTCTCCCTATATAACCCTTCCCACTCCGAAAGCACCTCGTCACTGAAGTACAACTCTCTGTATAGTAATACCAGATTCTCAAATTGTTCCATCTAGGATGGGGATCCATTCCTATAGCTGGGACGCTAAGATGGATGGTTCCTGGGCCCCACTTTGATGGAAGTGGATGTTTAATCAGGGATTGCCTGTATGCAGCCAATTAGTGCTGAACCCTACAGATGCAGAGCCCTTTGCAGCAATAACTAACCAAGGATCTTGCGGCAAGAAGAACCGGTTGCATGTTGAAGCAGACACTAATGAGGGGGTAACAGAATTCCCCTGGGCCCTGTGCTTTGCGATAGATGCCCTGAAGGACTATATTCAACAAATTATTAATTTTGCACTGGTGTCTGTTTACATGCATAAGGTTCTGTTGTTGAAAAGCTGGTCTGCAGAGCTGTCCTCTTAGAAATTATTAGCAGGGTTTCCTATTCAAGGGGAACACCTGTTCTCTAATGGCTTGGATAAATACTGTGTATGCAATATATTTCTGGTGGTAAGAGCTCCCTTTTCCCACTTAAGAAAAAGGGCAAGCATCCAGCATCAAGGGGCCCTGCCCCTCTGGCTTCCAGTTCCACTTCTAGGCAGTCCTTTCTGCACTTCCAGATGGCCGGGCCCAGAGGAAGAACTTAAGGCCAAGGAAAAAATGGTCCTGGTCAGCTAAACTGGAATTTAAGTCCTCTTCACTGTGAAGGGGTGCCACAACTTGTTTGGGTGGGGAGTTGGCTTTTTCAGAAGCCGTGCAAAAACAGATTTAGACAATTGAGTCCTTTCCACAGTTTCTCACAGGTAGGTTGCAGTTTCAGACCCCCTTTCCTCCATGATTTGAGGTTGAATGTACTTGTAGATTGGTGAAAGAAGACATTGTTGTTTCAGGTGGTCAATTGTCCATTGGCCTAGTGGGTAATTGGATTGGTTCCAGTGACCCAATAGTTCCTTGTATTTTACTTCCATCTCTTCACAGTCCAAAGGCCGAATGAGGATGTGCAGCCGATTTTGGACTTGCTGGGCTTGTGTAGGGTTCAAGGGTTATGCATTCTGGGGTATCTGGACGACCTGTCAGGGAACAGTTGGTACATCAGTTAAGGCAAAATGTGTCCCACACGATTCGTGCACTGGAAGGTCTGGTCTGGGTTCCCAATGTGCAGAAATCGACATTAGAACCAGCGCAGAACCTGGAGTAACATTAAAGTGGCGTTCCACCCAAAAATTGAACTTTTGCTTTACGGGAAGGTGACCCCCTAACATGCAACATCTGGCATGTAATTTTTGGGGGGGAGGGGAGCGGATAGCCTCTTTTTAGAGGGTTCCAGCTTCCACTTCCTCCCGGTGCACCGTGGCACCGGAAGGGAGATCACCTCTCCCACTTCCTCTCAGCAATCATCTGGGACATGTCACAGGTCCCAGATCATTGCCTGGCCAGTCACCGAGCCCCGCATTGCATGCATAGTAGGTGCCCGGCTGTGAAGCCACAGCCGGGCGCCCACAGTGACAATGCCGGTGAAGAACTACGCTTTAACTAGGTTAAGTGTATATAGGAGTATTTACATATACACAGCCAGTTGTGAGGATTCTTGAACAAAAGCAGTAGTTTGATCTAATTTGAGCAGTAGTTTGATTTGATTTTAATAGTACATTAATTGATAGGGTTGCCTAATATATATAAATTACACAGTATTTGCAAAACAATGTACAGTATAAATACACTGGGGTAATTTTTACAAATTACAAAACCATCTTTACAATACAATTTACAGTACAAGTATGAAATTTGTTTACCTCTCAGTTTCGGATACGTTCATACTGAGTGCTTGTGTGTCCCCACGACAAGTGCACAGCTTAGTAACAATGCACTATATCCCCCTCTCCATTTTGTACAGTGGCTAATACAATGCACCCTAACTGGTCACTATACATGGCAAATGTATATTGGGTGCAGCCTGATTGGACGATTCAAATAAGGCTTCTGTTTACAGCCCATGTGAGATGTGCTAAGGAAAGACCATGGTCAGACCTTGGAAGTAGAAACCTATTTACAGTAACACCAACAGGGAAGCTAGGAATGGTTTGATGCTGAAACACACTCAATGGTTTATATATATTTTCTGCTAAATTAGATTTCAAATTACAGTATTACTGTTAATGGGGATTTTACCTAAACTGCATATCAAGTATCTAGGCCTAATCTTGGACAGTGTCCAGGCGAAGATGTTATTGCCTCCGGAAAGGGGCTTTTCTCTGAGAGATCAGGTGTCTGCACTAAGAAGTTACAAGTCTCCTTTGATTCCTCTTTGTATGAGATTTCTGGGGAAGATGGTTGCCACATTCAAGGCAGTCCTATAACAGTTCTATTCCAGGCTGTTGCAGAGAAATGTCCTGTTGGAATGGAGTCACTGGATTGTCAAATGTTCCTACGTCCCAGTATGTTTTGGGCATTGAACCATGATTCTGCCAGTTGTTTGGAAATGGGTAACTTTGAATGCCAGTTTAACAGGATGGGGAGCTGTGATGGGGTTTCTTTCGGTTCAGGGGATGTGGTCTCCTCAGGAAAGGGTTTTTCCTATCAACATTCTGGAACTGCAAGCAGTCTCCCTCACTCTGTGTCACTGGACAAGGCAGCAGCAGAGGCTTCCAATTAAAAGTCCAGTCGGACAATGCCACGGCAAGGGCCTAGGTCAAACATCAAGGAGGCACCAGTAGTGGGGCTGCCCAGATGGTGATGGGTTGCATACTGTCATGGGCAGAATGTCCTGTAGTATATAGTACAGATCCCAAGTGAATATGCAGGCAGACTTTCTAAGTTGCCAGCAGTTAATTCTGGGGGAATGATCGCTCCCAGAGCGATTTGTCACACAGCCCAAGCAGATTGGGCGTTAAGACTGTCTCCTCATCATAGTGTTATGATCATAGCTGAAGCACAAGAGTTAGTAATGGGAATAAAAAAAAAAAAAGCAAGATGGCTAGTGCCCCCAGGGATGATGGGGAAAGAAATGTATACACCGCCAAACCACTGAAAGGTGTTCATGCTATAATGCACCAGAATGTAAACTATCCATGGGCCATATGCGTGGGGGTTAATGATGGTGACGATTGGAAGTTTAGAGCCTAGTAACATGAGCTACTATGTTACTGGGCTTCCAATCATCACTATCATTAGCCCCACATATGGCCCATGGACAGTTTACATTCTGGTGCATTATAGCATGAGCGCCTGGCAGTGGTTTTGTTGTGTAGAACGATTTGTCATCGATGGGGCACATCGGATGTGGATCTGCTAGCGTCCAGATTCAATGCAAAACTGTAGAGGTTTGTCTCCAGAATCAACGATCCGCAGGTGATTAGAGTAGACACCCTAGTAACACAATGAGACTAAATAACGTAAATAATTTTGCGCAAAAAATACAATCAAAGTGAATAAAGTGCAATAATAAAGAATTCCAGCAGGTCGCGCTGGTAATAAATAAATCTGGAAACCTTCAATCAATGAGTGATCAATACAAGCACGATACAATAACTAAAATAAATAGTGACAAACGTCCAAGATTTAAAGTGCCAAGTGCATAAATATGTGTAAAAAAATGTCATAAAGAAATAAAAGTATAAATAGGTGACAATGGTGCCAAGTGAAAAAAATCAAGGAGTGAAATTAATACGGATCGAAACCATGACAGAGTAAAAATGAATGGATTAATAAATATGGATGAATAAGTAGAATAAATAAATATATGAGGTAGTCCCAGAATGAATAACTAAATGAAATAGTAGTCCGATTAAATATATAAACCAAGTCTTAATGGTGTAATGGCATATATTGCTATTCCATGGTCCAATTGGATCAAACACTAAATCAAACTATGATCCAAATGGTTCTCCAAAATTGCTCCAATAATTCCTGAGCATTGTTATATTGCTGGGTTTAGTATATATTGATAGTGGATTTCATCAATTTTTTTCTCTGTATTCTCCGGCAGTTCCTAAATGTCTTGCAGGACAATTTTATGGGTTGGATGGTACACGCACCAACTAGAAATAAAGCGTTACTGGATCTACTGATTACCAACAATACTGACCTGATCACGGATGTGGATATATGGGGCAATTTAGGTAACAAAGATCAATTGGCTTCTGTATAAATCACACAAATAGGAAACATAAGTGGAATACAAAGTCACTGAATTTCAAAAGAGCCAACTTCCCTAAACTACAAACCTTGCTAGAAGGCATAAATTAGGATAAAATCTTAGGAACAAAGAACACGGAGGAGAGATGGGTTTGCTTTAAGAGCATATCCCATTGGGTAATAAATTTAAAAGAGCAAACAAAAGACCTGGGTGGCTTAACTCCAATGTAAAAATGCATATAAAAGCAAAGGAGAAGGCCTTCAAAAAATACAAAGTTGAGGGATCATCCTCGTTGTTTAAAATTTATAAAGAATGCAACAAGAAATGTAAGGGTGCTAAAAGGACGGCTAAGATAGATACATGAAAGACACATAGCAGAGGAGAGCAAAAAAAAATCCCAAGAAATACTTTAAGTATGTAAACAGTAAAAAAAGGGAAGACAGACCATATTGGCCCAATAAAGAACGTGGAAGGACATCTGGTTACAAAGGATGAGGAGATGGCGAAGGTATTGAATTTATTCTTCTCCTCAGTCTTCACGAGGGAATCGGGGGGGCTTCAGTAACCAAAACTGTAGTGTTTATCCTCATGACACATCACAGGAAGCCCCAATTAGACTTGGGAAACTTAACATTAATAAATCACTGGGACCAGATGGCTTGCACTGAGAGTACTTTAGGAACTCAGTCAAGTAATTGCCAGACCATTGTTCCTAATTTTTACTGATAGTCTACTGACTGGAATGGTACCAGCTGATTGGAGAAATGCCAATGTAGCACCAATATTTAAAAAGGGCCCAAAATACATCCCTGGGAATTACAGACCAGTTAGCTTAACATCAATAGTATGTAAACTCTTGGAGAGGATGATAAGGGACTATATACAAGATTTTAGTAATGAGAACGGTATCATTAGCAGTAATCACCATGGATTCATGAAGGATCGTTCTTGCCAAACCAATCTATTAACCTTCTATGAGGAGGTGAGTTGCCAGCTAGATAAAGGAAAGCCCATAGACGTGGTGTATCTGGATTTTGCAAAAGCATTTGACACAGTTCCCCATAAACGTTTTAATCTATAAAAAAAAAACAAAAACAAAGGGTTAACGCTGCGCTAGAAATAGAATCTGAAAAATACATTAAAATAAAAAGCTACCAGCACCATAAAGTCTGATACTAAACTAAAATGCAATAGAAAAATCGAGATGCAGCACTGATATAATGAAAATGATGAATGAAATTAATCAGAAAAGTTATGGTGAAAAAAACTCTCAATTAATAAAAATTAAGGCAAATATTGCACTATAAGTGCTAAAGGTGATACACCAACTCATTCTAATAAAACAACACCAAAAAAATATTGAAAAATTAAAACAAAAAATTAAAAATAATGGTGAAAAAACTCACATGGAAAACTAAAGCAAATGTCACAAAAAGAAAATATCACAAAAATTATAATGAATAAAACTATAGATAATAAACACGTGAGTTAAGTGATGAATATAAAAAGCGTGAAATTTCTTAACCAGTAACTTAACCAATAACTAGGAAAAGGAAAATGTAAAAAGTGCAGAAAAAACAAAATTAGTCCACATACAGTGTAAGGTGATGCTCCAAGGAAAATGATAGTGAAAAGCAAATCCTGCATCCAAGACAATTCACACTCGAGTAATGAGGCTCCTTACCGACTACAGTTGACCACCGTAAAGGTAGTCTCACTAGGCACAATTCAGGTCTCCCAAAAACCTATACCGGCATCTGCAGTTGAGGCTATGATCGTGGTACTCTCCGATGGCAAAGGAACTGGATCCTCCTCACTCACTCCTGCAAGTCTGCTGCGGTTTCTGTCAGTTTCCCTCCTAGACTTGGCTTCTTCCTCTGTTCTAGAAACTATTAGATAAGCACCTGAATGACCACAACATACAGGGATATACAAGATAATACTGACATATAATCATACACATAAGTTGGACTTGATGGACTTTTTTAAACCCCACCTACTATGTAACTACGTAATTCATTGTTTGTTCTTGAATGTCCTGGTAGCTATTAACCACTTCAATACCAAGGACATCATATGACATCCTTGATATTGAGTGGGGATATCTGAATGATGCGTGCAGCTACAGGCACCATTCAGATATCAATGTTTCTGGCCAGCTATTCTGTGCACGATAAGAATGATCATAGTGGCAGTTCCGCCGCTTGATATCGTTCTTATAGGCAACGGGAGGGGACGTCCCCCCCCCCTCCCGCCGCCATCCGGTGCTTCTCCGGGCTCTCCCGTGCCATCAGGGGCCCGGAGAAAGAATCGCTCGCCGCCGGATGACGAGCATAGAGATTTCCGGTCTCTATGACTGTCGGAGGCCCGGACGCGACGTTATGACGTCACGCCCGGTACCTGGAAGTAAACAAAGCCGCGATCGCGGCTGTCAGCATGAGATCGATGAATTTTTTTTTACCGATCTCATGCTTTCCAGCCTGGAGGAGAGATGACCCCACATCTCTCTATAAAGCGGACCTGTCACATACATTCCTTGTAATAGGAATAAAAGTGATTTTTTTAAGTGTAAAAATAAAAAAAATGAAGTAAAAAAATAAATTTAAAACGCCCCTGTCCCCGGTAGCTCGTGCTCAGAAGCGAACGCACACGTAAGTCCCGCCCACATATGTAAACGCCGCTCAAACCACACATGTGAGGTATCGCCGCGTGCGTTAGAGCATAACGTTAGAGCATAACAATTATAGCACTAGACCTCCTCTGTAACTCTAAACTGGTAACCTGTAAAAAAAAATAAAGCGTCGCCTTTGGAGATTAAGTACCGAAGTTTGGCGCCATTCCACGATTGTGCGCAATTTTAAAGCGTGACATGTTAGGTATCTATTTACTCGTCGTAACATCATCTTTCATATTCTAAAAAAAAATTGGGCTAACTTTACTGTTTTGTTATTTTTTAATTCATGAAACCGTTTTTTTTCCAAAGAAAGGGCGTTTGAAAAATTATTGCGCAAATACCGTGTGAGACAAAAAGTTGCAATGACCGCCATTTTATTCCCTAGGGTGTCTGCTAAAAAAAAAAACGTATATAATGTTTGGGGGTTCTGAGTAATTTTCTAGCAAAAAAATTATGATGTTTACATGAAGCAGAATAGGCCCGGTTTTTGAAGTGGTTAAGTCGACCATTTCACAATAAATTTATCAGCTTATTGCCTAAGCCTATGGCTTGAAGAGGAAGGTTCCACTTTTTAGTAGGGGCGCATTCTACCAGAAGTACTGGTAAAAGTGTGGGAGCACTCTACTAGAAGTGTGGAAGCTTCCTGGGCTATCCATCATGATGCATTAGTGGCTCAAGTTTGCAAGACTGCAACGTGGTTGTCAGTACATGCCTTTACAAGGTTTTACCTGGTGAATGTGGAGGCTGCTGAGGATACTGCTTTTGGCTAGCTGCGTAGTAGTTCTTGGTTCTGAACGATGGTTGCTATGTCTTCCTCCCCTCCATCATTGTTTTGGGACATCTAAGGTAGTCATGAATTTATAGCCTGCTCTGTGTCTTGTGATGTATTTAAAAAAAATAAATAAAAAAAAATTGGATTTTTGTACTTGCCTGTAAAATCCATTTCTTGGAGTACATAATGGGACAAAGAGGTCTCTCTCCTCTTTTTGGGGTTCATTGCTTATTTCTAAACTGAGGAGCTTCTAGAGTGGGAGTGGATATATAGGGGACTTCTGTTTTTTTTGTTTTATAGGTGAGTGCCATTGTGCTCTCGCCTATAGGGGGCGCATAATCCAGAAAGTCATGATTTATTTATTCTGTGTGCCGTGATGGATTTTATAGGCAAGCATAAAAATCTATATATTTTTTTTATAACAGGTACCCTTTATGTGCAAAATTATTTACAGTTTGTATGAGCCAGTCTAGTCCTAAATTTGGCAGCTTTGAAATCATCAAAGCAAGGATTTGCCCTTCATTACTTAATGATGGTTTTCTGTATGAAATTTAAGTCAGTTCTTTTAAAAAAGCCTTTTATCATTATTGTAATCATTTACTCTTAGGCTGGGTTCACACCGCAGTACACAGTGGCTCACAGCAGGGGTCCGGTGCATCCCTATTCTCCGTTTCAGGTGAGATTTCAGCCCACGTTTTTGGCTGCATTCGGACCTGAAAGATGGACCAGAAGATGCACAGGACTCCTGTGCAATTCGCACTGGATCTGCTCCGGAGATGTGTGAACCGCTCCATAGGGAGCCGGTCACAATCTCCTTGGAAAGAAGTGAAAGTAAAGTAGCGCCCGTTATCCAGTGAATGCAGGTATTTAAAGATGTTTTGTTTGAAGTTTCAGCAATAAAATGAGGCCAAAGTTGTTAAAAAACGTTCCTGTTGGGGGGTGCCTTTGGCACATAGATCGAACCGATAGATTTCCAAACTCTGACTATGTGTTCAGTAGACATCTAACGTTTTTTTTAACAACTTTTATTAGCAGCCCTGATGAAGGGGGATTCCTTAGTCCACTGAAATGCGTTGCCCTAATTTTATTGCTAAAACTTCAAATAAAACATCTTCAATACCGGCATTTACTGGATACGGGGAGCTACTTCTTTCCAAGCAAACACAGAGTCGACCACAAGGCCATACCCCAAGGTAGCAGCCCAGGCCCTTACAGGGCTCACCACCACCTTTTCCTCCAATCGGGCACAAACTTCTGGAAACCAACTCTTCCCATCTGCCCACACCCTACATAACCTACAGCAGTGATTGATCGAGTCAGTCCACTGCGATCTACTCCTCCTCCCCTAGGTCACAATCCCCTGACATGCGAATTGAATGTGGAGAAACCGGCATCCGGTTTGCAATAGTGTGAACCAAGCCATATAGCTTTTCTTTACAAAACATATGTCGCAGGCCTGTTCACCAGGAAATTCAGATGTAGCTATTGAATGTATCAAATTGCATCGTCTGTAGATAGCTAAATATCAAATTTGCAAGACTTGTGCAATTATATATTTTATTTTTTATTGTAATACAGATACTTGTAAACCCCCAGCAACTAGTCTAAACAAAGCTACAGCCTCCCCAAGAAGAAGCCTGCGAAGTACAACTCGGAGTAATGGAGCAATGAACAAAATTTCCACTCGCAGACAAAAGGATTCTACGGAGGTTAAACGGCAGTCTCAACAGCAGACAAATATTGGTGGTATTAAGAGAAGCTCATCTCCTATATTCACATCACCTATAAGAAGTAGAAAGGGTTCAGCATCAAGCAAGATTCCTGTAGTACCTAATAGGAGAAACTTTTCCATTGTGGCATCAGGCCTTAGTCAGAGTGAGCTGGTAAGTAAACTTTTTGTACGTTTCCTCCTTTTCCAGCTTTGGAAATACAGTAATGAGCCCTTTACCATGTAATGCATAATGTGGAATTATATTTAGGTATAATAAAATAGTAAATACCATAGTAGACACTTGCAAATGTCTCAGTGCATATCTTAATCTTTAATAAGTGTTCCTGACCAGAAATAATTTTATTGGCTCTATTTGGGTTTATATGTGGTAATTTTCCGTTACTACCTGGGTATATTCATGATTTTGTTGCCATATAACGTTTGGGAAGTCACAGTGTTAGGCTGTTATTGACCTGGGTCTACACTTTATAACCTCCTCCATTAAAGTGGTTGCAAATCCACTTTGTTCTGTTCATACAATCCCCTGTGTTCCATTACATTGTGCCCCAGTGTATGTGCATTATTTAAAAAAAGCAGTTTTATACCCTATTTCAGAGTGTGCTCACTTGACTGCCCACCCCTTTTCTTCCTGATCTGACTGCTACAGTGGGAGGGGCTTAAAATTCCCCTCTGATGTCAGCCAGGAGGAGGGAAGAATAGGAGGAGAGCGGTGGGAGGTCACGTGAGCTGCTCTCTGAAGTAAGATATAAAATGTAATTTTATGTTATAAAGCACAAACACTGGGACACATAATGTTATCTAAAACTGGGGATTGTATTAAAATAGCCAAGTTATTTTAGTAACAGGAGGGAAGGAGCAGACCCTAACACTAGCTGACAAACTGGAGGGGGGGGAGATGAAAGAGAGACAGCGGGATGATGGAAGCACGTAAACTGACCACGGTATCGGGGCTCAGCAGCCAAGATAAACGTGGTTAATTTACAGAGAGTAAGGCGGAACCAGGCAGGATCAGCCAGGTATTTTAGATTATACAAATAACCAAATTACACTGCACAAGCACTGTGCTGTTATTCATGCTTTAAAGGAACAGGATCCATTTGTTTTATGGTAACAACCACTTGAAACTTTTCCCAAAGGAATTGTACTTCTGCACTTTTTGTTATTGACACAGCTCTGCCACACTGCAATTTATTCAATGCCACACCTCTGTTTCGTTTCACCTTTTTTTTGGTTCTGTGGTCACCTGCCTCCTGATTGGGCAAATATGTAGTGTTAGGCTGACTACCAGTAAACAGGTAGGTTATGCAGATAGCTCTAAAACTGAAACAGGAAATAATGGCAGCATCTTCCTAATGAATGCAGTGTTACTGGGTATGTTAGTGTTTAAGTCTAAATTTTAAATCACTACCAGCCCCTCTAGTAGAGCCATACCACACTATGTGTAAGTCATTTCTAAAATGGCTACATGGCTTCTGCGTGGGGGGGCCAAGATCTCCCTCTGACGTCAGCAGGGAAGATCACGTGGCCTCCTGCAGAAGCCATGTATCGGAGCTGTAAAGTGGTCACGAGTTACATGACCGGCCTGAAGATGGCTCTAAATAGGTATTTCTCATTCGTTCATTGATGGACACAGCCTTCTTTATTCAGAACCATAGGGTTATATCACCCCCTACAGGAGTAGGACACTAAGCAGAAAAAAGACTTGGCTACGCCCATGGGCAGTCCTAGGTGATATACACCACCCTCTGCTATACGCCTTCAGTTTTTTTTCTGCCTGGTCAAGAGTAAGGACCTAGTTCCCTGCTGGGAACTCTTGTCCTGGCAATTTTTATCTTTTAGTTTGTTGTTTTTTTTCTGGATTTTTCCACTGAGATCTGGAATCAACTACGGGCTGGACATTCGATCAAGTGGTCACCCCAGTCTGGCCAGCAAGCACGTGCAGACAGCAGCTCTACGCTAGGTCGGCCGCGACATACCATTACTGTGTAGCCCAGGGCGGCGTTTTTGGCAGGCGGAAGCTCCTCCTTTTAACCCGGCGCTGACTCCGGTTTTTTCTTCTCCCTTGGACTCCACGTGTGTGCAGGTATACATCTTAGGCTACATCTTAGGCAGCAAGCGCTACGCTGGTGGGGTGGTGAGTCTGGGGGATCCCTCCTCTCTATGCTGCAGGTGGAGTGTCCTGGTCGTCCGCTACCACTACCGGTGTGCAGGGTGTCCCATTGTAGTGCAGGTCCCTCTGGGTCCCAGTCATCCGTTGACGCACTGACGTCAGCCCTGGAGTCCTTTGTCCCGGGTGGAGGTGGCTCTTGGGCGGCAGACTAGCAAGAAGCGTCCCCGCCTTCCCCTGCTTCATCTGTGTCGTCAGATCCTGAATCTGATTTGGTTGCCTGCGGGGTCTGCGGCCGTGCTCCTAGCTTTTTTTTTTTTTACAGTGAGAATGATTCCTCTGCCCCAGTGGCTGCACACGAGAAAGTGCTGGTGGACGCACTGATTGCTTCTGTGCTGGAAACGTTAAAAATGGAGGATGTGACCACAGCTGCAGTGGAGGTGTCGGTCCCCTTTGGCACCCACAAGCCGTCCCGTGCAGCAAAAGTGTTCCATTTGTTGGTTTGGGGCCACTCTGGATGATATCATTAACAGTGTCACAGGGGGAGGAGGACTTTTTCTTCCACAGTCAAAGAAGGGGAAGGAGCCAAGTCCCAAGCGTGGCCCTTCCTTCTCGGCATACAACGTTTTTTTCGTCCCTCAGGGTCCACTGACAAAGCCTCAAAGTCTTTCAGGCCCCTCTCAGGAGGTCCCAAGCGGCCCTGGTCAGGCAAACCGAGAGCTGGCTTCTCCAGACCCCCAGATAAGGCTCCTTTGGCATGAAGAGGCGCCCTCATCCGCAGTCTGGGTGGGGGGACGTCTTTGCTGGTTTCCGGGCTCGTGGACCTCTCTGATAAATGACAAGTGGGTCCACTGAGTGATTCTGTCTGGTTACAAGATCAAGTTCCGGACTTGTCCACCAAGCAGATTTTTTCCATCCAATCTACATCTGTCTTCGGACCGCTTGTTAGCCCTCTGGGTGGTGCAAGGCCTGTTGCTCCAAGGGGGGATTGTCCCGGTTCCAGTTTTGGACGTTTCCAGTGATTTTATTCAAACCTATTTACGATCGCCAAAAAAGAGGGTACAGTACATCTGGCAAGGATGCCTACCTGCACATTACGATTTGTGCACAGCACCAGCGTTTCCTCTGCTTTGCTGTGGGAGACGGAGCATCAGTATGAGTTTGCGGTGTTACCTTTTGGTCTTGCCTCCGCTCCTCGGGTCTTCACCAAAGTGTTGGCCACGGTTCTGGCGCTGCTATGCCAGTGGAAAAAGGCTGTTCCGGGCTAACTGGATGACCTTCTGCTGCAAGAAGAGTCCCCAGTGGCCCTGAGGTGCGACCTGGAGATCTTCAGATTTTGGGTGGCTGATAGATTACCAAAAGTCTGCGTTGATTCCAGTTCAGAAATTGGTGTATCTGGGTCTGACTCTGGATTCCGCTTGGGCCAGAGTGGTCCTTCCGCAGGACAAACTCCAGAAATGACAGGTGGCAGCCCGCTTGCTGCTGTCCAGCAGGTGGGTCTCCCTGCGGACTTGCATGTGGGTACTGGGCCTGATGGTGTCTACGTTTTGAGGTGGTCCCATTCGCTCAAATCCATACAAATTCCCCTGCAAAGGGAGATCTTGTTAAAATGGGACAATGTTCAGAGTCTAGACAGATTCGGCTGAGTCAAGGAACCAAAGGGTCCCTGATCTGGTGGCTTTGTTTCCCAGCTCGTCGGCAGGTCAGAGTCCTGGGCCTGAGCTCGGCTCAGGGTCACTGGGCGCTAGAGGAATCCAGGCTACCGATCAACATCTTGGAACTCTGGACGATCAGACTCTGTCTGGATCATTGGAAGGATTGACTTCAGGGGCTCCTGATATGGATGCAGTTAAACAGTGCCACGGCGGTGGCCTATGTCAACCAACAGGGAGGGACAAGTAGTGTGTTAGCTGGCCTGGAAGTAGCTGGAATTCTACGGTGGGCGGAGCATTTCATCCCGACCATCTCTGCCGGGGGTGGACAACTTGCAGGCAGATTACCTCAGTCACCAAGTATTGGACCAAGGAGAGTGGTCCCTCCATCAGGCGGTATTTCAAAAGATCTGTCTATGCTGGGGATCTCCAGAGGTTGATATGATGGCATCCCGTATCAACAGGAAGGTGCAGAGGTTTGTGGCCAGGTCTCGAGACCCTCTGGCAGACGCCTCAGGCGCTCTGGTCGCTCCGTGGGGCCTGTATCGTCTGATCTACGCCTTTCATCCTCTTAAGCTTCTGCCACAGCTGTTGCGCAGGATCAAGGCCGAAGGAATTCCGGTCATTCTAGTGGTCCCAGAATGGCCTCGTCGGCCCTGGTACGCCGACCTGGTGCGTCTGTTCGCAGACTCCCCCTGGTGGCTGCCTCTCAGGGAGGATCTGCTACCCCAAGGGTCGATCTTCCACCCTGCTTTACCGTCACTGGCTTTAACGGCCTGGCTATTGAAAGCCAGGTGTTGAAGGATAGAGACTTATCTGCGTTGGTGATTCTGACGCTGCTCAGAGCTAGAAAGTCTATTTCCAAGAAGGTATATTATCAGATGTGGAAAGCGTACATTTCAGGGTGTGTGCCAGTGGGGTTTCACCCACATTCCTTTTCAGTGACCTTGGATTTTGACTTTTCTTCAGAGGGGCATTGAAAAGAATTTGGCCTTGAGTACTGTCAAGGGCCAGGTGGCCTTGGCAGTTTTCTTTCAACTCTCTCTGGCTTTGCATTCCCTGGAGTGTACCTTCATTCAGGGAGTGCAACATGTGGTTCCACCGGTGCGATCTCCCTTGCCACCGTTCTACAGAAGCCTCCGTTTGAAAATATTTGAGAAACTCCCCTGCTCACGCTATCACAGAAGGTGGCCTTCTTGGTGGGTATTACTAATGCTCGCGGGGTGTCAGAGTTGGCAGCATTATCCTGTCGCATGCCGTACTTAGTGATTCATAGGGACAAGGTGGTGCTTTGTCCTTCTTTCCTTCCAAAAGTTGTCTCTGATTTCCATTTAAATGAAGACATCGTATTGCCTTATTGTATGTGTCCCAGGCCACAACATCCGAGGGAATTTGCCCTACACACCTTACATGTGGTACGGGCTGTCAGGGTGTATTTGGCTGCCACTGAGTCCTTTTGAAAGTCAGAATCCCTGTTCGTGATCACTGACAGACTAAAGAAGTGGCTATCTGCTTCCTCTGTGACTATTTCTAGATGGATCAGGCAGGCGGTGACTCAGGCCTATTCTATCAAGGGTCGGGTTCCTCCCTTCCTGGTGTAGGTGCACACGACTCAGGTTGCTGAGTGCATCCTGGGCCTTCCGTCATCAGGCGTCAGTAATGCAAGTTTGCAAGGCGGCCACCTGGTCGTCGGTGCACACTTCCACAAAATTAGGGTGGATGTACTGCAATCTGCGGATGCTTCTTTTGGCCGCAAGGTTCTGCAGGCTGCGGTCTAGGGTTGTTTTTCCCTCCGTAAAGGTTTTTTTTTTATTTAGTTTTTTTGTTTGCTGGTCAGGTTATTCTCGCTGAGCTCTAGGTTGTCTGTCAGTGAACCAATGAGAAAATAGGATTTTGAACGTAAAATCAGTTTCTCTGAGTTCATTGACAGACACAGCACCCACCCCTCTATGGAGTTTTAATACTTCTGATACTGCTTGTTACGTAACTGGAGGCCTATAGCAGAAAGGGGGGTGTATAGCACCTAGGACTGCCCATGGGCGTAGCCAAGTCTTTTTTTATGCCTAGTGTCCTACACCTGTAGGGGGCGATATAACCCTATGGTTCTGAATAAAGAAGGCTGTGTCTTGTCAGTGAACTCAGAGAATCGGATTTTATGGTAAGTCAAAAATCCTATTTTACGCTTGTATATTGTTGTATGCCATGCTCTAATAGAAGGCCTTAATAGTTGTCGTCAGTTCCTCTATGGTAATTGGGGTGTTTAGTTCTAGCAGGTCAGCTTCCTTTAGTTGTGGTAGCCTGGCTTGTTCAAGGTATTGGGTTATGTGGTCGGTTAGCTCTGTTGACGGGGGGTTGTGGGGTATTTCGCACTTGTTATAGAGGTCTGTGTAGAACTCCGCAAATGTTTTCGCAATGTCCTGGGGGTGGGTCACTAGGTCACCTTTCTTGTCCTTGATCTGGTCGGGTGTGGATATATGTGCTTGGTCCGCAAGTTTTCTGGCTAGGAGTGAATTGCGCCTTATTACCTTTTGTCATAGTATAACTGTCTCAGTCGTATTATTGATTTTTCTACTGCCGCGAGCGCCAAGTCCCGGAGCGGTGTTCTGACTTGGACTATTTGCTTAATAAGCGTTAGGGAGGGGGAAGTCAGTAGTTTGTTTTCAAGGTGTCGGAGGCGTTTTTCCCCTAGAATTCTGGCGGTCTGAGCATCTTTTTTCATTTTTGAGGAGAGTGCAAGGCATCTACCTCTGATTACCGCTTTGTGTGCGGTCCAAAGGGTGGATTGGATTATGTCTGGGGTGTTGTTTTCAGCAAAGTAATGTTGTAGCGTGGTGTCTAATTCCGTCTTAGACGGAAGGTATTGTAGGAGGAGATTGTTAAGCCTCCAGTTATAGGGCCTGCGTGTGGGGTTGCCCAGGTCCAGGGAAATTGTCACGGGGGCGTGGTCTGACCAAGATATGGGCAAAATTTGCGCAGATTTAATGGCTTTAAGTGTGGTGTTGTTGAAGGCTTTTTATTTTTTTAATAATAGCGGCGGGGGGAAACACAGAGAGGGAGCTGACAGGCAAGGAGGAG
Source organism: Lithobates sylvaticus (assembly GCA_028564925.1). Classification (NCBI taxonomy): domain Eukaryota; kingdom Metazoa; phylum Chordata; class Amphibia; order Anura; family Ranidae; genus Lithobates; species Lithobates sylvaticus. Next base: position 88,647,228 of record CM053037.1, read on the forward strand.
GAGGGGGGTGAGGGTGAGAGCAGAGAGGACAGCTGCATATGACAAAGGGATGCACTCTGACCACGGTGGTCAGGGCTCAGATGCCCTGATTTTTGTGGTCAGTACAGAGAGGGGATACAGGAAGTGGCAGGTTTGCTATTGGGCACTGCTCTACTTTATTTGTTAATTGGGCGGTCATGCAACGCTGTACTCAAATTAAATTTATACAAATGGAGCTTTCTTTCGGTGATATTTGATCACCACTGGGATTTTTTATTTTTTGCGATATAAAAAACCTTGTTGATCATTAGTGTCAGGAAGCTAGTTGGATGTGGAGATGCGACACGTTGTACCTATTGCGGCATGTATGTGTTTCTTGATCATCGGATCGAGGGTGAATACTGCTGTGCAAAATGTAAGCACATTGTTTCCCTGGAAGCCCAAGTTCTGAATCTAGGGAAGCAACTGTCAGCATTAAGAAGACCCTCCATACTATAGGAAAGCTGGGAAGGTGCCGAAAGGGGCCAGCAAAGAGGCGGGTGGAGGCAAAGAGGTGCAGGCACTAGAAAAGAGTAGATGGGTGACAGGAAGGGTAGAGAGGAAAGTGCCAGGGAGACCCATTCTGGGCTGGAAAAACCCAAGAAGTATGATTGAATGACATTGGTGAAACCAGTCAGGGACCAGCACTGCTGGAGCTGAGGGTCTCCCCTAGCTGCCAGGGGAAGAGCTCCAGTAAGATTGGGGGGGAAGTGAAGTAAAGGGAAAGGAAATACAGATTTTGGTGGTAGGGGACTCGGTTCTTAGAAGGACAGAGAGGGCAATCTATGACAAAGACATGAAGCGCCAAACTATATTGGTGGAGGGTCCAGAGGTAGCGATGGTCAGCGCAGAACATATTCCAGAGGGTAGTATTGGGGGCATTAGTGGTAGGTTGACTAAAGCACATAAACCAGAGGGAAGTATAGTAATACCGCCGGCAGCGGCGCTTTGCGGGGGGTTTTAACCCTTTTTCGGAGCGCTAGCGGGGGTTAATACCACCCCGCTAGCAGCCGAATACCGCGGCTAAAACGACGGCAAAGCGGCGCTAAATATAGCGCCGCATTACCGCCACCGCCCCAGTGTGAAGCCGGCCAAGCGACCGGTCTAAACCACGGGGCATGTTCACCAATGCCAGGAACCCGGTGGACAAGATGGGAGAACTAGAGATACTGTTGCATGTGGGAATTTCAGAAACTTGGTTCAACAGCTCTCATTATTGGCTGGCAACCATTCAAGGGTATTCCCTTTATAACAGGGATAGAGAGGGTAAAAAAGGGGCAGGGGTATGCCTGCATATGAAGAATAATGTACAAGTGAATGTGAGAGATGACATCACTAAGGTAGCAAGGGAGGAGGTTAAATCCTTATGGGTAGAGCTCCAAAAAGAGGAAACTAAGGGGAAAGTAATACTGGGAGTATGCTATAGGCCCCCTAACCTGGGGGAGGAGGATGTAACTGTAAAATACTGTAAACAATCTAGGCTTGGGGCTCTCAGGATGCGATGGCCAGTTTCCTGACTAACCTCTTTCGAGACCCTGTATGAATGTGTGCCCTAGACTGTGCCATGTTGTACCCTATACTAATACTCCTCTAGTGTGTGGCAAGGACGGAAACAGTCCTTGATGCAGTGACCATGTTGGCCAGGACACAAGGGACAAAAATAACATGTGTCATAGCTAAATTTGTGTCAACTACAGACACATTTTTTTTTTGGGCTGCTCTTTGGGTTGGGGTACCAGGGAGGCCATCCGTAGAATACCTCTCGTGCAGCTGGCTCACTGCATCTGGATTGTGAAATTGGGCCACAGCACTTTCTGGATACAAATGGGCTGTGATGATCTCTTCCTGAAATTTTATAAAGAATACACTTCTTCCTGACCCTTTGTATAGTACAAAAGCGTTCAACATGGCCAATTGAAATAAACAAACAGCCATTTTCTTGTACCAGCATCTGGCTTTATGGGAAATTTAAGTATGGCGCCATCATCTGATCCTTGGAGTCCACCCCTCCCATGTTAAGGTTGTAGTCGTGGACACAGAGAGGCTTCTCAACAACACCAGTCGCCATTGCAATTTGGACTGTCAAACTTGTCTGAATGGAAGACAGGACGAAAACATCCTGTTTGTCCTTCCACTTCAAGCAATTCATCATTTCTCAAGCAGGCTTTCTCCCCCATCTAAGACAGGGATTTACAAGTCGCTTCCACGTGGAAGAGGGGAAGGGAGAACCTCACATACAAGAACCCCTCTTCTGTGGCATAACCCGGGAGGGGGGGAGCCCCTCTTGTACAACATTAAAGTCTCATAAGACAGCAAGGATCAGCACAGCAATGTCCATCTTGAGCCATAGGTACCGTCATTACCTGAGGAAGAGGGAACAAAACAAAAGCAAACAAATATACGGGGAGAGAGGTCGGTGACTCGGATACAGTTACCAGCCCAGCATGGTAGACCACAAGAGACGCTGCTGGAGAAGAAGGCACATAGTCAATGTTCAGCAGCCAGCCGGCGTCTCAGAGGTTCTGTTGTGGGAGCACACGCAACTCCCAAGGGAATAACTGTACATGTGGCCCACATGCTTTCCTTTGGAGCCTCAGCGGCAGAGTACGTGTGGCCTGCATATGTAGGAGGGACGAGCCTTCCCTCCTATCAGTCACCCATTCTTCAAGCTAGGCGATCAGTCCTCTTACTGGGGTTTCAGGAACTAACAGGGGAGCTGTTTGGGGAAGAACAACAAAAACTGCTTCCCTGTCTCAGGAGATTACCCAAGGGACTTGGCTGTAGGGGACGTGAGTCACTCGACCATGTGGGGTACATCATGCTTACGGTGCTCATAGCCTGGCACAAGAGCGCCAAGTATGGCCCGCTGCCTGTACTGCAATATAGAGAATAATTCTAAGGCCCCAGAGTCATAGTGACACAAGCAATGGTGTTGTTAACAGCTCACCCAACTATCAGTTCCACCACTAGTGGTCCATTCTGCACCGAACGGATGATGGCGAAGCTCGAGGACTTGCTTCTGTTTCTATGTCCCCACGATTCCTCGATGGGGAGTCTGCTGATGTCCTGCGATGCCTCAGTCTGTGTCTTTGCGATTTCGGGGGGTCATCAGATTGTGCGGGGATCCAGGGGTCTGGTTGCATGAATGCGCTATACCAATCCGGGACTTCTTTCAGCGGGATGCCCAGGGCGCCACAGAAAAGAACGTAGGTCAGCTGGGGTTCTCAGCTGCGCTGTGCAATTTCCAGCGGTTGTCTGGAAGCAGAAAGGGAATTTTCCATCTATAAGCGATGCTCCTGTCGCGCAGAACATGCAGGAGGGGACGCAGATCTCTCCTATGCTGCAGGGTGATTGCAGATAAATCTTGGATTAGCTGTATGCATGCATCCTCATGTTCCAGTCGCTCGTGGTGGCGAGATAAGCTCAGTATTTTTTCTTTCTGTGTGAAACTAATCAGACAGCATACCACATCTCTGGGGCGAGGTCAGTGTCTCTGCCTCTAGGTCTAAGCGCTCTGTGGCACCTCTCCATCTCCACAGGGGCATCAGGTGGCCGTCTGAGGAGGGTGTTAAAGATGGCCCAGACCACAGAATGTAGCTGGGGCCCATCCACTGCTTCCGGTATGCCTCTCACCCGTAAGTTGCACCTGCGACCCCTGTTGTCTAACTCCTCTATATGCCCGTGCATATCAATTAAGTGCTGGGCATGTACACTGACAACCTTTTGAACTTGCTGGATGGCTGTCCCATGTGTCATGGCGGCCGCCTCCACGTGCTCCAGCCGTGATGCTACAGCTCTGATCTCAGTCTTAAGTTCAGTAACAGCTGCAAATAGGGAGTTCTTAATGTCCTGTGCCACTAGCTGAAGGTCTGACGTGCACAGCAGAGCGGTGTGCTGGGCGGACTTACTTGCAGAGGGGGCTGATGTGCCCAGGGAGTCGGCGGTATCGGCGTAGCTCGCCTCAGGCCGGTCCGTTGTTTAAGATGCCGCCTGTGTGTCCCCATGCTGTGTCCGGCACATCGTCGGTAGTAGTGGAGACTTGTTGTGGCCTGCAGGCAGATGGAGGGATTGTCCCACTAATGGTAGGCAAAAGGAGTTCTAGGCGGCGGAGATCTCACCTCAAGCTGCCATCTTCCTCTGGTGCTAGGCCACGCCCCCCGAAGTTGTACTTTTTTGTCACAATTTCTTGGAAAATTAAGAATTTTTGTTTTCACAAAGTTGTTATTTTAACAAGTTATTTCTCACACACGGCATAGGCATACTTACAATTACACCCCAAAACACATTCAGCTATGCCTCCCTATGCCTATTGGGGATACCACATGCAAGACTTTTTCACAGCCTAGATGCATAGAGAGGTCCCCAATCCAAAGATCACTTTCAGGTGTTCCAGGGGCATAAATTACGCATCCAATTTCCTGACTACCTATCACATTTTTGGAGGCGCTGGACAGTGGAATCACCCACAAAATGACCACATTTTAATAAACACTCAAAGGTATTTTCTGAAAGGCATGTTGAGTATTTTAAAGGCTTCACTTTATTGCCACAAGTTTTTTTGAAAATGCGAAATAAAAGTGTGTGTGTGTACAAAGTTGTCATTTAACCCTTTTGCTGTCAGGTCTGTATTGCGGACCACCCTACAGGACTGCCTGCAGGTGGCCAAGTCTGTACGCCGTACGGACCTACATTCCTCCTCTTATAAGCTCATGGTTACTTTAGTGACCATAAACTTATATCAGAAATGTTCAGCAGACTCTGCTGAACAAAACAATAGCTCTGATTAGCAGCTAACAAGCTAAAATTACATATGTTTACCAACCCCCTTCCTTTCCTGAATGAACAAAGTGATCAATACTGATCACTCTGAACTGTGTTTACTCTGTGTCAGTTTGTGAATGAATAGAAGTCTCCATGCAGACACCCATGTCATTCATATACAGTGCAGGTCAGGATTTAGAGAGAGTCTGTCCTTCAGTCCCTTTCTCTGTCTCAAAAAAATTTAAAAAATCAAAAACGAAATTTTTAAAAATAGTAAAAATCTAAAACCTAATAAGGGTAGACTTAGACATGAAGTGATTGGATGCATCCTCAACTCCTGTTTTAACCCCATTTTTGAGGACCAATGTGCTGCAACAGCGTGCATCGCACGCAGTTGTGGGGCCTTTTGCAGTGTTTCCTCAGACTTGATTGTGTAGCGTTCAAATGGCGGCATCACTACAAGTCGAGTCAACTGTGCTGCGGGTGCAAAGCAGCATTTTAACACCCCCTCCGCTGCCTATTGCAGCTTATGGAGGGTTGTTGGCAGGCAGCAGAAACATCTTAATTGTGCATTTTTGCTGCCTCCCAACTGCAAGTGTAAACAAGGCCTAAGGCCTCCTTCACGTGGGTCATACTACAGTGAGACCGTGTTTAGCTGCACAGGGATGCACAGGTGTTCCATGCATCCCCATGCGGGCAGTCCCATTGATGTCATTTTGGACATAGCAGCTGAACGGGAATGCACAGGTGTCCCGTGCATTCCTGTACAGGCATGCCCATCCATATCAACTGTGACACAGCAGCTGCATGGACACAGCTAGTGCTCCCAACTTGACATCTATGTGGGTGTATGTCTCTGAACTCACACTGTCTGCGTTTTGGGTCCATACACCTACACCCACACAGATGTCAGATCTGTACTTGCAGTCGCATCGTCCCAATTGACACGAATAGGAGAATACCTGTGCATCTCCGTGCAATTAAACGTGGCTCTACATGAGGCGCATGCCCCATGTAAAAGAGGCCTTAGTAGGAATTTAGTAATTTATGCCATGTTTATGTGTGCAAATAGGGATTTTAGTGTGCTTTTTTTTTTGGGTGGAAAAAGGAGATTTTATAAACTTTTGCGCAAATATTGCATGCCGTTAATCATTGGAACCTTCTTTTGTTTCTGCTGGTCATGTGCATGTATATGGTTTGGGGGGGGGGGGGGGTCCTTTACAAACTCTGAAAGCTGTGAAGTGAAAAAATAAAACCTCACAGATTTTTTGAGAAATTTTTGCATAAGTTCGATTTCCACCAATTCGCAAAAAGGCACTATCTAAAATTTTCAAATATTTGTTATTAATTAACTCAGCACAGGTTAAGCTTTTATATTTAGTAAGAATTTAGCAGGAATTTTGCAAAATGTACTGTGTTTATATCTGCTAATAATGATTTTAGTGTATTTATTGCGAAAATATTGTTTTGATAAACATTTACACAAATATTGCATGGCCTTAAAAAACAGTAGCACCTTTTTTATTTTTTTTTTATTTTACAGTCCATGTGCTTTCAGGAAATAAATGGTTTGGAGGATCTTGTACAAATTCTAAAAGCTGTAAGAGAAAAGGCAGTGGAAAAGTTGCAAAAATGGAACACAGGTCCTGGCAGCGAAAGGGACACTGGGACTGGTGTGGTGGTGACCAGGGACACTGGGACTGGTATGGTGTGGACCAGGTACACTGAGAATCGTGTGATGGGGACAATGGGACTGGTGTGGCGGTGAACAGGGACACTGGGGACTGGTGTGATGGTGGTCAGAGACACTGACTGATGTGGCGGTGATCAGGAACATTGGGACTGGTGTTGCAGTGATCAGAGACACTGTGACTGGGTGGTGGTAGTCAGGGACACTGGGACTGATGTGGCGGTGATCAGGGACATTAGGACTGGTGTGGCGGTGATTAGGGATACTGTGAATGGTGTAGCAGTCATTAGGAACACTGTGAGTGGGTGGCGGTGCTTAAGGACACTGACTGGTGGAGTGATACTGACTGTCAGCCCTGGTCTGGTGACATTGTACTTCTGTGGCAGTAATTAGAGACAGTGGCTGGCAGCACTAACATACATTGATTTCAGAGCAGCCAGCCATTGTACATCACAGCCACATCAGTACAATGTCACCATATTGACACTGCACTTGTTCTGATGACAGTAGGTAAACAAAGTTATAAAGTTTATTTATGTTACATACTGTCACCAGCGCAGTGCTGCACCATAGTGACACTGTATGGCTTGGAGGGATTTGGGTTATTTTGACTGTATAAGCACTAGTTTCTGCCACTGTTTGGCTGCTTTCATGCAGCCATTAAGAAGTACTGTGATTGGCCACAGCTACTACATGGTACATGGCTGCTGTGATTGGCCCTGTGCCATGTGATCACCATGGCAAATCACAGATATCACAGTAGCAAAGAATCGCGTCATGAATGACAGTCACTGTTTACTACTATTTACTTTGATCATGGTACAGAGCCAATCACAGTGGCCCTGTACCCGGATCTGTGATCTGCTTTGTTGGGTGGACACATCGTTCTCAGATCGCATCAAAGCACGGCCTTGAGGCTGCACACAGGTGCCTATTCTAGGAGGAAGTACAGGTACATCCTCCCAGAACAAAACTTGTCCTGCTTGGCTGTTTGTATACAGTGGGCATGCGGGAAGCGGTTAACCGCTTCCCGACCGCCTCCTGCAGATATACGTCGGCAGAATGGCACGGGCAGGCAAAAACCACGTACCTGTACGTGGCCCTTTAAATGCCTGCCCGTGGGTCGCGCACGCGCCGCCAGCGGCGCTCTCGCGACCCGGTCGGGAGCTCCGTGACCCCGGCCGCGGGACCAGCGGACCCAATCGCCACTGGTGTCTCGCGATCGGATCACGGAGCTGAAGAACGGGGAGAAGTATGTGTAAACAAACCTCTCCCCGCGCTTCCTACTCTGCCTGTCATTGATTGGCTGTTCCCGGTCATCGGGAAAGCCGATCAATGACGTCAGACGTCAGCCCCGCCCCCTAATGTAAAAAAACACACACACGTCAGAGCCCATAACCCCTCCCCTCCCCCTAGTGGTTAACTCTTTCACTACAACTGTCATTTTTATACAGGAATCAATGCATTTAAATAGCATTGATTGCTGTATAAATGACAATGGTCCCAAAAATGTGTCAAAAATGTCCAATGTGTCCGCCATAATGTCGCAGTCACAATAAAAATCGCTGATCGCCGCCATTACTAGTAAAAAAAAATATATTAATAAAAATTCTATAAAACTATCCCCTATTTTGTAAACGCTATATATAACGCTATAACTTTTGCGCAAACCAATCAATAATCGCTAATTGCGTTTTTTTTTTTTACCAAAAATATGTAGAAGAATACGTATCGCCCTAAACTGAGGAAAAAAATTTTTTTTTATATCTTTTTTGGGGTTATTTATTATAGCAAAAAGCAAAAAATATTGCATTGTTTTCAAAATTGTCGCTCTATTTTTGTTTTTAGCGCAAAAAATAAAAACCGCAGGGGCGATCAAATACCACCAAAAGAAAGCTCTATTTGTGGGGAAAAAAGGAAGCCAATTTTGTTTTGGAGCCACGTCGCACGACCGCGCAATTGTCAGTTAAAGCGACACAGTGCCGAATCGCAAAAAGGGGCCTGGTCCTTTGGCTGCCAATTGGTCTGGGGCTGAAGTGGTTAAAGTAGAATGCCAGGCAGACAGTAAAATACACAATTAAAAATGGAGAAGGTAATGGTAAATCTCTGTTTCCTATGTTGATTTATAATTGGCTTCAATGGCTGTCTATGCACCTACAAATCAGTACTACAGCATGATCCTTATTAGCTCACCTGAATAGCAAGAGTGACTACTAAAGCTACCTATTATTTAGCTAGCTCCAAACTTTGCTAGAGGGGAATCACTCACTGACCAAGTAAGAGAATTTATGGTAGACTATAAAGTAATCTTTCCAAAGACTGCAATTCATTTGTCTTTCTTGGAAATTAAAACTTTTTTGAGGAGTTTCTAGCTCCTGCAAGTCAGTAGATGTGTTCTTTGTGGATACCTACCTATTTTTTGTTTTCGGTCATTATTTTATCACCCTGCTGCTTCATTTTACCTCGTATAAGCTAGAAGTTCTGCTGGGAGCTCATCAAAAGAGCCTTTCAGATTTGACCAGAAAGGAACATCTGGGAGGCAGATCTATATATTCAGGTTATCCCTTCTTAACTTTTCAGTCCCTAGAATGGTCTACATGTTTATTTTAATTTGTTTTATATTGATGTCGGCTAACCCTGTTCAATAAAAAAGAAACCTTAAGGCTTAATGTACATGGGACGTTTTACAACATCTGATCGTTTTAACTTGACAGATAGTACCCGATGTTGAAAAACTTCTGTTTTGCCGCGTTTGCGTTTTAGAAGCTTTTTTTTTTTTTTTTCAAATAGTCAAAAATTAAAACCTCCTGTAAACGATACGTGGCTAAATGTGAGTTACTGTGTTTTTTACGCGTTTACAAGCTGTTGCAGGCATTTGGCGTTTCAAATGCCTCTGAACGTCCGTCCTGAATGCATTTGTTTGTTTTCCAAAAAATTCTTCTATACTCAACTGCCTAGAAAAGACTATAAGGCTCGATTCACATCTATGCATTTTGCTTTTGAGCGTTTTTGCAGTGCTTTTTGCGGTGCTTGCCGCGTTTTTGGACACGCGTTTTTGCCACGATTTGCGTTTTTGTATTTTATTTATTTTTTTACATTTTTTTAAACACTGTAGTTGCTTAGCAACCAGCTATATATATAGTGTAAAAAAAATAATAATAAAAAAAACGCAAATCGCGGTAAAAACGCGGTACTTGCGTTTTGGATGCGGGTCCATTGACTTTTATTACAAGCAAAACGCTGCATTTTGCATGAAAAAAAGTCCCCGACCCTTTCCAAAAACGCAGAGGCACAAAAATGCATTGATGTGAACATGTTCCATTGGAACCCATGTTAAAAAAATTTCCCTGCATTTCTGCAAAATGCATCAAAAAACGCGCTAGTGTGAATGGAGCCTTAACCACCCTGTGTACATGTACTGATAAGTTAACATAGAGAGCAGTTCAGGGACAGCTGAAACAAATGCCCAACTGCTCGTTAACGTCTGTTTACCAGCAGCAGTGTACATGAAGCCTAAGGGCTCTTTCACACGGGGCGGATCAGTGCAGATCCGCCCCGTGGATAGCCGCTTGCTCAGCGGGGATCGCCGGAGCGGTCTCCGCTGAGCAGAAGATGACAGGTCCGTCTCTGCACTCCGTGCAGAGACGGACCTGTCAGAGCGCCGCTCTCCCTTATGGGGGATCGGGTGACGACGGACCGTAGAGCGCCGTCACCCGATCCGCTCTGCAGACGGATGAAAAAATAGGGTTTTCCTCCGTCTGCAGAAACGGAGCAGAGCGGGCAGGGACGAGAGCGGGTGTCAGCGGATGCTCATCCGCTGACACCCGCTATCCCATAGGGATACCTATATGTCCGTTTTTCATCCAACAACGGAAGGATGCAAAACGGACATACGGTCCGTCCGTGTGAAAGAGCCCTAAAGCACACTTCACTGAAAAGCTAAAATGATGCATTACTAGCTTGATTTATAGGTTGATCTCTAAGTAACTTGTTTTTGGTTTAAAATACATTGCGGATTTGGCCGTGATAGTATTGTGCATGTACTTCTTTAATCCTTAGTCACTTATTAGTTTTGTAGGAAAGAAGGGATGCATAACGTTGGGTATTCTTTATGGAGACTTCTATGCAGATCCACATCCTTGATATTGCCTAAGAAGATCGCTTTCCAGTATTTTTGTGGCCCAGGATATTTTGTAAGGACTGGAGACCGGTTTCATTTTACCCTCTAAGGTTTCATGTGAATTGATAATGCCGGTGAACATTTGCACAAGTCTGTCAACCATTTTACCAAACAGTTTGGCAAAAATGAGCCACCCTTCCATCAATTTAGCTTTTCTTTGTTTTTAGGCCCCATGCACACGAGACGCAGATGCAAACTCTGTTGAACGCGTGTTTTAAAAAGCAGAAACCTGCATTTAAAAACGCGCGTTTTGCTGTGTTTTCATGCCGCGTTTAGACACGTTTAGACGCTTTTGCATCTATAAGCATTTGTAAAGATAACATCATATAGACCCTCCCCAAGCTCAAAAAGCATGTATTATTAACTATTTCTGCCATTTAAATCAGAGTGAGCAGCAGCAGCAGCAGCAGAGAGAGCCGTTGTACACTTGCATTTGCCTCTCTTTCTGTGTTTTTTTTTTTTTTTTAAATGGATCCCATATTGAATACATGTCAGGAAATTCTCCTGATGTTGCTCTTGACGAGGCAGCAATGTCGTCGCAAATTTGCATGAGAGGTCCAGAATCGGAGCTTGTCGATATTGGACCCATCTGTTGATGGCACACCGAATGTCCGTTGGATATTTCACAAACATGTATGCATTAGTGAGTATATATGCTCTATGAACTATCTAAACTAATTACGACATTTTAAACCAATTTTTCTAGTATTTTTTATGGTTTACCATCATATTTCTGAGTTTTCTGGTCCAAAAAATTGGGTTCCTTTAAAAAGGCTTATAAATGCAAAAAGACTGTGTACATGGACACATAGGATAACATTGCATGCGTTCAGGTGCAGTTGAAAAAAGTGTCCAACTGTCTCTGAACGCGCGTTTAACAGCGTCTCGTGTGCATGAGGCCTTAATCTTTACTGGAAATCCAATAGGAAATGTCCACATCATGCAAGCAGTGACTTGAATACCCAAAGAAGGACCCAGCTTCCTGTAAACTTAAAGAAGATGGCTCTGGTCCGGAACATCATGTGACCATGAATTTAGGTGAATAAAATGGGGATTTTTTTTTTTCATGCTGGATCACTTCTCTGGCAGGATGCTAAAAAAAAGTCCTGCAGGCAGCATATTTGAGGAGCTATAGGAGCGGTGTATACACCGCTCCTAAAGCGCCCCCGCCCATTGAAATCCATGGGCAGCGCCACTTTGCGGGAGCTTTTAACCCCTTTTCAGCCACTAGCAAGGGTTAAAAGCACCCTGCTAGCAGCCGAAAAGCGCTGCTAAAACGACAGTAAATCGCCACTAAAAATAGCGGCGCTTTACCGCCCCCGCACCTCAATGTGAAAGTGCCCTTAAAGTGATTGTAAAGTCTTGCGTTAAAAAAAATTAAATAACAAACATGTTATACTTCTGTACAGTTGGTTTTGCACAGAGCAGCCCAGATCCTACTCTTCTCGGGTCCCTCTTTGCTGCTTCTAGTCCCTCCCTCCTTTGAATGCCCCTCAGCCAGCAGCTTGTTACAGGTTGTCGCCCAAGCCGAGTCAGAGCTCCATGTATCCATTCAGGCATGGAGCCCCGCCCCTCTCTCCCCCTGATTGGCTGATTGACTTTGATTGACAGCCGCGGGAGCCAAAAGCGCTGCTGCTCTGTATCAGCCAATCAGGAGGAGTGTACTGGATGGCTAAGGGGATTGTGGACATTGCTGGAGAGAAAAGGAGGTCAGGTAGGTAATTGGGGGGGGGGGGGGGTGCTGGGGGGGCTGCTACACATAGAAGGTTTTTTATCCTAATGCATAAAATGCATTAAGATAAACAACCTTCTGCCTTTACAACGCCTTTAAGTTATTATGAAATCAGTTAATTTCCAGCCTGGCAAATAATCCCCTGTTCTCCAACTGCTTGCATAGAGCATTATTAAATGGTGAGAATCCAAGCAGTTAATCAGAGCACCACTGTTAATAAAGCTGCAGCGCTGCATGAGATATCATTAGCCTTGGCATCAGCCCCCCCCCCCCCCCCCCATGAGTCTATAATTCTGGATCAAAGATGACAACATAACCTTCAGGAAGTAAACTAAAACAAATACAGTAATTCTGCAACATACAGTACATGCTGTCAGGGTTGGTAATAGGATGGTATTTACACATCCAATACAGAGTATTGTACTTGTTATGTCAACAGAAATAGAAGAATATTCAAGAAGAGGTGGAGTGTCAGGGGAAAAAAAGTGCTGTCCAGAGGAGCCAATAATCCCTTATATTTCTGTGGCATGATAATAAGTTGGAGTATATGTTAATTTTCATATTCCTTCAGGTATAGTACATATGGTAATAGGATTTGTTTTTACCGTGCTGAATAAAAGGTAAATCATGAGTTAAAGTAGATACACGGCATAGGTCCCACTGAGCTTTGGTCAGTTTAGATGCTCCCCTCTTTGTTTTCAGTAGGTTTGTTAATAGGTTGAAAAAAACACAAGCACAACTAGTTCAACCTATAAAAGGGAAAAAAATATATATATCGTACAATCCCGTGCGCGTGTGTGTGTATATTTGTGCTCATAAGTTTACATACCCTGGCAGAATTTATGCTTTCTTGGCCCTTTTTCAGAGAATATGAATGATGACACAAAAATCGTAAATTCTGCCGGGGTATGTAAACTTATGAGCACAAGTGTGTGTATATGTATGTATATATGTATGTATGTGTGTGTGTGTATGTGTGTATATATATATATGTATATATATGTATGTATGTATGTATGTGTATGTGTGTGTGTGTGTGTGTGTGTGTGTGTGTGTGTGTGTATGTGTATGTATGTGTTTCACCAAATGTCGGTAACAACCCATGCAATCCATACATACTAAGAAACCAATAAGTTCAGAAATTAAGTTACCGTATATACTCGAGTATAGGCCGACCCGAATATAAGCCGAGGCACCTAATTTTACCACAAACAACTGGGAAAACTTATTGACTCGAGTATAAGCCTAGGGTGAGAAATGCGCAGCTACTGTAAGTGGAAAAGAGGGTCAACGATGCCCATTTGCAGCCTCACTGTGCCCATGCAGATGGACACAGTTGACCGATTTGGGGCCCTGTATCTCAGGGTCACTTAGTGCTAGGAACCCCATCTTTAGATATGTTGTAGTGCTAATTCCACTGGGTTGGAATACAACATTTGGGGTTCCTAGCACCAAGTGTCCCTGAGATATGGGGCCCCAAATTCGGGTCAGAAAATCTCAAGCACTTTTCTGCAGCAGAGAATGACATTTTCTGAACCGACTTTGGGGCCCTGTATCTCGGGGCCACTTAGTGCTAGGAACCCCATCTTTGGATATGTTGTAGTGCTAGTTCAACGGGGTTTGAATGCCAATTTTGGGGTTCCTAGCTCTAAGTGTCCCCGAGATATGGGGCCCCAAATTCGGGTCAGAAAATGTCAAGCACTTTTCTGCAGCAGAGAATGACATTTTCCGAACCGGCTTTGGGGCCCCGTATCTCGGGGCCACTTAGTGCTAGGAACCCCATATTTGGATATGTTATAGTGCTAGGTCCACTGGGTTGGCACACCAAATTTGGGACTCCTAGACCCAAGTGGCCCCGAGATACGGGGCCCCAAAGTCGGGTCGGAATTTTTTTTTTTTGCTGCAGAAAAGTGCTTGACTCGAGTATAAGCCGAGGGGGGCACTTTCAGCACAAAAAAAATGTGCTGAAAAACTCGGCTTATACTCGAGTATATACGGTATGTGTAATAAAATGGAATGACACAGGGAAAGAGTATTGAACATATGGAGAAAGGGAGGTGCAAAAAGGCATGGAAAGCCAAGACACCAGCTAAAAGCTATCAGTAATTAGAAAGCCCTTTGACGGTGCAAATTAATATCAGCTGGTTCGGTCTCAACTGATGGCCTATAAAAAGGTGTCTTATAAGAAACATCCCATGATGGGTAAAAGCAAAGAGCTCCCAAGACCTTCACAACCTTATTGTTGCAAAACATACTGATGGCATTGGTTACAGAAGGATTTGTAAACTTCTGAATGTTCCAGTAAGCACTGTTGGGGCCATAACCTGGAAGTGCAAAGAACATAATTTCACCATAAACCAGCCACGACCAGGTGCTCTTCGCAAGATTCCTGACAGAGGAGAGGGAAGAATTTTAAGAAGAGTTCTCCAAGAGCCTAGGACTACTTGTGGAGAGCTTCGGAAAGAGCTGAAATTAGCAGGTACAATTGTTTTAAAGAAAACAATAAGTAATACACTCCACCATGGCCTGTATGTACGCTCGCCAAGCAAGGCTCCATTGCAGAAGAAAAAGCATGTTGAAGCTTGTTTAGAATTTACTGTACAACTGTGCATGTACAAATTTAGACAAGACTGTGAAATATTGGGAGAATAAAATCTGGTCAGATCAGACCAAATTTGGATGCCATTTTACACACCATGTTTGGAGGTGAAATGGCACTGCACATCACCCCAAAAACACCATACCAACAGTGACATTTGGAGGTGGGAACATCATGGAGTGAGGCTGATTTTTAGCATATGTTACTGGCAAATTTCATGTTATTGAAGGAAGGATGAATGGGAAAACATACCAAGATTCTTGATAAAAATCTGCTGCCATCTACCAGGATGGTGAAGATGAAATCAGGGTGGAAATGTCAGCAAGCCAATGATCCCAAACGCAAAATGTGGTTGCTCAATTGGTTTCAAAAAATTAAATAAAGCTGCTAGACTGGCCAAGCCAATCACCTGACTTGCATCCAGTACAAAATCTATGGAAACAACTAAAGATCAGAGTTCATAGAAGAGGACCACGGAACCTTCAAGATTTGAAGACTGCGTGGAAGAATAGGCCAAAAACACACCCGAGCATTGCATGTGACTAGTTTCTCTTTACAGGAGGCATCTTGAAGCTGTCATTACCAACAAAGGATTTTGTACAAAGTATTAAATATCAGCGTGTTTAATACTTTGCATATTATTCAATTTTATTGGAAATTACTTAAATTCTGAACTCCTTTGTTTTGGTGTCTTTGTATGTATGGATTGCATGGGTTGTTATTGTCATGTGGTTACCTAGAAAAAGGGTGACATGTTCACTACTTTTTTTACCCGCTGTATGTAAATAAATATATATACATAGTGGGAAAAATAATTATTTGATCCCCTGCAGATTTTGTAAGTTTGCCCACTTACAAAGAAATTAAGGGTCTATAATTTTTATCATATATGTATTTTTCAAAGGTTAGTGACAGAATATCAACCAAAAATCCTGAAAATTCACATTAAGGCCCCTTTCAGACGAGGCGGACTCCGCTTCCACAGAGTCCGCCTCTGTCCGCCGACTCAGCGGGAGATCTCTCCGTTGAGCTGGCGGATGACAGGTCCCTCTCTGCTCACTGAGCGGGGAGGGGCTTGTCCAGCGCCGCTGGTCTCTATGGAGAGATCGTATGAAAACGAACAGCATGTCCGTTTTCATCAGATCTTACCCGATCGGATCTGCCATCGACGGATCCGGACGTAGGGCCATCCGTCTGCTTTTGGCGGATCGGACCAGGTCAGATGTCAGCAGACATGTCTCCGCTGACATCCGTCGCTCCATAGACCAGCACGGTGCGCCCGTTCCGGTCCACCTTCAAAACTGACAGGCGGAACCTGAACAGTGTGAAAGGGGCCTAAAACAAATGTTATAAATTGAGTTGCAGTTCAGTGAGTAAAATAAGTATTTGATCCCCTAGCAAAACATTACTTAGTACTTGGTGGAGAAACACTTGTTGGCAAGCACAAAGGTAAGACTTTTCTTGTAGTTAGTGACCAGGTTTGCACACATCTCAGGAGGGATTTTGGTCCACTTTTTTTTTTTACAGATCTTCTCTAAATCCTTAAGGTTTCTTGGCTGTCACCTAGCAACTTGAAGTTTCAGCTCCCTCCATACATTTTCTATAGGATTAAGGTCATGAGACTGGCTAGGCCACTCCATGACCTTAATGTGCCACTTCTTGAGCCACTCCTTTGTTGCCTTGGCAGTATGTTTTGGGTCTTTGTCAAGACCCATCCATGACCCTTCTTCAGTGTACTCATCCAAGATTTTACAATACATGGCCTCATCCATTGGCCCTTCAATGTGGCAAAGTCAGTCTGTACCTTTAGCAGAGAAACAGCCCCAATGCATATTGTTTCCACCTCATGCTCGATTGTAGGGATGGTGTTCTTAGGGTCATAGTCCAGCATTTTTCCCCCTTCTCAAGAAGGCACGTGTACAGTCATGCCAATGAATGGCTAAATTATTCAGCGAAGGATTGTGAGAAAGTCCTGTGGTCAGATGAGACCAAAATTTAGCTTTTTGGCATTAACTGGACTTGCCGTGTTTGGAGAAATAAAAAAATATTGACTATGACCCTAAGAACACCATCCCTACAGTCAAGTATGGAGGTGGAAACATTATGCTTGTGGCGACTGGTGAAGTTTTAGGATGGGGGGGGCAGACCCCGCCCTTCCTTTTTGACCCCTCCCACTTGGTGAAAATGGGCGTGCTTTCAGTGAAATAGTGGGCGTGGCTCTACGGTGGCGTGGTTAGTGTCTGAGATGAACGAGGGATGGAGGACAGCAGGCCCAGATCCTACACAACAATAGAAATGTCTATTCTAGAAAGTTTAACAATCAGCAGATAAAGATATTCCAAACACCTAGTGTTAGCACTTCAATCATCCCGACACCATGGTTGTTATGGTGTCAGGATGATTGAAGCACATTATTTCTATTATTACATTGTAATTTAAAATGAAATCATTCAACTCACCATAATGCAGAATCAGTGGGAGCCCTGAGCATGTCGCCTGCCACATCACCTGCCACCAGATGCCACCAGCCAAGTCTGTCCTTACATCAGGTTCCCCCAGCAGAGTCCCTCCTTACATGCAGCCTGCGTCCCACCAAATGCAGCCTGCGTCCCATCAAATGCAGCCTGCGTCACACCAAATGCAGCCTGCGTCACACCAAATGCAGCCTCTGTCACTGCAAACCCCCCCCCCCCCCCCCCATCCCGTTTTCCGCACAGCGGTACTTACCTTGCTGTTGTCCTCTCCTGCGGTGTCTCCTTCCACTGGCATCGGTGATGGAGTGGCATATTTCTGTTTACTCTCTCTCGGGCGCAATGGGAGAGAGAAACAGGAAGTGACATCAAACTCAAATGTCAATCAAATGGCCGGCCGTAGTAATATATACTACAAGCGCCGGGAGGAAGGTACTCGGCGCTTCAGAAAGCGACGCAAGGCCAGCTAAACACCCGCAAATGAAGCGCCACGTGTGCAATCTCATGATAGATGCGGTGCTTCCCAGAAGCGCACTGTGTCTGGCGTCGCACTGTGTCCCATGTGCCACCTATGGATGGGCCACCACTGGCTTTGGGGCTGTTTCTCTGCTAAAGGTACCTGCCATTGAGAAGTATTGTAAAATCTTGGATGAGAACCTTCTTCCCTCAGCCAGAACACTGAAGATGGGTCGTGGATGGGTCTTCCAGCATGACAATGACCCAAAACGTATCGCCAAGGCAACAAAGGAGTGGCTCAAGAAGAAGCACATTAAGCTCATGGAGTGGCCTAGTCAGTCTCCAGACCTTAATCCTATAGAAAATTTATAGCGGGAGCTTAAACTTTGAGTTGCCAAGTGACAGCCAAGAATCCTTAAGGATTTAGAAAAGATCTGTAAAGAAGAGGTGGACCAAAATCCCTCCTGAGATGTGTGCAAACCTTGTCACCAACTACAAGAAATGTCTTACCTCTGTGCTTTCCAAGGGTTTCTCCACCAAGTACAGATTAGAAGAAGGCACAACAGTAATCTTCTCTTTTTATGCTGGACGGGTCTCATTGAAATAGCTGAGAAGCCTTTTATAAGAAAGCTATCAAGCTCTGTAAGCAAGTTTTTTTTATTTTTTGTGTTTTATGCAATAGGGAGGGGAAACTGGAAACCCTGTGAAAAGAAACCTAAAGTTCTACGTGCGCAATATTTCATCATTAACTGACTGAACAAAATAGAAACTTTTTATTTTTTTTAAATTGCATGATAATAAAAACTCATGAAGGAGTTCACTTTATATTTCCTTTAACTGCTCCTAGTCTAGTAAAAAGTAATCTTTTTTTATGGCTTCAGTAAGGTTTGCCGACCATTATAAGATTGACAGCATTGTATTTTCTCATCTTTCTTATGGTGGTTTCATGTGGCCACTAATCAATAAGGTGCAGCTACAAAGCAGAAATGCAAGCAAATTTCTTTTGAGTGTTCTGAGACTTTTGCTTCTAAAAATGACCTTTTGGCTTTTTCCTTACTTGCGTACTTCAGAGCTTGCAATATTCTGGATTTTGGACACAAGCCATCAACAAATCACATTCAATAATCCCTCCACCAGAGCTTTCAATTCTGCTTACTGTATAAATAATGTAGAACAGAATTTGATTACACTAGAGAGAAGAATTACTCTACATCTACACTTTAGGACAGCACACGCGTGAGAGAGAGGAAAAGGAACAGGATATCTTTTCTTTAACTCATCCTTGCATACCAATGTTGTTTCTTGAGAATTTTAAAGTGTTACTA
The DNA here is from genome assembly GCA_028564925.1 of Lithobates sylvaticus. Classification (NCBI taxonomy): domain Eukaryota; kingdom Metazoa; phylum Chordata; class Amphibia; order Anura; family Ranidae; genus Lithobates; species Lithobates sylvaticus. The sequence continues at coordinate 88,666,460 of CM053037.1, forward strand.
AACCCAGGAGCCTGCATTCACTATATCTGGTCTCCCACAGAACATGGAAATGCAATTTAGTAAATATATCTGCTATGTACCTTTTCTCATCAGCAGTATATAGCAGTCTTGTGACTTCTATCAGTGTCCGGCCCAGCACTGGTTAAAGCTTGTATGAGGAGTTTTCATTCTCCTCTGACTGTCCTATGAGGCTGCATGACCCCTGACCCTCTGTCTTGGGAGTACTGTTTGGCCCTGTGCCGATCACATGCACCCTCAACAAAAATAAGAAACTCTAGCAATACACACCAAACTGAGCATGTGAAGAGTGTCCCAAAGACTCTGTACTATCTGCAGATGGATTGGGGACTGGAAGAAGGGGAGGATCAGAGAAGATGGGATCACACAGCCTATTTACACAATACAGAGGATTAACCTCTTTTAGGTTCCACAGTGTGGGTATAACAAGCATGCTTCGCTGCATATACAGACTGAGTTTACTGTTATGGGTTTAGTAACACGTGAAGGACCTATTTGGAGTGTTTTGGAGTGCAGGGTCAAGTTAGCATTTTCCCCCTACTGCTTTGATTAAATTTGCCACTGCCCCTACTTGGTCTTAGTTTGGTTTGAATCTACAAAAGGGGTGACTAGAGTGGCAGATGAGGCTGAAAAGCCTGGACTGCAGATTTCAGTACACCCCTTGCCTTTAGGGTCTAGGTGTAGGCCTTGTATCACAGGCTTCTCCAGGCCATTTATGATGATGCCACAAATTGGTGTCCATAAATCGTCCATCCTTCAGCACCACTCTGAACATACAGTATTGGTGTAGAATGCATGGTCATATGCATAGGCCTTCATGCCAAAGTTGTGTGCTAAATTTAATGGGCATTCTACAATTAGATTGTGATGTGTGTGACCAGCTTTATTGTAGAAGTCCTCACAAGGTAAAAAAACATTCATATATAAGTGTTTTTGTTTGGTGTTTGCCCTTTTATGGCATGTGCCTTGTTTTACTTAGGTGTGTGTTTGTATGATCATTGCAAGAACAATAGGTTCTAATTTTCTTCATGGCAATCATTACTGTACATGATTCTCAATGTTGTTTGAAGCGGTGTTCATCATATTGGTTAAACATAATTGAGTCAGGATGAAGGAATAACTGGTGTTTCTGCTTTCAGATGCTGGTGCAGAAGTTTGCAAGGAAAACCCAGAGCATCTTTTCTGGTGAGGTGTCGGAACCAACCACTCATGTCATCATAAAAACAGGTGAAGTCAATAAAAATAGTGCATCCCCACATTCTTTGATTTGATTTTGGTCAAATGTATATCTAGTAATATGGATTTAAAGGGGTTATTGTTACTGTACTGATCTTTTGAAGCACTGCCTTGAAGACCCTTTTTTTTTTTTTTGTGCCAAATGTGTTCAGTCGATCATTGATATTTTTATTATATTTGAGTATTTTTTTACAATTTGCAGCTGAATTAGAAATACACATTTTATTTCAGAGCTCATTGTTTTATGATGTTGAATTTAGGAGTAGGGAGTAGAATTATAACTTGGCATATGTTTTACAGTTACAGTCAACCTCTGGATCCTCCATGTTAAACACATACCTACAAACTGAACTGATATTGTTTTTAGGTGTCCAAAAGCAATCCACTTATGGTGATCATCATTCCAGTTTTGGGTGTCTGTAAATAGGCTGAATCAATGTCTCTAGGAGCAAGATCTCCTTACCACCAGTTCTGTCTCTCAGTTGATGTTCTGAAGACCTGCATTGGATTCTCACTTCTTAATTATATAAAACAAATCCAACAATGAAACTGAGTCCCAATCACAACTGTGACAAATAGGTGTAGCTGGGTAACAAAGCTGCAGATTTTCCCAGTGGAATCCCTGTAAGAATTGCTTTAGGCCAGTGATATTAATTTAATATTAGCTTTGCATGGATTTTCTCAACAAATTTTTGCCTACAACCAATAGATTAAAATTTCTTAGAATAATGTCCCTGCTGAGGGAATGTTAATTTTAAATCCACTTTTAAAATTGGGGGCACACAGCTGTACATACTCCTAACTACAATACTGCACTGTCGCGGTTATTGAAAATGCCTCATAGAAAGCGATGGATATTAGCAAAGGATGCATAGGAAAAAAATAAAATAGATACAACTTTTTAACAACTTAAAAGGTAATTCCACTTTTGTGGGAAAAAAATAAAATAAAAATAATAATATACATGTCATTTAAAGTGATTGTAATGGCAAATTTTTTCCTTAGTGCATCCTCTGCATTGAGGTAAAAAAAAAAAAACCTTTCAATATCCATTCACCCCAACTTAAAATGGTTGTAAATGCTTAGATATACCCAGTGAAGTGACTGGCCTCATGTGATACACAGAGATTTAAAAAAAAAATATCCTACAAGGTGTACCTGTTTATCTGCAGTCTTGTCTTCTCCACATCCATTCAAAGTGTAGAATTAATAAAGCTTGTCAGTCAAAAATGGGGCAGGAGGCTGAAGTTTCACTCAGAGACCTCTTAGAGCTGATTGGATGGAAGAGACACACAGGAACAGGGCTGAGGCTATTAATCAACTGGAAATCCCTCCCCTGTCACTAGGGCTGCAACTAACGATTATTTTCATAATCGATTAGTTGGCTGATTATTGTTTCGATTAATTGATTAATCGGCTAATAACCTTAAAAAAAAAATGTGTGTATAATTTAGTTAATATGTAAAGTTTAAAAAAAAAGGCAATTTATTCTTAAATATCTCTATGCAGTGGTAAATATAAACAACCAACTATATGGTTAGGGAGCAAAATATCAAACCCACTTTGAGAATAATAGACAGAAGAGATATACTGTATACACTATTAGAGGATATATACTGTATACACTATTAGAGGAGATATACTGTATACACTATTAAAAGAGACATACTGTTTTTTGGCCAATTTGTTGTTGGGCAGAATAAAAAACACAAATTGCTGCAAAAACCCCTTACATGCTTTTCTGTAGCTTCTCCATTGAAGTATATTGAACCAAAAAAAAGTTTTGCGTTAAACAGTCCCTGACCCTTTCCAAATACGCAACAGCTGAAAAAAGCATAGATGTGAACGTGTCCCATAGGAAACCATGTAATGAACTGTAGTACATTTCTGCAAAAAGCACCAAAAAAAACATAGATGTGAACCAGGTCTAAGACGTTTAGTAACATAATGGGGTTAAAAAAATAACTAAAATGAGCCCTTTATAGTACAAAAAAGCATATAATCACTACTGTAAGGGTTTAATTTTTTTTACCGTAGAACTGTGAAAGTAATATTTACAGTAGTGATTATTTTCTCTTTTTGTACTATAAAGGGCTCATTTTAGTTTTTTTTAACATTATATTACTGGCCGATTAATTTCATAATCGATTAGTTGTCGATTAATCGATTAGTTGCTTCAGCCCTACCTGTCACCATTTTTCTCTTGGTGTCAGGAAAACTTCTCGGAAGTGATTCTTGCTGATAGCAGAGGAACGAAGCAGCCGACAAAAGTGACACTTGGTGCTCTTAATTGAGTACACACTATAGACGGATATGCTTTGTTAATATTTCATGTCTGAGGTTTACAACCACTTACAATACCTGCCTGAGCCCTCTCTAGATCCAATGCTGTTCCTGTCTGCAACAGCGCTGCTCTTTTCTCCCCTCTTCTCACAGGAAGCTCAGCAGCTGGGGGAGCCATTGGCTCCTGCTGCTGTCGATCGCAAATCCTGTAAGCGGAGGGAGGGCCAAGCCATACAGTGTGTGTAAATAGATACACATGACCCAGCTCGGAATCAAACCTGCATAAGTGCCCCCAGAGCAAGTGGCTTGCTATGGGGTCACTTAGAAGGGAGGAAGAGCCAGGAGCACCGGCGGTGGGGACCCCAGAAGAGAGGGTTCGGTGTTAAACCATTGATAAGTATAACACACGTAAGTATAACATGTTTAATATAAAAAAATAATAACCTTTACAATCACGTTTGTTAGTAACCTTTTTTTTGTATTATTTTTATTATCACAAGGGATAAACATCATCGCTTGTGACAGGTCCTCTTTATGGAGAGATCTGGGGTCCTATGCAGCCGATCAGACACAGATCGGTTTGATTGGCTGCTTTCCTGACCACTAGCTGCCAGGTAAACAAAGAGGCAGAGCCGGAAGTGAGGACATACTCGTCACAACTGGTTTCCGGGGTCACAGAGAGAGAGGGGAACAACGTCAGTTTCTCTCTTTCTCTGTTCCGCGCAGACATCGCCACTGGTCGCATCGCTCCTGGGCTCTGTGTTCGGATGGTAGAGGCTGGGAAAGGCGACAGGAGGGGGGTGGGTCCTTATTTAGCGACTCTAATCACTTCGGCTTTGCAGGCATCATTCCACTATAACTAAATACAAAAATAATAATAATGGCAGGAAATAATGGTCATGCCCCAGAAGAAGTCCTTTTGTCGACGAAACTGGGCATGAGGCTTTAATATAGTATTGCACTACACATATCCATAGTAAAAACAACATTGCATGGTAAAAAGGGAAGGCGGTTGCCACAGAATATCTAAACATGTAAAATGCACGATAGCAGGAACATACAGCTCACCCCGACCAGTTTCGTCCACAAAAGGACTTTTTCTGGGGCATGAGCATTATTTCCTGCCATTGCACTAAATAAGGAACCTTGCAGTTCAGGCCTCACTTTCATCCTTGCATCCCGAGTGAGGGGAAAGGACAGCAAACAAGCCTCACTTTCACATTAAATGAAAAAGCTCACATCTCATTCAGATTTAGACAAAACAGAGCAGTAAAGTAAAACATACCATCCCCACCCAAACTTGAGTGTCCCCAAGGGAACACTCTGTTGATGACCCCAACGGGACATAGTTATCAAGCCTGTTTGACCCTTTGTAATAAAGGGTCCAGGCTCTCTGGTAAGAGTCCAACCTATTGTGGTGGTGGCTTATTCACTTGGTGAAGGGATTGGATAACCTTATCCACAGTTGAATAATGGAGTTTGCCATTTAACCATTATGGTCATTTTGAGTGACTGATTTTTCTGTACTGTTTTTTAGAGACTTATGCCGCGTACACATGGTCGGACTTTCCGACGGCAGATGTACGATCGGAGCTTGTTGTCGGAAATTCCGACCGTGTGTAGGCTCCATCAGACAGTTTCCATCAGAATTTCCGTCGGAAACTATTTGAGATCTGGGTCTCAAATTTTCCAACCATAAAATCCATTTGCGCAAATTCCGATCATATGTAGACAATTCCGACGCACAAAGTGCCACGCATGCTCGAAATCAAGCAGAAGAGCAGCACTGGCTATTGAACTTAATTTTTCTCGGCTCGTCGTACGCGTTGTACGTCACTGCGTTCTTGACGTTCGGAATTTCCGACCAACTTTGTTTGACCGTGTGTGTATGCAAGACAAGTTTGAGCCAACATCCGTCGGAAAAAAAACCATGGGATTTTGTTGTCGGAATGTCCTATCGTGTTTACGCAGCGTTAGAGATTTTTTTGGACTTTTTTGTTTATTTTTAGTATCAATCTCTGTAGCTCAACACTCCTATATTTTGGATCCTGCTATAACTACTTCAACCTGAGGACATCCATGGATGTCGTACGGGCAGGAAGTACTTAAAAATAAAAATAAAATTTTAAACTGCAGTGCTGTCAATTTCTGTAAAATGCAATTTTGCAACCTGGAGATGTTCTGCACAATATTGGTGTACAGAATACCTCTAAAATGTAATTGCCTGCTTAGATTGAGAACTCTAAATAGATGCAGACATTACAGGTTTTCTCACCAGAAACTCAAAGTACATCAGCTGATAAAAAATGATTTAGTTAAATCCATTTACGAATGACTGATCACAAGATATTGTCTAACAAAGAGCTATTCCATCAGAGCAGCAACAGGTAGGACTCTGCAGCAAAAATGTGTTAAAATCCCTGCAATGTATTGATCAGCCAGAGGGGGTTGTTTTTTCTCAACAAAATTTTGGCTAAATTTTTTTTAACAAGGTGCACAGTTTAACTATTTTCTTATCTCCCTCCTACTGTCATCTAAGGTTGGCCCCTCATATTTTCCCAATAAAACTCTGGGGTTAGTTTAGTCTTAGTCTGGTTTATTTACCATCATGCACTTAGAATGCACATCAGATGCAGAATCAGCCCGGCTATTTGTAACAAGCAGTAAAAACAAGCTCTGGCCTGTACTTGCAGATACTCTGGAGTAATGCTTCCCCAAAGTTGACAAAGTCTTTTTGCAGTCCATTTCTAAAAAGTCACTCCCAGATGTTTGCTGACATTAGAATGCTAGCAGGCAACAAAAAAAGATAAATTTGAATGCTTCTGTTTGAATTCTGGGAGTTAATTATTCATCTACTAAGGTTCATGAGGGCTTGCTTAAAGCTCATTTGTTGCTTGATAAGAAAAAGTAAGCAATCTAATGTACTGGCCAATTTAAACTGTTGACATCTGATCTAATTGCGCTTCCTATAAGTTTAGGTGAGTGATAAATTTCATATCGTGTTTTATTTTCTTCTTTAACCCCTTCCTGACCAGCCTCCGCAGTTATACTGTGGCAGGTTGGCACTGCTGCGCGAGCTGTCGTAGCTGTATATCGGCTCTTTAACCACTTCAGCCCGAGCGATTTTACCCCCTTCCTTACCAGAGCACTTTTTGCGATTTGGCACTGCGTCGCTTTAACTGACAATTGCACGGTCGTGCGCCGTTGCACCCAAACAAAATTGACGTCCTTTTTTTCTCACAAATAGAGCTTTCTTTTGGTGGTATTTGATCACCTCTGCGCTTTTTATTTTTTTGCGCTATAAACAAAAGAAGAGTGACAATTTTTGAAAAAAAAACACAATATTTTTTACTTTTTGCTATAATAAATATTCAATTTTTTTTTTTAAACAATTTTTTTACTCAGTTTAGGCTGATACGTATTCTTCTACATATTTTTGGTAAAAAAAATCGCAATAAGCGTATATAGATTGGTTTGCGCAAAAGTTATAGCGTCTACAAAATAGGGGATAGATTTATTGCATTTTTTTTTTACTAGTAATGGCGGCGATCTGCGATTTTTTTTCGTGACTGCGACATTGCAGCAGACACTTCGGACACTTGACACATTTTTGGGACCATTCACATTTACACAGCGATCGTTGCTATAAAATTGCAGTGATTACTGTGTAAATTTGACTGGCAGGGAAGGGGTTAACACTAGGGGGCGCTACAGGGGTTAATATGTTCCCTATGTGAGTGATTCTAACTGTGGGGGGAGGGAACTCACAAGTGGAGGAGACCGATCGGTGTTCCTCTGTACTGGGAACACACCATCGGTCTCCTCTCCACTGACAGGACGTGGAGCTGTGTGTTTACACACACAGCTCCACAGTCCTGCTGTTTTCCTGGGCAATCGCGGGTGCCCGACGGACATCGCAGCCGCCGCCCATCCCCCCCCGGGTCCCGAGCGACGCCGCGCACGCACGCCCCCTAGGCGGCCGGGAATGGGAGGACATCATATGACGTCCACCCAGGATGGGAGATCCACCTTGTGGACGTCATATGACTATGGGTGGGTAGGGAAGTGGTTAAGAAGCTATAGCAGGCACAGATGGAGCAGATGCGCGTGCCCAACAGGCGTGATGACTGCCAGGCACCTGTGATCACTCGTGACAGAGCGAGATGTAAACACACACATCCCGGTTCTCTCAGGGGAGAGGAGACAGATTGTGTGCTCCTACTAAGTAGGAACAACGATCGTTCTCCTCCCCTAGTCAGTCCCAACCCCCCACATTTGGAACACACCCAGGGAACGCAGTTAACCTCTTTATCGCCCCCTAGTGTTAACCCTTTCCTGCCATTCATCCCATCTTGACAGAAGCCGGCCATGTGAATGCTGGAAAACCAGCAGCTGACTGGCTCCCGGTGCTCTCAGCCAATGGCTGAGAGCACTGACCAGAGTGTTGTGGGGGGGGGGGGGGCTGTCCCTCTGCCAGGGGCTGTCCCTCTGTCAGAACACAACAGCTCAGCAGGGGATATCGCTCTACTAACGTCGGATCATTAGTACAGCGTCTCCAACCGGAGCTCACCGGAAAAAAAGTCTGTGTGTACCAGGTTTTAGGATATTGATTCTTGTAGTGGTGCTTTACAATACTTGTATCACTAGTTCAAAATCTTGCCTTAAGTGGGGTACACACTATAAGAAAATCAGGCAAGCAATCGCCTCCCGCTTTCCTCTATGTTTTACAGCAAGTAGGAACCGAGAATAGAAATAATGTACGAAAATTCTTGTACAGCAAAGGCTTTTTGTTTTGTTATTTGTTTCTGATCACGCACAGTCTTTTGGATCTGATGTTTCTCGTATGAAAATGGTACACATTAAATGAAAATTCTTCCTTTTGTTCACGTACGATTTTGGAGTTTGTCCCTTCGGAAACTTTCGTTTGCAAAGTCGGAATTGAGTGTTGAAAGATGTGTACACACTACGAAAATCGAACAATTGTGTCTCGTACGAAATTTTTCTTCCGGTTTTCTTATAGTGTGTACGAGGATTTAGATCTCTTTGTACTACAGTAACAAATAAAAGGTATTGCAACCTTTTATTAATTAGGTCCTGTGAGTAAAAGTTAAGTAAAATGTGACATATGAGTTTACAGAAAGGTCTGAAGTTCTAATTAATGATGTTCTATATCGTTTGCTCCATTTTCTTCCATAAAAATTAAGTGAAGTTATGCCCACCTTTTGTAGACTAACTAATTATGCCCTGATTTATGTGTTTGAGGTATCTTGTATCACCCCTTGAGCTTGGCAACAAACTTATATGTATTAGTCCGGCAGAGATTTATAAGCTTGAAATCACCATATTTTTCATGTGAACAAGGGGAATGTCTCTGGTTTTAATCTAATTGCAGTTTTGCATCAAGCACACCTAACAAACCTCTCAGTTTTTAGTTTTGGGAAATGCTAACTGTGATTTCTTGCCAGCACTGTCTGGTGTTCTGCCATCTAAATGATATCTGCGTGTAGGTTTTGGTTGGCAGTGTTTTATAAAAAGAAAATTACTGCCATAGGAACCAACTACAAAAAAAGTTATTAACAGACATCTCTGCCTTAACACATTATTGCAATGTGTAAAATAAATTTTTAGAAGAAAGATGTGTGCAACCCAAAGCAAATACTTTCCGGTGCTGCCCTCTGCAGTCAGTTAAATTGGAGTCCCCAGGACCCTTTCTCTCTCTAAATCCCCTGGAATCCATGTGATCTCTGTTCCACACATCTTTTTTAGGTTTTGTAGCCTATCCTAACATAATTATACATTGTTTTTCTAGAGCAGAAAAGAGGCTTTAATTTGTTTATTATGAATAAATTGTAAAATATTTGAAAAAAAATAAAAACACCCTATATATTTACTCCAAAAATAATCAAGTCTACTGATTAAAATTGAATCACATTAGTGCAACATATCACCCGCCATGTCTAAGGGTGAGAACTGATCGATCAAACACAACTGATTGCTCAATTCTCTTCGCCGCTGTCAGTCACCACTGTCTCCTCTGCCCCCCACCCCCGTGAGCACTGGGCTGTGGAGGGGGTATGCGCGGCTGGCTCAGGCTCGCTGAGGGGCTGAGCCAGGTGGCGGTGAAGGCTCCTGGGTGGTTCCCGACCATATGGTTGCAAACTTTCCCCAGCCTGGACTGGTTTTGTGTGATGTCAGCCAACAGAACGAACTGCACTCCTGTGACCCACAGGAGAAGTATAGCCAAATAAGCTTTGACTGTACTTCCCCCTTTAAACAGGGTGTGTCTAGTATCACTTTAAGATCACTGATCGACTAAGTTAATAACACTGATTATCTTATTACAATGGCATCTGAAAGTCAGTGGGATGTATTAGGCAGCAAATAAACATGCTGTCCATGAAGCTGGTGTGTTGAAATCAGAAAAAAAAAATGGACATTGCAGTTTGTTGTTTATTGAGCTGCGCGGTGGCAGACTGGTCAGGGTGCCCACGTTGACCCGTGTCCACAGCTAAAAGCGCCTACAATGAGCATCAGAACTGGACCACAGAGCAATGGAAGAACGTGGCCTGGTCTGATGAATTATGTTTTCTTTTAAATTGTGGAATGACTGGGTGCATTTTGACTTGATTACCTGGGGAGGAGATGGCACCAGGATGCAATATAGGAAGAAGGCAAGCTGTGAGGCAGTGTGATGCTTTGGGCAATGTTCTGCTGGGAAACCTTGGTCCTGCCATTCATGTGGATGTTAATTTGACACACACACACAATACCTACTTAATCATTGATGTGGACCAAATACACCCCTTCATAGAAATGGTAATCCCTGATGGCAGTGACCTCTTTTAGCAGGATAATGCACCCTCCCACACTGCCAAAATGGTTTAAGAATGGTTTAAGGAACACAACAATGTGTTTGAGGTGTTGATTTATTTGCTTCCAAATTCTCCGAATCTCAATCCATCAAATATCTGGGATTTTCTGTAAATACAAGTCTGATCCAAAGAAGTCCCACCTAACAACTTAAAGGACCTGCTACTGACAGCATTGTGCTAGATACCACTGCATACTTTCAGAGGTCTAGTGGTGTCAGTGTCCATGCCACAATGGGTCAAGACTGTTTTGGTGGCAAAAGGGGACCTTAGGTGGGTCATCCTAATGTTATGGCTGATCTGTGTGTATACACTGTATGTTATGTATGTGTGTATGTATAATGCACACACACACACACACCTTAATCATACTGTACAGGGCAAAGTTACAAGTTACAAAGCTTAAAAGGACATGCCCCCTGATTGTTTCCCTGTAACCCTACCCAACTCTGTGAGTCCTCAGGTTTTTTGCAAGTGTCCTAAGGTGATGAACCTCTTCTCTCTTATGAAGAAATCACTCGCAACTAGCTTAACTAGTTTATTTTATTTTTGAAAAATATAAAGCAAATAAACCGTACTGTCTGCAACAAATGTAAGAAAGCAGCTAGCACAGCAATAGATCAATTGCAAAAAGTAAAAAATTTGTGAAAAATAAGTGCAGCACTCAAAATAAATCTGAGTTAACTGAAAAATTATGTACATATACAGAAAAGTGCACATAAACAATAAGAATAAACTCAAAAAATATATATATGCAAACAGTGTGTAAATGAACACTGAATTATGCGTGTACAATATCCCTGAAATAAAATTGATATACTAAAGGTCATAACAACGACGATTGAACCCAAGTGGGTATACACCCAGTGGGTCAATCAGACTTGTAGAGCTACACGCCCAAGGGGAACTGTCACACAGGACACAAATTCCAACCAGAAGACCAACTCCAACAATGGACCTCAATAGGATAGGTAATAAGCAGAGAACTGCAAGGATAATTGCTCCAATGTAAAGGAAGAAGAAGTAGGCACATAGTGTAATCCCATTTAAATCAGAGGTAATTTATTTAGTAAAAAAAGGAGGAAATACATATTTTAGTAGATAAAAAAGCGCTTTGAAATAACACAGTGACTTCAGCAGAGCGTTCCGACGCATTTCGTCTTGCAAGACATCATCTGCCTCTTCCTTTTCATAAACTTGTCTCATTGGAGCGATTATCCATGCGGTTTTCTTATTACCTATCCCATTGAGGTCCAATTACAAGTCTCATTGACCAACTGAGTGTATAACCACTTGGGTTCAATCGTTCCAGTAAGCCTTTTGACTGGATCACTTATCAACAAGTTTGGGGACGTTTTTTCTTTGTCACCAGTTCAAGTGTCAGCTATTTTTTGAACAGCTACTATTTATTTTATAACACTAAGGACTAAAATTAATTTAACATTTTTTTTCCTTGGAAATCATTGGACATTATTCTTTTCTTTTTTAACCAACAAAAAGGGTTTTATTATACAAAAAGGTGGTATACATCCAACAACTTCAAAGCAGCAAGTAACACTTCCAAGTATGTAACCAATCAATACAGAACACATTTAAAGGAACAGTAGCTCATTACGTCCAGTCCTACAATATTGCATTTACCATCCAGTACTTTATCCCACCATTATCCAAGCAGCCTATCTATGACTAGATCCAACGGGGCAAGCCCCGGTGTATCCAGCCGCGGGGCCCAAAGACTTTCATATTTCCTTGTACTCCCCCTGTGCTGGTATATACGTTTCTCCATACACAACATTTCCCCTATTTTACATACCCATTCCCTCGAAGTCGGGGGTGTGTCAGATTTCCAATAAAGCATGATCAACCTTCTGGCTTGGAATAATACCCTGTTTACCGCCTCCCTGGTGTGTACTGCCATCACATATTCCTCCACCACCCCCAAGAGGCATACTTTGGAATCAACCGGTAAGAATATCACGAATACAGAGTTAACCGTGTTCACCACTTCATTCCAGTACAAGTGCAATTTGGGGCAGCGCCACAGGAGGTGAATAAGGTCCCCATGGTCGCGACGACATCTGGTGCATGTATCCTCAGATTGCAACCCCATCAACTGTAGTCTATGCGGCGTGTAGTACAGCCTCAGAATAATGTATAATTGAGTAAGCCTTTGGGCCACATATATCTCCTCCCATTCCTCACCGTCCATTTGTCCCACATCCCTCTCCCATTTTTTTCTCACCCTCAGGGGATGCTGCCCCAAGAAGTGTTGTAAAAGTGTATTGTAGCTTTGAGAGATAAATCCCTTCGAGGTCTCAGCATCCCTAATGAGGCTGAACACCGGAGTAGGTGACAGGTGCCACTCAGATGACCTGCTCTGTACCCTAACCGCGTGTTGCAGCTGTAGATACTGAAAGACCATTGAGGAGGGAAGGCTAAACTCCGCCTGTAAATCCGCAAATGTCCTAAGAATACCATTTTTGAAAACATGTTAAATGTGTGCGATACCATATGATATCCATCTAGCCCCATCCTGCAGCTTGGCCAGCTCCGTGTAAGTGTCATTATGCCACAGAGGGCTATATTCAGTATACCCCTCAGCCTGTTGTATATATTTACATTTGTTCCAAACCTTCTGTATCAGGTTGTATGTGGGGTATTTCTTATTAGGCCTGGCAAATGCCAGGGCTTCCAGCGCCACGGGAATGGGAGCCAACCGGCTCTGTCCCAAAGCACCCTACTAGGTGCTGCAGCTGGGCAGCCAGGTAGTACAGCCACGGGTTGGGCAATGCCAACCCGCCATCGTCTTTAGGCCTTTAAAGATGTTCCAGCTTTATTCTTGGAGGTTTATTTTTCCATAGTAAAGTGCGAAAGATGGAGTTAACCATCCAAAATATTTTTAAGGGTATTACTACTGGGGCGTTGTGAAGGTAGTAAAGCAATTGGGGCATAAGAATAATTTTAACCAAGATTACTTTGCCCGCTACCGACATGTGAAGGCCGTTCCAAGTCCTCACTCTCTCTCTAAACCTCTGAAGCAGGGGCGAAATATTCAACCGGCCGAAGTCCCGCAGGTTAGATGTACATTGGACAATATTCACTTGACCTTTAATATATCAATTTTATTTCAGGGATATTGTACACGCATAATTCAGTGTTCATTTACACACTGTGTGTGTGTGTGTGTATGTAAATATATATAATTATTATTAATTTTTTTCAGTTTATTCTTAGTTTGTTTATGTGCACTTTTATGTATATGTTCATAATTTTTCAGTTCTCTCTGAGATTTATTTTGAGCGCTGCACTTATTTTTCACAAATTTTATTTTTGGATTCTTCCGTCAGCTCCTTCCTGTCTTCTAATACAACAATAGAAGCAGTGCATCCACATTGGTGTGACCTCAGTAAAACCTTGGGCCTGTACATTTGGAAAATATCTATGGAAGATGGCCAGGGTACGATACCATTGGGAAAAGATCTTATAGTTTGTTTCCTGCATATTTGTACAGATTTCAAATATGGAGTGAACTATTTTAGCTCCCTGTTCCTTTGTGAAAGTTATACCCAGATCTACCCCCCATTCAGGGAAGAATGGCAGTTGGAAGTCTTCCGAAGGTTCTAATAATAAAGTGTATATCCTTGAAATAGTATGAGAGTGTGGGCCTCTCTCTATACAATACTCTTCCAGGGGGAATAACTTGTGTTCAGAGATCTCGGGAGCATGTAAGGTATGTAAGAAATGTCTCAATTGAGCTGCTCGCCAGAAGTCCAATTGATATCGCCCCGTTCCGAAGGTCAACATTTGAAACGTAACCCATTCCTCGGATGATATAAAATGAGAAACCTGATAGATCCCCTGTTTCATTAATTCATCAAAGTTCCCCCCTCAGGCCCGGAGAAAATTGTGGGTTCCCTAAAATTGGGAACAGTGGAGAATATAATGATGAGAACTTTCCTTTAGGAAAGAGCCCTGAGCATCATGGGGCCATTTAATCCTACACTGCTCTATGATTGTTCCAAGCTAGGCCAAATTTGTATATCCCCATGGCTGCACCAATCTATCAGAAGGCCCAAATGGGCCGCCTGATAGTACTTATACAGGTCGGGTACCGCCAATCCCCTTGTGTTACTTCGGAAGAGTCAGCAGGGATCTTCTGATCCTCTGGGTTTTGTGTGCCCAGATGAATCCAGTGAAAAATTCCTGTGTCCATTTAAAGTATTACATAGGAATACCTATAGGTATAGCCTGAAACAAGTACAGAAACTTTGGTAGGATGTTCGTTTTAATAATATTACCTCTCCCAAACCAAGAATGGTATCCCTTATGCCACCGCTCCATGAGGATCTGCACCTCCTGAAGGAGTGGTGGGTAATTGAGCTCAAATGTACGTGAGAGGTCTGCTGGGATCAAAGCCTCTAAATAAAGCCTGATCCATCTGCTGGAATTTGAATCTGGATTTCAGTATTCTTATCTGTTTGGCAGGGACCGCTATGCCCATCGCCTCCGATTTAGAGAGATTAATCTGTAAATTAGATAGGATACTATAGGTCTCTATCTCCTGGAAAAGATCAGGGAGGGATATCGTTGGATTTATTAATGAAAAAAGCATATCTTCGGCATAAGCCAAGATCTTATATTCAGTTCTACAAGTCCTCGAATATGCAGGTTTTGTTGGATCTTACAGAGGAAGGGCTCCAGGAAGAGGGGAAATAAAAGTGGTGAAAGTGGACATCCTTGTCTAGTTCCATTTGTAACTTTAAAGGAGGACATCACTCAACTTTCACCTGTGCAGCTGGGAAGGTATAGATACTTAAGATCCACCGGAGCATATTGTCTCCCAGGCCTATATATCTTAAGACTGTTAATATAAATTTTAAGTTAACCTGATCAAACATCTTTTCTGCATCTGTTTTAAGAAACACACACTGAGTTTTAGTTGCATTTGCCACCTGGATTAAATTTAGGGCCTTAAAGGTATTGTCCCGTGCTTCCCGTTTCGGGACAAACCCTACTTGGAAATAAAGGGGTTGGCAACCTGGTCCCCAGCCAGGTTTCACCAAAAGAAAGGGGGCAAATGCATTGCACTCGGTACAGTGCAATGAGGGTAAACTCAATTGTATAGACAATTATGTAAAATAGTACAAAAGTTTATTAATACATAACGCAAGACAGAAAAATTGGTTACAAATTAAAAACATGGGTAACAGTCCATGTGTATGACCAAGATAATACTCCCCAAATGGGGAAAATCACAGTGGGATAGTTGATCACGGATAAAATCTCAACTAGTTTTGCGGACTGAGCTGCTTCATCAGGAAGATATCTGTAATTTGATTAGCACATGATCAATAAAAATGTAATTAATCACATACAAGAAAAACAGTATTTAAGACAACATATGAATCGAGCAATATGCTAATATTACATAGGGGCAGATGCGAGACTGCTAACCCAGATCCCGGCAGACATGGGGCGTCACCAGTAAAGGGGTCTCCTGCACCGACTGGGGGAGACTAACAGTTCAAAGGGGCTGGAGTCTGAATGGGATAAAGTGCATGAAATGGGTAAACCATGATTTTTAGCAAATTTGACATGTGGGGGGAAGTGAGGATGTGACTAAGGTAATTCAATAATGGAAAATTCCAAGTAAGATGATGAAGTGGAAGTGTGAAAAGAGGCGGGCAAAATGTGAAAAACAAAATAAATTGATGGTGAGAATTGAACATGGTCCCTTTAAGAGAGTGCTCCTAATTTCAGCTTGTTAACTGTATAGAAGACACCTGGGAGCCATAAATCTTGCTGATAGGGGATCAAATACTTATTTCACTCATTAAAATCAATTTATAACTCTTTTTGTATGTTTTTTTTTTCTGGATATTTTTGTT
Source organism: Lithobates sylvaticus (assembly GCA_028564925.1). NCBI lineage: Eukaryota > Metazoa > Chordata > Amphibia > Anura > Ranidae > Lithobates > Lithobates sylvaticus. Next base: position 88,682,754 of record CM053037.1, read on the forward strand.
GTATTTTCTCCCACTGTTAAAATAAACCTACCATGCTCATTTCTTTGTCAGCGGGCAAACGTAAAAAAATCAGCTGGGGATCAAATACTTTCTTCCCTCACTAAGTATAACAACATTTAAAATACCATCCCAGAGCTTAAAGGGTTACTAAACCCTCGTGTTTTTTTTTTATTTTTATTTATTTTTTTATAACAAACATGTCATACTTTCCTCCAATGTGCAGTTTGTTTTGCACAGAGTGGCCCGATGCTCCTCTTCTGGGGTTCCTCAGCGGTGCTTAAGGCTCCTCCGCGCATCGGGAAACCACCTAGGAGAAGCGCTCTCCCTGGTGGTTACTGTGCGGTCATGCTCTTGAGTCCAGCTTTTGCGTCCACAGACACAGAAATCCGGACTCTGCCCTGCTCCCCCGCACCCGCATCATTGGATTTGATTGACCGCAGCGGGAGCCAATGGCTGCCTTGCTATCAATCTATCCAATCGACAACCAAGACAACGGGCAGAGAGGGTGAGCATGTCTCCGGCTTGGGAATTACGGGGCTCAGGTGAGTAAAACGGGGGCTAGGGGGCTTGTCAGTGACAGTTTTTTTTTTCACCTTAATGCATAGGATGCATTAAGGTGAAAAAAAACAGGATTTACAACCCCTTTAAACAATAGTAGGCTTACTAGTAGCATAATACGTTGAGTACGAGAATAACCATTGTGTACCATGGAGTTCTGGTGGTATTTAAAGATTAATTAGCACTTCCGTATCTTTGTGATCATCCCTTCCTGTTTCCTGTGCCAACAAGTGGTTCAGGTCCCGTATGGCATCTAATTTGATTGCCCATTCCCCAAGGGGGGGGTACAGTTGTTGATTTCCAGTGGCGAGGAATGACTGCCCTAGCGGATTAAAAATATCTGGGGATCATGGGCAGGAGAGCTATCCCAGGTGAAGCCTGGATAGAGGTTGCCATGAGTTTACAGTAGAGGTCAAAAAGGTTTTCCCAGAATGACTGTATTGGTGGGAAGTGCCACCACATGTGAAGCATGGTGCCCTGCGAGGTATGGCACCGCCAGCATCACAGACCCCCCCCCATCACAGTCCTCCATCGATATTACAGACTGCCCCTGCCATAAGTTTGCAGCACTCCCCCCCCCCCCCCCCCCCCCATACCTTATTTACACAAGACGGGAATCATGGCAGGTAATTGATTGCTGGGACTGCCCTGCTGTCTAGTAACCAACATGAGCCACTGGTTAAGATGGGTCCTCTGTTCTTTGCCTTGACCTCTATAAGAACTTCAGCTCCTCTTACACACTAGGTTGAATGTACAAAGCATGCTATACCACAGACAAATCACTGAGAGTAATATCTGGTAACCATTAATACTACTGTGTACAAGAAAGCAAACACTGAACCAGTTAAAGGCAAGAACACAATTAAGCATACAAAGTGATTAGAAATAATGGGCATAAGATGACAATGGGCTTTCAGATCAGCATAAGCAGTAGCAAGGTCACCTAAAGTGCAGCAGTGGGCAGTAATAATCCCTAATCTACTGAGTGCTGGAACTATACTGCTAGAGCGCATTTATGGTGGCAATACTAGTCCTAGACTGACTCAGTATGCACTGCCCAAAAGAAAAGGGTATTGGTAGTGCAGGGGTGGCAGTGGAGCAAAGGGCTTGCAGGATAAATATTACGGGGAGGGTCAGTCCTTTTAAGATGTTCTTCTGTCAGCTATCGTTGGTGCCCTTTAAAAGCGCCAGTGCACTTAACTACAGTCCCAGTTAAATTGTGTAGCGGACCCCACGCTTAGATAGGTGGTTAGAATGGGTTTCTTTGTAAGTATAGGCCAGATGTAGGTAAATTTGCTAGGCCTGGTTGTTTATTGTGGGTTGGGAGTGTCAGTGTAGAATGGGGTGTGACCGCCTACACTTGGACTCAGGGATACCTCCTCTGCTGGACAGTGGGCAGGACTGGACAGAGAGGAAGGACTGAGGGCAGGAAGCCCATGTGAGAGAATGGACCAATGGTTAATTTTTTGGTCAATGGGCGTCTCTTATATAAAAAGGGGGAGTCGCATGCTCAAAGGAGGGGAAAGAGGAGTCGGAGAGAGGAGGAGGGTCGGGGGTTCAGAGACCGGTATGAAGGCCTTGGTGGTTCAGAGACCCCAGAGCTGGATAACTGGAGGCGCAGGAGTCCAGGGGGCCCACATCTGGTCCCTGGAAGAAAAGATGTAAAGATCTAGGTAGATAAATATCCGCGCTTAGTGTAAAATTAGCATCAAACAGCAGCCGAACACCATAACCCAGATACTGGGCACAAAGATACAAGGAAGAGAGAAAGTGCAGCGCTTATGCCATAAATATTAAAACAGATATTTGCATTAATTTAAAAGTGCAAAGCTAAACATATACCAATTAATAAACTTATAATCAAAAGGATAAACAGCCAAAATATCATATAAATTAATACATGTAGGAAAACAAAAAAAAAAGTGTAAAGTGAAAAATTATTAAAAAAAATTCATAAAATGTATTATTGAAGAATGTCCATAAATGTGACAAAAAGAAAACTTCAAATAAGTGATGTGACTTAAAATGAATATGCTTGACCACGTGAAGCCCGTCACCTGTTAGGGGAGGTCAGACAGCGCAGATTGGATCACCGATCCCCACTATGGAATTCCAGATATCATAGGCTTCCCAGATCTCCTGGGTATCTCCTATCAGCAGACACTGTGTCTCAGGTGGTCAGTCACGGCAAACTTCCCAAAGGTTGTTAAGTGATCAAGTTCATGCAAAAAATAAAAAGTGCTCCAAATCGTGTATCAGGGATTTATTAAAGCATGAAGCTTAAAAAAAGCTGTTTGAGGACTCCACCGAGTCCTGAATACACAAATAGCAGCTTAAAACCAAGAAAATGCTAGCAAATAAAAAAAAAAAACTGTAAATCGTAGGTTTAAAATGCGATCGCGCAGGGCGTGTGGGCGTGGCTACCCTGTAAACATCTAACAGAGACCGGGCATCCCATGTGGGCATGTACCGGACTTCAAAGGAGGGGGAAGTAGGAGTCAATCGGAGTGAGAAAACTGTGAATCGGCTTTCTGTGAGTAACATGGACTGTTGATTAGGAGTGAGCAAAGGGAGTGCAACCCAATGACCGCAGTATACACACATTCCAGGACTTGACGGAGGGACAACAACAAGAGTTATGGAAATAGGCAGCGTGGCCTGTGACTTTGTAGTTTAACTCAACGCATTATTCAGAGTGGTGCTGGTCAGTCCATATTGGAAGTGTTAAGTTCTAACTGAGCAAAAAGTTAAGTGCAGGAGGGAGTCATCAGGAGTGAATTGTAACGTGCCAATATGATAAAATAACGGGGCATCTCATATCATCTGCTTCATCATTTATTGATAAACCCTAGAATAAAGCATGATCAACCTTAAAGATGTCTGGTGTTTGAAACTGCATGGGACAGGAGAATAATGGGGCCAACTGACAAAAAGGTAATGAACAACATTGCAGCTCCCAAGGGGGTAGTGCGCTAAACTTGAATGTAGTGTTCTGCTAACAGTGTGAATGGTGGGCAGTGAGCCCTCTCACCGGTCCCTGTGGTGCATGTCCCCTCTTTCTTTCATATGCCTCTGATCCATGGTGGGAAGAAGTGGGTGTTGGTCAATGCTTCGCGGCCTCAGCTGTCTCTCCCTGAGTGTCAGGCTTAGTCCCCGCAGTCTGTTGTCTCACTAATCTGCCAGCCTGCAGCTGATGTGTTTTCCTTGGTGCCACGACTGCCTGCTTTTAAAATCCTTTGCTAAATTCTCCTGCTGCCCAGGGCACACTGGTATCTGTAGTTCAGAAAGTCAGTTCATGTATTACATGGCTGCCATTTTGGACTACAGTCCCCAGGATTCAAAGCACCCTGCATTGAAGTCTGCTAGCCCGGTACAATACAGACAAAATAAATGTAGAACAAAAAAGAAAATGACATTGTGGAATTAAGAAACCTTGTTTTGTCGGTGTAATCGACCCATCTCACTGCCCCGATGCTGCTCTGTCAGAAACACTGTGCACTAGCATTGCAAAGAGCAAGTAAGTACAACATCCTTTTTATTTTAAAACAAAAACAAATTAGCATTTAGTATAACTTTTACTACCCAGTAAAGAAAACAATATATCATTGGCCCTACTGAAATTTATTTTAAAAAAAATCAAGAAATACATGGAATAATCAGAGTTAAATAGATTAATCTATGTTTAAAGTTAAAAAACCCCTTAAAGCAGTAATAAACCCAAAAACAAACATTTATTGTATTGCAGATTACCAATTCTTAGATGTAGTTGCATTCGTTTTCTTTTTTTAGACAATTTGCATCGGGTGATCTGCCCATTTATGCCCCTTACACACGATCCGAAAATCGTACGGAAAATGCCGCATTCAAATCGATCATACGATTATCGGATCGTTAGTACAGAGCTTTCGAGAGCCGATCAGGACAGTTTATCTGATATTATTCTATCGGACATGCACGGAATTTTTTTTCGGACGATGCCAGATCGTATGATTTTCTTTAATCAGTGCAGCTATCGTTCGAAAATGCAATACAAATGCATTACTACACATGACATCACTTCCAAAAAAAATTTCTGTCGTGCGAGAATTTTCGTGACTTTAGTAAACGCATCGTGTGTATGGGGCATAAGTCTGTTCTTTTTCAAAATGTAGAAATGTAGCAGTTACATGGATGATGCAAACCATTAACCGCTGACAGGGGTGCTTACAATAAAACCGCTTTTTCTTATCTATGTAAAACCTTTATCCCAAAATAAAAAACCTGCTGTAACTGCTTATAATGTCTTAGCTGCATTTCAGTTTGTTGGTGTATCTAAATCTGATAGTCCATCAAACACTCCCCTTCCCCTATACTGACAATGCTACTGTCAAAATGCGCCCCAGTGCTCCTTCATCCAGAGTAGAGGCACTCTATTACAGGAGGTTACTAGCCAGGTCACCAGGTGTAAACAAAAGGAAAAAAGCCTAAAAAATCGAATGCAGCCACCACATCGAATGATGGGTAAACTGGAATATATAAAATGTTTGAGTTTAGTACTGCTTTAAGTATCTAGTTATGATATATGATAAATAACTGGTTCTTGGATGATGCTGAATTTCTTGCACGTTAGAAATTTCTGAACATTTGACTGACAGATTTTTGCGATTTGTTCATGGATTTTATTTTTTTTCTTCCTGTTATCCTGTCAATAGTTGATCACTGTTGCATGGAATGTTTTATTGTTTTGCAAGGCTAACCTGCGTCATAGCAGATTAAAGATAATGAGTAAATTAAGATCTATATACAATTTGTATATGGGGAAAAAGAGAAGGGACTACACTTAAATAGACTGATCTTATCCTGGCATGTACAATAGGCATTTAATTGGTCTTGATTATGTGTAGGTGGGTGGAAAAAAAAGCCATCCTGCTTTTTTCTGCTGGTTTGTGTTTTAATTGTCCGTTCATTTGCAGAACTGAGTAGGACAGCTTATGCCAAAATAAGTGACACATTACTTCCCTCCTTGTACTGCTGCTGTGTTCAAGATTGGCATGACTAAGAAAATAGTTGGAAGTATAATGATTCGTATGTGGTCATTGCTGAACCAGTATACGTTGGAATAATTTAGACAAATTGTGCTAGCATTAAAACGGTTTGCTATTTAGATAATTGAAATATTGACTGTATTGTCCAAAAAGTCGTATTCGTTTTTACCCTGAAAATAGAGGGTAAACCGTGCCTGCGTGTTATACGCCAATATATATTTTTTACCAACAGGGGGGTGGGGGCGGTCCTACCCAGGTGCCACGCATCGGGAGGGTGTTAGGCCAGCCGCCCTGCCTCTCCTGGCCCTGGGAGGGGGCTGCTAGTAAACCAAAGTTCATAAAACATTACTGCCAGTCCTTTCTCATAAAACGCTCCTCCTGTGTCACTATAAATGGAAGCCTGTAATACCTCAAGTAACGCAGCTCGTTCTGGCCGCTCTCCACCTCCCTCTCTGCCTCCTCCTCGAGTGTAGCTTTTGATTGTGACCATCTATGAAACAGCAGAGGAGAGTCACATGACCGGGTCCATGAGCGAGCAGCATTAATTGAGGTATACAGAAGCTTTGTTTTAAAATGACAGTAACACAGGTTGAGCGTTGTATAAGAAGGGGCTGGCAGTGATGTTTTCTCAACTTTAGATTAGGCTGGCAATGCTGTCCCAGGAGACTGGGGGTCCCCTGGGAGTGCAGGGGGAGGACTTTCTAATAAAAGGGGGCTGTGACCTGTGCTGTGCAGGGGGTCCGTTTGTTGTGCTGTGCAGGGGGTCCGTTTGTTGTGCTGTGCAGGGGGTCCGTTTGTTGTGCTGTGCAGGGGGTCTGTTTGTTGTGCTGTGCAGGGGGTCCGTTTGTTGTGCTGTGCAGGGGGTCCGTTTGTTGTGCTGTGCAGGGGGTCCGTTTGTTGTGCTGTGCAGGGGGTCCGTTTGTTGTGCTGTGCAGGGGGTCCGTTTGTTGTGCTGTGCAGGGGGTCCGTTTGTTGTGCTGTGCAGGGGGTCCGTTTGTTGTGCTGTGCAGGGGGTCCGTTTGTTGTGCTGTGCAGGGGGTCCGTTTGTTGTGCTGTGCAGGGGGTCTGTTTGTTGTGCTGTGCAGGGGGTCCGTGCATTGTGCTGTGCAGGGGGTCCGTGCATTGTGCTGTGCAGGGGGTCCGTGCATTGGGCTGTGCAGGGGTCCGTGTGCTGTGGAAATTTTTTTTCCCATGAAACTTTCCCTGGTATATGCCGATAACTACAGTATTAAAAAAAGATATGCACCTAAGGTTTAACGCAACACAAGTATTCCTAACCGCTTTCACACTTGGGGCTGAAAGGATGTTGTTAGCCTATCGACTCAATACATATAAGCTTTCAGTACAGTTTTAGCATTGGTTGAAATAAGTCCATCTAGTTCAATCAGTAAAAAAAAACTACAATCCCATATACACCATCCTTCACCCACAGTTGATCCAGAGGAAGGCCAAAACCCCAGTAAAGCATGATCCAATGTCATACAGCAGGGGAAAAAATCCCTTCCTGATCCCCGAGAGGCAATCAGATATTATCTGGATCAACTTTACCCATACTGTAAATGTCCCCAGTTATATTATGTACATTTAGGAAAGAATCCAGGCCTTTTTTTTTTTAAAGCAATCTACTGACCTTGCCAGAATGACCTCTGGAGGGAGTCTATTCCACATTTTCACAGCTCTTACTGTGAAGAACCCTTTCTGTATTTGGAGATGATTTTTTTTTTTCTTTAGACGTAGAGTGCCCCCTTGTCCTCTGTGATGAATAATCGCTCTGCTTGACTACCCAACTCTGACCCTCAACAGAGTCTTGCTTTCTTGTTTCAACAAGCAGAATCTGCTTCCTTCTGCCATCACATCCATATTGTAGAACATTTTTTTCTTTTAACATATTGTGGAACAAATCCAACATCGAGAGTGAGACCATGAGACTTGTGATGACTATAATAGATAGGTGGAAGTGGAAATTCAAGTAGAGCTCTCTACCAAAGTTCTCAAAAAGGCAATTAGACTTGTTAACTTTATGCAAAACTGATAAATGTTTCAAGATAAACGATTCTTTAAAATTTTGACCGTAGCGTTTTTTTTAACACTATAAATAACTAGAATAACATTTTACAGAAAACTGTACAAGCTTTAAATGTTTTTTCAGGCAGATTTACCAAATGCTTAAAAAGCCATTATGTTTTTGTTTAATATATAATTCAGATCCTGTAACCCTAATAATATTGTTAGTTTCAATAGGACAGTTGTCTGACAATCAATATTAGTTCCAGGTATCACGACCGCACAGAATCATTTTGATAACCTAGAGCAGCCCTCAAAATTTCCACTCGCTCACATTTGGCTAGTGAAATTTCGAGGCGTGCGAGTATGGACAGGCCTGTGTTGTTCCGGGAATGTATGCAGTGCCCCCTGCCCCCCACCGCGCGCACACTCCCAGTGTGGCCAATTCCATAGGAATTCCACACATCTCTGCCGCCCCACACAGGCTCGCAGTGTGAACTTTGCAAATCATTTACCAGCCTGCTACTGTCCCTCTCCACCTGCCACACTTCCCCGCACTGCACAGGCTCGCAGCGCGAGCTTTGCAAAACATTTAGCTGCCTGGGACCGCACCTCTCCACCTGCCTCATATCTAAGGTGAGGGGCGGTACATGTCTCGGCACAGGCTCGCAGCACGAGCATTGCAACAGGAATTTTCTCTCCACCTCCCTCCTGCCGCACATCTAAGGAGAGGGTCGGTGCATGTCTCCTAAGTGGGCGGGTTCAACCCCTTTTTGGTCCACCCACAGTATGCACTGATGCCTGACCCCCGTGGCTGCAGGAGAATGGTAAGTGTGACACTGCTGTGATGTTTTTGAGGCATAGTATATCAGGGGATTAAGCAAGAGGTTTGCTGGGAGTAAAGGGGGTTTGAGAGCAAGCCTAGATTGGGGGGGGGGGGTGAAATTAGAGGCATAGGTATGATAGATTGGGGGGGGGGGTTAATCGGAGGCATAGGTTTAAATCATACCATCCCCCCCAATCTATCATACGTATGCCTCAACTTCCAACCCCCCTATTCTATCATACCGATGCCTCCAATTCCACCCTCCTCCCCTCAATCTATCATATGGTATGATAGATATGGGGGAGGGGGCTGGAATTGGAGGCATAGGTATGATAGATGGGGGGGGGGAAGGGTTGTAGGATTGGAGGCATAGATGTGCTGGAGAGGGGAGATTGAAAGGCAAGGTGTCCTGGGGTGGGTCATTAAAAGCACAGAGACATACTGGAAAGAGGAATTATAGGTAAAGGTGTGCTAGGGGGAAAAGGGATTGGAGACATAGGTGTGATGGAGAGGGGAGGCATTGGATGATTGGCAGGGGTGTTGGAGGTAGAGGTGTACTGTGGGGAGGTGTTGGAGGTGGAGGTGTTGGAGGTAGAGGTGTACTGTGGGGAGGTGTTGGAGGTAGAGGTTTACTGTGGGGAGGTGTTGGAGGTAGAGGTGTACTGTGGGGAGGCGTTGGAGGTAGAGGTGTACTGTGGGGAGGCGTTGGAGGTAGAGGTGTACTGTGGGGAGGCGTTGGAGGTAGAGGTGTACTGTGGGGAGGTGTTGGAGGTAGGGGTGTACTGTGGGAGGTGAAAGAAAAACAGAGAAATTCCTTGCTCAACTTACCGACCAGCCTGCTACCCTGTTTCCCCGAAAATAAGACCTAGCGTGATTGTCGGTGTTGGCTGCAATATAAGCCCTACCCTCCAAATAAGCCCTAGTAAAAGTCCTTGTAGGTCTTGTTTTCAGGGTAGGGCTTATTTTCGGGGAAACAGGGTAGGGCTTATTTGGTGGGTAGGGCTTATATTGCAGCCAACACCGACAATCACGCTAGGTCTTATTTTAGGGGAAACAGGGTAAATAACCAAATTTGTATGCGTTAAAAACAGGTTTAGTCTCTAAATTTTGAGAGCCTCTACAGTGGAAGCACACGCATTATAATGCAGCTCCCTCAAATGTTCCACTCGCATTTTGCGAGTATGAGCCAGCCGACATACAGCCCCGCCTCCTGGCCCCAGGACTTTGATAGACAGATCACTTGGCAGGTGGCATTGATGGACACAGGCAGGCTGTATTGATGGACACAGGTAGGCTGCACTGATGGGCACAGGTGAGGCTGCACTGATGGGCATGGATAAAGTTGTTGGCAATATTTATTTTTATAACTTAATTATGCATAAAACATTTAAGTGTCATTTCATGAGATCATTTATGAGGGCGTGAGCAGGGGTGGGGCAGGGTAGGGGTTGGGTGGGGCAACTGGTGGCGAGTTACCCTTGAGGCCTGGCTAGTAGCTTAGGACTTGAAATTTTGAGGCCAGACCTACAGTATATGTATGCTTACATTTGGTCCCCTATTTTGACTCCTTTGTATTTGTCCCCCTTGTCTGTGTTTTGGTAATAATTAGGCTTGTGTTTTACTGAAATTGTCTTGTGTAGAAGTACCTCTCTGGTTAGGATTTGGTCACCATTTCTTGTTCTTTCTTGCAGATGAATCTCTGGTGTGTGAAAGAACATTGAAGTATTTCCTGGGAATTGCTGGCAGAAAATGGGTGATAAGCTATGACTGTAAGTAGGATTCCTTTATTACCAAAGAGTAATTTTGAGAAACATTTAATATGTATAGAAAATCAAGAAAAGTGTTATTTACTGGCACTGTCCAGACACAAAAAAATAGCAGAAACCGGGAACAATAAATCCGTATGAAATTGTCACAAAATTATAGAGAAGACAAATATCACACAGTTGGAGAAGAGTTGAGGAAAGCTGAGTCTGGAGACTTCATGCACCAATCCAGATGCAATTGCCAAGTTGGCAACTACATGTATCACCTGGAAAGGATTTCCTCCTGCGTTTAAGAACAGCATGAATGCAGTGAACCATCAGATGCTGGCGGCATTCTTTCTATGGCTTTTATATTCTTCCCAGACAAATTTTGAATGGTCATTCCCCCTGGCTCTTCCAGCTCGACCACGGAGATCTGTGGGCCGGGGCACAGAGCCTTTGGACTGAACTTCCCTTTATTCCCCTCCAATTTTAAGTGTGATGTATGACTGCTCCTCGACCGTTTTTTTATAAAGACAAGCCCTACTGATTTATTGTGCTGGGTTTCTGCTGTTTTTGAATTTATTAACCTCTTCTGGTAAGTCCTTTTTTTTTTTTTTTGTGTAGAATGTGACAGGAGGTGCTGGAAAACACTGTTGTGGACAGGAAAAGAGTTGAGAATAATGGCAGGAAGATATCACTCTTTAAGTATCCAAGACAATTAAGCAGCAACAGGCTTCACACCTCATCGATACTTATATTATATTTTACCAATGGTGTGATTGCATGCAGCTACAAATATTTGCAAAATATTGCAATTTTTAGTTTTTTAAAGGATTTGTAAAGTCTCATGGTTTTTCACCTTAATGCATTCTATGCATTAGAGTGAAAAACCTTCTTTGCTACAGCTGCCCCCCCCCCCCCCCCTTTTTCTTACCTGAACCCATCCGTTCCAGCGAGGTGCATGAGCTCATCGACGCCAAATGCTGTCTCTGTCCTCATTGGATAGATTGATAGCAGCAGGAGCCATTGGCTCCCACTGCTGTCATTTAAATCCAGGGAAATGAGAGCGGGGGGCGGGGCCCCAATCCTGCTGTCTGTGTCAATGGACTCATGAAAATGAAAATTAAAACTGCTCTCTATGGGGGCACCCGATGAAGAGGAGGAGCGCAAACTATCGTTCTGCCTAGTGACACTGTCACTGATCATAGCTCCCTGTGATCGGGAGCTATGATCAGTGATGGGTCACACATAGCCACGCCCCCATAGTTAGAATCACTCCCCAGGACACACTTAACCCTTTCCTAGCCAGCTAGTGGTTAACCCCTTCACTGCCAGTGTAATTTTTACAGTAATCCCTGCAATTTTATAGCACTGATCACTGAAAAATTGACAATGGTCCCAAAAATGTGTCAAAATTGTCCGATGTGTCCGCCATAATGTCGCAGTCACGATAAAAATCGCAGATCGCCACCATTACTACAAAAAAAAAAAATATTAATAAAAATGCCATAACATTTTGTAGACGCTATAACTTTTACGCAAACCAATCAATAAACGCTTATTGCAATTATTAAAGATATGTAGAAGAATACATATCAGCCTAAACTGAGGGGGAAAAAAAATATTTTTATATATTTTTTGGGGATATGTATTATAGCAAAAAAGTAAAAAATAATGTGTTTTTTTTTTTTTTTTTCAAAATTGTTACATTATTTTTGTTTATACGACCGTGCAATTGTCAGTTAAATCGACGTAGTGCCGAATCGCAAAATGTGCTCTGGTCTTTGGCCAGCCAAATGGTCCGGGGCTTAAGTGGTTAATCGTACATCATGGGACACAGCGCCTTAAGTAATTACTTAATGGGTTATGGGCCACCTTCAGGTGTTGACACTGGTATATCCAATTAAGGAAGTTCACTCCCTATATAACCACTCCTCCTTCCAGGACCACATCAGTTTTTTCGCCAGTGTCTAAGGTGTTGGTCACGAGTGAAGATGTGCTCTGAGGAGCTCCAGGAGGGATCCATGCTTGATTTAAAAAACCTCCACTACCGGATCCATCCACGCCACTGCGGCCACAGGATGGTACCCGAGCCTCGCATAGAAGAATGAGGTTTAGCCTGTAACGCTTCTCTTTGAGGGCTGGACCCTAGGAACCAGGACTCTTTTTGGTCTTGCTACATTACCTAAAGTTGTCCTGAGGGGTGCTATACAGGTCCAAAGGAGTGGAACCCCCATTAAAAGGGACCCAGTCTTTGAAGGTTTAACTACGCCGCCTGCCGTGATGGGTGAAGTTTGGATCTGTCTGTCTGTCTTCAGCAGTATCCTGCAGCGAGGAAGAGGTAAGAGAAAAGCTTAGGAAACTGCAAAGTCCACCTATGACTTTTCTTTCAATATTGTAATGCCTTAAAACTCCTCTAGAGGGAGTAAGAATGCATATACCCTGTCAATCTGTGCTAACTTGCAGCGTGTGTCCTAGCAGCTGGAGGGGGTTCTCCTCTCCCCACAATTGGGGAAACTGAGTGGCTGGGGGTACATGTACTGTTGCACATTACAATTTTAAATGGTTTTGTGAAATGCTAGTCTGACCAGCACTAAAAAGCTGACAAACGACAGAGTTAACTGTCCGGTTTCCGGTTTCCTCAAACCTGAAATCTTTACAGCCTTTGCATGTGTTTTCTGTCCATGCATTACGAGAAAAAGCTTATTTATACTGAATGGGATCATCCGGATACGTTTTTATTTTTTCCTCCAAAGAGATTCTCGGTTCTCTATCCCATGGAGGAAAGATTCAGCCAAAAAAATGGATGGTTCCAGCAGTTGACGCTGCGATTTTCAGTGTGAATAAAAGTCTAACTTGTCCAGTAGACAATGCACAAATGCTTAAAGACCCAACAGATAAAAAGTTGGAATTTCTGTTAAAATCCTCTTTTTCATTGGCAGGGACCGTTGCTCAGCCTGCAGTCGCTGCAATAGGCATCTGTCAGCTCACAGAGGCTCTTAAAGAGGTCCCTGCACAACAGGCCCATGAGTTGGCCAAATTACCAAGGCATTATGTTCTGCTATAGACGCTATGAAAGATTTTATTCACCAGGTGTCCCACCTTGCGCTTGTGCTAATACACATGCGTAGAACCCTTTGGTTAAAAAATTGGTCAGCCGAAGCACCTTGTAAAGAACTTCTGACTAGTTTCCCTTTTCATGGGGAGCGACTATTTGGCGATGATTTTGATAAATACATTCAGACGATTTCTAGTGGAAAGAGTATTCTTTTGCCAGTCAAAAGAAAGTGTAAATGGATTTTTTTCTCCTGCGCCTGGGGCATCCACCTCTAGGCAGTGGCGATGGCTTCAGCCACTATATACATGATTGAAAATGCTTTTTTTTTTTTTATCATGCATCATGGGACACAGAGCCATAGTAGTTACTATGTGGGTTATAAGCCACCTTCAGGTGACGGACACTGGCACACCCTAAATTAAAAAGTGCACTCCCTATATAACCCCTCCCACTGGTGGGAGTACCTCTGTTTTTTCGCCAGTGTCAAAGGTGTTGGTCGCGCCTGAAGATGTGCTGTGCTGAGCTCCTCTGGAGCAATCCTTGCTGGGGCTAGCCATGCAGACCGGATCCATTCAAAGTGTCTTTTTGGCCGAATTGAATGGTACCCGGGCCTCATATCCGAAGAAACAAGGTCTTGCCTGTAATGCTTCTCTTTTTAGAGAGCTGGACCCCGGGATCCAGTACTTTTTGGTAAAAAGGCCATAAAGTTTATTGGCGGAGGTGCTATTACAGGTCCAGGATTGTAGGTTTCTTCGAGGATCCCCAGCTCCTGAAGGTTTAACGGAACCCACCGTGTAGGGTGAAGATTGGGCCTGTTGGTTTACCACAGAAAACCCTGCGGCCGGAAAGTTAAGTGGAGTTTTCTAAGTAATTTTTTATATTTACTTATGAATGTCTCCTTTAAATTAGTAAGTTTTCTCATGCCTATGTGCCACCACTGGGGGCTGTATTGAACACTTACGTCTCATGCTTCTCAGAGAGCTCACGTTTTTTTTGTCCAGGAAGCAGCAAGTTTCTCTTCCTCCAGTCAGCAGCAATACCTCCGGTAAGTCTGGGGGTGGCACACCGCTCGGCGGCTTCCAGACCCCCCCCCCCCCTGCCATTCTTCCTTCCCGGTGGATCCCATAGGACCAGGAGCCTGCGCTCACATGGGAAAATGCTATTATTTTTTTTTAAGCACGGGAAGATCTGTAGAAGGGACACGAGACCAATGAGGTTGGTGACACAGGCATTTCTTTGATACATTTACTACTGCATCAAGCTAAACATTAATAGCAGTGACAGAGCTCAGCTATTACTCAAGCAGTGGATGCATTCCTTCTGGTAGTACATCTGCTTTGTGCATTGGGCTATGTTCAGAAGGGGGGTGAAAACACCTCAATAAAGGGCTCTAGAAAGACTTCAACAGTCACACGGAAGCCTAGATCCATCCCAGTAAGATGGCATCCTCCCCTGAGAGTAATATGGCTGGTCAGAGTGAGCCATCAGGAGGGGCAAGTGTTGCAGCTGCTCTTAAACACTGCAGCCCCTGTGTATATTACTAAAAAGGTTTTTTCTTCAACCTTTTAAAGCTTGAAGCAAAAGTTTGATGCTTTGATAGCATCCCAAAGTGGGACTAAGCGTAACAGGTCCCCGTCCATTGGTCAGAACCCTCATACTGAGGAACAAAGAGTGAGAGATGGCGAATTTCTCTCAAGGACCAGGAAAAGGCTGATGTCTCCTCTTCCGAAGAACCTGATGTGGAGTATCAGGCTCGCAAGAAAGGTTGTTTAAAGTCGCTCCCTAAATTGTTCCGCTCCACATTTTTACTGCCAGTAACGCAGTCAGTTGATGAGCCCACTTCTGCTTTGGGTTCACTAAAACCCCCCAATCTGTTCATGCTTTTTTTTTATCCATTCATGGCTAAGAAAGCTTATGTATTCTGAGTGAGAGCACCCAGATAAACACTTTTTTCCTCTGAAAAAGTTCTCAATACTTTATTTTATGGAGGAAGGGTTTTATGGGGAGTTCCAGCCATTAACGCTGCTATATCCTCTGTAAACAAAAACCTGACTTGTCCAGTAGACAATGCTCATATGCAACAGTTAAGAAGTTGCTTTTTAAAAAAAAAAATAATGTTTTGCTCGCAGGTTCAGTCATTTAACCTGCGCTGGCAGCGTTCAGAGTATCTCAGTCCTTAAAGGACCAGTTTATATACCGTATATACTCGAGTATAAGCCGAGTTTTTCAGCACATTTTTTTGTGCTGAAAGTGCCCCCCTCGGCTTATACTCGAGTCAAGCACTTTTCTGCAGCAAAAAAAAAAATTTCCGACCCGACTTTGGGGCCCCGTATCTCGGGGCCACTTGGGTCTAGGGGTACCAAATTTGGTGTGCCAACCCAGTGGACCTAGCACTATAACATATCCATATGGGGTTCCTAGCACTAAGTGGCCCCGAGATACGGGCCCCCAAAATCGGTTCGGAAAATGTCATTCTCTGCTGCAGAAAAGTGCTTGACATTTTCTGACCCGAATTTGGGGCCCCATATCTCGGGGACACTTGGAGCTAGGAACCCCAAATTTGGCATTCAAACCCAGTTGAACTAGCACTACAACATATCCAAAGATGGGGTTCCTAGCACTAAGTGGCCCCGAGATACAGGGCCCCAAACTCGGTTCAGAAAATGTCATTCTCTGCTGCAGAAAAGTGCTTGAGATTTTCTGACCCGAATTTGGGGCCCCATATCTCGGGGACACTTGGTGCTAGGAACCCCAAATTTTGTATTCCAACCCAGTGGAATTAGCACTACAACATATCTAAAGATGGGGTTCCTAGCACTAAGTGACCCTGAGATACAGGGCCCCAAATCGGTCAACTGTGTCCATCTGCATGGGCACAGTGAGGCTGCAAATGGGCATCGTTGACCCTCTTTTCCATTTACAGTAGCTGCGCATTTCTCACCCTAGGCTTATACTCGAGTCAATAAGTTTTCCCAGTTGTTTGTGGTAAAATTAGGTGCCTCGGCTTATATTCGGGTCGGCCTATACTCGAGTATATACGGTAGGTACTCAGTTATTCCTGATCAGCAGGCCCAGGATTTGGCCAGCATATCAGAAGCATTCTATTTTACAGTTGACGCTATGAAAGATTCTATTCTCCAGGCCTCACGGCTCATGCTAGGGCTGGTACATGTGCATAGAATCCAATGGTTGAAAAATGGTCAGCCGAAGTGCCATGCAAAAAGCTCTTGGCCAGTTCCCCTTTTTAGGGTGGAATTTGGAGATGATCTGGATAGTATATCAATAGAATTTCTAATGGGAAAAGTTCCCCTTTTTTTGGTTAAGGAGAAGTTTAAGCGTTTCTCTTTTTAAATGTGCTTCTTCTCCAGTGCCAGGGGCATCTGCCTCCAGGCAGTCACGACGACCTCCACAGTTAAGGTTTCAAGAGGTAAACCTCAGGGTCAGTCCCAGGGTCAAAAGAGGACCTGGGGGAGGTAACACACAAAACTAAATTATAAAGCCTTATGAAAGGGCACCCCGCTCGCTCGAGTGGGGGGAAGGCTTCTACAGTTTTCAAGGGTCTGGCAGGAACAATGTCAAGACAGATGAGTGGCTTCCCCTTTTTCACTAGGTTACAAACTAGAGTTCCGAGGATTCCCGTCTCCTCGTTTTCCCAGATCTAACGTTCCCAGAGATCCAGTAAAAAGAAGTCTCTCTTTCTAGCTTTGGATCATCTCTTGTCTCAAAAAGTGATCTCAGTGGTCCCCTTGGTAGAGCAAGGATTAGGGTTTTATTCAAACCTTTTCATGGTTCCAAAACCGTACGGCATGTCAGACCCATTTTAGATCTCAGACATCTGAACCGGGTTTGAATATCCGTTCTTTTCACATGAAGTCAATCCGATCAGTAGTCTCCATCCTCCATCCTTCTCGCTCAAAAGAAATATCTACACTTCTAGGTAGAAAATCTTAATTTCCAGTTTATAGCTCTGCCTTTGGTCTAGCTACTGCACCTTGAGTGTTTACAAAGGTCCTGGCTCCTCCTTTAGCCAGGTTAAGGGCTCAAGGTATAACGATACTAGCCTACCTAGACAATCGATAGCCCACTTGAATCCAAAGTTTGGTCACCACGGTGAGCTACCTAGAATATCTAGGTTGGATTCTCAACCTAGATAAACGGCTCCTTAAGAACATCAAGGAGATGGCAGTACTTGGGGCTGATCATAGATACAGCTCAGAAGATAGTGTTTTTGCCCCAGGAAAGGATCAGTTCCATAAGGGAACTCATTCAGTTGATCAAAACAAAGAAGAATCCTTCTATTCGACTTTGCATGAAATTGTTGGGAAAGATGGTGGCTTCTTTGAGGCCGTTTCTTATGTGCAGTTTCATTCAAGACTGCTGAAAAACCGTATCCTGTCAACTTGACCACTGATCTAAAAGTTCCAAGAACTAGACTTACCAATGCGTTTATCCCCCAGAGCACGTCAGAGCCTCAATTAATGGTTGATATCAAAGAGTCTTCAGAAAGGAAGAGCCTTTCTACCAGTTACCTGGAAGGTGGTAACAACAGATGCCAGCCTTCTGGGCTGGCCTGGACACTCAGACTACAGAATTGTCCTATCAGGATCCAATCCGATAATGCCACAGCTGTGACCTATATCAATCACCCAGGGGGCACGAGAAGTCATGCAGCCCAGAGAGAGGTTGATCATATTCTATCTTGGGAAAACAACATTCCTTGCCTATCAGCAATTTTCATTCCAGGGATAGAGAATTGGCAGGCGGACTACTTGAGTCCCCACAATTGTTCCCGGGAGAATGGTCCCTTCACCCGTCATTTTTTAGTCAATAGGACAAAAATGGGGAGTTCCGGACGTGGATCTGTTTTCGTCCAGGTTCAACAAGATTGACCACTTTCTGTCAAGGACAAGGGATCCAACGGCATACGGAACGGATGCCTTTTTTTTTTTTTTACTTTATATATTTATTGATTATTTAATACATTTACAGCTATACAAAACATTTCATACATATTCCTACATCCAATAGGCAGTCATCAGTTAATACATAAAAAGTATTAGAAGAGCTAATAGTTTTGTTAAATGATTATGCCTAACTCTCTCCCCACACCATTCATACAGCTTTCACACACCCACCTCTAGCTCTTCTTCGCCCTACTGTTTTATTACGCTTCATTTAGATAAGACTCCAGTATATTATTATTACATGTTTCTATCCTTTTCATTCCATGTTTTCCACAGCAATTGGAATTTATCAAAGTTCCCTTGTTTAATGTAGGTAGTTCTCTCTTTAAGGATCACCCTCTCCATACTTTGTTCCCACTCCTCACCCGAAGGGGGAAGGGGGGACTGCCATTTCTGGGCAATCAGTATCCTGGCCTGGAATAGGCATCGCAAAATCGCTAATTGGGTCTCCCCTGGCCTGCCTCTACCCTCTACCCCCCCCAAGACACAAAGAATGGGATCTAGGTCCAAGTGGATTTTAAAAATCTGGGCGATCCTAGCCACCACCTCATGCCAGTATCGATATAATTTGGGACATCTCCAAAACATGTGGATAAGATCTGCTCCCGATCTTCCACATCTAGGACAAGTATCATCCTTTCTACACCCAAACCTGAACAATTTCACCGGGATATAGTAGACACGATATAAAAGAAATAGATGTGACATCTTCTGAGGAGGGGAGAGTGAAACCCAAGGGGCGAGCTCTATTATCCTTTCCCATTGTGCGTCCGAAATGTTTCCCACGTCGTTAGCCCATTTGATTTTTTGGGGATTTATTTGGGGCCCTTCCCGACTCCCTTTATGTATATGTGGGTATATTTTAGATATCAACCCCTTTCGGGTCTCAGCCCCTACTATACTCTGTAGTACCGGGATACTAGTCCATTCTAAAGTCGAATCTTTAAACTGTTCAATAAGAGCATGCCTCACTTGCAAATATCTAAAAAAGGACTTCTTAGGGAGCAAAAATTGGGTCCTTAGGTCCTGAAAACTTCTAAGCACCCCCTCATGATAAAACTGGGCAATATACTTCAACCCCAATCTGTCCCATTCTCTAATAATCCCCATTTTTTGTATCTCACCCAAGTTATTATTTTCCCACATGGGGGAGTAAACTGTATAGCCATTATACCCAAGTATTTTTTTTGCCGTTCTCCATGTTCTCGCCATCAGATCCTGCGTAGGCAGCCCCCTCTGAAAAGACCCTGCCTCCAATATCTCTATTAGAGAATTATGTACCGATTTATAGAGGAGAATCTTCCATTCCTGCCCATCTTTGCTGGCCTCGCTTCCCCCAATGTGTTGAAGCTGCGCGGCTAAAAAATAGCTAAAAGGATGGGGCAACGCAACTCCTCCCAATTGGTTTGAAAGTTGCAAAGTCTTAAGGCCGATACGGGATATGCCCCCTTTCCAGATTAATTCTCTAAATATTGTGTCCACCTTAACGAACCATTTTTTATAAATCCATATCGGGGAGTTATGGAGTATGTATAACAGTTGGGGCATAAGTACCATTTTGATTAAATTACAGCGACCTGCAGGTGAAAGGGGGAGTTTTTTCCATATTTGGATTTTCCCTTTAAATTTAACAAGAAGTGGGCTTAGATTCTCCACTATAAATTGTTTGGGGTCCCTCGAAATAGTTATGCCTAAATACTTTATTTGATGAACTATTTGGAGCCTTTCTGCCTCCTGAGGCAGAGAGCATTTCATTGAGTCAATTGGGAGTAAATTAGATTTTTCCCAGTTTATCCTAAGGCCAGACAGAAGTCCGAAGTCTTCAATTCTACCCATAGTCTCCCGTAAAGAGTCCTGTGTGTCATTAAGTAATAGAAGCAGATCATCCGCGTACAATATCACTTTTTCTTCTAGGTCCCCACGTTTAAAGCCTTTTATTACTGGAGAGGCTCTGAGAGAGAGGGCCAGAGGTTCGATTGCGAGGGCGAAAAGGAGGGGGGACAATGGGCACCCCTGCCTTGTCCCCCTCAGCAATCGAAACCTGGAAGAGTATTCATTATTAACCCTCACTCTTGCCCCAGGAGATCCATATAAGAGTCTCACCCATTTAACAAAATTCGGGCCAAACTGAAATTCAGTCAAAGTTCTCACTAAATATTTCCACTCTAAGGTGTCGAAGGCCTTGGCAGCGTCTAAAGAAAGGACGGCTCTATTACCCCTCTCTTCCGTCGGGATCTGAAGATTCAAAAAAAGCCGTCTGATATTAATACTAGTAGATCTTCCCGGGATGAAACCCGATTGATCTTTATGAACCAGTTTATGAATAACTTTATTTAGCCTTGCTGCCAAGACCTTCGCTAAGATCTTTGTGTCTGAGTTCAGTAATGAAATTGGTCTATATGAAGCGGGGAGTAATGGATCCTTATCGTCCTTATGAATTACAATTATGGTTGACTCCATCATTGACATAGGAAGTTCACCCTTCGCTGCCGAGGAATTAAGTGTCTTCAGCAACTCGGGGAGAAGTACCTCTCCATAACGTCGATAGATTTCGATGGGAAGGCCGTCCGGTCCAGGGGCTTTCTGACCTGCCATCTCTCTTATGGTCCGCTGCATCTCCTCCAGGGTGACAGGGCTGTCAAGAGCAGCCCTGTCCTCCTCAGAGAGACAGGGGACCGCCAACCTCTCAAAAAAACTATCCATCTCCACAGTCATATCATTTTGGTTAGAGTGATACAAGTTCTCATAGTACAAACGGAACGTGTCCACTATGTCTGGTATATATGTAGATGAACTACCTGCCCCTGTATTAATCATCGGTACTGTTGATGGAGGTGAGTTAGTTCTAATTAGGTGAGCCAACATTCTACTTATTCCTTCCCCCTCCCCAAATGCAGTTTGTTTATGAAAAATATATTTTTGTTCTGCTTTGGCCAATAAAATTAAGCGATATTCTTTTTGTGCTTTACTCCAGATCTCAAGATTTGCTAATGTTGAATTATTAATATACTTATTTTCTTCGAATGAGACTTTACTCGCAGCGGATTCTTCCCCTTCCCTTGAGTGTTTTTTTATTTTTGAGATCTGCTGGATCATTAGTCCCCGGAGAATGGCCTTGACTGTATCCCAGATTACCCCCTGGGGAGCTGAGCCATTATTCAGGTCTATATATTCTTTCAGGGTATTCACAACCTCTTTGGGATCTCCCATAAGCTCCAACCAGGAGGGGTTAATTCTCCATTCACGATAACTACTTCTTACCCCTACTTCAATTGAAGCCAACAGTGGGGAATGATCGGAAAGACCCCTAGGCATGTACCTAATACTGTCTACCAGATTTGACAGAGCATCATTACCGAGCATCATGTCAATCCTCGACAATGTTGAGTATGTGCTAGAGAAGCATGAATATCCCCTGATCCCAGGGTTCCTCAGGCGCCAAATATCTTTCAGCCCCATTTCCTCCAGAAAGCGGGAAAAACGGCTATCCGTTGACCCCCCCCTATGGGTCCCCCCGGGGAATCTGTCCATTAGTGGATCCAAGACCGTGTTAAAGTCACCAATAACCAGAACCGGAAGACCCGGCCTCTCCAGAACAAACTCCACAAAGTCGAGGAGGACTTTAATGTCAAACGGCGGTGGAATATAAACATTAGCCAGCAGGATCTCTTTATTCTCTATCTTGCAATGTAAAAATATATACCGTCCCTGATCGTCAATCTTAGTTTGAATACAATTAAAAGTAATCCCCGAGCTGATCAAAATACTGACTCCTCTAGAGAAAGATGAATGAGTCGAATGAAACTGTGGAGCAAACTTTCCCCATCCAAGTCTGGGGATGGAGACATTAGTGAGATGTGTCTCCTGGAGACACACTATTGACGCCCCATAAGATCCAACCATAGACAGTGCTGCAGCTTTTTTCCCTTTGTCTCCCAATCCCCTAATATTCCATGAACATATGGTAACCAGCTTCTTTCCAACCTGTGTGTTTCTAATCATTAGTGAGTGTGATATTTTCCAATTTCTACAAAAAAATTATTTCTTAAACTCGTGCCCAGTAATATATATACAGAAGTTTTTCTCCTACTTCTCATTTTTACCTTTTTCCTTTTTGTTTCCCCTGTGTATAATATTTGTGAACTCTTACAAATTAAGCTTATCTTATAAGCGTGATTTTCAACCTGTGTATATTTTTCCCACTCATCCTTAAACCATGTGAACATATTAAACCTCTCTCTCCCCCATGCATCCAATCTATCACTCTTCATACTTCCCACTTTCATAACCTCCCTTGGTTCGGCCGGGGGCCTTCTACTGTGACCTACCCATGCACACCTCATAAAGAAAAAATTTAATAACACTACAAGTGCATCATCTCCTTCCCTAGCCCTCCCCAACCCCACATCTAGCCATACCTCCCCCTTCCCCCACACAGCAAAGATGAGCCCCCCTGTATACGAGCACAGCAGAAAGGCGAAAAGACCATTCCGCTGCACCCCCCAAACACAGGCCTGGCACACCCTGTGTTTACATTCTCCCATACATTGCATCCCCCTCCCTCCACCTCCCCCAGTGGGGTAAGGGGGGCGAGGGGGAGGGGGGGCGACACACAGGCCCCAAAAAAAAAAAAAAAAAAGAAAAAATAAAAAAAAAAAAAAATAAAAAATGTATAACTCCGGCCTGTGCGTCACCCCCCCTCCCCCCCCACCCCCACCCAAAATCAAGTAACAGTGCAGCCCAGTCCTCCCAGAACCCCCCCAAAAGAGGGAAGAAAAAAAAAAAAAAAAAAAAAAACAAAGTCAGTATGTTAAATCAGTCCTGATCGTCCTCCAAAAGCATTCCTTATGTTTTGTTATTATTATGTTTTATTAGCCACTCTTCCACTCCTTCAGGGGTTTCAAAAAAAATAGTCCCCCCCGGGGCCATAACCCTCAACTTAGCTGGATATAACAGGGCGTATGTTATATTGACTTGGCGCAGTTTGCGTTTTACTTCTCCAAATTTGGCTCTCCTTCGCTGGAGGTCTGGCGAGTAATCAGGGTAGATAGACACTCTTGTGCCATTGTAGAGTATATTGCCCATTTCTCTCGCTTTACGGATTATCGTAACTTTATCTTTGAAAAATAGTAATTTTGCCAACAGAGGTCTTGGGGGAGCCCCCGGGTTGGAAGGTCTAGAAGGGACCCTATGGGCTCTCTCTATAGCCAAAAATGAGGAGAATGAGTCCTGTCCGAATATCTCCCCAAGCCATTTTTCAAGAAAAGCGGCAGGGTCTGCACCCTCTGAGTGTTCTGGGAGGCCTATTATGCGCAAGTTTTTCCTTCTCAGCCTGTTCTCCATTTCATCAATTTTATTCGTTTGTTTCTTCAGCATCTCTTTAATTTCGCTCATATCGCGTTTTAAAGGGGCCAAGTCATCCTCCACTAAGCTCAATCTGTTCTCAAGGGTTGTGGTTCTCTCTTGGACTTTTTGTAGCTCATTTCTAACCAGAGACATTTCATTGCGTATTGTCTTCAATTGATCAGACATTTCTTTCAAGGATGATCTACAGGAATTAACGGCCTCCAAAACCTCCTTCAAAGTAGGCTCTGGTCCCGTATTAATGTCGGGCCCTGCCCCCGGCAGCAGTGTTACCTCCGTTACCAGACCCAGGGACCCCCCAGATTCACTCCCCTCCAACTGCATTTGCTGTATATTTTGTGAGTTTATTTGAGGTTGCCCTTGGCTTTTCCTGCCCCCTGTGGCTCCGCCCATCTTACTAGAGTGGGCATGTTGATTCAGTGGTAAGTTTTTTGGGGGGGTCTGAGCTACGGTTTGACCTGGAACATGTGCAAATTTCTCAAGTTTAGCTGCTGCTTGACTTGCCTGGCTAGCAGCTTGACTTGCCTTTGTAGTACGCTGTGAAGGCATAATTTGTTTTTTTAGATAGAACAAGCTTCAAACAAAAAAAAAAAAAAAAAAAAGTCCTAAGGAAAAAAATAAAATGAAAATATGCACATAGAAAGAACGGGCAAGCAGAGGAACCCCCTTTAAGTGAGATGGCTATTATAACAGATATATAAAAAATTCAAAAAATCCGAACAGACCAGGGTTTTCACCCAACAAATTTCTCAGTTACTCTCTTAGTATAGCCGCACAGTCCACAGGAATGGAGCAACTGAAGTATACAGCAAAAGAAAAAAAAAAAAAAAAAAAAAAAAAAAAACGCACTGAAAGCAAGTCTCCTTTAATTTCCCTAACTAGCTTTTTCAGAGTTCAATAGTAAATCCGGGTAGCAGTAAATCAAGAGATGCTATATGACTGCACAGTCCACAAGATTGGGGTATCAACAGCGAACAGGCACCGTGAGCTACTCCCCCTTTAATTTCCCTTAGTGTTTTACTGGCTCCTTCAAAGTTCCATATTGCATCTAGGTAACAGTAAAGCAGGAAATACTATAGGAGGGGGAAGAAACAACAAGGATAAAAACTTCCTTTATCTCACCCCACCGTGGCTGTGGCGATGGATGACAGGCGATGATAGATGCCAGATGCGTGAATATGTAGTGCAGAAGCCGTCACATGAATCCGGACAGTTTTCTCTTTTCGCTTTTTCTTCCTTCTCCTCCCCTCTCTCCTTTCCGCTTCCTCCCCCTGGAATAGATGCCTTGACAAGCTGCCACAGCCTCCGCAGGCTCACAGAGACAGCAAGTCCCCGCCGATAGTGAAAGCGAAAGCAAAACAGCCCGCTTGTCTCTCCTCGTCGTTCCCCTCCTGGAGTCCGGCGTCCACACCACACACAGAGGTATGTACCGCCGTTCAGCTGCGCAGCCTCGTTCTGGGAAGCAGGTGTCGGTGCTAGAAAGGCACGGGGATCGGGTCCGCATTCAAGGCATGGGCAGAGAGGCAGAGGGATGCGGCATGTTCTCACCTCACTCTCTCACTCGCTCACCTGCATCCGGTCACGCCCCCCCCCCCCGGAACGGATGCCTTGGTTTTTCCGTGGGAGCAGTTTTTCATTGATCTATGCATTCCCTCCTGTTCTGCTGCTTCCGCGTCTTCTCGCAGAATCAAGCAATGAGGGAAGGAGGTAAGGAGATCTTGGTTTGCCAAGATAATAAAAGTGGCAGTAGGGGACCCTTGGACCCCTCACCGCTATGGCCAGACCTTCTTTTGCAAGGTCCGATATTCCATCCTACCTTACAAACGCTAAATTTAGCGGTTTGACTATTGAGACCCACATTCTAAAGGTTTGTGGGCTGTTAGCTTTAGTAGTTTCTACTTTAGTTAATGCTAGGAAGCCAGCCTCCAGAGTCATGTTCTATAGAATCTGGAAGGCATATGTCTTCTGGCATGATTCCAGGGGTTGGCACCCCAGGAAATATATCCTAGGTAGGATCCTTGTATTTCTACAGATAGGATTAGAAATGAAGTTGTCCTCGAGTGCTATCAAGTGCCAGATGTTGGCCTCATCTGTGTTTTTTTTTTTTCTACGACCACTTGCTTCACACTCTCTGGTTCGTAACTTTGAGGGGGTAACGTGGATTAATCCTCCAGTTAGGTTTCCCCTGAACCCTTGGGACTTAAGTTAGTCCTGTCGGCTTTACAGTAGCAGCCTTTTGAGCCAATATGAGATTTTCCCTTGGTCCTCTTGACGAGAAAAAATAATTTTCTTGATTGCCAAATCTTCTGCAGGAAGAGTATCAGAGTTGGCTGCTCTTTCTTGTAAAGAGCCATATTGGTTATTCTTAAACATAAGGTTGTATTGCAGCCTCATCCTGTATTCCTACTGAAAGTAGTATCGGTTTTTCATTTTAACCAGGATATTGTTTTGCCTTAATTTTTTCCAGAACCTCGTTCTATGGAAGAAGGTCACTATATCCTCTTGATGTGGTGAGAGCGGTCAAGGTCTATTTGAAAATGACCACTCAGATTCATAAACAGATGTTTTATTTGTGTTGTCAGATGGTCCTAAAAAGAAAACAGGCAGCGTTGAAATCTACTATTTCAAAATGGATTTATCAAGTGATTGTTCAAGCTTATGGTTTTAAATATTTTCATATTAAAGCGCACTTCTCCAGGGCTGTTAGTGCTTCTTGGGCAGTGCATCACCAAGCCTCCATGGCTCAGATTTGCAAGGCCGCAACTTGGTCTTCAGTACATACATTTACCAGATTACGTCTAGTAAATGTAATAGATCATGAGGATATCGCCTTTGGGCGCTATGTACTGCAGGCTGCTGTATGAGTCCTCCTAGTCTCTTGGTGCCCTACTTTTGTTGTCTCTCCCCTTCAGTTTGCATTGCTATGGGACATCCTACATCCTAACTACTATGGCTCTGTGTCCCGTGATGTATGATAAGAAAATAGGATTTTTATAACCGCTTACCTGTAAAATCCTTTTCTTTGAAGTACATCACGGGACTCAAAGGTCCCTCCCTTCTTTGGTATACACGTGTATTGCTGTGCTACAAAACTGAGGTACTCCCACCAGTGGGAGGGGTTATATAGGGAGTGCACTTTTTAATTTAGGGCGTGCCAGTGTCCATCACCTGAAGGTGGCCTATAACCCACATAGTAACTACTATTGCTCTGTGTCCTGTGATGTACGACAAGA
This sequence comes from Lithobates sylvaticus, assembly GCA_028564925.1. NCBI lineage: Eukaryota > Metazoa > Chordata > Amphibia > Anura > Ranidae > Lithobates > Lithobates sylvaticus. The sequence goes on from CM053037.1 coordinate 88,709,533, forward strand.
AAATAATTTTACAGGTAAGCTGTTATAAAAATCCAATTTTTCCCCCGCCCTGCAGGGCCTAGAAGGAAAATTAGCGACTTTAATCACATCCGCTATCCAAGGATAGGAAGCGTGTTAGATCCCCCTCCCCCACCTTAGATCCCTTATCAAGGGAACAGTGGGTAGATGATGAGGGGTTACCCTCAGGTGATCATGAAGAAAGGCAAACCAATTATTCCTCTGCGGAGGAGACAACTTTTTACAGCCTCACAATCTCAGAGATTGCTGGTACAAATCTATTACAGAGATAGTTCGTGCCTCTTTCAAGCTACCTCTAGTAGAGTCAGCTGTTTCTAGGTTCCTTAAAACCTTCACTGTCTTTTTCATGCGTTTCCTGTACATGTACAGATCCACACAGAAATTCAACAGCTATCAGTTCGTGAAGATCTGCTCCTTTCTATGGAGTCAATCAGGTCAGTAGTTTCTATCCTACAAGGAGGAAAACTTCTGGCGTCTATCGGCATCAGGGATGCATATCTGCATGTCCATATATTTTCCGCTCACCAAAGGTTTCTGCGGTTCGAAGTAGAACAGCATTTCAGTTTGTAGTCTTGCCCTTCGGGCCAGCTACGGCACCTCGAGTGTTCACAAAAGTGCTAGCCCCACCTCTAGCCAGGTTTAGGGCACAAGGCATAAACAGTCTTGGCATACCTAGACGATCTATTGCTAATAGATCAATCGGTGTTTGGAGTAAGGTGTACACATTACATCCAGTTACCTGGAAAAGTCTGCGTTACGTTCTCAACCTAGTGAAGTCTCCCTTAAAACCGCTAAAAAAGCTTGAGTATTTGGGTCTGATCATAGATACAGCCCAGAAAGGGTGTTCTTGCCCAGGCAAGAAACGACTCCAGAAGATAGTTGGTGCGGGTGGTCAGGTCAAAAGGAGATCCATCCACTCGTCTTTGCATGAGGTTGTTAGAAAGGATGGTGGCTTCATTCAAAGCAGTTCCCTATACCCAGTTCCATTTTAGACTGTTGCAAAACAGTATTCTGTTTTCTTGGAACAAAACGATCCAAGCTTTGGACTTGCCAATGCAGCTGTCTCCAAGGGTGTCCACAGAGAGAGGTGAACCATATTCTAACTTGGAATAAGGAAAAAATGTGTAGCGCTAGAAATGTGTCTAAATCACACCAGTAAAACAGAATATATGTCTGAATACAGTATGTGTTTTTAGATAATGAAAAACACTCCGTGTAGGGAAGTGAAAAATGTCAAATATATGTAAATTAAAACATATAACTAAAATATGTGAAGTGTAATAAAACACAAACACTAATGTATAGGCAAGAACTAACTTGCCTCTATATAACACAGTGATGTATAAATCAAAAATTCTAGTGTGTACAAATCCTCCATACACCTATAGTTGTTAAGACGCCTATTGTATATAAATCATCAAACCTAAAATATATAACTAAATGTCGAATAAAAATGGTGTCCAAATGCGACCTTCAAAAGACAACAAAAGTCACAAATGGAAAGTAATAAAACTAACCATGGGGGTCTAAAAAACAACCGTGACTCAATAAATGAATATAAACATATACGTGTCATCCAATAAGGGTGTGACGATCAGTGAGTGAGTGACACTCTGACCACACATATGTGAACAAATATCATGTGCATATGCAATATAACATCAAAACAGTAAATTGCAGATGAATCCCAAATATCAAATAATTGGTGATAAGACAAGCTGGTATTGGTCACAAAATATATCATTAAAGGTGTAAATATTCAGCAAATATTGTCCATGTCAATCACAGAAAATTAGAGTTCGTGTAATAGGGCATATATGGAAATATTCCCTCTAAATCGCTGTGTGGTTTTCAGATATTATATCGTCATTCAATGTGTTGCCATCTTATATATAACATAAAGTAGAGACGAGGTCCCCTCCCAACAGTGATGGACTCACGGAGCCGGTAGCTGTGAGTCAGACCGGCTTAGACCGACATGCGGCACCCACAGATGGATCCAACCTGGGACGATGAAATACTTGAGACTGAATGTACACCAGTCAGTACTCACCAACCGTTACGTGATGGTAACGAAAAAATGGAATTGGAAGCTTCCAATTGTCTCTGCAATCCTCCCAAAGGCAACAGAATTTCAGGAATATAAAATGGAAGAAAAATAGAAAACCTCCTCATGATGTAAACACGATAAACGGATAAGAATTTATTTAAAGAATGTATCAACATGCAAATTTTTTTTTTCCATAAAATAGGGTTCAATAGAACTAAAAATGTGCAGTATAAAAAGTGGCTCAGCTGGTGTATTCACCCATGCCATTTAGTTATATATTTTAGGTTTGATGATTTATATACAATAGGCGTCTTAACAACTATAGGTGTATGAGGATTTGTACACACTAGAATTTTTGGTTTATATATCACTGTGTTATATAGAGGCAAGTTAGTTCTTGCTTATACATTAGTGTTTGTGTTTTATTACACTTTTCTTTACACTTCACATGTTTTAGTTATATGTTTGCATTTACATATACCGTATATACTCGAGTATAGGCCGTCCCGAGTATAAGCCGAGGCCCCTGATTTACCACAAAAAAAAATGGGAAAAGTTAATGACCCGTGTATAAGCCGAGGGGGGGAAATGGAGCAGCTACATGTCCCCTGTGTCCTATACAACCCCCCCGTGTCCCCAGTGCAGCCTACCTGTGCCGATCGATCCGGTGTCCCTCGGGGGCCGCTGTCCGGTGTCCCTCGGGGGCCGCTGTCCGGTGTCCCTCGGTTGTCCTGCCGAGGCGCCATTGCAGGTTTGAAAGCCGCGCCTCCTCCTCCTCCTCGTCCGTGATAGGAGGAACACTCGGTTTTCCCAGCGGTCATGTGCAGTGTTCCGCCTATCACGGATATTCTCTCATCCTCGTCCATGAGATGAGAATGAGAGAACATCCGTGATAGGCGGAACACTGCGCTGCTGGGAAAATTAGTGTCCGCCTATCACGGACGGGCGGGAGGAGGCGGCGCGGCTTTTGAACAGTGCCGTCTGTCTACATGACAAGCTGTTCATGTAGGCAGACCGCACTGACTCGAGTATAAGCCGAGAAGGGGACTTTCAGCCCTAAAAAAAGGGCTGAAAATCTCGGCTTATACTCGAGTATATACGGTATCTTCAATTTTTCACTTCCCTTCACAGAGTGTTTTTCATTATCATCTAAAAACACATACTGTATTCGGACTTATATTCTGTTTTACTGGTGTCATTTAGACACATTTCTAGCGCTACACATTTTTTCCTTATTCCGTTATACAATTAGTCATATTGTGGTGTTGGCTGCTTATTATCAGGGGAGGCGCGGTTCTATTCCCCCATATTTTAGTTACCATATTCTAACTTGGGCAGAAAGAAATATTCCGTGCCTATCAGCAGTCTTCATTCCGGGAATAGAGAATTGGCAGACGGACTACTTAAGTCGCTAGCAGATTATACCCAGGGGAATGATTTCTTCATCCCGACATATTTTCGGGCTGTTTGTCAAAGATGAGGGACTCTGGACGTAGATCTTCTAGCGTCCAGTTTAACATAAAGTTAGTCAACTTTGTGTCCAGAACAAAGGATCCATTCGCATGCAGAACAGATGCTTTGGTGATACCGGGGGATCGTTCTCAGTGATCTATGCATTTCCCTCTGTTCAATTGGTGCCTCGACCTTCGTTGCAGGATCAAGCTGGAAAGGAAAACCGGTAATTCTGGCAGCACCAACATGGCCCAGAAGGTCATGGTATGCAGAAATCGTAAAGATGGCAGTGGAGGGTCCGTGGTCCCTTCCACTAAGGCCAGACCTGTTCTCACAGGGGCCGATATTACATCCTACTTTACGAACGCTAAATTTAACGGCATGGCTATTGAAACCCACATTCTGTAGAAACGTGGGCTTTCCGGGTCAGTTACCTCTACTTGATTAATGCAAGGAAACCAGCTTCCAGAACTATATTTTATAGAGTTTGGAAGGCTTATGTTTCCCGGTGTGAATCCAAGGGTTGAGACCCTCGGAGATATATCATAGGCAGAATTCTTGCCTTTCTACAAACAAGGCGTAGATATGAAATTGCCCCCGAGTACTATTAAGGGCCAAGTCTCAGCCTTAGCGATCTTATTTCAAAAACCGCTTGCTATGCATTCTTTAGTTTGGGGTTTTATGAAAGGGGTGATGCGCCAGTTAAATCACCCTTGAGACCTTGGTACTTGAATTTAGTTTTGTCAGTGTTACAAAAACAGCCGTTTGAACCGATGCAGCATATTCCCTTAGTCCTTCTAACAAGGAAGCTGGTATTTTTGGTTGCTATATCCTCAGCAAGGAGGGTTTCGGAATTGGCTGCTCTTTTTTGTAAAGAGCCATATTTGATTATTCATGAGGACAGAGTGGTGTTGCGCCCTCGTCCAGGCTTTTTGCCAAAAGTGGTTTCCGGTTTTCATACCTGCCGTAGTTTTTTCTAAAACCATGTTCCAGGAAAGAAAAGTCACTACATTGTCTTGATGAGGTGAGAGCAGTAAGAATCTATTTAAAGACAACTGCTCAGATTCTTAAGACTGATGTCCTATTTATTCTGCCAGAGGGTAGAGCTGCACAATTAATCGCCAAGAATCGTTATCGCGATCTGACTCTCATTGTAACAATTTGTCAATGGAATAGACTTTGTGTGTAAGTGAAAAAAGTTTAACCACTTAAACACTAAACCTTTTTCTGACATTTGTTGACTTTTTTGGAAAAAATTACTTTTAACCACTTCCAGACCAGCCTCGTTTTGGATTTTAGGTGTTTACATGTTTTAAACAGTTTTTTTTGCTAGAAGAAAACTTAGAACCCCCAAACATTATATATTGTTTTTTTTCTAACACCCTAGAGAATAAAATGGCAGTCGTTGCAATACTTTTTTTCACACCGTATTTGCGCAGCGGTCTTACAAGCGCACTTTTTTTTGAAAAAAGTCACTTTTTTGAATAAAAAAATAAGACAACAGTAAAATTAGCCCAATTTTTTTTTGGATTGTGAAATATAATGTTACGCCGAGTAAATTGATACCCAACATGTCACGCTTCAAAATTGCGGCCGCTCGTGGAATGGCGTCAAACTTTTACCCTCAAAAATCTCCATAAGCGACATTTAAAAAATTCTACAGGTTGCATTTTTTGAGTTACAGAGGAGGTCTATGGCTAGAATTATTGTACTCGCTCTACCGATCGCGGCGATACATCACATGTGTGGTTTGACTACCGTTTTCATATGCGGGCGCTGCTCATGTATGCGTTCGCTTCTGCGCGCGAGCTCGTCGGGACGGGGTGTTTTAAAAAATTTTTTTTTGTTTTTTCTTATTTAATTTACTTAATTGTATTATTTTTTACACTGTTTTTTTTAAAAAAAAAAAAATTGATCACTTTTATTCCTATTACAAGGAATGTAAACATCCCTTGTAATAGAAAAAAGCATGACAGGTCCTCTTAAATATGAGATCTGGGGTCAAAAAGTCCTCAGATCTCATATTTGGACTTCAAAGAAAAAAAAAAAATGTCATTTAAAAAAAATGACATTTGTAAATTCTCCTTTAAGACGTATGGGCGGAAGTGACGTTTTTGACGTTGCTTCCGCCCTCCTATGGTATAGAGATGAGTGGCGGCCATCGTAGCGTCACTCATCTCTATACACAGGCAGGGAACGGACCCGATCGCCTCCGCCGCTGCCGATGGTTCCGGTAAGCGGCGGGAGAGTCCGCCGCGATGACCACCATTATCGGAAAGGGGACCGCTCACTGTGAAGAGGGATACCTCGGTTGTGGCAGCAGCTGCTGCCGTTACCGAGATATCCCTCTTCAAAAAAATGACGTATATATACAGTGAGCGGTCGTGAAGTGGTTAATAAATAAAAAATAAAAAAACTAACCAGTAAAGTTGGCCCATTTTTTATTTTATTTTTTTGCAGCTCTACCAGAGGGTCCTAAGAGAGGGCAGGCAGCATCGAAATCCACTGTCGCTAAGTGGATTCGGCAAGTTTTAATTCAAACTTATAATTTAAGGGGTAAGATTCCCCTTTTCAAGTTAAGGGGCATGCTACCAGGGCGGTTGGTGTTTCTTGGGCAGTGCGTCACCAGGCCTCCTTGGCTCATTTCTGTAAGGCCGCAACTTGGCCTTCAGTGCATTCATTAACAAAAGATTTTATCAGGTGGATGTAAGGAGGTATGAGGATATTGCCTTTGGGCACAGTGTGCTGCAGGCAGCCGTATAAGTCCTCTAGTCTGGGGGTACCCTGTGGGTTGTCTCTCCCTCCCCTCAAGTAGCATTGCTATTTAAGTAATTACTTAAGGCTCTGTGTCCCATGATGTACGATTAAGAAAATAGGATTTTTATTACAGCTTACCTGTAAAATCCTTTTCTTGGAGTACATCATGGGACACAGAGGTCCCTCCCCTCTTTTGGGATTTAAGTATATTGCTTTGCCACAAAAACTGATGTGCTCCTGGAAGGAGGAGGGGTTTTATATAGGGAGTGAATATTCTTGATTGGGTATACCAGTGTCAACACCTGAAGGTGGCCCATAACCCATTAAGTAATTACTTAAGACTCTGTGTCCCATGTACTCTAAGAAAAGGATTTTACAGGTAAGCTGTAATAAAAATCCTATTTTTTGTGCATACAGAGTACAAATAATAATTACTAAAACCTTATTTTGCATTGATCCAGCCGTTAAATGACTTGTCTGCATTGAATTAAATTATCTGTGTGTTACTCCAGGCATTTCTGTTCCTTGCCCAAAAAAAACTCCGTCTGGTTCATATCCACCTACTCATTTTGTTTTAAACAAACTATTTGTGTTGAAGCAACCTTTGTGAGATGCAGGTTTTATTTCTTTGTTTTTCCATTTTTTCCTTTCCAGCTTTTCTAGTTATTAATATTACAGTCCTGAGATATCGCTGTGTATTCCTTAGGCCTTTTGTCAATATAGGAGCGGCTGTCATTTCTTATTGTACAAGTTGTGAATTTGCAGCTTGTGTGATTAGATGCGTTTTATACCATTTCAGAGTAGAACCAAAGGAATATATTTAAGTCTGCATTAGATTTTCATTGTGTTCTTCACAGAATCTTATTATAGGGATTATCCACAGAAAATATTTTGCTTTATTGTGCTTGTACATGCCGGCAATAATTTAACCCAGTCTCCTTTGCAGATATTTTAAAAAAATAAATCTTTAATTTTATATACAGTGTTTTACACCTTTTAAAATTCCTTCTCTGTGCCAATGTCCATTACTTTTATGTACTTGGTTTCTATGCTCTGATAAACCTCAAAGTTGAAGTTTACAGTTGAATAGCCAATGTGAAATAAATAACTTTCCCTTCACATTAGAGAATAGAGTCCTTTTTCTACTTCTTATCGCACACCTGTAAAAATAAATTGAAAGTCAAATCCATCTGCCTCTGCACCAGTCTCTCTTACCGCTTATGGTAAGTCACAGGTGTTACTGGGGACCAGTACTTTGCCCTAGGCTTGCCTTTTCTTTTTCAGGGCACAAGTTCAGTTTATTAACCTCAAATTCATTTACCATGTTGCATACAGTCTGTGGCAGTTGTTAATTTTCTTGGTTTAGTTGCAAGGATAAATTGCAAACAACTAACTAAAATGCCTTGCAATGCAGTTCTTATGTTATCATTGTAAATAATCACAGTGAAGTATATGTAGAGGAAATAACGAGTTATGGTAATTGTCAAGAAACCACGCACAGAATATATACAGTATGATATTAAAAGTGTAATTGCGCTGACTAGAACCCAATTGTCATGTAACGGGTCACATAAGAGGACCAGGTGAGTGGTAGGGAACACCAGGAGAAGTAGATGGAGCTCCTCTCAGATTAGGTCTTGAGACTCTAATGCACCTGTAATCCCCTGTTCCCACCGGTGCGACTTGTCATGTAATTTGGCAGTTTAAAATCTCATGACAAGTCGCACCCTATTTGTGCCTATGGAACCATTCAAATTGGTGCAACTCCATCTTGCACCAATTTGAAAAAGGTTCCAGCACTATTTTTGGCTATTTCATGTGCGACTTGTAGAGACATCTGTGCATGAAGTCACACAGATGTCTGCAAGCCGCACATGAAATCGCATTGAGCGGCAGCTTTGAAATCCAGCTGAAGTATCGCAATTTCAAAGCTGCCTTCAGTGTGAATGGGGACTTATAAAAAAACACAGCAGGGCATCTTCATCTAACTGTAGCAATTTATTCAAAAGAATAAAAGACACTAGAAATGCACTCGCTAGTTAAAAGTGGACAAAGGCTTGTCATAAACCCATATAGACCTCCAAAAGGATCACTGTGAGGCTACAGAGCTTTGCAGGCTGACTGAAACCGAGTTCTTGATGGAAGTACAGCTGTGAAGCTTTAGGAACATAAGCAACAGCTTTCAGAAGTAGCAAGATGACGGCGGCTCTAAACAGCACCTCTCTCGGCAGGGTTATAGTGACAGGAAGTGGAGGGGGTGTGACTACGTTTCAGGGCAGACAGGAGCCCCCCTCATCAAACCATAGGAACTTAGCCGAGAGAGGCGCTGTTTGGAGCTGCAGCCATCTTGCTACTTCTGGAAGCTGCTGTTGCTTATATTCCATCCTGAAGCTTAACAGCTGTACCAAGAATAAATTGCTACACCTAGATGGAGGCGCCCTCTTGTGTTTGTTATATTTAACCACATGCCAACCGTGCCATAGCCGAAAGACGGCTACAGCGCGGTCGGCTTATTCTGGAGGACCCGGCGCATCACGGTAAACGGCCGCTGATAACGGCCGTTTACCACGTGATCGCTCCATCAAATGCCACCACTGTGCAATGCTCTGCCACCACTGTGCAATGCTCTGCCACCACTGTGCAATGCTCTACCACCACTGTACAATACTCTGCCACCACTGTGCAATACTCTGCCACCACTGTGCAACACTGCAATACTCGCCAATACTCTGGAATAAATTTTAATGGAAACAAAGAATTTTTTTTTTTTTTTTTTTTTACAGAATTTTCAGTATTTTTTGATTTATAGCGCAAAAAATAAAAAACCCAGTGGTGATTAAATACCACCAAAAGAAAGCTCCATTTGTGTGAAAAAAAGGACACAAAATTAATTTGGGTACAGTGTTGCATGACTGAGTAATTGCCATTCAAAGTGTGAGAGCGTTGAAAATTGGTCTGGTTAGGAAGAGGGTTTAAGTGCCCAGTGGGTAAGTGGTTAAAGTGATTGTAAACCCTTTTTTTTTTTTTTAAATAACAAACATGTTATACTTATCTGCTCTGTGCAATGATTTTGCACAGAGCATCCCCGATCCTCCTCTTCTCAGGTTCCCTGCTGGCACTTTTGGTTCTCCCCCCCCACTACTGAGTGTCCACCAAGGCAAGACACTTGCTATGGGGGCACTTGTGTAAGCTCACTTCTGAGCTGGCTCTGCATGTGCATAGACACACAGAGCACTAATTGGCCTCACCGCTCGTTCCCTCCTCACTGGCTGTGATTGACAGCCCCCTCTGCCCACATCCACCCATTCTCAACCACCGGGTTTGGGTGCTTCAAGAATAGAGAATGATTCATACTCTTAATGGTGTAAGATTATTGGTGGTGTACCCCAAAGTTAAGTTTTGGAACTTACTTTTTATCATCTTTATAAATGATATAGAGCCCAGGATTAAAAGTACCATTTCAGTGTTTGCAGGTGGCACTAAGCTATGCAGTGGAATAACATCCTTACAAGATGTCTCCCATTTCCAGGTCACTCTCAATACACTATTTAATTGAGCAATTATGTGGCAAATTAGGTTTAATATCGATTAAATGTAGCGGTAAGCTTTAAAGGGCTAAAAACATGCATGTATCATAGATTCTAGGTGGAGAAAAGCTGCCCCTCAACACACTCAACAAAACCCTGACATTCAACCCTCTGGATGCCTCTCCTGCACATCTGACCTATTAAAAGTTTATTTCATTATCGTACGTAATTACTGTATGGTTTATATGGCACCTTCAGGTGATGGACACTGGCACACCCTAGACAAGGAAGTTCAATTCCCCATATAACCCCTCCCCTTACTGGGAGTGCCTCAGTTTTTTTTACCAGTGTCTTAGGTGTTGGTCATGAGTAAAGATGTGCTGTGCTGGCGGCGTTGCCTGGAGCGGGATGTGAACAGACTTGTTCCTGTGTAGCTCTGGTCTCTCCTTCTGCAATCCTGCTCCATCCTAATCGACCATAACCAGAAAACATTTTATTTTTTGCCCACAACGACCCGGGGCATCTCCTGTACCCTGGGGAGGCATTTTGGTGGATGGGAAGAAACAACCTCCGCCAAAGATGAGCATCAGCACCTGATCCGGCCAAGATGGCCGCCACACTACCAGCCATGGGCCTAGTGCACCCCAGCCTCCACTCCGGGTCTCTTTGCAGACAGCAAGGAGGCCTTCCCACCTGCCTCCCCTGAGATCCCAGACCATCCGCAGGCGACTCCGGGCATGGCGGTCGCGGATTGGCGGCAGGGAACCCGCGCTTTCAGGAATTCCTCACCATTATCAAGGTAAACCATGTGGATCTTATGGGGAAGGTGGATGGGCTGAAGATGGACCTGACCATTATGCTGCAGGACATGCAGAAATTGCGCTGCCGGGTTACTGAAACCAAGCAATGCATTCGTGATCTAGAAGACACTATTAACCCCATCCTGCCCAAGCGTAATACGCATGGGGGGGAGATTGCCACCCTGGAGGACAAGGTCGATGACCTCGAGAATCGTCTCTGCAGAAACAACCTGCGTCTGGTTGGTCTCCCGGGAACGGATGGAGGGCCCTGATCCTGTAGCCTTTCTTGAAAGCTGGCTCGAGCAAGAATTGTGCCGCACTCAATTATCCCCTTGTCTTGTGATTTAGAGGGCCAACCATGTTCCTTGGCGCCACCTCTCTGAAGGACATCCACCAGGTACCGTGGTCATTTGTCTCAATTACAGAGACCGGGACTATACCTTGGGGGCTGCCAGAAAAAAATGTCAGTCTTCGCATAAATAATGCTGTGGTGTCCCTGTTCCCTGACTACTCTGCATCAGTTCGCAACCGCAGAGCCAGCTATCAACGTGTCAATCAGAAACTCCGGGAGCAAGATATTCAATATTCCATGCTGTTTCCTGCCACCCCCAGGGTCGCCTACCAGGGGAAAGTCGAATTATTCTTCCAATCCCCAAAGGATGACCTGGCCTGGTGGAAATTTTTACCCCAGCCCCCTAAACCACATGCCTGATGTCAGCCCATGTGCTTTTTGCTGGAAATGCTGGTGAGCCTGCATTCCTCTTTCTTCCCTGAACCATCCCCAATGTCCCTTACTTTCAATCTCCTGCGATGCCTTTTTCAGAGTTAACTATGGTTAACCATTTACATCTCCTGTGAGGAGAGTACCTTGTCCTGTTCTTTTTCTGAACAGGCCTGAGCTACCTTGAGGTTCACTCCCCCTATTGATACCTGTTGTACACAATTTTTTATTTTCCTGACATCTTTTTTGTCTCCTGTTGCTGGCCATGCGCCCCATGCATGGTAAAAGTTTTGGGTATAGGCCCTCTCCCTTGTTCTGGAGCTGGGCAGGGGTAAAGCTACCTTTTACTGGGTAATGATTATTGTTTTATACATAGTTGTATTGTATGTGTGGTTTTATTTTTTTTGCAGCACTGCGACCCTCACAAACTACGGTGGCTGTGACAGGGGTTGGGGAGTTTCTTAAACAGTGAGCATGGGGGTAAAAACGGTAGGCTCCTTGCGTACCTTGCCCACACGGATCTCCAGGATAGCTCGATCACTGAAATCCAACTTCCCAACGGGTCAACTACTGCTGACGCTCTCTGACCATTAACCAGACCTTTTGCAGTTTTCTACAGAATGTTATACAACACCGCAAATATCCCTTCAGAACAAACCTTCCTGGGTTTCTTTGAATCACTTGACCTTCCAACTCTCAGTACCCCCCCAGCAGCTTTCTTTAGACAAACCCATTACACTGGAAGAGGTAACCACGGCCATACATTCTAAAAGTTTGACTTGACCGGTTGACAATGCGCAAATGCTTACGGATCCAACTGATAAGAGATTGGAATTCCTATTAAAAGATATTTTTTCTTTGGCAGGTTCAGTGGCTCAACCTGCAGTGGCGGCAACTGGGGTATGTCAATCCTTGAGAGACCATTTCAAACAGGTGTTCAAGCTTTTCCCTAAAGAGGCCCAGGAGTTAGCTGAGCTGCCAGCAGCTTTGTGTTTGGCAATTGACGCAATCAGAGATTTTATTCTGCAAACCTCTCGCCTTACGCTTGGGTTGATGCATATGCGTAGAATCTTATGATTAAAAATTGGTCAGCCGAAGCGCCATGCAAAATGCTCCTGGCTAATTTTCCTTTTCATGGTAAATGGCTGTTGGGGGATGATTTGGATAAATACATCCAAAAAAGTTCTAGTGGAAAAAGTACCCTTTTGCCAGTTAAAACGTATTTCATTTATCCACTTTCAGACCGGACCATTTTGCTGGCTTAAGACCAGAGCACTTTTTGCGATTCGGCACTGCGACGCTTTAACTGACAATTGTGCGGTCGTGCGATGTGACTCCCAAACAAAATTGAAGTCCTTTTTTCCCCACAAATAGAGCTTTCTTTTGGTGGTAGTTGATCACCCCTGCAGTTTTTATTTTTTGCGCTATAAACAAAAAAAGAGCGACAATTTAGAAAAAAACTCATTATTTTTTACTTTTTGCTATAATAAATATCCCCCAAAAATATATATATATATATATAATATATATATATATATATATATATATATATATATATATATAAAATTCCTGAGTTTAGGCCGATGCGTATTCTTCTACATATTTTTGGTAAAAAAAATCGCAATAAGCGATTATTGATTGGTTTGTGCAAAAGTTATAGCATTTACAAAATAGGGGATAGTTTTATGGCATTTTTTTTCATTTTTTTTTTTTTTTACTAGCAATGGCGGCGATCAGCGATTTTTATTGTGACTGCGACATTATGGCAGACACATTGGACATTTTTGACACATTTTTTGGGACCATTGTCATTTATACAGCAATCAGTGCTATACAAATGCACGGATTCCTGTGTAAATGACACTGGCAGTGAAGGGTTTAACCAGGAGGTGGCAGTGTAGGGGTTAAGTGTGTCCTAGGGGCATGTTGCTAACTGTGGTGTGCGTGGCTGTGTTTTTATAGATCACTGATTTCTGCTCCAATCACAGGGAGCAGAGATCAGTGTCATTGTTGCTAGGCAGAACAGGGAGATGCTGTTTGCATCGGCATCTCCCCGTTCTTCCTCCCCGTGAGACGATCGCGGGTATCCCCGCGTCGATTAAGTCCGCGGGACCTGCGATCAGACTCACGGAGGTCCCGACCGGCGCACGCGCAATGGCACGGCGGCAAATTCGAAGGGATGTACCTGTACGCCCTTATGTCTGTCTGTGCCATTCTGCCGATGTACATTAGCGTGCGCCGGTCAGGAAGCGGTTAAACAAGCTGCTTCTCCAGTGCCAGGGGCATCAACCTCCAGGCAGTCACGACAGCCTCCGCCATCAAGTCTTCTACAGTTCTCAAGGGTCGCGCAGGAAGAGTGTCAAGACAGATGGGTTACTTCCTCAATAACTCTAGGGTACAAACTAGAGTTCCAAAAGTTCCTGTCTCCTCATTTTCTCAGATCAAACGTTCCCAGGGATCCAGAGAAAAAAAAAAGGCCCTCTTTTAAGCATGAGACCATCTTTTGTCTTAAAAAGTGATCTCAGGGGTCCCCATGGAAGAGCAGGGATTGGGGTTTTATTCAAACCTTTTCACGGTACCAAAACCAAATGGTGATATCAGACCCATTCTAGATCTCAAAGATCTAAACCGGTTTCTGAATATTTGCATAAAGGTGTCCTTTTATGAAGCAGTAAAATCTGTTCACTGCTTCATTCTCCGGCATTCACAGAGGAGATCTTTCTCCTCTGTGTGCCAGTTTATGAAGCGGAGTAGATCGCTTTACCCTTGGAGGAGTGACGGGATCTACAAATGCTTCAAACAGTGGAGAACAGCCCCTGATACTGGAATCTCGTGAGACTTTACGAGATTACTGTACCAGAAATTCACAGAAACACCAAGATGTCAGTTTATTAAGCAGTGATAGATCTCACTGCTCAGTACACAGACAGATGGTGTGATTAATGTTAATAAAATAAAGAGTCCCCCTACATTATATATACTGTATTTATCGGCGTATAACACGCACCCCAAGTTGAGGAGGGCATTTTAAGGAAAAAAAGTTTTAGGAGGGAAGTTTAGGGAAAAAAAAAACTTACATTTAAGCGTCATTTGCAGCTTGCCCAGCATCATTTGCAGCTTGCCCAGTGTCATTGCAGCTTGCCCAGTGTCATTGCAGCTTGCCCAGTGTCATTGCAGCTTGCCCAGTGTCATTGCAGCTTGCCCAGTGTCATTGCAGCTTGCCCAGTGTCATTGCAGCTTGCCCAGTGTCATTGCAGCCTTGCCCAGCGTCATTGCAGCCTTGCCCAGCGTCATTGCAGCCTTGCCCAGCGTCATTGCAGCCTTGCCCAGCGTCATTGCAGCCTTGCCCAGCGTCATTGCAGCCTTGCCCAGCGTCATTTGCAGCCTTGCCCAGCGTCATTTGCAGCCTTGCCCAGCGTCATTTGCAGCCTTGCCCAGCGTCATTTGCAGCCTTGCCCAGCGTCATTTGCAGCCTTGCCCAGCGTCATTTGCAGCCTTGCCCAGCGTCATTTGCAGCCTTGCCCAGCGTCATTTGCAGCCTTGCCCAGCGTCATTTGCAGCCTTGCCCAGCGTCATTTGCAGCCTTGCCCAGCGTCATTTGCAGCCTTGCCCAGCGTCATTTGCAGCCTTGCCCAGCGTCATTTGCAGCCTTGTCCGGGTTTAAATTTCCCGCCGCCGAGACGCTCTGTCGCGTGCGCCGCCGAAAAAGACCGAATCACGGCTGAAAAAGACCGAAGCGCCCCCGAAAAAGGCCGAGCCGAATGTTCGGCTCGCGGTCCCGCCTCCCTGCTGTTTCTGGAGTGAGCGCAGGGAGGCGGGACTACGAGCGGAGCCGAACAGTCGGCTCTGTCTTTTCCGGCGCACTTCGTTTTTTTCGGCCATGATTCAGTCTTTTTCGGCAGCGCACGCTATTTTTCGGCGGCGCTTGCCATTTTTGTCACTTTTTTTGGGGAGTATCGGCGTATAACACGTACCCACGACTTCCCCCGATTTTAAGGGGGAAAAGTGCGTGTTATACGCCGATAAATACGGTACATGTGTATACACACACACACATTTTATATATATATATATATATATATATATATATATATATATATATATATATATATATATATATATATATGTATGTATGTATGTGTGTATATATATATATATATTATACACACACACATACACGTATATACATGTATATACACACACATTACATATCTATATATATATATATATATATATATATATATATGTAATGTGTATACACATACATATGACAGGGGGACATAGTTACAGTGTTGGGGGGTCTGAACGAGGCCTAAGGAAGTTAATTATCTTCCTCTTTCCTCCTCAGATCCCCAGGTTTCTCTCTTCACTCCCCACTTCTCCACCTCTGAGCTGGTGAATCGAGGAGTGTGAATTCTGACACAGATCGCCAGTGAAGCGCTCAGATCGCAGCTTCATAAACTGGCCGTTACTGTGTCATTCTATGAGGATTCAAGTTCAAACACTTCTCCCCCCGATTATCTCTGGTTCATAAACTGTTTATGGGCTGTGATCAGCAGCGATCCTCGGGATCTCTGCTGATCACTGCTTCATAAAAGGACACCAAAGTAAATCCGATCAGTAGTCTCCATCCCACAAGGTGGAGAACTTCTGGCGTCAATCGACATCAAGGATGCATACCTCCATGTGCCTATTTTCCCCGCTCACCAGAAATATCTACGTTTCGTGGTAGAAAATCTTAATCTTCAGTTTGTAGCTCTGCCTTTCAGTCTAGCTACTGCACCTCGAGTATTTACAAAGGTCCTGGCCCCTCCGCTAGCCAGATTAAAGGCCCAAGGTATAATGATTATAGCTTACCTAGACGATCTGCTCTTGATAGACCAGTCGGTAGCCCGCTTAGACCAAAGTATGATCACAACAGTCAACTACCTGGAATGCCTAGGTTGGGTTCTCAACCTAGAGAAATCTTCCTTAAAACCATCAAGGAGATTAGAATACTTGGGTCTGATCATAGATACAGCCCAGAAAAGGGTATTCTTGCCCCAGGTGAAGATCAGTGCAATAAAGGAACTGATTCAGGTGGTCAAGGCAAATAAGAATCTTTCTATTCGACTTTGCATGAGGTTGTTGGGAAAGATGGTGGCTTCATTCAAGGCCGTTCCTTATGCTCATGTTTCATTCGAGTCTGCTGCAAAACAGTATGCTATCAGCTTGGAACAAGAAGGGAAAATCCTTCCTACCAGTTACCTGGAATGTGATAACCACAGATGCCAGCCTTTCAGGTTGGGGAGCAGTCCTGGAAGAGGCGACTGTCCAAGGGAAATGGTCCAGATCAGAAATGACCTTACCGATCAACATTCTAGAGATTCGGGCAGGGTGCTTGGCCCTGAGGGCCTGGACATTCAGGTTACGGAATTGTCCTGTCAGGATCCAATCTGCTGGATCCACAGCAGTGGGCTATATCATTTACCAAGGGAACATGAGAAGTCGTGCAGCCCAGAGAAAGGTGAACCATATACTAACTTGGGCAGAAAACAATGTACCTTGCCTATTAAGCAGTCTTCGTTCCAGGAATAGAAAATTGGCAGGTAGACTATCTTAGTCGCCAGCAGTTGTTCCCGGGAGAATGGTCCCTTCACCCTGATGTCTTTCTGACAATATGCCAAAGATGGGGGATCCCAGACGTAGATCTGTTTGCGTCTAGGTTCAACAAAAAGATTAACAATTTTGTGTCAAGAACAAGGGATCCCCTAGCGTGCGGAACAGATGACTTGGTGTTCCTGTGGAATCAGTTCTCACTGATTTATGCATTCCCTCCTATTCTGCTGCTTCCACAACTTCACAGGATCAAGCAGGAAGGGAAGTAAATATTTTTGGGGGATCTGGTCCCCAGCCAGAACCACCTCAAGAAGGGAGCTGTCAGACTATTGCGGTATGTTATTCATATGTAGCAATGAATTTATAAACCAGTATATATAAAAATCTACAAAGATTTTTTATTAATACAAAAAGAAAATTCAATCATAAAAACAAATGCATATGTGGGGTATTTCTACTAGTTTCGCTATTTGCATAGCTTCTTCAGGAAATACAACTAACATCTAAACCTGGCCTGCAAAAGAGAACTTAGAGTTTATAACCATGTAAATAGTTTATTCAGTTGCATCAACATTCAGCAACTAAGCATTCAAACATGATTTAAGGGGAAGGTACATGAAAATATACAGCCTCTTACCCCACCCAGATGACTCATAGGCGCACAACAAACCCAGCGGAGCTTCCCATGGTGACTGTGGAGGGCCTATATATGTAATTGTTCAAGCTTATGGTTTAAAGAGGAAGATTTCACCCTCTCAAATCAAAGCACACCCCACTAGGGCTGTTAATGCTTTGTAGACAGTGCATCACCAAGCTTCCATGGCTCGAATCTGCAAGGCCGCAACTTGGTCTTCAGTCTATATATTTACCTGATTCTATCAGGTGGATGTAAAAAGGCGTGAGGATATTGTCTTTGGGCATAGTGTGCTGCAGGCAGCAGTATAAGTCCTCTAGTCTCATGGTGCCCTATTTTTGTTGTCTCCCTCCCCTCAGTTTTCATTGCTCTGGGACATCCCACATAGTAACTACTATGGCTCTGTGTCCCGTGATGTACGATAAAGAAAATATGATTTTTATAACGGCTTACCTGTAAAATCCTTTTCTTGGAGTACATCACGGGACACAGAGGTCCCTCCCATCTTCTAATAAACATATATTGCTTTTCTACAAAACTGAGGTACTCCCAGTAGTGGGAGGGGTTATATAGGGAGTTGACTTCCTGTCTTAGGGTGTGCCAGTGTCCATCATCTGAAGGTGGCCTATAACCCACATAGTAACTATTATGGCACTGTGTCCCGTGATGTACTCCAAGAAAAGGATTTTACAGGTAAGCGGTTATAAAAATCCCATTTCTAAAACAATTTGTAATATGCTTAAATTCCCAATCTGAAATTGCCACATTTTTATGTTGGTATATAGATTAAAAGGAAATTGTAATAATTTGGGGACACTCTAAAATTGATTCAGTTTCTCACAGGGGGAATCTGTCTCCAGTACTAAATTTAGCTGAACCAAGAATACTCTTAACAGTGAGAATTTTCCTTCAACACACTGGTCTTTCCCAGTGAGATCCTGCCTCCAGCACAATTGGTCTTTCTTTATCTTTATTAGGGGACACAGGATTCAAATATTCTGATATGATTGGGTTATATACAGCTGCCTACATACGGATTAGGATTGGATTTATAATCCAGATTTTATTTTTTATTTGATCAATGCATCTACATGCTGCTGAACTGGGCTCTGTATGCAGTTGTCCGGATCAACTAATACTTGGCAAGGCTTTGGAGGCCATACCCAGACCCTTCTGAACTGGAGATTACAGGGCTTGCTTGGATTATGTCCCTCAGGCACTGGGCTCTGCCAGTGGGGCCCAGTCTTTGAGGACTCGTAAGCAGTACACCATTTGAGATGGATATCTGGAACTACGACTTTATGTGGTGACATAAAATTACACCATTTCTCCCCTATTCTGCCGGTTTCTGTGGAGAGGGTTAATATGCTCAGGGATTTTACACTGGGCCATTAGCTTGAGCGTCCAAGCACACACTCCTCTCCCTGTTCCAGACCTTTTTTCTATTTCAGCATAAGGTAGCTTCTTTTTGCCTTTGCTCCTTTTTTGAAGAGACAAATGTTTCACATCTTAGTAACTTAGTTGTTTCTGTGTACACAGTAAAACATATCAGATCCCTACTCCCCACAGCATCTGTTCACTCTAGCTCATAATTTTCTTACAATTCTAGGGCGGCATGTACTGTTGCTCCTAAGGGACCTTACACCAATATTCTAGATTGTGGTCCCCTGCTTGAGCCAACTCACCCCTTGCAGTTTCCTATAGTGAAGTGAGGTGTGGCCCCCTGTTCTTCCTTATCCAGGGAAGAGTTCCTTGCAGATATGCTTTATTTTATGGGCCAAATTGCCTGATTCTTGACTGAACGCAGAGGCAACAAACATCGTACACGACATTCTTCAAAATCTTTGTCTGTATTCCTGCAACTATAGCTGCCTCTGTGCTTTCCACTTGGCATGTACTGTCTGGAAATGGACAGTACAGGCCCCTATTGAATGAGTTTGTTCCTAAGGAGCCCTGAAATAGCTTCCAGGTTAAAAGATACCGTACGTTTTAATGTTGTGCAGATCACATTTAAAATGGAAGTAACACCGAAAAAAGAGCACCAAGTGTTCCTTTTAAATGTCCACAATACTTTTATTGTTGCTGACACTAAACTACAATAAGACAAACCATATCCAAGGCACTTCCAGCCCCCCCCCCCCCCCCCCCCATTAGGGCTTAAAACAAGTAGAAACAGTGTAAAATGGACTGTATTTGGACCCCCAACACCCAAGACCAGGTTATCTCTGGTCTGGTGGCTCAGAAATAGCCAGGATAATTGAATCCTGTGTCCATTAATAAATGATAAAGAAAATTGGATTGTTAAACGATTTTATAAGTTCAGCTTGTACTTATCATAAAATAGATTTTTTGAAATTCATTACCTGCCTGCTAACAGTACATTTACGGCTTGCAGATGGCACAGCCAGGCACTGTGACGTGTCCGTATGCCACGGTGTACTTCCTGGTTTAAAGACACACGTGCGCACCCCCCGCTGACCTGTGCTGTGATTAGACATAGCACAAGTTTGTCAGCAGGTTATGGCAAATTATTGACAGTATACCTGCTGATTGGCTGTGGCCAATCACAACACCGATCTCTGGGTTTGTAAACACAAGAGCTGGCTGGATTTCACCCTGCCATTCAGAACTGAAAGCAAGGAGAGAAACCCAATCAGATCAGTGAGTAAAAGCAGCACACATACACTTGCTAGGCACACAATTAACCCCATTGATTTCCTTTCTGATCTCCCCTTTCACTCCTGTGCCATTAGTACAGTGTCAGTGCACAGTATTATCATTGATAATGTCACTTGCAAAGTCAGTTAGTGTCCCTCCCAGCCAGTCTCAGTTAGTGCCAGGTTGCCTGCCACACTATCACTGTCACAATAAAAGTAGCTGATGGCCGCCATTACTAGTATAGTGTCTGTACGGATCAGAACTATACTAGTGTCCCCAAAAAGCCAGTATTAGCAGGATCAGCCCCCAATTCCTGCCAGCATTTGTGACATGTAGCAGAATACATTTTGGCGTAAATTCATGAAGAAATTCGATTTTATTGGATATGTTTTATACGAAGTAGAAAATATTCTATATCATATATTTCTTTCAAAAATGTAGTTTGTTGTTTATATAATAAAAAGCCAATGGTGATCAAATACTAACAAAAGAAAGCTCTATTTATAAATGTAATTTGCGTACAGTGTTGCATTACCAAGCAGTTGCCATTTCAAGTAGTACAGTGCTGAGTAGCAAAAAATGGCCTGGTTTTGAAGGGGGTTAAATCTTCCGGTGGTTAAGGGACACAGGTCACTTCCCTCTGTGTGTTTGATCTGCTTTTACACAAAATGTAAGCAAAGCATGCTGGGGGGAGGGGCGGGGTTGTGGGGGTTATATACTGTAAATCCAATTGAGAATCTGTGTTGAAAATTGCTTTTCACAGAAGCTCTCCATCCAATCTGACAGCTTGAGCTATTTTTGCAAAGAAGAATTGGCAAAAATGTCACTCTCTAGATGTGCAAAGCTGGTAGAGACATAACCAAAAAGACTTGCAGCTGTAATTGCAGGTGGTTCTGCAAAGCATTGACTCAGGGGGGCCAAATACAAATACACGCCACACTTTTTACATATTTATTTGTAAAAAAAAAAATGAAAACCATTTATCATTTTCCTTCCACTTCACAATTATGTGGCACTTTATGTTGGTCTAGCACATAAAATCCCAATAAAATACATTTACGTTTTTGGTTGTAACATGACAAAATTTGGAAAAATGCAAGGGGTATAAATACTTTTTCAACATGCTGTAAGTAGACTGTGTGCACCTTTGCTATTTGGTACAGTCTTTTGAACTAAAGTCACAGATCTAAGCAAATGTAGTAATGGTAGTAATTGCTTAAACAAGAAAAACAGAAGGGCCTTTGTGCATTACCACTAAAAAGGCTTTTTTAAAATAGATAAAAACAGCAAAGTTACTACTCGCAAACGAGTACACGGTACAGGCAAAAACATGGATGGATGAACACGTCCACTGCTATGAACTTCCAATCTCGATTCTTGGACACCGGGAGGACCTGATGGTTCCTCTAGTGAATGGCTGACGCGTTTCAGGGGAGTACCCCTTTCATCAGAGCCTACAAGCGGGCAATGGTCTCGTCTCCCCCCATTTTAGTCCACTCTCTTTTTATATAGGGAGGGTATACAGGTGGGCGTGGTCGGGCACTTAACCCCTCCCCCCACCCCCTCCTCCTCATAGGCCCTCCCATCTCCCATTCAATATATGATGGATTGCATAAATATGAAAGGTGCCTCTATATATCTAGCACAATATCCAAATGGTCCTCCAATAACATCCCCAAACCCCCTGGGCTTCTCAGGACATGAAGGGTCTACTTATCATATCCAGATCCTTGGCCGGCGTGTTCCCCATAGATCCAGTGAATCCCCTCAGTGGCTGGATGTCTGGCGACTCCGATCCGGAAGTGCGGGTGTATTTGCGTTCCACCCGCGACTTCCGGTCGAACCACGCCTCGTTCCCAGACTGGCCAAAACATAATGATACTATAATAAGCCATATCCCGGAAGCGCGGGTGTGTTTGCGCTCCACCCGCGACTTCCGGTCAAACCAAGCCTCGCTCATGCAACGGCCATGAACCCAATAGAGCTATGTATGCCTCGACTGCGCCCGCGCACCTCAACTCAACGGGCTATTACCGCGCATGCGCGCACATACATTGTGGCTTAGTGCGGGGGGGCATCAGTGTACACACTCTCCACCCAAGCATCCTGAGAAGCCCTGGGGGTTTGGGGATGTTATTGGAGGACCATTTGGATATTGTGCTAGATATATAGAGGCACCTTTCATATTTATGCAATCCATCATATATTGAATGGGAGATGGGAGGGCCTATGAGGAGGAGGGGGTGGGGGGAGGGGTTAAGTGCCTGACCACGCCCACCTGTATACCCTCCCTATATAAAAAGAGAGTGGACTAAAATGGGGGGAGACGAGACCATTGCCCGCTTGTAGGCTCTGATGAAAGGGGTACTCCCCTGAAACGCGTCAGCCATTAACTAGAGGAACCATCAGGTCCTCCCGGTGTCCAAGAATCGAGATTGGAAGTTCATAGCAGTGGATGTGTTCATCCATCCATGTTTTTGCCTGTACCGTGTACTCGTTTGTGAGTAGTAACTTTGCTGTTTTTATCTATTTTAATAAAGCCTTTTTAGTGATAATGCACAAAGGTCGGTGCGCCCTTCTGTTTTTCTTGTTTCCGTAGTGTTGTGAACACCCATTGTTCAAAGGAGGGCTGCAAGATTTTGGACATTACCTTGAGGAATTATACTTATATACTTTTTTACTAACCAAGAGACTAGACACCAGAGCGCAGGAGAATTTGTTGAGTAATTGCTTAAAGCCTGTAGAGTCTGATAAGATGATTGTTTTGCATCTTTTTCTTATCACAAAACAGAAAAAAATATTTCTTATTTATGTACAACTCCTCTTTCCTCACAAGTCATTTTAAGTTCTTGAACATCATAGAAAAAATCATTATGATATGCATCTCTGAGAGAAAATTTATAAGAGTCAAGTATGTATTTTATGCTGAAGGCTGCTTATCTGCACTGAGCAAATTCTAATGTAATCAGTCACTATGACTTTCTTTTATCTAGGGATTGTACAGTCTTTCAGAGAGGGAAGAATCCTTGATGAGGTAAGTCGGATATTGAATAGCTTTAGGCATTATATTAGATAATAATCTTGATACATAATGCTGTGTCTACGCTTGTCACCTTTCATAAAATGAGACTTCTGTGATTGCTTGTCCCTTACCTGTTACCTTGATCCTGTCATCACTTTATCCTTTGCTGTACTGCTTTCTAGCCCAGTGTGTTTTGTTTCTCACAATGTACCTGGCTTGAAAAAGAAATATTCAGTATGTATGCCTATCACACATTAAAGTGTTTGTAACCCTTAAAAAAAAAGAGAGAGATCCTGTTCGCTTATAGCAGATTAATCAGCACTGTGCTTGTGCTGTCTAATCTACCCCTTTCTAAGCTATAAATAATCTGGCTGATCCTGCCATTTTCATGTGTCCCCCCTCTGTGTCCTGACCACGATAATCATGGCTGCTGAGCCCTGACTTCCGTGGTCAGGTTATGTGCCTCCGTCATCCGCAGCTGTGCTTTCTTCCCCTCACCCCCTCCCTTCCTGCCTGTCAGCCATGAATCTGTGTCTGTGTGTTCACCGCCCCCCCCCTCCTGCCGCTATAAATATAAAATTAAACTTCATAAAATGTCACTGGCAGACCCTCTATTTTATGCAGCCATAATGTCCTATGTAAGTATTTTTTTTATGGTTGAATATATTTTTATTAAAGTTTCAAACATACAAGATATGCAATTCTACAGTGTGAACAATTCCGTAAAGCTTAACTTTGTAAACAGTTTCATCAAGGGGGAGAGAGGGGGGGGTATGGTGGGAGGGAGGAGGGGGGGGCGGGAAGAAGGAGCCTAAAGGGGTTATTGCATTATATTTTAAAGTGCATGAACATCGTATTCTATTATAACCAACAAGAGCAGTTTGGGCACAGGGGTCGTCAAACTATATGTTTGTCTCCGTGTGGCGTCATCTCTCTATGGACGCCACCCGGAGCGCTGTCTACAGAGTTATCTCTGTGCCTCATGAGTAATAGGGGGGGAGGGGGCCTGGTAACTTGGGTAAAGAGGGGGAGAGGGGGGGAGGAGGAGAAGGGGGGATGCAGAGTGGGGAGGGGGGGGGAGGGCAGCTCATCTAACATTTCCCCGCAACGGGGAAGTCTGGATTACCTTTCGGCTATTGTAGGGGTATAGGGGGGTGTTCAGTTCTGTAGGTTGTCAAGGAACCCATTCGATGTCGAGTGGTGTCTCCATATGGACCATAAGGTGTTGAATTTATCATAGGTGTCATCTGTTTTAGCTTGTAACTCCTCCATCAACATCATATCATTGAGGATACACACCCAACCTGACATAGGGGGAATGGCATCTCTTTTCCAATATAGGGATATGTTGTGTCTAGCTGCTGAAAGCATGAATCTCAAGAGGCATTTTTTTTGTGCTTGAATTGTGCCTGGTATGATGGATAGAAGAGCGATCAGGGGTGTGGGGGATAGGGAAGACTGATACATATCATTGTACACCTCAAAAATCTTGTCCCAGAATGGACGTACCTTGTTGCATCCCCACCATGTGTGGATGTAGGATCCCTCTCCTCCGTGGCACCTCCAGCAGATGTCAGTAGAATTGGGGAACATCCTGTGTACCGAGGTAGGAACTCTGTACCACCTAGATATCAATTTATAATTTTTCTCCTGTGTGAAGCCTGATCTAGATGTCTGGTGTGTGTGTGGATAAAGGATGTGGTCCATTGGGTCGGTGATATGTCCATTCCTAGGTCTCTAGCCCATTTTTCGGTGTATGTTGGTAGGGTTTTATTGAGATGTAGTAGAATGTCCTTGTATATGAGCGATAAGGTGTGTCTGGGAGTCTGAGAGCGATTACATAGTTCCTCAAAGTTAGTGAGTTGCCTGTGTACTTGACCTGACATATGTAGTGATCTACTTAGGTGATTCAGTGATATTGTAGAGAGCCAGTCAATGTCATTGGGGGATTGCGTGTCCTCGGTCATTTTGAATAGGCCTGTAGAGGGATGGACAAATTTATTAGCCGTAGGCCACTGTTCCCTTGTGTAGGGTCCCCAATGTTCTCTGGAGAGGGTGGTAGGTAAGGCAGGGTTGTCAAATAGTGGGGAGAGAGGACCGGGGTCCGAGGAGAGGGCCAGTTTACTGGCTTGATCATACCACAGGGTGAGGACCGCTGTGGTCAGCGGGGAGATCCCTTGGATGGTACGGAATTTGGTGTTGTGTCCCCACAAGAGGGCCCTCAAGTCGATTTGGGCCATATCCTGTTCCGTAGAGGTTGAGGGCTTTAGTAGGGGTCTAGGGAACCATTCGAGTAGTCTGGAGAATAAGGAGGAGGAGTGGTATGTTTGGAAGTCTGGTAGGCCTAGGCCTCCTTTGTGTCGGGGAGCACATAGGAGTTTATGTTTGAGTCTGGGGGGTCGGTGTAGCCATATGAACTTCCCCACGATGGAGCGGAGAGATAAAAAGAAAGCTTTGGGAAGAATAATGGGGAGTGTCTGGAATAGGTATAGTGTCTTAGGGAGGACGTCCATTTTAATAACATTCATTCTACCCCACCAAGAGAGTTTAAGGTTGTGCCACGATTCCAGGGAACGCCTAATTGAAGTCAATAGAGGGCTGAAATTTAGGGGGTAGATGTCTTGTATTTCTCTGGGGATCTCTGTGCCTAAGTATTTGACGGACCGTGATTGCCATCTAAAGGGGAATCGTGCACGTATGTCTTCCAGCTGTCTTGGGGGTAGGGTGATGTTCAGGGCTTCTGTTTTGGAGATGTTTAACTTGAAGTTACTGTGTTTGCCGAATTTGTCGAGTTCGTTTAGGATGGCTGGTATGCTGGTATGTGGGTGGGTAACATATAAGAGAAGGTCATCTGCATACAGAGACAATTTCCGGGGGGCTGAGGGGGTGGGTATACCGTGTATGGAGTTGTTTTGACGTATAGCTTGCGCTAGATGTTCTACCGTGATTGCAAACAAGAGAGGGGAAAGAGGGCACCCCTGTCTCGTTCCATTTGCGATGTTGAAGGGCTCTGAGGTTTCTCCGTTGGCGGACACTTTTGCTGAGGGGCGCGAGTACAAAGACATGATTTTAGATATTATATTTGGACCTAATCCTATTTGTTGCAGTGATGCTCGTAAGAACGGCCAGCTGACCCTATCGAACGCCTTTTCGGCGTCACATGCTAGTAAACATGTCTTTATATCATGATGTTTGGCGTATGAGATAAGATATAAAGTTTTGGTGGTGTTGTCTCTGGCCTCGCGTCCTGGTATGAATCCTACTTGGTCACTGTGTATTATGTCCGGGAGAAGGGGGGAGATGCGAGTGGCTAAGATTTTGGAGTATATCTTCAGGTCTACGTTCAGTAGGGAGATAGGGCGATAGCTACTACACTGTGTGTGGTCTTTTCCTGGTTTAGGGATTACTACTATTTGGGCCTGGAGAATTTGCTGAGAAAGAGGATGGGAGTCATCTATCTCGTTAAATGCTTTTGTCATGATTGGGGCCAGTTGTTGTGCAAATTTCTTGTAGAATAAGGGGGTGTACCCGTCAGGGCCTGGGCATTTACCTGTTTTGAGGCCTTTGATTGTTGTCAATAATTCCGTCGTGGTGATGGGTTGTTCTAGGTCTTCCGCGTCAGGAGGGGGAATTAAGGGGAGGGCCGTGTCTTGTATGTATTGCAATAGATCATCTGTGGAGGTAGGGGATGAGTCTTGGGGGGTCGGGAGGTTGTACAGGGAGGAGTAATAGTCTCGGAACTCAGAGACTATCTCGGAATTTTTGGATTTTTTCTGTTGGGAGGGAGACATAATGTGGTTGATGGATTGTCGTTGTTGTCTGGGGTGTATGGTACGCGCCAGGTGTTTTCCACACTTGTTCGCTTGAGCGTAATGTATGTGTCGTCCTTTGTTATAGGCTGTCAGCGATTTCTCAGAGAAGATCTGAAGTAGATCTCTGCGGGCGTTCGAGAGTTCTGTAAGGGTCTTTGCGTCCATTGTGCGTTTGTGTTGCGACTCTAGGGCTGTTATTTGTGTGAATAAACGGCTTATGTTTTCTGTACGGATTTTTTTCAGTCTGGATCCGTGTTGGATTAGGACCCTTCTTAGGACACATTTCAGCGTCTCCCACTTGTTCAGGTCAGAGGTCTCGTCATGTGCATGGTTTCGAGTGAAGTCTGTGATTGCTTGCGCTAGGTCGGCCAGGCACACTGTGTCGGTAAGGAGATTATCGTTAAGTCTCCAGGCGGAGCGGCGGTTCTTATTTGGTAATTTCCCTAGCGTCATGTGGACTGGGGCATGGTCTGACCATAGTTTTGTGCCTATCTCACAGTCAGGGTCGAAGTCCAGTAGCGTCTGTGAGAGTAGTATGTAGTCTATTCTGCTGTACGATTTGTGGGCTGGGGAGTAATAAGTGTAGTCTCTCTCTGTTGGGTGCGTGAATCTCCAGATGTCCACTAGGGACAAATCTTTCAATGTGTTGCGAATGTTTGTCAGTGATGATGGTGGTATGTGCGACTTACATGTGGAAGAGTCCATCCTCGGCACCAAGGGGATGTTGAGATCGCCTCCTAGAATCAGATTCGGTGTTCCGAAGTTTTTCAGCCGGGAAGCCACGGAGGAGAGGAATCCATGTTGGTTCTGGTTGGGTAGATAAACATTAGCAACCGTTAGTATAGTTTGTAGGTATCGCAGTTTCAAAAATATGTACCTGCCTTTAGGATCAATACAACTATCTAAGACCTCAGGAGCAAAGGAGTTGTGGAAGGCTATCGAGACCCCCTTAGTTTTGGCTGCGGGGTTGGTACTGTGGAACCATGTCGTGAATCGTTTGTCTGGTAGTGGAGGGATTTTATCGGTCTTAAAATGCGTCTCCTGAAGCAATAGAATATGGGTTTTGGATCTATGGAAGTGATGTAAAATCTGTCTGCGTTTTTCGGGGACATTAAGCCCCCTGCAGTTGAGGGTGGAAATTTTTATCCCAAGGCGTCTGGTCATGGCGGAGGGGGGTTAGTGGGCGCGAGTCTGTATTGTATGGAGCTGTTGTAAGGGTCAGGGGAGGAGGGGGAAGGAGGGGGAAGGAGGAGGGAGGGAGAGAGAGGGGTTAGCGAGTCTAGCCCTTCAGGGCCGGGGGGGAGGGTAACGTGCACTGTGACAGGGTAAAGTGAACCTTCTTTACGTAGGGTCGACGCGTGATAAACTGCGTCGCCTTTTTTGAGAATTAACCTGTAACAGTGTGTGAAGATATTAGCTATACAGCTAAGTGTTCTATGCTTGTAGGGGAGCTACTCCCTCTAGTGTCCAGAGTCAAAAAGGGACTGTGGACACTACCAAGCAGATCCAAAAAAGGAAAAAATAAAAACTTTACAGCAGAGTCAGTAAAGACTCTGCAAACCCTAACGTGGGGAACGAGGTTGGTCAGATATCCGGGGCTCCGCCCCACCTGTAGAGAGATACCTGTAATCGTCATAGTATAGGCACACAGCAATAACATTATACACTTATAAGCACCAAGTTTTCTTAATTTTTCTCTTCCCTGTCCAGAATTAACCTGTGAACTGGTCAGGTGGTCTCGAGTTTTCACATTTAACAGGGTAAAGCATTTACGTTCTACTCCTCCTTTAACTGAGGTAGTTTCAACTGATAGTAACAGCCCTGTGGTATGCTGATAAAATTAGCACAGTACGGGATGTCCCAGCCGGGGTATCCCACCTTGCTAGGGCATAGCCAGAGGGTTGTGAGAGCCTACATCACATAACCTGAAAAGCATTTAAAGGGACCCTCAGTGGGTCTTGCACACGGTAAGGAAGGGAAGAAGGAGGCGAGGTGAGGAAAGAGGAAAAAAACGAGAGGAGAGAAAACAATGAGGGTGAGGAGTAAAGCAGATGTCTCTCATCATGGGCTTTCAAATGAGGAGTAGTATGTCTGGCAGAATGATGGGTGGCAATTCATCTGCCAGGACTCTGGATTGTTGGGCGGTCTGCGCTGGCAGGATCAAAAGTTTGTCACCCTGGTGGGTAGGTGGGGGTGTTCGATCTGTTTCTTTTCTTCTTGGTGTTTCTGTCCCCTCCGGGATGCTTGGAGAAGCCTGGCGTTGTTGCTTGCAGGGGCCAGTCTGGGATTCTGATTTGTGGAAGCTCAAAAGTCCCTAGAAAGTTAGGAAGATCCCCTAGGGTGCGGAAAGTTGCAGATTTGCCATCATGAGATGCAAAGAGATGGAAGGGGAAGCCCCACCTGTATTTTATCTGCTTGGTGTGTAGTGCATCCGTCACCGGTTTCAGGGCCTTCCTCATGAGTAATGTCTGTTTGGATAAGTCCGTCAGGAGCATTATAGGGGAGCCATTAAACAGGATAGATTCCTGGTTGCGAGCAGCTTGCATTATTTCCGTTTTGATGCTGAAGAAATGTATACGGCAGATTATGTCCCGGGGATATGCTGGGTTGGGGTTGCGGGGGCCGAGGGATCTGTGGATTCTGTCAATCTCCAGGGGGTCGTCTTTGGGTTTGTTCAGTAGTTGATTGAACATGGCGGTTGCTGCTAGCGGCAGATCTTTGTTTTCAACCGTTTCAGGAACTCCGCGTATGCGGATGTTGTTGCGGCGGCTCCTGTTCTCTTGGTCGTCTAAACCGTAGAATAATTGCTGTATCTGTATCGTATGCTGTTGGAGGATATAATCATGCTCCATTATTCTGGTCACGTTTTCCTCCACAGCACCCTCAATGTCCTCAAAGCGCTGTCCTATGTCGTGGCGTAGGTCTGTTATCTCACGCTTGTAGGACCTCTCCAGCCTGCTGATGTAGGCCTCAATGTCCCCCTTTGTTGGGAGAGCTTTAATGTAGCTCTCCATGTCCCACTGTCCCTGTCTGCCATGAGGGGGAGAGGGGCTTCTCGAGCGGGGGGGGCTTCTGGGGCTGTGGGGGCTCCCATGTCCTGTGTGGGTGCTGTGCTCCAGGCCTGGAGATCTAGGGGGGGAAGGGGGCTGGAGAGGCTGTGAGGCCTGTACCTGTGAGGCAGCGTGGGCTGCCTGAGCCGCCGCCGAGCGGGTCGCCGCCATCTTGGAGGCCGGCGCGGCCTTGCTGGAAGTCCCCCTCGGCGTAAAATAGGTGCCGATTTCGGCGGATTTTGTGGGTCCCGAGGTGCGGGGGGTGTTGCTGCCTCCTCTCCTGCTCATGTGGAGAGCCGATGGTGCTTTTTGCGGTCCCGCTGTGTGCCGTTCAGGGTAGTGGGAGCGGGAGCTGATCTCTCAGGCGTCCGTCTCCTCCATGCGCCAAGCCACGCCCCCCGTAAGTATTTTTTTTAAACA
Organism: Lithobates sylvaticus; assembly: GCA_028564925.1. Lineage (NCBI taxonomy): Eukaryota > Metazoa > Chordata > Amphibia > Anura > Ranidae > Lithobates > Lithobates sylvaticus. Next base: position 88,740,052 of record CM053037.1, read on the forward strand.
ATGCCTATCCTGGGCATCTCAGCTACAGTGGGAGGGGCTGAGCAGCCAGCATGGGGTCACGTGACCTCACGGCTGATATCAAAGGGAGATCTTGGCCCTTTCCGCTGTAGCCCTGGATCGGAAAAGGAGAGTGGCCGGGAGTCACGTTACCGGCCTGAAGATCTCAAGAGAAAAAAAAGGTAATTAGAGGCTTTGTTTTAAAAAAATACTTGGAGTGCATTATGGCTAGATAAAACAGAGGGGTTGCCAGTGACGTTATGTTTTAGGGTTAAAAACACTTTAAAAAAATTTTTTTGCAATATAAATGATGTCACTGGAGACTAAATACTAATAATAATAATCTGTTTCTTGTGACTTCACACAGGTCCTTTAAGTTGGATATTGTAAAATCAGAGTGTCCAACTTGGGCATTTGTTTTTTTTTTTTTTTTGGTTGGTCTATAAATAACATAGACATTTTAAATAATTTTTGTGAGGCAATATTTAGAAGAAAGCCACATTTATCCCCAGAAAAAAAGTGTATAAATTACTTATGTCATAACAATTTTTTTTTTAAATGATCACAAATCAAAAATGGCCCATAGTGGAAATGTAAAAATGTCTCTTTCCTAAGCGATATTCAGGTACAAGAGCTGTTTAGGAAATTGAATATATATTAGAGTACATTACCATAAAATCTTGTTTGCCCTGGTAAAAAAAAAACCTGTACATTTCCAACTTCATTCAGAACAACCACCTTAATGCTCAATTGATTTGCCCTCAAATTTTCCGACAACAAAATCCGATCTGACTTTTTCTGATCGTGTGTAGAGAATTCCGACGGACAAAGTGCCACGCATGCTCAGATCAAATTAGGAGACCAAACCTATTGGCTACTAGCCTCTACGTAGTTTCGTCGTACGCAACGAACGTCACCACATTCAGAATGATCGGATTTTCCGACAACTTTGTCCGACCGTGTGTATGCAACACCAGTGTCGGACAAAATCCGACGGATTTTGAGGTCGCAATTTCTGACCGTGTGTACGGGGCATTAGGGTCCTGCCTACACAGAAAAAAATAAATGCAAGATTGACTTAATAAAAATGCAGAGCCAATCTGAGTGATGTCACTGTGTTCCCCAGGTTCACCTCCAATTAGTTTTGATTCAACCGTCAATCATTCTCAAGGAAATAAGTATTAGTTAATTCATGGGCAGACAGCACCATTTCCCCCAACAGAAACAAACTTGCCAGCTTGATGTGACCAATTAAGTAAAGCTGGTCAAAAAGCACTTACATTCACTCCTCCTTTTTGGTCACAGCTTCTGGGGCATATCATTCCATGCACAACAAAATTGGACAACCTTATTAAACCCTCAATTCAAATATGTTAAATAAATTACAAACTGTGATCCAATGCATATTGAATCCAAGGGACAGACCAGAACATTGCAAAATTGCAGGACGGATTCTTCTCAGCCACTTATTGACTTAAGACCGGCTTCACTACCGGTTCCCTACTGCGCATGCTGAGCTTTCTAATTGGCTGAACTTACGGCCCGTCTCGCCGAAGTGGGACCTGTTCCCCCCCTCCCCCCTGAAAGGTGCCAAATGTGACACCAGAGCGGGGGAGGAAGCATATAAGCGGAAGTTTTGCTTTTGAGTGGAAGTCCTCTTTAACCACTTCAGCACCGGGCCATTTTACACCCTTCCTTACCAGAGCCCTTTTTGCGATTCGGCACTGCGTCGCTTTAACTAACAATTGTGCGGTCGAGCGCCGTTACACCCGAACAAAATTGACGTCCTTTTTTTCCCACAAATATAGAGCTTTCTTTTGGTGGTATTTGATCGCCCCTGCGGTTTTTATTTTTTGCGCTATAAACAAAAGAGCGTCAATTTTGAAAAAAAAACACTATTTTTTTTACTTTTTGCTATAATAAATATCCCTTTTTTTTTAAAACAAAACGAAAAAATTTTTTTACTCAGTTTAGGCCGATACGTATTCTTCTACATATTTTTGGTAAAAAAAATCGCAATAAGCGTATATTGATTGGTTTGCGCAAAAGTTATAGCGCCTACAAAATAGGGGATAGATTTATTGCATTTTTTTTTTTTTTTTACTAGTAATGGCGGCGATCTGCGTTTTTTTTTTTTTTTTTTCGTGACTGCGACATTGCGGCGGACACTTTTGACACATTTTTGGAACCATTCACATTTACACAGCGATCGTTGCTATAAAATTGCATTGATTACTGTGTAAATGTGACTGGCAGGGAAGGGGTTAACACTAAGGGGCGCTGCAGGGGTTAATGTGTTCCCTATAGGAGTGATTCTAACTGTGGGGGGAGGGGACTCACAAGGGGAGGAGACCGATCAGTGATCCTCCGTACTGGGATCACATGATCGGTCTCCTCTCCGCTGACAGGACGTGGAGCTGTGTGTTTACACACACAGCTCCACGGTCCCGTTGTTTTAACGGGCAATCGCGGGTGCCCGGCGGACATCGAGGCCGCAGGGCACTCGCACCGGGTCCCGAGCGACGCCGCGGGCGCGTGCGCCCCCCAGGCGCCCAGGAATGAGAGGACGTCATATGACGCCCACCCAGGATGGGAGATCCACCTTGGGTGGGTAGGGAAGTGGTTAAGTAATAATCACAGTTCAAACAAATGTATTGGTAAAAGGAATAGTGTTTTGACCCCCAAGGGTCTAAAGTGCACAGATGTAAACCATGGAGGATTTATCTTTTTAAATATTCTCATTTGTTATTTTTAAAATCAGCAGTCCCCAACATATAATGTATACACACATCAATTCAGTAAGGAACCAGGTCACGGTCAGAGAAAACACACACAAATGTACCTATCAATCCATAGTGTCTTTGGTGTATGCAGTAGTGAAAGGCCAACCAGGTGACCACTTTAAAGAGGTTGTACCTATATAGGTAAACCTAGAATAAGGCTTACTTATAGGTTCTGTAAATATCTCCTAAACGTGCGCCGTTTAGGAGATACTGTGTTTTGCGCCGATAATGTCATTGGCGCATGCGCTGTCAAGAAACGGCCACCCGTGACATTTCTTCACGACCGAGTTCCGTGACTGGTGGCTCCCGTGTGCATGTGCAGGAGTGACTTAACCGTACCCGGAAGGAAGAGGGGCGAACATGGATGCAGCCTCCAGTGGGGGTGACCCAGTTTTGTTTGCAGGTAAGTGTCACATAATGTGCTAGTATGCAATGCATACTGGCACATTATGCTTTTAGTTTGCAGGGGCAAAGGAAGGAATGAAAACCCATCAGGCTTTAGGGCTTACTAATCTTTAAGTGGTCATAGGAAGCCTGACCAGTTCCCCTGGTGTCACACCAGCTGCATCAGATGTTAACTTGCCTTTAAATCGGGACACCATAAATAAGACTTGGGGGGTGACAACACTTTTCATTTTACTGATGCATGTATTTGAACTGTGATTATTGCTTTGATAAAGAACCAGTCTTGCGTCTACAATTGTGTACTTTAGGTCTTTGGGGGACACAGCACTAAACATGCTATTCTGATACGATTGTTTGATTTGTGATTACTTTTTGATGAAGATTCATTTGTCCAATTTTGCAGTGTTCAGATCTGCCCCTTGGATTTCAATATGAATTGGATTGCAGCTTGATGAAGGGGTTCTCACTCCCACAGGGACTAGTGCCCTCAAAAGCTCAAATCTGGATTTGCACATCACTGGCTTTAAAGCGGAGTTCCACCCATTTAAAAGTCAGCAGCTACAAAAAGTGTAGCTGCTGACTTTTAATAAATGGACACTCACCTGTCCCATGGTACAGCAATGCAGCCGCCCGAAGCCTTGCTTCCCTCCCCTTCCTCTCTCTGCTGTGCCGGCATTGCAAGTCTGGGCTCCCGGGGAGAGGTGAACTTCCTTAGGCACCGCAGCACCAGGAGAGGAAGTGGGTGCTGGTTATCTGTAAAAACTAGGTACCTGCCCCCCCCCCCCAAGTGTGGCATGTCAGGGAGTCACGAGTACTTGAAGCGGAAGTTCAATTTTTGGGTTGAACTCTGCTTTAATTGCTGTATTCAGGTTCCAGTCCAGTTGATTGAGTCATTGCACTTTTCCGGATTATAAAATAAAGCAATTACTTGGGATATGTACCTGAGACTGGATTGCACTTATTTTGTTGAATCATTAAAAAAACAATTAAATACTGACCCCGGTATTTTTTTTATTTGCACTAAGATCCAAATTCATACCACATGGAAATCCTTACCAAACCCTAAGTCTGTATAAAAGAAGGGTAACTAATGCGCACAACCTCACTATGGGGAATGATGGGAAGCTGCCAACATATAAAGTGATCTCACACAGTGCAGTTAAATTATTAAAAATAGTATGTGGCGCTACCCTCCCAGGGGAACCCCGAATAACATGATTGAATATAAAACATCTATGCAATAAATAAATATAAATTCTAAGACAATCTTAAGTATCAATTTTCAAATTAAATAATTAATAATGCAAATATATTTTAAAGTGCAAAATATGCTGTACAATAATCCATAAAATGTGCAATATTCACAATATAATTCCCAATGTAATTCATCCAATATGTACCATAAAGTGCAAAATTCGTCTAGCAAATTCCTCCAATATGTACCATAAAGAGCAACAAATCTTCTAATAAAGTGCAATAATGTTCTAATTCATATAAACACAAACAAGTGCAAAGAAAAAATTTACGTGACAAAAAGATATTCACAAAATGAAAAATAAAAAATAAAAATAAATAAAAGTCCCAGTGATTTCAAAAAGGAAAAAAATGCAAAAAAATTCAATTATTCCCCAACAGTTCATACACAAAATATTTGAAGAAACAAACTTTTTGTGCAATAAGTGTTCAAAAAAAGTAGTGCTGATCCATGCATCCGATGTGATTCGTGCAATCTGGGGTGCACCCCACTGTTTCCCCCAGCCTCTCACCTCAATTAACGGCCCCTACAGGCCTAGTTGCGCTGTATGTATATGGCCACTGCTCCAAATCGATTGATCGATCTCCTGTGTATGGCTCTTTAAATAAACCTCCCAGCAGTGCTCCGATTTCAAAGTAACCAATAATGGGTGAAAGGAAGAAGGGATAAGGGGCTCCAATGTGTAGTAAATCACATATCAATTTATTGAGAGCAAATATCCACTTACATTTAAAATTGCATATAAACGATGAAGATACAGAATTCTTCCGATCTCAGCCACGACCGGAAGTGAACGGTGACACCTGGCTCCTCCATGATGCGTTGCGTCACTGATCACGTGACTTTCTCAAAGGGTCAAGGAGTCAGGTGTCTGCAGGCCAGTTTAAAAAGGTTCTAGCATTACCATAACAGCAGCGGTGCTCCGTAAATGATTATTTTCAATTAAAACACATAAATAGCAGTTAAGTATGATCAATAATAATTAGGAATCCTAATTTGCAATTAAAATATTAAAATCTATGAGCGAAATAATAACAACCAATATACCTATTTAAAATGTATATATATTAGCATATAAACACCATCTGGTGGTCAGAAATTATTATTACTTCTAGATAAATCTCTCCAGACCCTATAGTGATATCTGATGGATACTAGTAAAATTGTTCAGGAACCCAAAACATTTCTCATGACTGACATCTAGTGGACATTTAACCCATTGACATTCTATATTATCCTAGTCGTGAACCTCACATCTACATATATTGTTCAACCAATTATAATCCTTAATATTTGGAAAATGAAAATAAAATTATATAGACTCAACATCTTTGGAGACCCAACTTTTCAATGTAGATAATGATGTATTCTAAAAAATGAATATTAGGAATAACTATAAATAAATTATTTCTTAAAACATATAAAAAATAAATAATTTTATAATTCGATATAAAACAATTAAGATCGAATTCCACGTTCTGTCCCCAAGGTGTTAAAGTATGTATTTTGTGTATCCAACGAGACTCAGCTTGGCTGATCCTAATAATTTTGTTATCCCCCCTCCAATGGGGCTTGTAGTTTTTGATGGCACAAAATTGTAATGATGAGGGATCCTTTTTATGATATTTGGCATAATGCCTTGACAGGCTATGTTTCTCAAACCCTTTCTTTATATTTTGGATATTTAAGCATGCTAGTCATACCAGGTGGAAGCGGTTGTATTACATTTTTATAAATTCTTGGCCAAATGCTTTTAGCTTTTTTGTGTATTTACAATTTGAAAAAATTAACTGTATTTTTGCATGAGAATTACGAACTCTGGCATGTATTTTTTATTATCTTTTTTAGAGAGCCTATTATTTCATGCATTATGCCCTGCAGGTTGACTGTTGCCACAGTCTTTCTTGGAAAAAAAAAAAAAAAAAAAAAAACAGGCTATCTGTCCGCTTGAAGATACGTTTTCTTGCTGCCTACTAAATAAAATGTATATTACTCAATGAAAGAACACCGTCCAACTACTGCATGTTATTGAGGTATCTGCCCCTCAAGAACATGCTTGTTTTTAAGGCTTGCAAAATTTTTTAACATCTGCATTTTTACATTTTTTATTTAATTTTTTCGAGAAAATTACTTGTTTGTCCTCTGCTCCTAAACCTATAAAAAAGTATCATATTTACTAACTTACCTGCTTTAAACAATATGATGAATTGGAAAGGCATTTAAAGGAATCAGAAGCCAGCTCAGAATAAGAACAGTTTAGTTAGTGAAGACTGCTGGCTCTTCGCTTTTTTGGTGAACGTCTTCTAGTGACAGAGGTCGTACTCTGCCTGTTTGGGATGGGAGTGAACAAGCCTTGTATGCATTCAATGGAAGAAAAATTATTAATGCATTGATCAATATATCACAAGTAAGGATGAGCTCCGGCGTGTTCGCATAGGGCACGTGCAGAGCCCGCCAGAAAGTCGGCACTGCGATGCGCTAATCACAGGCAGTGAGACATTTCCCGATCTCTGCAGCCGCGCATCTGGACAATGTCTCGCTGCCTGTGATTAGCGCTCGGCAGTGTGACTTCCTGGTGGGCTCTGCACGTGCCCTATGCGAACACGCCAGAGCTCATCCTTAATCACAAGTATGTTTGAACTGGATTCTCCTCCGCTTTACTCTGTGCCTGGCCGTGTAGATCCTTCACACAAAATACTGTTCAATAGGAACTTAGTTTTATTTTGAAGCGGAGATGCACTTTTTCTTGGTTAAAAATAGATGTTTATGGCTTCTAAAACATAACTCTGTTAAGAGTATTGTTTTTGTAATTTAATGGTTATGTAACGTATATTTATTTTATGTATTTATTTTGTTGTTGCTATCTTTGTGAGGTGACCTTGGGTGTTCTGAAAGGCGCCTATAAATAAAATCTATTATTATTATATTGAATAAATGTTGTAAATGGCTGTGTGGACTAGGCAAATGAGAATAAAATACATATATTTTTATTCGACTAAGTTACATCTATGGAGAAAATGTATTTTTGCTTAAGGCATATTCAAGTTTAAAAAATAAAAAACAAACTGCGCTAAATGATCCACATTCACCAAGAGCAGCAACTCTGCTGTGAGATACACATATTCATAAACCACAATTACAAAATAGAGCTGCAGTAAACACCATCTTAAATTGTGAAAAGCAATAAGTGAAACAAAAATAATAGTAATTAGGTCCCAAAATGAAATATAGAAACAATGTCCTTATTAATTAACATGAATAGATGTCACACCACTCGTGTAAGAAGAGAGTGGAAGAGGAGTGTATCACTTTAAAAAAGTCCTCCTCGTGATGATGGTATCTCACACCATGACAAAAAGTGTAACATCCACCACATAAATTGCATGCTTACCAGCTTGCAAGGTCTTTAATGCTTACGGCTAATACCCAGCCAGGGCCTTTATCCTCAAAAAGGGGGAATCGGGTGACAGCTCACATTGAATGAGACATTCCAACACGGAGCAGAGCAGGTGATCAAGACCTCCCAGGAGACTCAAAAGAACCAGGATCCTCCTTCAAATGGTATACTCAAGGGTACCCCAGAAAGAGAAATGCTTGGCCATACGGAACATTAATACGCGGCGTACGCGGACGACATCCTATTCTATATCCGACAGCCCCTCGTCACTTTACCCAACCTTATGTCAGAATTCATGGTGTTTGGTGAGATCTCCAACTTCAAAATTAACATGGCGAAGTCAGAGATTTTGAACCTGACTGTCCCCCCCCCCCCTTATTGCCACCCGCCTTAAGCAATCCTTCCCCTTTGCCTGGCAGGCAAAACATATGAAGTACCTGGGGATACAGCTTACCCCCAACCCAGCGGCCCTATTCCGCACAAATTTTATACCACTACTTAATGCGTTACGCTCAGACCTACAGAAATGGTCACAGCTTGCACACTCTTGGTTGGGTCGGGTTGGAGTGATAAAAATGAACTTATTTCCCAGGGTACTCTTTCTGCTGCAAATGATTCCGTATGAACTCCCTGACATCTAGATACGTTTGGAATAGGAAAAAACCGAGACTCCCCAGATCTCTCCTTATTAGACCCAAAAGAGAGGGCGGTCTTGCCCTACCCGACTTATATTACCCTATATTACCGGGCAGTTATACTGAACAGGCTCTCTGACTGGAAATATCATAAAGACACCAAACTGTGGGTAGCATTGGAATCGGATCTATGTGGGTCCGCTCTCTCAACACATATGTGGATACCGAAGAAATTCAGGTCCTTGGCCCCTACCACCTCCCCACTCACCCTATCCTCACTCGCGATATGGGACTCTTTATGCAAATCTAGAGACTGGAGCTACAATTCCCCCCTACTCCCTCTTCTGGGCCACAACTACTTCCCACCGGGCAACATGTCATCTAGCATTCAAAACTGGTACCTAGGGTCGAAAACCCTATTACATCAAGTCACCTCCTCCTTTGAGATACTCCCGCTGCCCGTTCTACTCAATGCATCTCCTATCTCCTTCATGGACCAGTGGAAACATCATCAACTCTCTGCTTTTGTTCATTCCCTCCCAAAACCCCTCAGATCAATGGAAGAACTGACGCCTCTGGAGCTGGCGTTCTCCGAACCCCAACCCACTGAGAAACCCATCTCTTAATTTTATCAGGCCCTAATCTCTCTACAACCTGGCGGCAACCCCGCATTTATCCACAACTGGGAACTGGATCTCCACAAGACTCTCTCACCTGAACAAAAAAGCAACATACTAATAATGGCACACTCCTCTTCAGGAGCCACTAAAATGGCAGAGGTTAACTATAAACTTTTAACCAGATGTCACTGCACCCCCGCCATATTGCACAAGCTGTTTCCGCAAACCTCACCCCTCTGCTGGAGAGAGGGCGACTCATACCCACATATGGTGGTACTGCCCCAGGCTACGCCCCTTCTGGCTAGTGATCCTCTACTGGATTAAAGAAATTCAAGGTTGTGAAGTACCTAATGACCCATGGTATGTTCTATTCCACTGTACAGGCAAACCAGTCGGCCCCTACAAGCGTTCAGCGACTCCCCATTTACTTAATGCAGCCAAATCTCTCATTCCTAAATTCTGGAAGATGAGGACTATACCGTCCTTACACCAATGGTTAATGAAAGTAGACTACATACATCGTATGGAGGACATGACCCTCACACTTAGAGGGAAAGCTGACCTCGCAAAGCAGATCTGGGCCGGCTGGTTTGCCTTCAAATATTCCTCCGCCTATGCGGAAATTATGTCCTAACCAATGTCAGTAACTACCTTGTACTTGAAAGACTAATACTTACCTAATTGATCCAGGCAGAGCCCCCCCCCCCCTCCCGCTGCTCTCTGATGCTCTATTCTTTCCTTCTCTCTCTCCCTCCCTCCTCTCTCGCTCTCCTCCCATGCTCCCCCTCTCTATGTTTTGTTAGTCCTCCTGAAATGGGAAGGAAGGTATACTTGTTTTTTTATATGTTGTACTTTGTACATGTATCATACTCTGTAGGATCTTCCTTCTTTCTAATAAAAATTGATTAAACAAAAAGAAAGAGAAATGCTTCCCATGTGTAAAACCAAATTTGACTTTTATTATAAAAAACAGTAATACAACAAGGGCGCATGTAAGAGCTTATATTCAAAAATCCGGCCAGCTTGCATAAAACGTCCTGGGGCCCCAGGATGATGGCAGATTGTGACGAAACGTGTTGGTGGAATGACGGGATGATGTTCTTTACGATCCTGAAAGGACAGGTATTTTATGCAAGCCGGCTGGCTTTTTGAATATAAGCTCTTATATGCTTGATGTAAGTACATTACTGCTTTTATAATAAAAGTCATATTTGGTTTTACACTATGGCAAGCATTTCTCTTTCTTGGGTACCCTTGAGTACACCACTTGAAGTAGGATGCTGGTTCCTTTGAGTCTCCTGGGGGGTCTCGATCACCTGCTCTGCTGTGCTCCGTGTTGGAATGTCTAATTTGATGCAAGCTGTCACCCGATTCCCCATTCTTGAGGACAAAGACCCTGACTGGGTATTAGTCTCAAGAGTTAAAGTGCTTGCAAGCTGGTAAGCATGCAATTTATGTGGTGGAGGTTACACTTTTTGTTGCAGTGTGGGATGCCATCATCACGAAGAGGACTTTATTTAAAGTGATACACACCTCTTCCACTTTCTTTTTACACGAGTGGTTGCAACATCTGTTCATGTTAACTAATGAGGACATTATTTCTATGTTTCATTTTAGGACTTGAATACTATTATTTTTGTTTCATATATTCACGTTTATCCAGGCCCACTCATTAAAATTATTACTTTTGTCAACAGCCTTTTAACAGTATTTAACCTTGTAACTGTTTAATTTGCACAGAAAGTGTTAAACATCTAGCCGTCATAACTTTGTATGTGTATCTTTTGATTTTTCAGTATGACTTTGAAGTGAAGGGAGATGTGATCAATGGAAGAAATCACAGAGGCCCCAGAAGATCTAGACTAGGATCAGATGGACTGGTATGATTACCTCTGTAGCACTTAATATGCAGCCTCTAGATTTGGCCAGAGAACCGATATAATTCCATCACTCAGACTGCATGCTTCTAATCTATGTCTCCTAAATACATTCACATCTAAATTGTTTAATAAGCTGATATACTTAGGTGCTTCACCTCAAAGTACTTGCTATATGTAACTTTTTTCCAGAAATGATCATCTTATGGAAAAAGTGTTTGGTACTAATGTGTTTCATAGTTTTATTTTTTTTATGTTTAATCTCTATTTTATTAAGTCTTGCAGATAATAAAGTACAAAAGGCAAATGTCCATGATGGACCAGAAAGGTACAAACCTATCCATAACAGGAAAACATACAATAGTTTTTTTTTAATGCAGGAATATACAGATAAGGTACACTGCTTGACTTTGAGCCAGTTCCTACTGGCTTGACTGAAATTCAAGCAGTGTATGGTCCTGCTGGCAATGCTCCATTAGACAAAAGTTGATTGTTCAATCGACTTCTGTCAAAAAAGCCCATTGGAAACTTGTTGGCCAAACAATACCTGAATTCAATCAGGTACTGTTGAGATATTCCGAAATCCATCTCATAAAAATTGTGCAACAACTCAAAATATCTATGCTAATATTAGGAAAAGGATGACCTAAAACTGTACAAACTGCAAAAATGACATGGTTCCCAATAATGGTTTAAATCTTAAATTGGTGCTGTATTTATATAATCCATATATAATATATTGTATATTATATATAATTTACATAATCCATCATTTTAATAAAAACATTATTAGTTATTATGATTAATAAGAATGTAGGATTTGATAACAGTGCGCAAACCTCAGCCAGCATGTTTGCAAACACCTATTCACTAATCGTAACTAAACGCCAGAACCAGTGAGCAAATACTCCAAGTTTGAGACTAATATTTTTTTTTTTGTATTAAACAAAAATTCAGTGAGTAGAATGCTATGCTTATACCCTTCTCCTGCCTTCTCCTCCTGTAGTCTGTGCATTCATAAGCAAATGTTAAAATCAGGAAGATTTTGGTAAGGGAAATGCAGATAAGGGAAAAAAAGGAAAGGCGCAATCAAAATTTCTTGGCCCATGTATTATTTGCTATTCCACCTTTTGTGGAGCAGACCACCTGAGCTCCTACCCCTGAAATGTTTCACTCAGTAAGAGCTTATCCATAGTGTGGAACTCTATGAATAAGCTCTCATTGAGTGATATTTGGCAGAGGTACCCCAGGTGGAATAGTAATGTATACAATAAAGAAGAGATCCTGGAGTGCGGCTTTCCTTTATCTCTTTAAGTATCTGATATTGCGAGGGTGGAGATGAATCTTATACAAGCCAGGCTCTTGCCCTAAGAAGTGACGGTTATGTGCAACAGTAGGGGAGCATCATTTTTATTTTATTTTTTTCATCCCATCCCACACCCAGAGCCACCCCCATCAAATCATTCCCTGCATCTAATACCTTTTGTACCACCACCCCCTCGCTTTAGAATGTAAGCTCTATGAGCAGCGCCCTCCTCTCCCTTCTGTATTGTACTGTACTGCAATTGTGCTGTCCCCCCTCTACATTGTAAAGCGCTGCGTAAACTGTTGGTGCTATATAAATCGTGTGTAATAATATAATCATAATATTTGCTTGATGTAAGATTATATTCTATGGGAGCAATAGGCACTTGTAAATTAAATCTGCACTGACAGTTGCTATAGATACTAGAGTGCTGAGGAAGAGCTCTCTGCTGTCATTATAATGGTGTTAGTTAAACGTAAACCTCTACAGCGATTGCACCTAGTACACATAGTAATTTCCTGAAAAAAAAAATTACCCCTTTGTTCTTTGTACTACAGCACTTATGTTTGGAAATTGATCTAGGAATGGAGGATGGATGGATACCTCATAGCTCTGCCCTTTCATTCCTAGATTCCAAACTCTATATAATTTTATAAATACTGTATGTTAAAAAGTAAGTGTTCCAACATTGATCCTTGGAGTACATCACTGCAAACTTAAACTTTAGAATATTCAGAGTATGAATCAATAATCACTACTCTCTGAATATAGTCTTTTAGACAGTCTTCTATCGATTTACAAACTGAATTTTCTAAGCCTATAGCTATTACCTTTATTAACTTTAAAGCTGTATTAAACCAAAAATGTAACATATTGCAGCTCACCAATCCTTATTGTGATGGCTGCATTATTTATTTTTTTTAGACTTTTTCCCCTCTGTTTTCACCTGGTGAACTGGCCAGTAACACACATCCTGTATTCGAGTGCCCCCACTCTGGATGAATGAGTATGGAGGCACCTTTAGCCACTTCAGTGCTGAACACTTTCACTCCTTTCCTGCCCGGACCAATTTACAGATTTCAGTGCTGTCATGCTTTAAATGACATTTAGTCCTGCAACACTGTACCCATAACCCGTTTGACATTTTTATAATTTTTTTGAGACAGATAGAGATTTCTTTTGGTGGTATTTAATCACCACTGGGTTTTTTATTTTTTGCTAAATCAACAAAAAAAAGGCTGAAAATGTTTGTTTGAACAAAAAAGTTTTTCTTAGTTTCTGTTATGACATTTTGCAAATAAATAAGTAATTTTTCTTCTTCACCCATGTGCACTGAGAAGCGGCACTGATTAGACACTGTCAAGCGCCACTGATAAGCTGCAATAATGATCAGGGCACTGTGTTGCACTGTAAAAAAACTACTCACTGCTCCCCTCACACATTTTTTTTATTTTTATTTTTTTGAAGGAGAGCCGTTAACAGGCAAAGACCTGGTTTGTGTACATCTGTGATCATGCAGGCAGTGTGAGCACGGGAGGACGCCGTCATATGACGGCCTCCTGGCAAAGTGCGGCCCTGCTATAGCCGTCAATCAGTTATAGCGCAGTTGCACAGGGGTTAAGTTGGTTGTAAACCTCAGACATAAAATATAAACAAAGCATATCCCTCGATAGTGTGTACTTGTCTCAATTAAGATCACTAAGTGTTGTTTCTGTCTGCTGCTTCCTTCCTCTGCTATCAGCATGAATCGCTTCTAACAAGTTCTCCTGATACCAAGAGAAAAAAGGTGACATGAAAGGGACCTCCAGCTGATTGACGGCCTCAGCTCTGTTTCTGTGTGCTGTATGAAGGGGTGTGTCCCTTCCCTCCAATCAGCTCACCTAACTGAGCTCTGCAGAGTGTAACTTCAGCTCTGCACCTCCCTTTTTTTCCTCATAGCTCAGACAAGCTTTAAAAATTCTGGACTTTGAGCGAATGTTGAAAAGAGAAGACTGTGATAAACAGGTACAACTTATGTAGGAGGATTTGTTTAATCTCTGTGTGTCACCTGAGGCCAGTCACTACTGGGTATATGTAAGGGTTTACAACCACTGCCCTCATTGGTCCCAGTGTTAATCAAGATGACTACATCATTAAACTTAAGGTTATTGTTATAATGTCTAACTAAATAACCCTTTTTTTGACTTACAAGACTCACCCTAGCTATACCGCATTGTGAAAATTAATGAGCTGAATATCGGTGTACAAGCTGTTATATCCCAAAATATCAAAATAGCAAAGAATGCCTGCAACACAAATGCTTCTTCTTGTAAACCTTTTATTGGAGCACAACAAGCAGTGCTATATCTGAAATGCTAATGCTGAATTACAATAAAATGACACTTGTATAGAAAGATACACAGTCCCCTAACAAATAGTGGGCAGTGCATCCTAATTAAAATCAATTAACACAATTAAAAATATGTGTGGTTGGTGAAGCCAGAAAGTAAAGAGAAGAAACACAGACTTGTGGAAGCGAAAGGATGTTAACCATTTCAAAGCCAAGTCTGTTACTTTAAAAACAGACTTTTTGTGACTTAGGCCCCTTTCACACGGTCAAACTCTGTTTTGATCAGCAGGTGATTTGTCCTCTGATCCCCTGCTGATCAGAGCCGAGTGGGCGGATTACAGGTCTGTGTCTGCTTAGTTTGTGCAAAGCAAACACGGACAAAGCCCACTCCGCTGTCTATCCCCGACTGCCATCCGATCCACCTAGACCGAGGAGGACGGATTGTTTTTACCCGCTGGTCTGTAGTGGTGAATGGAGGTTCCGATCAAGTTTGCCTGAAAAACTGACAGGTAGAACTGATTGGACCCTTCATGTGAAAGAGGCCTTAACCAGCTAAGGACCAGCCGCCACAGTTGTACTGCGGCAGGTTGGCTCTCCTGGTCAAATCGCCGTCATTGTACGTTAGGTGCGTACTCGTGGCGATCCAATTTGCTTCAGAACCAGTCAGTCTTCATGCCCAGGCCAATGATTTCTGGCTTGGACCTGGTGATCGTTTCTGGTGAATGTAATGCTTCCTCTGCCTGTGTAATGTAAACACAGGCAGAGGAAGTGATGTCGCCTCCCCTTGTGGAATCCTTTTCGGTTCCGGAGAGAGGACACTAACAGTACAGGTAGGCACACTTTTCAACCTCCGATCGCCAAACCCCCCCCCCCCCCCCCCCCCCCCCACCCCCCCCCCCCACCCCCCCCCCCCCCCCCAACCCCACCCCCCCCCCCCCAGTTAACCACTTCAATCCCTGTCATTCTGTCACCAAGTACAGTTTTCTGATTTTTCACTGTACTGGTGTCACTGATCAGCGTTAGGGCAGTTAGAAGTAGGTCTAGGGTACCCCCATTAACCCCTTCATCACCCCCCAGTTAACCCTGTCAAGTCTCACTAATATAGATATAATATATATCTCTTTTCTGATTACCGTACTAGTGTCACAGGTGACGCCAGTCAGCTAGTTACTGTCACCGTCAGGTTTTTATAGCGTCGGGATACCCGCCATGTATTACCAAATAAAGGTTTAACCCCTTGATCGCCCCCCAGCGTAGGTTTTAGCATCAAGGTCAATGTCAATCCCAGGCAGCATCAGTGCCAGTAGTGCTAATGCCCTCGCACACACCATACACCTCCCTTACTAGCATAGTGTCTGAACGGATCAATATCTTTGATTTGAGCAGCACTATATGAGCGTCCCCAGTAGTTTAGGTGTTCCCAAAAACGCAGCGTTAGCGGGATCAGCCCAGACACCTGCTAGCACCTGCGTTTAGCCCCTCCGCCCAGCCCAGCCCATCCCACCCAAGTGCAGTATCAATCGATCACTGTCACTTGAGAAACACAACACACATAACTTCAGCGTTCGCAAAGTTAGGGCTGATCCCTGCTAACGCTAACAGTTAATTTTTTTGGTAGCGATTGAAGCAGTCGCTGAGAATCAGGTGCTCTTTTGCCTGTGAGTCGCACTAGTTGTACCAGTAAATTTAGAGGCCAAAATGTACAGACAGAGGTACACTAGTGAAGAGGTCTACACGTTGCTGAGCATGACAGATGAGAGCGATGGGGAAGCCGCCTCACTGTCAGATTCAGGCTCAGTATACAAACTGGTAGACAGCAGCGGCACTCTGACAGCTCAGATGATGGAGTAGTGGTCTCTGCTAAGGTCAGGTGTTCCCAACAACGTTCTGTTTTTGAGGTGCAAGAACTCTTGTATGGAGCAGAGAGCCAGTACTATTGCCACTCATTCTTCTGGTGAACTGGCGAGCACTAGCAGCCTAGTACATCTTGGTCGTAGTCAAACCAGCACTGCAGTATCACTTGGTGACGTGGCGAGTCCCATAAGTGCAGTTCAAGCTGGTGCAGTGGCTGTCACAAGTAGTGTCCCGCAGCCACCAAGAGTTTGTATACAGACCTGTAGAGCCCATAGTGCCCTTCCCGCTGCATGTGCAAATCCTAATTGGGAGCCCACAACTTCTGCACTTCCCCCCATTCACTGGCCAACCCGGAATTCAGGTGGAAACAGTTGATTTTAGGTCACTTGATTTTTTTATTCACTGTTTTTTTATGGAAGATCTCTATAGATCTATTGTGGACCAAAGCAATTTGTATGCTGGTCAATTCACTGCCGCTAATCCCCAGTTGACCCTTGCCAGAGAATGGAAACCTATTACCAATTTAAGACTTTCTGGGCTTATCCCTCCTCATGGGCATAACTAAAAAAGTGTGTTGCGGTTATATTGGTCCACTGCCCAATTCATCATATGCCTGTGTTCTCTGCTTCCGTGGCCAGGATGTGATACGAGCAGTTCTTCCAGTTCATGCATTTCAATGACAATGAACTCTGTCATCCTCGGGGTGACCCTGAATATGATCGGCTCCACAAAATTCGGCCCCTCATAAACCACTTCAACTAACAATTTGCAGCCTTATTTATTCCCGATCAAGTTGTCTGCGTTGATGAGTTCCTGATTACATTTTCTGGCTGTCTTTCAAACAGTATCTCCCCAGCAAGTGTGCCAGATATGGGGTCAATTGTATGAGCTCTGTGACAGGGCAACATGGTTATTGTTTATGAGGGAAAAGACAGCACTGTGGAGCCCCCCAATTGCCCAGACTACATAGGGAGCACTGGCAAGATTGTTTGGGACTTGGTGTCACCCTTATTCGGAAAGGGGTACCACTTGTATATGCCACTTTTTTGTAAAATTTTCGATTGTGGAATTGGCACTGTGTGATCTAATCGCGGGGGGGGGTTCCCCCAACGGCTTGTAGATTCCTGACTTAGGGGGAGAGAGCCTTCTTGAAGTGTAATTATTTACTCGTAGTTAAGTGGAGTGTCCTCCCCTCGTGCAGATACAACAGTCAAAATTCCAATAGCGACTGGTGTTGTTTAGAAGGCCCTCAAATAAAACCTTAACATGGGAGGGGTGGACTTCCACGACCAGATGATGACACCTTCCGTAATTGCCCGTAAGGCTAGATGCTGGTATAAAAAAGTGTCTGTATACTTATTGCAATTGGCTCTGCTGAACGCTTATGTGCTATACAAAGCGTCAGGACGAACTTGATCGTTCTTAAAATTTCAGGAAGAGATCATCACAGCCCTTCTGTTTACAGATGGTGCTGTGCCCCAACTTTTCAAAGCAAATGCAGTGAGCCAGGTGCATGAGAGGCACCTCCCAGATGTCCTCCGTGGTACCCCTACCCAAAAAGCACCCCAAAGAAGTCATGTCTGCAGAAAACGTGGGTTTAGGCGTGACACCCTCTATTAGTGTCCCTCCTGTCCTGACCAACCTGATCTCTGCATCGGGGAGTGTTTCCGTTGCTACCACACACAAGTGGAGTATTAGCGTAGTTAGCACTGCATAGTGCTAGGGCACACATACACATGGTCTCGAAAGATGAGATGGCCGTCACATTTTGAGAGACCCTAATCTGGAACGTTTACATTTAAAAGAAAAGTGCAAACAAATAAAAAAAAATAAAAAAGCCAAAAATTGTTTTTATTTTTCTTCTCTCTATTGTTCTCAATCTATTGTTCTCTTACCTATTTTTACTGTATTTTATTTTATTGTATTTGCTTTGCAGATATGGTATATCTTATGCCCCGTACACACGGTCGGAAATTCTGACCACAAAATCCGTCTGATTTTTTCCGACGGATTTTGTCTGACACTGGTGTTGCATACACACAGTCGGACAAAGTTGTCGGAAAATCCGATCATTCTGAACGTGGTGACGTTCGTTGCGTACGACGGAACTACGTAGAGGCTATTAGCCAATAGGTTTGGTCTCCTAATTTGATCTGAGCATGCGTGGCACTTTGTCCGTCGGAATTCTCTACACACGATCGGAAAAAGTCAGATCGGATTTTGTTGTCGGAAAATTTGAGAGCAGGAACTCAAATTTTTTCAGATGGAAAAAGTCCGATGGAGCCCACACACGGTCGGATTTTCCGACAACATGGTTCGATCGGACATTTTCCGCCTGAATTTCCGACCGTGTGTATGGGGCATTACTGTTATACTGTAATGTTACTTTGTTTTATTGTTAATCATTATTTGCTTTGCAGGTTTGCTCTCACGATACGTAAAGCTCAGAGAGCCCAGGGGAAGTGGTCAAGCTCAGAGAGCCTTGATTGTCGACATTCTAGAGCTTCCGATGGCAGGTCTGGCTTTTATGGCCTGGACGTTTAGATTGCAGGATTGTTCTGCCAGGGTACAATCCGACAATGCCACATCACTGATTTACTTAATTTACAGAGGCACTAGAAGTCACAAAGCCAGAGGGAAGTGGGCCATGTACTGGTTTGGGCAGAGGAGCTTGTACCTTGCCTATCGACAATCTCCATTTCGTGAAATGGAGAATTGACATGCGGCTCTCTGGAGCCGTCAACAAGGCCTCTACACCCTGACTTTTTTCTGACCAGATAATATTTTTGGGCGTCTAGGTTCAACAAGAAGTTGGACAGCTTTGTGTCAAGGGCTAGGGATCCACTCGCATATGGGACAGATGCGTTAGTGACCCCGTGGGATCAGTTTTTCACTGATTTATACGTTCTCCACAGTTCAGCTGCTTCCGCAGCTTCTACGCAGGATCAAAGTGGAATGAAAACCTGTAATACTACTAACCCGGCATGTTTCAGAAGATCCTGGTATGCAGAGATCGTAAGGTTGGCAGTAGGGAAACCGTGGACTCTTCCATCTAGTCCAGACTTGCTTTCGCAAAGGGCCGGTATTCTATCCGGCCTTACAATCGCTAAATTTTAACGGTGTCTTTTGAAGCCCACATTTTAAAGAATCGGGGGCTTTCAGGTTCAATGGTAACTGCCCTGATTAATCCAAGAAAGCAGGCCTCTAGGACCATTTTTTAAAAGGTCTGGAGGGCCTATGTTTCCTGATGTGAAACCAAAAGATGGCATCCTCAAAGGTATGTCATAGGTAGAATTCTTGCCTTTCCTACAGTTGGGGTAAAAATGAAGCTAGCCTTGAATACCATCAAGAGTCAGATCTCGGCCTTTGTCATTGTTTTTTCAAAGGCTGCTTGCTTCGCATTCTTTGATCCGGGCCTTTTATACAAGGGACAACGCGTATAAATCCGCCAGTTAGGTCGCACTTGTGCCCATAGGGTTGAGTCTTGTTTTGTCGGCTTACAAGGACAGCACCTTGGCCCGATGCACCATATTCCTTTGATCCTCCTAAAGGGGAAGTTGTTGTTCTCCGTTGCGGTAGCCTCCGCAAGAGTTTCTGTGTTGGCAGCTTTCTTTTGTATAGTGGCATACTTAATTATTCTTAGGGATAGGGTGATGTTAAATCCTCACCCAACCTTTTTATTTTTTCCTAAAAGGATCTAGCTGTCATTTGAATCAAGATGTTTCTTGCCTTCCCTTTTACTGTTCTGCAGAAGGAAAGTTATTACTTCTGAATGTTTCAGATACGGGAATCTGATGTTGTGCTGCCAGAGAACCCTAAAAATGGGCAGGCAGCGTTCAGATCAGCTATTAAAATCGTTGCACTCTCTTGTAGTGAGAGCAGTCAAGGCCTATCTGAAGCGACTGCTCAGATACGGAAATCTAATATTTCTAATGTCCTCACGTCTGATGGCGGTCTGCGTTTATTTGTGTCTTCCTCCCCTTAGTAGGCATTGCTTTAGGACATCCCACTTAGTAATTATTATGAGCCTCTGTGTCCCGTGATGTACAATAAAGAAAATAGGATTTTTATAACAGCTTACCTGTAAAATCCTTTTCTTGGAGTACATCACAGGACACGGAGCTTCCGCCCCTCTTGTGGGACACTTATTGCTTTGCTACAAAAACTGAGGTACTCCCTGTAGGGGAAGGGTTATATAGGGAGGAAACTTCCTGTCTAATTGATTATACCAGTGTCCAGCACCTGAAGGTGAGATATAAACCCACTTAGTAATTACTATGAGCCTCTGTATCCCGTGATGTACTCCAAGAAAAGGATTTTACAGGTAAGCTGTTATTTATTTTTTTGGCACAAATCGTTTTTTTGTTTTTTTTGTTAATGTTTTATTGTTACCATTGTTTGCTTTTCAGGTATGCCATTCAGCTGCAGCACTGATTTATCTGGACAGCAACAGCGTTTGCTCCCGCAATACGTAAATCAGCGACTCCATGGCTGTAGGAGGTGATTTCACCACCACAGTTAAAAAAACAGTGCATGCATGCCCATCATTAGAAGTGGGTGGATGCAGAGCGGTATTCCAACGGTGGGCATACTCACCGATCAATCTATTTTTCGTTCAGCCCACAGGCTGCATGAAAAAAAGAACATTACATAATATGCCCAACAAGGACCAGCAACGTACTGGTTTCTGGACTTTGAGTGGTTATGCCAGAATGATGCCTACAGGTTTAGGTATCATCTTGGTATCGTTCTTTTCAGCCAGCGGTTGGCTTTCATGTAAAAGCAATCCTAGTGGCTAATTAGCCGCAGGACTGCTTTTACAAGCAGTGGGAGGGAACGTCGTCCCCCCATTTTCCATGGTTTTCCCGGGCTCTCCTGTCCCACCGGGGAACCTGAGAGAGTGCAGCCGGTAGTTCTGCCAGCTAAACATAGAGCTGATCGGAGACCAGAATGGCTCCAATCATCTCTATGGCCTAAGAAACCAGAAGCTACAAGCATTTCATGACTTTGGTTTCGCCAGATATAAACAGCGCCATTGGGAAACCATTTTATCACACCGATCTTTGTGTGTTCAGATGCTTTGAGGGCAGAGGAGAGATCTAGAGTCTAATAGACCCCAATTTTTTTTAAAAAAGAGTACCTGTCACTTCCTATTGCTATCATAGGCGATATTTACATTCCCTGTGATAACGATAAAAATGATTTAAAAAAAATGAAAGGAACAGTGTAAAAATAAAATAAAACTTAATTAATAATATATATTAAAAAAAAAACACCCCTGTCCCCCGTTGCTCGCTCGCAAAGGCTAACACATGCATTGGTCTCATGTCGTATGTAAACAGCAATTGCACCATGCAATTTTTTTTTGTGCGTTTGAAAAATCGCTGTGCAAATACGGTGTGGAAAAAAAAATGCAACACCCACCATTTTAATTCGGCAGGACCTTTTCTTTAAAAAAATATATTATGTTTGGGAGTTCAAAGTAATTTTCTAACAAAAAAATATTTAATAATAATAATATATTTAAGTGTCAGAAAGGACTTGGGGGTTCAAGTGGTGAGAAGAGTGTGTGATGTGTAACATAAGCTTCTAATGTTGTGCATAAAATGCCAGGATAGTTCAAAACTCCCCCCCAAAAAAAAAGTAGAAACCCCAAGCTATTTACGAATAGGCATGTTGATCCATGGAATATTTAATATTTTGCCACACGTTTCAATAAAATTACAATTTATTTTTTTTTTTTTTTTTACACAAAGTTGTCACTAAATGATATATTGCTCAAACATGGCATGGGTATATGTGAAATTACACCACAAAATTCATTCTGCTGCATCTTGTGAGTACACATGTGTGAGACTTTTTGGGAGCCTAGCCAAATACAGGACCCCCGAAAACCAATCACCCCTTTTATTTATTTTATTGTGATTTTACTCCTCACTACCTTTCACAGTTTCGGAGGCCCTGAAATGTCAAGATGGTACAAACCCACCCCCCCCCCCCCCCCCCAAATTTACCTATTCCAAACCAACCCTATTTTGGAAAGTAGACACCCCACGGTATTTGCTAAGAGACATGGTGAATATTTTGCAGCTCATTTGTTTTTGAAAATGAGGAAACTTTTAAAACTTTGTGACAAAAAGCAAGATCTGCAAAATACTCAACATGCCTCTCAGCAAAACAGCTTGTGGTGTCTACTTTGCAAAATGGGGCATTTGGGGGGGGGGGGGGGGGGGTTGTGCTATCTTGGCATTTCATGGACTCCACAACTGATATAGGTAGTGAAGAGTAAAATCACCATTTTACGCCCTTGGAAATCCTGAAGGCAGTAATTGGTTTTCGGGGCCCCGTACGCAGCTAGACTCCCAAAAAGTGTCACACATGAGGTATCCCCATACTCAGGAGAAGCAGCAGAATGTATTTTGGGGTGTAATTCCACATAGACCCATGGCATGTGTAAGCAATATATAATTTCACTGACAATTTTGTGTACATTTTTTATCATTTTTCAATCGCTGACAAAAAAATTAAATATTCAATGGGCTCAACATGTCTCTCAGCGATTTCCTTGGGGTGTCCATTTTACAAAATGGGGAGTTTTGCACTGTCCCTCCATTTTAGCACCTCAAGACATGAGATAGGTAGTCACAAACTAAAAGCTGCGTAAATTCCAGAAAATGTACTATTTGTAGACACCATAACTTTTGCGCAAGCCAATAAATATACGCTTATTGAATTTTTTTTACCCAAGACATGTGGCTGAATACATTTTGATCTAAATGTATGACTAACATTTAGTTTATTGGATTTTTTTTATAACAAAAAGTAGAAAATATAATTTTTTTTTTTTTTTAAATGTTCACACTTTTTTTGTGTAAATCGCAATAATAATAAAAGGTGATCAAATACCACCAAAATAAAGCTTTATTTTTGGGGAAAAAAGGGTGAAAATTTAGTTTGGGTACATCATTGCATGACCACGCAATTACCAGTTAAAGCAGCGCAGCGCCAAATTGTAAAAAGTGCTCTAGTCATTGATGGGGCAAATCCTACTAGTCATTAAGTGGTTAATTGGGCCTTGTTTCTTTTCATTTTTTTTTTTTTGTAAAAAAAAATTCATCTTGTAAGCTAGATTGTCAGAGGTTACCTGAAGTCTGGAAATTGTCAGGATTAATATGCTCTTGTCCCCCCAAGAGCATATAAATTTGTCAACTTTACATCATCAGTTGGTATGGCGGGCTGGCTGATTGGATAATTTTAAGAGCCTTTTCTGTTTTCCTCTTATTAATATAATAATCGGTTTTGGTCACTATGCTCTGTGAAGAGAGCAGTGTAGGATTAGCCTGGGTTCACACTTGATTCGGATGCGGCTGACAGCAGGGGGTCTGGTGCATCCCTGTTCTCCGTTTCAGGGACAAATCGGGCAAAAATTTTTGCCTGAATTCAGACCTGACACTGAGCCAAAGACGCACAGGACCCCTGTACAATTCACAACGCGCCCACCCCCCCCCCACCGGAGATTTGTGAACCGGCTCCATTGAGAGCCGGTCACAGTTTCCCGTCATGCAAATTGGATGCGGGTTTCGCATTACGTGTGGACCCAGCCTTAAGGAACCTGCCTTCCTGTCTAGTGGACACTCATTTCTGTAGGCATAGCTACATTAAGGAACTACATTGATATGTTCACCTTATAGACGTTGTACACTGAGTACCTAGTTGATTTGCATGACTGATGGAAAAAACATTCATTGGCAGCCTGAAGCTATTTCAAAGCTGAACTCTGGGCAAAAATAGCCATAAAGGATATAAATCCCCTTTGTGTGCACCAAGAAGGGGTTGTGGATACAACAACAGTCACCCCCTGTATAAGGAATGTGAACAGCAGTGACTGGTCCTAATTAAAGGAGGTGCCTGCACAGACACAAAATGCAGGAGTAGTTTTCATGCTGGATTGCTACACAGATTTAGAAGAAACACACAAAGGACACCAAGATTATTGTAAGAATACATATAACTTTTGTATGCTAGTTTAGCTCGGAGTTCAGCTTTAAGCAATGTTTTGGATTGTATGTTACATATCCTACTACAGTTCCTTTGTAGCTCAGAAGCCAAGTTAAAGCTGTAATCTGTATTACATAGTACTGTGATCTTCCAAATGCACTTAATGAGGTTGCAAATAGCCCCTCAGCTCCTGGTGACATTTCACAGAGCACTCAACCTCTGCTCTTCCTCATTAAAACGTGAGCAGGGTTCTGAATGCTGCTTCTACCTTAATTATGCACAGAAGATAGCTGAGTATATAGTGGAGACAGCGAGGGGATTTTTGGCATATTACTGCACACAGCTCTCTAAGTAATGGAGGGAAAAAAGTATATGAGCCTAATATTTGTGTAAACCCCATAATTACTAGTACAGAGTGTGCTTATCATTTTAGTACAATCAGAACCTTGTTGTTTTGCTGTCACCAACAGACTGCAAATTGGTTTCATAGGAAGAAGAAAGATATGTGAGCTTAAAGATGGTCTTGGTCTTTCATATGTTTCTGGACACTTGTCAGTTGCATAGAGATTTACATTCTTTAATCTCGTATATAAGTTTATTGCTAATTAACCTTTTCAGCTCTAGATGCCATTTTCATGCTCTAGATTGCAATATGTAACGTAATAAGGGTTTAAAGCTAAACTACCTGAGACTTTCTAATTTCTGTTTATTTTGAACAATTTTTGGCAATACATCATTTGGTGCATATTACTTTCAATGGGTTAGGGTTTTTCATTAAAAAAAAACATACCTTGCACTGAAAAGATAAGTCTGCTTAATACTTCAGGACACCCAAATCATATTAAAGCTGAATTCTGGCCAAAAAAAACAAAACCGGATACAAATGAATAACTGCAATATTTTACGCAGGTCAAACCACTTCATCAGGTCTTCCTGGACCCATCCCAGCCTTTGGCTGGACAGTGAAAGGAAAAGATGTACAGTGATGCTTTCTCTTCATATCCAACATGCTTCTTGTCAGCACAAGGAACTGATTGGCTCTGTGTACTGCTTTTTCCTCTTACATTCCAGCTCTACTATACAGAGGCTGCAAGAGGTTAATACCATCCAGGCCAAATGTAGGTACTGACATGGCTTACAAAGTCCATTTAGAGGCTAAGGGCACCTTTACGTAAAAAAATGAATAAATGGTATATGTTTTTGCAGGCAAAAAATAAGCATTTTTTTTATCCCCCCGCAGGAGCCTGCGAAGCATTGCATCACCAAACAGTAGATCACGGGTTCAATGTCAGGCTCCTGCAGACAACCCCCTCCTGCTTTTTGTCCATAGCGCTGTACAGGCTTTCTGTTAGAAAGCTGGAGGAAGTGTTATTGAACTACAAATTACTACTACTACTACTACTCAACTCAACTCTACCTTCACATACTCTCTACTACTCTCTCTCTTACTTACTATACTACTTACTACTCTACTACTACTACTACTACTTTAATAATTCTCTCTCTCTCTCACCCTATACTTCTACTAATCAAACTACACTACTCTTACCACTCTTCTCACTCTCTACTACTACTCTACTACTACTACTACTACTTCATCTACACTACTCTCTACTCTCTCTCTCTCTCTACTACTCTCTCTCTCTACTAACATACGTACTTACTACTACCTCTCTCTCCATTTACAACTTCTACTTCTACTCATACTACAAACTTACTTTCTACTCAAACTACTACAACACTTAACTTCACTACTACAACTATACTCTTAACTACCTACTACAACTACTACTCACTTCTACCTCCGATACAACTACTCACTAACTACTCTTACTAACATACTTACTCTACTCTCACCCTCGAACTTTTACTTCTCTTCTTTACGCTACTTAACACTACTAACTCAACTACTCTGAACTACAAATGCGGTGATCAGCAACCTCAGCCCATTGAGAACTACAAGCCATCTGTTGCAGTGGCTTTTTTTAATTAGTTTTTTTATTCGCAGATCTCTGTGGCTGTAAAGAATGTGTGTGTGTGTGGGGGGGGGGGGGGGGGTTGCTGGAGTATGTTGCATGTTACTCCCTAAATATGGCTGTACTGTTCTAAAGGTGACCTTATCCTTTAAAGATGTGTTAACGATTACGAAGGTGCTTGAGGATGATGTCCCTATCCTGATAAGATCCTGAGAATAGGATTACAAATATTATAAAAAAAAATGCTTCTGTACTGTGCTGAAGCGTTGTCTCTGAGTTCTCTGGGTCACCTTTGGCTGTGCAGAAGCTGGGGATAAGGTAAAGTATATTTGCAACTTTTTACCCACAGGCTTTTTCTTCCACTTTAATGTGAAAAAGGGAACTCCAGGCAGAAAGATAAGACTTGTGGTGTTAAAAAAAAAAAAAAAAGCTACCTCCGATGAGATTGATCCCATGAGCCTTGGTTCAGATTGATGCTACTTTAAAACCATGCTACTTCACTTGAAGTAGTGTGATTTCAAAGTAGCAGGTCAGCATGATTTCAGGTGCTACTTGAAAATCATCTGTGCGGCTTCATGCACAGGTGTCTATTGAAGTCGCCCCGAAATCGGCAAAAGTAGCACAGGAACTACTTTTGCAAATCAGTGCGATGCCACAAAATCGGTGTCGCACCAATTGGAACGGTGCCCTTGCCGGCAATAGGCTGCGACTTGTCATGCAATTTGACCTGTCAAATCGCATGGCAAGTTGCTCCAATGTAAATGAGGGCTAAGTCACTGCTTTGTTATGTAAAAATCATATATTCATTGATGCCGGAAAGTACAGCTACACCACTGTACTTTCAGCCACTGCTACTCACATTCTGGGAAGTGATGGTATTGTTTATCAGCCCTACCTAGCTATGGGCTTCAGAGGTTCAAAACTTCCTTGGCAAACCAAAGGTTTCAAGCCTGCTGATGTAATTCCCTTCCACATGAAGGACCACCCCATGATTTTTATCAGAGGCAAGGGGACATCGAATGGCTATGTAGGTGGTAATATTAAAAAATTACAAAATAGAATTTCACATCCGCCTCTATTATTTTCCTTCATTTCTTCTCATTTCTCAGGAAAATTAGACAGGGACTGTTGACTCTGGGGGTCATGATCCAGTTCCCCTAAACAAATCTATTCAGTGAGTTGTTCCCTCCTTTTATTAGAGACTTCTTGGCCTCCATTGATATAAGGAATGTGTATTTGCAGTTTCCTATGTTTTTAGGTGATTTTTCTTTACTTTGCTATGAGGGACAATCACTTTCAATATGTTGTTTTTTTTGTTGGTCTTGCCTTGACCCCAGATAGTTACGCCGTCATACCCGTTCTTGGCCTTGCTCACCCCAGAGGTATTCCAAACTTCTTTTGCTATGAGAGCATACCTTTCTGGACTTGAACCTCAATGTTTCAACCATGCTCTGGACCTTGGAGAAATTCAGATGGATCCTGAACATTGAGAAGTCATCTCTGATTCCTTTGCATCGCTTAGAGTACTTGGACCTTTTCTTTTGGATATCCTTTAAGTCAAGGTTTCTCTTATATTCATCGACCGACACCGCTCCTCTCTGTAACAAATGGGTTGTTAGCCTTATCACTAGGAAAATACTAGGCATAGTTGTAATACAACACTCAGAACTCTTAGTTCCGCCCAGGGGGCGGTCCCTTGGGTAACAACCCTCCTGTCTGCAGACAGACCTCAGTTTTATTTTGCCTAGTAAAGGAGAAAGACCTAGGAACCCTGCGGGCCTATCGGTCCGTGTTTTTTTTATGCAGAAGCTTGGCTTTTTGCGCAAGATGACTGATCCTGTGATCTACTATCAACAGCCGGCTGGGTGACAGGCTGGATACCCTTATCCTTGTAGTCTCCCCAGTCCGGCCATCGAGCGTGTGCAGGTCGCAGCTACGGCTCGGCAGGCCACGACGAAACCTCAGCTCCAGAGGTGGTCGGTGAGCTTTTATGCTCCGGGGCGTACATATGACCGGGCTACTGATGTCTGCGTCACAGTATGCCGAGGCCAGCAGCTACCCTGTACTGATCAGTGAGTAGTTCTGCAGTGGAATGTCTCCCAGCTCTTCAGGACTGGTAAGCACAGCTCTCCCTGCCTCGGTGGGGCTGAGCAGCTAGGCATTCCCTGGGAGGTTTATTCGGGGGTTCCTCTCCTCCCTCTCTAACCTCTCCAGTCCCTATCTTCCCTCCCCCCTCCCTGGTGGGTTGCTGCATGTGGCTGCTGAGCGGTGTATGTCTGTGTATACAGGGATCTTTGTGGGCTCTCACCTGAGATGCTGGCTGGCTGGGGGTGTCCTGGGTCCTGTGGGTTATGCTCCCGGAAGGTGCCTGTGAGGATCTGCTGTGGTCTGGTGCGGCGCTGGGTTTCTGCTATCATCTTTGCTTTCGGTACCTCATGGAGCTGCTGGCAGCCATTTTAGGTGTGGGCGAGGGCAGCTTGCCTTCCTGGACTTCAGCGGCCATTTTCCAAGTGATCTCCTTTTCAGGACACTGGCGGACATTTTCTGGAAGTCTGAACACGTTCTCAGTGTTCTCTAGCAGCAGTATGACTCATGTGTTCTCACAGCCATTTTCCCTGTGTTTCCTGTCTGTGTACTGGACGCTGGGCAGCCATTTTATTGAAGCAAGAGCACATTTCTAGAACTTTTTAGCGCTCATTCCAGCTGCTGACACAGACACAGTTTTTGTTTCCTCTGCACTTGGGAGCACTCAGGGACTACAGGCACGACTTGTGGACAGCGTAGAACTCCCTCAGGGTGGTGAGTCCGGCGGAAAGAGCCCCTCAGTCAGCGGCGGCACTTCGGGTGGCAGACAGGATAGGGTCAGCATGGCTAAAGAAACTGGTGTTTCTTCCCCCGAAAACCAGGCAATTGTAACCGGGTCACCTGCGGATTGCGCAGTACCCATGGACACCCTGACTGCGGTCCTCAATTTACTCGTTGCCAAGATGGAGGCGGTGCGTGGGAAGAAGGTGCACTAAAGAGGCCCCTGCCCCCCCGTCCTCTGGGGAGAGCGCTGACGCAAACTCGGGTCCTGCTGAGGCTGGTGACCCCTGCTCTGTCTTGTCAGATGACGCTGACCAGGGCCGTTTCGGACAGGAGGATGAGTCCCCGTCCAGGTCCGGGCGCGACAAATCGCTTGTTGGAGCACTTATCACAGCTGTGCGTGATTCCCTGAAGATTCAGGAGCCAGCAGATTCCTCTGCTGATGTACCGGTCCCTTTTGGGTCCCGCAAGCCAGCATGTTCATCTAAGGTGTTCCCGTATCTGACTTAATTTGACAAGTTCATTTACAGGGAATGGGGTCGCCCACAACAGACCTTCGGTCCACAAATACATGACGGTGTATTACCCTTTTGAGGAGAGCCTTCTCAAAAGATGGTCGGCTCCTTCGGTCGTGGACCCCCCAGTATCCAGGTTAAATAAAGTAACCACGATCACGGTTGAGGGGACTCCTGCATTCAAGGATCCCACGGACAGGAAGGCCAAGGCAGTGGCTCGTTCCTCGTTTATGGTAGTGGGTTCAGCCGTGAGACCAGTACTGGCATCCGCACTTGTGTCGCAGACACTGACTGAGTGGGCAAAACTTTTGCACCGCGAATTGGGAGAGCAACAGTCTTCTCCTGTCTGCATGGAACTAGCAGACCAACTAGTGCAAGGCCTTAAGTACATCTGTGACGTGGCCCTGGATACTCTCCCTCTGTTATCCAGGGCTTCAGTGTCAGCTGTGGTGCTGAGGCGCCTGATTTGGCTAAAATGCTGGTCTGCTGACCAGGCATCCAAAAAAGCCCGGACGGATCTTCCCTTCCTTGGCGACCGGCTCTTTGGAGCCTCATTAGATGACATTGTTAAAAATACACTACTCCCACAGGCCAGGAAGGCTAAGGAGCCACGCCGTAGGCAAGGGCCCTCCTTCTCCGCTCACAAACGGCTTTTTCGTCCGCCCGGAGCTTCGACAAAACGTCCCAGCCCCACAGGACATCCACGGATGATCAAAGACGTCCCTGGAACCGCAAGCCTAACAAGCCTGCAAATCAAAGTGCTACCGCATGAAGGTTTGCCCCCACCCATATCTCGAGGCGGGGGGTCGCCTTCGGGAGTTTGCAGCACGGTGGTCCTCACGGTTGTCCGACCAATGGGTCTGCGATCTGATTTCCGCAGGCTACAAGATAGTTTCTCTCTTGGCCGCCAAATAGTTTCTTCCCCTCCAGCATGCCCGTATCCCCGGCTCGCCAGGAGGCCCTCTTGGGGGCGGTAAGGGATTTGCTGAAGTGCGGGGTGATTGTGCAGGTTACGGAATCGGAACGCTTCCAGGGATTCTACTCAAATCTGTTTGTGGTTCCCAAGAAGGAAGGGGTACATCCGATCTTGGACCTAAAAGCCCTCAATCACTTTGTAAAAGTGTAGAGGTTCAGAATGGAATCGGTTCACTCAGTAGTCGCTGCACTCCATCAAGGCAACTCCCTGGCGTCCTTAGACATCCAGGATGCGTACCTGCACATACCCATATGCCTTCGGCATCAAAAGTTGCTGCGGTTTACAGTCGGGGAAGCCCACTACCAGTTCATGGCTCGTCCATTTGGTCTGGCTTCAGCCTCCCGAGTCTTTATCAGGGTATTGGCTCCAGTGTTGGCGTTGCTACGACAACATGGGATCGCGATCATGCGATACCTAGACGATCTTCCGCCTCAGTATTAGACTAGGATGTGGCGATCACCATGCAGACCCTGCAAGAATTTGAGTGGCTGTTGAACATAATGAAGTCGGTGATTGTGCCGACCAAGCGTCTGGAGTACCTAGGCTTGCTGCTGGACTCCAGGGAAGCCAGAGTGTTTCTCCCTTCATACAAATTGCAGACTCTCAGATCTGTGGTAAAACAGCGGATGAACCACAAGTGGTTGTCGCTCCGCTTTTGCATGCGAGTACTGGGACTCATAGTAGCCTCCTTCAAGGCAGTACCTTATGCCCAGTTCCACACCAGAGTCCTGCATAAGAAGATTTTGACAAAATGGGACAAATCTCAGTTGTCCCTGGATCGACAGATCCAGGTGAGCCAGTCAGTCAGATACTCATTGATCTGGTGGTTGAGGTCCCCGGTGATTCAGTCTGGGAAATCGGTCTCTCTACATGGTTGATGAGACTGCAAGGGCGTCCGATCAGGATCCAGTCAGACAATGCCACGGTGGTGGCATACGTCAATCACCAAGGGGGAACAAGAAGCTCAGCCGCTGCACGGGAGGTCGCTCACATACTTCGGTGGGCAAATCGACACGTACCGGCCCTGTCAGCCATTTACATCCCGGGAGTGGACAACTGGCAGGCGGACTATTTGAGTCGACAGGTGCTGGACCCTGGGGAATGGTCATTGCATCTGGAGGCATTCAGGTTACTGTGCCTGTGGTGGGGCACACCAGACATGGATCTGCTGGCCTACCATATCAATTGGATAATGTAGATCATTAAGGCTAGAATCCTAGCCTAGAAGTTTGACTAACATAAAGATAATTTATGTATAACAGAAGCGAAACAGTACCGCTATCACTTCATCTCTTAGCTATTAGCTACCCCCTTCATGTTCGAATACTAATTCTTATGACATTCGCAATAATACAACCCTTGACTTTGAACTATAATAATACACAAAACGCTGGGGGTTATTATTAATATTCACAGTTTCAATAGTTTTACCAATAGTTATAACAGTTCAATTGGTGATGAGGGTTGTCCACACAAACAGACTGTATTATCATTCAAGTACGAATCTGGCACATTTTAAGATAGATGTAATGTATGACACCCTATAAGGCTCCGTTCAGACTGCTGCGGTGCGGGAACGCTGCAAATCTACTGCGGGTTCCTGCATCGCATGTCTCCCGCCGGCAGTTCACACTGCCCTATGCGAGCTGCTGGGAGTGTCAGTGAAATGTTAGGCTGGGTTCAGACTGCTGCGGTGCGGGAGATCGGTTATGATTCGCACCGCACTGCAGTTCAAATCATATGCGATCTCTGTGCGATGCGAATTCAGCCATACAGATAGTATGGCTGAATTTGCATTTCATTCGGCCCAAACTCGCACAGGGCCCTTTTTTTGATCCGCAGCAGAATAGGATCGCATGGGTGTTCTCACCATGCGATCCGATTCCTGTCCGAGTTTGCAGATCGCACTGCGATATGCGAGCTGATATGGGGGTGTCATTAACATTTCACTGACACTCCCAGCAGCTCGCATAGGGCAGTGTGAACTGCCGGCGGGAGACATGCGATGCGGGAACCCGCAGGAGATTCGCAGTGCTCCCGCACCGCAGCAGTCTGAACGGAGCCTTAATGACACCCCCATATCAGCTCGCGTATCGCAGTGCGATCTGCAAACTCGGACAGGAATCGGATCGCATGGTGAGAACACCCATGCGATCCGATTCTGCTGCGGACCAAAAAAAGGGTCCTGTGCGAATTTGGGCCGAATGCGATGCAAATTCAGCCATACTATCTGTATGGCTGAATTCGCATCGCACAGAGATCGCATATGATTTGAACTGCAGTGCGGTGCGAATCATATCCGATCTCCCGCACCGCAGCAGTCTGAACCCAGCCTAAGAGTGTAATGTATATTTTATATACTTTGTTATGACAATGTATTTGCTAAATAAAAACTTTTATTGGAAAAAAAAAGTCTGAAAGCCTAAGCAGAGATACAGACAAGCTGGACAACATAAAGTGAGGTAGCGTTTATACCTCTAGCTAAACTCTGTCTTGTAGACCCTGGGCACCACTTCTCCTAAGCAGGTATCCGGGATAAATTCTGACCAGATGTCAGCAAAAGCCAACAGATCCCCCCCCCCCCCCCCCCCCGCTTTGGAAATGGGGGGCATCTCTTAATGCTCAAGAGAATTTGCTTGCAGACTTACAGTAGTAAGAGGCCCAGGGTGTGCAATTGTACTGGACTACTCCCTTACATTTGGCTCATACCACTAAAGCCTGCTGGGAGTGGGAGGAGTTATACTTTTTGGCCAACACCTGTTAGTCACCGGCTCTCCGCTATGCATCTCACTCACTGGAGCCCTGGGTTGTGGAGGGGGCGGGAGCGGTTGGTTCAGGCTCTCAGCGGCTTGGTGAGTGGCTGAGCTAGGTGACATTTTTTTTTCTTGTGATTTGTTTGCTGGGACATGAGGCTGGTGTGTCCTAGACCCAAGCTTCACAACCTCTGGAGCGTTTAGTAGATGCAGTTTTAGTCTCACGTATCTGGCTCCACTACAAGTCATCCATTAGTTACTGTGCATTGGACTGAAGATTCTTTTTAAAAGTTTGTATCCTGCATTCAATTTTTGTATTGCTTTGCACTTTTAGACACATTCTTTTTTTTGCAGTAGGATTTTGCTGTATAGTGTAGTGAATGAAGCAACTGGCAGCAGTATATTGTTATGGAGGCACGTATTTAGCATACCATTATATTTTACTGCTGAATTTTGTAGCAGTATTTTGGCTCAATGTTTGTACAGTGAAGTAAATAATCTGAATAATGTATCATACGGACTATATGATAAGGGCACTTTATATAAATATTTATGGGTCTGCTTGTATACAAAAAATTGCTTTTGCTCAGATTTGCAACAACCAGACACTAAGTGTACAGTAGCTAAAAATGTAATACAGAGAATGCAGAAATACTTGTAGCAAGTTGGCTATTATCAGATGTTTAAATGGGCTCTGTCTAGAGAAAAGTGTGGTGGTGACAGTTGCCGAGTTATCATTTGAGAATGTTAAAAGGATATGTTCACTTTTAAAGATAAAAAAATAAATGCCCTTTCCTTTTTTTTAGGTAAAAAAAAATTGCATAGATTTTTAATTTTTTTGGAGCCTGTAAAGCATTGCACCAGCGATAAGCAGGTTGCTGGTGCCATGAGGGTCTCCTGCAGATCTATCAGTGTATCTGTGTGCCTGTGCATCCCGTACGAGCAAGCAGATACACTGACGGGGAGAATCAATGAACTTAACATGGCGCTCCACAGAGCTGTGGTTGTTCATTGAGAACTACAAGCTGACATCTGCAAAGGATGTCAGTACTTGTAGTTCAATTCATTCACAGAACTCTGCCCAGCTGGAGCCCTGTACGGCCGCGCTAATTTAAAAAACTGACAGTACGGGAAACTTCTCTCTGTACTGCTGCCACAAGGAAGAGGGGGTCAGGTAGCAGCTGCAGCATTGGGAAGATGTTATATATTCTACCCTAAAAATGGGTGGAGCATGTAACATGTTCCCAAAGGTGAACTTATCCTTTAAATCCTGGCATGCTGATAATTTGGCTTCAATGGTTTCTAGTCACTGACCTAGAACATGTATGTGTTTTGACACTTTTTTTTTACAGCATGCTTTTCCTGGTCTGTGACTCTAAAGCTTTGCAACCAGACACCTAGGCAACTAGCATTTTCTAGAAGGCTAGTAAATGCATCTACTGTTGCAGGTTCGGCTGGCTTTGCATTATGCAATTTTTTTTGTTAAATTTCCTTTAGATTTACCTTTAACTGTGTAGTGCAAGAGCCTGCCTGATTGCATACAAATGGAAAGTGTTTAGGTTTGACCTCATATTACATGATTTTAGTAAATCTAAAAGAAAATTGTACAAGAGATTTGTATACTGAATGACCAGCCCTAATGTTTTTGCTGCAAAACACTTGCTCTTGAGAATGTTACCCACCACAATGCACAAAGCACTTTAGTGCAGGTGTGTTCAGGTCTACTGTATATGTGCTCTGGGGTGCCATTAAAAAGACCTGATTTTGGAAGATTGTTATACTATGGTCCCAATTTATTTTTGAAAGTGAAGTTTTTCAAAGCAATGTACCAGTGATATCTCTACTTGTATCCTTAAAGTGGGTGTAAACCCAATGTCATCCTTTCTAAACTACTGCCATAGGGGTTATCTATAAGGATATGTATGCATGTATCTTTACCTGTCAAATGTCTCCCCTCTGTCTGTTATAAGACCTGAAAAAAAGGGAGATTCTGTGGGTGGGTCTGTTGTCTGGAGCTCGGGTGGCGTGGTGGAGTCATGATGTCAGTAGACTCCCCTGCCTACCTCTACACTCCCCTTGTCAATATTAATTTTCTCCTGTGTATTTCTTACACTGAACTTCTATGATCTCTAACATCCAGTGAAAAGACAGGAAAGTAACCACATGACTTCAGCATACCCAATTGTGCTGAGGTGTGGAACATCCAATCCTGGCAGAGCAGCAGAAGAAAGGAGTGGGAGGGAATTAAAAAATAATGTATGTCTCTTAGGCTAGTGCACGAGATATGTAAATCACCTGTCACTCACAGCAAGGGGGAGGATTTGACAAAGTATTTCTCTGTTTGTCAAGATTTATCTCACTGAACAATAAAAGAGGATTGCTCAGAGCTGGATTAACTTTGTGGCAAGACTGGGCTCAAATGATAGGAAATCTTATACTCTACATTCTGACATCAAAAAGTGATACATCCATTTTAATGTGATTGTAAAGGATCGTTTTTTTTTTTTTTTTTAAATAACAAAAATGCCATACTTACCTCCACTGTGCAACTCGTTTTGCACAGAGTGGCCCGGAAAAATCCTCTTCTGGGCTCTCCCCCCCCCCGGTAACTCTCGTGGCTCCTCCCCACATTAGATAACCCCCTAGAAGTGCTCTCCGGAGGGGGTTACCTTGCGGGCGCGCTCCCGAGTCCAGCATTTGCGTCCACAGACATGAATGCCGGACTCAGTCCCGGCGCCCGCGTCATTGGATTTGATTGACAGCACCAGGAGCCAATGGCTCCGCTGCTATCAATCTATCCAATCAAGAGCCGAGAACCCCAGGCAGAGGAAGAGTGCGTCTCCGCCGGATGAAGATCCAGGGCTCAGGTAAGTAAAACGGGGGGGCTGGGGGGGCCAGTCACTGTCAGGTGTTTGTTCACCTTAATGCATAGGATGCATTAAGGTGAAAAAATGCAAATGCTGACTGCTTTATTTGAAAATTTTAGCTGCCTGACATTCATGCTGAATCGGAAACCCTCAGAAAAAAATCTGCAATCTTTCACTACAGACTCACCAGCAGCCATTGCTTTTAATCTTATATGTTTGCATTTTTGCTTTGGCCCTAACATGGCATGTATTTTATTCTTGATAGGTAATGATTTTTAGAAAAATTAGCCCTGCATAAAAAGTGCTGGCTAAAAAACGCCATTTCACCACCACCCTTACTGCTATATACTGTTCTTTCCCCAGATGCTGTTACATGATTGTAACCTTTGCTGTCATTGTGACTTTTGGGATTTGTAGCACAGAACAGGATAAAACAAGATGGGGGGTATGTCATATTGCCATGCACCATTATCACATAATTATATGAATCATATGTTGAACAAAAATGTAGAAGAACTTTTAAGGCACATACCCCAAAAGACTAGAATCCATGCACACGTATAATATGTACAAGCCTCCATAAAAACTCAATGGAAGAATTCAGGCTGACATAGTGCTATAGCCTCCTAAGATAGAATATACATTAACACACCATGTTTCACATGACCTCTTAAAGGTAATCACAGATCTTGTGTGTTGTATAAGTAGCTGTGTAGATAGCCCAACGCGTTTCAGTAAACTTTTCCTCAGGGGATATAGTTAAATGTTAATTATGCTTGATTAAGAGTTTGCACACATCACAGATGTTGGTTGTTAGTTTTTTCTTTTGTTTTAGTTTAATTTCCCCCTATTTAATTTTTATGTTGCTTTTTTCCTTTAACATAAGTTATGTTTATGCTGGTAAAATGTACAAACTTTGGAAACATTTACACTTGCCTGGAAAGTGAAATGCTATATTGACAGATTTTCATATATGGAGTTGAACTCTTAATGTTTGTACTATATGACATTATGTACAATAAAACCTTTTTCTGATTAATAAATAAATAAGGAATCTGTCAGGTTAGAAATAATGGAGCTGTCATTGACTTGTTTACAAAGGCCATCCTAAGGACTCATTTACACTGACACTGAGGCCTATACACTGTGAACTGGCCATTTGTTTATGTAGCTGTAGCTACCAGGTGCTGTGTGCAGGCAGCCCATATAAGTCTATGAATGAATGCAGCAGCTGTATGGACACAGCCACTTATCCTTATTTGAGAGGAGGCTGGGTTATCACTCCCAACCACACACCTGTCAAATTAGGAAAAGCCACTGTGTATATGCAGCTGCTGCATCCCTATAGACTAACTTGGACACAGCACTTGTTGTCTTTAGCCAAATAGCCCATTCACAGTGTACGGACCTCAGTGCCCATGTGAATAAGAAATAAACCTTGCTTCACTTGCATTCTTTGCATTAAGGTAAAGAAAAGCCCCACTAACTGGTCCCTAAACATTTGTCTCCTCTCACTGATCCAGCACTGAACTGGCTGCAGCACCACTCGTGTTTTCCCTGGTTTCACAGGAGACACAGGCAACAGCACGAGCTATAGGGGTGTGGCCATAGGTGTGCCCAGCCTATTGCATTAGGGTGTGCACCCCAAAGCTCAAACACACATGCATTTTTCTGAAGCCTCAACTGCACTGGATATTGAATGAACTGAAAAGTGCTCTGTTTACTATGCTTCAGTTATGAATGAACAGAGCGAGTATGTGTTCATTGTGTTCATTTAGAAAAAGAAGGGGCTGGTAAATGACATTCTCTATTCTGAAACATCCCCGCAGTAGCCAGGGGGAAAGAAGGAGGGAAGCCAACAGCATGCCTATGGGTGTGACCGAGTTGGGCTGTGTGAATTTATGGACTCTCACAGCCCAGCTCAGGAGCAGATCTGCATGAATATCCCTTAAAATACGACTGTCTACGGGGACACCCACAGGAAGTAGGAGCAGGCAGTGCTGACGAGGGACCACCAAAGAAGATGTAAGGGACCGCCCTGTGCCATATCATTGCAAAGAGCAGGTAAGTATAGCCTCTTTTTTTTATTTTAATTAAACAAATAATTGCCTTTAGAATCGCTTTAAGCGGTGAAGGAAACGTCAAAATGACAGCCCTAGGACCCAACTTTAAGGAGCTGCAAGAAATGTATGTTTTAAAGCGGTTCTGCACTCGTTTTATTTTTTTGTTTTTTTTTTGGGCTATATGCCAAGGGCATATAGCTCAATTGGGGGACTTACCTGTTCCATCTTCCATCTCGATCGCCGCCGGTTTTCCTCCGATAAAATTCTTCATCATCTTCTTGTCTGCTGGGGTCCATCTTGCCTGTGGGCATGTGAAACCCCACAGGCACTTTAGATGGCCCAGCATGCACCGCCGTTACTCGCGCGTGCGCAGTAACGGCACATCTGCCGACATCTCACGAGATTTCGGAAGATGTGGCCGAAATCTCGCGGGATTTCGGAAGATGCCCGCACTGACTCCTGGGATCAATGACACCAGATCCCAGGAGACAGTGCGGCGTGACGAGGATCCCCGCACAGACCCCGCCCACCCCCGAAGAGACAGAAGACAGGAAGTCATCAATTACAAGGTAAGTAAAAAAAAAAAAACACATTTTATTTAGTACTCTTTGCCTGATTTGGAAGGCAAAGAGATTTACTAAATGAAATGTGTGCAGAACCGCTTTAAAATATGAATTTGATTCATAGGTCTTCTGATGATCATCAGTTTGAGCATTTTTTTTAAATCTAATTTATTAGCACAATAGGCATGTTTAATTATATTCTCTTTGAAATGTTAAGTAAAGCTCTTTATTGTTTTTATTTTCAGCTGCTGTCTGATTACGAGATTTGTTGTCTGGGAAGTTTCAAAGATATGACTCGAGGTGAGTTCCTATGATGAAACTGGTACTAACTATAGGATGGACATGTTCTGATTTCCAGTAACAACCGGTATGGGTGACCATATGGTAAAATGCTTTCTATCTGTCTCAAGAAAGAAGCACAGCTTGCAGTATTTTTGTTAATATAAGCACCCTGAACCGGCATCCTTTTCCTTAAATGAGAGGCTGGCCTGCTGAAGATGGAAGATGCACTCTTGGAAGAATCATGAATATATAGTATCGTTTCCTTCTGCCCTGCTGTTAACATGTTGCCGTGGTAGCAGTGTCATCCTAATCTTTGGCAACATGTCAACAAACCTAAAGCAATATATCTTCTATGCAATCAGCCAGCTGTGTTTATACAGGCTGTGCACACAGCAGCTCCTAGTTTAAGAACCAGCCATTGAGTTACAAGTCCTCTTGTCCATAGAGCTCAGTCTACAGAGCAACCAGAATCTTTTCCTTTATTAATGAACTACCCTTATAAAGCAGAATTTTCACACTCAGTCAGGCCTTTGGTGATCAGTCTTGAACGATTGGTATTGGCAAAAGAATCTCAAGCAATGTGGATGCGCCTACTGGCTGCCATAGACCTTAAAAGCAGTAGGATGTGCAAGTATGATGCAACCACCCTCCGGCATTAAAAGCAGCTGCAAGGTCTGTAAACACAAATGGTTGCTTTAGGTCGCTGTGTATATAGCTTATGTAGAAGGAGACGGCACAATGCAGACACCTGTCAGCTGACCAAGGCAAAAGAAAAGCAATGCAAGTATCCCAAGATACTCTTGGAAGGCATGGACTAGGTTTATCTGCCTGGATGCTGCCTCACAGGTGGGAGGTGGTTATCAAACAATTGCATAGCAAATTTAGTGAAAGGTGGTGGTGTTTTTTTTTTTTGAGGCATCAATATTTACACCCTGTAGTTCCCTTCTTCTTTCAAGATCAGTACCAAAAACTGATAGTGAAGGAGGAAGGGTGTCGGCAATACTTGAGGTCTGTGAATTTTGTGACAGCAGTGCTGGATACAGGGCATGGATACCTGTCACAGAATTCAAGGAAGTAAATGTGTGGGGATCTTCACAGCATAAGTTTACAAACTTCAAGATTGTTTTGATCAATAGAAGTTAAAAAATCGTATATTTATTTCCACGTTGTATTTCAAATTTTGACCATAGGTGTTAAAGCTGAATTTCTAGCTTAGTTAAACGAATATAGATACAAGTCTGATAAGCGAATAACGTGATTAAACCTTTGTCTGTATAAGCATATAAACGTACGATAACCGTGCGAATAGATAAACAGTTACAATTTATTTATATTGGTAAAGAAACATAATAAAGAAACATTTCAGATTACCCAACATAGTATAGAGATGTTATAAATGCCATGTGTTTACAAAGACAATGCAGAAAGGGGATATAATTACAATGGACATACACAGGCTGTTCCTTAAATCTTAGGTGTATCTTAATATAGAAGAATAGTCGGGAAGAGTAAAGAGAGAGAGAGAGAGAAAGATAGAGAAAGAGAGGGAGAGAGCGAGAGAGAGAGCGATACATTACCCCGGCAGCTCACATGTTCAGCATCAGGCTAAGAGAGAGCTCGTATCCCTAAAACTATTGGTTTTATGTTGTTAGAGTAACCCACTCCTATCAAACACCTCATTGGTTCAGAAGTGCATTGTATCCTGATTGGTTACTTTGTTTGGGCTAACTCCGTGTCTAAAGTCAACATTCCTGTTAATGACCCCTGGGGATAAGGAGCCATCTATCGTAAGAGAACAAGAGGTATTCAATTAACACCTGGGCACAGTCAATCTATGGAAAGAGGAAAAATCGAGCTTGCCTGTCCTAAAAATATATATAAAATATATATACACACATACATATATACATACATACATATATATATACACATATATACCCACACATGCACACATATACACATCCGATGGGGCATGGCAATCCAATTCCATTTTAAATATTCAAAATTTCCAACACAGTTCCCCCTGAAGTTCATTCTTGAACTTAAGTAGTCCTTCAATGATTTTGTACCCACCCACAACAGCCCAGAAGTCCCAACCCTTCCCCACCACCGCCACGGCCTCCTCTTCCTTTCTTGAACACGCCAGAACTCCTCAAGGTAGGCTTAAGACAGGAAACTAATCCAGGTGCCCTTGAGGCTTCACATCTAAACCATGAGTGTCTGTACTGCAATGTTTCATCGCCCCTCTGCCTTGGAAGAGCGGAACTCCAACATTGATGGCGGGATCCTGGCATATCTAGTCCTGTAACTTGGTGAGACCGTGTAGTGGTTTCTCCGCTTGGATCGGACCGCGAGACAGCACTTTTCAGCATGGTGAAGAACAGTTCAGGGTAGTCTTACTTGTCACATTTGTCTCAAGAGATGACTTAATTGTCTTCAGGTGGTGGTTGGGCGGGCCTCCAGACCGTCGTGCATGAATACATAAAGCAAACAAAAAAAAAGGAGAATGTCAGTGTACAGATATTGGAGGAATGCCAGACAGGAGCTTAATACTTGTAAGGGGTGCCATGGGGATGAGTAAAGTGGGCTCCCCACAGGGAACGGAGTCCAAGCAACAGACAGTATCATCCATGGCCCTTGATGGTAGGGATAGTCAACACTGCCTGTCATTGCAAGGTCCCGGGGTCCACCACACTTGCTCACGGGGCTCAGGTTAAAGCAGTAGGTAGACTAAGGGGGTAGCATTACATTAAGACATAAAAACACGGGATGTCCAGGGATACTTTTGGTTCAAAGTATGGTACACTACTGGCGGACAGGGAAAATCCTTTTAAACAGATACATTATCTTGAGAAGATGGATGAGGAAAACCCAGAGAAAAAATTAGAATGAAGCAAAAGAAACGGAAGAGAGGTGAGTAATGAAGATGAACGAAAATGGTGGAATTAATAATGGAAAGGGAAGAAAAAAACCTACAGATTTAATGCTACTCCAACCACGACGGTTAAAGAGCACGGAATCTGGGTTAGACAAAAACAAATATAATGGTTGGGAAAAAAAAATAAAAATAAAAATAAAAAAAATAAATAAAAATGAAAAATAAAAAATAGCACCAAAAAATCATAATAAAAAAAAAAATATAGTTTCTAAAAAAAAAATTGAGAGGGAGGAAAGAAGTAAAATGAAAAAATAAAAATGATTAAAACCTTTTTTGGAATTTAGGTAAAACCTGACCGCATATTATTACTATAAATTGAAAAGGCTTATCCCCAGAACAGCAAAGAACAAAAAGAAAAAATATAGTTCTAGGGTCCTCTTTTAAATGCACACAATCCCCTACGTTGGTCTCTAATAGTTACCCAAATTAGGACGGCAACAGGGTGGAGTTTACTAAAGCTGTGGCCCTAAGACTGTACCTGAATTAACTTTTCCCACTAAGAAACTCAACCTTAGAGATATCTCACCGGATGTGAGGAGCGAGAGCTGTGTGCTGAGGAGATGAGCGGAGTGAGGGAGTGAGAGCGATGCAAAACTCTGTGTGAGCTCCCTCCACCTGGCTATGAAAGACCGCTGTACGTGCTCCCCCCCACCTTATATGTGAGACGCTGCACGAGAGTTCCTCTCTCCTCCCGGCTTGCGGCTTGTTATGATATCTCAATTTCCCGGCTAAACCAATAGGGGGGCTCGCTGAGAACACGTGGAGACAGTGCACGCCGACTCTCGGTGAGAGGGAGAGATCGAGCGCAGGCAGCTGCTGTAAGCAGCGCTTGTACCTTCTATACAGTGGAGAAGTCCTCGCTGAGAGATACGGAGATTCCAGTTAAATCCCGACTACAGGAGATAGAGCAGTGACGCTGGCCAGTCGGGCAGTGATTTACTACATCCTACTGTCTGCTGTATACCAGGGA
Organism: Lithobates sylvaticus; assembly: GCA_028564925.1. Classification (NCBI taxonomy): domain Eukaryota; kingdom Metazoa; phylum Chordata; class Amphibia; order Anura; family Ranidae; genus Lithobates; species Lithobates sylvaticus. The sequence continues at coordinate 88,783,216 of CM053037.1, forward strand.
GACGGTAAGAGAGCCGACACCAGCGGCACACGTCAAGACTGGGTAAGGAAGAAAAGATATAATTGGAAATAAGCCTGATAATAAGTGGAAAAAAATAAGGACTGAAGTGAATCTGCCAGCTACAGCAGACCTGTAGCCTAGTATACCTAAGTGGAAAAAAAAAGTTTAAAATACATGGATGGTGGTGATTCTTTTCTGTCCCTTGTTTTCTTTGGGGAGTTGAAGCATTGAAGAGGAAAAAAAAAACTGATACTTGGCTTGATGCACTTTGCACTTGCTGGATGTGCATAGGAACTACTTTGTATATACGCCATACACTCCTATACATGTATGCATAAGGACTATTTGGGACCATTTAAAGGAGGGACTGTTGTGGTTCCTGTTTTTTTGTGCCTGTTTCCCCCTTTTTTTTTTACCAGCTTATGAGTTTGGGGGGGGGGGGGGGGTTTCCCTCTTTTGGGCTGAGATGGTTTGAGCTCATAAAATTCACCTGAATCAGAACGCTTTGCAATAGAACTGTAAAAAGAACGGTAAAAGTTTGAAAGGTGCTCAGTGTGTAAAGTGGTGGAACGTACACCAATTGTGCATCCAGAATTAAATACTCTTTTAAGGAAGAAGGTAAAAGGGGGAAAAATGCAGCAGCTGCGTTCTGCGAAAGATAAAAACTCCCAACAAGCAGGTATGGCGGCCGCGGCAAGGTTAGAGCAATTTGCACACACCCCCGGGCGACCCCCCTCACAGTCTCCCCCGAAGAAAGGGAAGCAACCCAAGGCGCAGCAGGGGAGCGCAACAGACCGCAAAAGCCAGGGGCAGAATCAAACGAATGTTTCAACGCCACGGGCTCAGGTGGCAAAGGTACAAGGAAATAAAAATTCTGGGCAGCCTGACCAAAATATAAAAATAAATATAGAAACGATAGACATTGCAGTCGGGCCTAATATGCCCCTGGAGAAGGAACCTACCTTAATGGATGTGCTTAAAGCTGTAAAAGTATCTAATGATTCACTTAAAGAGCTATGTGAACAAATGAAGGGTGTTAAAGAAGATCTGGTATTGGTAAGACAGGATGTGAAAAAGATTTCTGAGAGAACTACAGCTCTGGAAGGAAGGGTCAGCCAGGTAGAAGATGATGTACTACCAATGATTAAAGAGATGAAGAGTATGAAAGATCAGATACTCAGGCAAGCCTCTAAAATGGAGGAAATTGAAAATAGAAGCCGAAGAGATAATATAAGAGTAGTAGGACTCCCCGAAAAGAGTGAAGGTCTTAATCCCACCGAATTCCTAGAAAGATGGTTGATTGAAACATTTGGGAAAGAATCTTTTTCAGAGACATTCAGTATAGAGAGAGCCCACAGGGTGCCATTTCGTCCCCCGCCAGCAGGAGGATATCCCAGAACTTTGTTAATAAAATTTCTAAACTACAAGGACAAGGTGGCACTCCTACGGAAAGCCAGAGACAAGGGAAATATTTTCTTTAATGGGATCAAGATATCTTTTTATTCCGATTTTTCCCAAGAACTTCAAAGGCGCAGAGCAGAATTTACCCAGATCAAACGCTCTCTACAAAAATTTAATGTCCAGTATGCTCTTCTCTACCCGGCTAAATTGCGGGTGACTGCTCTGGGGGGAACCCATTTTTTTGAAGTTCCAGAAAGGGTTGAAAAATGGCTGGAAGAGAATAAAGAAAAATTACTGACATTATGATACCCTGATGATAGTAAGCTGGAAGGGGATGGGATTAGAGAGAGGGGGAGAGAGGGAAGGGTTAAGAAGGGAGGAAGTAGATATTTATGGTGTAAGATGGAAAAGGGAGGGGGGGCTGCACAGAGGGTGGGTGTGAGTTGATGGAGTTGATGGAATGGGTGGATTGGAAGAACGGAGTAGTGGTATGTGTAAGAGTCATTGATAAACCCCCAGGGGATCACCTAGAAGGGTGGGGGAAGGGGGGGGGTGGGAAGGGGGAGGTACTTTTATGGATCAAGGTCAAATGTGTGTAAATGGGCAGTTAAATAAAGGCACAAGTAGAGACAAGGATATGAAAATTATAGAGGATACACAGAAGGGGAGACACTTATAAATTTGAAATGGGTAATCATAAGAATTAAGGGTGGAAATGTATTAGGAGAGTTAAAGCACTTTTGTAAAATATATATTCATGTGGTGAAATAAGATGCAATTTAAAACACTAAAATTAGGGTCATGGAATGTGAGAGGGTTAGGTACAGTAGGTAAGAAGGCAGCAGTTTTTTCTTTGTTGAAGAATTATGGTATTGAACTGGTCTGCCTGCAGGAAGCACACCTTACAAAGGATACAGTCCAGTATATACAAAGGAAAAAGAGGATATATCAACATCAGTTCCACTCGGTTTATAGTTCATACAGCAGAGGGGTTAGCGTGTTGGTGAAGTCAGGGGTAAAGTTTTCCTGCATGCAAACCAGCATAGACAAATTGGGCCGATATGTTTTTCTTTACTGCCTAATCGAAGATAGAGCGATAGTGGTAGCAAATGTGTACATCCCGCCCCCATTTAAAATGGATATTCTGCTTAAATTAAATGAATTTCTACTAGATAAACAGGGGATTCCAATTATAGTAATGGGAGATTTTAACCAGGTTCTGGACTGCAGGTTGGATAGACTTCCAGGTCAGAATATACCAGAGAACACCAAGAAAGGACGGTTCTGGACTGCAGGTTGGATAGACTTCCAGGTCAGAATATACCAGAGAACACCAAGAAAGGACGGTTGAGCCAGTTTCTGGAGGAAGTAGGATTGCTGGATCTCTGGAGGGTGTGGAACCCTGGCGTTCAGCAATATTCTTGCTGGTCGGCCACGCATTCCACACTCTCCAGGATAGACATGGCATTGGGAAACGATAGAGTACTCCAGATGATGAAAGATGTAACTTATTGGTCAAGAGGGATTTCGGACCACTCCCCCCTAGTGGTTACGCTAAAAATAGGGGAAGGGGAAAGGCAGAGGGAGTGGAAAATCAACCCGTGCTGGTTTGAGATAATTAGTAAAAACGACACCATCCCGCTAAGGCTGAAAGAATTTATTGAAATCAATGAGGGCACAGCAGCGTCTGGGGTCCTTTGGGATACCCTAAAGGCCTTCCTGAGGGGATTATTAATCCAGCAGGTGGCCAAGTATAATAAAGAGGCGACAGCCCAGGAGGAAAGAACTAGGAGGGAGGTAGTGATGGCTGAGGATAATTATATACTAGCCCCAACAATGGATAGGAAGGAAACATGGTTAAACAAACAACATGAGTATAAGATGATGGTAATACAAAGGGTGGAGATGAAACAGCTATTACAACGGCAGGCTGCCTTTGTGGAGGGGGAAATGGTTGGAAAAATGTTGGCTCAAGTAGTGAGGTCCAATTTATCTCCTAGTACTGTCCTTGCCATTCGGTCTACAGGAGGGGGGATAATGTCGGACTCTAAAAGTATAGTGAAAGGCTTCGAGGAATTTTTATAAAAAATTATATACCGCTCAAATAAGGGGAGGAGGGGAAGCGATAATGGAGGAATTCCTGGGGAGCGTGGACCTGCCAATAATAACACAAGAAGAGAGAGAAGAACTAGATACCCCAATTACACTCTTAGAACTACAACAGGCTGTGGCCGATATGGCAAATCAAAAGTCACCAGGCCCAGATGGACTTCCATCAGAAACGTATAAACACTATGGGGAGATATTGATCCCAGAACTACTAAAAACACTGGAGGGTGCAATGGAGATAGGATATCTACCTAACTCCATGAGGGAAGCCACTATTATAGTGCTTCATAAGGAAGGCAAGGATCCCCTGGATGTCGCCTCATATAGGCCAATCTCCCTGTTGTGTGCGGATGCAAAAATTTTAGCAAAAGTCATCGCCGCCAGAATAAATAAGTATATTCCGAAATTGGTCCACCCTGATCAGGCGGGGTTCATATCGAATAGATCAACCAGTATAAATATTAGGAGGGCCTTCCTAAATTTACAAGTGCCAACAGAGAATGTAGGGTCGAGAGCAATACTGTCTTTGGATGTGACTAAAGCCTTTGACTCCATAGACTGGGGGTATATTTGGCGTGTACTGGAGAAGTTCGGATTTGGACCCTCACTGATTGGGTGGATCAAAATGCTTTATGATAGACCCACAGCCAGATTGAAAATAAATAATAGCTTTTCAGATCAAATAAAATTAGAAAGGGGGACTAGACAGGGGTGCCCACTGTCTCCCCTGCTCTTTGCACTTGCTATGGAGCCCCTGGCGGTGTGTATAAGAGAGAGCTCGGAAATCATGGGGTTCTGCAGGAGCTCAGGAGAGGAGCGTATAGCATTATATGCAGATGATATACTGCTCTTCTTGGGGGATATGGACCATTCATTGGAGGAAGCAATGAATATTGTGGAGAAGTTTGGTAGATTTACCGGCCTAGAAATAAATTGGGCGAAGTCCGAGCTCCTTCCGGTAGACGCGGCCAGGGATGGGATAATATGGGATAGGCCTCAGCTGGCAGTAGTGGATTCCTTAAAGTATTTAGGGATAAGGATAACAAGGGACCCGGGCCAATATGTGAATAGTAACTTAGTTCCACTGTTGGTTAGGTTTAGGGAAAAAATTGAGATCTGGAAACACCTCCCATTATCAAGAGCTGGTAGATGCTCCTTGATAAAAATGATCTGGCTCCCCCAGTTGATGTATGTACTCCACAATGCCCCCATATGGATTCCAAGAAAGTGGTTCGATAAGATAGAGAGCCTTTTCAGGGAGCTGATATGGAAGGGGGGACAGGCCAGGATTCGGCTGCGTACACTACAGCTCCCGGTGGGGGAAGGGGGATTTGCACTGCCTAATCCTGATAAGTACTACTTAGCATCTCAGCTACAACAGATAGCGGGATGCGGCGCGCAAGAAGGGGGTACTCCTAACGGAAAAATTTTGTTGACAGGTGCTCTTCATGAGACAATAATAGAGACACTAGAGGCCGGATCTTTTAGGTTTAAATACCCAACAATAAAAATGATCAGCAAAGTATGGAAAACTGTTAAAAAATTGATGAAATATAGGGAGATCAATATTTATACCCCCATTTGGAATAACAGCAACTTACAGGAAATAAGTATAATGGGAAAAATTGGAGAATGGGAAAAAAGGGGAATTAAAAGGGTGAGACAACTTTATGTGGGTAATGTTATTAAAAAATTTGAAGTATTAAAAAAAGAATTTAATATCCCTCAGTACACATTTTTCAATTATCTCCAGATAAGACATGCTTTAGAAGCCCAATTTAGAAACCAACCCTTGGTATGGGAAGAGCTCTCGCTGATACAAGGTATTGTAGAGATGGGGTCAACTAAAGGATTAATCTCAGATCTATATCGACAACTAAATAGAGAACCTAAAGGAGAGGTCAAGCTAGATGAAATAAAAACAAAATGGGAGCGGGATATAGGGGCAATACCTCAGGGCCAGTGGAAGAAGGTATTGGAGTTAAGCTCGGCAGTATCAGTATCCCCATCACAGAAATTCTCACACCTAATGCTGCTGAATAGAGCGTATTACACTCCAAAGCGATTATACAAATTCGGAAAAAGACCTGACGACAGCTGCCCCAGATGTCGAGGGACAGGGGATTTACTACACATGTTGTGGAGATGCCCCAAACTATTTAGGTATTGGGAGGGGGTGATTGAAACGCTAAAGGAAATATTTAAAACTAGGCTAGAAAAGGATGTTAAGCTGTGTATCCTGGGGCATAGGCAAGAACAGGGAGAAAACAAGAGTACCACTATTGCAATATTGAGAAGTGTTTTCCAAGCTAGGAAGTTGATAGCGATGAGATGGCAATCAAATGTACCACCTACAGTAAAAAATTGGATAGACACTGTAAATGAAACCCTTCCGAAAGAGAGAGCTGCTTATATAAAGAGAAGCAATTTAAACGAGTTCAATAAAATGTGGAGACCTTGGTTGGAGGGAATACACTTAATATAGATATAAGGAGGGAGGGAGAGGGGGGGGGGGGTTTAAGGGGGGGATGAGATAAGAAGGGGGCTCTTTTACCCTTTTGATATGAAGCGCTATCTTTTTGAGGGGCTCTCTCTTTCCCATTATGAGGGTATATACATAAATATATATAAAAAAAGAAAGAAAGGGAGGATCAAGGACTAATCAAAACTAACCTGCAAAAGCACTCAACATGTAAGAGTAGGTCTTTCACTGGATGTCTCGTGGCTCTTTTTTTTGTTCTTTTTTTTTTTTTGTTTTTTTTAAAATGCTGATAAGAATGCGTGTTTTTGTATATGGAAAAATTAATAAAGAATATATTTAAAAAAAAAAAAAAAAAAAAAAAAAACCTTAGAGATATCTGGATTGACCTCTTTTGATCTTGAGATCACCCAAATCGTCCACTTCACTCCTCCCATGTTCAACATTAGGACCGCTCTGGAACTCCTCCACCCCAATATGTCCAGCCAGCCCCTACCCTGACCACCACTAGGTGATCCCTAGAAACTCTTTTAATGTTACCTCAGCCAGCTCCATATCAGATAATTCCCAACAGCTATTATTTTGCACCACCCTCCTCTCCTTAGATCATAAACCCCTGAGTAGGGCCCTTCTATTCACGCCCTGCACAGACTGTTGTCCTTAAACCACCCAACTACCAACTTTTTAACTTCTCCCCGAACCCCAACAGAAGTTTCAGTAGGTGTAAGGGGAGGTCAGATTTTCCATAAAACCTTCCTTCAGGGGTGATTGGGGTACAACCCGGGGTTCCTGCTATATCCATGCCAAGGGCAAGAGGAGATGTACAATAGACTCCCCAAGGTAGTGTACCCTGCTGATTACCATTTAACCTGATACTGAAAACAGTGCATCATTAGACATGTGATACCAGTACCAGTACCCTGGTAACTTTGTTTAGGGCCAGTTGGGACACTACCCCGGCCTCCATTAGACACGACCCCCTCCTGTGCCAGCATTGTTGCCTTTTCCCATAGCACCACCCCTTCCTTTCTCCAGCACTCATTCGTACCAGTCATCTGAGGCTGTCCGGACTCAAACCATCAGAACAAGATGGACTGCAGGGTGTAACCCAGTAGAGTCTGTTAAAGGCTAGTACCCAGATTGACCGAGATATCTGCACAATGCTCCATCCCTGTCATTAGGGATGAGACCAGTGCAAGTTAGATTTTGATGATCCTGGAACTGAGTCATATACCAATCTATTATGATTCATAGGCAACCTGGATACTACCCTCACCTACCCGGTGCCCCCCCCCCCCCTCCAGCTCCAACGGCCGTGTCCATTAAGCCTCTCTTTATCCTAAGTATGGGAAATAGTCTGAAAACCCGTATTGAAAACCACCTGCCAACAGGTACCCTCGATTCTTTATAGAGGCTGCACACCTTCTCCCTCCTTTATCAATTCGGTAATCAGACCATGTTATCCTTCACCCATACAAAATTAACTGCCTATACTATTCAGACAGGACTCACATGAATGACAGGGGCATAGCGTCACTGGGGCACTGGGCTTCCTGGCCTGCAGGACACAGATTAACTGAGGAGAATACGACATGCCTATACATCCTGCACAACTTTTTCTCCAGACTCAACCAAAACTATACAATATGAGGCCAGACCTATACACTTTCAACTTGTATGCAATCCGGCAGGCCCTCGTACTTCACCTCTGCAGATAAATCTAAAGAAAATTGAAAAAAATAATAAGATAAAAATTGCATAATGTATATCCAGCTCGAGAAACTCCTGTTACCAAACACCACTGGCCAAAGGGCAAAGAAAAAAATCCCTTGCAGCACTGAGACCGCTGAACAGTCGGGGGTACAATTCGAGCCAACCTGTGTACTTTGAAACCCCCCAGATATTAGCGACAGATATGCCACAGACACATTAGACAATTCATAACACATCGTCACGTAAACATAGTGACACTGGACAGGATGTGGGTTGAATCTTTACTTGGGGACAAAGGTTGCTTAAGGGACATTAACATACCTTAGCCTGAGGCAATGAGCAGAGCTGGTACAGCTAGGTAACTAATTACCATAACCGCAGGGGGGGTGAAACAGTCCTAAACAGTATTTTTTCCCCCACAAGTAATCAGTGGAGCACAGAAACTTGTTCTTTATACAGGTTGGATTAGAAACTACCACACCCACTTAGATAGTCCAAAACACAGCTGAATGGGCTGACCACTAGAAGCATAAACCACATAATGGTGCTGAACCCAGGGAAAATAATAAAAAAAATTGTCTACGATTTCCTTCTGGTTCTGAAAGCCGTGAAACCCAATTATCATCTGAAAAACACCAATAAAATTTAGTAATAAACATTCAATTTTTCGCCTGAAAAAAAATAATGGTTATATATTTGTAACAAGACATTAGCATATGACACAAATATACATTTACATTACATAAACAGTGCACCTTATTTTAAAATAGCAAAAATTGTTGAGCTCAACTTATTATTAATATGTATTACTTAATACATATTAATACCACGTGGATTTGTTTTATGGTATACCAATAATTCCCCAAAAAAAAAAAAAATATTCACCATGGTGAGAAAAAAATTAGCAACTCGCAATAAAACATTTTTTTTTTTCCATTTTTCAACAAATCATACTTCACTAGAAAACCTCTTGCCGAACTGTCTTCTGGAAAACAAACATTTTAGTAGATGCATCTTTCAATTCATTAGTACAGATCTCAGGTCATTTGCATGTCAATACAGTTTTTTGCATACTCACAGATCTGGTCGGAAACAAGGGGGGGTCATTTGGGTTGGCTGTCAGCAGCTGCGACAGACACAGGACACAAAATATATATATGGCATATTCCACACCCTCGCACGATTAGCTGGGTCAAAGATGACCTCTAGACATCACACATATTTTATATTTTCTATAATAAAAACGCTTACCTTCCAGGGATTTATTCTTGCAAAAACACCCGGAATGAAACATGGTTGGTGACAATTGGATTAGTAGCATTGTTGGTGTGGAGGCTGTTCCCCTGATCATCACCGCCACTACTCTAGGGATGTGGTTCTATTGGCTGTCATTTGGTGCGCTTTCTCCTTACCTCCCACCATAAAAATATTCACCTCATCAGTTCTATGCATGGATTCTACCATCCATGCGTTCCATGCATCTCTTTATTGTAACACCGGGCTTCCTAAGCTTTTGGTTTAAAAGTACCTCCTTTAGAATAATTTCTCCCTGTCCACTGATCCCCCTGATCTTGCATATTTCACAGTCCAAGGCCCATATTTATCTATCATTTCTTCCTTCGGGGTCAAGTGGTATGGTTCCCCACGGTTAGACACCCTCTTTAAAGCGATTTGATTACCCATCCTTTACGGACAATGGACCTTGAACTGATCCCCCAACCTCTTTAGAGGTTGCCTACTTCAGAGGTAGTGACCCTCTGGACAAGAAGTGGGTAGATAGGCCCCTCCCCTATCAACGTTGCTGCCTTTTTTTCACTACTTGCCAGAACAATATTCTCTGTCCTGGCTACAGTCCTTCAAAAAATTAGCCTAGAGATTTCCTGAACCAAATAATAGTCCAATCCCTTCCGTGGACTTTTCTGAAATATTCCAAAAGAAATGCCTAACAAAAAGCTTATTACTTCGGTTATCTCAAGAATGTTTAGCACAAACTTGGATAATCCGGACCCCATGCGTATTATTACAGGAGGTAGTCAACTGATGCACACCTTTGCGATATGAGTTATAGTAGTAACAACATCGCCAGTGTTTACAGATCTAATTACAAAACTTACGATTCACAGTTAGCAGTTTATAAAGAGAAAGATTCATACTAGGGCTGAAACAACTACTCGACCATAAAATCAATCGACTACTACCTTCACAATTGATCGGCCAGTAACACAATGGGATTAAAAAACAAAATGAGCCTTCTATGTACAAAAAAAACAACAATCACAAATGTAAAATATAGCTTCCACAGTTCTACGGTAAAACTGAACCCCATACAGTAGTGACTATCTGCTCCCCAAAAAGCCAACTCTAGCCTTCTCGACGCCATTACGTTCAAAACCACAAACAGGTCTCAACCAGCGTTAGTCTGCCCCACTCAGCTCTTTAGAGCCGGCAGGGACAGAATGAAAACTAAGGACTCTTTTGACAAAAAAACAGTTCCTCCTCTGAGAATCAAACTACACCTCCATCAATGCACTCACCTTTACAGATTTCTGAAGCCACAACTGAACTACTTCCAAGATATTTTTTATTCTGGGGTCTACCACCAGACATCAAAAATACCCTCCACAGCTTTAAGGGGTCTCATGTCCGGAGCCCCAAACCCAGATCTCATGTGTAAGGCAGCTGTCTGACTGGTTTGGGGCCTCATCCAGGGCACCCTTGCACTAATCAGATCAGTACTGCTAGTGACTTATTTTTACAGTACTGGCACCCAGCGTTTTCCGATTATTATACACGGCCTCCTAGTATGCTAGCGTACTAATCCTCACATTTACTCTACTACCGGTTAAATGTGTTGTCAGACAAACTACAAAACACCATGAAATCCTCCACTATTCAAAACAAATATTATGGCTTCTCTCTGTACCTTGATATTACAATAATTTTAATGCCTTCCCAAAACAGTATTACAATATAAACCTTAATTTACTTTAAAAATCAAAAAGATTTTGTCCTAATTCAAAAGACCCCAGGCCCCTCCCATCAACTTCCTGTTGCACACCTGAACAGGAAGAGGGAGGGGGAGGGGGAGAGGGAGTCTTGAATAGCGTCATATTTTGTCTATCAAGACATTAGAAAAATCTATGGCTAGCATCAGCAAATAAAAAAAAAACCTTTTTTCCTGGAGTGGGTGGAATTAACCCCCATGTTGCAATTAACCCCCTTGACTCATATATCCCCTGGGAAATCAAACCACCAGTTTTAAAACCAGAATACCACACAACAGTGCAACAAGACTCCTGCAAAAAAGACGGCTGAAAAAGGTCAATCAAAGCCCTTCCCTTCCACTGTAGGCCACAAACAATCAAAAACAACACATGCCATTTTAAAGGAAAAAAACTGAAATGATTGAATTCACTTGAAAAGAAACAGTGCCTTAAACTGCGCCTCTATAAACACAAATAGCAATTCCACCCAAACACAGCGGACACAAAATGGCAGCCGGGCCAAACGAAAATCAATACCTGGCCTATGGTGAAAAATGGCGTCACTAATTCAGTACAAGATTCAGCTCGGGGCTAAAGAGACAAAAAAGGCAGTTGCAGTAATCGCAAATCGGTCAACGGCAAAATGGTGGATGAAATCCGGACTACAGAAATATGGCCGACATTAACAAATGAAAACCAACACAAAAACTTTTTCTCCCTACAAACATTGACCATAGACACCAATATCAACACTTATCCCTAGACAAACACTTTAGGCTATGTTAATTAGGGTCTATCCTAAAATATAGGCATATTCAACTAAACATAATTGTTGGAGTAACAGCGCTGTCTTAACTAGTGAAAAATTAACACATATACTATGTAAGTAACTTAATGTGAAAACATTATTTTATGTCTTTTGTGAAAAAAATATATATAATGGATTCCTGCTGCAACCTTATGTGAGATACACACAAAACACAAGAAAAAGAAAAACTGGCTGCGCTGGAATAATAGAAATCAATAAACACTCCTATTGTGTAGGCTAATACATTTAAACTGCCTTAGTGTATGATTTAAAAAAACTTTTGAAGCTATCTAAATTATGTACACTTTGTGACAAGTGTAATATATGTATGATCCAAAGTACAAATACTAATAACAGAAATACTATTAATAATATCAGAAATACATAATAGTGAATCCGAGTTCAAATATGATCGCATAGAGAACAACAGAGGTCCAACATGTGGACTAATAAAAATTAAGGGAGAAAGTTCTGTTCATGCAAAGGGGTCCACCACAAGGTTTAGGGTTCAACTAGTGATCGTTCTCAGTGTTGTAACATCAGACGCCCACGACCCAAATACAAAGCACAATATTTGGCTCTGAGTTCACAGCACTTCCCCCCATGTTCTCAGTTAGAAGCCTGAGACCCCCACCCCCCCTCCTAGGGTGTGACAACTTCTATTGTGTCCCAACAATACATGTCTACTGGCTAAGAAACAGGTTTTTCGACTTAAAAACCAAACCCTTTAAAGAAATATTTTTACACATATGGGGACTTATCTTGGTCATAAAGGTCAAAATCATAGTTCATTTCCCACATACATCACAACTACCTACAACATATAGTTACAGTCAGCAGTTTCCCATACAATATATGGCTGGTTGCACACAATCATTGTACGCTGATTATACATTAAACGAACGCTCCCAAAATGACATCCTTCTTGAAGGAAGACATTTTTTTTTTTTTTTAAATATAAAATTTGAACTCTGAGTCTGATATCAACCAGACTCAGCTCCCCAACAGTACACACAGCATACATCCTCCAAGAGCATACACAGCATATCTCTCCTCCAATCATAGAGATATCTAAGAACAAACCTCTTTCTTCAAACCCCACATATTAACCAAATCATACACCACGCTTTCTCCCCAAGGCTATCAACCGATTAATAACACAATCGTCAGTTGCAGCCCCAATTCATACACAAGATCATTCTGTGCGACCTAGGCTCCGTTTCCACGAATGCAATTTGCCATGCGACTTTGGACACAGCAGCACTACAAGTCACAGCCCATGGATTTCAATATCACCAGTCCCAATCTATGCGACTCAAAGCTGCAATGACTATGAAAAGGTACCTGCACCACTCCTATGCGACTCCAGATGCGACTCCGACCCAGAGTGTAAATTTGGATCAAAGTTGCATTTAAAGCCACACCAAAGTCGCACCGCAAGTCATACTCTAAATCAGGTGACTTTGGAGTTGCACAAGTGGAAACACAGCTCTAGGCCTACCGGTGTGTGTCCCAATCACAACGGTTGGCACAAACTCATTCAAATGGTCAACTGAGATTGTTTTTTTTTTTTTTGGCCAAAGGCGCATATCCTTTTCCACTGTCTCCAAGATTTCAAATGGAGCCCTTCTATTCGCACGTACAATTTATTTCATATATACCCATTATTCAAAATCAGTCTCATCACAGTATTATTGCAGACAAAAGGTAAACAGTAAAGTTCTGATAAGTTTTTTTAGTCTGGGTATTCACATGGGAGACACAAACCCAGCTTTGTCTTCCATACAAGAAATCGCATTCACCCCAAACATTAAACTTTCTCACACAGGGGGCACCATCTGTTAAAGCTGAATTTCTAGCTTAGTTAAACGAATATAGATACAAGTCTGATAAGCGAATAACGTGATTAAACCTTTGTCTGTATAAGCATATAAACGTACGATAACCGTGCGAATAGATAAACAGTTACAATTTATTTATATTGGTAAAGAAACATAATAAAGAAACATTTCAGATTACCCAACATAGTATAGAGATGTTATAAATGCCATGTGTTTACAAAGACAATGCAGAAAGGGGATATAATTACAATGGACATACACAGGCTGTTCCTTAAATCTTAGGTGTATCTTAATATAGAAGAATAGTCGGGAAGAGTAAAGAGAGAGAGAGAAAGATAGAGAAAGATAGAGAAAGATAGAGAGGGAGAGAGCGAGAGAGAGAGCGATACATTACCCCGGCAGCTCACATGTTCAGCATCAGGCTAAGAGAGAGCTCGTATCCCTAAAACTATTGGTTTTATGTTGTTAGAGTAACCCACTCCTATCAAACACCTCATTGGTTCAGAAGTGCATTGTATCCTGATTGGTTACTTTGTTTGGGCTAACTCCGTGTCTAAAGTCAACATTCCTGTTAATGACCCCTGGGGATAAGGAGCCATCTATTGTAAGAGAACAAGAGGTATTCAATTAACACCTGGGCACAGTCAATCTATGGAAAGAGGAAAAATCGAGCTTGCCTGTCCTAAAAATATATATAAATATATATACACACATACATATATACATACATACATATATATATATATATATATATATATATATATACATATATACCCACACATGCACACATATACACATCCGATGGGGCATGGCAATCCAATTCCATTTTAAATATTCAAAATCTCCAACACATAGGTACACTTCAAACATTGCTGGATGACAGCAGCAGCCAGGCAAGGGACTCAGAAGAGGACACCTAACTGCTAAATGGCATGGCCGCGGTAGACAGAACTACTGCTATTCGGTCTGGGTCCGGACCGTGGTCCACCATTAAGTGATCCCTGTACTAAACCTTTAACCTTTTGCTAAAACAGATAGTGTTTAAATCTGGTACAATTAAAGAGATTATATCTGCTCTGCACTGTACAGACAGGATTGATTTTGGTAAACGCAGCTTCCCAGCACCTTCATAACAAACGCCACTAAGTTGAATATTTCCTTGCTGAAAGTTCTGCAAAAGAGCATATGATATTTTCAAATATATATTTTTTAAGTTTTGCTTTTTGAATGGGGGCATGTAACAAAAATTAAGTAGGTATTATCCCAATGTGGCTGAAAAAATTGAAATTGTTTAACCACATCAATACCGCCAAATTAACATATACAGCCTTGTATTGAGGTGGTTAAAAGAGATGAAGATACAGAGTGTAGACTGTTGGACATTTATTGTAAATATAAAGTGTAAAACTCACATTGGAGAGTTGAGAAACAGGTACCGTATATACTCCAGTATAAGCCGAGATTTTCAGCCCTTTTTTCGGCTTATACTCGAGTCAGCGCCGTCTGCCTGCATGAACAGCGTGTCATGCAGACAGACGTCAGTGTTCAAAAGCCGCGCCTCCTCCTCCCCCCCCGTCCGTGATAGGCGGACACTAATTTTCCCAGCAGTAAGTCAGTGTGCAGTGTTCCGCCTATCACGGACGTCCTGTCATTCTCATCTCATGGACGAGGATGAGAGGATGTCTGTGATAGGCGGAACACTGCACACTGACTGTTGGGAAAACAGAGTGTTCCTCCTATCACGGACGAGGAGGACAAGGAGGCGCGGCTTTTGAATTTGTAATGGCGCCTTACACGCTGATCGCCAGGATCAGCAATGGGGGACACAGGACATCCAGCGATCGTGCCGACAAGGAGGCATTAACGATCGCAAGACTGCAATGGTGGACACAGGTGGCAGATCAGAGGGAGGCAGATCGGCACAGGTAGGCTGCAATGGGGACACAGAGGGGGGTTTGTACAGGACACAGGGGACATGCAGCTGCAGATGGGCATTTGCTGACCCTCTTTTCCACTTACAGTAGCTGCTGCATTTTTCACCCTCGGCTTATACTCTGGTCAATAAGTTTTCCCAGTTTTTTTGTGGTAAATTAGGGGCCTCGGCTTATATTCGGGTCGGCCTATACTCGAGTATATACGGTACATATTATAGTCCGGTGGATGGAAGCTGCACAGGTCTGGGCAGGGAACCGTCACTGCTGCTCATGGGGCTGTCCTAACCGGCAGAATGCTGGTAAGATGTAGGAAGGGCAAGGGCTGGAGCACAAGCTGGAGCGCAGCAGCGACCGTTATGACGTCACCAGTGTGCTTGTTTGGTTTCAAAGCATGCGCGCTAAGGAGATGCACACAGTGTACTCTCCTTTCTCAAGCTTCTGTACTGGGGCTGGAGAGTGCCTTATATAAACTTGGGGTGCGTGTTATACGCTGATAAATACGGTATATAACAGGTATATAGTAGAGTATGTTGTCAGCTGGATGCTTCTATGATGTTCTGAAGAATTATAACTATATTTATCTTAAACTAGAACTGAGGATAACAAGAAAACATAGTTACACTATGAGCAGACTTAAATTTAAAAGGAATACGAAAAGAGAAGAAAATAATATTGTCACACAGTCCGACTTATTTTAAAATGTATTGTGGTCATTATTATTTTATTACTTGACCTGGTTTATTCCATTCGGTCCGTTGTTTCCATCGGGAACTTATACCCTGATAATTACCCTGGGCTGCCGCGAACATTAGCACATAGGTGGCGTGTGTGTGTTTTTTTTTTATATATATATTAATTAATCTTTATTTAAACATTTTAATTTATTACAAACAATATCTACATTCCATATTTTATATAGAAACATAGAAATAGACAAACGAAAAAAAATAGATTTAAACTTAGTTTACAGCAGGGGTCTCAAACTAGCTGTCCCATCATGCCTCTGCCTATGGGAGTCATGCCTGTAACTGTCAGCCTTGCAATGCATCATGGGAATTGTAGTTCTGCAACACCTGGAGGGCCACCAGTCTAAGTAATTTTCTAGCAAAAATAAAGAAACATATTTTTACATGTATGATAGAAATGTCAAAATTGGTCTGGGGGTCAAGTGGTTCAGAGAGGTGGAAGTGCTTGTTGTTACCCACCATTGAAGCCCTGCTTGACTCATTTGTAGCCTTGGACTATTTACAGCTACCCTCAAAAAAGGAAATTTAAAATGTCGTAGCAAATTGAATCACAACTGAAAACAAATTGCATTACTAAAATTAATTTTTTGAACCATTATAGTTTGCTAATGTTTTGCACCTTCTTTATTGTAGAAAATCTGGAATGGATGGTGTCCCTATGTGGAGCTTCCTTGGTAAAGGAGCCTCAGATGTTTAAACATAAGGAGGTAAGTACATTAAGCAAACAGCCCATATTTTTGCAATTCAGATATATTTTATTAATATTCTCAAAATACAGTGCTCCTTATAAATCAGACAAACTCATACTAAAATAAAGTGCAACAGTGCATTAATACAACACATAATTAAATATATTGCAAAGTGCATTCGCCATAATATGATAGCCTTATCCAATTATGTACTGCAAAACAGTGCTTCAAAGAATTCAAAATACAAATCCTAAAAATAGTAAGTCCATTTCAATGTAATGTGTAGATTTCACTTTATAAAGTTCTCAGTGCATTTTGTGCAATAAAATCATTCCATAATATAATAGTTCCTTCAGTGCTTCAATCCACCCCCGTGAATCACCACCACACTGGAAAGCTCACCAAATGGCCATGACCTCTCATTTAGGAGTAGGGTCTCAATGTGCTTTGTCCTGCAAGGGGTCATAACATCCAGGGCATCGCCTTTTCTTTCTCACAGCATGACCACAAGTACCATAAAATCAGAGGGGAGAAAGATGCTGATGGTGTAAAACCTTTTATTACTGCAATAGATTACATAAAGCATCAATCAATGTGCTCACATTGTACTGTGCACTCTACCCTGCACCTGGGTATAACAGCTTTTTGTTGTTGCTGGCCGGCTTCACTATACTACTGTGCAAGCGCCGTCTGTGCTCCATATCTCATTGCTTCTGGGTGGCTCCAACAGAACGACACGCTTCCTGTAGCTCCGCCCTGACCTATGTTTATTCGTACTAACGTCTTAAAGCCTCCTGAAGTCGTTATTACAACAAAACATATGTCCGGGCGGAGTTACAGTAAGCGGTGTCGTTGTGTTGGAGACACCCAGAAGCGGTGAGATATCAAGCACCTCTCCTCTGTCCTCCAGTGCAGCCAATCAGACATAGATCTGTCTGATCGGCTGCTTCCCTGGCCGGTAACAGCCAGGTAAACAATGAACCAAAACTGGAAGTGACTAAATCCTCACCGCTTTGGTTTCTGGGGTCACAGAGTGGGGCCGCTCTCCTGGTCAGGGTGATCCCAGATCGAACGCGAGAGCCCAGGAAAGACAGCTACGGGGGACCACCTTCTGCCAACCGCAGAAGTGATCGCATGGCTGTACAGCCACTCAATTAATTTTTACAGAGCATCGGCTGCTGTAAATTTTATCCAATTAATTTCCCCGGGGCGTCATATGAAATCCACCCAGGTGAAGTGATTAGGTCAGCCACATTCAATTTCTTTCTTGCAACTAACACAACTACAAATGTGTGTGTTTTAAATGTGTTGTACTAAGTAACTGTGTTGCTTTTAGTTAAATATAATACTATCGACTACACACAGTCTTTAATGATGTAAAAGATTAACACACCGATTTTGTTCTGGTTTAACAACCCACCTCATTTTGGGTTTGCATACTTGTAAATACACTATGCATAATTGTGGTATATATTGTAAACCAGCATTTATAATGGTCTTAAAGTGTATGTAAAGCAAGAATTTTATTTTTATATATATTTTTTTGCATTGTTTGTAGTAGGGAAGAGTGTAGACTGTTTCTCAAATTTTGTATTCTGGTCTGTGTCCCTGCTGGGGAGATGCCCCTCTTTTTGTCCTGGATTCCCTGAGAAGTAAGCGGAAATCCAAAATGTTATTGGAGTCATCACCAGAGAAGGAATTGTCGGAAAATGCTTCAAGTGTGCTCCCCAGTGGAACACAGAAAAAATAACAGGGGCTTCCCTATCCTATCAAAACATTTTTTGGCATTAAATAACCTAAATAGAACGGGTGTTTTTTTTTTGTTTTTTTTTTAATTTAAGTGTATGCAACAGAACACATTAGTATGACATGACAGCACAGTTCTGACAAAGATTATCAGCGGTGACATGATGTAAATGAAAATAACGAAAGGTTAATTGTCACTAACCAATCTATATATCCTATGTCAAATAAACAATAAATTGTTACAACTCAGGGTCATATTCAATGTTGGGATTAAAACACAACCATATGTAGAGCCCAGGTGTTTTTATATTCAAATGTTATCTTTCCAAATGCTACTACTAGAAGCGTTTGTCGCTTCATTTGCACTTGGGGCTTGTTCAAATACGTGTTCAATATGAAGAATGAAGCAATGCTTAACGCGCCTATAGTATTTTTTGTGTTTTTGTTGTATTTTTAAAGTGTTGAAAAAGTTTCTTAAATGCCCACGATAGTGTTGCTTTTCTAGGTGGAAGTGCTTAAAGGGTAAGTGATGTAATGGAAATTATCTACTTTGAGGTATAGTGAAGTTGTGGTGTGATAGCAGACGTTTTTGTGAATTCTTTGCATGATGGATTGTTATACTTTGATATCTTGACATTTGGCTTGGTCCTCAACTTTGCTGAAACAACAGCTTTGCCACTGGCAATAATACTCAATGTCCCTGCTCTTGCCTGGCATTGTATGGCTGGCTTGATGCTTTTGCCTCCACACAGAAGCAAATGGTGTTACCAAACGGCTGCTCTGTACAAATAGGAAGTGGCTGGTGCTGCGCTGTCCTAGTTCTCTTTTTTATTTTCTGGTACATTCTGTTCTGAACCTTCACTGCCTCTACCCCAGTGCCCAGCTAACAAAGCTAATAAATGCCTCACTAACGCACCATAAATTCTATAGGTGCTTTTAAGGTGCGGATTCAGAGCATTACGATTGAAGTTTATGGGGGCAGCTGACAATTGTCGATGGCTCATAAAAGCGATATGCTGCTTAATTTTTGGCCCAACGCTACTGCTCCTGTGTGTACTGCAAAAAAAAAAAATCCAGAATAAATGCCACTTAACCACTTCACCCCCGGACCAATTGGCAGCCAAAGGACCAGGCCCCTTTTTGCGATTCGGCACTGCGCCGCTTTAACTGACAATTGCGCAGTCGTGCGACGTGGCTCCCAAACAAAATTGGCATCCTTTTTTTCCCACAAGTAGAGCTTTCTTTTGGTGGTATTTGATCGCCCCTGCGTTTTTTATTTTTTGCGCTATAAACAAAAATAGAGCGACAATTTTGAAAAAAATTCAATATTTTTTGCTATAATAAATATCCCCAAAAAATATATAAAAAAATTTTTTTTTCCTCAGTTTAGGCCGATACGCATTCTTCTACATATTTTTGGTAAAAAAAATCGCAATTAGCGATTATTAATTGGTTTGCGCAAAAGTTATAGCGTTTACAAAATAGGGGATAGTTTTATAGCATTTTTATTATTAATTTTTTTTTTTTACTAGTAATGGCGGCGATCAGCGATTTTTATTGTGACTGCGACATTATGGCGGACACATCGGACATTTTTGACACATTTTTGGGACCATTGTCATTTATACAGCAATCAATGCTATTTAAATGCATTGATTCCTGTATAAAAGACACTGGCAGTGAAAGAGTTAACCACTAGGGGGAGGGGAGGGTTTATGGGCTGTGACGTGTGTGTTTTTTTACATTAGGGGGCGGGGCTGACGTCATTGATCGGCTTTCCCGATGACAGGGAACAGCCGATCAATGACAGGCAGAGTAGGAAGTGCGGGGAGAGGTTTGTTTACACAGACCTCTCCCCGTTCTTCAGCTCTGTGACCCGATCGCGGGACACCAGCGGCGATCGGGTCCGCTGGTCCCGCAGCCGGGGTCACGGCGCTACCGACCGAGTCGCGAGCGCGCCGCTGGTGGCGCGCGACCCACGGCCAGGCAATTAAAGGGCCACGTACCTGTACGTGATTTTGCCTGGCCGTGCTATTCTCGGCGTGAGGCGGTCGGGAAGCGGTTAAACGCATGGTATTGACGCACATGTAAACCAGCCCTAAAACCCGTAGTTTAGGCAACAAATTTTGTTAGCTGTCGGCTTTTATGTCTAGGGACAACTTGGACTTTGCTGCAATTACAGAGACATGTTTCAAGATTTCAAATGACTGGCAAATAACTACCAAGGTACACACTATACAGGAAAGAGAGTAGAAAAGAGGGGAGGTGAAGTTGCCATATATGTCAAAAATAACTTAACGCTAATGTTTTCTAACCACTTCTGCCCCGGAAGATTTTCCTGCTTAATGACTGGGTTGCTTTTTGCGATATGGCACTGCGTCGCTTTAACTGACAATTGCGCGGTCGTGCGATGCTGTACCTAAACAAAATTGACGTCCTTTTTTTCCCACAAATGGAGCTTTCTTTTGGTGGTATTTGATTACCTCTGCCGTGTTTATTTTTTGCGCTATAAACAAAAAAAGCAACAATTTTGAAAAACAACCCAATTTTTTACTTCTTGCTATAATAAAAATCACAATTAATAAAAAAAAAATTACTTCCTCAGTTTAGGCCAATATATATTCTTCTACATATTTTTAGTAAAAAAGATCGCAATAAGCATATATTGATTGGTTTGCACAAAAGTTATAGCGTCTACAAAATAGGGGATAGATTTATGGCATTTTTATTATTATTTTTTTTTTTTACTAGTAATGTCGGTGATCTGCAATTTTTATCGGGACTGCAACATTGCGTTGGACACTTGACACTTTTTTGGGACCAGTGACATTTATACAGCGATCAGTGCTATAAAAATGCTCTGATTACTGTATAAATGTCACTGGCAGTGAAGGGGTTAACACTAGGGGCCATCAAGGGGTTAAATGTGTTCCCTGGGTGTGTTCTAACTGTGAGGGGGAATGTGGCTGACTAGAGGAGAAGAGAAATTGTTGTTCCTGCTTGGGAACACACCATCTGTCGCCTCTCCCCTGACAGAACTGGGATTTATGTTTTTGCACACAGATCCCGGTTCTCACTCTGTCACGAGCGATCGCGGGTGCCCAGCAGTCATCACGCCCCGCAGGCACTTGCAACGTCTTAAAGAGCCGACGTACAGCTACGACGGCTTGCGCAAGGGGAGTCAACCTGCCGCAGTATAACTGCGTGGCTGGTCCGAAATCGGTTAAAAAAAACAAATGAACTACTTGAAACCCTCTAGGTATGCCTTTCAACCAGAGAGGGATCTTCCATAGAATTGTGTAGTATATATACGCCCAGGCAGACTAAAGATTATGATAACGAGTGTGAGTGTATGTAGTTCTGCGAGTGCACGTAGGTCTGCGAGTACCTGTGTATTGTCTTGAGTATTAGTGTCAGGAGGCTAGTTGTTAGGTAATTTGGACAGGGTATATCCCCCAATCCTCATTAAATTTAATAGGTACGATGCCCGGCGGGTGTGGTGAGGCGATTTGTTGTACATCTTGCGGCATGTATGTGTTCCTTGATCATCCAATCGAGGGTGAATACTGCTGTGCAAAATGTAAGCACATTTTTTCCCTGGAAGCCCAGGTTCTGAATCTGGGGAAGCAACTGTCAGCACTGAGAAGTCCCTCCAGGAGCTGAGGGACTCTCCTATCTGCTAAGGTAAGAACTCCTCCAGTGAGAGTGGGGGGGGGGAGCCAAGGGAAAGGAAAGAGATTCTGGTGGTAGGGGACTCAATTCTTAGAAACAAAGACCTGAAGCGCCGAACAGTATGTTGTCTACCGGGCGCTCGGGTTCGGCACATCACGGATCTGGTGGACAGATTACTGGGAGGGGCTGGGGAAGACCCAGCTGTCATGGTGCATGTTGGCGACAAAGTCAGAGGCAGATGGAGTGTCCTAAAGAACGATTTTAGTGACTTAGTAGCTAAATTGAGGAAAAGGACCTCCAAGGTAGTATTCTCAGGAATACTACCAGTACATTGAGCCACACCAGAAAGGCAGAGGGAGATTAGGGAAGTAAAGAGCTGGTGTAATAAGGAGGGGTTTGGGTTCCTGGAGGACTGGGCCAACTTCTCAGTCGATAACCGGTACTATAGAAGGGACGGACTGCACCTAAATGAGGAGGGTGCAGATCAGCTGGGAATGAAGATGGCTGAAAAGTTAGAGGGGTTTTTAAACTAGGCAAAGGGGGGGGAGGGTCCAGAGGTAGAGATAGTCAGCGCAGAACATATTCCAGAGGGTAGTATTGGGGGCATTATTGGTAGGTTGACCAAAGCACATAAACCCAAGGTAAGTATAGTAGCAAGTCCTAGTTGCAATCTCGCAACACCCAATAAGAGGATAATATGCTCACCAATGCCAGGAGCCTGGCAGAAAAGATGGGTAAACTAGAGATACTATTGTACGAGGAGGATTTGGATTTTGTGGGAATTTCAGAGACCTGGTTCAACAGCTCTCATGATTGGCTGGCAAACATTCAAGGGTATACCCTTTATCGCAAGGATAGAGAGGGTAAAAAAGGGGGAGGGGTATGCCTATATATCAAGAATAATGTACAAGTGAATGTGAGAGATGACATCACTAAGTGAGCTAGGGAGGGGGTGGAATCCTTATGGGTAGAGCTCCAAAGGGATGAAGCTTTGGGAAAAATAATACTGGTAGTATGCTATAGGCCCCCTAACCTGAGGGAAGAAGGGGAGACAGATCTCCTATCACAATTTGGATTAGCAGCAAGGATGGGAAGTGTCATCATAATGGGGAATTTTAATTATCCAGACATAGACTGGGCGGAGGGAACCGCGCATTCGTCTAAGGCTCGCCAGTTCCTAAATGTCTTGCAGGACAATTTTATGGGTCAGATGGTAGACGCACCAACTAGAAATAAAGCGTTACTGGATCTACTGACTACCAACAATACAGACCTGATCACGGAGGTGGAAATACGGGGCAATTTAGGTAACAGCGATCACAGGTCAATTGCCTTCCATATAAATCACACAAATAGGAAACATAAGGGGACTACAAAGACACTGAATTTCAAAAGAGCCAACTTCCCTAAACTACGAAACTTAATAGAAGGCATAAATTGGAATAAAATCTTAGGAACAAAGAACGCGGAGGAGAGATGGGCTTGCTTTAAGAGCGTATTAAATAAGGGCGTTAGCCAATGCATCCCATTGGGTAATAAATTTAAAAGAGCGAACAAAAGTCCTGGGTGGCTTAACTCCAATGTAAAAATGCATATAAAAGCAAAGGAGAAGGTCTTCAAAAAATACAAGGTTGGGGGATCATTATCAGCATTCAGACTTTATAAAGAATGCAATAAGGACGGCTAAGATAGAACATGAAAGACACATATCGGAGGGGATGGGGTTAATGGTTCAATCTCTGCATTTGCGGACAATACAAAGCAGGGCAATAACTTCTCTGCAGGATGTGGAAACCTTGAAAAAGATCTGAACAAATTAATGGGGTGGGCAACTACATGGCAAATGAGGTTCAATGTAGAAAAATTTTAAAAAATGCATTTGGGTGGCAAAAATATGAATGCAATCTATGCACTGGGGGAATTTAGGATGGAAAAGGACCTGGGGGTCCTAGTAGATGATAGGCTCAGCAATGGCATGCAATGCCAAGCTATTGCTAACAAAGCAAACAGAATATTGGCATGCATTAAAAAGGGGATCAACTCCAGAGATAAAACGATAATTCTCCCGCTCTACAAGACTCTGGTCCGGCCGCACCTGGATTATGCTGTCCAGTTCTGGGCACCAGTCCTCAGGAAGGATGTACTGGAAATGGATCGAGTACAAGGAAGGGCAACAAAGCTAATAAAGGGTCTGGAGGATATTAGTTATGAGGAAAGGTTGCGAGCACTGAACCTATTCTCCCTGGAGAAGAGACGCTTGAGAGGGGATATGATTTCAATATACAAATACCATACTGGTGACCCCACAATAGGGATACAACTTTTTGGCAAAAGGGAGTTTAACAAGACTAGTGGCCACTCATTAAAATTGGAAGAAAAGAGGTTTAACCTTAAACTATGTAGAGGGTTCTTTACTGTAAGAGCGGCAAGGATGGGAAGGTGGTCTCAGCGGGGGGCATTTGATAGTTTCAAGAAACTCACCTGAACGACAACAACATACAGGGATATACAATGTAAAACTGACATATTTTTTCAACCTCACCTACTATGTAACTATAACTTGTTGAATGACAAGATAACTCAAATGGCAATGAAAGGAGACGTTAAAATTATGAGTGACTTCAACATGCCTGACATGTGGAAGTGTCAAACTGAAATTACAAGCAGGAGCAGGAAAGTAATGGAGAGGCTGAATGGAGTTTATCTGAAACAGTTAAAAGCCCAAACTGAGGTGATCATATTATCAAAAATGTATTAAAAGTTTGGAATAAAACAACAGGAGTCGGTAGTTAGTTGGCACTGTTAAAGTCTACCATCTACCATCCTGGAGGCAACTAGATTATATGTCGGGCAAATTAAGAGTAGATGCAAGAAAAAGCCATTATGGTTCACTTAAGAGGTAAGTAGGATAGCAAAGAAGAAACAAAACGGCATATAGGAGATTCAAGGAATCTAAGTGTAGTTGATAGAAAAGTGTATAAAAATAGACAAAATGAGGAAAAACACACTTATCAGTTTTGACAAGACACAGAAAGTGGAGGAAATTGCTAAATCTATTAAGGAGATAAAACCTTTTTTTAGGTACATCAGTGATGGACTAAAATAAAATCTGGACACAACAGTTATGTTTAGGGGAGATCTGGATGTAGCAAGCCATTTAAAAAATTACTTCTATTCAGTCTTCTTAGAAATAAATTGCACTAAGGATAACAAGTTTGGGGATCTTATTGGTTCTAGTAATAAAGGTTAATTTCAGGATTTCTAGAGACAGAGTGAGCAGAAGAACTGGCCCCATTAAAGTTTAGCAAAGCAAAGTTATTCATTCTAGAGTTGTTAGAGAACTTTGAGGTATAGTTGTTGAACCATTAACTGATCTTTTAACCAGTCCATTTTAACGGCAGAATTTCCCTATGACTGGCTGACAGCTAATATTGTACATAGCCATAAGAAATGTTGCAATGTAGAAGCTGGCAATTACAGGCCAGTGAGTTTAACATCTCTTGTAGTCAAGGTAATGGGATCGCTTTACATTGATCACTTAAAAACACACCCAAATCAGTCTTTTCTGAGGGCAGATCATTTTATTTTTTTACTATCTCATCAATGTTTTGGACCAGGGTGGTGGTGTGGACATTTTATGTTATTATGTTATTTTGATGTCAGCAAAACATGTCATTCAGTTCCACTTAATGATCTAATAGATCTAATGTACAATCTAGGACATAATCCTTTGGTAGTTCCTTGGATATGCAGTTGGCTAAAGGATAAATATCAAAATGTGGTTGTAAATAAGGGTTAATTTGAAACAGACATCCTTCACTAGTTGTATACAACCCTGAAGAAATTACACTTTGCTACAATGTAAAGTAATGAATGTACAGCTTGTATAAAAGTGTATATTTGCTGTCTCCTCAAAATAACAACACACAGCCATTAATGTCTAAACCTCTGGCAGCAAAAGCGAGTACACCCCTCAGTGAAAATGTCCAAATTGGGCCCAATTAGCCATTTTTCCTCCCTGGTGTCATGTGACTCGTTAGTGTTACAAGATCCCAGGTGTGCTCTCACTCTCTTATACTGGTCATTGGAAGTTCAACGTGGCACCTCATGGCAAAGAACTCTCTGAGGATCTGAAAAAAAGAATTGTTGCTCTACATAAAGATGGCCTAGGCTATAAGAAGATTGCCAAGACCCTTAAACTGAACTGCAGCATGGTGGCCAAGACCATACAACAGTTTAATAGGACAGGTTCCACTTAGAACAGGCCTTGCCATGGTCGACCAAAGCAGTTGAGTGCACTTGCTATGTGTCATATCCAGAGGTCTTTGGGAAATAGAAGTATGAGTGCTGCCAGCATTGCTGCAGAGGTTGTAGGGGTGGGCGGTCAGCCTGTCAGTGCTCAGATCATAAGCCGCATACTGCATCCAATTGGTCTGCATGGCTGCCATCCCAGAAGGAAGCCTCTTCTAAAGATTATGCACAAGAAAGCCCGCAAACAGTTTGCTGAAGACAAGCCGACTAAGGACATCAATTACTGGAACCATGTCCTGTGGTCTGATTAGACCAAGATAAAATTATTTGGCTCAGATGGTGTCAAGCGTGTGTGGCGGCAACCTGGTGAGGAGTACCAAGACAAGTGTGTCTTGCCTACAGTCAATCATGGTGTGGGAGTGTCATGGTCTGGGGCTGCATGAGTTCTGCCAGCACTGGGAAGCTTTAGTTCTTGAGGGAACCATAGATGCCAACATGTACTGAAGCAGAGCATGATCCCCTCCCTTCGGAGACTGGGACGCAGGGCAGTGTTCCAACATAACAAACCCAAACACACCTCCAAGACGACCACTGCCTCGCTAAAGAAACTGAGGGTAAAGATGATGGACTGGCCAAGCATGTCTCCAGACCTAAACCCTGTTGAGCATCTGTGGGGCATCCTAAAATGGGGAGGAGCGCAAAGTCTCTAACATCCACCTTGATGTCGTCATGGAGGAGTGGAAGAGGACTCCAGTGGCAACCTGTGAAGCTCTGAAACTCCATGCCCAAGAGGGTTAAGGCAGTGGTGGAAAATGGTGGCCACACAAAATATCGACACTTTGCGTCCAATTTGGAGGTTTTCACTTAGGGGTGTACTCACTTTTTTTGTTGCCAGCGGTTTAGACATTAATAGCTGTGTGAGTTATTTTGAGGGGACAGCAATTTTACACTGTTTTACAAGCTGTACACTCACTGCTTTACATTGTAGCATAGTGTCACTCTTCAGTGTTGTCACATGAAAAGATATAATTAAATATTTTCAAAAATGTGAGGGGTGTACACACTTTTGTGAGATACTGTATTTCTTTATCATACATCAAGGGATACAGAGTAAGGCTATTATTCATTACTTACTGGATTATATGCCATCTTCAGGTGAATGAAAAAAAGAAAGAAGCTGAATGGTAGACAAAGTCCTAGACAGGTAGTCCGCCCCTCTTTAACCCCTCCCATGCAGGAACTACTTCCGTTTTTCTTTTTCTAGTGTCTGCAAGGTGGATGGGCACGTTTGTTTGAGCTCTAGGTCTTTAGTACCAAAACAGTTCTTGTAATGAATCAAGGGATTGAGTGATTGGATCCATTTGAAGAAAAGCTTATAAATATAATAAATATATATAAATGCTTAAATAAAAGGTACCTGAGCATTGCAAAGAAGACGCCAAGTGACGGAACCTGCCGTGATGGTTGGCGGCTATCAGGTACTCACCAAGGTCGAATTGCTGAGAGCGGCTTCCCTTGCAACTGGGTGCACAGTACCCCTGAGAGTGGAACAGTGGCACTGGGCATGGAGGGGCACGGGGTGCCGGCAGGTGACAATGACTGTAGGTCTTCTGGCAGAAGGGTAACCCATGCAGGGTGGACTTGGCACTTGGCTGGAGAGAGGCCCGGCTGGGGCTCAAACACCTGAAGCTGGAGAAGGATCGGAGGTGGAGGCCGGGGGTCAAACACAAGGAACAGGCAGAGACAGGTCCAGGAGGAAGCCAAGGGTCAAACACAGGTATCCAGCAGAGAAGTCCAAGAGGTAGGCCAAGGGTCAGATGCAGGGGAGGTCCAAGAGTAGTCGGGTCAATCCGGGTCACAACGGGTAGGCTCAGAAAACAGGTAAGGCACAGGAACACTGGAGCTGAAAGGACAAACCAGCAATGACACAGAACAAAGGGCTGCCAGGGAAAATTGCGTTGTGCGCACGTGCACCCGCCGTTGCGCCACATCGTGCACCGACTCGCAATACCGCGCGTGCGTGAACTCGCGCACCCGCATACCTGCCGAAGTGCGCCATTCTACCCCGCAGGCGCACAGAGAAGCGCCGACGCTGACAGGTTTGCAATCTGGTAGTCCTCTTGACAGTGCCCTCCCCAAAGGGCAGCCTCCGGATGCCCAACCTGGCTGGTATTCCTGGGTGTTTCTGGTGAAAGTCCCGTGTTAGGCGGGGAGCGTGGATATTGCTAGAGGGTTCCCAAGAATTGTCTTCAGGGGGATACCCCTTCCACTTCACTAAATACTCGGTTTATCCCCCCCTCTTTCTGTAGTCCATTATTGCTTCCACCTCGAACTCTTTCTCCCCTTCGATTTCAATTGGTGGAGGTGGTGCTATTTCCCTTCCGATGAAGGAGTTGGGGACCACTGGTTTTAGCAAAGATGCGTGAAACACCGGGTGAATCTTGTACGAACTGGGTAAGGTTAATTCAAAAGCCACTGGGTTCACCATTCTCTTGATTTCGAAAGGGCCAATAAACTTTGGACCGAGCTTCCGTGATGGGTAAGGCTGGCAGCAGACAGCCACACTTTTTCCCTGATCTTAAAACTTGGGCAATCCTTTCTCCCTCTTTTGTAGTACTCCTCATAATCTCTTTGGGCTTTTTTCATATCTTTTTTTGCAAAAAGTTGATTTGGATCGATTTTACCCGTTCCTGTGCCGGGAGTTGAGACTTCGGGTACAGAATCTGGCAGAAAGGAAGGGTGAAAACCGTAATTGGCCCATAAAGGCAGAGCGTATGGAGTTAATATAGGCAAACTCTGCACAGGGCAAAAGAGTAGACCAGTTAACTTGATCTCTAGAGACTTGCAAAGGCCCTTCCAAAACTTGAAAGTGAACTGAATTCCCCTATCAGACACAATGTTGAGAGGGACGCCATGCAGTCTTATTACTACTTTTATGAAGATATTTGCAGTAGCTACAGCAGAAGGAGTGCCTAACATGGGTAAAAAGTGTGCCATTTTTGAGAGACGATCAACTACCACTAGAATCGTAGTGAATTTGTCAGATGGCGGCAGATCTACAATGAAATCCATGGAGATCTCTCTCCATTGGCGTTCAGGGATAGACGAGGACCTCCAAAAGTCCCCAGGCCTTGGTATTTGACCCCTTACTACATTTGCACACAACACAGGACTGGACATAGTTCTTGCAATCTTGTCTCTAAACCGGCCACCAAAAAGAGCGATTAATCAGATCAGCAGTCTTTTGGATCCCAAAGTGTCCTGCCATTTTGTGATTGTGGAAAGTTTGTAGGATTTGTAGTCTTACCGGGAGGGACGAATACCCTGTTCTGTGACCAAAGTAAGCCATCTTTCCTTTCCAAGGAGGATGCTTTAGGCTCAGTGAATTGATTGGTGGCTTGTTTAATGACTGTTTTAAGATCGGGTTGGATGAGTTGGAGGAAGTTATGAGGAGATAGAATGGTTGCAGGTTCAGTTGATTCATTGGCTTCCGGGAAGATCCGGGAAAGTGCATCTGCCTTCCCGTTCTTAGAACCAGGGCGGTAAGAAATATGGAAATTGAACCTGGAGAAAAAGAGAGCCCAATGTGTTTGTCGTGGTCTAAGTCGCTTAGCTGCTCGGAGGTTCTCCAGGTTTTTGTGATCTGTAAAGATCATGATGGGTTGGGACGCACCCTCCAGTAGGTATCTCCGTTCTTCTAAGGCAAACTTTATGGCAAGGAGTTCTCGGTCCCCAACACCATAGTTTTTCTCTGGAGGAGTAAGTCTTCGAGAAGCGAAGGCGAACGGATGAAGGAGGGCCTTTGGGCCGCTTCTTTGGGAGAGAATAACCCCCGTTGCAGACTCAGAAGCATCTACTTCTAATACGTAAGGTAGAATTGGTTCAGGATGTTGGAGTATGGGAGCAGACATGAAAAGCCTCTTCAATTCCTCAAAGGCTTCCTGGGCCTGCTGGGACCATTGAAATTTAACCTGCTGATGAGTCAATTGGGTGATGGGAGAGATGATTGTGGAAAACCCCTTAATGAACCTGCGATAAAAATTGGCGACGCCAACGAATCGCTGAACCCCCTTTTTTATCTAAGTGGGCTGGCCACTCCTGGATGGCTCTAACTTTTTGTGGATCCATTGCGATTCCTCCTGTCAAGATGATGAACCCGAGGAACTGGATGGTGTCCTTTTCAAATTTACATTTTTCCCCATGTCTTCTGAGGACTAGAAGGACCTTCTTCACATGGGTACGATGCAGTTCTAATGAGGTGGAGAAAATCGGAATATCATCAAGATACACAATGACAAAATTATCTAAGTACTCACGGAAAATGTAATTGACCAGGTGCTGGAATGTGGCCGGGGCATTGCAGAGCCCAAAGGGCATTACTAGGTATTCAAAATGTCCAAACCTAGATCTGAAGGCCGTTGAAGATTGTATGCCCCCTGAAGATCTAATTTAGTAAATATTTGGGCAGCTCTGAGACGTTGAAAAGGTTCAGGGATGAGAGGAAGTGGATACCTGTTCTTGATAGTAATTTTATTGAGCTCCCTATAGTCCACACAGGGCCTTAGGGATCCGTCTTTTTTCTCGACGAAAAAGATACCTGCGCCAGCTGGGGAGGAGAGATGAATTTCTTTTTCAAATTCTAATCAATGTATGAGCTCAGGGCTTCCAATTAAGTTTCTGACAATGGACAAATCCGGCCAAATGGGATCTCAGAACTGGGTAGCAGATCAATCGGGCAATCATAAGGCCGATGGGGCGGCAGACTATCAGCCTTTTTCTTATGGAAAATGTCCAGAAACTCATGGTAAACTGAAGGGACATGCTGGAGGCTGTCTGGTACTGTCTGTATGGTTAGGCAAGAGGTGGACTTTTTGGAGGCCGGCAGGAGACAATGCTGTGAGCAGTATGTGGAGAAGAGCACTTCCTTCTTGCTCCAGTTGATCTGGGGATCATGGGCTTGCAGCCATGGGGACCCAAGGATGACTGAAAACAGAGGTGAACTAATGATATCGAAGCAGAGAAATTCACCATGACCAAAGTCTGTGGATGTCAAAATGGGTTCTGTTTCTTGCGTCACAGGGCCTGAGCAAAGTAAAGAACCATCAGCCAGATGAATTTGTAGGTATTGACCTTTGCTTCGAAGGGGAATGTGCAGGCTTTGGGCTAAAGAAGCGTCCATGAAACAGCTGCAGGCCCGGAGTCGATCATAGCTCGCCGGCCGAACCTCCTCTTCCGCCACCTGTAATGAAACCGGGAGGACAAGGTGAGATCGGGTAGAACCAGCAACTTGAATGTTCACAGCAAAACTAGGTTGGCACTAACTGGGTCTTACAGGGCAGCTACGTAGGAAGTGGCCCG
Source organism: Lithobates sylvaticus (assembly GCA_028564925.1). Taxonomy (NCBI): domain Eukaryota; kingdom Metazoa; phylum Chordata; class Amphibia; order Anura; family Ranidae; genus Lithobates; species Lithobates sylvaticus. The sequence goes on from CM053037.1 coordinate 88,814,947, forward strand.
CTTCCCCACAATACAGGCAAAGGTTGGCTTGACGCCGGCGGAGTCTCTCTGGGGTGAGCCGAGGCTGGACCAGACCTAGCTGCATGGGCTCAGTCAGTGGGAGGAGAAGAAACCGGAGCGGGTGCAGGGACAGGAGGTACCCATGGTAATATCCAGGTTGGTCTTGGTGTCTGGAGACATTCGGAGTGACGCTCCCGCAGGCGTCTATCAAGCTTGGTAGCCAACTGGATCAGGTCTTCCAAGGATGTGGGAGTATCCACTTGGGCTAACTCGTCCTTTTAAAGTTTCCAAAAGGTCCAGGCGAAATTGGTACTTAAGAGCAACCTCGTTCCAATTGGTGTGCCCAGACCATTTTCAAAATTCCAGTGTAATCCTCTACAGGTCTTTCCCCCTGGGTCAGGGTGTGCAGGATAAATTCGGCTGTGGCAGTGCGTTGAGGATCAACGTATAACTGTGCCATAGCCTCAAAGAAGGTTTCCACTGAGTCAAGAAGGAGACTCTTCTGTTCCAAGAGGTTATGGGCCCAGGACTGAGGTTTGTCAGATAACAGGGAAATTATAAATCCTACTTTGAAGGATTCAGAGTGGAAAGACCTAGGTTGAAGGGCCAAATACAGAAGGCATGCATTTTTAAAGGCCCTGAACTTCTTTCAGTTTTCCAGAAAAGCTTTCAGGGGTAGGGACCCTGGGTTCCGGACAGGTCATGACTATTGCAGGTGCTGAGCTGCCTTGTCCTTGTGGAGCAGAAGTGCCACTGGCTGAAGCAGATGAAGGATCCAAGGGACTTGGAGAAGAAGTCGGGTGCTTTAGGTGGCCCTCAATCTGAAAGTATCCGTCTTGCAGACGCTGCAGAGCTTGGGTAAGGGCTGCGACCTGCTGGCAAAAGGCCTCAAGGGGAGAGCCAGCTCTGTCGGCCTCAGACATGGCTGGTTTGTACTATCAGGTACTCACCAAGGCCGAATTGCTGAGAGCGGCTTCCCACTGGGTGCACAGTACCCCTGAGAGTGGAACAGTGGCACTGGGCACGGAGGGGCATGGGTTGCAAGCTGGTGACAATGACTGTAGGTTTTCTGGCAAAAGGGTAACCCATGCAGGGTGAACTTGACACTTGGCTGGAGAGAGGCCCAGCTGGGGCTCAAACACCTGGAGATGGAGCCTGGAGCAGTATCGGAGGTGGAGGCCGGAGGTCAAACACAAGCAAGTCTAAACAGGAACAGAGTCTCGGAGACAAGCCGGGGTTATACACAGAAGTCAAGCAGCAGGCCGAGCGTCAAACACGAGGAACAGGCAGAGACAGGTCCAGGAGGAAGCCGAGGGTCAAACAGAGAAGTACAAGAGGCAGGCCAAAGGTCAGATGCAGGGGAGGTCCAAGAGTAGTCGTGTCAATCCGGGTCACAACGGGTAGGCTCAGGAAACACAGGTAAGACACAGGAACACTGGAGCTGAAAAGACAAACCAGCAATGACACAGGACACAGCTGTCTTTTTTTTTTATAGGGCTGCCAGGGGAAATTACGCTGTGCGCACAGCCGTGCACACGTGCACCCGGCATTGCGCCACATCGTGCACCTGCGTGTGCCGACTCGCATTACCGTGTGTGCGCGAACCCGCTAATTTGCGCACCCGTATGCGCATACCCGCCAAATCGCGCACAGGGAAGCGCCGACGCTGACAGGTTTGCAATCTGGTAGTCCTCTGACAGCGGCTATGGCGCATGCGGCTTTGCCACAGACATTGTGCACACACAAAGCCGCAGCTTAATCTTGGAGCAAGAAGAGCCGCGTCATGTGCGAATACATCCGCGCGCGTTTCCATGGACCACGCATGTGCGTGCGCACGTATGCGCAGAGTCCCAGCGCACAGCCATCCTATTTAAGCTGAGAATGGCTGACATGTGGCGCTTCTGGGGAACAGCTGTGGGACACAGAGTAGGCTCTGAACCATTCACTTTTAGTAGTTCATTACTCCTTATCCGGGTCACGTGAGTTGGTTAGCAGGCTAAGGTGCCTAGCAGGATTGTTGCATAGGGGCTTGGGGAACCCTAATAAAGGGTCTCCCTTCTGGGGTATGTAAATACTTAACCCAGGTACTCCCTTTTTGTGGCTTGCAATGTCTTTAAAAAAAGAGGAGCGGGACTAACACCACAGGGAAGAGCACATCTGTGTTGTCTGTAGCTCCTGAGTAGCCTAGTCGAAACCCTAGTGTTGTATCCCCTGAAAGACCACAGGCTTCTGGCCAATCTGAGCCACTGCACCTGTCTGGTGCCTACTGTCAACGCTGCTGCTTCAGCCTTTATCACCAGGGCTGATCTGTCCTCAGCTCTAGCCGGGTTAGAGAACAGGATTGCTGGCATGATTGCCTCTATCTCGCAGGGTGGCAAGAAGCATTACACATCCCCCTCCCCTGATCCTTCTAACTTTGAGCAGGAATGGGTTGATGATATGGAAGAGCTAAATGCCAACGATTCTATGGAGGGCCTGGCCTCTGCTTCTGAGCAATCTGGGCCAGATGATGTCCAGTTGGTATCAAACTCTCAGACGCAGAGGCTTTTGATCCAGACTCTTACCGAGATGGTTCGTTCAATCTTTAGGTTACCTCCCCAGAGGTTTCTGAGACCTCCTGGTCCTCTTTGGGGTCCCTGAGACCTCCTCAGGCCGCACAGGCTTTCCCCTTGCACCCACTGTTGGAACATGCGGTGTATGCTGATTGAGAAAACCCTGACAGGATTTTCGTTTTTACTAAGAGGTTTTTCCCTTTTATATCCCATGGAGAAGTTCATTAAGAAATGGAGCAGTCCAGCCATGGATGCGGCAGTCTCTTTCTTAAAAAATAACTTGACTTGTCCAGTGGATATGAAGCCAAGAACACAGTAAATGATCTCAAACTAGAAGGATGAGAGTTTTTAAAAACGAATCTTAGAAAGTATTATTTTAATGGAAGAGTAGTTGATGTTTGGAATAGACTTTCAGCAGAGGTAGTGAGTCAGTCAACAGTAATTGCTCAGACAAAAAAAAAGGGGGGGGGGGCAGGCTTGATGGACCACTTACAAATCCTTAAATTAATTTATATCAAAAGACATTTATAACTTTGACAATTTTTAAAAACTTCCCTACCCTAATCACACATATGAATTTGTATACCACTAGATCTTTTATATTTCAACTTACCACGGTGTTTAGGAAATTGAAATAGCTGGAGGGAAATCCAACCTGCAAGCTTTGAACAATAAGGCCTGGTTCACACCTATGCATTTATTTGTGCATTTTTCGTTTTGCAGAAACACACTACAGTCCATTTAACATGGTTTCCTATCGGTGTAGTTCACATCTCTGCATTTTTTCTGGTTTACTAGACTTCAGTGGAACAAAAATGTCTGATTGTGATGTACTTTAGATATGCCAGTCATTTGAAAGCACTAACTCTCCAAGTGCTTTACATGTATTTTTCTAGAAACAATATAAAGACAAGACAGCTCCCTGGTCTATCCAGTAGCACTTTGTGTGGCGTAGCGTTGTTTAGGTTTGCATATTACATTTTCTGCAGTAATGTTGATAAAAGCAGTGTTTCATATAATGTATACTGTAACACAAGAGGCCCAGTGTTGTGCGCATCACTTTTTCTTCAACTAGAACTTTTATTCACAGTTTAATATGCATTCTTAACATTAAATATTTTTTCATTGCAGGGAACCACATCTCTTGTGGTTGTGCAACCGGATGGGAAGTCAGACTACACAGGTATGATTTATGTGATGAGGATTTAGCTGCAATTATATTCTCCTATTTCCTATTATTTCCTATAACACTAGGTCTGGTGACTACCGGGAATTGAATATTTTTTTAAAAAATCTTTCTGCTATAAAACATATCCAATAAAATAAAAAATAAAAAAATTTCTTCATAAATGTATTCCAAAATGTATTTTGCTACATCTTTGGTAAAAATAAAAATCCCAATATTAATTGGTTTGCATGAAAGTTATAGCATTTTTTTTTCTTGTCAGTCATTGCACCATGCTCTTGCCCCTCCAGCTGTCAATGGAGCAACAAGCTGGGGAGGGGAGGATGTGAATGGCTCCAAACCACGCATTGAAAGGTGGAAGCCTCTGTCAGTCTGTCTGTCAGTCCAAAGTGGGATCCCTTTTTGTCGGGATCCTTTCTGAACATAACCAGGCTGTGCCCCATCAGTTGATAGTGGTCAATAGAGCTGCAATGCATAGCCATCAGCAATGCTCGTTGGGGTGCTATTCAACCAACACATGTTAACGCAACTCAATATTGTGGGCAATGTCTTTTGCGTTTACCTTTAAAATAAAGCTTTTACCATTTGTATCATTTATACAAGGTTTACCTATCCCCTCTACTCAAGAGTGAATACATTCATTTTGGTTTTGAGGCACTCCAGTGGTTAATGCCTTATTTCAGTTTGTAGCTCTGAACATTCAGACGGCGTTATTGGAAAAACGAAAAAATGGGCACATAAGAACCAAATTCCTTTTTTAATTTTCAAACTACAGTTTGTAAAAGTAAAACTGATTAGTTGTTAAAAGTAATAGCTCTGTTTTACCTTTATTGCTGTTCCTAAAGTAGGCATTTTCTTTTTGTTGCAAAATATCATGATAGATTAAAAAAAATAATAAATTTGTTTTGTTTTTTAATGTACATTTTTATTTTCCCCACATCAATCAGTTGATTGAGACCTATGGCGGAAACACCTAGACACTGTTGGTATTCTTTGTAAAATGTAAACTACATGCTTCAGAAATATAAAATAAGGCAATTCAAATAGCAGCAATATTGTGCAGAATGCAACTAATTAGTATTGCTAGTGGCATTTCTCCCTTAGATACTGAACTGTGGTTCGGTTCTACATTTCATCAATAGAGCTCTTGGGACGGGAGGAAACGGCAGCATAGCAGAAATACAGAAGGAGTCTCTCTTAGTTATGCATTACTCTTTTATGCATTAAACACACCCACCCAGTTCTGTTGCTTGATTTGACCATTATACTGCAGATATAGCCAGATTAAACAAGAATGAAATAAATTGTAAAGTCAAACTTAAAATCTTCTACTTCAGTACCACATCAGTTCATTCTACTATTTTATACTATGACCTGCATTGCTATTGTGCATAATTTACAGGGATGACGTTTTTTTTTTTTTAATCTTTTGCAGTGCAATTTAATGTTTTCAAAATTGTTGTTTTACAGATATGCGAAAGAGGTACCGTGCTCTGGTTGTCACACGCGAATGGGTACTGGACAGTGTATCAAGCTATAAGCTCCAGACATTCGACAATTACCTTGTTTGAAAAATGCTAGTAAAGACAATCTTCATAAGAGACTGAACCACCATTTGTTTCTTTATGCATAACTTCAAGTAAACCTGTCAAAAACCTTAATGCTAAAATACTGCGATGTTTCAATGTTCAGTTCAAATTGCGAAACCCACAGATACTCAATCTTATCCATAAAATGGATAGCAAGCCATTCTAAACAAAGCAACCTTCATATCAGACATAGGTTTTAGATTTCACATAAACTGTGTGCTTTATACTTTATTTTTTAAGCATATGATGTTTACATGTACAATGTAAGCTCCTCAGCTTTCCCTTTTAAACTTCGGGATGATGTGTTTCAAATTAAAGTAATGTACTGTTGAGTATAAACCTTCAAGGATTTGTACTTGTTAAGGCAAATATAGTAATGCATACTAGCCAATAAAAACAGTTTTCATTGTTCAGAATGCTGAAACGTGTTGAAGTATTGCAGTATACTATGAGAAACTGTATCTCACCTCTTTTAAAAATGTTATGCCCCAAAATAGAATTGTAAATGACTTGTATCAAAGGACTTTTAGTTGTATTTGATGCTTTCCTCTTTTGTGCAGATTTTATTGCCATGGATCATGATGCTGCATTCTGGTTTTGTAAATAGTGTTTATAATATGTTACTGTACAGTTTCAGTAATTTGTAAAACTACCTTTAAATAAATAATTAAAATACTACTGTCAGGTTTGTTATTACATGACTTGAATAAAAAAAAAAAAACAATATTACAGCTTTATGTATTTTAAATCATTCAAAGTACATCTATGCAACAGCTGACACTAAGGACAGTAAAATGTTGTTGCCAACAATTCAACACCTATGGAACCCTTTGAATGTTAAATCCCCAATCACAACTTGCATATTTTAAATGGTTATTTAAAAACTTCTATTTATGAACCTAGATAAAACTGATGCTACTTTCTTAGTAGGAAATCGACAGTAGTCATCATTACCTTGTGGTATTTCAGAGTCCTACTGCCTGTTACTCTGTGATGTTTCTTTCACTTCTATTACCTGTAATAGCAATGAATCTGAAAACCCTGGACGTTTGAAGATGGGGGAAATCTTTGCTTGATCTTGTGAATTTCAGTTCCTGCTATTACTTTTAGCTGACAGAACCAAGGATTGCAATGGATCTATCATAACACAGGCACTAATAACTTATAAATATATTGCCTGTTCTTTATGATGGTAATGTTACTGTCTTTTTTTTTTTATCAAAACTTGCTTATTAATAAATTGCTCAAATGTTACATACAATCATTGTCGTGAACCACATTTAACAGTACCAGTATGGAGCTGCACTGGTGTTCTATAAGCTCTATGCAAAATAAATAGTTGTGACAGTTTGTGGGATGCTGAGACAGATACTGCAGGAATGGATTCTAGTGCCATGTCCCACTGATCTCAGTCAATGTCCCCAATATCTTCCACCCACTTACTACGACAACTAAGAGAGGGATGGTCCTGGACCGAGGACAACAACTCCACATAGATCTTGGATATTAGTCCTTTCTGGACGTCCGCACGGAGGACTTCCATCAGCAGCAGGCGAGGACGACACTATTAAAGAATGGGTCATTTGCTGTGCCTGTAGGGCATGCTGGAGCTGGAGGTATTGATAAATCCCTAGGGGCTAACTGGTATTCCTGGCATAGATTTTCATATGTTTTTAGCACCTCCCCCTTGTATAACTGCGGGAAGAACCAAATCCCCCTTTTTTTCCAGGGGGTAAACCCCTGTAGATTGTAAAGCTCTGGTCCATCTCCATATGGGATGCCTCCTTCAAAAAAGGGTCAGACATGGTCACTAGGCTAATTACAGGGTCCTCATCCGCTTCCTGTCCCCATACTGCCAGCTGCTGGAACTGCGAGGCCAAGAAATACATTTTGGGGTGGGGTACCGCCAATCCCACTTTGTCCTTCCCATACTGTACAGTAGTTAAGCTAATCCTGGCTGTTCTTTTTTTTTTTTTTTTTTTCCATATCAAGTCTCTTTCATTTGTTTGAAATCCACATAGGTGATTTGTGAAAAATGTATAGAAGCTGCGGAGCCCATACCATCTTTATTAAATTCACCCTTTCCACCACTGACAGGGGAAGCTTATACCTACTAGTACATTTTTATTTTTTGTGTATCTAGCAGTGGGCCCAGATTCAGCCGAAGATACTCCGCCAGATCTGGGGATACCACCACTCCTAAGTATCTGAAGCTACTGGCTATGGTAATCTGATCTGCTCCCTCCGGCAACGGCTCAGTCAGCGGGTATTGAGGTTGATTTGGACCAATTTATGGTGAAACCAGAGAAACCCCCAAATTCCGTGATGATCCCCATCACTGCTCGCAGGGAGGCAGCGGAGTCGCCTAGATAAATAAGTGCGTCGTCCGCATAAAGGGACATTTTTTCTTCCAGCTGTCCCCTGTGAAACCCCACCACCTCTGAAGCACTGTGGATCAGGATGGCCAGAGGCTCTACCGCCAGAGCGAACAGCAATGGGGATAGCGAGCACCCTTGCCGGGTGCCTCTGTGCAACTCAAATGGTGAGGATAGGGTATTATTAATGCGAAGTATAGCTCTAGGTCTAGAATACAGTACCTTCACCCATGCAGTAAACTGGTACCCCAGACCGAACCTTGCCAGGATTTTCAGGAGGTAGGGCCACTCCACACTGTCAAAAGCCTTTGCAGCATCCAGAGACAGAATGGCCCTCCCCCCAGGATTTTCCACTGGCACCTGTAAATTTATGTACAGCCACTGAATATTATCAGCCATAATGCGAGTAGGGATGAAGCCAGACTGGTCGCGATCTAGCAGCTTGCCAATCACCTGAGAGAGTCTTGTGGCCAAGACTCGGGCCAGGAGCTTAATGTCGGCATTCAACAAAGAGATCGGGTGATAAAAATCTGGCAGAAGCTTATCTTTGCCTGGCTTAGGAAGTACTATAATTATAGCCTCCTGCATACTATCTGGGAGGCAGCCCGTCTCAGCTGCTTCAGTTAAGGCCTGCAATAGGGGTGGTAGAAGGACTTCACTAGCGGGAGTACGCCTGTAAGCCATCCGAGCCCGGGGATTTATGCGGGGGCGCATCTAAGGCATCCGTCAGTTCTATGAGAGTGATTGGGGAGTTTAGCATTTCCCTATCTGCCTCAGAAAGCTGGGGGAAGGGGCAAGATTGTAGGAATAAGGACAGGTCTGGTGGAGCATAACATGTTTTAGAGGTATATAAGTCATTATAGAACCAATGAAAATCATTTCAAATATCAGAGTTAAGAGTGTGTGTCTCCTCAGTCTCTGCCTGTATAGCTAAAATGTTAGAGGAATCCCGCTGCTCCCTTGCTACAAGGGCCAGCAGGTGGCCGGTATTTTCCCCTTCCTCAAAGTAGCTCTGCTGGTGAAAGTATCGCCTCTTCTCCGCTGCGGACAGCAGAACCGAGTTATACAGAGATTGCGCCTCAGTCTAGGAGTCATGGTTGGATTGGGATGGATCAGCAACCAATGCTTGTTCCCTAGCTCTCATTTCCTCCCACACTCTGTCTTCCCATCCCCTCAAAAAAGCTTTGAGCTAGCAGATCCCCTGTTAAATTGCAGGCACTCCCGCAGAGCACCCGTGACCCCATTGGGAGATGGGAACAGGGTCAGCCAAAAGTCATTCACTTTCCATAACGGGCGGCCCAACACTACCGTGGCGTCCAACCGCACCCAGAGCGGATAGTGGTCAGATAAGAGCCACGGCTCATAAGCCTAGCCCCTCTCCCGCTGCATCAGCGCGTCATTCCCCAGCCCCAAGTCAATACGAGAGAGTCCATCATGCATGGCAGAATGACACGAGTAACATCTGTCATCAGCGTGCCTCTCACGCCACACATCATGGAGTCCCATTTCAGAGAGCCAAGAGGCAAAAGCCGTCTTTCATGCTGTCGGTCTTACCGCCCTGGGTGTCAAAGGCATTCTGTTCAGGTGCGAGTCTAGGGTATTATTAAAGTCACCCAGGGCCAGTACCGGGACGTCGGGGAAGAGAGACATAAATTGTGCCAGATTTCTAAGAGGGGCTGCCAAAAATGGCGGGGGTATATACATTGCAGCAATAATACACATTTAGCCCATTGATCTTGCATAGCAAAAAAACATATTTGCCTCTCTGTCCACCCTCTGCTGAATGCACTCAAAGGAAATAGAGGTGGAGATTAACACGCTTACTCCCCTAGAATAAGAGGAGTGTGTAGAATGATATTATGTTGGGTATTTGCAAGAGCGCATCAGGTGAACAGAGGCAGGCTGCATGGGCGTTTGCTGGAGGCAAATTATCTGGGGCTGCAGTTTACCAAAATATTTAAACACTGCATTTCTTTTGACCTTCTCCCCTAGACCCCTGACATTCCATGACATGAATAGCAAACCCGTATTGGTTACGTCCGCCATTTGAAGGAAAAAATTTAAAATGATTGTGCATATGCCAGCGTAATGGAGAAGGACCAAAGAGCCCTTTCCCTTCCATGTAACATACGCACCACAGCTAGCAGTGCAAACCTGAAATAAGTATACATGTAAAGTGAGTCTGAGTTCATCCACGTTACCAAGCAGTTAAGGACAGTGTTCCTGCACCACCCAATGAACATGTAGAGTAAGGACAGCAACATTTGGATCTTCAGATGCAATTCCTGCAGGAAAAATAAATGTCGAGAGAGAGAGAGGCCGTGGCCAAGTTAGCCCAGAAGAAAACAAAAAAAAAACAAATAGGGGAACCAGTCCTCGCAGGACCATCATGCGGGGGCTCAATAGCAGCTGTGCAGTCAATTGTCTGCTTATGCCAGCCAACTCAGGGCCCAGAAAAATTAACCAAACAAGGCTGTGTATGGCATAAGTGTATCGGACTGCATGAGCCATCCCCGCTGATTGTCTAAGGATCCTCAAAAGCACCTTTGTATAGGGTTGTAGACATCTGTGAATGTCGCAGTACTGCTAGGGCGGACGCTGCGCTAGCTGCCTCTTTTCCCTGTCTAGCCAGTGCATTGCCGCCTTCGGATTATCAAAGAAATGTGAGTTGCCATTTGCGATGACTTTCAATTTAGCAGGATAGAGCATGAAATACTAAACATTTAGATCCTGTAGCCTCTGTTTAATGTCCATGAACTTTGATCGTTGCTCTGGACTTCTGTAGAAAAGTCAGGAAACGGGGAGACTTTTGCATTATCAACTTTAAGCGTGCCAGCAGCCCTGGCCTTATTTAGGATGGCGTCCCCTGTCTTTGTAGTTCAGGAGGCGGAACAAGAAGGGTATTGGTGGGGTCTCGTAGATACCCTGTGCACCCTCTCCACAGCAAACATAGGTAAAAAAGCATCACGGCCAAAGGTTTCTGTAAGCCAGGCTTCAATAAAAGCCACTGTGTTATTACCCTCTGCCCTCTCTGGGATCCCCACCGCGCGAATGTTATTTCTATGCAAACGGTTCTCCATGTCCTCGAAACGGGCTGCATTGGTGGTAGCCATGGATTGCATGTGACTGACATCCCTTTGCAGGGGCTACCATTCATCCTCCAATGTGCCATGGCGACCTTCCAGGGCAGAAGTGCGCTCCTGCATCATGTCTGACCAGGGATATCTCCACCTTCATGCCCTTTACCTCCCCTGTCAGATCAGCGATAGAGTAAGTACAGGTAGTTACTGCAGTAAAAATGTCCCGTAGTGTGGGCTCTGGGTCAGCTGCGCCCTGAGATAGCGCCGCCGCCATATTGGAGGCCTACGGCTTAGCACTTGCTTGCAGTGAGGCCCGGTTTTCATCCAGGAGCATGGGGACGCCATCCATGGAGCCCTTCTCAGGATCGCTGCGCTCATCCCCCGAGTCCAGTTGCTGAGAAGGTGCCAGGTCTTTTGAGGCAAGGTTCTTGCCGAACAGCCATTGCGCGGCCTCTTTCGCGGAACACGGCGGGAGGCTGCCATCATGGCTGGGGGTGTCCGTCAGGGATTTGGCTCCCGTTCCTCTCCTGGACATGGCCGGGTGTTGTATATCAGCCACAGTATCTAGTGCAGGCAGTCCCGGGTTGATGCAGTGAAGGATGGGCGGTGCTTATGTCAGGATTAGGCAGGATACTCGGTGGAGCTCACTCAAACACCGTCCTACTGCATGCCTCGCGTAACCACGCCCCCCAATGTTACTGTCTTACTCACATTTGGCTCATGTGTTGCCCCTCTAATAAATCTGAATTGTATTCAATCCACCCAAAACAACGCCTTGACAGTTGTGAGGTTAGTCCTAATACTTTTTATAAGTATTGTGTATCAGAGATGTAAAATACCATATCTGTTATCCTTATGTTCTTTTCATTTTCTCAGCCACACAGTTATAGAAATGCCATCCATCTCAACAACAAACATGCACGCGTGTAGCATAAATACAGTAGTGACATTTCCTGTTGTATGTGACATTTTTAAGCCGAGAATTTTTTTTCTCTCTAACCAGCACATATACAATATAGAGATTTTGAAATGGCCAGTACAGTTGAATGTGGCATTACATCAGAAAAAGCTATTCCAAACTAAATACATTTTATGGGTGTTAGAATGATCTTTTGAGTTACCGTGCAGCAAATTCTATCTAGTGAAAGAGGCTTTTATTTTTAGATAATCCTATTTCACATAAAAGCACAGATTTCTTTATTTACTCAATATCTTCCCTTATTCTAGATCCCCTTCCAAGGTGCCTGATACAAAATCATTTCCAGCATCCTACACCTCTGGGAAAGGATTCTCTATGCTATTTCAAATTGCATTTCTGTATATATTCTCTTCTTTGTGTGTTTGTTCAGTCAATATTGCTATTCAAGCACAATTGAAAAGATGACTTTATGTAGCTTTCATCAGTAGAAAGCCTACAACTACATCCAATCTGTACACCTCCTCCTGTTTTAGTCTTTACTATAAAAACAAATTTTAATGTTTCTAATGCCGCGTACACACGATCTGACTTTACGGCGGACATTCGGATCGTGTGTGGGCTCCACCGGACCTTTTCTTCCCATAAGTCAGACGGACCTAGAAATAAAACATATTTTAAATCTTCCCACCGAAAGTCCGCCGGACCCAGTTCCTGTCGGGAAGTCCGCTCGTCTGTATGCAGGTCCGACGGACTTTCCAAATGAACGGACTTGCCCACACACGGACTAAAGTCCATTCATTTTGAACGTGACTCTAGGTATGACGGGACTAGAGAAGAAATGCAATCTCGCCGCTTTCATCGGCGAGATTGACACTTTGCGAGCCCCGTCTCCTGGCATGGATTTTGAGGGTAACCCCCTATGTCGAAAAAATGGCGTGGGGGTCCCCCCAAAGTCCATACCAGACCCTTATCCAAGCACGCAGCCCGGCCGGTCAGGAAAGGGGGTTGGGACGAGCGAGTGCCCCCCTTCCTGAACCGTACCAGGCCGCATGCCCTCAACATGGGGGGGTGGGTGCCCCCCACCCCAAAGCACCTTGTCCCCATCTGATGAGGACAAGATCCTCTTCCCAACAACCCTGGCCGTTGGTTGTCGGGGTCTGCGGGCGGGGCTTATTGGAATCCGGTAGCCCCCTTTAATAAGGGGGCCCCCATATCCCGGCCCCCCACCCTATGTGAATGAGTATGGGGTACATGGTACCCCCTACCCATTCACCTAGGGGGAAAAAAACTCAATAAAAAAAAAAACACTAGACAGGTTTTTAAAGTAGTTTATTAGACAGCTCCGGGGGTCTTCTTCTGACTTCGGGGGTCTCTACTGACATCTCCGACCTTTCCAGCCTCTTCTCCCGCTCCTCCGCTATCTTCTTCCAGCTCTTTTACTAGCTTTGGCCCCAGTCTTCTCATTCGTAGTCACCGTCTTCTTCCTTCTTTTCTTTTTCCGATGTTGACACGACGCTGTCTTCTGCTGTAATACAGTGGACACGCTGCGTATCGACTTATATAGGCATAAGGGGCGGGGTCACCGGGTGATGTCACCCGGTGACCCCGCCCCTTATTGCGTCCCAGTACCAGCATGCCCCGGGACTGTGGCGCCCCTTATGCCTGTATAAGTTGATACGCAGCATGTCCACTGCATTACAGCGGAAGAGAGCATCGTGTCAACATCGGAAGAAGACGGTGACTACGAATGAGAAGACTGGGGCCAATGCTAGTAAAAGAGCTGGAAGAAGATAGCGGAGGAGCGGGAGAAGAGGCTGTCCACATCGGAAGAAGAAAAGAAGGAAGAAGACGGCGACGACGAATGAGAAGACTGGGGCCAACGCTAGTAAAAGTGCTGGAAGAAGATAGCGGAGGAGCGGGAGAAGAGGCTGTCCACATCGAAAGAAGAAGAAGACGGCGACGACGAACGAGAAGACTGGGCCAACGCTAGTAAAAGAGCTGGAAGAAGATAGCAGAGGAGCCCGGGAGAGGAGGCCGGAAAGCGCGGAGAAGTCGGAAGAAGACCCCCGGAGCTGCCTAATAAACTACTTTCAAAACCTGTTGTGTTTTTTTTATTGACTTTTTTTCCCTAGGTGAATGGGTAGGGGTACCATGTACCCCATACTCATTCACATAGGGTGGGGGGGCCGGGATCTGGGGGCCCCCTTATTAAAGGGGGCTCCTGGATTCTGATAAGCCCCACGCCCGCAGACCCCGACAAACAATGGCCAGGGTTGTTGGGAAGAGGCCCTTGTCCTCAACATGGGGACAAGGTGCTTTGGGGGGGGGGCCCCCTTCCCCAAAGCCCCCACCTTCGCTCGCTCATCCCCACCCCATTTCCTGACCGGCCGGGCTGCGTGCTTGGATAAGGGTCTGGTATGGACTTTAGGGGGACCCCCAAGCCGTTTATTCGGCGTAGGGGGTTACCCTCAAAATCCATACCAGGCGACTGGGCTCGCAAAGTGTCAATCTCGCTGATGAAAGCGGCGAGATTGACTTCCTTCTCTAGTTTCGTCGTACCTGGAGTCACGTTCAAAATGAACGGACTTTAGTCGTTCATTTGGAAAGTCTGTCGCATCTCCGCCGAAAGTCAGGTGGATTGTCCGCCGGACCAAGTCTGCCGGAAAGTCAGTTCGTGTGTTCGCAAGTCCGCTCGTTCGGAAAGTCCGGCAGACCACCGCTGCAAGGTCTGGCGGATTGTCTGCCGGAAAGTCTGATCGTGTGTATGCGTTATAAGTCAGTCAGCTCTGAGATAAATTTTTCATCTTCAGAGGAAACAGGACCAACGTATACAGAATAGTACATACCTAATCGTGCACTTTGCTGTCTTTTTGGTGAAGCATATATTGCTTATCTGAAACTTGTTTGTGTCATCACTTTCATAACTAATCCATAAAGAGTTCATGCCGCCTCTAGGGTCAGAGGGAAGACTCAAGCACACTTTCTTCATGTCCTGGTGGGCAACTATGCATCTAGATGGTGCTGGTTTATGCGACAAATACAACCAAATATATGAACCATATTTTTAGCAATAAGTATATTGAAACCATGGGTTCTACAAAGGCAGGTTTAAAAAAATAGTGCAAAAAAAAAGAAAGCCACTGGCCATTGCAGAAAGCAGCTTTGGAATGCAACATATGTTAGAAAAAAGGCCAAGGATAAATCCAAGGAAAACTCCAAGCTCACTTACTAGCTTATGAGTGACTCCACAATAGAACATGTGCTTGCATTGTGGCGTCACTCAAAAACTAGTGATAGGACTACAGATACCAGGGTGCCTTGGCGGGGCCTGTAACTTACGCATGTACTTGCAAATGTGTGCAGACTAAACCCCTGTTTTTAACGCATACTGTTAGAAGGGTTAATTTGGCTGTCTGCGGGCTGGTCGGTAAGTGAGCTTGGAGTTTTCCTTGAATTTCTCCTTGGCCTTTTTTCTTACAAAGATTGTGGCACATTGCCCAGTCATTTCATTTGCAATCTGGTATAGTGGCTAGCTGTTTTTAAATTTGCAATGTTTTTTTCAGATAGGGACAATATGTTTTTAAATTAGCCATGGGTAGTGAAACACAAAATGCTGCACTGTTCCTGTAATGTCATGATGTTCCTGTAATCTCACATATGTTATTTAGGTTAAAATGGCATACAATGAATATTTGTGGTAACAGTATTGCGTTACTGCTAATGTTTGATTTTGCTGCTAATCACAGATTAGATCAGGGGTCTCAAAGTCAAATTACCTGAGGGCCATATGGCAAGTTTTCATATCCCATGGGGGCAGCATGCAAACGTTTTCCTTGCATATCCCCCTCGGATCTACAGCGACTGCGCTTCCAAGTGCACTTGCAGTGCAAAGTGGATTTGCCTTTAGTAAATAACCCCCAATGTGTGTATATTTGTGTGCTGAGCTTACAGTTCCCCTTCTGAGAACTATTAACCCCCAGCACTGATGTCAGCAAAACGCATTATTGAACCCAGCGCTGATGTCAGCAAAACGCATTATTAACCCAGCACCGATGTCAGCAAACGCATTATTAAACCCAGCACTGATGTCAGCAAATCGCATTATTAAACCCAGCACTGATGTCAGCAAAACGCATTATTGAACCCAGCACTGATGTCAGCAAAACGCATTATTAAACTCAGCACTGATGTCAGCAAATCACATGTTTAAACCCAGCACTGATGTCAGCAAATCGCATTATTAAACCCAGCACTGATGTCAGTAAAACGCATTCTTAACCCAGCACCGATGTCAGCAAACGCATTATTAAACCCAGCACCGATGTCAGCAAACGCATTATTAAACCCAGCACCGATGTCAGAAAAACGCATTATTGAACACAGCACTGTCAGCAAAACGCATTATTAAACTCAGCACTGATGTCAGCAAATCGCATTATTAAACCCAGCACTGATGTCAGCAAATCGCATTATTAAACCCAGCACTGATGTCAGCAAACACATTATTGAACCCAGCACTGATGTCAGCAAACGCATTATTGAACACAGCACTGATGTCAGCCAACAGGGGGTATCATGGGGCCCCAGCACACAGGGCGGTCCAGACCACAGGGTGTTCGGAGCGGCGAGTGTGGGGAGCAATTACAGAGGAGGGGGTGCACATACAGAGAAGGGAGGGACAATTACAGTGGAGGGGGTGCAATTACAGAGGAGAGGGGTGCAAATACCCAGGAGGAGGTGGCAAATACACAGGAGGGGGGGGGCAAACACAGAAGGGTCAAAACATAAGGGCACAAGAGGCGACAGGCAGCTGCTGGTGCAGAAGTTTTTAATAAAATAAATGCTTAAAAACAAACAGTCCACTCACTCTCCATGTCAGAGCTGTATATGTCAGTCTGTGACGTTGGCTGTCCCATCCTCCCCTCCGGTCCACGCTGCTCTTATCACTGAATCTCTGGAGGAAACAGAGAGCCGCGGGAAACTCATGTGAACTGTCAGCCTCTGATGATGAAGGCGTGGTTAAGCCTCCAGAACAATCTGATTGGTCACAGCATCCCAGGCTGACAGCTCACTGCAGTCTCCCCGCAGCTCTGTATTATTGGCTTACTCCAGAGATTCAGTGATAAGAGCAGCGTTGATCGGAGGGGAGGATGGGACAGACGACGTCACAGACTGACATATACAGCTCTGACATGGAGAGTAAGTGGACTGTTTGTTTTTAAGCATTTATTTTATTAAAAATGTCTCCACCAGCAGCTGCTTGTTGCCTCTCTCTCTATTTTAATTGCTCCCCCCGCCCGCAGATCTGATCTCCCTGCTGTCCGGGTCCCCCTGTGTGCTGGGGATCGCCGCTGCGGGCCATTTATAACCAGTCCGCAGGCCGCAAATGGCCCGCTGGCCGGTACTTTGAGACCACTGGATTAGATAGTGGCAAGTAATGTGCATGAATGCAATTTTACATTCTTAAGGTAATAGGAATAAAAGTGACACAATTTTTTTCTTTTTTTCAAAAACAGTGTAATAATAAAAAAATAAATGGGGGCGCGTTTAACCGCCTAACGACGATATACGTCGGCAAAATGGCACGGGCAGGCAGAATCACGTACCTGTACGTGATCGTGCATGTGCCTGCCTGTGGGTCGCGCGCGCGCCGCTAGCGGCGCGCTCGCGACCCGGTCGGGAGCTCCGTGACCCGATCGCCGCTGGTGTCCCGCGATCGGGTTACGTAGCTGAAGAACGGGGAGAGGTTTGTGTAAACAAACCTCTCCCCGCGCTTCCTACACTGACTGTCAGTGATCGGCGGTTCCCTGTCATCGGGAACGCCGATCAATGACGTCACACGTACAGCCACGCCCCCCTACAGTAAAATGAACACAACACGTCACACTGACTCCTCCCCGCCCCCTAGTGGTTAACCCCTTCACTACAACTGTCATTTACATAGGAATCATTGCTATTTAAATAGCACTGATTTCTATATAAATGACAAATGTCCCAAAAATGTGTCAAAAATGTCCGATGTGTCCGCCATAATGTCGCAGTCACAATAAAAATCGCTGATCGCCGCCATTACTAGTAAAAAAAAAAATATTAATAAAAATGCTATAAAACTATCCCCTATTTTGTAAACGCTATAACTTTTGCGCAAACCAATCAATAATCGCTAATTGCAATTTTTTTTACCAAAAATATGTAGAAGAATACGTATCGGCCGAAACTGAGGAAAAAAAATGTTTTTTTATATATTTTTTGGGGATATTTATTATAGCAAAAAGTAAAAAATATTGCATTTTTTTCAAAATTGTCGCTCTATTTTTGTTTATAGCGCAAAAAATAAAAACCGCAGGGGCGATCAAATACTACCAAAAGAAAGCTCTATTTGTGGGAAAAAAAGGACGCCAATTTTGTTTGGGAGCCACGTCGCACGACCGCGCAATTGTCAGTTAAAAAGACGCAGTGCCGAATCGCAAAAAGGGGCCTGGTCCTTTGGCTGCCAATTGGTCCGGGGCTGAAGTGGTTAAAAAAAACATTTTTCTTATTTATTTTGCCTTTTATTTTTACACAGTTTTAAAAAAAAAAAAAAAAAATTGTGTCACTTTTATTCCTATTACATCCCTTGTAATAGAAAAAAAAGCATTACAGGACCTCTTAAATATGAGATCTGGGGTCAAAAAGACCTCAGATCTCATGATTACCCTAAAATGCAATAAAAAAAATGTGTCATTTAAATTATTATATCTTTTTTTTAAACAGCCTTTTAAGAGCTATGGGCGGAAGTGAAGTTTTGACGTCGCTTCTGCCCTGAAATGATATGGAGACGGGTGGGGGCCATCTTCCCCTTACTCGTCTCCATACCCAGCAAGGTTGAAGAACCGATCGTCTCCGGTAAGAGGCGAATCAGCCACAGAGACCTCTCTTATCGGATAGCAGACCGCCAGGCCGATAGCTGCTGCCATAACAACGATATTCCTCTTCAAACTTGGGACGTATATCGGCGCGCGGCGGTCCGGAAGTGGTTAACGACATGGGAAACCATTCTTCTTTGTCATAACTACCTTGAGATGCACCTGCCCCTAAATCTAGGGTGAATCAATATAGATATCATTGCTATGTAATGCTTTCTGCATATCCGTATCCATACATTGAAGCTAAAAAGAACAAAATCAGCAAAAACTAGGGGTTAAAATGGGACAATTTTTATTTAAAAAAAAAACTAAATTTTTACTAGCCTAAACAATAATAATCTTATATTAATCATGAAACTGGCAAATGATGTAAGATTTATTTACATAGGAGCCACGGTCTGTGCTACTACAGCAAAGACTACATGGCTGTCACTTTACCAGGTACAGCAGAATGAGAGGGAGACCAGCACCAGGGGATATAGGCGTATATTGACTGGTTTGCGCAAAAGTTATCGTGTCTACAAACTATGGGATAGATTTAGGGAGTTTTCGTTTTTTTTATTGTTTTTACTGGTAATGGCGGTGATCTGCAATTTTTAGCGGGACTGCGACATTGCGGTGGACAAATCTGACACTTTTTGGCAACCAGTGACATTGATCAGTGCTATAAAAATGCACTGATCAATGTATAAATGACACTGGCAGGGAAGAGGTTAACAGTAGGGGGCGATCAAGGGGGTTAAATGTGTTCCCTCAGTGTGCTCTAACTGCAGGGGGATGGGCTGCTTGGGACATGACAGATATAGCTGTTCCCGATCACTGGGAACAGCAGATCTCTGAGATGTCCCCTGTTTACAATGCCCGAACCCCATTCTGCCTCTGTATACATCGTTTGCGGGCAGCCGGCAGATATCGAGTCCGCCAGACGAGGGTCAAGATATCAAATCTCTAAAGTGAATATTGTGAAAAAGCAGTACAGCGCAAAAAATTCATTTGAAATCTGAATATGAAAAAATACTTCCTATCGAACCCTATTAGGCAATCGAGTGTCCCAGGAGGCAATAATTCTAGCCTTCGAAACAAATCTACCTTTAATCCTCTTAATACTGACTGTGACGGAACGTCCCTACACTCCTCTTGAGTGCGTTTGTCATATATCACTTCCTCCCAGTCTGGATATAGATATCAGATATTCCAACCGCTCCCAAGCACCAAACGAGACGAAACTTGCTTAGTGCTAGCATGGACTCTTATTACAAAACCAATCTGACATTTATATACAGTAGAAGAGGAGATCCCCCCTCCTGCTCATATTACTCTAACAATACACCTGTAACAACTTAACATAAACTAATTAACTAATCCCTTTAAGCAGCCGATGTGACTCATCAGGATTTCACTACAGGTCAGACTTGTCACAGAGCTAAACACAGTTGATTATAAATTATCATAATTACCACCACAAGACATTTCATCACAATAGCAGGAGACCACCAGTAACAGACGGACCGTCTCCTACATTGTAGGAGAGGTGATCAGCTCTCTCAATTAACATCTTGAGTTCATGACACTAGCATCTGACAGTGTGTGTCCCAACAGCATGAGACCACACACATTATATATACACATATATACAGCATTGAATCTGACTGGGGTTGGGGTTCTCCTTCACCCTGTGCCCCTTAAAATCCAGGGCCCATAATCGGTTGGCAGGAGGCTCGCATTTAGTCCTCTCAAAAAGCATGTGTCCTGGCTAGGTCTGTCACATTTCTCCCCTTTCGGCAGGAGACTAACACAGGAGGAGACCCCAGACGGGTTGACTCCGAAGTTAGTCCATAGTTCCAGTCCTCTAATGCCTGTACCCACACAGTATCCCAAACAAATAGTTTTAAACAGAGCACTACTCACCCAGCCAACCTCTGCCTCTCTCAAAGAACATATCTGACGCTGGGGAGAGGCCTAAACTGGCCCTCCTCCCTGGAGTCTTTTCAGCCGCTGGAGAGAAGACAGGGTGACTGGGCTCAGTCTGTCATGCTGTTGGGCATATGGGCCTACTGCCCAGCATCCCTGGGGTATACAGGTGGAGACTGAATTCCCATCCACCTTTACAGGAAATCTGTCCTGTGTCAGTTGAGGGCAGAGGCCAGCAGCGCTCTGTTCCGTTGCCAGCAGTTCAGCTGGGCGTAGGAGCTTCCCTACATCATCTGCTCCAGCTAACTGTTGGGGAGAGAGGCCGACTGCCCCAGCTCCCTGGAACTCTGCAGCTGTTACCGGTGCTGGGCAGAGGTTGGTAGCACTCTGCCCGGTTGCCAGCACTTCTGGTTTTCTGTTAGTGGAGACCACAGGCCCATCCACTGACACCAGATCAAGCTGCAGTTGTGAAGTGCAGATTGCATTCTCTCCTTGGGTCCTGAGCTGCTGCTCGGGAGTGACCACCACCTCCTCACCCTGGGCCTCCAGAACTGCCACAGGTGTGGGACAGAGGTCTTGGACCCTCTGTTCAGTTACCAGATCTTCAGCTGGAGAAGTTTGTTGTAACTCCATAGGTGCTGCTGGCAGAAAATCACATGTCCCTGTCAGTGTTGTGGGAGAAAGGCCGACCACCTCTTCTCTCAAGAAGGGCGAAGCCACTGTTGGTGCTGAGCAGAAGTTAGCAGAGCTCTGCCCTGTTGTCAGCACTTCAGGTTTTGGGACGACAATCTCCGGAGTTTCCACTGCCGAAACTCTGGCATGCTGCTGAACGTGTTCTAGCAGTTTCCTGTATGCCCTTTCCAGATCGCTGTTCCTTCCTTAACAAATGGTCCAGATCAGGTTTAAGCTCTGAGACCCCTGCAAGACCGAGCATAGCCTCTCCATATTCTCGCAGGTCCTCAAGAGTAGGTTCCCCTTCATCACCAAACATAAACGATCTGTAAGGCTCTCCCACAGCAATCCAGGGCCTCCAAAGTCATATCCCTCCGGAGAGCATTCTGTTGTCTCCCCTAAATATCCCTGCTCTGCGTGACATTGCAGAGCCCGATAATGATTGTCCAGCTCTATCTCCTGCTGGACCAGCCTGTCCAACTCAGTCACCCATTGCTCCTGGGGCTGCTCTCCCAGGAATTCCATCCGCAATGCCCGTTGGTCACTGGCCCCTTGCTCTTGGGTTGGAAAGCACTTGCCCTGTTTTATTCCAGCGAGCTGGAGGGCTCCAATCCAGAGCTCCACCCGAATCTGCTGCCTGAGCTCTAGGTATTCCTCCTCAGACACAGTCCCTGTGTATGCTGCAAGGATGATCCGCAGCAGCCCCGGGAACTCTGATGCCAGGTCCATATCTCCGCTGGGGTGACCGAAGTCTGCTATCCTTATCTTGGATCCCGGTGGAGGTTTGGATGTCCCAGACTGCAGGAAGCACAATCCCACTGCTTGCCAACAATGTGACGGAACGTCCCTACACTCCTCTTGAGTGCGTTCGTCATATATCACTTCCTCCCAGTCTGGATATAGATATCAGATATTCCAACCGCTCCCAAGCACCAAACGAGACGAAACTTGCTTAGTGCTAGCATGGACTCTTTTATTACAAAACCAATCTGACATTTATATACAGTAGAAGAGGAGATCCCCCCTCCTGTTCATATTACTCTAACAATACACCTGTAACAACTTAACATAAACTAATTAACTAATCCCTTTAAGCAGCCGATGTGACTCATCAGGATTTCACTACAGGTCAGACTTGTCACCGAGCTAAACACAGTTGATTATAAATTATCATAATTACCACCACAAGACATTTCATCACAATAGCAGGAGACCACCAGTAACAGACGGACCGTCTGCTACATTGTACAGAGGACAAGGTGATCAGCTCTCTCAATTAACATCTTGAGTTCATGACACTAGCATCTGACAGTGTGTGTCCCAACAGCATGAGACCACACACATTATATATACACATATATACAGCATTGAATCTGACTGGGGTTGGGGTTCTCCTTCACCCTGTGCCCCTTAAAATCCAGGGCCCATATTTGGTTGGCAGGAGGCTCGCATTTAGTCCTATCAAAAAGCTTGTGTCCCGGCTAGGTCTGTCACACTGACAGTAAATATTTGGAGGTATTTAAGAACATGCTTTTCAGTGATTTGGATAAAATGAGGATCCGTAAAGTGGTTGATCCTCATTATATCAAACAGGGCATGTTATCATTGGAAGAAAGAAATTAAATTATCATGCGTCCAGCAGATAAGGGAGGAGGCCTAATGATTCTAGATAAAGCCAAGTACTTGGCTGAAATGAATAGATTGCTAAGTGACCAGGAGACCTACCAAATTCTTAATAAAGATCCTATGTTAAAATACAAGAACAAATTACACTGGCTGATAGAAGAAGGGAAAGCTGTCAATGTGCTAAACAAAAAGGAAGCGCTCTATTTGGATCCACTTTTTTGTAGGACCCCCATTATATATTGCCTACCCAAGATCCATAAGGATTGTGCTAATCGTAGGCTAATCGTGAATGGAATAGATTCCATCTCATCTAGGGTAGGTCAATATATTGACAGTTTCCTCCAACCGCTGGTGTCCAAAACAGAGGCATTCCTCAAAGACAACAAGCATATCATTCAAATTATTGAGTCAGTGAGGTGCTCCCCTTCAAGTATCCTCGTTACAACTGATGTTGGATACCTGTATAGGATCATTGGGCATGATGATGCCCTCTCGTCGGTGCAGTGGGCCATGTCTTCCTTTTCTGATTTCTCAGAGATTCATGGCAATTTTCTTTTGAAGAGTCTGAAGTTCTGTTTAGCCAAAAATGATTTTTGGTTTGGTCACCAATTTTACTTACAGTGTAGGGGTGTGGCCATGGGGGCTAGGTTTGCTCCTAGTGTGGCCAACCTCTTCATGGCCCACTGGGAGGAGGTTGTGATCTTCAAAACTGCCCCCCACAACTAGTCTGTTATAAACAATACATTGATGGCCTTATTATGATTTGGGAGGGGGACCAAACCAGTCTTGATATGTTTGTACAGAAACTGGACTCCAACACAAAAAACATCATATTGTCTTGGAATTTCAGTAAAGAGAAAATGGTTTTCCTTGATCTGGAAATATGGAAGGACACTGAGAGTTTTCGGTTGTGCAATTACCTGAAGCCTACTGATCGCAATTCTTACATACCCCTGGGGAGTTGCCACCATAAATCTTGGTTGTGCAACATCCCCAGGGGTCAGTTTGTTAGGCTCAGAGGTAATTGCACACGAGAGGATGATTTCTTAAAGCGGTTCTGCACCCGTTGTTTTTTTTTGGGCTATATGCCAAGGGCATATAGCTTAATTGGGGGACTTACCTGTTCCATCTTCCATCGCGATTGCCGCCGGTTTTCGTCCGATGAAGTTCTTCATCTTCTTCTTTTGTGCTGGGGGCCATCTTGCCTGTGGGCATGTGAAACCCCCACAGGCACTTTAGATGGCCCAGCATGCACCGCCGTTACTCACGCGTGCGCAGTAACGGCACATCTGCCGACATCTCACGAGATTTCGGAAGATGTGTCCGAAATCTCGCGAGATTTCGGAAGATGTGGCCGAAATCTCGTGAGATTTCGGAAGATGTCCGCACTGACTCCTGGGAACAATGACACCAGATCCCAGGAGACAGTGCGGCCTGACAACGATCGACGCAGAGACCCCGCCCACCCCGAAGAGAGAGAAGACCGGAAGTCATCAATTACAAGGTAAGTAAAAAAAAAAAACACATTTCATTTAGTACTCTTTGCCTGATTTGGAAGGCAAAGAGATTTACTAAATGAAATGGGTGCAGAACCACTTTAACTCAATCACAACTACTATCCTCCAGGTTCCAGGAGAAAGGAGACATAATAAGGAGACACTTGATGGTGAAATCAAAAAAGTCTGAGCTATTGATAGGGCCATCTTGGTGGCAGATAAAGTTAAGGACACCAAGGACACCAGTACCATTGTAACAAATTTTAAAATGGTCTTGAACTATAATGTACAACACAGAAAGTTTGAGAAACTGGTTGCAAAAAAATGGTCTATACTCAAACAAGACAGTGTATTAGGTCCTTTATTACCATCACGTCCTGCTTTTATATACAAAAAAGCCCCCACCCTACGTGACCGTCTAGCCCCAGGGGTTGTAGACCCTCCGGTACAATCTGAGAATAGACTTTTTCCCTTCCTTTCTGGCTTTTGTGTTTTATGTTTTTATGTTACGTTTCATCACAAGTGACGTTTTCAATGGGGAACGGAATAGCGTTCCCCATTGAAAACGTCACTTGTGACGAAACGTCGTATGGGAAGGCACGCAGCGACGCCACCACGCAGACTCGGAATAGGGGACGGGTTACCACTGACCGGCCTGCAGTGTTTTTTATCTCAGTGATCGATTATCTTCAAATGCTTGTAAGTGTTTTTTATCTATTTTGTGGAAATAAAGTTTTATGTCAGTATCACGCTATGGGCGGCGCCTTTCCTTGTATCTGAGTTAAACAGCAGGATATTTCTTGGTGGAGTGGACAGCGCAGAGGGACCTTGTCTTTATGGATGATCGCTCCTAGGCCGACCAGTCACACCAGCTGTTCCCTGTTTAGGAAGCCGTCTGTTTACCTTCTGTGTGCCCTACTAACCTGGCCATCTGGTAAGCGCTCATGTTATCTGGTGGTCGGGTTCAACAATTCTACATGTCACAGTTTTATAATGCAAGAGAGTCACTGTGGTGTTTCTTCCTTTAATCTTGATCAGTTCAGTTGGAAGTCAGAACTCAGGACTTATTAAGACTCGGTGCAGTGAATATAAGTAGTTTTTCTGGACTGCTTAGGATCCAATTGATTTATATAATATACACAATCTCCTCAGGTTGTTTTCTATGAGCTCCTCCGTGGCCATAGACCAAATTGTATTAATTGATGTTCAGGTCATATAACCTTTCTTTAATGTGTTATAATTCTTTTATTATTTCTATTTTTTATTGGCGCAGCTTTATACAATCCTAATGTTCTATGTGTGAGTATCCCACTTCTAGCGGCAGCCCTTTTTTAATTAGGTTCCCTTTCTTAGCGCGGTTTATTTATTTGCACTTAACGTATAGTATTTATGGTGTGTGAGTGAAGCATTTATAAAGTTAGTTGGGTGCTGGGGGAATGGCAGTGGAGGTTCCTGTATCCTAGAAAGCCCTGGGAAATAATAGAGAACTAGGACAGAGTGGCTTCAGTCACTTCATGATTATACCAAGCAGTAGTAACCTTATTTGCTTCTGTGTGCAGGCAAAAGCATCAAGCTAGCCAGCAATACTGACAGTACCAGGCAGAATCAGGGGCATTGAACATTATTGCCAGTGGCAAAGCTTTTTGTTTTAGCAAAATGCCAGTGCCAGAAAGTGTCAGTCACTGGAAGGGACAGTCCCAACAAGTGTTATGAAGCTTGACATTAATGAATCCATGATCACAGAATAGGTGGGCAATGGGCAGATTCAGGGAGACTGGATGGAGTGATTATCTTCAGAAATAGAGAATACTTAGTGACACGTGTAGGCAGGTGCCTCCAAAAGGGTTAATGTGTTTTTCCTGTTTGTGTTGATGTCCTGAAGTTAATTGAGCCGATTAGGTGTAAATTGTTACAATGTTTTTATGTTGCACTGTCCTTGGGTTGACCTGCTGAACTTGGGGTAACTGAGCTGGAAGGGTTAACTTTTTCCTGCACTTTTAACCACATGCCAACTGGGCCATAGCTGAAAGACGGCAACAGCGCGGTCGGCTTGTTCTGGGAGGGCGTCCATATACATCTTCCCGAACTCGTTTCCCGCACGCCCCCTGGGGCACGCACATGGAAATGTCTGTGTTCGCCGGGTTCACGGGACCGGGCGCAACACGGATCGTGGTAAAGGGCCAATGACAGCGGTCCTTTATCATGTGGTCCGCGCCAATAATAGCAGCAATGACTGTGTTCAGTCGCCGGGCGAGCACCCTGGCCAGAATCTTGATATCTGAATTCATGAGCGAAATCGGTCTATATGATTCACAGAGCAGGTGATCTTTATGGGGTTTGGGAATGAGGACAATCAGCGCCTCTGACATAGAGGGCGGTAACTGCCCTGTTTTCATAGCAAAATTATATACCCTAAGTAAGTGAGGTATTAGTAGTTCTCTGAAGTGCATATACCACTCGAAGGGGAATCCATCCAACCCTGGCATTTTATTTCTGGCAAATGATTGTATGGCTTCCCCAATTTCCTCAGCCGTTAGAGGGGCATCAAGAAGTGAAGCCTGATGATCCTGAAGTCTTGGCAGTGAGATATCAGATAGGTAGTCATCCAATTCCACAATCGTGTAATGAGCTCTAGTAGTGTATAATGAGGAATAAAATGCGACAAATGCGTCCATTATCTCTTTGTTTTGTTCTACCACTACTCCCTCAGAGTTTCTGATTCTCGGGATGCTACATGGCTGATAGTCGGGTCTGGAGAGATAAGCCAGCAGGCGACTGTTTTTGTCACCGAACTCAAAGAGTCGCTGATTCTGGTAAAGTAACTTCTTCTGGGTGCGCTCCAAAAGTACCAAGTCTAGTTTCCTGGCCCTGTGCTTCCAGGCTGTGTGTGTCTCAGGAGTGGGGGCCGCAGAGTATGCAGCTTCCACCTCCCCAAGACCCCTTTCCGCATCCACCAGGCTGGACTGAGATGCTTTGCGGGCTTGCCCAATTGCTGCAGCAAAAGAGCCGCGTGTGGTGGCCTTTTTTTTTTTTTTGAAAAATCTGTTTATTGAAATTTTAATATGCATAACATACAACATATGATGCGTCCGCAAGACAACATCCAAAAACTGGCCGAGGCCAACTGTCTAACATAGACCAACTAACTAAAACTTCCCCCTGCTCCCCCCTCCCTCCCACCCCACCCCCCAGTCACATCTCGACTATGAAACGGAGTCATATATTAATTTATACAGGCATTTGTGCTCTTGTAATGTGGGGCCCTGGTGTCTTCTGTATTATTTCAGCTGTTACCCAACTATGTTGTCTAGCACATCATCCTCGGGAAGCAGGTCAAACCTCCAGTACCAGTATCTCGCAACTATTTCTTACCCTACAGTACTGTCAGAATTAAGCCATGAATGCCATACTTTGTCAAATTTCTTTATACAACCCCGACTTTCATATGTGGCTTTGTAATAAGGTAACATTGAATTTACTAGGCCTTTCCAGGCGGAGATACTTGGAGCCACCGTTTTTTTCCAGGCTAGTAGAATAGCCTTCTTGCCATAAAAGAACAGTATACTCAACATTGTACGCATGGCCCTTGAGGGCACCACATCATCAACCAGCCCCAGGAGACAAACTCTAACATTCAATGGAATCGGGACTGATATAAGTTCTGTAATACAAGCATGGATATCCGTCCAGAATTTCTGGACGTGGTGGCAATGCCAGAAAATGTGGTCAGCGTCAGCAGGTGAATGAGAACATCTCCAACACTCCGTTGAGGCTGAGGGAAAAATCTTCCCCAGTCTAGCCGGTGTGTAGTAACTCCTATGTAGAAATTTGAATTGAATCAACCTATCCCTGGCCGACACCAGGTTCTTGAAGGGTTGAGTCCATAAGTCGTCCCAATCCTCGCCCTGTATCTCAGGGACTTCTCTCACCCATTTTTCCCTGCATCTGGTAAAAGTTTTGGGAGTCACTTTAAAGAATTCCTTGTACGTTTCAGAGAGAGGCTTTGTTAGCTCCTCTCTTGTCAGCATCGTTTCCAGGGACGAGGGTAGAGATTCTACTTTCAGTTCATGAAATTGTACTTGGAAAGCATGTCGGACCTGTAGAAATCTAAACAGGTAATGATTGGGGAGGGCATGTCTAGATTTAAGTTGTGAAAAGGATTGTATTTCTCCAAAAGATGTTATGTCTTTTAACGTCTTAATTCCTTTAATCGCCCAGATCATAGGATCTGGTAGATTATAGAATTGGGGTAAGGTTGGGTTCATCCAAATGGGGGTTGAGGGTGACACCCCCTGATAGCTTGGGCATGCGGTTTTCACCGCCAATTCCCAGGCCTTAATGTTTGCCTTCATTGTCAATGTCAGCGGAAGATCAGATCTAGTGCCTCTAAACAGCGCAAATCGCAGACTGTCATAGGATCCCAGATGGGCCGCCTCCAAGACCGTAGCTGCGTCACCGTCATCTGCCATCAACCACCTGCGGGCAAAGACCATTTGTCCAGCCAGGTAGTATTTCTGCCAGTCTGGCACCGCCATACCCCCTTGTTCTCCTGGTTCCTGCAGTACTTTTAGGCCTATTCGGGGGGGCTTGGGGGTCCACAAAAAGGTGGAGACTACACTGTCAAACTTCCGAAAAGTAGCTTTCGGAATCCAGACAGGTGCATGTCGTAGGAAATACAGGACCACGGGAAGAAATTTCATCTTTAGGAGACTTATTCTGCCTACGAGAGACAATGGGAGCTTGGACCAGGTTTGTATCCTCCGCTTCAGTCGCGTAATTAAGGGGAGTATGTTAAAAGGGATATAGTCATGTACATTTGCTGTCACCTGGACTCCTAGGTATTTTAAAGAAGAGACCCACTGGAGCGGTAGATTGGGATCAGCTTTGTCCTTAGCCCCGGGGTCTATCGGCAGGATGGAAGATTTGCTCCAGTTCACTTTCAGACCCGAGAAGGTGGCAAAGCGGTCAATTGTCTCTAACGCTTTTTTCAGGGACTCCCCCGGGTCATCCAGGAACAGCAGCATATCATCCGCATACAATGCCAGGGTTTCATCAATCGTACCCACCCTGATGGAGTTTATGTCTTTATCAGACCTAAGTGCAACTGCCAAGGGTTCTAGGGCGAGAGAAAACAGAAAAGGGGACAGTGGGCATCCCTGTCTAGTCCCCCTACCCACCTCAAAGAAGTCCGAGGTGGAGGTTCCTAGCCGGATTGCTGCTCTCGGTCGTCTGTAGAGCAGGGATACCCACCTCCTGTATTGTGGTCCAAACCCCATTGTCTCCAAGACCTTGAAAATGTACAACCAATCGACTGAGTCGAAGGCCTTCTCAAAATCTATTGACACTACAATTCTATTACTGTCGGGTGTTGGTGGGATTTGCAGGTGCGTGAAAAGTCTCCTTAGGTTTGTGTCCGTCGATTTTCCCGGCATAAAGCCCGTCTGGTCAATATTAATAATGGATGGGAGTACAGTCGCCAGTCTAAGGGCTAGTATCTTGGTCAAGATTTTCAAGTCCGTGTTGAGTAAAGCTATCGGTCTGTACGAAGCACATTCTTGTGGATCCTTGCCTGGTTTCCATAGCAGAACCATATAGGCATCCAGCATGGAATCAGGCAAGGCATCATGCTCGTGACAGTATTCTAGAAGTAAGTTTAACCTAGGTGCCACAACCTCTACATTTGCCTTATAAAAGTCAGCCGGGAGACCGTCAGGACCCGGAGCTTTATTGGGGGGGAAAGTAAAGATGGCCTTCTCGATTTCCTTTTTTGTGATTCTGGCGTCTAAAGCGTGCATATCCGTTTCAGACAGTCTTGGTATGGGTAGGTCATTTAATAGAGATTCCAGAGTCGACATGTCATAGGGGGGGATAGGAGCATATAAGGTGGAGTAAAATTGAACAAAAGTGTGCATAATGCGACCCGGCTCGTCTACTAAGTTCCCTTCCATGTCTTTTATCACCAGGATGCAGGTAAGTGAATGGTGATCGGCCACCAGCATGGCCAATAGTTTACCGTTCTTGACCCCTTCAGCAAAGGTCGTCTGTGCGTTCCTAACCAGTTCTGCACGGGCCTGCCCAGTAAAATGGATAGATAATGTGCGTCTTGCTTCCAGCAGGGCCGCACGTGAAGCTCCTGTAGGAGCGTCAGCATACGCCCCCGCCTTCACTCTTTCTGCTTGTTGCAACAACTCTGTTTCCTACTGGTCATTTTTTTTTCACTGTTTTTATGGCTGAGATATACTCCCCCCGGGTCACTGCCTTGAAAGTGTCCCAAACAGTCATGGGGTCTGCTGTGTCGTCGTTAGATGACCAATACGATTGCATGGCTTCAGTCACCTGAGCCGAGACCTGTTCATTTTGAATCCAACCTGGTTGGAGCCTCCAACCACCCCTCCGAGCCCCCGCCTGAAACGACAGGGTGACCGCAAGGGGATTGTGGTCCGTTAGGCCTCCGGGGAGGTAGGAGACCTCCCTAACGTATGGCAACAGTAGGTCATTCCCGAAAGCCAAGTCAATTCTAGCTGCTGACTTGTGTGCCGTCGAGACATGGGAGTAACACCTATCAGTTGGATGTTTCCATCTCCAGAGTTCCGTTAAATTTGCAACCGATCCCCAGCCTTTTAATTCTGGGGACCCCCTTCTAGTCAGGTTGGAGGAGTCCAAAGCCGCATCCAAGACGGCATTGAAATCTCCCAACACCACCAGTGGCAGATGAGCATAGGGTGCAAGTCTACTCAACAGACCAATCAACAGTTCTACCTGAAATGGGGGAGGCACATATACATTCACCATTACAATACTTTTATAACATATATCCATAACAACCACCACATATCTGCCACCCGGATCAGAAAACACTTGTTTTATCGAGCAGGAGACGGACCTACTTATCAGAATTGAGACACCTCTAGCAAACGTAGAGTATGTCGAGTGTAGGGCTTTTTGGATCCATGGTTTACGTAAGGAAAGGACCCTGCTACCATCCAAGTGTGTTTCTTGCTGGAAGATGATATGTGGTCGGACCTGTTTAAGGTATCGGAAAGTTGAGGCTCTTTTTAGTTTATGATTCAGGCCTCTAACGTTCCAGGAAACAATCTTAATATCATCTGCCATCTATATTGAGATAGTCATATATCATACCGCCCCGGGGCAATGATGCCCCCGGTGTCATCCGACCCGAGGCTCCATTCCCCCAAGGCAGGAATTCAACAACATGCAACAAGATCGTACCTGTGGTGCACAATAGCTTTTGACACCATTTCCTTATCAACTTATTCAGCAAAAGAACACATAGTACAAATTCTAGGACAAAGGAGCTTATACAAGCTTCCCCTTGTCGAGATGTGACTGCAATCAATCCCACCCTTGCTTTTATACCAACAACTCCCCCAACAACTTTGGTTACATTAAACCCCCTAATGAATACATTTCCCCCCAAGTGAACGACTGCCCTCACTAGTTGGGGAAAGGGAACTGAGTAATAACTTACCCACTTACAAACAAAACAATAACATACCCCCCCTGCTGTTATACCAGAACTAACTAGCAAAGAAAAAAAAACTTGAAGAAAAAAAACTTCAAAAAACACCATCGTCCGGTATGCAGCTTTCATTCCCAAACTTACAACACAATCAAAAAAATGTTGCTAGAAGGTCTCCCGACGTAAGATAGTCCGACAAGACCAGTAGATTGTTCCTAGCGTTTCCAGGGAGCTCCATTTAGTCAGTATGATTGGAGCAATAGTCAATATAAAATGGGCATGTAAATGCAAAAAGAACTGTAGCAGGCATATGTAGGATTTTGGCACCATCTAGTGGCGTCAGGTTATAGCAGCCAGACACATACCTAATGTGGACAAAAAGATGCTTTGTATGTCAACAATAATGCATTTGTAGTTAGTCTCTACTCACATCCGTCCTGCTGCAGAATAATGTTGATCAATCCTCACCCGGCAAGCTATGCAAAGAGTAATCGGCAGTCTTAATAAAGGCACAACCGGTGCAACTGAAGAATATTATGGAACCGAATCTTGTACCGTTCTCACGGATTCCTGTCCAGCCAATCACAGGCATGCTGTGGGTTTTCAAAGAATTTCACTGCGCCTTGGTGTTGAATACGCAGCTTGCTGGGGTATAGCATACTGTATTGGATATTTTTCTCCCGCAGTTTCCTCCGTATCTCGGTAAAAGATCTCCGTTTGCGCTGTGTTTCGGCCGAAAAATCTGGGAATAACATTACTTTTGTATTTTCATATTTCAGCTCTTGGGTTTTTCTGGAGGCAGCCAGAATCTTATCTCGGTCTCTAAAATTCAGGAAACGTACCAGAAAAGGCCTGGGGTATTCACCAGGGGGGCGCCTCCCTGTGGGGACCCTGTGGGCACGCTCTACCACATACGTTGACGATTGTTCCCCCAGTGACAGCAGCTGCTTAAAGAAATTTTCAGCAAAGGTGGTTGTGTGGGACCCTTCTGCTCCCTCTGGTAATCCCACCACCCGCACGTTATTTCTCCTCTGCCTGTCTTCAGCATCATCTGCGCGGCTTTGCAGCGATTTTACCATGGCATGCAATTCGGATAACTGATTGCCTTGTGTATGGGAGACATCCTCCACTTCAGATATTCTCTCTTCTGCCACAGTGAGCCGACCCCTGATCTTATCTAAATCATGCCTGATTAAAGTACATTCAGTTGTCAAATGGTCAATGCTCACCATTACAGCGGCCTTGCTGGCTGCAATCGCTTCCAGGATCGGGCAAGTGATCGCATCCTGAGCATTTGCCGGTACAGGAGAGGCAGGCCTGGAACCACTGGCACCCGAATCATTCATGTCTTTTTCGGATGCAGCCATTGCCTTTGCTTGCTGTGCAGGCCTAGTGGAGGAAGGAGGGGAAGGCAAGATGGCGGCGGCCACCCCTGTGTCGGGGCCTCGTGAGGAGCGGGTCTGGTGTTGTTTCCGTGGAGTCTGATGACCGGCTTTTGAAGCCCCCTTTCGCATGACCAGGTGTTCCCCTGCTCAGGCCGATGCTTCAGCGCCCGAGAGTCTTGTTAGTAAGCTCCACAGATAGTAATGAGCTGCCTAACAGGAACAGGGCCTTTGGCAGAGCACAGCTTCTATAAGGGAAGGGAGGGCAGAGCAGAATCACTGAGGCAAGGATGGTGGCACAGGGAGGGGAGTATGATGTCTCAGAGGCACAGAGTAAAGTACAGGGAGGATAAAACAGCAATGCTGTAACACAGTACCTTATGGTGGAGGATGAGCCTGGTAGAGTAGGCCTCAAGATGGCACCTGCAATCAGCCTCTATGGATCGCTCAGCGCTTCCCCAGACCTCCTCGCATACCAGCCTTCTCCCAGGGACTGCCGACAGGAAAATCAATGTCTCTCCACCTGCAGATCGCTGTACTGGAGCCCGAGGATGTTGGAGACAAGGTAGGCCTCAAGATGGTGGTAGGCTTCTGAGGAGTGGAGCCGGCCGCGGCCCGTGAAGACCAATCGGCCGGCCGAGCTCCACAATTTATGCTGGGTTAGGTTCTGCCGATGTCCTGTGACCCCCTAGGAAGATTAAAAGTCCCCCCAGGTGCCAGCAGTAGCAGGATGGCTCCGGATTGTTAGGCCGCAAGATGGCGGCGGCCGGGAGCAGCCCTGTGCCTTCTTGTAATTTTTCCAGCCTCTTTACCTTCCTGCAGCCCCCAGAGATGGCCGATGCTGATGGGCTGCTGTTCACTGCCTCTCCTCCCGCAGATGTTGGCACCCGAGCCTGAGGATGATGGAGGCAGAGTAGGCCTCAAGATGTCGGCTGGTCCCCGAATTGAGAAGCCCTGTGGAGCCCCGATCGGCTGGCCAAAGTTCACAATTTTCACTGGGGCCGGTGCAGAAGATGCCCTGTGTCCTTTGGGGAGAGTTTAAAAACTCTCCAGGTGCTGTGAGCCTCAGGATGGGTGCTGATTGTAACAGGATCAGCAGAGCTCCTTTAGAATGCTTCTTGTCCCTTCTACATCCGGACACGCCCCCCGCGTGTGGTGGCCTTAAAAGCATCCCAGACCACCGTAAAGGAGGCGCTCTGTTTGTTAGTTATCCAATAGGATTTCATTTTGGCCATACTTTGGTCCACAACGGCCTGATCAGCTAGCCACAAAGGGCTCAGTCTTCACACCAGATAGGAAGAGGGGGAGTCCAGGGCAAGGTCTACCATTAAAGGAGAGTGATCAGATACCGCCCTAGGGAGATACTTAACCTCAATCATCATATTGAGCAAATCTGACGAGACTAGACAGAGATCAATACGAGATAAAGTACCGTGTGATTCTGACTGACACGAATACTCTCTCTTATCCGCATGCTTCCATCTCCAGGCCTCCACTAAATCAAATTGTGTCAGAAAAGAACCCAAGGGTGTGGGGGGCAGTATAGAGCAATGCAACCTATCAATAGAGTTATCAAGTACTGTATTATAGTCACCCACTATTAATAAAGGGCTGTCAGAGAACTCACGCTTTTCATGCCCGTCCTCGTCCAGTAGGAGTGAATCCCCACTCTACGAACGCCAATACCCATGCGCAGCCTTCCCAACGGAACCGAACGTGCGGGCGTACCCGCGTACCAACGCTGACCTGTGCGCGCCCTCGTTTGTCAATACGAACGAGGGCACGCACTCCCACGTCAGCACGAACGTGTGTGCGTAATCACGCACGGACCCGCACCTCCACCAATCCCAGCACAAGGCGCCCTATATAAAACAGGGCCTTCACATGGTGTCAGTGCTGGATCGTCTTCAGTCTTATCTCCTGAATACCTGCCTGAAGTTCCTGCCTACCTTGTTCCTGATTCACCTGGTTTCCCTGTTACCCTTCCTGGATTGACCCCGCTTATTGACTGTTCCCTTTGGTTTGACCTCGGCTTGGATTCCTGGACTACGTCTCTGCTCTCTAATTTGGTACCTTATCACCTGCCTGTTGCCAACCTATTGCCTGCTTTTGACCACGAACTTGCCTTCCGCTTTGTACCTTGTTTGCCAGCCAGTTGCCAACCTTTTGCCTGCTTTTGACCACGAACTTGCCTTCCGCTTTGTACCTTGTTTGCCAGCCAGTTGCCCACCTGTTTCCCGTCTTGATCTCGCAGTGCCTACATCCACCTGTTCGGCCTTTACTGAGTACAGTCTTGGATGCCAACGTATACACCAGCTCTCCAGAGGAACCGGTACTTCCAAGCACCAGTCTACCAGCCGCAGGCACTTGCACCCTTTCGTGCCCCAGCACTCCCTGTTCCCACCACCAGGGGTGTTGGGACCGGAACCGTGCACGAGGCCATCCCCAGCATCCGGACTCCGCTGTAAGGTACGTGATAGTACGATCCAGCCAGAATGGAGTCCGAAGGGGGTGCCTCGCCTTTGGAAGCTCTGTGCCAACAGATGTCGGCCCTTACCCTGGCAGTCCAGGGCCTGCGAGATGGCTATCATCAACTAGAACAGAGAGTGGAATCCATGTCCCCAGGCTCTGCAACTCATCAGGCCTCCCTGACATCCCGGTTTTCTGGCTCAGCAACCTCTGCATCAGCACCCACAGTAACGACGCTCACCTCCCTTGCCCTTCAAGTCTCCAGCCTGGGCCAGACAGTTTCCGAGTTGCAGCAAGAAGTCCGCTCGTTTAAAGACACAGTACGCCCAACCCTGGAACCTGTATGCCCGGAACCTTTTGTTGTGATGCCTGAGAAGTTTAATGGGAATCGTGCATCATTCTTGAACTTTAGGATGGATTGCGAGCTGTTGTTTGCTCTTAAGCCTAGGACCTATGCCTCTGACTTTATAAAGGTTCGCGCATCCATCAATCTGCTCACTGGGCTAATCAAGACATGGGCTTTTCAGCTATTACGGGAGAAGAGTACAGTCTTGGACAGCTGGGAAACTTTCATGTTTGCTCTGGACTCTTATATTCCAGTTTCTAAGAAAACCAGTGTTCCCAAGTCTGCTCCTAGTACACGTGGCCTACGGGTACCCAGGGACAGGAATACCCTGTACAGATATGAATCCAAGCCATCCCAGTCTGTGCCAAGCTATGAAGCTCTAAGCCCTCAAAGCCTAGACGCTCCTGAGGTTTTAACCACTCCTACCCTGGATGATGTGGAACCCATGGAGATCGGGGTCATCTGGCCCAAGCTATCTCAAGGTGAAAGAGAGCGGAGAAGAGACTGCGGTCTTTGTTTCTACTGTGGGGGGAGAGGGCACCTTATCTCTCTCTGCCCAATTCGCCCACCTCGGCCAAGGGTTCTCCAAGTGGGTACTATTAGGATCCTTCCCGCTACCCATGAATCTCTGCCTGCTATCCAGCTTGAAGTTCCCGTGTCTCCACTTGAAGTTCCTGTTCCCGTGTGCCCGCTTGAAGTTCCTGTTCCCGTGTGCCCGCTTGAAGTTCCTGTTCCCATATGCCCGCTTGAAGTTCCTGTTCCCATGTCCCCGCTCGAAGTTCCTGTGTCCCCAGTTCATGTTCCTATGTCCCCTCTTGAAGTTCATGTTCCTGTGTCCCCTCTTGAAGTTCATGTTCCTGCGTCCCCTCTTGAAGTTCATGTTCCTGTGTCCCCACTTGAAGTTTCTGTGCCCCCGCTTGAAGTTCTGTCTCCTGACTGCACGTATGCCTCAAATGGGACCGTGGTCCGTAAGCAGGATCTGGAGTTTTTTGAAAGAGCTTTACTAGCGACAAAAGTTTCCCCAGCAAAGACAAAGAAAGAGCCCAAAGGGATTAAGGAGAAGTTCTATGGCACTCTTATTGGCTCTTGTGGTATGGATGTTTTTGACGAACTGTCTGTTCGCTCTCGGGGGGCATACTTAAGGGGGGGGAACTGTCACGGTTCCTACCGTGCCAAGCAGATGGGCAGGCGAGGTCGCATCCCAGGTGGCCTATGAACTTGAACTCCCCGCCTCATACAGGCTTTTCACCGTTCCCGCTCCCAGGGTTCGTTTCAAAGAGGCATCCGGAGGCTGCCCCTAAGGAGGGGGCAATGTCAGAGAACTCACGCTTTTCATGCCCGTCCTCGTCCAGTAGGAGTGAATCCCCACTCTACGAACGCCAATACCCATGCGCAGCCTTCCCAACGGAACCGAACGTGCGGGCGTACCCGCGTACCAACGCTGACCTGTGCGCGCCCTCGTTTGTCAATACGAACGAGGGCACGCACTCCCACGTCAGCACGAACGTGTGTGCGTAATCACGCACGGACCCGCACCTCCACCAATCCCAGCACAAGGCGCCCTATATAAACAGGGCCTTCACATGGTGTCAGTGCTGGATCGTCTTCAGTCTTATCTCCTGAATACCTGCCTGAAGTTCCTGCCTACCTTGTTCCTGATTCACCTGGTTTCCCTGTTACCCTTCCTGGATTGACCCCGCTTATTGACTGTTCCCTTTGGTTTGACCTCGGCTTGGATTCCTGGACTACGTCTCTGCTCTCTAATTTGGTACCTTATCACCTGCCTGTTGCCAACCTATTGCCTGCTTTTGACCACGAACTCGCCTTCCGCTTTGTACCTTGTTTGCCAGCCAGTTGCCAACCTTTTGCCTGCTTTTGACCACGAACTTGCCTTCCGCTTTGTACCTTGTTTGCCAGCCAGTTGCCGACCTGTTTCCCGTCTTGATCTCGCAGTGCCTACATCCACCTGTTCGGCCTTTACTGAGTACAGTCTTGGATGCCAACGTATACACCAGCTCTCCAGAGGAACCGGTACTTCCAAGCACCAGTCTACCAGCCGCAGGCACTTGCACCCTTTCGTGCCCCAGCACTCCCTGTTCCCACCACCAGGGGTGTTGGGACCGGAACCGTGCACGAGGCCATCCCCAGCATCCGGACTCCGCTGTAAGGTACGTGATAAGGGCCCTCCGCTATTGCCAGTATGGAGCTTATCACCCGGTCAAAAAACAGTTAAGTAAGGGTGGTGGAGCATATATACTAGTCACTGTGTATGGCTTACCCAGGAGTTCAAGCACGACAATTACAAAGCAGCCATTGGATCGAGTTTTATATGTTTAATGCTAATAGGTGCTGATTTTTTTTAACACGAAATGATGGGTGCTGATTTAGCTATGAGGATGGATGTGCCTCTGGCGTACGTAGAGTACGTGGAGTGGATAGCGTATGCAATTTTCGCTCTCTTAAGGGCCATGACCCTAGATCCATGGAGGTGGGTTTCCTGCAGAAGGATCACATGCGGTTTATGTCTCGCCAGATATTCAAACATAAGGGATCGTTTCACTTTAGAGTTAAGCCCCCGAACATTACAGGAAACTATACGTAGTCTAGACATGAGCAAAAATAAAGTATGACTAGTGAAACCCAGTTCTCAAAGCCTGCTGGGAGCAACCATAGCCTAAGGTCCAGCGCACCACAAGAAGTGCATAAAAGGGTGAGCGAATCAAACATGTGAAACCACAAAATGCCTTGTATAGTTATCAGTTGTATACCATATCGCCTGGTTAGATTACTAGATAAAAATACATAGAATGGTAGATACCAGCATTGCATCAGAAAAGTGCCCCTTGAATGGATCAGTTGCAGGCCAAAAAGGCCAGCCAAACCCGTAACCAGATATTCATGTATTAGCGAGTAAGATCTGCACAAAAAAGAAAAAAAAAACAAAGAAAAATCCCAGAACGTTCAAAACCACCCTAGCCCTCCCGGCTCTCAAACCCAAACACATGAGAGCTTTATTCCCGAAACTAAAACTGCAAAGCAAGGGGGAAATGTCACAGTCCCACAACCCACAAACCCTGAGGTGTAGGAAGAAGTCCGTAGCCGTGGTCTTCCATCCACGTCCGCACAAAACAAAAATATGTGTTCACCGAATTTTAGAAAAACAATTCCTGAGTTAGTAGGAGTAAACATTTAAGGAGAAACATAAGGTTAATATCAATCGTTAACCTGTGGCTGACATGCCTGGCCCCGTGATGTAGAAATGAGGATGATCCCCAGCTTCAGTGGGTGGCACGATGAGTGATGGGGCCATACATTTGTAGGAACCTGTTCCTGTCCCTCTCCCCCCCCCCAATATATCTCAAACAAATGGGGGGGTTTAGGCCAGGGGTATTTAATTGTGTTCTGCTTCAAGCCACTTCAATGACGAGGTGGTCTCCGGTTTTGATCCTTGTGATCCGGGAGTCCTAGGGTGTCAACCCAATGCGACGCTTCCTTAGGATCTGTGAAGAAGTAGGCTTTGCCTTGATAAGTGATCCTCAATTTTGCAGGATAAAGCATACCATAGGGTAGATGGAGCTGTCTTAGCCTCCTTTTGATGGCCAGTCCTTTTCTGAGTGGCTGCCGAGAAATTGGGAAAGATAGTGATTCCATTATCGTTGAAGGATATTTTGCCTTTTTCTCAGGCAGCCCTGAGAACGGTTTCTCTGTCTCTGAAGTGTAGTAATTTGATGAGGATGGGGTGTAGGGGAACTCTGTGTGCCCGTTCGATGTCGAACAGCCGTGAGAAGGTGGAGGCACCAAATGTGGTGGTCAGCCTGTGCTCCATGAAGGCCTCTGCATCTCTGCCCTCTGAGCCCTCCGGAAACCCCAAGAAGCCCAAATTGTTGCGTCTCAAGCAGTCCTCCATATCCGTGAGCTTGTCAGCAATATAGGTTTGGGTCTGATGCAGCTCCCTAACAGAGCCCTGCAAGGGACGCGTTTCATCTTCTAGGTCCCCTATGCGTTGTTCTGCATTTGTCACTCTATGACGGAGAGTATGAACATCATGTTTCTGGAATGAGAGATCCGTTTTAATGGAGTCTATCTGTGTTGTGAGAGAGGTATGGCTGTGCTGTATAGCCTCCATGATCTGTGTCAGAGTAGGCTCTGTGTGCTCTGTCTCATGGAGTGGGATTGCAGGGGAGTCAGTGTCATCAGGAGGAGAAAATAGGAGGGGGTCAGCAGGGCTGGAAGCCTGGGATTGCCGTGACTCACCCTTCCCTGGAGGTTGTCGTGTTGAGGAGGAAGAAGACGAGGGCTGCCCCCGCTTCCAACTGTGGTGCTGGTCGGCGCCATCTTGCTGTTGGGGAGGCGGCGGCATGCGGCGGAGTCCTGATGCTTGCTCCATTGCAGGTCCGTACTTTACCATCCCTTGATGGGTTGGGTGGTCTGGACAGTCTATTGAGGCAGATGAAACCCCCGAAGCTCGATCGGGTGTGCAGTATCTCCTGAGGATATGTGCGGCGTGGACGGGACTTAGGCTCCCCTCATTTCCGGGTCATGGGCTACCTCCCCGGGTTCCCCCGGCAGCCATGGTTAAAGGAGGATTGTCAGGTGGGCTGTGGTGCTCTGTTGGTGAGATGGGGGCCCAAAATAAGGAGGAGAGAGGCCAGGAGGCTGGGGTTGTCCGTTTGGGTGTGGCAAGATGGCCGCCACTTACCCCATGAATCTAGGAGTATCAGCAGGCCGGTGTTAGCCAGATGTTCCCAGGAGGGCTGTGGGCAGCAGTGGACAATAGTGTGCTGCAGATAGTGTGCTGCAGGAGGCTATAGCAGAGCCAGGGATGCAGATGTACAGTGCAGAGAGGGCCTGGGTGTACCAAGATAGCCGCCGGCTCCAGAGATTAGCCGAAGCCACAGTCTTTCCTGGGGGCCTGAAGCCTGAAATCCGTGGCCTGATTCCAGTACAATCGGCTGGCAATTCAGGCTGGGGCTGCTGCAGGGGATGTCAAGGGACAGGTAGGCCGAGTTTGGAGGCTCACCAGGATGTTTTCAGAGCAGGATGGCAATGGATTGTGCAGAGCTCCTCAGCTACACGTCCATCTTCTTTCACAGTCGGACACGCCCCCGAGTCACATAGACTTTAATGAGGAAAATTTGCGCAAATTTTCAGTCCGTTCGCAGGTTCTGGTGCGTACCGAACCTAACCGTGATCTTCTGTATATATTTTCCAATGTTACACACACTACACTCTAGGGGTCTAAGAGATGCCTCGTGTTTAGGAGGTAGGATAGGACTGTTTCCTGGTTCGTGGATTCCCTTTCCACAGTTGTGATTCGAGGGGGGTGTATGTAGCGCCCACCACCTTTAGGTGGGTGCTAATATGTAAGTGATAGGTAAAATTGCCAGTGCCTTATACTGAGGTCACATGCTTCTTGGGGGAGATGGGAAGAAACTAAGTCCAGAGATTCAGCAAAATGTGATTCCAAGGAGCAGGCTTGAAGGCCTGGGGGTTCAGAGACCCCAGCGCTGGAGAGCAGGAACCAAACCTGAAGGCCTGAGGGTTCAGAGACCTCAGTGCTGGATGGTTCAACCACCACCAAGTCATCCAAGAAACCCTGGGAGTAGTAAGCCAGGCATCCTGGCTGGGATGGATCTAGCCACAAGAAACAGGAAGTAGCTGCAAAGAAGAGGGAGTAGACCGGGATGTCATCTGGACTTTCCTGAACTGACCTGGGGAGGCTTGCAGGAGGCAAGATGAGCAGGTGAGGCCTGGGACTTCCAGCATCCATTTTTACCAAGGTGCTTTTCAGAGGGGCATCGGTCAGTTCATTAAGGAAAGGGACTTAGCTACTCATAAGGAACCAGAAACAAGAGGCAGCTCATATTTCACTCTAAAGCCATTACACATGGACTGCAACAAGAAGAATAAAAGTTATTGTTCAACCTTTATTGACTGTGTCTGTTGTGAATCGTTTCGGGTGGAAGAACGGAGATAAGTTAGCAGTACTGTATGAACTACTTAGCAGCTCCCATGGGAGTATTGCGCTACACAAATAATCAGTGCTGCCAGCTATAGCTGGCAACACTAATCATTGTGTTCTGACTGTGGGGCAGGCCCCCTAAAAAGAGAACACAATGGGTTAGCGGGAGTGATTTGAGGTGAATGGGGGGGGGGGGGGGGGGGGGGGGAATCACATTTTTAAACAGAAAAAATATATACTGTCTTACTTTTTTACCTTCCTTTATGCTTTCCCTTGCCTATTTTGCGAGTAAATATTTTCTTGTCATGACCTAAAATGGTGTTTTAAGTGGAGGTATGTGCTGATTTTTGCTGAGATGGCATATACCATCCTTTGCTACGTTGTTACTCTGAGTAAAACTATGACTGATATATGTAACTAACACTAGGTAAAATGAACACTGCACTATTTAAATATGCACTGTTATATGTCATATAACCGTAATGTTGTGTCCTTTTCTCATAAAACTCAATAAAAAATCCAGATGAGATGTTTCACGTAGGCACTGCGCTTTCTCAAAGAAACTGCTATGCTTAGCAGGAAACATGTCAGAATGAACTGTCAATGAGTCACACAGGAGTAATTTAAATCAAAAAGCCTTAAAAGTTCATCTCCTGTAATCCATAAAGCTAAAGCAGTGCTCTTAGGTGTGTTGCACCCAAACTTTAACACAGTTTATATTGATGCACTCTGTGACAAGTGAGTCCAAAAAAACATGCTCTGCTGAATATTTAATGGTGTCTTTTGTGTAGTAATATACCTTCACCACACCACGTGATTCCACTTCCTTCAGAGTTTAAACTCACCAGATCAGGGTAAACGTTTGTTAATTTTGTCTTTCCCATTTAGCAGTCATAATCCAGAGAGATGACACCATCAATATTTTAGTCAGGTATCCTGAACAGTTAATTTGTTTCCTTCAATTCAGCTGTTCACTCAGAATCTGGTACCACCGCCAATCTTAAATGGCTCATACATGGGGAAAAAACAGTCCTCATAGCGTTAACCTGTTTGAGTATTTATTCTCATAAAAATACCCCCCTTTCTACATGCACTTACAAGAACAACAATTAAAATAAGCATCCAATGGTGTAACCAAATCTCTGTACAGCATAACAGTCTTCGCTCACCGATCCTAGGATTCTTGTCCGCGGTGATACCCGGGTGGAGGTCCATGTAGCTGACAGATTCACAAGCCGTATGGTCACGCACACAGGAATAATTCTCCAAAGCTGCAAATCTGATTGGTTGCACACCAATATTGTCCCTAATCTTGGTCAATTTTCTTTCAGCCATAAAAGTGACGTGGGTCATCCACACCAGGAAACAGCCCTTTTGAAGGGTGGTCTACTGGCAGGGATGAACTCTGTTTCTTTTAATGGCTGAATAAAAATTGACTGAGCCGAGTGAAGTCATTGGCAGTTGGCTTCAGAATAAAACTAGTTCCTGCTGGCTATTTTAATATATGAAGAGTATTATTTAGCTTCTTGGTGTGCAGCATTCCTGTTGCTGTTACAGTAAATTTTTCCTCATATCTGAGATCCTGTCTCTTATCAGTTTGGTTGCCCTTCTCTTTACTTTCTCCAGTTGTCCAATATTCTTTTTTTGTGAACTGGTGCCCCAAACTGAACTACATATTCCAGATGAGGTCTTACTAATGCTTGTACTACCTGAAGGAAAAAAACAAGGAGAGGGGCGCCTCTGAGTATA
Organism: Lithobates sylvaticus; assembly: GCA_028564925.1. Classification (NCBI taxonomy): domain Eukaryota; kingdom Metazoa; phylum Chordata; class Amphibia; order Anura; family Ranidae; genus Lithobates; species Lithobates sylvaticus. Next base: position 88,858,646 of record CM053037.1, read on the forward strand.
TATCACATAAACATTTATTGAAAAAACAATATCCACTCACATCTTAGAAAGTAGTGTTGCATTCAGACATCTCTGTAGATGGAGGGCCAGCAGGACTACAAGTCACAGGAGGTTCGCCCAGAAGCTGTCGTCCTTCTCATGTCCAGAGGGAGATGAATAAGGCAGAGGGATATAGCAGGTGGGGGTGTTTCCTCTCTTTGGTCCTCCGGAGGGGTGGTCACATCAGTTCCAAGAGAAGTCAGATTGGAGTATCACAGCTCTTTAAAGTTCAAAAGAGGGTTCCAGGTGGTGAGAGGGGGGGGGGTTTATTGGGGGAACAAAAGTCTCAGTGTAGAGTTAAAATAGTTTTCCAAAAGGAAAGAAGGGATGGAGGGTGGGGGGACGTTTAAAGCCCAGTTGCCTAGTTGCTTACTGCAGTGTCTGTGCGGCCAGGTTCGTTACCAGGATGTGTTCAGGCACGGCCGTGTCTACGGTGTCGGAACGAGGCTTGGAGCGCAAACAGTACTAGGCGCCGGGGCGTGATGTCATGTCTCTGCGACGCGTTTCCGAGCTGGCAACGCTATAGATGGTCAGTATAGCGGCGCTCCTTTCTCAAGCAAGGGGGCGCCGCTATACTGACCAATGTGCCTGAACACATCCTGGTAACGAACCTGGCCGCACAGACGCTGCAGTAAGCAACTAGGCAACTGGGCTTTAAACGTCCCCCCACCCTCCATCCCTTCTTTCCTTTTGGAAAACTATTTTAACTCTACACTGAGACTTTTCTTCCCCCAATAAACCCCCCCCCCCTCTCACCACCTGGAACCCTCTTTTGAACTTTAAAGAGCTGTGATACTCCAATCTGACTTCTCTTGGAACTGATGTGACCACCCCTCCGGAGGACCAAAGAGAGGAAACACCCCCACCTGCTATATCCCTCTGCCTTATTCATCTCCCTCTGGACATGAGAAGAACGACAGCTTCTGGGCGAACCTCCTGTGACTTGTAGTCCTGCTGGCCCTCCATCTACAGAGATGTCTGAATGCAACACTACTTTCTAAGATGTGAGTGGATATTGTTTTTTCAATAAATGTTTATGTGATATATACTCAGAGGCGCCCCTCTCCTTGTTTTTTTCCTTCAGCTTTTATTGGACCTGGCTTCAGGCCTCTTCGGTGGCAGCCCTGACGACCCCCTATGCCCCATTGCGTATACTGAACATACCCACCCAGTCGCTTTACATTTCCCCTCCCCCTCTCCTTTTTCTCTGGACTATTAGGAACCTCTTGCATACATACGAGGTATTGTGACTATGCGCCTTTTTTACTTGTCTTGTACTAACTGAGGCTTGGTCTTGCACACTTGATCTCGCAATTAGGCAGTGCAGTAGGCTAACCTATCCCCCCCCCAACTGTAGCCCCCAGAAATACTCCCTAAGCAATAGAACACTAACTGAGCAGGTAGTAATTATTTTCCTTCCCTAATAAAATCTATATTCTACAATAATCAATAACAAAACATATAGTTATCTGTCACTGTATAGCTACTAATAGTTTGTGACATTCAACTGAATAGTTCTGTAATGTTAAAGATATTTTCCAAGTGGCTTGTTTAGTTCTGAGTGTCAGGATCATATCCCAGCATTTACCATATATCCACATAAAAAGTACAATGTAGACATAAATGCTGAGGAATGTTCCTGACAACTTTAATCTGTTTAAAAAAAAAAGAAAAAACTTAAGAATTACGTTTTATAAATTTAAAAAGGCTTTTAAGAAACCAGCCCATGGAGTCTGGTGCTGTCTTCCTCTGAGCCAATTCTTCACCTGGCTTTGGCTCTCCGATGCTGCCATCTTGGGTTTTGGAGACGGCTGTGACTTCCTAAAATCTCACAGCCAGCTCCCTACTGCACAATTGTAAGGCAAGGCAGAGCTTAAGGACTGGTCCCCAGAGGTTATGTAGGGGAGGGGAGGCCAGGCCAAACATTCCTGCCAAGATGAGTATTGTGGAAGATTACTGTTTCTCTAAAAAAAAAAAAAGAAAACGCAGTTTGTTAGAGGAATGGGAAGAGCAGTACATTTATTTTTAAAGCAGAACTTTAACAAAAGAACATACATTAATAATTATCCTACCAAATGTAGTGTGTGTTATGAATTGCTCCTGTTTATACTTGCTGGAGGCTGCCATTTTGTTCAAGCCCAGAGCAGTTACATCCTTATTGGAATCTCTTCCACTTTCCTTGGTCTCAATAGCTATATGTCACTTTCTGTAATTAAAATGTGTGCATTTTCTGCCTTGATTGTATGGCTTGGCTCAGAGGGGAATGCTGACAGAGGCTGACAGTCCTCATAGTGCTGCATCAGCTGCTGAGGGAGAAAGAAGAGAATACAGAGGAGAAAAGATAGGACACTATCCTTGTACATTTTGCTGTCTCCCTGGCAGCAGAGATTGTCCTGTCACCTTCTCTGCATTTCTTTTCTCACTTCCTAATGTGTGTTCCCTTAGCATAGTCTGTGTCTTGTCATAGTCATAGTCTTATTTCCTTGTCTCCTCTGCAGCAGATAATCTTTAAGCTGTCAGCAGATCGGCCTCTAGTGACTCACTGATTATCAAAATAGTGCAGAGAATATAGGACAGAGCAGAGTAAGACAGTGCCTTACTGGATTTTACACAGTATAGGCACTTATTTTTAATGTTTTACATCTGACAAATTTTCTGACTAAGACTCCAAAAGTGCAGGTCCACGTAAAGAAGTGGCTTTACGTGCAGGTCTTACGCTTTAAGAAGTGGCTTGCATAAGATAAGCTGTGAAACATCTTTAACATACAGATCAAGTCCAGTTGCTTGTGACTAACTATGTTAATATTAATGTAACTAATGCCTCGTTTCCACTGAGCGGATTGGTTCGGGTCGGTACAGTTTGGAAGGGTTAGAATGGTCCGGCCTATTCAGGTGAGAGTTTCCACTGCAATTTGGACCACCAGGGTCCATACGGGGTTTAGAAAAAATGCCTAGCGTGGCCTTACACTGATTGGCAGACGTTTTTCTGTCCTCCAATCAGTGGAATGTATCGTAGCTCCGCACTAACCGAACCATTTCATTTTCTATGGCCCCACATCTGAAGCAGGACCCTAAATGGTGTGGTATGGTTCGGTTGTATGGGCCGCTTTCATAATGGAAACACTGAAAATACCATACCGAACCGTACCGAACCGATCCGCTCAGTGGAAACAAGGCATAGCTGTACCATGACCCGAAAAAAGGAGAACTTTCACAAACATCTGTCAATGTAAAAAAATTGGTTTATTTTCAGATTTCCTTTTTATTTGTTTACTCCAAGGTCACCAGGCCTGGAATTTTTTGATTGGCTCTACACATTTTAATAAAATTCCATTACCAATATAAAAATGACCTTTCATTAGCTAAGAGAAATGTTGTGCCTGTGCTATGCATACTAATTAGGATAATAGGAGCACTTCTGGGGGAATAGAGTCTTAGAGGGCACAGTCCATTTAGTACAATGTTTATTCTTCAGGGTGTTTGGTCAGGATTCTCTGGCTTTATTCACACAGGTTCATTTATTTTATCTTGTTACTGGGGCCTGTCACACTCTCAGTTTCATTAATTTTCTCCTGATTGATTGCAATAATGCTCTCTAAAGTCAAGTTTGACTCGTGTAGTACATTGGAAGAATTAAAGCATTCTGCTTCCTAAAGGTCAATGAATCCTACTTTATTTCCATTATGTAAACATGAATATATAAAACAGCAACAAAGCCATCCTGAAAAATACAAAGACCCTTATTTACAGAAATATTTAATTCTACTGCAAGAAGAAGAAATGCACAGAGTGCGTTTTTTTTTTTTTTTTGCTCGTATTTTTTTAATTCTTTAACGAAAGATATGGATTAACAATCATATAACAAAGGAGCTCGGACACTGGTGAGGGAACATAGAAAGGCCAATTTGTATATCAATTAAAAAAAGGTTGTGATGTTTGTGATTTTTAAAGATGTTAAAGATTGTGCCTGTTTTAGCAAGATAAGCTGTGGCCCAAAAGAATGAAAAATCTTGATATCAGTCACTTGACCATAATACAGCAACCAAGGAAAAAAAATAAAATAATATAGTGTAGTGAAAAGAAGACACTTGTTTGGGACTTTATATGAGGTCAACACCAGATAAGTCATGTACCTGAATCCCTATCTATTGAAAATTGTGGGGGAAGGGGTGCAAAGGGGGCAAGTTAGACTTTGTATGACGCATGAAGTCTCCGGGACAACCAACTATCAATAGTATATATATATATATATATATATATATATATATATATATATATATATATATATATATATATATATATATATTTTGGTACAATAGGACCATGAATAACAGGATAAAAACAGTAATTGATAGTGGTAATAATACCCATAAATTTCATCTGTATACACTTACATGTTGATTAATAATATATATATAGTTGAAGTGACTCTTTTATCTGCATAGGTGTATTAGGAAAGAGACCCTAAGTTGGTGGTATCTCAATCCTATACCCCAAATTTTGTATAGAATATGTCATGATCATTATAAATAATATGTAGCTACAAACACGGCTTCAAACTATCTCAATGCGTTTCGTGGTTTGGTGTTACCACTCATCAGGAGCAGGCACGCGATAATGATCTAAAACAAAATACATAATTATCCATGAATAGTTAGCATATGGAAATGATGTACACATTGGAATGGAACCAATCCCATAGTAGTACTTACAAATAGGTCTGCTGTGTAAAGGGGCTACGGTGTGGCACTAAAAACTCGAGGCCCACTGGTAATGTCAAGCATGGGAACTGAGGGAGCATATAGAATGACTGTGACCCACACCAAAGCCTCCCCATGCACTCCATGGTCATAGAGGAAGCAGCAGCAAATTCCATGTATCGCAACATGCTCCCCATGCACACCATGCACTCAAATTCTTTGGTTGACCATCGCAAAGCCTGTTCTGAGTGGAACCTGTCCTGTTAAACTGCTGTATGGTCTTGGCCACTGTGCTGTAGCTCAGTTTCAGGGTCTTGGCAATCTTTTTATAGCCTAGGCCATCTTTATGTAGAGCACAAATTCTTTCTTTCAGATCCTCAGAGAGTTCTTTGCCATGAGATACCATGTTGAACTTCCAGTGACCAGTATGAGAGAGTGAGAGCGATAACACCAAATTTAACACACCTGCTCCCCATTCACACCTGAGTCCTTGTAACACTAACAAGTCACATGACACAGGGAGGGAAAATGGCTAATTGAGCCTAATTTGGACATTTTCACTTAGGGGTGTACTCACTTTTGTTGCCAGCAGTTTAGACATTAATGGCTGTGTGTTGAGTTATTTTGTGGGGACAGCAAATTTACACCGTTATACAAGCTGTATACTCACTACTTTACATTGTAGCAAAGTGACATTTCTTCAGTGTTGTCACATGAAAAGATATAATTTAATATTTACAAAAATGTGAGGGGTGTACTCACTTTTGTGAGATACTGTATATATATATATACTTTTCCTTAGTGCATACTTGTGGCATAATCTTCTTTCAAATATTTCTATTGATGCACTTCTTTTCACTTCATACATTCATTAATTTTAGCACACTCTTATTTACCCTTTTTTCCTTTTTCCTCACAACTTTGGCGATTTAGTAGCAATCACATTACCCATGCCATTCAAGCATGAGTTTACACGTATTATTCATTTTTATTTTCATTAATTATGTATCCCTAAATACTTTTTTATAGAACCCCATAAGATTGCTACTTTTGGTAATAGTCACCAAGCACTGGAGATCTGCACTTCTTGAGGTCCTCCTTTGTACCCCTGGTGGCCGCGGATCATACTCCCACAGTTCTCGGTACAGATGCCCCCTAGCGGCCCGTTATCCACAACATTACATGCTACACCTAGAGCTGAGTTGTAAGTATATTAGGTAGGGATATTTCCTTATTGGGATGGATTCAATTTTTCCCTCTTCCTTTTTCTTTATTATTTTTGCCCAACCTTTAGATTATAGTATTGCTTATATATCTTTTTACAGTTATCCTTAATGTGTCTGCTCCTGAGGAAGTGGAGCATACTCCACGAAAGATTTTAGGATGCAATTTCGTTATTACATTATGTATTTGATTTTATGAATTTTGTCTATTGTATTTACTGTACATTGCTGTATTTGTATACAGCCAGCTGTTGGTCCATATAATCATGTTTTTAATATGCTAGGATCCAATTGAATCATTGACCCAAGCTTTATTATCATATGTATGTATTGTTGCAATCATGGATTGGCCATACTTGCTGGTTGAAGGATGAACAGTGGGAACTTTGAGTGGAGAGTGTGAACAAGTTTTGCTTTTGACTGCTGGTGATTGCTGTGTTTGCATTTTTAGTTTTTTTTGGGGGGGGGGGGGGGGGGGGGGTTTCCATGCAGCTTTTTAAAACCTTTTCTGTCACTTTTTAAACAGACTTTTTTTTTCTTTCCATCCTTCCGCCTACTAATTAAGGGGAGTGGTTAATTGGTCACAGGTGCTTGAGGCCTATATAACCAGTGATGGCACTAACGACGTTACTTTAGAGGGTAACGAGTAATCTAACTGATTACTCTTCCCCTCGCGGTAACGCCGTTCCCATTACTGGGGCGGCGTTACCGCAATTACCTGCCGCGATCGCGGAGCCGTCCGCGGCCTCGGCCTTAGGAAAGGCCGCGGCTTCGGCCTAGCTCCGGAGCGGCGGCCATCTTGGTGCACCCGATGGCCGCAGCTCCGGCCTAGCTCCGTCGGCCGTTTACAATGTGATTGCTCCGTCAAATGAACAAACTGGCGTCAAGATGACGCTGGTCTCCCCTCTGTGTACAGATCTGTACAGTGGAGGGGAGAGATCGGATGGCAGCAGCCATCCCTCCATACCCTGCCAATACTCTGCAACACCCTGCCAATACTGTGCAATACTCTGCAACACCCTGCCAATACTGTGCAATACTCTGCAACACCCTGCCAATACTGTGCAATACTCTGCAACACCCTGCCAATACTGTGCAATACTCTGCAACACCCTGCAACACCCTGACAATACTGTGCAATACTCTGCAACACCCTGCCAATACTGTGCAATACTCTGCAACACCCTGCCAATACTGTGCAATACTCTGCAACACCCTGCCAATACTGTGCAATACTCTGCAACACCCTGCCAATACTGTGCAATACCCTGAAACACCCTGCCAATACTGTGCAATACTCTGCAACACCCTGCCAATACTGTGCAATACTCTGCAACACCCTGCAACACCATGCCAATATTCTGCAACACCCCGCCATACCCCGCAATACTCTGCAACACCCCGCCATACTCTGCAACACCCCGCCATACCCCCCGCCATACTCTGCAACACCCCGCCATACTCTGCAACACCCCGCCATACCCCGCCACACTCTGCAACACCCCGCCATACTCTGCAACACCCCGCCACACCCCGCAATACTCTGCAATACACGGTAATACCCAGCCATACTCGTCGATACCCAGCCGTACCCAGCTATACTCAGACAATATTACAGTTGGGGAGATGAAGTGGATATTACAGTGGGGGAGATTGTGGATATTACAGTGGGGGCTTTATGGTGGTGGAATTTTCAAAGGTTTTTGCAAATTCAATTATTATTTGCTGATCCGAAAGATCATCCGATCGGTGACTCTGCAACGATCCGATCCGTGAGTTTGGGGGGGACAGATGTACAGAGGGGGAACAGATATATGTGTGTGGGGGGGGACAGACGTGTAGTGGGGTACAGAGGGGGAACAGATATATGTGTGTGTGTGGGGGGGGACAGATGTGTAGTGGGGTACAGAGGGGGAACAGATATATGTGTGTGTGTGGAGGGGACAGATGTGTAGTGGGGTACAGAGGGGGAAACAGATATATGTGTTGGGGGGGAACAGATGTGCAGGGGGGTACAGAGGGGAAATAGACGTGCAGGGGGGAACGCGCCCCTTGCTTACAGTAATACTAGACCCGCCCCTAAGAATATTAAAAATAAAAGTCAGTTACTTTGCTGAGTAACTAATTACTTTTCCAATGTAGTAACTGAGTTACTAACTCAATTACTTTTTTGGGAGAAGTAATTTGTAACTTAACTAATTACTTTTTTTAAGTAAGATGACCAACACTGTATATAACTTTCTGTAGAACCCATTTTAAGCCTGCTCATCTTTGAGCTTGCCACATTTTTGCTTGCTTGAACTCTGACCAAGTGGTGAGTTAAAAACCAGAGTTGAAAACAGGAGGTTATAACAGCAGTCATCAAACCTGTAAGTAGCATCTGAAATGTCCTGTTAGTAATATTATTATTGTAACCATAGGGGTGACCGTAGACACAAGCCCTGCAAGTGTCAGATTGCATGGGAGATTGAGCAGAGCAGTCATAACTAGAGTTGAGCGGACACCTGGATGTTCAGGTTCGACGGGTTCGGCCGAACTTCGGAAAAAAAGTTTGAGTTTGGGACCGAACTTGACCTGAACTTCCCCCCGAACCCCATTGAAGTCAATGGGGACTTGAACTTTTGAGGACTAAAATGGCTCTAAAAAAGTAATGGAAAGGGCTAGAGGGCTGCAAATGGCAACAAAATGTTAAGAGCATGGCAAGTGCTCTGCAAACAAATGTGGATAGGGAAATAACTTGAAATAACATAAAAAAATAAAATAATATGCTGCAGGACCCCTTCTCAGCAGAAGAGGTACAGGAAGTCATTAGGAACCTCAGAAACTCAACGGCACAATGCCACACATATGGTGGGAATGCTCCAGAATACGCCCTTTCTGGAAAAAAATATTCAATTTAATGGATAAGCTAGTGGGAAAATAAAATACTTTGAAATTAAAAAAATTAGGGTTGCGGAAATTAACGAATAATTGTTCGAATCGGTAATTTCTTTGATCGATCAAAATTATTTTGATCAAGGACCATCCGCGGTCCCGCCCATAGAAAAGGCCGGGGCTTCGGCCTAGCTCCGGAGCCGCAGCCATCTTGGTCCACCCGTCGGCGGCCTAGTATCGGCGCGATGACGTCATCATCGCCCGCCTGCTTGTGCCGTCTACTCTGAGGACGGATGGGTCTGCCTGCTGAGCAGACAATTTTGAATATTAAGGTATGGGGGAGATGTGTCGAGATGTAGACCTTACAGTATGGGGAGATGTAGACATTACAGTATGGGGGAAATGTGGACATTACAGTATGGGGGAGATGTGGACATTACAGTATGGGGGAGATGTGGACAATACAGTATGGGGGCAGATGTGGACATTACAGTACAAAAATTGAAAAAACTGTATGTGCGTTATAATTAATCTAAATTAGTCGATTAATCGATTAAAAAAAACGCTTAATCGAACACAAACATTTTAATCAGTAACAGCAGTAAAAAAATAAAAAATTATAATCTTGACCTAGGAGGACGAGGTCCATATGGTTGAGGTGGCGGTGGATGTGGCTGTGTAGGTGGAAGTGGCGGTGGAGGAGGACGAGGTAGCCAACACTGGTTCAAAAATACAACAGTGGCTGGGTAAGGCCGGTGATGTGTCGGATTCTGTCCCCGTCAGACAGCGCAGGTGTAGAATTCGATAATACTTGTAGAAAACGATATACCACTATAATCCAGATATTATCTCATCTCTATGCATCAACTTTGTCTAGTGTCTATAGATTAGTCAGTCTGTTAAAACTATGAGCGCAAGCCACTGTTAATATCACAATAATACCAGTTAACTATGCAACCAAACACACGGTTTAAGATCAATCAAACCTCATTTATTTCCCAAGGAAATAAGAAATCTCTATATATAAGCTCATTATTAGGAGTTACAAGGTTACATAGCATATCACATAGCATACAATCACAATAGAATACAATGGTATACTTAGCACACATGGTGGCTGAGATGGAATGGGAGAGATGTCCGCATGGCTAAGCCTCAACTCATCCTCCAACGTAGGCCTCAAAGATGGCCGCTTAGCAGAGAGACATCTTCATGACATGCTCCTCAACCAGCCTACAGACACAGAGAGAGTGTGCGTCCTGTGTGTGTGTGTCCCTTCCATTCAGACATACACGCCCACTCATTCAAATCTCCCCCCCTTGCCAATCGCATTTGCTTTGCATCCAATGAACACCACAAGAGGTGTCTCTATTAGCCTGGAGCCGTCTTCACCGCAGGTGGGCCTGAGCCAAGCTATTGTTCCTCTGAATACTACAAAGCTTGATATGCTTCATTCCAACTTTGGCAATCTGGCTTACAGCAAACAGGAAGTGAATCGCAGAAATATTAAATCCAACATATTCCGATTTGCGACTAAAAGTCGCATAAAAACCCTTCTTCAGACACGGCTCCTATTGAACAGTCCATAACTGTTTTGTCCCTGACATGCGTTTCCAAACCAGTATCCATAGAACAGACCTTGACTTTCTTAACGCGTTGTGATTTTCAACCTGCGCAAAAACAGCTCCTATGGAACAGTCCATAATGGTCTTACCGTTTTATGCTTCCTAACACGTGCCGCTTTGCCACTGAGTGACACATCCTTCTTCAGCGACAGCTTCCATGTCACCATTATGTTTTTTTGGTATCTTCTCCTTTCCGGTATCTTCAGGACGGATGCAGTACAGGCAAGGGGTATCCATTCATTCACCATTCACCAGTACACATTCAGAGCAACATATCAAGCAGCTCTCAAATGCTGATCTATTATTTAGATAAGTTTCGAGGAGGGCCTTATTCAACCTTATTATTATCCTACAATACGCATAGGTCACTCTATACCATAATACAAATCAACCTTTTTACCATACTATATACATATATCTGTATCCCATCCCTTTACGCACCCCGCTCCCAACCCTATAACCCTTTACTGTAAATATTGATCGGGATTAGGCAGGCTTGCTCACAGTGGTATTGCAGGGCTCTGACTTGGCAGCAAGGTCTCTAATTTGTACACAGAGACCCTACCGTCAATTCGTCCCTCAACTTGCATAGACAAATGGGAGACCCTTCTATATAAATATCGAGTCTAACCACACATATAAATTTGCAAACATGACAAAAAAACACACAATTCCATCCCTGTGCCTGGATTTCAGAGACCATGCCCAGGGTATACCATGCACCTCTACCTATGGTTAGGTTCAAGGAACCTTCCAGCTTTTTGACTAGCGTTACATCGGTATTCTTTAGGACAAAGAAATAAACTCGTCTATGTCCCAAATGACACCCAGGTGCTTCCTCCCCAGCAATGATCCCTGAAATAACTTCCCAACATTTCTACGTTCACCACCATGATGTATTGACCTGGCATATAAAGGACATCATGGTCAGGTTTCCGACCGAGGGAAGTATCAACCTGCTTCCATCTCCTCTGATCACATGTGGGTGATTTAGCCTCAAATGCGACAAGATAGAATCCCCAATCAGTAAGCCCAATGATGCCACCAAATATACAGATCAAGTCTGCACTTCTGTATATTGGATCATACAGCCTAACAACTTTCACAATCCAAACTGGTACAGCCCATCCAGGCATTCGACCACCATTTTGGATTAGTGTAAGCGACGTGTTGTGGCAGAGTCTTACTGAGCGGTGATGCTAACTCATCAGGTCACTGCCCTTTAAACAGAGATTGCCCAATCAGCTTGATGCTGGTTGACACTTCAGCCCGCCACTGCGTGTACGCCAGAGCCCATGACCGATTTCTATCCTGTACCCTCACACCCTCCACCAACCTCTCAACATGGTTCACCAAATCTGGAGCTAATTTACCCTGGGTGTTTTGTGAATGTTATTAAGGATGCCACCAATCTCTCTGAGTAACAAAGTCCCGCTCATAGCTATGGCTGAGAGTTTGTTCCTCAGGATACCAATGTCTACTCCCTTAACAACACCCCTCCCAGCGCCTATTCCCCCCAATATAGTGCTGAATACATGCCTCCTCTTGTGGTTACTCCTCAGAGATAAGCATCCTGCATGCACCTTATTCTGTGTCCGCACCTCTCTGGGAGTAAGTCACTTCTACAATGACCGCACTTGATTCAGCGCGTTCTCAGCAAATATAGGGTAATAGGTTTTATCAACCACCGTGAGATGTTGCAGCGCCATGTGGTGAAGGCATACTGTACTCTGGTAGTCAGCGTTTGTTCCCTTTATCTATCGGAGCATGCTCCTGTGTGTATACACTGGCATTCCCTGTGCAAGGTTTCACCTTCTCAGGTGAGACCTCAACCAGGCGTATCTCCCCCATACAAGGAAATGTTCACCCCATTGATGTGTCACCTGGCACCCTCTAGTCTGGCCAACAGACACCTTATTATGCACAAGTGCCCGCCTCCTGGGTACCTGCACCATATAAATTCCGTTACGTCAATACATGTCATACATTACACAACTTTTCTTATTTCAACTCCTCCCTCCAACAAAAAAAAACATATATATTTTACATTTTCATGTTCTGATGGATTGGATGTGTTATATTCCTTCCCCCAACCTCCAACCCATTGTACGTATATTAATAACATGTTTGCATTCATCAGGAGAGAGTCTAGCAAAAAAAAATGTTTAAAGTCTTATTGATAGGCACAGTCTTTCAGATTCAGCACCAGATCGTCCATAGGAAAAGAAAAAGTGTTAAAGTGAATATTTTTGTTGTCCCGTCTCTCCTGATATTTAGTGGAATAAATTTGGGGCGTGGTATGGCACAGACAAACTGCCAACCAGATGATCATCTGTCATCCATTTTCCAGAACCTTTCCAATCTCGCTCCACCAGGATTCTGGAATTGAAAAACAAGAGCAGAATCAAATTCTTATCCATAATATCTGCTCGCTTACTATATTTACTCCTATTTCCCTCCTTGGAACCCAGGAACTTAGTATTCCTGGCTTCTGCAACTTGACCAAACTATCAAAACAACCATGACCTCTTTAGGCAGAACCCACTCTAAAATGGATCCCCATGGTATGGTCAAAACATTCAAAACAGACATCAATGTTGTTTCTCAAAAATTCTAAAATTAAAACACTAAAAAAAAACATGCATTTATCTTTATCTTTAAGATGTATGCACTAATCCCCTTTCAGGTGGACAAAGCCTAAACCTTTTGGAGCTTTTTACACCCGAACAAAGTAACAATAAAATAGCCGACTAAGCCAATACCCAAAAACAAATTTTTTTTTTCCAAAAAACAAAAATTAAAAAAATTTAAATTAAAAGTCTGCCCATTATCACCCAAGAACAACATGACAAGACAACCACCATACAACAATGACAAACACTCAACTTTTAATTAAAGACATCCATGGATTTTCTCCTGAGAAGAGTACATGTTTTTTTTTATCTGAAAGACAATAAGTTAATGGGAAAAACAACACAAACAAAACATTTGTAACTTCATCACAACATTTGCTACCTCATTTGTAACTCTTTGGTCCATTAATGTCAGATTATTGTTTAAATGTTTTCATTGTTTGCAAACAATTACTACGGTAATTAATGAGCTCATGGTACCATGTGATAATCGATTATGCATTTACAATAACCTAACCCCCGTGTTGGTCTCACTTTGACGGACCTGCAAACAAAACACAAATGTTTAGTATCCAAACCTGTTCTCTTCCCTGATTTCTGGAAAAGGAACACAAAGACAGAGCCAGAATGGTAGAATAAACAACTAGACAAAAAAAATAAAAAATTAAATTAAAAAAATTAAAAACATTAAAAATTAAAAAAATTGAAAAAAAATTTATGAAAAAAACAAAAAAAAATTAATAAAAATTAATATTTTTTTTTTTATAAAATTAATAAAATATTAAACCTTATAAAACATTACAAAAATACTTAAAACTAAGAGGGAAAAAAAATAATCATAACAGAGTTATTTAATTCAGAGGCTCATCCTTGAAAATAATAAAACTATACTGTATATCAAGGTCCTCTATCTTATTCCAAATCTGAAACTCACATCAAACCTTATTCATAGGAAGGAAACTTTGATCAGAGTATTTTTAACATACTTGCAGCTGACTAAGTGCTGCTAGCATTGCTTCCCCCAGTGCTATGTTTGATTTGATTTTATGCAACTGTCCTACATATTGCTTTTCAGTTTGTAGACTCCGTAATTGGGTCTTAACAGGGAACTGGGTTTGCTTACTATGGGCTCCATGCTTTGGATTGCTACCCCACCTGGCCGAATAACATTCATACTGCCTTGGGGTCGTTTTCAGGTATGATCTTTTTTTAATATCGTTATTCGCCCAACAATACTTTGCGATGTGACCTCCCCTTTTACACAAACAACATTTTAGCTCTGGTTTCTCTGCATAGGCCCTTTTTTTAACCTCTTGTGTTGGAAATTCACATTGCTGGATAATATTACTGTGATTGGAATGAACAGACTTTACACTTTCATCGTCTGAGGAGTCATCAGAAGTTTCCATTTCAACTCCTGAATCAATTTCAAGCGCAGTTATCACGTTTGTATTTACGTCTCCAACATTGATTCCCATCATAGTAATATGATTTGCAGCAACAATATCATACGGGTTTTCTTTATGTTCCACTTCTACTTCTGTACACTGAGCATGTGCGGAGGGTACCTCCACCATTGCACCTTCGGCTATTGTATGTTTGGAGGATAAATCCCTTATGGCTGCCTGTGCATCCTATATGCAGGATATGGGACAAATGGCGCTACCTGTATAGGCTACGTACAGTGAGCCTGAAGAAATTGAGAGGTGAATTATGTGCACCTAAAATATTCATCACAGTGTTTTACCCTTCCAAGACAGTAAATAGTGGGCTATGGGGTAAGTGGGGGATTAGCACCCCTAGCTACCCGATATATGTAAACAAAAGGGTGGTAGACATGAAAAAGTCAATTATAAAGGAAATGATAAAACGTGAGGAGGAGAGAGGTAGCAGCTACCCAGCTGGCATATAACCTCTATTCATCCAAATATAACCATAAATTTAGGTTAGCATAGGTGCATAATGAGAGTGGCCAATACCACTAATAGGCTTTAGTGTTTAAGTGGTGCAAGAACATTTATGACAGTGCTAGCCCAAAAAGGGCTTAATTGAATATATATAGCAGTGACAAGTATAAATTATATATATATATATAGCAATCCCAGTTGTTAGGTAAAAAAACAAAAAATAATATTGTGCAAAGAGCAGATATAACTGTGATATCCCATAAAGGGCTTGTGAGTATATATGACAGTCCCAGTGACAAGTAAACAAAAATATGAATGTATGACAATCCCAGTATCAGGTAGAAAATACAATAAATATAAAAAGTAGATAAAAATAAAAAAATAAAAATAAAATAGATGCAGCTCAATTAACGTCCCCAAATGGAAAAGTAATGGATAACTTCCAAAAGGTTCCAAAAGGTTCCAAAAGGGGGAGAACCCACGAAGAAACAGCAGACTTTGTGGCAATATTTCAAACGGTGACTTTTTGTGCTTCAGGCAGTGATAGGTGACTGTGTGCTGCCCCCTAAGGCTCCCTCACTCACCAGACTTAGATACCCCTGCAGGGGTGAACAGCTTTCAGGTATAGTTGTCAAGTGCTCCTCTGGTCTCAGGATACAGCGGGTCCAATACAGAAACTTCCAGCAATGGGTTCAACCGGACGCTCAGGTATGAGGGGGGGATGCCCCCAGCAATTTGGAAGGTGCCTCACGAAAGAAAGCAAAGGGGGAAACCCATGTGTAATACCAGATGGCTAATTGTTTATTAAAAAATATATACTAAAAACAGGTAATGAGAAAACCCAGGGTATCTCGCAGGAAACCGCTGGTTCCACCATACACAATGCAGGTATACAGGCAAAAAACGGAGGGGTTTAAGGCTGGTTTGCGGTTTGCGCTCCACCAGCGTACCAAGCCTCTGAATCCCACACCGGAAATGACGTCAGCACGCCTTACGCGTTTCGTCGTCAGACGTTTTCAAAGGCGACCTCTACAGGATGCCTGTGCATCCTGTAATTCCTCCTTAAGCAGTGTGATAACCTGCAAATTTTCAGCCTCCCTCCTATTCAAAAAAACGATGCAACCTTCTCTTAACTCACACGTTTTATCTAATTCATGTAATCTCTGTTCCAATTCGCCTTTTTCCATCACTAATTGTTCAATCTGATTACGCGCTTGTGCATCTGCATTTTCAACCCTAATTAATATATCTTTTGTTATATTTTGTAGCTGCTGCATGAATTGCTTTCTTTCAGCAAACCATTCTAATTCCTTCTGCTCAGAAATATGCTTCATTCTAAGAAGCATGCCTATCAAATTTGCTAACCTCTGTTTCCTGCCTTTTTTTGAATTTTTTTTAAACGTTATGGCATCATTATGAGTATTACATTGTTTCAACAAGTTGCTAAACTGGTGTGTTAAAGCGCCCTGTGATACACCATCGAATTGAATACAAGCATTTTTTTTAAGAAACTCTTCAAGGATATCCATTGATATGCTAATCTGCAACTAGCTACACTGAACAGTTGTTTAGACAATACACACACAGATGAACAAACAGATAAACAACCCCCCACAGAGACTCAGATAAAAGCTGTTCAAAGTCTAGTTTTTCACCTGTAGTTCCACACAGAAGACCAACAAACAAAACCAAAAAAAAAAATACAAAAATCCGTTTAAACTACGAACCTTTCCAGAAAAGACACTCTTAATGCTGTCCTCTCTTAAATTGCAGGCCACATTGAACTCCTATTGGAACAGAGAGCTATTTCACACTCACACGGGTAAAAAAATAATTGAAAAAAAATATAAAAAAAATAAAAATAAAAATATATATTCCCACTTTTTCCTCAGTGCTGTGTGGTTTGTCCTGTCAATTTACCGATTATATAATATAACCCAAGGGTGATCATTCCCTTTACTCGCCAGTCAGTGACTGGTTACCTGGCCAAACGCACGAACATTTAACATACATACATATATCAGCCACAGCTCTCACCAGGTTCTACGCGTCCGTTTCACTAATGAGATCTTTCACAGAATTTTCATGACCATCCCAGCTTGGTTTCAGAATTTGCGAGCCAGCGCCAATCTTGTCCACACTAGAGACGATTTTCCGTTCTGGATGTTTGAGGATTTGTGTTTGAGACTTAAAACAAAGAAAAATGCCTTAGGTTTGTGAATCCTATGCAGAAAAAAACGATATTCTGCTTGTCCCATCTGGGGTGCCAAATGTAGAATTCGATAATACTTGTAGAAAACGATATACCACTATAATCCAGATATTATCTCATCTCTATGCATCAACTTTGTCTAGTCTCTATAGATTAGTCAGTCTGTTAAAACTATGAGCGCAAGCCACTGTTAATATCACAATAATACCAGTTAACTATGCAACCAAACACACGGTTTAAGATCAATCAAACCTCATTTATTTCCCAAGGAAATAAGAAAGCTTATATAAGCTCATTATTAGGAGTTACAAGGTTACATAGCATATCACATAGCATACAATCACAATAGAATACAATGGTATACTTAGCACACATGGTGGCTGAGATGGAATGGGAAAGATGTCCGCATGGCTAGGCCTCAACTCATCCTCCAACGTAGGCCTCAAAGATGGCCTCTTAGCAGAGAGACATCTTCATGACATGCTCCTCAACCAGCCTACAGACACAGAGAGAGTGTGGATCCTGTGTGTGTGTGTCCCTTCCATTCAGACATACACGCCCACTCATTCAAATCTCCTCCCTACTTGCCAATCGCATTTGCTTTGCATCCAATGAACACCAGAAGAGGTGTCTCTATTAGCCTGGAGCCGTCTTCACCGCAGGTGGGCCTGAGCCAAGCTATTGTTCCTCTGAATACTACAAAGCTTGATATGCTTCATTCCAACTTTGGCAATCTGGCTTACAGCAAACAGGAAGTGAATCGCAGAAATATTAAATCTAACAGCAGGCCCCGTTCATCTTCGGAGATTTTGTAAATCTCCTTGTCCTCCGTACTGCGCAAGCGCTGTGCCTGCGCAGTACGGACCGGACACTATCCGATGGCCGGACAGTTTTTGTCAGAACACCGGTATACATGTCTATTCTGCACAAGGTACGGACAAGTCCTGTGGGATCCATGCCTGCTTCATTTTAATGAATGTGAGCTTGTCCACATTGGCTCTGGACAGACGGCTGCGCTTGTCTGTGATAACGCCCCTTGCCGTGCTAAATACACGTTCAGATAATACACTGGCTGCAGGGCAGGCCAGCACCTCCAAGGCGTAAAGGGCAAGCTCAGGCCATGTGCCAAATTTGGAGACCCAGAAGTTGAAGGGGGCAGACCCGTCATTCAGTACGTGTAGGCGTGTGCACACATACTACTCCACCATGTTGGTGAAATGCTGCCTCCTGCTAAGACGTTCCATCTCAGCTGGTGGTGCTGGTTGTTGTGGCGTGCTGACAAAGCTTTTCCACATTTCGGCCATGCTAACCCTGCCTTCTGAGGTGCTGGCGGTGCCCCGGCTGCGTTGGTGACCTCTTCCTCCTCCTCTGCCTTCGCCTTGTGCTTCCACCATACCCCCGCTGTCAGGTGGGAATGCCACCAGCTGTGTGTCTACCAGCGTGCGCTTGTACTCGCGCATCTTACGATCACGCTCCAGTGAGGTAATTAAGGACGGTACGTTGTCCTTGTAACAGGGATACAGCAGGGTGGCCACCCAGTAATCAGCACCAGTTAAAATGTGGGAAACTTGGCGGTCGTTGTGGAGACACTGCAGCATGTAATCGCTCATGTGTGCCAGGCTGTCCAGAGACAAAGAAAAGCTGTCCTCTGTGGGAGGTGTATCGTCTGTGTCCTCTGTATCCCCCCAGCCACGCACCAGTGATGGCCATGAGCTGGTCTGGGTGCCACACTGCTGTGAACATGGTTCCTCCTTCTCCATCTCCTCCTCATCCTCCACCTCGTCATCCTCCAGAACTGTGCCCTTGCTGCCGGACAATTGTGTACCTTGCGTTTGTTGGTGCAGGAACCCACCCTCGTAGCCACTTGTGAATGACTGCCCTGAAAGCCTTGGAAATAATCCCGGTTCCTCCTCCTCCTCTTCCTCCTCCTGGGCCACATCCTCTTCCATCATCGCCCTAAGCGTTTTTTCCCCAAATCCCGGTACAAGTCAAGGGGAGAACGAAGATTTGCAGTCCAAGGACCACGGCTATGGAACGCTCTACCTACGAACATCCGCTTGGAAAAAGACCATCGGGCCTTCAGGAAAAAACTCAAGACCTACCTCTTCTAAGAAGGAATCAACGCAGGTCGAATCAAGCGCCTCGAGGCGATTCAGTTCGCAGTTGCAGCGCTATACAAATCATTCATTCATTCATTCATTCAAGGAGGCATAGAACTGGGATAGTAACAATGAGAACGGCGTCAACGGCACTGGCCATGTTGGTGGAGTACTCAAAACAGCGCAACAAGGCACACAGGGCTTGCATGGAGGCCCAGTTATTGGTGGTGAAGTGGTGCTGTTCCGCAGAGCGACTCACGCGTGTGTGCTGCAGCTGAACCTCCACTATCGCCTGCTGCTGCTCGCACAGTCTGGCCAGCATGTGCAAGGTGGAGTTTCACCTTGTGGGCACATCGCATATGAGGCGGTGAGCAGGAAGGCCGAAGTTACGCTGCAGCGCTGACAGGCGAGCAGCAGCAGGGTGAGAACGCCGAAAGTGCGCAGAGACGGCCCGCACTTTCTGCAGCAGATCTGGCATATCGGGGTAATTTTTAAGGACCCTCTGGACCACCAAGTTCAGCACATGCACCAGGCAAGGGATGTGTGTCATACCGGCTAGGCCCAGAGCTGCTACGAGATTTCGCCCATTATCGCACACCACCAGGCCGGGCTTGAGGCTCACTGCCACCAACCACTCATCGGTATGTTGTTCCATGATTCTCCACAACTCCTGCGCGGTGTGGGGTTTTTCCCCCAAACAGGAAAGTTTTAAAACTGCCTGCTGTCGTTTAGCCCTGGCTGTGCTGAAGTTGGTGGTGAAGGTGTTACGCTGACCAGATGAGGAGGCGGTAGAGGATGAGGAAGCGGAGTAGGAGGAGTTAGCAACAGGAGGCAAACTGAAGCGATCCTCTGTGGTGGAAGGACATGCGCCAAACTACTATCTGCCTCAGGCCCAGACGCCACTGCATTTACCCAGTGTGCTGTTAGGGAGATATAACATCCCTGACCGTGCTTACTGGTCCACGCATCCGTAGTTAGGTGGACCTTGCCACAGATGGCATTGCGCAGTGCACACCTGATTTTGTCCCCCACTTGGTTGTGCAGGGAAGGTATGGCTCGCCTGGAAAAGTAGTGGCGGCTGGGCACGATGTACTGTGGGACAGCCAATGCCATCAGGCTTTTAAAACTCTGTGTCTCCACCAGACGGAATGACAGCATTTCAAAGGCGAGGAATTTTGAAATGCTGGCATTCAGGGCCAGGGATCGCGGGTGGCTAGGGGGGGTACTTCCTCTTCCGCTCCAGTGTTTGGGAGATAGAGAGCTGAACGCTTCCATGGGACATTGTGGAGATGGTTGGTGACCCAGGTGGTAGTGTTGCTGGCAGATCCTCTGTTTGCAGGTTGGCAGGTGCCACTGTCACTACAGAGGTGGATGAAGAGGCCGAGACTGCAGCAGAAGAGGAAGCAGAAGGAGCCAGAGACCTTTCTTGGTTTTTGAGGTGTCTACTCCACTGCAGCTCGTGCTTTGCACTTAGATGCCTAGTCATGCAGGTTGTGCTCAGGTTGAGAATGTTTATGCCTCGCTTCAGGCTCTGATTGCACAGTGTGCAAACCACTCGTGTCTTGTCATCAGCACATTGTCTGAAGAATTGCTACGCTAGGGAACTCCTTGGACCTGGCTTTGGTGTGCTCGGTCCCTTGCTGCGTTGGGCAGTAGCAGACGTACTGTCTAGGGGACAGACGCTCCGCTCTTGCACCCTGCTCCCTCTTCTGCTGTGCTGGTGGCTCTGTGCGACCACCGCCTCTTCCTCCGAACTACACTGGTCACCTGCATGACGTTGATTCCATGTGGGGTCGAGGACCTCATCGTCCTCCACATCATCTTCCACCCAGTCTTCACCCCTGCCCTCCTTGTCGGTCTTCACCATTGCGAAAGCAGCAGCAGTTGGCACCTGTGTTTCATCATCACCCGAGAAGTGCTGCGATGGTCCTCCCATGTACTCATCATGAAACATAAGTGGTTGGGCATCGGTGCACACAATCTCTTCCACTTCTGGGGCAGGGCTAGGTGGATGGCCCTGGGAAACCCTGCTAACAGAGTCTTAAAAAAGCAGAAGAGACTACGGCATGATTTGGGGCTCAGACTGCTTGGCTGATTTGCAAGGGGGTGAGGTGAAAGACTGATGGACATCGACTGCAGGTGCCAACTCTGAACTTTCATCAGGAGACTGGGTGGGAGACAATGTAAAGGAACTGGAGGCACTGTCAGCAACCCAATCTACTATCACCTGTATTTGTCCTGGCCTCAACATTCATACAGCCTCATTAGGCGCAACCAAATACCGCTGCAGGCTTTGTCGCCTACTCGCACCTAAGAAAGGTGTTTCACTTGTGCGTGTAGCTGGCACAGATCGACCACATCCTCTCCCTGCAACAGGAGCTCCACCAGCAGCACCACGACCGAGGGGCCACGCCCCTTCTTTGACGTTCTCCTCATATTTTCAAAATTTAGGATCTTGCCCTAAATGGGTGTTTTTGCAACAGCAGATTACACCAAGAGTATGTAAATGGTGTATCTCAAAACCTACAGAAAGGCAGCAAATGCTATTCAAAAAAAATGTTTTTGCCCTAAAAAAATTTTATTTGAATAGCACTATAGAAGAAAGATATATAAATTGGGTATGTCACACCTGCAGATATGCAGAAAACACTGCAAAAAATGTTTTTGTTGCACTAAATGTGTGTTTTTGCAATAGCAGAATACACCCAGAATATGTAAACCGTTTATCTCAAAACCTACAAAATGCAGAAAATGCTATTAAAAAAAAAAATGTTTTTGCCCTAAAAATTTTTATTTGAATAGCACAATAGAAGAAAAATATATAACTTGGGTATGTCACACCTGCAGATATGCAGAAAACACTGGAATATTTTTTTTGCACTAAATGTGTGTTTTTGCAATAGCAGAATACACCCAGAGTATGTAAACGGTGTATCTCAAAAACTACAAAAATGCAGAAAATGTTATTAAAAAAAAATGATTTTAGCCTAAAAATTTTTTATTTGAATAGCACAATAGAAAAAAAATATATAAATTGGGTATGTCACACCTGCAGATATGCAGAAAACACTGCAAAATATTTTTTTTTGCCCTAAATGTGTGTTTTGGGAAGAGCAGAATACACCCACAGTATGTACAGGGTGTATCTCACAGTAATATATGCAGTGCTGGTGCACTGAGCTTGCAGATAAAAGTTATATTTTCTCTGGCACTGGGCTCATGGCAGTGTAAAAAGACTGTGCACTGCAACCCAACCAGGGAAATCTCTGTAGATCGCTGACTTATTAGAATAGATTTCTGAATCTGGACTCCTAGATAATTCTCTCTCCCTCAAAGCAGAAACAGGAACCTTGCCCTACACTGTCTATCTTTTCTCTCAGTGCATTGTAAAAAGCTTGTGCACTGCACCCACACAACTAAATCTATGTAGATCGCTGACTAATTAGAATAGATTTCATGAATCTGGACTGGCTCCTATCATGTAATTCTCTCCCTCACAGCAACAGCAGCCAGGAACCTTTCCCTACACTGTCTAAAGCAGAGTGACATGCTGTGCTGTGTGCCTCTAGCTTATATAGAGGCTGGGTCACATGCTGCACTGGCCAATCACAGCCATGCCATTTATTAGGCATGGCTGTGATGGCTTCTAAGGGCACACTAGTTAAACGAATGTTGATTGGCTGCCCTGCAGCTTTTAAAAATGCGCCATTACATTGCCGAACACCGGACCCGAACCCGAACATACAGTCAATTGTTCGGGTTTGGGTCCGGGACCCAAAAACCCAAAAGTCCGGTACGGACCCGAACTTTACAGTTCAGGTTCGCTCAACCCTAGTCATAACCAGTTAACATAAAAAATAAATTAAAAAAAGACTGTGTCTAGCGGGGACGCTGTGTATTGTGATGTAACTGTTTTTGTTGAGTGTCTGAGTAGTGCGAGTACCTGTGTTGTGTGAGTACCTCTGTAGTGTGTGTATGTGTACCTGTGTATTGTAAGTACACGAGTGCTGCGAGTGCACGTGGACTGTGAATACACGTGGAATGTGAGTAGACGAGTGCACGTGGAATGTGAGTAGACGAGTGCACGTGGACTGCGAGTACACGAGTGCTGCGAGTGAACGTGGGCTGTATTGTTGAGTATTAGTGTCAGGAAACTAGTTTTTAGTTAATTTTGGACAGGATATAATCCCCAATCCTCATTAAATTAGTAGGTATGATGACCTGCGGGTGTGGAGATGTGACTCAGTGTACATCTTGTGGTATGTATACGTTCCTTGATCATCCGATCAAAGGCCTGTGCAAAATTGCTGTGCAAAATGTAAGCATGTTGTTTCCCTGGAAGCCCAGGTTCTGAATCTAGGGAAGACTCTCCATACTAAAGTAGAGCTAGGAACGTACCTGGCAGGTGCCGGCAGGGGCCAGCACAGAGGCGGGTGGAGACATAGAGGTGCAGGCACTAGAAAAGAGTAGATGGGTGACAGTCAGGAAGGGTAGAGGGGAAAGTGCCAAGGAGGCCGATCCTGGGCTGGAACATCCCAATAAGTATGCCCCGTTGAGTAACATTGGTGAAACTGGTCAGGGACCAGCACTGCTGGAGCTGAGGGACTCCTCTAGCTGCCAGGGGAAGAACTCCTCCAGT
Organism: Lithobates sylvaticus; assembly: GCA_028564925.1. Lineage (NCBI taxonomy): Eukaryota > Metazoa > Chordata > Amphibia > Anura > Ranidae > Lithobates > Lithobates sylvaticus. The sequence goes on from CM053037.1 coordinate 88,882,597, forward strand.
GAGAGTGGGGGGTCAAAGCCAAGGCAAAGGAAAGACAGATTCTGGTGGTAGGGGACCCAATTCTTAGAAGGACAGAGAGGGCAATCTGTGACAAAGACCCGAAGCACCGAACTGTATGCTGTCTACCAGGCACTCGGGTTCGACAAATCACGGATCTGGTGGACAGATTACTGGGTGGGGCTGGGGAAGACCCGGCTGCACGTTGGCACCAATGACAAAGTCAGAGGCCGATGGAGTGTCCTAAAGAACGATTTTTGGGACTTAGGAGCTAAATTGAGGAAAAGGACCTCCAAGTTAGTATTCTCAGAAACACTACCGGTACCTCGAGCCACACCAGAGAGGGAGATTAGGGAAGTAAACAAGTGGCTGAGGAGCTGGTGTAAGGAGAGGTTTGGGTTCCTGGAGAACTAGGCAGACTTCTCAGTCGGTCACCAGTTCTATAGAAGGGATGGACTGCACCTAAATGAGGAGGGTGCAGATCTGCTGGGAGTGAAGATGGCCAAAAAGTTAGAGGGGCTTTTAAACTAGGCAATGGGGGGGAGGGTCCAGATGTAGAGATAGTCAGCGGAACATATTCCAGAGGGTAGTATGACGAAACATGACGAGCAGAGCTACGCGCTGACGTCATCACGCCTCACGTGACCCCGGAAGTGCGGGTGTTCGCTTGTAATTTTATTGTCGGCAAGTGCTTTTTTGCTGTTTTTGTATATTCTACAGAAAACTTTTTTTACAATAAATGAGCGGTGTTTGATAAAAACGATAACGCACTATTGGAGCTTTTATTTACTTTACTTGCTCCATGCTCATTTTGGGAGATTGAAATTTTGAAAAAAGTGGGCGGATGGTGGCCAACAATTGAGGAGGACGCCCGGGGCTCATTCATACATCTTGGTCAAGGATCCATCTCAGACCCTGCAGAGGGCTATATCTGCTGGCGAATATGACCTTGCTATAATAGGAGGTCCACATCTTCTGGTAAGAGTGTTTATTCCTTCTGGCCCTCGCTTCACGGAGGGATTCGTCACTTTCTCTTGGTTGTGGTTGAAAATTCCGAAAGTTCTTCCCCTTTCTCCAGATCCGTATTACCACAGAATCTGAGATACCTAGCATCTTTTTAGAGACATTATTTCACAAGTCACCTTTATTCACTTTTTTCACTTTACAGAGGCTTTGTCATATGTGCCTTTTTATTATTACATGATTTTTACACTATCAATGCATTATAGTGTGTTTGTTTTTGATTTAAAGTTCATGCACTTTTTATTATGGTTGTCTGGCCAGCTCTTTTATTATCCTTTGCCTTTTTTGAGACGTGTGAAGCAAATCGCACCATTGCTGTTTGCAACATATGTCTGAAGAGTGGCCAAAACAGCAGCCGCTTGGGCACCACATGCTTGACCAGACATATGTTGAGCTCCCATGCAGTCCATTGGCAACAGTACTTAAAAGACCCACACCAAAGTACAAGGCAGACCTCTCCTTGCTCCTCATCAGCTGGGATCTCCAACACCACTATACCTTTTGTCCTCTCAGAGACCTGCACTGAGAGGAATAAAGGTGTAGAATTAGGTGTCCCAAGCACTTGCGGGCAATCTGCTAGTGGTACACCTAAATCCGATTGTAGCAGGCAAATTTCCATACCCCAGTTGCTAAACTGTCGAAAGTAATTCGGTTCCAGCCATCCACATGCTCAGTGGCTGAATGCTAGTTTGGCTAAATTGCTAGCACTCCAACTGCTGCCTTTTCAGCTGGTAGACTCTTTCGAGAATTTGTGAATTTGTGCAGTACCTCAGTGGCAGGTTCCCAAACGACATTCCGGCTGTCTACCGGCATTTGGAAGGCAATGTCTTGGCCTCGTTGGACAGGGCGGTCAGCGGTAAGGTGCATATTACCAGTGACTCATGTTCCAGCAGGCATGGACAGGGACGTTACCTTTCTTTCACAGTGCACTGGGTAACTCTGCTGGCAGCTGGGAAGGATGCAGGACAGGGTGCAGTAATGTTGGAGCTTGTTCCGCCACCACGCCTCCAAAATGCTGGTAGTGGTGATTCTGCCACACCTCTATCCTCCACCCCCTCCTCTTCTTCTTCTTCTATGGCCTCTTCCTGTGCAGATTTGTCCTCCGAACCAGCGGTGCTCCATAGGCGTTCTAGGGGCTATGCAAGCACTCAGGCGGTGCTTGAGTTGATCTGCTTAGGGGACAGGAGCCACATTGGGGCAGAGAATCTGGCAGCTCTGCAGGGGCAGGTTCAGAGGTGGTTGACGACATGCCAGCTTAAGCCAGGAATGGTGGCAAACCTCCTCTCCGCCCTCCGACAGGGACACTTGACCCATGTTCCCTGTTTGGCTCACGTCCTTAATTTTGTGGTGCAGCAGTTCATGGCTTACCTCTCAAGCCCCCCTTTATCCAGACAGTATTCCCGCAGGCCCGCCTATCACACAGGAAGAGGAGGAGGATGAGGATTGTGTCAGCATGGAGGTGGAGCCTAGCACTCAGCATCAGCAGCAGTCTTCAAGGGATCGTTTTCAGTCCCCAGAAACCCATGGACTTGTATGTGACTGGAAGGAGGTGGCTGCGGATCATGTCATCCTTAGTGACCCAGAGGACTCGGACCGAATGCCTCAGCAAACCTACGCTGCATGGCCTCACCTACGCTGCATGGCCTCCCTGATCCTGCTAAGCCTGCGAAAGGACCCTCGTATTCGTGGTATCAAGGAGATGGATCAGTACTGGCTGGCAACCCTTCTTGATCCACGTTACAAGGGTAAGGTTGCAGAACTTATCCAGCCTTCGCAGAGGGAGCAGAGGATGAAATATCTTCGGGAGGCCTTACAGAAAGATTTGTGCAATGCGTTTCCAAAACCTGGGAGGTTACAATTTCTGTCACTGCATATGCTGATGCTGAGTGACTATCCCAGTGATGGCGAACCTTGGCACCCCAGATGTTTTGGAACTACATTTCCCATGATGCTCATGCACTCTGCAGTGTAGTTGAGCATCATGGGAAATGTCATTCTAAAACATCTGGGGTTCCAAGGTTCGCCATCACTGGACTATCCTGTTATGCTGAGTGACTACCCTATTCCTCCTCAATGTTCATGTTGATAGCTTCTAAGAACATTTTTGGTTCTGGAAACCACCACCAGTTCCTAAAGCCCAATTTTTCTGCCCCTGTTTAACAGGAGTGCGTAATTACAATTTTTGCTGTAATATTTTGCAGCAGGGCATGTTCCTGCGCTCAACTAGAGTATCTGTGAGGGGTTGTAGTGTTGTGGCACCAGCATCAGTGCCTAAGGCCCAATTTTTCTGCCCCTGTTTAACAGGGGCGTATAATTAAATTTTTTGATGTAATATTTCGCAGCAAGGCCTGTTCCTGCGCTCAACAAGAGCATCTGTGAGGCTTTACAGTGTTGTGTCACCACCACCACCGCAGCCTAAGGCCCAATTCTTATGCCCCTGTTTAACAAGGGCGCGTAATTAAAATGTTTGATCTAATATTTCACAGCAGGGCTTGTTCCTGCACCCACCAAGAGTAACTGGGAGGGCTTAAAGTGTTGTGTCAACACCACCACACCACCACCAAAGGCCCAATTTTTCTGACCCTGTTCAACAGGGGCATGTAATTACAATCCTTAATATAATATTTCACCGTAGGGCCCGTACTAGCGCCCACCAAGAGTACCTGTGAGGGCTTACAGTGTTGTGGCACCACCACCACCAAAGGCCCAATTTTTCTGCCCCTGTTTAAGAGGGACATGTAATTACAATTCTTGATATAATATTTCACAGTAGGGCCTGTTCTAGCGCCCACCAAGAGTAACTGTGAGGGCTTACAGTGTTCTGGTACCAGCAACACCTAAGGCCTAAATTTCTGCAGAGTATATAGGGCAGGCCGTATAGTATATACAGGCGGTCCCCTACTTTCAAACATCCGACTTACAAATGACTCCTACTTACAAACGGAGGGAGACAACAGGAAGTGAGAGGAAATCTACCCCTAGGAAGGAAAATTCTCTACTGTAAAAGTTAATATGGGAAAAAGATGTCTCCACTGATGCTTTATCACCAATCCTTGTTCCCCTAAAAAAAAAAAAAATCAAAATGCAATTGTCATTGGGACAGAAAGTGAAGTGAAATCTTCTGAACAGGGGCACAGACAGCAAAACAAATGTTACAGGGGTGATGCTAACCCTTCCCTATGTTATCTAAAAAGCTTAAACATTTTTTGGCTGGAGCTACACTTAAAAAATGTACCTGTTCAAAATTACAAACATATTCAGCTTAAGAACAAACCTACAGTCCCTATCTTGTTTGTAACCCGGGGACCGCCTGTATACTGCTGCTCAGAGTATATAGGGCCTGGGGGCCCCACGCCTTTTCTTTTTTTAATTTGGGTGCAGGTTTCCCCTCAATATTCATACAAGACCCAAAGAGCCTGGTAATAGGCTGGGGGGTTACCCATGCTGTTTTTCTCAATAATTTTCATCCATATTGCCGGGACCTAACATTACATTACAGCCGCAAGCAGTTTTAAATTACTTTTTTTATGAGATCACTTAGCCAGGAGAGGCAGTGGGCCTACTACAATTGAGCAGAGCAACGTGCGGGGCTGCATTGTGTTCCTCTGCCCGAAAAAGAAAAAAAAGTCCCTTCTCTGCTCTCACCTCCTGGGCACCTCTGTAGACCTGAGCAAGTAGGATGGGGGTGTAGTTTAGTAAGCAACTGGCAGAGCTAAACTATAAAAGCTGCCGGGTCCCTGTGCCAAGCTGATAGGGCCCGGGCCTGGTACAGCAGGGCTAGTTGTACTGCCCTATCAGCGGCCCTGCCTGCAGTGGTAATGTCATCTCCTGAGCCATGAGTACCAGCCCCTGAAAGATTCTTTGGAGACTGTACTAAGTTCAGAGCATTCCGCAATGCATGTCAGCTCTACTTTACACTTCAACCACAGACTTTTTCACTAGAAACTACGAAACTGGGGTTCATCATATCTTTGTTCCAGGTTGAACACCCAAACCCGGGCTCATTGTCTGTTGTAAAAAAAAGACGCACAGCTGAACACCATGTCTTCCTTCTTCCAGGCAATGTCCCAACTGTATGAAGATCTGCAATGAACTGCTACTGCTGAATCCGCTCTTCATGCACCCCAGGAAGGCTGCAGGGCGGTCGAAGACTGTGTCACTGATTTCAGGCACTGGAGTGCAGATACCAGCTGGAACAATGCAGCTCTGCGACATCAATTCCGCCTGGGGCTATCAGAAGGTCTTAAGGATGAATTTGCACGTATGTAGGTGTGCCAAGATTTAATCACGCTATCGTTCCAGATCGATTGTCGCCTACGCGAACGCAGGTGGGAAAGATCAGCATTACCCTCCCGGCCTGTATGGATGATGCCCAAATTTCCAGTTCCAGCCCATCCAACAACTGTCAAGCTGGTTCCTCCTGTACCAGAAGCAGAAGCACCTATGCAGCTTGGCCTGATTCGTCCATCAATTTCTCCAGAAGAACGCTTATGTAACCGACAGGGCAATCTCTGCCTCTACTGTGGAGAAGCGGGCCACTATGTGTGCAGTTGTCCAGTTAAACTGCGTAAATGTCTCTCCATCTCCTCAGCTAATCAGACGCTCCTGTCAGCTAACTCGGCTCATATTGCTCTTCCTGTCTCCTTCCAGCTTCCAGGAAGAATCGTGTCGGTAACAGCAATTTTTGACTTGGGAGCTTGCAGTTGCTTCATCGATTTGGCCTTTGCAGCTCAACAATGTATTCCTCTACAGCCTAAGAAACAGGGACTTACTGTATTCCTGGCTGATGGGTCTTGTGTGAAATCTGGACTAGTGAGGAAAGAAACTCCACCTTTGCTGGCTATCACAACTAGCAATCATGAGGAACTCTTACATCTAGACACAATTTCTTCACCTCTGTTTCCCATCATCGTGGGTCTACCATGGCTACAGGCCCACAATCCATAGATTCATTAGAAGTCCGGTAGTATCAAGTTCCAGTCACCATACTGCCAAGAGCACTGCTTGTCAGGGCCCGCTGTGTAACCCTCTACCTTGCTATGTATGGTCATTGAAGCTGAACTTTTCAAAAGGGTACCAAGGGCTTACCACGAATACCTGGACATTTTCAGTAAATGGGGAGCAGACACCCTTCCCCCACACAGATCCTATGATTGCCATTGAGCCGGATCTTTCCACTTTCCAAAAGGGAATTAGGGGCTCTGAAGGTATACATTGATGAGAACCTTCAGAAAGGGTTCAACTGCCCAGCATAGGAAAGACACATACAAGGAGAGGTGTTGATGCTGCACACTCCAAATGGTACAAAATGGGAAGGCTCCCCCAGGGGGGGGGTTAGGCAGCATTGTAAGTAATTGAATGGAGTGATATATATATATAGAAAAGGTATTTTATTAATTTTGTACACAAGATAATACCATGGTAGTTAAAATATGAGCTCTGGTAGGAGAATAAAAACTATTCCAAATACAAAAATTGCAAACAGAAAATTATACATAACATTACATGTTAAGAATGTCAGTTGTATAAAATACTGACGTGTTTTGACCCACATATTGGGGTCTTCTTCAGAGGATCAGTTTGCTGTAAAAGATATTGGAGGTACACATGTCACATTTTACCAAGTAATTAATAATGTATATAGAATATAAATGTGACAGGAGTGACTTTGGGTCGGGGGTTTGTGGAACTCAGCTTGCCCTGGTGAGTTCTGGAGGCTTCTTGTCCAGCTTCCCCGGACCCTCTTATGTGTAAATCACCCTGTGTCTCTAGGGCACAGGGTGAATGAGAACCCCACTATGATCTGTGCTAGTCAGATTTAATGCTGTATATATGTATATATAATGTGTACTGTCTCATGCTGTTGGACTATTTGCTGTGATTCCTTTGGGGTGTGGCTGTATTCCAATGTTCTATTGTGTCTGTCTGCCTTAGATATTATGGGATGTGTATCTCTATGGAGGGTGGGGGGATTTCTCCAGCAGCCCCCCTGCTAAGACTGTTTACTGATGAGAAGTTAAACACACCTGACTTGTGTGTCCATTGTCATTGGACAGTTTAACCTGCCCTGTGTTTCAAGGGTGGGGGGGAAGTGTTTGCAAGTGGGATCTTTATAACATGTGCTTGAATAAAGTAGTCGGTTGGTTTTGTACCCTACACTGGTGTTGTCTGGTGACTGGGTGAGCTAAGGGGTCTTGGATTGTGTGGTACCGGACAGAGGAAGCATTTACGGCGGACATCTTGAGTACGGGATCCGTCACAATTGGCTGGCAGCGGTGGGATCGTGCTTCCTTGCCGTGAACACATCCAAACCATCACCTGGATCCAAGGCCGGGATAGCAGGAGAGGAGAGGTACAGATACATCGTCATGGAAGAGGAATTCCAAAGGAGGTTGCAAGAGATGTGGATACACCACAGAGGACCAGTATCGGTGCAGGTCCTGCTGGGAAGGTTTGATTCTGTCCGCCTACAACTGTGGAAGAAAGCGCTAGCCCGTGAGCAGCGACGCCAGGGAAAAGTTCTCCCCTCCATCCATGTAAGGTACTGGTCGCAGTATGAAGTACGAATGCTGTTCTCGGGGGAGCAACCAAACCAGGAGTGGACAGCTGAGTTAAGCAGGCTGATCCGGGCAGAAATGCAGTTGGACGAGAGCCCTCCGGTGGTATGTAGCCCAAGTGTGCCCGTGGACAGCGGATGACAGGACCAAAGGAAGGCTTTGACTATGATGGCCTGGGATTGTTATACTGAAGGCTGTCCGAGGACCCCGACTTTGGGAGTGATCTGGAGTGGCGTTTGGAGGAAATAATGGAGCACACAGAGCAAAGACTGAATGTCTCGGAAGTGCACTGGGCACAGGAAGATTTGGAGTTCCTAGCCGCTCAGGAATGGGAGCTTGAGATCACCTACAGACAGCTGCTAGACTCTGCTCAGCAGTAGAGTGGGGCTACCTTTGCCTGGGACTATCAGCAAATACCAGCCGACAGCTCTGAAATCCTGGCTGAAGAGTCGGCAATGTGGCATAGTAACAGTGTGCTTTGCCCACGTGCCCCCGCAGCTATGGACGCGTAGGTCGTATGGCAGATGCAGCAAGTGCTGACTGAACTTGACAAACCTGTTTCTGCACAAGACCAGGTTGGATGGAGGAATGTGCCTGTCCAGCAGCATGCCAGAGAATTGGCAGTGGAAAATCTGGAGATTGCCATCCCCAAAGCTGAAGTGATGACAACAGGGCAGAGCTCTGCTAACCTCTGCCCAGCACCGATAGCATCTTCTGGGTTCCACGGACAGAAGATGGTGAACCTCTATCCCCAGACACCAGTTGCAGAGACAGGGGATTTGATAGACTTTTCTGTTGAGGAAGAACAACCTGGTGAGCCTCCAGCAGGAGAGCTAGTATCAGAACCAAACTTCACCGAGCTTTGCCCTGCACCAACAGGAGCATCTTTGGAGTTACAAGAGACTCCTCCAGCTGAAGCGCTGGCCATTGTACAGAGGGTCCAAGACCTCTGTCCCACACATGCAGCAGTTCCGGAGGCCCAGGGTGAGAAGGAGATGGTCACTCCCCAACAAGGATTCATGCACCTGGAAGACAGTGATAGAGAAATGTCATCCCAGCAGCCAGATGACGGAACAGAAAAGGAAGCAGCAGGCTTACCTCCCCAATGGCAGCTACACCATTTAGGAGTGGAGGAAGCCAGCCTCCTGCCACAACGGTTAACCAGAGTGGAGGATGTGGAGTCCCCAGCAGAAGTGCTGGCAACAGGGCAGAGGGCTACCAATCTCTGCCCAGCACCGGCAACTGTGGAGTTACAAGAGACTCCTCCAACTGAAGTGCTGGCCACCAGACAGAGGGTCCAAGACCTCTGCCCCCCACAGTAGTTCTAGGGGCCAATGGTGAGAAGGTGGTGGTCACTCCCCAACAGTTAGCCGGAGTGGATGATGTGGGGTCCTCAGCTGAAGTGCTAACAGGGCACAATGCAACTGGCCCCTACACACAACTGCAGCTTGAGCTGATATCGGGGGATGGGACTGCAGTCCCCACTTGTATACTCCAGGGATGCTGGGCGGTCGGCCCAAATCCCCAACAGCATGACGGAGTGATCCCAGTCACCCTGTCTTCTCTCCAGCGGCTGAAAGAACTCCAGGTAAAAGGGCCAGTCCAGGCCTCTCCCCAGCGGCAGGCATGTTCTCTGAGAGAGGCAGAGGTTGGCTGGGTAAGTAATGCTATGTTTGGGACAATATATTTGGGGTACTGTGTGGATACCGGCATTGGGAAACTGGAACTACTGACTAACTTCGGAGTCAACCCGTCTGTGGTCTCCTCCTGTGTTAGTCTTCTGCCGAAAGGGGAGATGTGTGACAGGAGTGACTTTGGGTTGGGGGTTTGTGGAACTCAGCTTGCCCTGGAGAGTTCTGGAGGCTCCTTGTCCAGCTTCCCCAGATCCACTTATGTGTGAATGAGAACCCCACTATGATCTGTGCTCGTCAGATTCAATGCTGTATATATGTATATATAATGTGTGCTGTCTCATGTTGTTGGACTATTTGCTGTGATTTGTTTGGGGTGTGGCTGTATTCCAATGTTCTATTGTGTCTGTCTGCCTTAGATATTATGGGATGTGTATCTCTATGGAGGGAGGGGGGATTCCTCCAGCAGCCCCCCTGCTAAGACTGTTTACTGATGAGAAGTTAAACACACCTGACTTGTGTGTGCATTGTCATTGGACAGTTTAACCTGCCCTGTGTTCCAAGGGTGGGGGGGAAGTTTTTGGAAGTGGGATCTTTATAACATGTGCTTGAATAAAGTAGTCGGTTGGTTTTGTACCCTACACTGGTGTTGTCTGGTGACTGGGTTAGCTAAGGGGTCTTGGATTGTGTGGTACCGGACAGAGGAACCATTTACAGCGGACATGTTGAGTACGTGATCCGTCACAATAAATATATCATATATTTACCTAATGAAAAAATGTATTCGGAATAGAGGCCTCCAACACAGAAATCCCTTAAAACCTTGTGAGGAATGATCCTCCACGCACCCTGGTCAGACGGCAACCAGGAGGGGTATGGGAAAAAATTAAGGCGAGCTCCCCTGGTGAGATAAATGGGTTGCGTGGTGATCTCATCCCTTGGAATAGACAAAAAAGGAACCCCTATGGTTGGGACTTTGAGTAGAACACCACCCTCACCAAGAATTTTCTGAACAATTGTCTGCAATTTATTTGTTTATTAAATAAAATGGTACCGGAGTGATACATATGTCCGATAGCAGGGTACACAGTACATAATAAGCATGACAGTATAAAAGACAAATGACAAGAAAAATTTGTACAAAAAGTAATATAATGGTGAAGACAACACTTAACATAAAAAATATACAGAAAATTGAACGGTACTAATTCTCTCCCGGAGGTGTGACACCCCCGAATACTCGACGCGTTTCTAGTTGCCCGAGTGTGGGAACCTTCGTCAGGAGTATGGAGTGATTCTGTTAGATAAGTACCTGTCGCTCTGAGGAATGCAAAAGAGAAAGAGAGGAACCATAAACAGGGGAATTGTTTTTTCTACTTAGGTTTACAACAAGTTAGCATAGGAACCCAGATAGTATAAGGAGTGATACTATGTATATAAGCTCTTATTGTGGTTGATATTCATAAAGTTATGCATGGTGCCGCTATACTTCATAGAATGAACCCTCGTAGGTATGCCATATAGAGTACCAAAAATTGCTATATAAAAAATGTCAAGAAATGTATACATTACCACGTACCACGTATGAGTCACTAATCGTGAGGCGAATGGGTTGTACTTAAACAACGGAGGAGGGAAATGCGTCCTCAAAGAAAAAAAAAAAAAAAAAAAAGTGTGGCAGCACACACGGAGATGGATCCTGATAGGTTGTTCATGTATATGGACTGTATGTCCAAAATATCAACCGGGTCTGTTCGTGATATATACGTTAGAAAAGGAGAGATTACTTATATATCTCCTAACAGTATGCTGTATTTAAGAGAGAGAAGTGCTATTAGCTCAGAGAATAGATATGCTTGAGTGAATAGGTTAAATATCAGAGGTAAGCAGAAGTGGTAGTGTCCATAAAGTTATAACCCCAATGCCAGTAGAGGTAAGTGGTCCACATGTGTGCGTCACACACACCTCGGGAAAGGAGAGGAAGGGAGGGCCACCATCGTGTCAAGTATGTTATTAGGACGTATAGAGTGACTTGAAGGCCCATAAAGGAAAAATAAGAGTGGAAACTCACCCAAAAAACAGGGAATGGCGTTAAATAGTATACTTGCAACTATCTGGAATGCATCCTAGGCAGTAGGACTAGTTCCCGAGAATGAATGTCCCGGTTACATGGGATAAGATCCCAATAATGGATGCTACTGCCTATGAGGGAAGATAGAGGAAGGGGGGAAGAGAGAAAACGCCATAAGTAGGGCGCCAAAATAGAGCGCCGTGCTAGTCCCATAAATTTGAGGCTTACCCTGTCCGTATGGGGTGTACCCTATGAGGTCCGTTCTGTCCTGGTCTCCGTGTGGTCCTCTGCTGCCCAATTAACGAGTGGCCTGGGGGGCTATTTATGGAAGCGACCATTATGGATATGTGCGAGCTGTGGTTCGCGTCATCACTGAGCGACCGGCACACGTGCCCGTGACGCCCAGCGACGCAAGAGCGGGAGCCCGCGCGTGACACACACGCAACGTGCGCGCGCAGCGCAGCCTAGCGCCACACCACGCATGCGCAGAAGCACAACACAGCTGCGCGCACCAAACTACTGTCAGCCGGAATGTGCGCCTGCGCGCATGGTGATGAGTTCCCTTAGAGGGGGATCCTGCCTGTTTCTCATGCAGGAAATAGGTGAATGGAAAGAGAAACGGGCTAGGGTATATTAGAAAAGAAAAGAAAGTGAAACTGCCAAAGAAAATTCAACATAGATGTGTAATAAACAATGTACAGCGTGAAAAGGGCGCACTTCCCTCCATAAAGCATATCTAAATCAATTCGAAAAAGACTGTTTCTATATTGCATTAGACCCAAAACAAAAAGGGAGGGTTAATTTGAAAAAGTAAGCTAGCATAGCCTCACTATCGACCCTTAGAAGTGTGGCAAAGGGGGTTGTGGACGACATATTATTATATTATATTATATTATTATATATTATCCCTACCTCTATGTGGACATGTATACACCTATACATTCCTGGCACGTACATGGCAAGCCAGAAGGGTGTCGTGAAACAATAACACTACAAAGAAATGTTGTGCGTATAACACTAATTTACAAAACAGTTGTATTGATGTTGTACCTATAGTAGTATGGTCAAGGGCAGATGCATAAAAATATCGCCATAAAAGAGCCTATGCGGAAGGGGAGAAATTATACCACCATACATCTGCACTAACTGAAATGATCCCTCTAGCCTGGTGAGGGTGTGTCCATATACCTCACGGTCGTAGGGTAGGATACGCCAATGAAAGAGTGGGCTGATGTATGTGAACAAATATCAACACCAAAGTAATGATTAACACTGGAATATATTGATGCCATAATGATATACCTGCGTTAGCCATGGCCCTCCCAGGTTCCAGATGTAAAACCTTCCAGGAAGGGCTTATAGCTAATGCAATCATTGAGGCCCGGTGGATAGGTGGCCTTCAATGCCACAATCCATCTCGTCTCATGTTGCAACAGGGTTTTATCCCAATCCCCCCCTCTTGTGTTAGGGTGTATCCGATCCAAGACCAGAAACCTTACTCGTGGGAAATTTCCCATGTGAACATCTTGTGAATGTCTCCCCAGTGGTAGATCCGGGTCACATACGCGAATGCTGTGTATTTGCCTACTTGTTCTTTTGTGAAGCTCCTGCTTGGTTTTACCCACATAGAATGAGCCACACGAACAAGTAAGCATATACACAACTCCATACGTACGACAATTCGCGTAGTGGTTAGGTCTGAAGCTCCTTCCGTTGGGAAGCACTATGTTAGTATCGGTGTTCATGTACTGACATTGGGTGCAACCACCACATTTGAAAGTACCACGTCGTTTGCATGGATCCCCCCGGACCCCCTGACCACTTACCTCTACTGGCATTGGGGTTATAACTTTATGGACACTACCACTTCTGCTTACCTCTGATATTTAACCTATTCACTCAAGCATATCTATTCTCTGAGCTAATAGCACTTCTCTCTCTTAAATACAGCATACTGTTAGGAGATATATAAGTAATCTCTCCTTTTCTAACGTATATATCACGAACAGACCCGGTTGATATTTTGGACATACAGTCCATATACACGAACAACCTATCAGGATCCATCTCCGTGTGTGCTGCCACACTTTTTTTTTTTTTTTCTTTGAGGACGCATTTCCCTCCTCCGTTGTTTAAGTACAACCCATTCGCCTCACGATTAGTGACTCATACGTGGTACGTGGTAATGTATACATTTCTTGACATTTTTTATATAGCAATTTTTGGTACTCTATATGGCATACCTACGAGGGTTCATTCTATGAAGTATAGCGGCACCATGCATAACTTTATGAATATCAACCACAATAAGAGCTTATATACATAGTATCACTCCTTATACTATCTGGGTTCCTATGCTAACTTGTTGTAAACCTAAGTAGAAAAAACAATTCCCCTGTTTATGGTTCCTCTCTTTCTCTTTTGCATTCCTCAGAGCGACAGGTACTTATCTAACAGAATCACTCCATACTCCTGACGAAGGTTCCCACACTCGGGCAACTAGAAACGCGTCGAGTATTCGGGGGTGTCACACCTCCGGGAGAGAATTAGTACCGTTCAATTTTTTGTATATTTTTTATGTTAAGTGTTGTCTTCACCATTATATTACTTTTTGTACAAATTTTTCTTGTCATTTGTCTTTTATACTGTCATGCTTATTATGTACTGTGTACCCTGCTATCGGACATATGTATCACTCCGGTACCATTTTATTTAATAAACAAATAAATTGCAGACAATTGTTCAGAAAATTCTTGGTGAGGGTGGTGTTCTACTCAAAGTCCCAACCATAGGGGTTCCTTTTTTGTCCAGGAGGGGTATGAGTCACACGTGTAAAAGCCTCCCAGGGAGTGCCAGGCAAGGAGGACCACACCTGTAGCAGATACCCAGATTGTGGTTAGATAATAGGTCTAAAGATGGATGTACAGGCTAATAGAGTCAGAAATATATAAACAATATATAAACAGGAGTAGTCAGAGCCAGAACGGTATAAATATTATAATATTATTATTTATATGTTGTATACATCAAATGAGAGTAAAAATCGATCAAAATAAGTGAAAGAAAAATCAGAGCAACTAAGGAATGTTGCATATGCAAGTGAAAAAAATATATAATATATGGAAGTGGTGAGTGAAAAGTAGGGAATAAAGAGAAATCAGGTGAGGAAGTGTGAACGTGCAGAGTGAAAACAATGCCCAAAAGTGAGATAAATAGTAATAGATACAAGGAAGTGAAAGATTAAAAATGAAGATGATCATCTTTTTTTTTTTAAATGGGGATATTTTTCATAGCAAAAAGTACAAAATATTGTGTTTTTTTCAAAATTTACGCTCTTTTTTGTTTATAGCGCAAAAAATAAAAACCGCAGGGGATATAAAATACCATCAAAGGAAAGCTCTATTTGTGGGGAAAAAAGGACATCAATTTTGTTTAGGTGCAGTGTCGCAGGACCACGCAATTGTCAGTTAAAGCGACGCAGTGCCGAATCGCAAAAAATGGCCCGGTCATTCAGCAGCCAAATATTCAGGGGCTGAAGTGGTTAAACAATACAAGGCTGAGGGGTCATCATAAGCATTCCAACTTTACAAAGCATGTAATAAGAAATGTAAGGGTGTAATCAGGATGTCTAATATAGAACACGAAAGGCACATAGTGGTGGAGAGTAAAAAAAAAAAGAAAGAAATTCTTTAAGCATATAAATAGTAAGAAAGGGAGGTCAGAACATATTAGCTCTATAAAGAATGAGGAAGGCAATCTGGTAACAAAAGATGGAGAGATGGCAAAGGTTTTGAATTTATTCTTCTCCTCAGTCTTCACGAGGGAAACGGGGGGATTCAGCAACCAAGATTGCAATGTTTATCCTCATGACACGACACAGGAAGCACCCTCATGGCTAACAGAGGATAGAATTAGAAATAGACTTGAGAAACTTAACATTAATAAGTCACTGGGACCAGATGGCTTACACCCGAGGGTCCCTAAGGAACTCAGTCAAATGACTGCCAGTCCATTGTTCCTAGTGTCACACAACCAGGCCTGGTTGGACGTGTTGGGTACCAATCTTTCCCGGAGCCAATCAGTGGGCGCGTCTGGCCCCGCTGTGTAGTCTGGGGAGGGGTACTTAAGGTGCTCAAGTCACGTGTTCGGGGGTTCGGCCGTAGTCTCGCTTCCTGGTTCTGGACCGGGGTAGCCCCGCGAGGGGTCCCGGGCCTAGGAGCGTTTGCCGTCCCGCAAACATGGTCAGTTTGACTAGCTCCATAGACCCACATGGTCTGGGGTGGGGATCTGTCTGTTTCCGAGTCTCGGAGCCGGTTAGCCCGAGGCCCAGTAACTGAAGGAGGATTTAAGGCGTCCCGGTGTGCCCTCAGTATTGGAGGGACACTTCAACTAGTACAAGTGACCAGGGGAGGACTCTTCGGGAGGGCCAACAAGCTGGCATCTCAGTAAGAGCCTGGGAGCTGAGTTGTATGGACACTAAAGAATCCACACTTTCACAGTACTGCCAAGAAGACAGAGAAAGTTCCAGGTACTGTGAGAAAGGTTCCTTTTCATCTTCAGTTGCAAGTTTATTATGCGTCAGAGACTTTTGCAAGTTTTCTGGATTACATTGTTGGCTGCTAGATCTCTGGCTAGAGGTCTATCCGGCATTCAAGTGCCCAGCTGCGAGTGGCTACTCTCTAGGTTGATTAGAGACATTCAGTGGATGTCAGCAGTTCAAGGTGCCTGAGTTTCTTCACCCTTGCCCTCTATTCCCATCAGAGACTGTGTTATGTTGGATGTTACCACTGCAGAATAAAAACCTTAAAAAGGACTTTTATGTGTCAGCATCCAAAGTTGTTGGGTACTAACCCTGGGAACCCCTTGACATTCACCGACAAGCCACGAGGAGGTAACTAATAAGCCCAAAAGTCAAGGGGTTATGGCCGCTACACTAATTTTTACGAACAGTCTATTTACTGGAATGGTACAAGCTGATTGGAGAAAAGGCAATGTAGCACTGATATTTAAAAAAGGGCCAAGGTATATCCCTGGGAACTATAGACCAGTTAGCCTAACATCAATAGTTTGCAAACTCTTCTAGGGGATGATAAGAGACTATATACTAAGGTTTTAGTAATAAAAACAGTATTGTTAGCAGTAATCAGCATGGATTCATGAAGAATCATTCTTGCCAAACCAACCTATTAACTTTCTATGAGGAGGTGAGCTGCCCTTTAAATAAAGGAAGGCCTGTAGACGTGGTGTTTCTGGATTTTGCAAAGGCATTCAATACAGTTCCCCATAAACGTTCATTTTACTATACAAACTGAGGTCTGTGGGCATGGACCAAAGGTTGAGTACATGGATTAAAAAATGGCTACAGGGGGGAGTCCAGAGGGTGGTGATAAATGGGGAGTACTCAGAATGGTCTGGTTTCGAAAGGGGGGTCCCCCATGGTTTTGTACTGAGACCAATCCTTTTTAATTTATTCATAAACGATCTGGAGGATGGGATAAACAGCTCAATCTCAATATTTGCAGACGTTACTAAGCTGATACTAAGCAGGGCAATAACTTCTACGCAGGATGTGCAAACCTTGCAAGAAGATCTAAACAAATTAATGGGGTGGGCAACTACATGGAAAATTAGGTTTTAATGTTAAATTTTTTTCAAAATAATGCATTTGGGTGCCAAAAATATGAATGCAATCTACTCACTAGGGGGAGAAACTCTGGGGGAATCTAGGATGGAAAAAGACCTGGGGATCCTAGTAGATGACTGGCTCAGCAATGGCATGCAGGCTGCTGCAAGCAAAGCCAACAGAATATTGGCATGCATTAAAAAGGGGATCCACTCCAGAGATAAAAATATAACTCTCCCACTTTACAAGACTCTGGTCCGGCTGCACCTGGAGTATGCCGTCCAATTCTGGGCACCAGTCCTCAGGAGGCATGTGCTGGAACTGGAGAGGGTCCAGAGAAGGGCAACAAAGCTAATAAAGGGACTGGAGGATCTCAGCTACGGGGAAAGCACTGAACTCTCTGGAGAAGAGACGCTTGAGAGGGAATAAGATTTCAATGTACAAATACTGTACTGGTGACCCACAATATGGATAAAACTCTTCCGCACAAGGGAATTAAAAAATATACGTGGCCATTCATTAAAATTAAAAAAGAAGCGGTTCAGCCTAAAACTGCGTAGAGGGTTCTTTACTGTTAGAGTGGTAAGGATGTGGAATTCTATTCCACAAGCAGTGGGTTCAGCAGGGGGGGGCATCAATAATTAAAAAAAAAAACTACTGTATAGGCATCTTAACGACCACAACATACAGGGATATACAATGTAATAATAGGATTTTTATAACAGCTTACCTGTAATTACATTTTCTTGGAGTACATCACGGGACACAGAACCATTACTATGTGGGTTATATAGGCTACCTTTAGGTGATGGACACTGGCCCACCCTAAGACAGGAAGTTCACTCCCTATATACAAAAAGAGAGGTGCAAAGAGGAAATTGTTTTGAGCTGGCTGCACACCCCGTATATAGTTCTAAGAAAAAAGCATGAATTCCCCATGTTTTTTTTTTTAGCAGTAATCAGAAACAACTTGTTGGTAAAACCAAAATGATTTTATTAATCCAAAAAACACTGGTCAAAAAACATTATTCAAGTGCAATCAATAATTTAAAATTCGAGCTCTGGTGTACATTGTGCGAACAATTAGATGAAAAAACATGCATCACTTTATACATTGGTATCTGAAGAAATGCTACAAAGGTATTCAAGTATTATTTCCTGAAGTTTAAACCATCTGATAGAAAGCACCCCACTAACCCAATGCATTTCGACCTTTTGAAAGTTAAGGTTTTCTTCAGGGGGGGAAAAAGGAAAAAGGGTGATTTTATCACATTTCTGCGAAATATCAAGAAATAAAGGTTTGAGCATTTATAGAATCATTTTACATTTGTTATTCTATTTAATTTTTAACATGTAATATTTACCCTTTCCACCAGATCGTTTCGCTCAAACCAGAGACTTTTAAAAGCCAAAACGTTCTCCCTGAGGGAAATCGTGGATCTCACTGCCGAAATGTTGATACCCAACCTTCCCACCAAAGTGGGAAAGGGGAAAAGCCCCCCAGGGGGGTCGAGATCACAGGCTTACAAGAGGTGACAGTGTATTGGACTTCCCCATAATTGGGGGTACAGCTTTGTGGGTGACCGCACCTGAAAACACTAATTTATCAAATTACTAGTGTACGTCATATATTTAACACTGTCTATGGTATAACAGGAAAAAAGGAGGAGAGTTTCTTGGTAGACTACTACGTGCCTAAAATCAACACAGTGCTATGGATTTTGCTCATGTGCGCTTTTGAAATAGAGTTTTTGGCTTTATTCTGTTATTTGTATATTGACTTACTACAGTGGCTGTATTCTTAGAGGAGTATAATCCTTCATGATAGTAATTATATAATGCTAATAGATTTAAAAAAAATATTAAATGAGATATGGGAGGGCCTTTGTTTCCCTGAGTGACAAAATGTGACGGGCTCTTAATGCCCCGTCGGAAATTCCCATGGAAAATGTCCGATTGGACCATGTTGTTGGAAAATCCGGCCTTATGTGGGCTCCATCAGACTTTTTTCCGTCTGAATTTCCGACGGAAAAAATTTGAGATCCTGCTCTCAAATGTTCCGGAAACAAAGTCCGATCTGACTTTTTCCGATTGTGTGTAGGGAATTCAGACAGACAAAGTGCCACGCATGCTCAGATCAAATTACGAGACCAAAGCTATTGGCTACTAGCCTTTACGTAGTTCCGTTGTATGCAACGAACGTCACCACGTTCAGAATGATCCGATTTTCCGACAACTTTGTCCGACCGTGTGTATGCAACACCAGTGTTGGAAAACATCCGACGGATTTTGTGGTTGGAATTTCCGACCGCGTGTACGGGGGCTTAGTCCCCTGAATCAAGGATAGAGTGCGAGTGAAAAAGCAAATAAATGTTTGCATTTATATGCTGAGTGATTGAATTAGTTAAGAGTAGTGATTGCAAACTGAATAAGTGGACATAATAAAGGGAATATGATGATTGGGTGACTGTCAATGTTTAATTGAGTAAAAATCACATTTTAAAAGATATGCGTGTTGATCAGAGCGCTCGATGTATATAATTTAAATAGTACTAATGAAAAAATATATCAGCCTTAACCCCTTCAATACCCGCCCATAGTCATATGATGCCCACAAGGTGGATCTACCATCCTGGGTGGGCGTCATATGACGTCCTCCCATTCCCGGCCGCCTGGGGGGCGCGCGCGCGCCCGCGGCGTCGCTCGGGACCCGGTGCGGGTGCCCGGCGGCCTCGATGTCCGCCGGGCACCCGCGATTGCCCGTTAAAACAACGGGACCGTGTGGGACCGTGGAGCTGTGTGGGTAAACACACAGCTCCACGTCCTGTCAGCGAGCAGGAGACCGATCATGTGATCCCAGCACGGAGGAACACATGATCGGTCTCCTCCCCTTGAGTCCCCTCCCCCCACAGTTAGAATCACACATTTAGGGAAAACATTAACCCCTCCCCGCCCCCTAGTGTTAACCCCTTCCCTGCCAGTCACATTTACACAGTAATCAATGCAATTCTATAGCAACGATCACTGTGTAAATGTGAATGGTCCCAAAAATGTGTCAAAGGTGTCCGAAGTGTCCGCCGCAATGTCGCAGTCACGAAAAAAAAATCGCAGATCGCCGCCATTACTAGTAAAAAAAAATGCAATAAATCTATCCCCTATTTTGTAGACGCTATAACTTTTGCGCAAACCGATCAATATACGCTTATTGCGATTTTTTTTACCAAAAATATGTAGAAGAATACGTATTGGCCTAAACTGAGGAAAAAAATAGTTTTTTTAAAAAAAAATGGGATATTTATTATAGCAAAAAGTAAAAAATATTGTGTTTTTTTTTTTTCAAAATTGTCGCTCTTCTTTTGTTTATAGCGCAAAAAATAAAAACCGCAGGGGCGATCAAATACCACCAAAAGAAAGCTCTATTTGTGGGAAAAAAAGGACGTCAATTTTGTTTGGGTGTAACGTCGCACGACTGCGCAATTGTCAGTTAAAGCGACGCAGTGCCGAATCACAAAAAGTGCTCTGGTAAGGAAGGGTGTAAAATGGCCCGGTGCTGAAGCGGTTAAAGAAAGGGTGTCAGGTACATGGCAGTTCTGATCAAGGGCATGCGCATGCGCACATTCGCACGCGGGTGTCCCCCAGCGTGCACAGCAGCGTTTGCCCGTCAGCGCGCGCCTGCGTGCTCTCCGTGCCTGCACTGGTGCGCGGCGGGTGCGTGTGCGCGTGCGTTAGCGCGCGCGATGGCGCTGATTGGCGCCAAAAGATCTTTAAAAACCCGGCAGTGACACTCAGCCGGTGCTGTGTTGTCTCAGCTCTGTGTGCCGTTACCTGAACCCTGTCTACTCTGAACTACCACCACCTGTTACCGACCCGGCTCCGCCTGACCACTCTGCCTTCTCCTACCCGACCCGGCTTGCCTGACTCTGTCTACCTCTACTTACCTTTGCCGACTCCTGCCTGCCTTACCGACTTCGCCTGTGCCTGCTGCCCACACCTGCCTGACCAGCTGTTGCCAACCCGGACTGTCTGACCTTGCCTTGCCTATTGTCCATCCGCCTAATCTGCCTGCTGCCTGGTCTTGCTGTATCCGGCCTTCTCATCCGGCTCCTGCAGTTGCCATCTCACACGCTGTCACCTGTAAGCCGACACCCCCGGAGGATCCAACACCTTCCACCGCAAGCAATCAAGGCACTCCTACCCCACTGCGCTCACGAGACCACTGTCCGCACTCCAGTGGCTCGTGAACCAGCGTTGTATGAGAGGTCTTCTGCTACAAGTCAGGATCTACTACCAGGTACTTAACAGTACAACACAGCCATGACTGAGCCTGCAGGAGAGACCTCCCCCATGGCGGAGATTTGTTCACATCTGTCCGCCCTCACCCAGGCCGTGAAATCTCTACAGGACGGCTATACCAGGCTGGAAGGTCAAGTCCAGAATCTCATCGACCCTGGAAACATGGCTCCTGCTCCCGCTCCTGCTCAGGCTTGTCAGCTATACTTTGCCCTGCAACCCCGGACCTTCTCACTTGAAGCCACCAAGGTGGGGTTTGTGATCTCCCTGTTACAAGGAGAACCCCAGATCTAGGCTCACCGACTCCTTGAAGGGGACTCTGTTTTGACCCAATCCTTACCGACCTTTTTTGAAGCCATGGCCCAGCTTTACGAGGATCCTCAGCAGGTTGCCACAGTGGAATCTACTCTGACTGCGCTCCAGGAAGGCCGTCGAGCGGCCGAGGACTACGTCACAGACTTTAGATGCTGGAGCACAGACACTCAATGGAACGATGCGGCCCTTCGACATCAGTTCCGCATGGGCCTATCCGATGGACTGAAAGATGAACTTGCCTGGGTGGGCATACCCGATACTCTCAAAGCTTTAATCACCCAGGCAATCCAGATTGACCGTCATCTCCGAGAACGCCGAACCGAACGTTCCTTCCAACAGAACCGCCCTACTTGGATGACTGCTAAAGCCCCAGTCCCCGCTGCCCGCTACCTGCCTCCACCCTGTTTTCAACCAACTAGCTCTGTACCCGATACCTCCGAGCCGATGCAGCTGGGACTGATCCAACCCACCTTAACCCCAGAGGAGCGCACACGCCGCCACCAGTTGAATCTCTGTCTCTACTGTGGGGCGACAGGACATTACGTGCGCAACTGCCCGGCCAAGATGCATAAGTGCTCTTCCTCTGTTCCTGCCAGTCTCCCTGCCCTGTCTGCTAACGCAACCCACATTGCTCTCCCTCTCTCATTTCAGCTTCAAGGAAAGACAATCCCAGTCAAGGCAATCATTGACTCCGGAGCATGCAGCTGCCTTATCGACTCTTCCTTCGCCAGTCAACATAACATCCCCTTACGAAATAAGACCCACCGACTTTCTGTCTTTTTGGTTGATGGCTCCCGCATCCGTTCTGGGCAGGTGACCCAAGAGACTCTCCCCCTACCTGTGTCTACCTCTTCCCAGCATAAGGAACTCCTGACCCTTGATGTCATCTCCTCTCCGTTGTTTCCGGTCATCCTGGGCATTCCCTGGCTGCAGGCCCATAATCCCTCCATCAATTGGACTACCAGAGAGGTCAGGTTCTTGTCCCCCTATTGCCAGGAACACTGCCAGCGTGGACCCACCAAGCCACCTGTCCCCTTGCTATGCATTAACACTGACCAGAGTTTACGCCAATCCGTACCTGAACCTTATCATGGGTTCATTGATGTTTTTAGCAAGAAAGGAGCGGACTCTCTTCCACCCCATCGGCCATACGACTGCCCAATTGAGCTTGCCCGGGGCCGAGATTCCTTTGGGCCGCATTTTTCCCCTGTCAGAAAAAGAACAGGAAACATTAAAGGTCTATATCAACGAAAACCTGGATAAAGGGTTCATCCGCCCATCTACCTCCCCAGCCGGTGCCGGAATATTTTTTGTTACTAAAAAGGATCAGACCCTCCGCCCTTGTGAGGACTATCGGGAACTAAATAAAATCACGGTCAAGAACCGTTACCCACTGCCCCTAATACCCGAACTCTTCCAGAAACTAAGATCCGCTGTGATCTTTACGAAACTTGATCTAAGAGGAGCCTACAACCTGGTCCGCATTCGGGCTGGGGATGAGTGGAAGACAGCTTTCCGAACGCGGTTCGGGCACTATGAGTATTTGGTCATGCCCTTCGGCCTGTGTAATGGTCCTGCCACCTTCCAACATCTCATTAATGATATATTCAGAGACTTTTTAGACATTTTTGTAATTGTTTATTTGGATGATATTTTGATTTTTTCCGGATCACTCAGTCAGCACCGGGAACATGTTTGCAGAGTCCTTGATCGTCTTTGCTTGCATGGGTTATACGCAAAGGCAGAGAAGTGCGAATTCGAGCAACGGGAGATTCCGTTTTTGGGCCTAGTAATTTCTTCAACCGGCATTAAAATGGACCCTCAAAAAGTGTCTGCCGTTCTAGACTGGCCTGCACCTGTGGATAAAAAAGGCGTACAACGCTTCATTGGCTTCGCAAATTTTTACAGAAAATTTATCAGGGGGTTTTCTGCCATAATCTCACCTATTACGCAGTTAACCAAACAAAATCTTAGATTTCATTAGAGCTCAGAAGCTCAAGACGCGTTTGAAAGGCTTAAGAGACTTTTTACCTCAGCCCCAATTCTCAGCCATCCTGACTCATCCTTGCGGTCATTTCTCAACGGCAGGGTGAGGGAGACCGAATACACCCCGTAGGATTTTTCTCTCGAAAACTATTCCCGGCCGAGAGGAATTATGACGTTGGAGATCGGGAGCTTCTCGCCATAAAAACAGCCTTAGAGGAGTGGAGGTATCTGTTAGAGGGCGCTGTCCATCCGGTTTTGATATATACCGACCACAAGAACTTGGAATACCTGAGGTCTGCCAAGCGCTTGAGACCTCGGCAGGCCCGTTGGGCCCTGTTCTTCACCCGTTTCTGTTTCCACATCACTTATCGGCCAGGATCAAAAAACATCAAGCCAGATGCATTGTCACGCATGTTCGACAATCCCAGAGACTCACCTGCTCCTGACACTATCCTGCCCGCAAGTAACTTTTTGCTTCTACAGACAGACCTCCTATCCCTGATCAAGGAAGCTTCCACCAACTCTTCAGGGCCCCCAGGAATCACCTTGACGTCACGAGATGGCTTGCTATGGAAGGGGAGCCAAATCTTTGTCCCAGGAAATGTTCGAGTCAAAGTGCTAACGTTACTCCATGACCACCCCCTAGCAGGGCACTTCGGGGTCTGAAAGACCCTTGAACTTGTACAGCATACATTTTGGTGGCCCAACCTAAGAGAGTTTTGTAGGAGGTATGTCAGTTCCTGTCCTGTCTGCATACAGAACAAGACCACAAGGAATCGAGCCTGGGGCCTGCTAAAACCCTTACCAGTCCCGGACAGACCCTGGAAAATGATCACTATGGACTTTATAGTCGAACTCCCCTGCTCTGAGGTGTGCTCAGCCATTTTTGTGGTTGTGGACCGCCTATCTAAAATGGCTCATTTCCTGCCCTTGAAGGGAACCCCATCTGCTGTGGAGACGGCCCGTGTGTTCATCAAGGAGATCGTCAGACTACACGGAGTGCCTGCAAATATAGTCTCCGACAGGGGGGTGCAGTTTACCTCACGCTTCTGGAGGGCGCTGTGCGAGACCCTGAAGATCGAGCTTGCCTTATCTTCAGCCTATCACCCTCAAACCAACGGGCAGACAGAGAGGACTAACCAAACCCTCGAACAATATATCAGATGCTTTACATCCTTTGCACAAGACGATTGGGTTTCCTTGCTGCCCCTAGCGGAATTCGCCTATAATAATGCCAGCCACTCAGCCACTAACCAGTCCCCCTTTTTCGCCAATTATGGCTTCCACCTAACCTTTTTACCTGACTTTATTTCAGAATCTCCAGTTCCGGCAGTACAGGATACGGTAGAGTTTCTCAACCGCAACAACCGGGTGTTGCAAGAAGCGGTGTCCAAGGCCCAGGCAGAGAGTAAGAGAGTCTTTGACCAAAGGAGGAGGGGGGAGCTGGATCTGCAACTTTGAGATCAGGTTTGGCTGTCTACAGATAACATTAAGTTGACTTGTCCCTCTAAGAAGCTTGCACCTAAGTTTATGGGACCTTTTCCCGTCAAGAGGAAAATGAATGAAGTTGCATACAAACTATCTTTGCCTGACTCTCTTAAAATTCACCCTGTGTTCCACGTATCCTTATTGAAACCTGCTGTGCCTGATCCTTTTCCTGACAGGGGTACCAGACCTCCTGAGCCTGTTCTAGTGGACGGTAACCAGGAATATGAGGTGGAGGCCATCCTCGATTGTGGGAGAAGACAAGGGCAAATACAATTTTTAATCAAGTGGAAGGGGTATGGTCCAGAAAGCAATTCCTGGGAACCCGACAACAACCTACACGCTAAGCGTTTAGTTCGTGCCTACTTGTCTTCCCACCCTGAAAAAGCAAGTCGCTTGGGCATCCGGAGGCTGCCCCTTGTGAGGGGGCAATGTCAGGTACATGCCAGTTCTGATCAAGGGCACGCGCGTGCGCACATTCGCACGCGGGTGTCCCCCCAGCGTGCACAGCAGCGTTTGCCCGTCAGCGCGCGCCTGCGTGCTCTCCGTGCCTGCACTGGTGCGCGGTGTGTGCGAGCGGTGGCGCTGATTGGCAGTGACACTCAGCCGGTGCTGTGTTGTCTCAGCTCTGTGTACCGTTACCTGAACCCTGTCTACTCTGAACTACCACCACCTGTTACCGACCCGGCTCCGCCTGACCACTCTGCCTTCTCCTACCCGACCCGGCTTGCCTGACTCTGTCTACCTCTACTTACCGTTGCCGACTCCTGCCTGCTTTACCGACTCCGCCTGTGCCTGCTGCCCACACCTGCCTGACCTGCTGTTGCCAACCCGGACTGTCTGACCTTGCCTTGCCTATTGTCCATCCGCCTGATCTGCCTGCTGCCTGGTCTTGCTGTATCCGGCCTTCTCATCCGGCTCCTGCAGTTGCCATCTCGCACGCTGTCACCTGTAAGCCGACACCCCCGGAGGATCCAACAACTTCCACCGCAAGCAAATAAGGCACTCCTACCCCACTGCGCTCACGAGACCACTGTCCCCACTACAGTGGCTCGTAAACCAGCGTTGTATGAGAGGTCTTCTCCTACAAGTCAGGCTCTACTACCAGGTACTTAACAAAGGGGATATTAACTTTAGTTAATCATATATATTACCTGTTGGTTCAGCTTGCTGTGCTTGCAAGTGTAGCCAGTGAGATGTACACTGAGCTCCTGCTGCAGTTGTTAGCCAAAATACGGAGCAGTCAGAAAAGAACTGCAACCAAAATATAAAAGTAAAGAATTTAAAGACAACTTTACTGATCAGTTTTAGCAAATTGGTAATGTATTGAATGGCAAAGAGTCTCTGCTCCTGAGGTAGTCCTTACCTGTCTATCCTGTCTGTTGGTGCTGAGCTCTCCAGGGATCAAATGAAGGATCCTGGTGTGTGCGCATTTAAGTATACAGCTTACTTAAGTTTAAGTTGTTTCAGGTGCATGTATCTCCGCCCACAAGCCATCCCATCCGAGAGGGGGGGCACATGAGCCGATATCTACGGCTCCCCTGTCACCCCCTCGGCATTCCGTAAGACAATCAATGTCCCGGAACTGCCGTTGCCTCCGATGCAATCAGCAGGACGACGCGCTGCCGGCAGCCGCGTGCATGCGTGTAGCGAGCCCCAAGGAGACCCCCACCGCGCACGCGCCATCCGCAGTACGTCATCCGGTGGCGATCACAGAACGCCACCAGCACGAGGACTGCTCCCCTCAGTGGAGATTGGTATCACTGTAGGGGCTAGAGGCAAAGAGGCTAGAGACAATGGAATATGTTCTCCCCCCTCTCTCCGTGCTGGGAAGCCCATAATACCTCGGGCAGCATTCACCAATGAGACAAAACAGCAGCCCTGAGGGAAAAAGAATATAAGAAGTAAAGGCTGAAAAAAATATATAAACAAAATTGACCATCATAATTGGTATTTTAGCAATATTGTAAAGGTTAGCATAATTATTTTGGATTTATTCTTTCACTGGATTATCATAATCAATCATATCTGTCTCTATGATGTTGTTTACTTATTATTAACATTGTTGTGATGTTTTTCACGGCCAAGGAAAAAAGAAAGGGAAACAAAACAAAAAACAAAAGTAATGTTTCTCAAACCCGGAAGAGAATTACAGCAATTATTTGCTGTGTTGTTATTGGAGTAGATATACGTTTATGGGCACCAGCGAGGGTGGGGGGGGGGGGCATGATTTAATTGGGGGTTGGTCAGAGCTGAATATCCTTCATTTTCAGTTATTGGAAAGGATATCCTGGATTGTCAGTTAATGAAAAGAGTTACTAGACCCTAAACAATGTTAATTTTGCTGTTAGGTTTGCCCAATAGCCAAAAATAGGTAAATATAGGCAATGTCATATAAATTTTCAATATTTCAGTATTATTTTTTTAATGTCTGAGTTTTTTTAGACACCTAGCCTGTCATCTACTACTGTCTGACCTCACCCTTCAGT
Source organism: Lithobates sylvaticus (assembly GCA_028564925.1). NCBI lineage: Eukaryota > Metazoa > Chordata > Amphibia > Anura > Ranidae > Lithobates > Lithobates sylvaticus. Next base: position 88,910,064 of record CM053037.1, read on the forward strand.
CCTCAGTTCCCACACCCTAGCTGGTTTTGCCCGAGGTATATCCCTTTAAAAAGGGTGCAAAAGAGATTGACTCATTTAGGCCTGGATATTGGGTGGCCTTGAGTGTATATATCCACTTTTTCTCAATTTGTAGCAATGTCTTATTCCAATCACCGCCTCGTTCACTCCCTATATAACCCCTCCCATTACTGGGAGTACCTCAGTTTTTGCAGCAAAGCAATATACGTGTATCAAAACAGGGGAGGGACCTCTGTCTCCCATGATGTACTCCAAGAAAAGGATTTCACAGGTAAGCTGTTATAAAAATCCTATTTTCTTTATCGTACATCATGGGACACAGGGCCATAGTAGTTACTATGTGGGATGTCCCAGATAAATGCTATCTGAGGGGAGGGAGACGCAAACAAAAGTAGGGTGCCATCAGACCTGAGGACCTATACTGTTGCCTGCAGCACACTGCGCCCAAAGGCGAAATCCTCATGCTTTTTTATATCCACCTGATAGAATCTGGTAAATATATGAACTGAAGACCAAGTTGCGGCCTTGCAGATTTTGAGCATTGAGATTTTGAGATTTGAGCACTAACAGCCCTGGTGGAGTGTGCTTTAATTTGAAAAGGTGGAATCTTCCTCCTCAAACCATAAGCTTGAACAATTACTTGCCGATTCCACTTAGAAATAGTACATTTCAAAGCTGCCTGTCCTTTTTTAAGACCTTCAGGCAACACAAACAGATTTTTCGAATCTGAGCAGTTGCCTTTAAGTAGATTTTGACTGCTCTCACTACATCAAGAGAATGTAGCATCTTTTCTTCCGTAGAACAGGGTTCTAGAAAAAATGAAGGTAGAACAATATCATGGTTTAGATGAAAACCTGATACTACCCAGTGTTGCCAACCGCCGTAGATTTACGGGCAGCCCATAAATCTAAGCCCTTTTTCGGGCTGCGGTTAAAGTCCGTTACAGGCACCGGTGCCCGTAAAAATGATGGCCGTGAGTCAACCATGCACGCACCATGCTTGTACGTGCTTGGCCGGGCGGCACATGCGCAGTAACGTAATGACGCCCATTTTCGAATAGACGATCGGGGCACTATGGCGGTCGGTGGCTCGTACAGTGCACTCGCCATAGGCAGAGAGGTCCAGAGGAGCCGAGCAGGGGTTAGGAGGAGGAGAATAAAACTGTGGGGGGATATCATAGTGAGAGGAGGACATCGCTGGGAGCCCTGAGGGTGAAGCCGTGGCATGCAGGGGAGGCCGGGACAGAGAGTACAGTACTGTACAGTGCTGCCCTGACCTGTGGAGAGGTGAAAGGGGCACAGGAGGAGGACACAGCACACTGATGATGTGGAGAAGTAATATGATGGTGGACAGAGGAGGATGCTACTGTGAGGGGGTGAGGAGTACACTATCATATTTGCAGCCTCTGTCCACCTCCTGCAGTATGTCCTCCGCATCTGTCCACCTCCTACAGTATGTCCGCAGCCTCATTCCACCTCCTGCAGTATGTCCGCAACCTCTGTCCACCTCCTGCAGTATGTCCGCAACCTCTGTCCACCTCCTGCAGTATGTCCGCAGCCTCTGTCCACCTCCTGCAGTATGTCCGCAGCCTCTGTCTACCTCCTGCAGTATGTCCGCAGCCTCTGTCCACCTCCTGCAGTATGTCCGCAACCTCTGACCACCTCCTGCAGTATGTCTGCAGCCTCTCTCCACCTCCTGCAGTATGTCCGCAGCCTCTGTCCACCTCCTGCAGTATATCTGCAGCCTCTGTCTACCTCCTGTATCATGTCCGCAGCCTCTGACCATCTATTGTCTTTTATCATGTCTGAAGTCTCTGAGGGGGTCCTAGAAAGGAGTCAAGAGAGTGGGAGCGCCGCCGGGATGAGGGTTACGGGAAGAGAAAGACGTGTGTGGACTGTGGATCCTTTGTTCTTGTCACAAAGTTCTTGATCTTTTTGTTGAACCTGGACGCAAATAGGTCTATGTCGGGATCCCCCATCTCCAGCATATTGCCAGGAATATATCGGGGTGAAGGGACCATTCTCCCGGGAACAACTGCTGGCGACTCAAGTAGTCTGCCTGCCAATTTTCTATTCCTGGAATGAAGACTGCCGATAGGCAAGGTACATGTTTTTCTGCCCAAGTTAGGATATGATCCACTTCTCTCTGGGCCGCATGACTTCTTGTGCCCCCCTGGTGATTGATATAGGCCACTGCCGTAGCATTGTCGGATTGGATCCTGACAGGACAATTCCGCAACCTGAATGTCCGGGCCCTCAGGGCCAAGCGCGCTGCCTCTAGAATGTTGATGGGCAAGGTCCTTTCGGTTCTGGACCATTTCCCTTGGACAGTCGCCTCTTCCAGGACTGCTCCCCAACCCGAAAGGCTGGCATCTGTTGTTACCATCTTCCAGGTAACTGGTAAGAAAGATTTTCCCTTCTGCAGAATTTTGGTTATCCACCACCAACCGAGGCTCCAGCACACCTTTGGAGACAGACGCAATGGGAAATCTAGAGCTTGGACCTTCTTGTTCTGTTTTGCAGCAGTCTTGAATGAAACTGAGCGTAAGGAATGGCTTTGAAAGAAGCCACCATCTTTCCCAAGATGGTGGGCATACCATGGGGCATACCATTTTGGGGCTGGGTCACGTGGTAGTTGTGTACCATGGGGCTAATTCCCAGCATAAATATTATTTTAAAAACATATATACATAGATGGCGCTGTTGCACAATAATCAACATTTGTGCCCTCTTATATATCCACCAAAAATTTGCAATACAGACATTATGTTGGGAAAAGAGGGTTCTAACAAATATATAAAGTGAATGGAAGCAAAAACCTTTCTTTTGTCATGTGCAAGCCAGTTTAAAGTCCAGGGCAGCATTCAAATGGGAAGTTGAGAGCAAACTCCAAGATACATGTAAGACAGAGAACAGAAGCGCCACCAGATTTTAAAAGTTAGCATTTATTAGGCAAAAAAGAAATGCAAATATCCATTCACATAAGGTGAGGATCCATGTGCTGAATTACTCTTACCTTATGTGAGTGGATATTTGCATTTCTTTTTTGCCTAATAAATGCTAACTTTTTAATCTGGTGGCGCTTCCGTTCTCTGTCTTACATAAATATTCTTTTAGTATGTGTACTACTAATGTTTTTCTATTCACTCAATAGAAATAAACTCCTTTACGGTACAGATTATCTCCACGACCCCGAAGAAGCCAATGTTGGCGAAACATGTCGGTCGAATGTATTCCAACTGAACCTTGATCTGTACCTGTGACCTGTATTCATTTACAGGTCTTTTCATCAATCTATGTTACCTTGAATCTGTATAGGCTGTGTATTATACTCGCTGATTGTGAATTTTTCTTTATATTTCACATAAGTGGGTATTTTTTATGTATGTATTTTTTCTATTAATAAATTACTATTTTTTATTGAAACCCAGGAGTGCTTTTTTGATACTTGGTACCGCAACAATCCCCTATTCTATCCTCGCACATTTCTCTATCTTTTCTGGGCTGTATCTATGATCAGACACAAGTACTCTAATCTCCTTGATGGATTTAAGTATTCCAGGTAGCTTAAGAAAAGAAAACAAATCAACCAGCGCTAAATAACAAACCCGAAATAGCTGAAATACTGAGAGTCAAATTACCAAATCCCAAAAATAGTACAATATAAAAAAGCAGTACAGCGCAGATGATTAAACTAAAACTAAATTAAAATATAATCAAAACAAAAGCAAAAAGAATAGTCCATTCTCTTGGAGGTGAGATGAAAAAAAGAAATCAATGCATTCAGCAGAAGTGCCCAAAGATATCCAGTGAAATGGGTGATGTAGACATCAAATATGGTGACTAGAGTGACACCCTCCGCCATCAATAGCAATGGCCGCTCACCTCAGGAGATGGACCCCTGAGTAAATCAGTCAGGTCGGATAAAGCGTTCCCTTGCAGGGAAACAAACAGCAGACCCAAACACTGGTATCAGATATGGAACTTGTTATACCTCAAACTGGTGTCAAATGTAGACTTTACTGAGCTTCAAGCTTATCATCATCACTCTCCTCCGAATTGTTTACATGAAATAAAAGCAGCAAAATCGAGTGATCTCTGATTGCTACAAGTATCATTTATTAAAAGTAAGGTGTACACTCACATAAAACACACTGTGCCCCAGTGCTAAGGATGGATGACAGTTTCAATGAAAACTAAGTAATCCACAGAGATCAGCGTGTAAGGACGCGGGTGACTTCACAATTGCTGTCACGTGGTATTCCGTACGCGTTACGTCCCAAGGGGGCGGGACTTCATCAGCGGCGACGGCATGACGTAAGCCACCCGCTTTATACACTCAATCAGCTGACCGATATGGCCAATAAGAAAGGATGCACGGCGGTAACCATGACACCCTATTCAGCCACATTAATGCGGCGGCACATACAACTGTAGATAAAAAAGGCATCTCCATCCAATGTGATGGAACATCACATAATCAACTGAAATCATGCAACATGCATACTCAGAATGAAACGGACATATACCCATACAGTTTATTTGAAATTATTTTAAAAATCTATGCGGCACCCTGCATCCCCGCTGATCTCTATGGTACACTAAGGTTCATAACAAAAAAACAGTCAGTACATAAAATTTTACATTCTCATTAATGAGTACATTTTCCTAGCAATATAAAATAGCACAATATTTTTTAAATTATATTGTAAAAAAATTGATATGGAAAGAGGAAGAAAAAACTAAAGGAACCAACAATAAATAAATAAAATAAAAATAAGAATAAAAAATATAAAATAAAAAATTAATAAAAAATAAAATAAATCACTGATCAGAAATGAAACAATTTGAATCAAATTCTACGTTTAAGCCACCTGGTACAAGAACTTTGGTTTCATGAATCCAATGAGATTCTCTATGGTTTAACTGGCGTATGAAGTTGCCACCTCGCCAGTGTTTAATGACCCTCTCTATACCCCAGAAACTCAAACTCTTAGGACTCTGGTCATGTACTAGCTTAAAATGTCTGGAGACATTATGCGTCTTTACGCCCTTTTTTATGTTGTTTACATGTTATCCAAGTCTAACATGAAGGGGTCGTGACATTCTTCCACACCCACACTGGAGCATATACACGACCCCAACTGTCGTGCAAGTGATGAGTTGGCCAATTTTACGTTCTTTATTGGTTGCTGCAGCTACAAAAGATTTCCTCTTTTTAACATTACATTTAGAATGCTTACAAGCTGTGCATCGTCCACAGGCATAGAAGCCAGAAAGAAAAGAAAACCATCTACCTTTCGACTGAACCGGAGGGTCAACTACTCCTGGGGCTAAGCGGTCCCGTAAAGATGGAGCTTTTTTATATATAAAAGCAGGGCCAGATGGCAATAAAGGTCCTAATACATGGTCCTGCTTCAGTATGGACCAGTACTTAGCAACCAATTTTTAGAGTTTTTTGTGCTGTACATTATAGTTCAGGACCATTTTGAAGTTGGTTACACTGGCACTTGTATCCTTAAACAGGAAGTAAAGCCGTTTTTTTTTTTTTTTTTAAATAGGAACCCGCAAGGAAAAGGCATAATGAGCTAGTATGCATAGCATACTAGCTCATTATGAATGACTTATCTGAGAACGAAGCCCCCGTAGCGGTCTACATCCACGATCTTCGGCGTCGCCATCAAACCCGGAGTGACTTCCGGGTCTCACCACTCCAGCGCTGTGATTCGCTGGAGCGGCGATGACGTCACTCCCGCGCATGTGCACGAGAGCGGCATATCGCCGTGATCTCGGCATGCGCAGTGCGCCTGCGCGCCGCTGTCTACAGCGCATGCGCCGTAGATAGTGGTGCCTTTTCTTTTCTAAATATCTACTATGTAGGTTTAGGAGATATTTATTGGACCTACAGGTAAGCCTTAATCTAGGCTTACCTGTAGGTCAAAGTGGTCCCAGAGGGTTTACTTCCACTTTAACTTTGTCAGCTACCAATACTGCCCTATTCATAGCCCGAACCTTATTGATTTCACTATCTAGTACCCCTTTATCATATACTTTCTCCTGAAACCTGGAGGACAGAAACTGTGAAAGGAGTCAGAAAATCATCCTCTAGTGTGCAATTATGTCTGAGCCTAACAAACTGACCCCTAAGGATATTGCACAACCAAGACTTATGGTGGCAACTCCCCAGGGGAATATGAATTGCGATCAGTAGGCTTTAGGTAATTACACAACCGAAAATGGTCACAGTCCTTCCAGATTTCTAGGTCAAGGAAGACCATTTTTCTTTGCTGAAATTCCAAAAATTGGATATTCTTAGTGTTGGAGTTCAGTGTCTGCACAAACATATCCAGACTAGTTTTGTCACCCCCCCCAGATCATTATAAGGTCGTCTATATATCTTTTACAGCAGACTAATTGAGGGGGGCGGTTTCTGAAGACCACATCCCCCTTCCAGTGGGCCAAAAACAAGTTGGCCACACTGGGAGCAAACCTGGCCCCCATGGCCACACCCCTAGTCTGCAAATAGAATTGGTGATTGAACCAGAAATCATTTCTGGCTAAACAACATTTCAAACTCTTTAAAAGATAATTATTATGAATTTCTGAAAGGTCAGAAAAAGATGGCATGGTCCATTGTACCGAAGAGAGGGCATCCTCATGCCCAATGATCGTGTACAGTGATCCAACGTCAGCTGTGACAAGGATGCTTGAAGGCGAACACTTCACTGACTCAATAATTTGGATGATGTGATTGGTGTCTTTGAGAAATGCCTCTGTTTTTGACACCAGCGGTTGGAGAAAGCTGTCAATGTATTGGCCTACACTTGATGAGATGGAATCTATTTCATTTACGATCGGCCTACCAGGAGGATTGACACAATCCTTATGGATCTTGGGCAAGCAATATATAATTGGAGTCCTACAGAAAAATGGATCCAAGTATAACACTTCCTTTTTATTAAGAACATTGACAGTTTTCCCTTCCTCTATCAACCAATGTAGTTCATCCTTGTAATTCAACATAGGATCTTTATTCAGAATTTGATAAGTATCCTGATCACTTAACAATCTATTCATTTCAGCCAGATATTTAGCTTTTTCCAAAATCACCAGACCTCCTCCCTTGTCGGCTGGGCATATAATAATCTCGTTTCTTTTTTCAAAAGATTGCATACCCTGTTTAATATAATGAGGATCTACTACTTTACAGATTCTCATTTTTTCCAGATCGCTGAACACCATATTCTTAAACACCTCCAAATACTTGTTGTCAGCATTGAGAGGGTTAAAGGTGGATTTATTTTGAAGATTGGAATGAATGCCTCCTGAAATAGTTGGTTGCCTAATGGGATAAGATAGAAAGTATTTTTTCATTGTCAAATTTTTGATGAATTTCTGAATATTAACATAGGTATGGAATTTGTTGAAATTTTGAGTGGGGGCGAATTTAAGACCTCTATCCAGAACCTTCATCTCATGTTCACTCAAAGAACAACCACTCAAATTATAAATAGCAGCACCTAATGGGGTTTTGGGTTTTTGAATTCTCCTACCCCCTCTCCTTCCTCTCTCTCTTTTCTTTTTCGGTGTTGGCCATTTGTTTGAGGGGATTGTTGGGACTGGTGTCTCCACCACTCCTATTGGTTTGGTTGGTACACATATGGGCCCCTCCCTGGTCCACTCTGTGCTCCCGAAAAATTCCCCCCTTCACGAGCTCCATTATGTTGTAATGGAGCAAACCTATTAGAAATAGGTAATTGTCTCCCACGAGGGAATTGAGACATCCCTCTACCTGTATTCCCATAATAAGGATTTGGTTCCTGCCTATGGTTATCCCATCCATGTGGTGATTCATAATTATGTTGGTAATATGAATTTTCCCTAGAAGGCGTTTTTGGAACACCATTCTTCCTCCCTCTACCTCTTTTTCCTTTTTGGTTACCCCTATTGACATATCCTCCTCTTGAAGTGGAGGGAGGTAGCTGACTGTGGTGACCATACTTTGGTCTAAGCGGGCTACCAACTGGTCTATTAAGAGCAGATCATCTAGGTAAGTTAAAATCGTTATACCATAAGCCCTTAATCTGGCCAGAGGAGGGGCCAGGACCTTTGTAAACACCTGAGGTGCAGTAGATAGACTAAAGGCAGGGCTACAAACTGAATATGGAGATTTTCTACCTCGAAACGTCTATATTTCTGATGAGCGGGGAAAATAGGCACATGGAGGTATGCATCCTTGATGTCAATTGACGCCAGAAGTTCTCCTCCTTGTAGGATGGAGACAACTGATTGGATTGACTCCATGTGAAAGGAGCAGATATTCAGGTTTAGATTCTTGAGATCTAGAATGGGTCTGACATCAGGGCCGTCTTTAATATTGATTGGACCCTGGGCAAAACTTTTCTTAGGCCCCCCCCCATGCAGTTTTGCTCTCCACCTACTCTGAGACATACAATAAATAGCAGCTAGACTCAAAATCAGTTTACTGAATCAGGCAGCTATTGCGATTGGTTGCCAGAGGTATCATTACCGCTCACTGACTGGTTGCTAGAGGTTACAGAACACATTACAGCTCACTGGTTTGTTGCTAGAGGTTACAGCACATGATTTCTGCTTGATGATTGGTTGCTAGAGATTACTGTGGATATGACCTCGGGGGCATGATAAACATATGAATGCCACTGGATGCCGCTATTTACATATGAATGCAGGTAAGTTACATGTAAACACAGGGTCTGCAGGTGAGTCATCTGTAAACAACAATAGGGCAGAGCTGGGCAGCATTAGTAGCAGCACTTCACACTGAGATATTTGGACACAGCACAGGACTAAACCCTCAAGGGACGAGGGAATTTAAACCAGGATATTTGGCAAGTATGAGGCAGCTGCTTTGGGCCCCACAACAATTACAGGATCCAGGGCAACTGCCCCTTTTTCCCTGCCTTAAAAACATCTCCATTTGTCTGACATCTCCATTTGGTTTTGGCATTTTGAAAAGGTTTGAATAAAACCCCAAACCCTGCTCTTCCATGGGGACCACCATGATCACTTTTTGAGACAAAAGACGTTCCAATGCTTGAAAGAGAGACTTCTTTTCTCTGGATCCTTGGGAAAGTTCGATCTGAGAAAACGAGGAGACGGGAACACTCAGAACTTTAGTTTGTAACCTAGAGCTATTGTGGAGATCACCCATCTGTCTCGAAACTCCTCCTGCCAGACCCTTGAAAACTGCAGAAGTGTTCCCCCCACTCGAGTGGCTTTAGTATTTTGTTTTGTAGTTACCTACCCCATGACTTCTTTTGTCCCTGGGGTTGACCCTGAGGTTTACCTCTTGAACCTGATGGCGGAGGCCATCGTGACTGCCTGGAGGCTGATGCCCCTGGCACTGGAGAAGGAGCTTGTTTAAATGAAAGATGTTTACTCCTTTTCTTAACTGGCAAGAGGGTACTTTTTCCACTTGAAATTTTTTGGATGTATTTATCCAAATCATCCCCAAACAGCCGTTCACCACGGAAAGGAAAACTAGTCAGGACTGACCAATTCTTCAACCATAGGATTCTACACATATGCACCAGCCCAAGCGTAAGGCGTGAGGCCTGAAGAATAGAATCTCTCATAGCGTCAATTGAAAAACATAAAGCCCCTGGTAGCTCAGCTAAATCCTGGGCCTGCTGATCAGGGATAACCTTGAGCATGTGTCTCAACTGGTCTTTCAAGGATTGACATACACCAATTGTTGCCACTGCAGGTTGAGTCACTGACCCTGCCAAAGAAAATGCGTTTTTAACAGGAATTACAATTTCTTATCAGTTGGATCCCTAAGCATTTGAGCATTGTCTACCGGACAAGTCAAACTTCTATTCACCGAGGATATAGCAGCGTCAATTGCTGGTATCTCCCACTTTTTGGTGAATTTTTCCTCCATGGCATAAAGTGCTGAGAATTTTTTAGGAGGAAACAAATGCTTATCTCAGAATACATAAGCTATTCCAGCAATGAATGGACAGGAAAGGCATACAAAGCTTGAGGAGGCTTTAGCGAACCCAAACAAGAAGTGGACTTACCAACCGACTCAGTTAAGGGTAGACATGTGCAATTAGTTTAGTTACGAATTAGTTTTCCGTTCAAATTCGTTAGATTTGTTCATTCGTTATCGTACGAATGAACGAATGGTTTACTAAAAATTCTAACGAAAAACGAACTATCGAAAAGAACGAATATGAAAAACAACGAAAATACAAAATAATTAAATTAGAAACAACAAAACTACGAAAGAATGAAAATCCGAAAAACAAAAACAGAAACAACGAAAATACCGAACAAAGATTAAAAAATACCGAAAATCAAAATGAACTAAAAAAATCGAAATTACGAATATTCAGAAAAAGGAAATCAAAACAACGAAAATACGAAATAACAAAAATTCTGCTGATCGAGAATTCAAAAGAACGTATGTTAGTTCTGATTCTGAAATATTCCATCCAGAGTCCAGATAGGTTGTGTTTGGGTCGGTGGCACTGTTTTGTTGGATTTTTGAGTTAAGTTCTGACTTGTGAGAGAGAAATTCTTTGTTTCTTAAACATGTAAATAGCATACACATTACATAAAATTATGAATTATGCTCCCATTACGAATGTACGAAAACAATGTTACGAAAGTACGAATAAATCAATCTAACGAAAGTACGAATGTAACTAAATCTACGAAAATACGAATTTCGAATCAACGAAAATTAGATTAACGGAAATACAAATCTTTTTAAATGAACGAAAATACAGCTCTTTCGAAAATACGAATGCGTCCGAATATGAAATATAACGAAAATCCGAATTTCGAATAAACGAAAATTAGACTAATGGAAAAACGAATCACCCAAAAAAAACCCTTATGAAAATACGAACGAGTCCGAATACGAACACCGACGACTTACGAAATTACGAATCGTTATGAATCAATGGAAACGAACAGAAACGAAACAAAACAAAACAAAATTTTTGGTTGTGCAAATGTCTAGTTAAGGGTAGCATAAATGTGGAGCGGTCCATTTCAGTAAGAGATTCAGATCTTTAGATTGTGAAGCTGAAGGAGGTCCTTCTGCAATTGACCCCTAAGAAGAGGAGTCATTAGCCTCTTCATGGTCCCCTGAGGGTAATTCATTCTCTCCCGCCCCCAGTTCCTCCGTTTGAGGGTCCTGGGTAGTAGAAGGGGACACGTTTTTTCCCACTCTGGGAAGATGCTATTAAAACTGCTAACCTTGCTTTCAATTCCACCAAAGCTGAGGAAAAAACATTCTCGGTAATATAGACAGGGGCTGCAATGTTGGAAAAGTTACAACCCTTGACGGCCCCGATGGCTCACCCTGACCAGCCACCCCAGATCTCTCAGGGGAGGATGGCATTGTAGAGATGAGACTATGGTCGTCAGAGCCTGAGGGAGACACCTTTGGGACCTTTTTTGGAGTGTTTCCACCTCCCCTTCTGACCATAGTCCAATGCACAAACGCAGAGGTACTGCCAGAAAAAATGAACCTACTACTTGAGCAAATAGTCCAGCAACTGTTGCTGCTATTAATGCTCAGCCTGTGTCACCACTTACATGCCCCTATCTGCTCTTGTGCCCCTCCGCCAGTCTGCAGTCTGCAAATGGAGCTTATTATTACGCAGTCCCGCGCTGTGGACGGTGATGCACGCCAACGCAGCGCTAAGCCACGCCCCCTCCGTCTTCCTACCATGCCCCCCTCTTTTCAAAAAAGCCTGTTTTTTTGAGCGGGCCTCTGATCCGACGGAATCGGTGTGTGTGTGTGTGTGTAGGGTTTGGAGAGCAGATGGAGAACCGCCGCGGCGGTGGAAGAGGGAGCGGAGCGGAGCGTTCTGGCTCCCCCTGCCTATTCCAGGAGAAGGGAGAGAAACTCCTGCCCCAAAAACCTCAAACATCTTGCCGGAGGCTTAGGACTGCTTAGCTGGAGGAAGCCTGCAGCTTCTGCTGACACAGAGTGAGATATAGGAAGCATGAGCAAGGTACGTGCTCTTTACAGCCCCCGGTGGCGACTTTAGGCCTGGAAACATTTACTACTAAGAGAAAATCCATAAGAAAATAAAAAATTCCTTAGGAATCTCCACTTACCATATCCTGCTGCAGGATTCTGTGGTAAAACCAAACAGACCCAGTCTTCACCCCTCACAGCGGTCTCTGTTAAAAAACCTTCAAGGATCGGGGGCCCCTTTTTATTGTGGGTTCCATTCCCTTGGACTCGTATAGCACCCCGTCAGGAAGCTTTATGGCTGAAAAAAAACCAAAGCACTGGATCCCGGGGTCCAGCTCTCAAAAGAGAAGTGTTACGGGATAAACCTAGTTTCTTGAGGCCCGGGTACCATTCAATTTGGCCTGAAAAGATACTTTGAATGGATCCGGCTGCATAGCTTGCCCCAGCAATGATTACTCCAGTGGAGCTCAGCATAGCACATCTTTACTCGTGACCAACACCTAAGAGACTGGCGAAAAAACGGAGGTACTCCAAGTAATGGGAGGGGTTAGATAGGGAGTGAACTTCCTGTCTTAGGGTGTGCCAGTGTCCATCACCTAAAGGTGGCCTATATAACCCACATAGTAACTACTATGGCTCTGTGTCCCATGATAAAGAAATAAACATAAAGCACACAAACAGGTTGGACTTGATGGACTTTTTTGATGGTCTTTTTTCAACCTCACCAGCTATGTAACTATGTAGCTATGTCACCAAGACTGGCGCCAAACGGCCTACTTAAAACGGAGCTTCAGCATTGGCTAATTGCTGTTTGGACTACAGCGTTCTGTGGATGTTCCTGATTCCTGTGTTTGACCTCTGATCTTGACCCAGCTTGCTCCTGACCATTCCTGTCTGATACCTGCTCTGAACCCTGGCTTCACCCCGGATTCTGTCTCTGCCTGCTGCTCCTGTTTGATCCTGCATCTGCTGCCGACTCTGCCTGTGACCCGACTACACTGTCTGATCTGCCTGTCCGTTACTAACTCGGCTCATCTGACCCTGTTTCCAGCTCTTCAGCCCTGCTACGGCTCCTTCAGTCCAGCTCAGAATCTTCAGGCACCTGCTTCCTGTTGTGCATCCACAGTCTGTCATCCCTGCCAGGCTACGTTTCATCTGCCTGCTGTCAGATATTTCCTGGCTTCCTTCCTGTGGGTTCCTGGCTACTGTAGTGATCTAATCTTATAGTCGTTCCTCGTAGATGGTATATGGTTATTAAAAGTATTGTCCGCAGCAAAACCCGATTCTCCCAGAGAGAGATTTTATTGACTTCCAAAACAGAACAGTCTTACAGATGACAAAAATCCAACAGAGTTCATATCACGACAGTGCTAGTAAACATTTAGAGCCCCATGGAGACATGTGACTCTTGGGTGCCTTCGTAAGAACACACACTTCTAAACAGATTGAACGTCCTGTTATATCCCCCACACACACACTGAATGTCTGAGCAATTTGATTGGGCGTTTCCATTAAATGCTTTGATCTACCCCGGTCTTTCAGAGTGACAGGAGATAACGCCAAGCCCCAATTTACATTCTTGCATATTCCCCCTTTGACATGTGTGAATACTGATTAGATTAAGACAATCATTATCTGTTCCCTTTCATATGTGGAGTAAGTCTGGTCTGGCCATTTGTCCTTTGACCAACAAACCCTCTTTCAATATGCGCAACCAGACTAACAGCTACCAAAGCGGCCTGCCTAGAATAAACTTGTCTTTAGAATGCCTAAATAAAAACACTACATATAATAAATATGTATATATATAATATATATATATGTATACTACATATACCCCCACTTGGGTCGTTCTAACTACTAGAACTGACCCATAAATCAAGCAACAAACATAGCATTACCGACTTGAGGTATTGGATGCTTCACAATGGCTCATATGAAATATAAAGTTGAAACTGGTTACATCTCTCTTCACCAGCCTCTAAAATATCCCCATGAAACAGTCATTAGATAATATAGCTTTAGACCATGACTGGAAAAGGATTCGGTAAACATCCTTATTATATCACATCAAGATCTTGAATATTGCACAAAAACGAGCTGATGTCACAGTCTATTCTTCAATTTTCAACTTCAACTTCATCACATCTCTCATTGAAAGTAGACTTGGTGTGCTTGGTGTGCTGGGAGCTCCGATCCACATAAATCCAGGATTCCTCTCCAGGCTCAAGGTTTTCATTTTCTTAAAGATGCTTTTTGCACAAACACCAGCAAATCCCGAAATTCTACTTCCATCTTTATAGTAAGAAGAACCATCCATGTACCAGCTCTCACTTTCAAGTTCAAAAGGTTTGGATACGGCTGAAAAAAACTGCTATTGCTGTACTTTGTAATTTGCTGTAGGCCGACTCCTCATTTCCATCCTTAATAGAGCAGTTGCTTGAATCATTCAGTCCATAATTCCACCTGAATGGTATACCAATCTATATACCAATCTATAATCCATATATCCATATAATCCATATATAATCCCCCACTTTCAGATAGAATCAGCTTGACATCAGCGTTTATCAGATCTTCTATCCAGACAAAGCAGCAGTGGAAAATCTTGCCAGTAAAGTTAGGTCTTTTTTCATCCATATGTCAATAATATTAATGACTGATTCAACAAAGTTTCAAATCATGACTGGAGTGATGAATTTCACTCACCCCTCTTATAAATTTAGGAAAACCACCCAACCTACTATAATTTATGCTATGCCAAGCCATTGTGCAGCATCTCACCTTAGATGTCAAATATATTGATCAATATGCAATATGTAATATGCAACATGTTATGTAACACGAAAATTATTTTAGGTTTAAATGTTTCGCTCTGGTTTTAAGATAAAGTTCAAGAAATAAAACATAATAAAATAAAAAAATAAAAATAAAAATGGAAAAGGGTGAAAAATAAAAATAAAAAATAGGGCTTGATGAATAAAAATGGGAAAGGGTGAAAAATAAAAAATAAAATATAGGGAAAAGTCCATTGTCCAAGTCAAAAAGTCAAAAAAAAAATAAGTCAATTGCTTGATGAATATTGAGAGAGTCCATGATATTGTTTATTCAGTGTTTCTCCCCCACTAGCCAGAAATTTCAGCTTGCAGTTCACATGCTATGCAGATGCAGTATCTTCAATATATCTGAAAGACAAAAAAAACTCTCCAACAAAACTAATTAGCAAGATCCTTAAACATTCTTTGAAGTTAAAACAAAGGACTATTTACACATCCCCAGGTTGAAACTAAACCACCCCCACTGTTAGAGAAATGTCACTTGTATTCAAAAACAGATCTGGATAATGTAATCTGTTTAGCTGTCCCAGCAATGTGTAATGTTCCATTTTCATCTTATCGTACTCAATCTTTAGGTGGTCATATTTCTGTTTTAACTGAGAAAACGGTATCCAAGCCTTAGATACCTTTTTATTATGATTTTGGTCAGCTCTGTTTTTCATATCAATATCACCTATATTTGACCTGGTGTCTCCTCTTTGATTGTTATCATAAGACATTATCTTTTGATCTTTATGTTCAGTATTTGTCCTAAACAATGTGGCTAAATCAATCTTGACAGCTTGCTCATTTGACTTTCTCCATAAATTGTCTGCTTTCAACAATACATCTTTTAAATCATGGGGATTTGGGGTAACTAGTAAAATATTTTGTCTAATATCTTCATGCAAAGCATGTAGAAATATACTCATATGTAACAAGCCACCATGCTCAAATGCAAGATTATTACTGACCAATATTTCCATAATAGATTTTATTCTTTCTGACAGTTCGTAGGGAGATTCACTTTTCATTTGTTTGATCTTCCCATGAACAGTAACATCAGAACGTACACCATACAAAACACATAACAATTCCATCAATATGTCCCTTGTCCTCATTGGCTGAGTACAGATCTGCTTAATTCTCACCCAAAGACTATTTCCTATAGAATGTTGCATAACTCTGTCTAAATCAGATGGGTTGAGATTGTACATATCTCTGACATTCTGCAAGTCACAAAACCATTTTAAAAATCTGTTTAAATCATGGCAGGGAATCATTCCTATTTCTTTAAGAATTGCATCTAATTCTTTTGGTTTCAAAGGCTTCATTACAAGCTGAACTTCACCTGTATTATTATTATTGTTATAAACTGTGGTGGTCACAGTGGGTGCGGCTGGCAATGAATTATCAGATTTAATATGAGGTTCTGTTTCATTTGATAGAATGTTTGTATTTTGCTGCAGATTGCTGAATCCACGATTTGATGCATATCTGCATTCCTGAGATCTCTTCTCTAATTCCATAATTCTTAATTTCAATCTTTCATTTTCCTCTGATAATTCATTACAATGTTTAGACTTCTCAAGCAGAGCTTCCCCGATGGTGACTGCATGCAGATTTAAATTTACAGTCTCAGATTCTGATTGGTTTTGTAACCTCTGACAAACCTTGTTGCTATTATCAACTGCAGTCTGTAACTGGGTAATTTCCTCAACCTTATCCTTCAACGAACTTTCCATTGTTAAACAGCAAGATAACAAGCCCTGTACAATACAACCTTTTCTTTTACGTTCTGAAATTTTGCTCTCAAAAACAGTTTTTTCTAAAAATTCATTCATCATAGTCCATGTCTGCTTATATTTTTCTGGCACTTCATAAGGCCCGCCATGACGCTTAATACATTTTAACACCCATCTGTTAACTTTATCAGAACTGACACTAGCTTTACACTGAGTAAGCATTTTTACTATATTATTATTAATAATTTAAAAAGAGAAATATTTTACTCACCGCATTAATTACTCCTTCAGCTTCCAGCTCACGTCTTCTGGTACACGATGCAGTCCTTTTCTTCGTTTCCAGTCTCCAGAGAATAATTCTGGGGTTCCAAACTTGTTTGATTTTGTAGATCAGACTCTCTTATGTCACAACCAGACGTTAGAGTCACAGCACAGGTCTTGGGTCTCCATCAGACTTCTGTCCAACTCACAGGATTGTTTTCATTGTTTTCACCACCGACTTCTGTTAAGTCCTGAAAATGCTCTTCTGGTCGCTTGAACGGCACCAATGTAGTGATCTAATCTTATAGTCGTTCCTCGTAGATGGTATATGGTTATTAAAAGTATTGTCCGCAGCAAAACCCGATTCTCCCAGAGAGAGATTTTATTGACTTCCAAAACAGAACAGTCTTACAGATGACAAAAATCCAACAGAGTTCATATCACGACAGTGCTAGTAAACATTTAGAGCCCCATGGAGACATGTGACTCTTGGGTGCCTTCGTAAGAACACACACTTCTAAACAGATTGAACGTCCTGTTATATCCCCCACACACACTGAATGTCTGAGCAATTTGATTGGGCGTTTCCATTAAATGCTTTGATCTACCCCGGTCTTTCAGAGTGACAGGAGATAACGCCAAGCCCCAATTTACATTCTTGCATATTCCCCCTTTGACATGTGTGAATACTGATTAGATTAAGACAATCATTATCTGTTCCCTTTCATATGTGGAGTAAGTCTGGTCTGGCCATTTGTCCTTTGACCAACAAACCCTCTTTCAATATGCGCAACCAGACTAACAGCTACCAAAGCGGCCTGCCTAGAATAAACTTGTCTTTAGAATGCCTAAATAAAAACACTACATATAATAAATATGTATATATATAATATATATATATGTATACATATATATATATTAGATATAATATACTACAGCTACTACCTGCACAGACTACTGGACTGATCCTAGGCACTCGAGCCGGAGCTGTACGAGAGGCCTTTTTCTGCAAGTCAGGCTCACCAACCAGGTACGTGACAAGACCACTGGCCAGAACGTGCCCAGTTTGCAATTAAGCTGATGGGCTGCCCTGCATCCAGCATGCTTTCTGAATGGGCATTCAGTGCAACCGGAGGTTTTGTGACAGATAAAATAGTGCATCTGTCCACAGACTCTGTTGACCGGCTGACATTTGTAAAAATGAATCAGTCCTAGATTAGCAGCAGCTATCAAGCCCCTGATGCTGATATCACTGATTAAGTGTTGTTGGGATCTCAAATCCTAAAGTAATTTTTGGTATAGGCTTCATGGGCACAATTAACACACAAGGACCACTTTTTCCGCACCTGTTTGACAGGTGCATCAAATTAAAAATTTTTACAGCACGGACAATTCTTGCTTTCCTCAAGTGTACCTCTAGAAGGTTATGGGGTGAAGACACCAACAACACCCAAGGGCCAATTTTTCCACATCTTTAGCTATTATCTATTACCTTGGGGAGATTCAAATTAGAATACTGCAATCACTGAGCAGCAAATGATATCACCTGTGATGTATTTCAGTTATCTTTCAAACCTGACCTGTTAGTGTGTCCTGAGAACAGGAGTTGAGAACCACTGCTCTAGAAGGTCACGGAGTTAAGGCATCAACAACACACAAAGACCAATTTTTCTGAAACTGTTTGACAGGGGCATCAACTTTCTATTTTTTACAGAAAGGGCAATGCTTGCTTTCATCAAAAATACATCTAGAAGGTTATAGGGTGAAGGCACCAACAACACCCAAAGACCAATCTTTCCGTAACTGTGTGACAGGGGCATCAAATTTATTTTTTTACAGCAAGGCCAATTCTTGCTTTCATCAAGAGTACCTCTAGAACAGTGATGGCACCCCAGATGTTTTGGAACTACCTTTCCCATGATGCTCAACTACACTACAGAGTGCATGAGCATCATGGGAAATGTAGTTCCAAAACATCTGGGGTGCCAAGGTTATCCATCACTGCTCTTGAAGGTTATGGGGTGAAGACACTAACAACACTCAAAGACTAATTTTTCCACAACTAATTGACATGGGCGTCAAATTATCTTATCTATTACCTTAGGGATATGCAACTGAACGCGCCGGTAGGAGCCAGCGGGCAACAGAGAAGGGGTTTTGGGACTTTAAATGAAGCTCATGGTTTGCAAGCACAGCAGTAGGTGGATTGATAAGTTGTTTAATAATTCATATACAACAATGATAACAAGGGTATTCATAATAGCGCTTGACAAGACACGTTATGGGGATTTAACGGTCCCCGTTACACCCACCTTTACTATGTTGACTTATACATATATATCTATTCAATTTTAGAAATATGGCGTGTCTGCTCCTGATGAGTGGTCTTGAACCACGAAACGCGTCGAGCTACTTGAATGACCCCCCAACCACTTACCTCAACTTTATACATGGATTATCCCTTATTTCAGGAACTTTTAGGCCAGAGATCATGCAGGCATTACTGTACAATATTTGTCTACTCACTTCAGCAAGTGGTGGTCCCTTGTATTTATCCAGCAAATACTGTTTGTATCAATGTTATTACTCATTTATTTGTCTTGTTACATGACACTGGTATTAAGTATGTTGATTACTGTACCCAGTGTCACTACTTGGCCCATGTGTCTTGTCAAGCGCTATTATGAATACCCTTGTTATCATTGTTGTATATGAATTATTAAACAACTTATCAATCCACCTACTGCTGTGCTTGCAAACCATGAGCTTCATTTAAAGTCCCAAAACCCCTTCTCTGTTGCCCGCTGGCTCCTACCGGCGCGTTCAGTTGCATATCAATTTGATAGGGATGGAAATACACGACCCTACCAGGCCGTAATTTCGCTCAAAGTCCCATTCCCCTCCCCCCTTAATTTCATATTACCTTAGGGAGATGCAGACTAGAATACTGCAATCACTGAGCAGCAAATTATATCACCTGTGATGTATTCCAGTTATCTTTCAAACCTGGCCTGTTAGTTGGTCCTGAGGACAGGAGTTGAGAACCACTGCTCTGGAAGGTTACGGAGTGAAAGCACCAACAACACCCAAAGACCAAATTTTCTGCAACTATTTGACAGGGGTGTCAAATTCAATTTTTTTACAGCAAGGGCAATTCTTGCTTTTATCAAGAGTAACTCAGGGTGAAGCCACCAACAACACCCAAAGACCAATTTTTCCGCAACTGTTTGACAGGGGTATCAAATTAAAAAATGTTTTATAGCAAGGCAAGACTTCATCGTTCTGGTCTGAACTTTTGCAATGTTCAAGAGTTCTGGAGCGAACCAAACCAAGGGGCGTTCGGCCCATCTCTACACATTAATGGATCATACATGTGTGAAGCCACAAATAATTGCACACATTTGTATTTTTTTTTTTAGTGTAGTGTCAAAGTGTGAATGGCCTGCATTTGTGTGATCACATTTTTTTAGACAATGACCAGACATTTTCAGGCAACTGACCAAATTTTAAAGCCTACGTGTACGACTCTTAAGTTAGAAAAAGAAACAGCCATGAATATGTTTATTGACCACTTTACTGTGAGATTTTTTTTGATTATATAGATGAAAGCTCTTCAACCTAAGCTTTTAGCCAACAGAACAAGTACAAGTTGCTATAACATTCAAAGTAGCACTGAAACTAATTCACTAGAATATGAAGATATCATTTTTTACCTTGGAAAACCAACCTCTGTGTAGAGGTGAATAAATCATTTAGAGAACTCGGTCGCTTGCTAATTACAAGCAAGTATTTGTAGGCTTGTTGTTAAAGGTAAAACTTGTAAGCTTCCTTCAGCAATGAGAATAAAAATTCCAAAGAACAACATATCTGCCAACTCCTATACTCATACTGTTAGGGCACCCAGATGCCAGACTCTCAATACTCAGACTCCCACAGATGGCAAATTGCTGTAACACTTAAATATATGATTAAACTAATCTCACCAGGCCTCATTTAGGATCATTTAATGGCTACATGTGATATTACTGCTCAGTACATTTACATCTGTCATAACAAAAAAGTACATGAGTACCTCTACTTGAGTTTTAAAAAACATATTCATTGTCTCTTGCTTTTCTCTTTTGCTCTGGATCATTAAAAAATATGTATGCATAAAATAAAAGCTTAGCAAAAAAATTCAGAAGTCTTCTGTGAACATAATATGCTTCTCATCTTTGGCACTTTCTATGAATTAACTTTTTACAAATAGCACATACTGATGTCAAGATGTATTCTTAGAGACTGAATACTGTGATACGTTTTTCACCTTTACATTTACCCTGCTGGTGAAATAGAAAAATCACAGCACACTAGTTGGGGAAACTCTGATTGGAATATAGGTGGTTATTTAACAAAACACAGATAATTAATAGGTATTAATTGAGTTTGCATCACATCCCAATTTGCATAAATAAAAAAAAAGAAGAAAAGATCAAAGGATTTTTCAGGTGTTAATAAAGACATTCAGATCACTGTTAACGTGTTAAAAACATTAGTTTTATTATATACATTTTAAAACAATCACAATAAAAACATTATTTTGTAAAACATGGTTGTTATTTCAGGTCAATGAGAGTGATAATATTACCAACATATTTTGCCTGTATAGGCTTCTCCAGGAGAAATACCGCTAGCAAGGTAGAAACTGTGTAGAGAAGATACAAGTCAATAAATCAAGTGTGCATTATAATACAATTAAATGTGTGTTTATACACATTTTATACATATAAAATGTGTGTTTACCTGAGCTTCACAGGTTGCCACTGGAGTCCTCTTCCACTCTATGACGACATCACAGAGCTAGTTTATGTTAGAGACCTTGCGCTCCTCCACCTTCCATTTGAGGATACCCCACAGATGCTCAATAGGGTTTAGGTCTGGAGACATGCTTGGCCAGTACATCACCTTTACCCTCAGCTTCTTTAGCAAGGCAGTGGTCATCTTGGAGGTGTGTTTGGGGTCGTTATGTTGGAATACTGCCCTGCGTCCCAGTCTCCAATGGGAGGGGACCATGCTCTGCTTCAGTATGTCACAGTACATGTTGGCATTCATGGGTCCCTAAATGAACTGTAGCTCCCCAGTGCCGGCAGCACTCATGCAGTCCTAGACCATGGCACCTCCCACCAACATGCTTGACTGTAGGCAAGACACACTTGTCTTTGTACTCCTCATCTGGTTGCCACCACACACACTTGACACCATCTGAACCAAATAAGTTTATCTTGGTCTCATCAGATCACAGGACATGGTTTCAGTAATCCATGTCCTTAGTCTGATTGTCTTCAGCAAACTGTTGGCGGACTTTCTTGTGCATCATCTTTAGAAGAGACTTCCTTCTGAGAAAACAGCCATGCAGACCAATTTAGAAAAAAGCAAGGCAAAAATACCGGCAAACGAAAATGTATATTGTGTATAGGTGTGCTGCAGTCAAAAGAACCCCTTAATTAGGGTTAAATTATACAATAGAATATGGACTGCGCTAACTACCAAAAATAATTAATTAATTAATTATAATTAATTCATTATTTTTTTTGGTAGTTAGCGCAGTCCATATTCTATTTTATGCAGACTAATTTGATGCAGTGTGCGGCGTATGATGGCAGAACTCATACATCTATTTCCCCCCAAAAAACTCTGGATTTGACGCTGAGTACTTGCACTCAACTTCTTTGGTCGACCATGGCAAGGTCTGTTACACAGTTACACAGTAGGTGAGGTTGAAAAAGGACACAAGTCCATCAAGTCCAACCTATGTGAAAGGTTGGAAATGAGTTCTGAGTGGAACCTGTCCAGTTAAACCGCTGTATGGTCTTGGCCACCATGCTGCAGTTCAGTTTCAGTGTCTTAGCAATTTTCTTATAGCCTAGGCCATCTTTATGTAGAGTAACACTTTTTCAGATCCTCAGAGAGTTCTTTGCCATGAGGTGCCATGTTTTTTTTTTATTGAACAAAAAGTTTTTATTAAGCATCAAGGGAACATGTCAGATCAGAACAAAGCACATGTAAACTACAAATTCCACCGAGTCTAGTATCAGCATGTTACATCCTACCATTTGGAGACTAAAGTAATAGTAAAGCAAAAACAGTGGTAAACATTGAATCAATCCTCAGAACAATCGGTCATACACCAGGTCTAGTGGAGCTAGTCTGGGAACATCTAACCATTGGGACTACAGTTTGTCAAATTTACCTCTCTTACCCATGTGCTGAACTATGATCTTTTCCAAGCGAATAGTATTACCCATTTGTGTGATCCACTCCTGTAGTGTGGGGGGTTCCGTGGATTTCCAATGTCTCAGTATTAACTTTTGAGCCTGGAAAAGTGCCCTCGTTACAGCCTGTCTGGAAGTATCCTCCAAGGGTTGTGCGTCTAGTATACCTAATAAACATATCTTTGGGTCAGTAGGTATCTTGGCTTGGAAAACCCTATTAATAGTATCTAGGACCTGCGTCCAGTACCTGTGGAGCTTCTGGCATCTCCAGAGGAGATGTATCAAATCTCCATGTTCTCTGTTGCATCTAGTGCATGCGGGATCTGATCTTACCCCCATAGAGGCCAATCTGGCAGGTGTATAATGCACTCTTAGCAGAATGTACAGCTGTAACAAACGCTGAGCCACATTCAGGGAGCACTGGGGAACTACCTGTAGGGCCTCCTCCCACTGCTCTTCCTCGAAAGCGCCCACATCCTGTTCCCACCTCAACACCACTTTAAGAGGGGTATCACCATGGAAAAGGCCGAGAAGCATGGCGTAGCTACAGGAAATAAATCCTTTGTATGTTGTAACCTCAAATAAATATTTAAATATTTAAATATACAGGTAGGTGTGGGATCCAAGGACCATTGGTCCCCATCCCCCTGTGCCCAAATCGCGTGCTGAAGCTGCATGTAATAAAAATGCATTAAGGGTGGAAGATGAGAGACGCCAAACTGTAGCCACTTTGCACCATAGGGTAGTTTTGCTAGTTCAGAGAAGTGGTTGTTATTCCATATAGAACTGTATTTAGTGAATCCCTGTACCCCTTGCATTGTTCTCGCCTTGTTCCAGACTTTTTGCATGAGTGCATAAGTAGGGTAAAGCCTGTTAGACTTGCTAAAATGCAAGGCCTCCAGACCATCCGCCACCCTCGACCCCATTGTAAAGGTGAGTAGTGTGGAAGAAGAGTCCACTAAATTCAGGTGTGATGCCTGTTGGGGGCTCACTGCCCTCGCTATATGTTGTAACTGGGAGACTAAATAATATACCTAGGGATTAGGCAGCGCTAATCCTCCAGCTTCTTTTGGGCGCTGTTGCTGCTCAAGTTTTATTCTTGCTAGTTTAGATTGCCAAAAGAGTGACCTAAACGTTGAGTTTATAATACCAAATTTTTTCAAGGGGATGACCATTGGGGTGTTATGCAGTACATAGAGTAACTGTGGCATCATGATCATTTTTATAAGGTTTACCCGTCCTGCAAATGATATCTTAAGCTTACTCCACACTTTAACCTTATCTCTACAGCGATGCAGCAAAAGGGATAAGCTAAGTCCGATATAGTTGCGTGGGCGGGGGGTCACCTGTATACCCAAGTATCTGAATGAGCCTGAAAGTGGGATGTCCTGTATGGTTCACTCCGATGGATTGGGCGTCACATCCAGCAGCATAAGGGAGGATTTAGTCCAATTTATAATTAGCCCTGAGTAATCCCCAAACTCTCTTATCACCAGCATTGCCTCCCGCAGGGAAGTTGAGGTTTTACCAAGGTATAGCAGTTCCCCATATCTAAAGCCCTGTATAGAGGAATTGGAGCATACCCAGGCGGATAAAGGCTCTATGGCCAGGGCAAACAACAAAGGGGACAGGGGGCACCCCTGCCTTGTGCCTCTGTATAATTTCAAACTCTGAGAAACCTGTCCTCCCTCTCTGATGTGTGCTATCAGCTTAGAACACAGCAACTGGACCCACGAGATAAACCTGTAACCGAAGCCGAATTTGCACATGACTGCCCAAAGATAGTCCCACTCAATGCTATCAAAAGCTTAATGAGCGTCGAGGGACAATAATGCCCTGTTTCCCCCATTATCCGCTTGAGACTGGATATTGAGGAAAAGCCGTGGCAAATTAACCACTTCAATACCAGGCACTTAAACACCTTCCTGCCCAGACCAATTTTGAGCTTTCAGTGCTGTCGCACTTTTAATGACAATTGCGCGGTCATGCTACACTGTACCCAAATTAAATTTGTATAATTCTTTTCTCACAAATAGAGCTTTCTTTTGGTGGTATTTGATCACCTCTGCGGTTTTTATTTTTTGCTAAACAAATAAAAAAAGACCGAAAATTTTGAAAAAAAATCGTTTTTTTTGTTTCAGTTTCAAAACTTTGTAAATAAGTAAGTTTTCTGCTTCACTGATGGGCACTGTGGGTCTGCACTGATGGGCACTGATAAGGCAGCACTGATGGGCACCGTTGAGGTGGCACCAATGAAGTGGCACTGAGGTGGCATTGATAGGCACTGATAGGCAGCACTGATAGGTGGCACTGATATGCAGCACAGATGGGCATTGATAGGTGGCACAAATTGGCACTGATAGCTGGCACGGATTGGCATTGATAGGCGGCACAGATGGGCATGGATAGGCGGCACAGATAGGCATGGATAGGCTGCACGGATGAGCATGGATGGGCACTGATAGGCGGCATGGATGGGCACTGATAGGTGGCACGGATGGGCACTGATAGGTGGCACGGATAGGCACTGATAGGTGGCACTGATAGGCAGCATTGTTTTGTACTGATGGATGCCAATCAGTGCCAAACAATAATGCATGCCAATCAGTGATGCCTATTGTGGGCACTGATTGGCATCCATTGTGGTCACTGTGTGTCATCCCTGGTGGTCTAGGGTGGCATACCTTGTGCTGGGCATCCCTGGTGGTCTGGTGGCATCCCTGGTGGTCCAGTGTGGGCATCCTGGGGGGGGGGGGGCTGCACTGATAATCGATCAGCGCAGACCCCCCCTGTCAGAGGAGCAGCCGGTCGGCTCTCCTCTACTCGCGTCTGACAGACGTGAGTGAGGAAAAGCCGATCACCGGCTCTTCCTATTTACACTGTGATCAGCCGTGATTGGACACGGCTGATCACGTGGTAAAGAGTCTCCGTCTGAGACTCTTTACCAAGATCATAGTTGCGGGGTGTCAGACTGATACCCCGCAACAACGATCGCCACGATGCGCGCCCCCAGGGGCGCGCATCGGCTCAAAATCCTGAGGACGTCATATGATGTCCTGTCAGGATTTTAAAACCACTTTGCCGCCGTCATTTGACAATGGGCGGGCGACAAGTGGTTAATGGCTGTTTAAAGCATAAAACCGGATTGATCCGAATGGATAATTGAGGAGATTACTTTGTTAAGGTGACTTTAATACTTTAGCTAAAATCTTGATGTCATTTTGCAAAAGGGAAATAGGGCAATAAGAACCTGGGTCAAGGGGGTCTTTATGTGGCTTCAGAATAAGCACAATTGTGTCTCTAGACATAGACTGGGGGGAGCTCCCCCTTTTTCCTAGCTGTATTGAACACTTTCAGCAGTCTGGGTAGTATGCATTCTGTATATTGCTTATGAACCTCTATAGGTATACCGCCATCCCCTGGGGCCTTGGAATTGGGAAACTCACCGGTCACCATCTGCAGCTCCTTCAGAGTTAAGGGAGCATCTAATAGCTTCCTAGAGGAGGAAGACATGTGAGGAAGGTGTACATTATCCAGATACCGATTGAGGGAATCGGTGGTATAGTTTTGTTTAGATTCATATAGAGTAGAGTAATAATTTTCTAGAGTGGACATTATCTGAGAAGGTGAGTTAGTTACTTGCCCCGTTTCAGTGCGCAATGCTCCAATAGATGGGAACATTTGCTATGTGTGGGCTATTTTGGCTAGGAGGAGACTTGTGTGTTCTCCCTCCTCATAAAAGGCCGACCTGTTAAAAAATCTCTTGTTTTCCTCTGCAGAGACAGTCATGCGGTTCAAAGCCTCCTGAGCATCCAACCACGCCTTTTTATGACTGTCTGTGGGGTTTTCAGCAACGGCCTTCTCAGATTCTCCTGCAACCGTTCCATATCCTCCCTCTGAGCATTGGTGTTGCATTTAATCGCTTGAATCTCTCTAATAAAGATTCCTCTGAGCATTGCCTTAAAGGCTTCCCAAGTAATATTAGTATTTACCTCCTCAGCATGGCTGCGCCAAAAGTCTAGTATTTGCGTCACAATTTGCTCATGTGAGGGGAAGAGATGGAGCCAGAAAGCGTTCAACTTCCAAGGAGCTCTAGGCAGTTCAGATGGCATGTGTATGTCTAGTTGCGCCACCAGTGGGGAATGGTCTGACACACTTCGGGGGGCATACTTAACCTCCAATACATAACGTTCTGCTACATATGAACATATACATAAATCTATATGTGAGAGCGAAGAGTGACTCTTAGAAAAACATGAAAACAGTTTCAACCCAGGGTGTTTTGCTCTCCACGGATCCTTCCATCCTACCTCATCTATAAACTTTTTCAGGGGTGTGCGATTGTTCCCACTTCCCCTTATAACAGGTGGATGTTTATCTAGACTAGGGTCAGTTAAAGTCCCCTAGAACATACAACGGTACCTCTGGGAATTTAATTTGAAACTCTAATAATGATCTGGGGATCTGATTGTCGTAAGGTGGAGGTATATATACAAAGGCCAGAATACATTTAAGGGTTTATAGGTGACACATCAAGAAAATATACTTTCCCTCATTATCAATCACTGAATCAACCTCCTCGTAGTCCAGAGAACTATGAAGCAGTACACTCACACCTCTGGAGAATGAGGTGTGAGTGGAGAGGTATGCCGAGGTGCCATGTTGAACTTCCAGTGACCAGTATGAGGGAGTGAGAGAGATAGCACCAAATTTAATACACCTTCTCCCCATTCACACCTGAGACCTTGTAACACTAACAAGTAACGTGACAGTGGGGAGGGAAAATGGCTAACTTGGGCCCAATTTGGACATTTTCACTTAGGGGTGTACTCACTTTTTGTCTGGCACAATATTGAGTATGAGATTTCAGATCAGCTGTGCGCAGTCTTGCCACAAAGAGTTAATCCAGCTCTGAGCAATCCTCATATTTTTTTTCAGTGAAATAAAACGGACAAACTGTTAAAACTTTGTCCGCTCTTCCCCCTTGCTATGATTGACAGGTGATTTACATATCTCATGCACTAGCCTAAGACATGCATTATTTTTTAATTCCCACCCCCACTCCTTTCTTCAGCAGCTCTGCAAGGATTGGTTGTTCCACAACTCAGCATGATTTGGCATGCTGAAGTCATGTGGGGACTTTTCTGTGTTTTGACTGGATGTTAGTGATCATAGCAGAAGTTCAGTGTAAGAAATACACAGGAGAAAATGCATGTTGATAAGGGGAGTGTAGAGGTGGGCGGGGAGTCTACTGATATCACAACTACACCCACTGAGCCCTGGAAAATAGACCCACCCACAAAATCTGCAGTTTTTCGGGTCTCATAGCAGACAGAGGGAAGACATTTGACAGATAAGTATACATGCAGGAGGCATGTATATCCTTCTAGATAACCAATGTTGCAGTAGTTTAGAAAGCATGAGAGTGGGTTTACATCCACTTTAATAGCTCTGTGTTGAGTTATTTTAAAGGGACAGCAAATTTACAAGGTTATACAAGCTGTACACTCACTACTTTCCATTGTTAACTAGTATAGTAGGTGAGGTTGAAAAAAGACACAAGTCCAACCTCTGTGTGTGATTATATGTCAGTATTACATTGTATATCCCTGTATGTTGTGGTCATTCAGGTGCTTATCTAATAGTTTTTTTAAACTATCTATGCTCCCCGCTGAGACCACCGCTTGTGGAAGGGAATTCCACATCTTTGCCGCTCTTATGCCGCTTACACACGATCGCACATTCCGACAACAAAATCCATATTTTTTTTTTCTGACGGATGTTGGCTCAAACTTGTCTTGCATACACACGGTCACACAAATCTTGTTAGAAGTTCCGAATGTCAAGAACGTGGTGACATATAACACGTATGACGGCACTATAAAAGGGAAGTTCAATACCAGTGCGCCACCCTTTGGTCTCCTTCTGCTGATTTGTGCCTTTCAGTCTCATGCTTTTCCGATCGTTACTGCTCTTCAGTTTGTGTTTGTGGGTTTGTATCTGGTTTTCAGTGCGTGTAGTCATTTCGCATTTGTTTTTCAGTGTGTATTTTATAGTACGTATTTGATTTTCAGTGCGTTCTTGTCCGCTCGTTTCTGATATTCAGCTCGCTCTTCTCAGGCCTTTCTGTTTTTCAGTGCTGTCTGTTAGTTCGTTCTGACCAACTGACCGTTTTGAAGCCATTAGACCGTCACCCCGGACCAGAGGGTTTTTAACTACGGGCTGGCCAGAGCCAGAAGAGTGGTGGAGAACACTTTTGGGATAATGGCCAGCTGGTTCCGCTTATTCCTTATGGCAATCAACATGGCGGAATATAAACTTAACCATATAATCCTTGCATGCTGCATTCTCCACAACTCTTTAAGGAGAAATTCAATGAACTATGTTGCCTCAGTTGGGCCTAAGGCTGGACTTAAAGAAGAAACCCTGACAGAGCTTGATGCTGGCCGTCCTGGCTTGCCCCCCCAAAGCGCCCACGAAGCAAAACAGAAGTATTTAGAGTACTTTGAGGGTAGGGGGGCCATTGATATGCCAGAAAATGTTTAAGAACCATCAAAATACATTTTTTAATTCAACTGAAATAAGATTTACTGCTTGTGTTTTCTTTAGCTGTCCCCTAGGTTCTCCAATGGGCTTTTCTTTTTGTCCATTTTCTTCAATAGTGCAAATGTAATTTATTTGATACATGAGGTGACAATCTCCTCTTCAGCGAAATATAATTATGTTGTGGGTCTGCTACACACACACCTTGTTTTTGTTGTTAACCACTTGCCTACTGGGCACTTAAACCCCCCTCCTGCCCAGACCAATTTTCAGCTTTCGGTGCTCTCACACTTTGAATGACAATTACTAAGTCATGCAACACTGTACCCAAAGGAATTTGTTGTCCTTTTTTTCCCACAAATTGAGCTTTCTTTTGGTGGTATTTGATCACCTCTGAGTTTTTTATTTTCTGCGCAATAAATGAAAAAAGACCGACATTTTTGAAAAAAAAGAATTTTTCTTTGTTTCTGTGATAAAATTTAGCAATTTCTTCATACATTTTGGCCACAATTTATACTGCTACATATCTTTAGTAGAAATAACCCAAATTAGTGGATATTGTGGATATATATTTGGTCTTTGTGAAAGTTAGAGAGTCTAAGGGCTCTTTCACACGGGGCGGATCAGTGCAGATCCGCCCCGTGGATAGCCGCTTGCTCAGCGGGGATCGCCGGAGCGATCTCCGCTGAGCAGAAGATGACAGGTCCGTCTCTGCACGCCGTGCAGGGACGGACCTGTCAGAGCGCCGCTCTCCCCTATGGGAGATCGGGTGACGACGGACCGTAGAGTCCGTCGTCATCCGATCCGCTCTGCAAACGGATGAAAAAATGGGGTTTTCCTCCGTCTGCAGAAACGGAGCATGGCGGGCACGGACGAGAGCAGGTGTCAGCGGATGCTCATCTGCTGACACCCGCTATCCCATAGGGATACCTGTATGTCCATTTTTCATCCGAAAACGGAAGGGTGAAAAACGGACATACGGTCCGTCCGTGTGAAAGAGCCCTAAAAGCTGTGGTGCAAATCATACAAAATTGATCACATCTGATGTACTGGTGGCCTATCTCATTTCTTGTGACCTGAACAAGCCGGGAAAGTACAAATACCCCCCAAATTACCCCTTTTTTGAAAGTAGACATTCCAATGTATTTAGTAAGAGGCATTGTGAGGTTTTTGATGTTGTAATTTTTTCCCACAATTCTTTGCAAAATGAAGATTTTTTTTCCACAAAATTGTCATTGTAATAGGTTATTTCTCTCACATGGCATGTGTATACCACAAATGACACCCCAAAATACATTCTGTTACTCCTCCTGAGTATTATGATACCACATGTGTGGGACTTTTCCACAGCCTGGCCACTTAGAGAGGCCCAACATGCAGGGAGCGCCATCACGTGTTCTAGGAGCATAAATTACACATCTAACTTGTTGACTACCTATTACACTTTTGAAGGCCCTAGAGCACCAGGACAATGACATGTGACACTGATGTGGCACTGATGACAGATGGCACTGATACGTGGCACTGATGACACGTGACACTGATGTGGCATTGATGACAGATGCCACTAATACGGGGCACTGATTAAACGTGACACTGATGACAGGTGGCACTAAAATGGGGCACTGATGACAGATGGCACTTATACGTGGCACTGATGATATGTGGCACTAATACGTGGCACTGATGACAGCTGGCACTAATACTTGGCACTGATGACACGTGACACTAATGACAGATGGCACTGATACGTGGCATTGATGACACGTGACACTGATAACAGATGGCACGTGACACTGACAGGTGGCACTGATGACAGATGGCACTGATACGTGGCACTGATGACAGATGGCACTTATATGTGGCACTGATGACACGTGACACTGATATGGCACTGATGACAGATGGCACTATGTGGCACTGATGACACGTGACACTAATGACAGATGGCACTGATACGTGGCATTGATGACACGTGACACTGATAACAGATGGCACGTGACACTGACAGGTGGCACTGATGACAGATGGCACTTATACGTGGCACTGATGACAGATGGCACTTATACGTGGCACTGATGACAGATGGCACTTATATGTGGCAGTGGGGACAGATGGCACTTTATTTTCCATTTTTTTTTTTTTACTTACGGCCGCTGCAGCCGTTCATCTCTCCCTCCTCACACGCTGTCTCTGTGTGAGGAGGGAGAGATCATCTCTCATTGGACACGCCGATCGTGTTGTGATTGGCCGTTTACAGCGATCTGTGACTGGCTATGTCCAAGGAAGTAAACAGGAGGACTCCCAGGGACGCCCTCCCGGCAGTTAGCATCCGCGCTGCAACCGTCTTTCGGCTATAGCACGGGCGCAAAGTGGTTAATGTATGTAATGCATTACTGCTAAAAATATACATAATTTTCAGCACCATGAATGAATTTTGAGTCGCGAAAATGGCATGATTGTGGCTAATTATAAAGCACTGTGGGAGTTATTTACTAAAGGAAAATCCACTTTGCACTCCAAGTGCACTGCAAAAGTGCACATGAAACTGCATTTGAAACTGCACTAGTAGTGCAAAGTGAATTTGCCTTTAGTAAATAGCCCCCATTTCAGTGTAAACACCATCTTAGTCCAAAAAATGATATTGCGCCTTGAAAGAAGAAGCCACACATTCTTGAGTAGAAAACTTTTTACATGTGCGTTATAAAAGGGTTTTTAAACAAACCAACATATTTTAGTAATAACATTTTTTTTTTTGGACAGTACAAATAGCCTTTTTTGTGTTAAAACAGGCATGTTTAAAACCATAAAACAATGCACAACTCAGGAACTTACAAAGTTCAACTTTGACAAAGTGAAGGCAATATCAGTCATTAGTATGTCCAAACTGTATTGATATTGCCTTCATCAGATGGGGTGATGTCACACCTGTGAAAGCCGAATTTTGAAGATGCACACAAATTGAGAGTCAAAATGGGGATTTCCCTTCTGATCCCATGCCTAATGTCAACATGTGCTAGCTCCCATCATGGAAGATCAATGGACGTGTTTCAGGGGTGCAACCCCTTCCTCTCATCTACTTTAGTTGCGAGGAAGGGGCTGCACCCCCAAAACACATACCTTGATATCCTTTGATGGTAGATAGCACATGTTGACACACTGTGTGCATCTTTAAAATTTGGCTTTCAAAATTTTGGAGAAAAGATAGAAAAATAGAAATAATTTTATAAATGTTGGTGTGTTTTCGATTCTGCCTAAAACATCAATGATGTTTTTGAGTCTTTTTTCCACATCATTGATGTCTTCCTTGATCTTCTGTAAATCCAGATTGCACACCATGATCTCCCAGATGAGGACTTGTGCACTTGTGAAATGTGTTTCTTCTTCAACAACATCCACATCACCTAAAAAAACACCATGTATTATAAATATGCAGGCATCTATCTATTACCTGAAGCTGTGGTCTTAGACACTCACCGGTTGTGGTCACTATTTCGCCCACTTCATAAACCTCTCCTTCCTCCACATCCTCTGGTTGTTGTTTTTGGATTTCCCCTTCTTTAGAAGGTTGGGGGTCCCTGGTGACCTCAGACGTCCCGAGTCTTTACTATGTGAATAAAATAAAGGTATACGATGGAAGCCTGGCTTGCGCGCACACGAAGATGGCCACTTGAGCCCAGAGCTCTTCACCACCGACCGGATTATCGCGACGAATGGGCAAGTTAATACATCAGACAAATGGTTGCTTCAGAACATTTCAGCTTCCCAAATCCACACCGCCACCTGGTCGGACCATGCACCCATTAACATTACTATATCAGCGAAATCTACTTCACCTAATTCGTAGATTTGGAGAGATAATAATTATCTTCTCCACAATGACCAATACTCAGAAACTTCAACAAAATCTAGATGAATTCTTTTTAATTAACTCAACGGAAGAGTCCGATCCGGTGATGGTGTGGAATGCTCATAAAGCTGTTATGAGAGGGATATTTATACAATTGGGATCTAGAGCAAAGAGGAAAAGAACCCAAAGATTAGATGAACTTACTAAAGAAATAGCTCATGCTGAAGAGCTTAACAAGAACAAACCATCTCCCCATCTTAAATCAAAAATGTTCTCATTATGTCATGAAATAAGATCACTACTTTTAGAGACATATGAAAAATCATACAAAAAATTCAAAGCCAATACATATGCCACAAAGCGGGGAAAGCAATGTCATTGAGAATTAAAGGATATAGATCTAGGACTAAAATGAACAACTTCTCAAACCTGACTGTATTTCCAATGCATTTAGTACATACTATAGTACAACATCAAAGACCATGATACTACACACCAACCTACCCAAAAAGAAATTAATGATTTCCTGGACAGTGTAAGCCCCCGTACACATGGTCGGAAATTCCGACCACAAAATCCGTCTTTGTTGTCAGAAAATTTGAGAGCAGGATCTCAAATTTTTTCCGATGGAAGTTCCGACGGAAAAAGTCCGATGGAGCCCACACACGGCCGGATTTTCCGACAACATGGTCCAATCGGACATTTTCCGTTGGAATTTCCGACCGTGTGTACGGGGCATTAAACTTCCTTCTATTTCACAACAACAATTGGAACTTCTTAATTCCCCATCACTGACCAGGAAATATTACAAGTTATCCATAACCTCCCTAATGCTAAATCCCCTGGTCCGGATGGTTTCACTGGAGAATATTATAAAACATTTCAATGTACCCTAGCTCATAATCTGTGCAGACTTTTTAATTTAGCTGCCGATACTTCATCATTTCCTGCTGAAATGCTTAAAGCTTTAGTTGTGACCCTTCCCAAACCAGACAAAGAACCTACATCTCCTAAAAATTTCCGTCCCATTTCCCTACTTAACTTATTAAATTAAATTATATGCGAAAATTATAGCCAAAAGATTAGACAATATTATCCCCCTTCTTGTGCACAGAGACCAATCAGGTTTTACAAAAGGTCGCCAAGCATCCGATGCCACTAGATGAGTGATAAATGTGATCCACCATGTTGAAATCACTAAAACGCCATCATTATTTCTATCACTCAATGCCGAAAAAGGCGTTTGATAGAGTACATTGGGGCTATTTATCGTCAACTTCAGAAATTTGGAATACAAGGTCCAATACACGAGGCAATTATGGCTTTATACTCTATTTCATCAGCCCAAGTATATACAACAGATTCCCTTTCGAAACCATTTCAAATTACTAATGGTACAAGACAAGGATGCCCCTTGTCTCCTCTTATTTTCAACCTTATTATGGAACCCTTAGCTGAAAGCATTCGGACCAATCAAAAAATCCTAGGTATTCCCATTGCTGATCAAGAACATAAAATTTGCCTTTTTGCGGATGATGTAATTCTTATGATTACAAATCCTTTAATCTCATTACCAGAAATCCAAAACACTCTGAATTGGTTTAGTAATGTCTCTTATTATAAAATTAACAAAAATAAGTCATATATTCTTAATTTAGGTATAGATAAGCATACTAGCGATCATCTAAAATCACAATTTCATTACTCATGGGCCAAAAATACGATCAAATACTTAGGGATTCACCTATCCAACTCCTCTAAATCATTATTCCGACATAATTATATACCACTGCGTATTAAACTTCAAGAAAACCTAACCAAATTGGCATCGTACGAATTCTCCTGGATTGGCAGATTGGCAGCTTTTAAAATGCTACACCTACCCAAAATTCTGTATTTCTTTAGAACTCTCCCGATCCCAATACTGTCTACATACTTCAAATCACTCCAATCTATCCTTTCTAAATTCATATGGCAAGGTAAAAAATCCAGATGTGCCCATGTGAATTTAATTAAAAGTCATAGAGCAGGTGGGGCAGGTTATGTGGATTTTCAGGATTATTATTTAGCCTCAGTGCTCACACAATCAAAAGAATGGTTTCAATCTTCTCAATCCACAATATGGGGAAAAAATGGAATCTGCAAAAATACCGGGGGGTAATTTTATGGATGCCTTCTATAGCACTTGGTTCTAAAATTCCTCCACGTAGATCTCCTACAATCTCAGCTACTCTTAAATCCTGGTCCCGTTTTTTTAAAACTAACTTCCTCAAATCCTCTTCTAAGCACAGCCCAATTTCCCCTGGAAATTTTATGCAATCAACCTCTCTTATTCCTTGGGTTCAGAAAAGTATAAAATATCTCAGCGATCTCATTGAGCCAGAAGAGTGGTGGAGAACACTTTTGGGATAATGGCCAGCTGGTTCCGCTTATTCCTTATGGCAATCAACATGGCGGAATATAAACTTAACCATATAATCCTTGCATGCTGCATTCTCCACAACTCTTTAAGGAGAAATTCAATGAACTATGTTGCCTCAGTTGGGCCTAAGGCTGGACTTAAAGAAGAAACCCTGACAGAGCTTGATGCTGGCCGTCCTGGCTTGCCCCCCCAAAGCGCCCACGAAGCAAAACAGAAGTATTTAGAGTACTTTGAGGGTAGGGGGGCCATTGATATGCCAGAAAATGTTTAAGAACCATTATCAAAATACATTTTTTAATTCAACTGAAATAAGATTTACTGCTTGTGTTTTCTTTAGCTGTCCCCTAGGTTCTCCAATGGGCTTTTCTTTTTGTCCATTTTCTTCAATAGTGCAAATGTAATTTATTTGATACATGAGGTGACAATCTCCTCTTCAGCGAAATATAATTATGTTGTGGGTCTGCTACACACACACCTTGTTTTTGTTGTTAACCACTTGCCTACTGGGCACTTAAACCCCCCTCCTGCCCAGACCAATTTTCAGCTTTCGGTGCTCTCACACTTTGAATGACAATTACTAAGTCATGCAACACTGTACCCAAAGGAATTTGTTGTCCTTTTTTTCCCACAAATTGAGCTTTCTTTTGGTGGTATTTGATCACCTCTGAGTTTTTTATTTTCTGCGCAATAAATGAAAAAAGACCGACATTTTTGAAAAAAAAAGAATTTTTCTTTGTTTCTGTGATAAAATTTAGCAATTTCTTCATACATTTTGGCCACAATTTATACTGCTACATATCTTTAGTAGAAATAACCCAAATTAGTGGATATTGTGGATATATATTTGGTCTTTGTGAAAGTTAGAGAGTCTAAGGGCTCTTTCACACGGGGCGGATCAGTGCAGATCCGCCCCGTGGATAGCCGCTTGCTCAGCGGGGATCGCCGGAGCGATCTCCGCTGAGCAGAAGATGACAGGTCCGTCTCTGCACGCCGTGCAGGGACGGACCTGTCAGAGCGCCGCTCTCCCCTATGGGAGATCGGGTGACGACGGACCGTAGAGTCCGTCGTCATCCGATCCGCTCTGCAAACGGATGAAAAAATGGGGTTTTCCTCCGTCTGCAGAAACGGAGCATGGCGGGCACGGACGAGAGCAGGTGTCAGCGGATGCTCATCTGCTGACACCCGCTATCCCATAGGGATACCTGTATGTCCATTTTTCATCCGAAAACGGAAGGGTGAAAAACGGACATACGGTCCGTCCGTGTGAAAGAGCCCTAAAAGCTGTGGTGCAAATCATACAAAATTGATCACATCTGATGTACTGGTGGCCTATCTCATTTCTTGTGACCTGAACAAGCCGGGAAAGTACAAATACCCCCCAAATTACCCCTTTTTTGAAAGTAGACATTCCAATGTATTTAGTAAGAGGCATTGTGAGGTTTTTGATGTTGTAATTTTTTCCCACAATTCTTTGCAAAATGAAGATTTTTTTTCCACAAAATTGTCATTGTAATAGGTTATTTCTCTCACATGGCATGTGTATACCACAAATGACACCCCAAAATACATTCTGTTACTCCTCCTGAGTATTATGATACCACATGTGTGGGACTTTTCCACAGCCTGGCCACTTAGAGAGGCCCAACATGCAGGGAGCGCCATCACGTGTTCTAGGAGCATAAATTACACATCTAACTTGTTGACTACCTATTACACTTTTGAAGGCCCTAGAGCACCAGGACAATGACATGTGACACTGATGTGGCACTGATGACAGATGGCACTGATACGTGGCACTGATGACACGTGACACTGATGTGGCATTGATGACAGATGCCACTAATACGGGGCACTGATTAAACGTGACACTGATGACAGGTGGCACTAAAATGGGGCACTGATGACAGATGGCACTTATACGTGGCACTGATGATATGTGGCACTAATACGTGGCACTGATGACAGCTGGCACTAATACTTGGCACTGATGACACGTGACACTAATACGTGGCATTGATGACACGTGACACTGATAACAGATGGCACGTGACACTGACAGGTGGCACTGATGACAGATGGCACTGATACGTGGCACTGATGACAGATGGCACTTATATGTGGCACTGATGACACGTGACACTGATATGGCACTGATGACAGATGGCACTATGTGGCACTGATGACACGTGACACTAATGACAGATGGCACTGATACGTGGCATTGATGACACGTGACACTGATAACAGATGGCACGTGACACTGACAGGTGGCACTGATGACAGATGGCACTTATACGTGGCACTGATGACAGATGGCACTTATACGTGGCACTGATGACAGATGGCACTTATATGTGGCAGTGGGGACAGATGGCACTTTATTTTCCATTTTTTTTTTTTTACTTACGGCCGCTGCAGCCGTTCATCTCTCCCTCCTCACACGCTGTCTCTGTGTGAGGAGGGAGAGATCATCTCTCATTGGACACGCCGATCGTGTTGTGATTGGCCGTTTACAGCGATCTGTGACTGGCTATGTCCAAGGAAGTAAACAGGAGGACTCCCAGGGACGCCCTCCCGGCAGTTAGCATCCGCGCTGCAACCGTCTTTCGGCTATAGCACGGGCG
This sequence comes from Lithobates sylvaticus, assembly GCA_028564925.1. NCBI lineage: Eukaryota > Metazoa > Chordata > Amphibia > Anura > Ranidae > Lithobates > Lithobates sylvaticus. The sequence goes on from CM053037.1 coordinate 88,948,576, forward strand.
CAAAGTGGTTAATGTATGTAATGCATTACTGCTAAAAATATACATAATTTTCAGCACCATGAATGAATTTTGAGTCGCGAAAATGGCATGATTGTGGCTAATTATAAAGCACTGTGGGAGTTATTTACTAAAGGAAAATCCACTTTGCACTCCAAGTGCACTGCAAAAGTGCACATGAAACTGCATTTGAAACTGCACTAGTAGTGCAAAGTGAATTTGCCTTTAGTAAATAGCCCCCATTTCAGTGTAAACACCATCTTAGTCCAAAAAATGATATTGCGCCTTGAAAGAAGAAGCCACACATTCTTGAGTAGAAAACTTTTTACATGTGCGTTATAAAAGGGTTTTTAAACAAACCAACATATTTTAGTAATAACATTTTTTTTTTGGACAGTACAAATAGCCTTTTTTGTGTTAAAACAGGCATGTTTAAAACCATAAAACAATGCACAACTCAGGAACTTACAAAGTTCAACTTTGACAAAGTGAAGGCAATATCAGTCATTAGTATGTCCAAACTGTATTGATATTGCCTTCATCAGATGGGGTGATGTCACACCTGTGAAAGCCGAATTTTGAAGATGCACACAAATTGAGAGTCAAAATGGGGATTTCCCTTCTGATCCCATGCCTAATGTCAACATGTGCTAGCTCCCATCATGGAAGATCAATGGACGTGTTTCAGGGGTGCAACCCCTTCCTCTCATCTACTTTAGTTGCGAGGAAGGGGCTGCACCCCCAAAACACATACCTTGATATCCTTTGATGGTAGATAGCACATGTTGACACACTGTGTGCATCTTTAAAATTTGGCTTTCAAAATTTTGGAGAAAAGATAGAAAAATAGAAATAATTTTATAAATGTTGGTGTGTTTTCGATTCTGCCTAAAACATCAATGATGTTTTTGAGTCTTTTTTCCACATCATTGATGTCTTCCTTGATCTTCTGTAAATCCAGATTGCACACCATGATCTCCCAGATGAGGACTTGTGCACTTGTGAAATGTGTTTCTTCTTCAACAACATCCACATCACCTAAAAAAACACCATGTATTATAAATATGCAGGCATCTATCTATTACCTGAAGCTGTGGTCTTAGACACTCACCGGTTGTGGTCACTATTTCGCCCACTTCATAAACCTCTCCTTCCTCCACATCCTCTGGTTGTTGTTTTTGGATTTCCCCTTCTTTAGAAGGTTGGGGGTCCCTGGTGACCTCAGACGTCCCGAGTCTTTACTATGTGAATAAAATAAAGGTATACGATGGAAGCCTGGCTTGCGCGCACACGAAGATGGCCACTTGAGCCCAGAGCTCTTCACCACCGACCGGATTATCGCGACGAATGGGCAAGTTAATACATCAGACAAATGGTTGCTTCAGAACATTTCAGCTTCCCAAATCCACACCGCCACCTGGTCGGACCATGCACCCATTAACATTACTATATCAGCGAAATCTACTTCACCGAATTCGTAGATTTGGAGAGATAATAATTATCTTCTCCACAATGACCAATACTCAGAAACTTCAACAAAATCTAGATGAATTCTTTTTAATTAACTCAACGGAAGAGTCCGATCCGGTGATGGTGTGGAATGCTCATAAAGCTGTTATGAGAGGGATATTTATACAATTGGGATCTAGAGCAAAGAGGAAAAGAACCCAAAGATTAGATGAACTTACTAAAGAAATAGCTCATGCTGAAGAGCTTAACAAGAACAAACCATCTCCCCATCTTAAATCAAAAATGTTCTCATTATGTCATGAAATAAGATCACTACTTTTAGAGACATATGAAAAATCATACAAAAAATTCAAAGCCAATACATATGCCACAAAGCGGGGAAAGCAATGTCATTGAGAATTAAAGGATATAGATCTAGGACTAAAATGAACAACTTCTCAAACCTGACTGTATTTCCAATGCATTTAGTACATACTATAGTACAACATCAAAGACCATGATACTACACACCAACCTACCCAAAAAGAAATTAATGATTTCCTGGACAGTGTAAGCCCCCGTACACATGGTCGGAAATTCCGACCACAAAATCCGTCTTTGTTGTCAGAAAATTTGAGAGCAGGATCTCAAATTTTTTCCGATGGAAGTTCCGACGGAAAAAGTCCGATGGAGCCCACACACGGCCGGATTTTCCGACAACATGGTCCAATCGGACATTTTCCGTTGGAATTTCCGACCGTGTGTACGGGGCATTAAACTTCCTTCTATTTCACAACAACAATTGGAACTTCTTAATTCCCCATCACTGACCAGGAAATATTACAAGTTATCCATAACCTCCCTAATGCTAAATCCCCTGGTCCGGATGGTTTCACTGGAGAATATTATAAAACATTTCAATGTACCCTAGCTCATAATCTGTGCAGACTTTTTAATTTAGCTGCCGATACTTCATCATTTCCTGCTGAAATGCTTAAAGCTTTAGTTGTGACCCTTCCCAAACCAGACAAAGAACCTACATCTCCTAAAAATTTCCGTCCCATTTCCCTACTTAACTTATTAAATTAAATTATATGCGAAAATTATAGCCAAAAGATTAGACAATATTATCCCCCTTCTTGTGCACAGAGACCAATCAGGTTTTACAAAAGGTCGCCAAGCATCCGATGCCACTAGATGAGTGATAAATGTGATCCACCATGTTGAAATCACTAAAACGCCATCATTATTTCTATCACTCAATGCCGAAAAAGGCGTTTGATAGAGTACATTGGGGCTATTTATCGTCAACTTCAGAAATTTGGAATACAAGGTCCAATACACGAGGCAATTATGGCTTTATACTCTATTTCATCAGCCCAAGTATATACAACAGATTCCCTTTCGAAACCATTTCAAATTACTAATGGTACAAGACAAGGATGCCCCTTGTCTCCTCTTATTTTCAACCTTATTATGGAACCCTTAGCTGAAAGCATTCGGACCAATCAAAAAATCCTAGGTATTCCCATTGCTGATCAAGAACATAAAATTTGCCTTTTTGCGGATGATGTAATTCTTATGATTACAAATCCTTTAATCTCATTACCAGAAATCCAAAACACTCTGAATTGGTTTAGTAATGTCTCTTATTATAAAATTAACAAAAATAAGTCATATATTCTTAATTTAGGTATAGATAAGCATACTAGCGATCATCTAAAATCACAATTTCATTACTCATGGGCCAAAAATACGATCAAATACTTAGGGATTCACCTATCCAACTCCTCTAAATCATTATTCCGACATAATTATATACCACTGCGTATTAAACTTCAAGAAAACCTAACCAAATTGGCATCGTACGAATTCTCCTGGATTGGCAGATTGGCAGCTTTTAAAATGCTACACCTACCCAAAATTCTGTATTTCTTTAGAACTCTCCCGATCCCAATACTGTCTACATACTTCAAATCACTCCAATCTATCCTTTCTAAATTCATATGGCAAGGTAAAAAATCCAGATGTGCCCATGTGAATTTAATTAAAAGTCATAGAGCAGGTGGGGCAGGTTATGTGGATTTTCAGGATTATTATTTAGCCTCAGTGCTCACACAATCAAAAGAATGGTTTCAATCTTCTCAATCCACAATATGGGGAAAAAATGGAATCTGCAAAAATACCGGGGGGTAATTTTATGGATGCCTTCTATAGCACTTGGTTCTAAAATTCCTCCACGTAGATCTCCTACAATCTCAGCTACTCTTAAATCCTGGTCCCGTTTTTTTAAAACTAACTTCCTCAAATCCTCTTCTAAGCACAGCCCAATTTCCCCTGGAAATTTTATGCAATCAACCTCTCTTATTCCTTGGGTTCAGAAAAGTATAAAATATCTCAGCGATCTCATTGATAATGGAGAACTTAAATCATTTCCATCTCTTCAAAAAGAATTTCAATTACTAAACTCAGACATATTTCTTTACATTAGAACTAAAAACTGTATCACCAATCTTCCTTCATGGTATTATAATGTCCCTACAGCAGCTTGGTCTTTTCTCAAAATTCCCACACATCCTCAAAAAGGTATTTCATTTTTTATACTCTTCTTCAACAAAAAACTGTATTTGCAAAATCTGCTCCAATGCTTAAATGGGAAGAAGATTTGAGATGCACCTATACAGTGGATCAATGGGAAAAAGCTTGTAATTCCGCGTATAAAGCCACCTGTTGTTACACTCTATGGGAATTATCCATTAAAATAATACAACGCTGGTACCTTACTCTACCTTAAAATCATCAGCAAATCAGACCTATGCTTCCACTCATACGCAGATGATACTCAACTCTACCTTAGGATCCCCGGACAAAAAGACCAATATCAAGAATTAGAAAAATGCCTCACATCAATAGATGACTGGATGTCCACAAGCTCACTCAAACTTAATGGAACCAAAACAGAACTCCTTCTCCTAAATGCAAACCGGAAAACTAAATCTATGACACCATGGACTCCACCCACTATCCTTGGACGGACCTCCCCCCTAAGCATAAAAGCCAAAAGTCTCGGAGTAATTTTAGATTCAGAAATGTCAATGGATGCACAAATAGGATCAGTAGTCAGCGGATCCTACCACCTTCTACGACTGCTGCGTAGACTCATCCCCTTCATTCCAGAAAAGGACAAAGCCATAGTGGTAGGAACAATCATCAACTCTTGACTCGACTACGCAAACTCCCTCTGCATAGGACTACCTAAATTCCAGATTGCACGCCTACAAGTAGTTCAAAACACGGCAGCAAGACTAGTCACAGGAAAAAAAACATGGGAATCCATCTCCCCTCCCTTAGGATCTTACACTGGCTAACTGTAAAGGATCATATCACATTCAAGACCCTCTGCCTGACCCACAAATGCACACAAGGAGATGCTCCTCAGTACTTATGTGAAAAAACACTACACTCCCAATCGCAACCTCCGATCAAACAACCAAAACCTCCTCCTCGTCCCCAAGTCCCGGTACAAATCAAGGGGAGAACGAATTTAAATATTTTATTTTTGACACTGGAACCTGTTTAAGTATACTTATGTTTATATGAGATATAATAATACCTTCTTCTTTTATTTTTTCTGTTATTTGTCTGAAATTTTTTTCAATAAAAATCTATTGAAACAAAAACGGAAAATTGTATACTTACCCTTCTGTAATTTTCCTTTCCTGTCGCATCTTCATGGCAGCATACACTCTGGGTTGTGACTCTGCCTCAACAACCTGATAGGACCACATAACTATAAGATGAATCTACGGCCCCCGCCCCAGCATTCTCCGTATATATATTAATCACCTTCTATGGGTGGGTTTATTGTATGCTGCCATGAAGATGCGACAGGAAAGGAAAATTACGGAAGGGTAAGTATACAATTTTCCGTTTTCCTGTCGCATCATGGCAGCATACACTCTGGGGAGTAACTCGCAGACTGGGTGGGAATGCAAGAAAAATAAATTTATTAACAAGAAACAGAGGAGTTGGCCTGAATTACGGCCCTTCCCAAATCTCCTGTTGAAAGTTGTGCAGAATCCACCCTATAATGTGACATAAAGGGGTTTCTGGAAGACCAGGTAGCCGCCTTACAAATAGTCTCTGCCGAGACCCTACAATAGGTTGCCCAAGAAGTTGCCACTGCCCTGGTGGAATGTGCCTTTAAGCCCTCCGGAATCGGTTTCTCACTCAGTGAGTATGCCTTTTTGATAGTCTTCACCAGCCATGAAGCGATGGTGTGAGCCGAGGCCGCCTGACCTTTTCTATGGCCGTATGGGATGACTAAGAGGTTCTCCGATCTCCTGATCAATTCTGTTGCTGAGAGGTACTTCAGGATGTTGCCCCTGACATCCAGAGGATGAGGATCACCTTGATCTGTGATAAGGGCTGGAAGGTTGATCTCCTGATTAAAGTGAAATGAGGATACCTTAGGTACGAAACGATCTGAAGGTTTAATACTATCCTGTCCGGGTAGACGACTAGATACGGTTCTTTGGCCATCAAGGCTTGCATTTCTGAGACCCTCTTTTCTGAAGTGATAGCAATCAGAAATGAGACTTTAACCACTTCAATACCGCCCGCCGTCATATGACGCCCACAAGGTGGATCTCCCATCCTGGGTGGGCGTCATATGACTTCCCCGGATTCCCGGCCGCCTGGGGGGCGCACGCGCGCCGCCGGCGGCACCCGCGCGCACCCGCGGCATCGCTCGGGACCCGGTGCGAGTGCCCGGCGGCCGCGATGTCCGCCGGGCACCCGCGATTGCCCGTTAAAACAACGGGACCGGGCGGGAACGTGGAGCTGTGTGTGTAAATCATGTGATCCCAGTACGGAGGAACACATGATCGGTCTTCTCCCCTTGAGTCCCCTCCCCCCACAGTTAGAATCACTTCTATTAGGGAACACATTAACCCCTACAGCGCCCCTAGTGTTAACCCCTTCCCTGCCAGTCACATTTACACAGTAATCAATGCAATTTTATAGCAACGATCGCTGTGTAAATGTGAATGGTTCCAAAAATGTGTCAAAAGTGTCCAAAGTGTCCGCCGCAATGTCGCAGTTACAAAAAAAAAAAAAAATCGCAGATCGCCGCCATTACTAGTAAAACAAAAATAAAAAAATTCAATAAATTTATCCCCTATTTTGTAGACGCTATAACTTTTGCGCAAACCGATAAATATACGCTTATTGCGATTTTTTTTACCAAAAATATGTAGAAGAATACGTATCGACCTAAACTGAGTAAAAAAATTGTTTTTTTTTTTAAAAAAATGGGATATTTATTATAGGAAAAAGTAAAAAATATTGTGTTTTTTTTCAAAATTGTCGCTCTTCTTTTGTTTATAGCGCAAAAAATAAAAACCGCAGAGGTGATCAAATACCACCAAAAGAAAGCTCTATTTGTGGGAAAAAAAGGACGTCAATTTTGTTTGGGTGTTACGTCGCACGACCGCGCAATTGTTAAAGCGACGCAGTGCCGAATCGCAAAAAGTGCTCTGGTAAGGAAGGGTAAAAAATGGCCCGGTGCTGAAGCGGTTAAGCGTCAGGTTCCAAAGGGAAATGTTGTCGAGTGGAGAGAATGGATCATTAGACAGTATTTCCAGGACAACTGAGAGGTCCCATGCTGGGAATGATGGTTTCCTAGGTGGCCTTAGTTTAAGACAGGCCCTCTGAAATTGAAGACCCTTCTCTAGGCCTGACTGCAGAAATTCAAGGATTTGAGGAGCTGTCAGAAGATATGTCCCAACCTTGTTGTTGAGAGAAGGCAGTAAACTTCTCCCCGATCCTTCTGTAGGTGTTGTTGGTAGTCTGCTTCCTAGCCTGGAGTAATGTTTCCACTACCCTCTGAGAACAACCCTGTTCTAGGTACCTAGACCTCTCAGCCTCCAGGCCATCAGATGTAGCCTCTCCGGGTTCGGATGTTGGTCCTGAGAGTGCATATCTGCTGACAGCGGAAGAGGTAGAGGATCCGTTGTGTTCAACTGAAGGAGAGTAGTGAACCAAGGCCTCCTCGGCCAGAAAGGGATCACCGCCACTACTAGTGCCGTCGACCTCTTGAGCCTCAGAAGGAACCTCGCTATGAGGGGAGTCGGAGGAAAAATGTACCGGAGGTTGAAGTTCCAGGGATGTTGTAGACAATCTACTCCCTCCGCTGACGGAAAGGGGATTCTTGATAGGAACCTTTGCATTGGCTGGTGTGGCCGCCAGGTCTATGTCTGGTGAGCCCCAGGTCTGAATTATTATTGCAAATGCTAGGAGATTCTCGACCCCTGGGATATAGGTCGCTCTCAGGTCCAATAGGTTCAATTGTGCCCACTCCATCACGGGGCGAACTTCCTACATCAGGGAGGAGCTTCTGGTGCCCCCCTGCCTGTTGATGTAGGCAACGGCCACCCTGTTGTCCATCTTCAGGAGGACTTGCTTCCCCCTCAGGTAAGTACTGAAGGCCAGGAGTGCCTGAAAGGCTGCTTTCATCTCCAGCACATTGGAGACTGCGTCCTGGATCCTGAATGGCCAGCGCCCTTGGACCGCGTAGTGCAGGTAGTGTGCCCCCCATCCCTCCAAACTGGCATCTGAGGTTACCGTTTCCTGAGGAGGGGGAACTATGTGCTTGCATCTCCTCAGATTGCAGGGACGAGTCCACCACTGCAAGGATCGCTTGACCTCCTCCGAAATGTAGATCGGTTGGGTCATGGATAAGCTGTCCCATTGGCGCAGAAAGGACGTTTGAAGGGGTCTTGCGTTCCATTGGGCCCACTGGACCATAGGAATGGTCGCAGACAGAGAGCCTAGGAGACTGAGACATGCTCTGGCTGGAAGGGATGTTGCTGAGATTGCTCTTCTCACCCTCTGAATCAGTGGGGAAATCTTTTCTGTCGGTAGTTCCACCGTGTTTGTCCGGGTATCCAGTTCCGCACCCAGGAAGAGCATCCTCTGGGTGGGATGAGCATTGCTTTTTTTCCAGTTTATCAACCAGCCCAGTCTTTGTAGAAAACTAGGACCTCCCGATGTTGGTCAAGGGACTCCTGGTTGCTTGAAAGGAGGAGGATGTCGTCCAGGTAGTGATGGACTCTCAACCCTTTCTCCCTTAAGGATGCGATTACTGGTAGTAGTACCTTGGTGAAATTTCTGGGGGCAGTAGAGATCCCGAACGGGAGACTCTGAAACTGGAAGTGGCCCTGATTCACCGAGAACCGAAGGAACTTCTGGAAAGCAACATGGATCGGGACGTGAAGATATGCGTCCTGGAGGTCTATGGAGAGCATCCAGTCTCCCAGATTTATGGCCTGGAGGATTGATTGTAAACTCTCCATCTTGAACGACTCCACTCGAATGGAGCGATTGAGGTTCTTTAGAACCAAGACTGGCTGAAGGTCCCCAGATTTTTTCTTGACCAGAAATAATGGGGAGTAGAATCCCTGACCCCTCTGTGATGCAGGCACCTCTATTATCGCCTTCTTCTGGAGAAGCTCTTGGATGTAACTGGTCAACAGTAACCGTTTTTCCCCTGAAGGTGGAAGTCTGGTGGGACAAAAATGATCCCCTGGGGGACGTCTCTTGAAGGGCCATCTGTGCCCGAAATGGACAGTAGCCACTGTCCAAGGGTCCTTTATTGCTTCCGCCCAAACCAGCTTGAATTTAGAAAGCCTTGCCCCCACTAATGCTGGCTGGGCTTTTGGTCACTAGAAGCGGGAGTCTTGGGCTTCTGAAACTTCATAAAGGATGTCTGGGGGTTCTTCCAGCCCCTCCTGTATTATTTTCCTGGCCTATAGGATTTAGCATCCCTGTATCTGTCTGGCAGATTATGTCTGAAGGGAGGAGGCCTCTGCTGTTTCGGTTTTCTGTCCGATGGAATCAGTCCCGACTTCCCACCGGTCACCTTTGAAATTGCTGAGTCCAGCTTTGCACCGAAAAGGTTCTCGCCGTCATATGGAATGCGGCACCAATTTGATTTGGAGACAGGATCCGCTGACCAGGGTTCCAGCCACAGTGCCCGCCTGGCCATTACGGAGGCCAACATGGCCCTTGATGACGATTTAATCGCATCCACCGAAGCCTCTGCCACAAAAGTCCCCCGCGAGACTTAACTCCTGTAGAGCTTTTATTATGCTCTCCTGGTCCATGCCTACTGAGACCAACCTCTCAGTGTTTGATGACAAACTGGAAATATCCCTGCCTACAGCTGCAAGTGCCACAGCCAGTCTGCTGCAAGGTAGGCCCTCTTCGTATCAGTGTCGATCCTCCTATCCAAGATATGTCATTGCATCTTCGATCGGCAATGTCACATGCCTGACTAACCACATGAGAGATGCGTCTACGACGGGAGGAGAGACAAGAGGATTCACTTTAGGTTCCTTCAAGGGATGTAATTTGGAAAGCCTGTTATTCAGACTCGATCTCTTCTCGGGTCCTTGCCATTCCTCTTTAATTAAATCATCCAATTCCTCAATGAACGGAAAGGCCTCTGAGTCCCATTTAAGGTTTGGGAAGTATTTTTTCCGCTTTGGTTGGACCTCCTGGGGTTCCTTCCATCCGATCGCTTCCTTGACCGATTTGACACACGGTTCAATTAGCAAAAAATCAAACCCTGCAGTTGCTTCCAACCCCTCATTGTCAGACGGGGAATCCTGCTCTTTTGACGTGCTGGGAGGAGCAGGTGAGTCACTTCGCGTTGATAACTCTGTCTCCGGAGTAAGAATCTGTGGAGCTACAGGCTCTCTAAACTGCGATTCTTTTTCCCTAGTAGCCTCCTCAAAGCATCTACGGCAGGCTAATTTATCGGGAAGGGCTGCGGCCCCGCATATCCAACATGCGTTTCCAGAGGGTCGCACTGGTGATCGCTGTCTATGGACAGGAGATCCTTTATGATAGGAGCGGCTGTGTCTGGAGTAAGAGCTGGAGCGACTTCTCCTGCAACTCCCTCTGTGGCCTGAGCGACTTCTCCTGCGACTCCCTCTGTGGCCTGAGCGACTTCTCCTGCGACTCCCTCTGTGGCCTGAGCGACTTCTCCTGCGACTCGCTCTGTGGCCTGAGCGACTTCTCCTGCGACTCCCTCTGTGGCCTGAGCGACTTCTCCTGCGACTCCCTCTGCGGCCTGAGCGACTTCTCCTGCGACTACCTCTGTGGCCTGAGCGACTTCTCCTGCAACTCCCTCTGTGGCCTGAGCGACTTCTCCTGCGACTGGAGCGGCTCCGCCTGTGGCCAGAATGGCTTCTCCTGCGTGAAGTCTCTCTGTGTCTTGAATGAGGAGATTTTGCGGACCTGGTAGGGCTAACCATTTAGGCAGCGTTAGGATTGCTCTCTTTTTTTCAATCTTCAATACTTACCAAAAATCTTCCCCCCTTACCTAATAGCTGGCGGTGATCTGCTAGGGCAGTGGTCTCCATAGCAAGGAATAAGGCAAGCCTAAGGAGATACTAATTGACATAGGAAACACAGGTGAGGTAAAACACAGCAGCTTATGCAGGAAGTAGATGCAGAGAAAAAAAACAGGCTTTTACCTCAGTAGGATGAAATAGGAGCTTTGTTGTAAGACAGGCAAACAAACTGCAGCAATTCAGCGATCTCTGGTTCAAGATACAAGGAACAGAAACAGGTTCATTCAATTTTCCTCAGAACACATCCCAGCGCCCCTAGGAGGACAACAGAGCCCAGGAGAGCGCCCAGGCACACAGGTAAGAAGGAAAGGAAAAGAGAAAGGGAGACCACTGCAATTTGGCTAAACCTATTTAAGGTTTATATGCCAGGGTGTTTGAGGCATGATGTTAAGCCTGTTTAACCACTTCCAGACCAGCCTCGTTTTGGATTTTAGGTGTTTACATGTTTAAAACTGTTTTTTTTGCTAGAAAATGACTTAGAACCCCCAAACATTATATATTGTTTTTTTTCTAACATCCTAGAGAATAAAATGGCGGTCGTTGCAATACTTTTTTTCACACCGTATTTGCGCAGCGGTCTTACAAGCGCACTTTTTTTGGAAAAAAGTCACTTTTTTGAATAAAAAAATAAGACAACCGTAAAATTAGCTCAATTTTTTTTTGGATTGTGAAAGATAATGTTACGCCGAGTAAATTGATACCCAACATGTCACGCTTCAAAATTGCGGCCGCTCGTGGAATGGCGTCAAACTTTTACCCTCAAAAATCTCCATAAGCGACATTTAAAAATTCTACAGGTTGCATTTTTTGAGTTACAGAGGAGGTCTATGGCTAGAATTATTGCTCTCGCTCTACCGATCGCGGCGATACATCACATGTGTGGTTTGACTACCGTTTTCATATGCGGGTGCTGCTCACGTATGCGTTCGCTTCTGCGCGCGAGCTCGTCGGGACGGGGTGTTTTAAAAAATTTTTTTTGTTTTTTATTATTTATTTTACTTAATTGTATTATATTTTACACAGTTTTAAAAAAAAAAAAAAAATTGATCACTTTTATTCCTATTACAAGGAATGTAAACATCCCTTGTAATAGAAAAAAAAGCATGACAGGTCCTCTTAAATATGAGATCTGGGGTCAAAAAGTCCTCAGATCTCATATTTGGACTTCAATGGGAAAAAAAAAAATTTTTTTTTAAAAATGTCATTTAAAAAAATGACATTTGTAAATTTCCCTTTAAGACGTATGGGCGGAAGTGACGTTTTTGACGTCGCTTCCGCCCTCCTATGGTATAGAGATGAGTGGCGGCCATCTTAGCCTCACTCATCTCTATACACAGGCAGGGAACGGACCCGATCGCCTCCGCCGCTGCCGACGGTTCCGGTAAGCGGCGGAAGGCACGGGAGAGCGGCGGGAGGGGGGGGCACCTCTCCCGCCGCCGATAACGGTGATCTCGCGGCGAATCCGCCGCGATGACCACCATTATCGGAAAGGGGACCGCTCACTGTAAAGAGGGATACCTCGGTTGTGGCAGCAGCTGCTGCCGTTACCGAGATATCCCTCTTCAAAAAAATGACATATATATACAGTGAGCGGTCGTGAAGTGGTTAAGGCTTTAGTATATACATTGAGGCAGCAATATCAGAGCTTTTTTAAAACTCATGCAGGAGACAAATCAAAACAGCTTGAGCCTGTTTAAGGCTGTTAATCCAAGGTCACAGAGAGACTTGTAACATACCCCTGAGATCACCAGAGTGGGGTTCCTTCCATTTAGCTTCGTTTAGAGGCTGTACTGGTAAGGACTTCCAAACCAGGAGAGGCTAGAACCTGGCTGGGGTGAAGCGGTAAGGGGGTGATGTCCGTGCGGTCCCAACAGGTGAGGAAAAATAAGAGAATGCTGGGGCGGGGGCCGTAGATTCATCTTATAGTTATGTGGTCCTATCAGGTTGTGGAGGCGGAGTCACAACCCAGAGTGTATGCTGCCATGATGCGACAGGAAATAAAGTTATACTTAGCACACAGATATTTGAGGCATGAAATAGGAATATGAAACATTGCTTGGAAGTGTCGTACAATTGTCTGTTTTGGCAGAGTTCAAAGCTGAACACATGATTTTTTTTCCTTTACAAAGCTGGAATACTTACCTTTTTTGTTAAAGTATCACACATGTAGAGACCCCTAGTATCCACTGAGGCACCTGTGTGGGACACCCTAAAAAGTTTGTTCTGGTGTCCCACACTAGTGCTCCTGCGTCCAGATGTGTAAACAGCTGCTGAGTGTCCTCTCCTTACACTGAACCAAGTTTGCATTTCATTCTAGTTACAAACCCATCTAGACAAAAATGTACTAAAGCTCTTTTAAGACAAATAGGCATGACCAAATGTAGTTAACCTGCATCTGCAAAAAACATCATATTAGTGGGTGAATGAACAATGTTTACTACGAACGATTACTGTGCCCACGAACCTGAAACTTGACATTTTAAACCATACAACAGTAAACAAAAGCACATGGAGCAGCACGAATGTAATAAGAAGAATAGAAACACACGAAAAAATACTTACTTTTTTGCAGCACTCTCTTGATTCTTCTGTACTGATCCTGTTCCCTCAATTTGAGGTCTGACCATCGTTTCCTCAGTTGATCCTTTTATCACCGTACCCCAAAATTCTTCTGAAGACTTTTCACAACTTTAGTCATGATCTTGGCCTTTCTCGCATTTGGGATTGGGTACGATCCATGATTCCCGTCATAGTTGGCCCTCTTGAAGATGTCCACCATCTCCACCATCTCTATAAAGGCCATATTTGAGGCCTTAAATATCCTCTGGGATTGGGACATTGTGGCTCCAGGCTTTCCTCGTCATTGCTGCTACTCTCAGGCACCTGCTCTGTCTCCGCCATGTGCTCTCCCACTGCGCCGAAAGACAAGGGGTGGGAATATACTAGATAGAAGGTCGGGGGTGGCGTTTCATGCATGCGCAGTGTATATAAAGCGCAACACGTGTGTGTCGTACATACGATCTGTGAGCGGAGGAAGGAGTATCAAGCGCCGATTGTTAGAACAAAGGTACAATTTTAACTCGGTGCATCAGTGGCCTATACTGCTTCTAGATTGAGGCCTATATTGGGACAGGATTATGAGAGTTTAGCCTGACATTAGGGTTTGTCTTGTGTTGTGTCTTGCAGAGAAAATGGATCTATTCAATGATGAGGACTTTATCCCCATATTCATTGCTATGTACAGGGAGCAGCTCTGTCTGTGGCAGGTAACCCCCCCTTTTATAACAATAAACCAAACAGGAAGGCAGCGCTGAAGCAATTGCTGGAATTTGTAAAGCCGGAGATCCCCACGGCAGACATCCCCTATTTGAAGGCCCTAATTGGTGGCATGAGAAGCACTTATAATAGAGAGTGCAAGAAGGTACAAGATTTCCAGAGATCAGGAGCTGCAGCAGATGACATTTATGTACCCAGGCTGTGGTACTATGACAGACTGCATTTTCTGGCAGGCCAGACTGAACCCAGGCCAGCACTCTCCAATCTTCCTTCAAGGCTTCCTTCCACCTCAGCTGAGGCTTCCGACGTCCAACCTGGGCCTTCCACCCAGGAAGAAGTGGAGGAGCCCAGCTTGAGCCAGGTATAGCATTGTTCAACATATTTCTAGTCAAATAATTAATGATGGTAACTAGATGTTATTATTGATCAGTAATTTCAGATTTTACAAAGTGTTTTACATATAAATAGACAGTAGTATCCACAAATGACTATAAAAAAAAACTAAAAAAACTGGAGATCTGACGGAAAAAAAAAAATTATTAATGAGATCACGAGAAATATTAAAAAAATCAGGTTGTCATAACTCTGTGTGAATATGAGCAGCAAAACAAATTAATTATTCTAGCATTATAAAGAAGAAGAGAATGCACTGCATTAAAGGATTAAAAAATTTGCAGTGTGACGAATGTGCCATCTCCATTACAAATGCTAGCGCATGCGTGGAACTTTGTGCGGTGGAATTGTGTACACACAATCGGAATTAACGGATTTTGTTGTCGGAAATTTGAGATCCAGATCTCAAATTTTGTTTGTCGGAAATCCCGACAGAAAATGTCCGATGGAGTCTACACACGGTCGGAATTTTCGACAAAAAGCTCACATCAAGCATTTGTTGTTGGAAAATCCGACCGTGTGTATTACAATAAAGAACCCTCTACGTAGTTTAAGGTTAAACCTCTTTTCTTCTAATTTTATTGAGTGGCCATGTTTCTTGTTAAACTCTCTTCCGCGAAAAGGTTTTACCCCTATTTTACCCCTAAATTGAAATCATATCCCCTCTCAAGCGTCTCTTCTCCAGAGAGAATAAGTTCAGTGCTCCCAACCTTTCCTCATAACTAATATCCTCCAGACCCTTTATTAGCATAGTTGCCCTTCTTTGTACTTGCTCCATTTCCAGTACATCCTTCCAGAGGACTGGTGCAGAGAACTGGACAGCATACTCTAGGTGTGGCCAGACCAGAGGCTTGTAGAGCGGAAGAATTTGTTGTTTTATCTCTGGAGTTGATCACCTTTTTAATGCATGCCAATATTCTGTTTGCTTTGTTAGCAGTAGCTTGGCATTGCATGCCATTGCTGAGCCTATCATCTACTAGGACCCACAAGTCCTTTTCCATCCTAGATTCCCCCAAAAGTTCTCCCCCTGTGTATAGATTGCATTCATATTTTTGCCACCCAAATGCATTATTTTACATTTTTCTACATTAAACCCCATTTGTCATGTAATTTCCCACTCCATTAATTTGTTCAGATATTTTTGCAAGGTTTCCACATCCTGCGGAAACGTTATTGCCCTGCTTAGCTTAGTATCGTCCGCAAATACATAGTATTACATAATAGGTGAGGTTGAAAAAAAGACACAAGTCCATGAGATTGAACTGTTTACCCCATCCTCCAGGTCGTTTATGAACAAAATAAATAGGATTGGTGCCAGGACAGAACCCTGGGGGACCCCACTACCCACCCCTGACCATTCCGAGTACTCCCCATTTATCACCACCCTCTGAATTCACCCTTGTAGCCAGTTTTCAATCCATGTACTCACCCTATGGTCCATGCCAACGGACCTTATTTTGTACAGTAACTGTTTATGGGGAACTGTGTCAAATGCTTTTGCAAAATCCAGATACGGCACATCTACGGGCCTTCCTTTATCTAGATGTCAACTCACCTCCTCAATGGAGGAGGTTAATAGATTGGTTTAATTAATAGATTGGTTTGTAGTAAATGTAAATTCTTCAGTGTTGTCACATGAAAAGATTTAACAAAATATTTACAAAAATGTGAGGGGTGTACTCACTTTTGTGAGATATTGTATTGCAACCCTCCCTGAAAAATCACAGTAGGTCCTATTTTCAGGACAGGTCTTACTTTCGGGAAACACGGTAGTAGGGGACTCAATTATTAGGAGGACAGAGAGGGAAATCTGTCACAATGATCGTAGTTGCCGAACAGCATGTTGTTTACTGGGTGCTCGGTTCGGCACATTGCGGAGATAGTGCACAGATTATTGGTTGGGGCTGGGGAAGACCCAGCTGTCATGGTACATGTTGGCACCAATGACAAAGTGAGAGGAAGGTGGAGAATCCTAAAAAATTATTTCAGGAACTTAAAGATTGACGAGAAGGACCTCCAAGGTGGTCTTCTCTGAAATACTACCTGTGCTTCGAGCCACACCAGAGAGGCAGCAGGAGATTAGGGAATTGAACAAGTGGCTGAGGAACTGGTGTAGAAAAGAGGGGTTTGGGTTCCTGGAGAACTGGGCTGACTTCTCAGTTGGTTAATGGCTCTTTAGTAAGGATGGGCAGCACCTCAACCACTTCCGGACCAGCTGCCGAAGATTTACTGCGGCAGGTTGGCTCGACTGGGCAAATCGGCATTACCTTACGTTGCTTCGCCTTTTGGTGGCCACTGGGAGCGTGCACCTGCAGCATGTGCCCAGAGCCGATGATAGTGCCTAGAGCCAATGTGAGTGCCTGGCAGGCAAGATGACCGCCGGGCACCCGCGATCGCTCATGACTAGGGATGAGCCGAACACCCCCGGGTTCGGTTCGCACCAGAACCTGCTAACTGACCGAAAGTTTGCGCGAACATTCGAACCCTATTAATTACAATTTTGTCTATTGTATGGATTTTGACCAAATCCTTTTGGGTGGAGCACCCCACTCAGTAAGTACCTCAATTAGTGACCACCTGTATCATGGGTGGAGACCTCATGTTCTCCCATATAGAGGAGTATAGCTCCCTTGGTTCAGAGAAGCAGGATCTTCCGATCTATGGATAGTGTAGGACCCACTAATCATGGGGTACTTTGTCGCAGTAAGTGGGCTTAAGCACCATATAGCAATATGGTGTGACCAAATCCCCATATTTTTTGATAATGATTTTTGAAAATGTCCGTCTAGGTGCTTCTATTAATTACAATGGACGCAAACGTTTGAAATCAAAAGTGCTAATTTTAAAGGCTAATATGCATGTTATTGTCATAAAAAGTGTTTGGGAACCTGGGTCCTGTCCCAGGGGACATGTATCAATGCAAATTTTTTTTTTTAAAACGGACGTTTTTTCAGGAGCAGTGATGCTTAATGTGAAACAAAAAAAGTATAATATTCCTTTAAATTTCGTACCTGGGGGGTGTCTATAGTATGCCTGTAAAGGGGAGCATGTATCCCGTGCTTAGAACTGTCCCTGCACAAAGTGTAATTTTTGCAGGAAAAAAAAGCTATTTAAAATCACTCGCGGCTAATGAATTGCCTGCTCCGTAATACAGAGAACAGTCATTCATTGAAAGTCATTGATAAAAAAAAAGTCATTGAAAAAAAAAAGAAAAGAAAAAAAAAGTGTGGGGTCCCCCCAAATTCAATTACCAGGCCCTTCAGGTCTGCTATGGATATTAAGGGGTACCCTGCTTCAAATTTAAAAAAAATGACATAGGGGTCCCCCTAAATATCCATACCAGACCCTTCAGGTCTGGGATGGATTTTAAGGGAAACCCCGGCCAAAAAAAAAAAAATGGCGTGGGGTCCCCCTCAAAATCCATACCAGACCCTTATCCGAGCACGCAACCTGGCAGGCCGCAGGAAAAGAGGGGGGGACGAGAGCGGCCGGAATCTGGAAGCCCCCTTTAACAAGGGGACCCCCAGATCCCGACCCCCCGTTGTGTGAAATGGTAAGGGGGTACAAAAGTACCCCTACCATTTCACCAAAAAAGTGACAAAAATTTAAAAAATTACAGAAGACGGTCTTTGACAATTCCTTTATTAAAATCTTCTTTCATCTTCTTTCTTCTGGTCTTCTTCCTTCTTCCTTTCTTCATCCTTCGGTTTCTTCATCTTCTCCTTCCGGCATCTTCTTCCATCTTCTTCTTCCATCTTCTTCTCCCTCCGATCCACTTCTTCTTGCTCTGGTCTTCTCGTTTCTGCATCTTCTTCCATGGCGTCGGCGTCTCATCTTGGGCCGCTCCGCGCAATGGGAGGCTCCCGCTGTGTGAGGCTTTGCTGCGTCTGACAGCGCTTTTATGACGGAGGGCAGGGCCACCTGGTGACCCCGCCCCCCTCTGACGCACGAGAACGTCATGGGGACTTCCCTATGGCTTTCCCCATGACGTCAGAGGGGGGCGGGGTCACCAGGTGCCCCCGCCCTCTGTTATAAAAGACCTGTCAGACGCAGCGAAGCCTCACACAGCGGGAGCCTCCCATTGCACGGAGCAGCCCAAGAAGAGACACCGATGCCGTGGAAGAAGATGCCGGACGAGAAGACCAGAGCAAGAAGAAGCAGATCGGAGGAAGAAGAAGATGGAAGAAGAAGATGGAAGAAGATGGTAGAAGATGGAAGAAGAAGATGAAGAAACCGAAGGATGAAGAAAGGAAGAAGGAAGACCAAAAGAAAGAAGATTTTTTTTGTCACTTTTTTGGGTGAAATGGTAGGGGTACCCCTTACCATTTCACACAGGGGGGGCGGGATCTGGGGGTCCCCTTGTTAAAGGGGGCATCCAGATTCCGATAAGCCCCCAGCCCGCAGACCCCCACAACCAATGGCCAGGGTTGTGGGGAAGAGGCCCTTGTCCTCATCAACATGGGGACAAGGTGCTTTGAGGGGTCACAGACCCCCAAAGCACCCTCCCAATGTTGAGGGCATGTGGCCTGGTACGGTTCAGGAGGGAGGGGGGCTGCTCTCGTCCCCCCTCTTTTCCTGCAGCCTGCCAAGTTGCGTGCTCGGATAAGGGTCTGGTATGGATTTTGAGGGGGACCCCACTACATTTATTTTTTTTTGGCCGGGATTCCCCTTAAAATCCATCCCAGACCTAAAGGGTCTGGTATGGATATTTAGGGGGACCCCTACATCATTTTTTTAAAAATTTGAAGCGGGGTTCCCCTTAATATCCATAGCAGACCTAAAGGGCCTGGTAATTGAATTTGGGGGGACCCCCACGCTTTTTAAATTTTTTAAATAGCATTAGCCGCAGATGGCTTCCTTAGATGACACAACAGGCCAGAAGGGTAAAGGTGGTTTAATGTGATACTGCAATGCTGTACTAACAGCACACACACACTACACTAATCCCCAGAATCACAGCAGATAATGTCAGCACTCAGCACTGCAGAATGAATCACAGGCACAGCAGATGTCACTGACACCATCACTGACTAACGCCGGAACACACTACATGAGGCCGCCGGCGCGGCGGCCTTATATAGTGTGGGGCGTGTACTAAACCCCCTGAGCTATAATTGGCCACAGGCATCCTGCCTGTGGCCAATTATTGCTCTCCTCGCCGCTGGCTCTATGATTGGCCAAGCATGCAGGGTCCCAGTGCATGCTGGCCAATCATCAGCCAGCAATGCACTGCGACTGGCGCAGTGCATTGTGGACCGTTCGCATCACACGATTTTGATGCGAATGGCCCACATAGTTCTGGGCTCGATGAGCGGTCGAACGGCCGATGTTCGATTCGAACATGGGTTTGAATCGAACACCGGGCCCATCCCTACTCGTGACAGAGCAAGAACCGGGATCTGTGTGTGGAAACACACAGATCCCGGTTCTCTCAGCGGAGAGGAGACAGATTGTGTGTTCATACTAAGTATGAACACCAATCTCTCTCTTCCCCTAGTCAGTCCCATCCCCCCTACAGTTAGAATACACCTAGGGAACACAGTTAACCCCTTGATCGCCCCCTAGTGTTAATCCCTTCCCTGCCAGTGACATTTATACAGTAATCGGTGCAATTTTTTAGCACTGATCGCTGTATAAATGTCAATGGTCCCAAAAATGTGTCAAAAGTGTCCAATTTGTCCGCCGCAATATCGCAATATCGCAGTCCTGTAGATCACCGCCATTACTAGTAAAAAAAATAAATAATAATAAAAATGCCATAAATCTATTCCCTATTTTGTAGACACTATAAATCAAACCAATCAATATAAGCTTATTGCGATTTTTTTTTTTTACCAAAAATATGTTGAAGAATACATATCGGCCTAAACTGAGGACAAAATTAGTTTTTTAATCAAGAATGTGGTATAGTTATTATAGCAAAAAGTAAAAGATGTGTTTTATTCAAAATTGTCACTCTTCTTTTTTTTATAGCGCAAAAACTAAAAACCGCAGGTGGGTTTGGAGCGCTGCCCCATTGTTTTCAATGGGAAGGGGTGCTTTAGGAGCGGTAAATACACTGCTCCTACAGCGCTCCAAAGATGTGGCTTGAAGGACTTTTTTCAGCGTCCTGCAAGCGCACCATTCCCTGAGGGCTTTCACATTGGAGTGCACTGAGCAGCTCTTTTAGGGCACTTTGCAGGCGCTATTTTTAGCACTTTAGCGCCTGCAAAGCGCCTCAGTGTGAAAGGGGCTTTACAGACCACTTTGACCTACAGGTAAGCCTATATTAAGGCTTACCTGTAGGTCCAAGAAATATCTCCTATGATTGAATTCAGAAGATGCAGTCAATCCACTTGTTGGTAATATTTTTTCCAGATTGGATGAGCAGGATCGCCACATGGATCAGTTTGCCATGCCTTCCCTGCTGCTGCTCCAGTCTCTGTGTAGGCACCCGCCTCGAGTATTGCCTCTATAAGAAGTATGTCTAGTTCCGCTCCGCTTTCCCAGTGATTTGGGGGCAATCCAGTCCAATGCAGAGGGTTTCTCAACCAGGTTGAGATATACTTTGATATTCTGCCCCAGGCGTTTCAAACAGACAGAAGCAGAGTAGGTTTCGTGATAGCTCTGCTTTCTGAGAGAACCTTGGCCTGGGCAAACCCTCTATGGGAGATGCAAAAATCTGTTGTCTTGAGTTACCCTGAGTTTGTGGTTTCTTTTAAAAGGGTATTTGACGTTCCCGCACGCTTCGCTTCTGCAGCCAAGTGCCTCCTGTCCATCAAAGAGAGTACGAGAACTGTTGCTGATTACGCCATTGAATTCCATACTCTGGCAGCAAAGGTTGCTTGGAACAATGAAGCCCTCGTGGCTGATTTTTCTCATGGTCTCTTGGATAATCATCAAGGAGATAGCAGCCCCTGATATACCCACTGAGCCGGAGAAGTTAATCATGTTTGCCATCCATATTGACTTCAGACTCACTTTTAAGGAGTGCTTGCAGAAGCCTCCTGTACATTTGTCTCCGAGCTTTGCAGTCCCACCCTTGCCTCCCTCACCTCCCATGCCTCCTGGTACCAAGTCGGTCAGTGAAAGTGAACCCATGCACTTGGGTTTCACGCGTCTCTCTGCGAATGAGAGAAGGGAGAGATTGTGCCTTTATTATGGCCAGGCAGGTCACTGTTTGAAGTCCTGTCCTACCCGTCCAGGGAACGCCTGAACCTTGAGGTCCTGTCACGGACAGACCTTAGGTGGCGTTGTTTCGTCCCCAGTTATCCAGAAGGATAAGCCCCTGGTTTCGGTTGCCCTTTCTTGGGCTGAGTCATCTGTCGAGATGCAGGCTCTAATCGACTCTGGGGCTGCAGGCCTGTTCATTGATGCTGCCTTTGTATCGAAGCACTCAATTCCGCTGCAGCTGCATGCAGTGATGTAAGTAACTGAGTTAAAATAAACAGAGTTACTTAACTCAGTTACTTTAGAGGGTAACGAGTAATCTAACTGATTACTTTTCCCCTCATGGTAACGCAGTTCCCATTACTTGGGCGGCATTATCGCAATTACATCTACCACCACTACAGTGTAATTTCAGTGTCCTGCTGAAAAAGTTTACGAAAATTTCCGAACCTAAACAGCTCTGAGTGAACTCTACACCGCGCAGGCGCAGTTAACATGTAATTGTCCGAGGCGATGCTGCACGCTCCCAATGCTCGTGCTACCCTGCAAGGGGCGTCCATCGTGTAACTAAGGGGCGGGTCTAGTATTACTGTAACCAAGGAGCGCATTTATTATTATTGTTATATATCGAGCTCTGCCCATTAATTTAACATTCGCTCTCTTCTGTAGCCATCCGCCCCTTACACGATATAATAATAATAGACCCGCCCCTTGCTTACACGCTATAAAAGATCTGCCCCTTGGTTAGAGTAATAATAGAGCAGCCCCTTGGTTACACGATATTTAACAATAATAATAAATGCGCCCCTTGCTTACAGTAATACTAGACTAAGGTTACACGTATAGAATATAAAAAAAAAGTCACAGTTACTTTGCTGCGTAACTAATTACTTTTCCAATGTAGTAACTGAGTTACTAACGCAATTACTTTTTGGGAGAAGTAATTTGTAACTTAACTAATTACTTTTTTAAAGTAAGATGACCAACACTGGCTGCATGACACTTTCCTCATTTCCTAACCTAAGTTTTCACTGGTTATTGGTTATCCTTGGTTACAGAGGCACAACCCCTCTTGTGATTGGCTCCAGGGCCGATCCTAGGGTCACAGGCGCCTGGGTGCAGAAATATTTCTGGCGCCCCCACACAGGCGTGCTCATCTTACTAACTCCTCCTCTTTACAAATGTTTCTATGGCAACGACTCAAACGCAGAGATGCTCCCCTAAGGAGTCTTCATTACCCTGGGATCCTCCCGTGATCTCTTAACAATAAACAAAATACAGTAATGCCGCGTACACACGATTGGAATTCTCGTCGGAAAAAGCTCTGATGGTTTTCCCATCAGAATTCCGCTTAAACTGTCTTGCCTACACACGGTCACACCAAATTCCGATGGTCAATAACACCGCGACATACAACGCGTTCGACGGCACTATAAAAATAGGATTTTTTGTACTCACCGTAAAATCCTTTTCTCTGTAATTCACCGACCGACACAGCTCCTCTCTGTAACAAATGGGTTGTTAGCCTTATCACTAGGAGAATACTAGGCATAGTTGTACTACAACACTCAGAACTCTTAGTTCCGCCCAGGGGGCGGTCCCTTGGGTAACAACCCTCCTGTCTGCAGACAGACCTCAGTATGTCAACAAGCAGTATAACGTAAATATAAAAGGAGGGGCGGGTGCTGTGTCTGTCGGTCAATTACAGAGAAAAGGATTTTACGGTGAGTACAAAAAATCCTATTTTCTCTTATATTCACCGACCGACACAGCTCCTCTCTGTAACAAATGGGACGTCCCCAAGCAGTGCCAAACGAGGGGTGGGAAAACAGCATAAAAACTTCATCCACCATGGCAAGTGGGAACTAGTGAAACTTTACCCACAAAAAACAGCAGTGCTGGAAAAAACACCACAAAAATCAGGGTATCCTCAACAGGAGTGATCACCCAAAACCGCATCAAACTGCGGAAGTAATGCAACAGTGCGTTAACATAACAGTACTGTGTTTTTATCGAAAAACCAGGAAAAAAATGAAAATATATATTGCATATTCAATTGCAACTACATGGCCGCCTGCAAAACTTTGTAGCAAAAACAGGCATCAGCCGATGCACCGACGTCTACCTTGTAGAACTTGGTAAGCGTGTGGTCAGACGACCAGGTCGCCGCTTTACACACCCGAGCGGCAGACGCTTGGTGTCGGAAAACCCAAGACGTTCCGATTGCCCTTGTGGAGTGGGCCGTGACCGGAAAAGGGGGCACCTGCCCCTTCAAGGCGTAGGCTTGTACTACAATCTGTCTGATCCATCTGGAAATGGCTGCCGACGAGACCGCCATGCCTTTCTTTGGACCCCACCGAAACAAACAGTGAGTCAGACTTCCGAAAGGGAGCTGTGGCAGACAAATACACCTCAAAAGCCCGAAGCACATCCAGAGCGTGAAGGGCCACCTCCTAAAGCCCCATACACACGGTCGGACAATCCGCGGACCAGGTCGGTCGGATCCTGTCCGTCGTACTTTGTCCGATGTTGGTGTTGCGTACACACGGTCGGACTACGTTGTCGGAATATCCGGTCTGCAAGAACGTCGTGACGTAAGTCGTCGTCCACGAGATTAGAAAAGGGAAGTTCAGCACCACGTCAGGCACCCGTTGGGCTCCTTCTGCTGATCCCGTGTTTATCGAGATTTAGTCGAAGTTTGGTGACTTAAGATTCGCGCTTCTCAGTTTTCTGACTCAGATCGTTACTGCTCTTCAGTTTGTGCTTGTCGTGCGTATCTGTTTATTAGTGCGTGTAGTCAGTTCGCATTTGTTGGTCATTGCGGCCTATATCTTGATATAGGACGCTTTGATTTGCACTGCTTATTGTCTGCTCGTTTCTGGTATTCATTTCGTTCTTTCAGGCCTTGCTGTTTATCGGTGCTTTCTGTTTGTCCGTTCTGACCAGCCGACCTTTTGTGACCTTTCCCGTGCGTACTCGTCGCTGAGTTCGTGCTGTACGCGGAATTGGTGTCGGGCTTCTAGCTTTGAGCCAAGACCCGTCCATGAACAGAGTGACGAGGAGGATGTGGAC
The DNA here is from genome assembly GCA_028564925.1 of Lithobates sylvaticus. Classification (NCBI taxonomy): domain Eukaryota; kingdom Metazoa; phylum Chordata; class Amphibia; order Anura; family Ranidae; genus Lithobates; species Lithobates sylvaticus. Next base: position 88,973,331 of record CM053037.1, read on the forward strand.
CAAGAATTGGTTGCTTCAGCGTGACCAATTCTCGCACATGCCTTTGCTTCGTGAGATCCAGGAGAATAATCCTGATGATTTCAGGAACTTTCTCAGGATGACGGACCCCGATTTTCACCGTCTTTTGGCTTTGCTGACCCCCTTTATCAGCCGGCAGGATACCTGCATGAGACAAGCCATTACTCCGGAGCAGAGGCTTGTTGCCACGTTGAGGTACTTGGCGACAGGGAGAAGTCTTCAGGATTTGAAGTTCTCTTCAGGTATCTCTCCCCAGGCCCTGGGACTCATTATTCCAGAGACCTGTTCTGCCATCATCGAGGTCCTGCAGGAGGACTATATTAAGGTAACATTTCTCCTTTACTATTCCCTTCTATGTATGTTCTTTTTGCTAATGTCTTCTATTTTTGACCTCCTTCCCTAATTACCATGATTGCAATATGCTCTAATATGCTGTGCCCCTTTTCTCCTTCATGCATTTTTCCCTTCACTTACCTCACCAGCATGCTCTTCTGCCCCAATAGACACCTATGGCCTAGTCACCTAAGCAATGTATTTTGTCTGCTGCATAGTATTTTTTGCCCCCAAACACCCCCTAAAATATGCACAAATGTTTGCTGTGTGGTTTACTTCATGTAGAGCCCCTTTTTTTTATTGTTTTTGGTGGGGGGGGGGGGGGCAAACTCATTAGGAACCCCCTCCCCCAACTGCTCTGTCAGATGGTACCAATCCTCTATCTGCTGGCTTTCCCAAGGTCAATACACACTATATACCTACCTCTTTTTAGTGGGCATCTTTAGGGATGAATTCTGCAAAGCATGTAGTGCAAGGGGCTGCCTCCATACTTTCCATTTCCTATTTTTTTGTGTTCTTTCCCTCCTATTAGCTTGCTTGGTAATTTCTGAATGTCACAATGTGCTTTCCTTTTTTTTTGGGGGGGGGGGGGGGGGTTGAAATGTTAGTTTAGCTTTCCTGGGGGCTGCCAATAGTGTTAAGTACAGAGGGTCTGGCCAAACAAGCACACATTATTGAGCCATTTGCCAATCAATGAAGTGCAGAGGGTTACCTGTCCACCACCCCCCCCCCCCCCAAAACCCTAGTTATTGTCAAAGGCCCATCAGAAGTGGGGGGATTGATGGGGGGTGAGTAATCTGTGAAGGGGAGCCTCTACTTTTCTGTGCAAATACTTTCCAGCCTCCAATTTTATACAATGCTCTTGTTCCAAGATGTTGATTGTCTAATCTGCTTGCAATGTTTATGTGCAAAGTGACTAATTTTGTTTTCTTGTTTCACTCCACAGTTCCCTTCATCGCCACAGGAATGGCAGACTGTGGCCTCCCACTTTGCCAGCCGTTGGGACTTTCCTAACTGCGGAGGGGCAATTGATGGGAAACACGTCCGCATCGTCCCACCGCCCAACTCGGGGTCCCACTATTATAATTATAAAGGGTTTAATAGTGTAGTGATGTTGGCGGTGGTGTCGGCAACATATGAATTTATGTATGTGGACGTGGGGATGAACGGCCGGATCTCGGATGGTGGTGCCATTACGCACACGGAGTTCTACTGGCGTCTCCAAAGTGGCAGTCTGTGCTTGCCACCTCCAGAGGAGAATGCTGAAGGACTCCCCTTCGTCTTTGTCGCAGATGAAGCGTTTGCGTTGACTCCCCATGTGATGAGGCCGTTCCCGATGAGGACCCTCACCCCAGTACAGAGGGTCTTCAACTACAGGCTGTCCAGAGCCAGAAGAGTGGTGGAGAACACTTTTGGCATCCTGGCCAGCCGCTTCCGCCTGTTCTTGACGGCAATTAACTTGGCGGAATACAAACTGAACCACATAGTTCTTGCCTGTTGCATATTGCACAACTTCCTCAAAAGACATAACAGGAACTATGTGGTGCCCGTTGGCCCAGATGTGGAGGGCCTCCAAATGCGGACCTCACAGCCCTTCAAGTGGCACGTCCAGGCTTGCCCCCTCTAAATGCCCGCGCAGTCCGCGAGCAATATATGGACTACTTTGTGGGTAGGGGGGCCATTGCTCTGCCTGACGATGTGTGAGAGGCATTTTTTAATAAATCTGATATTTCAACCAACCTATGATTTCTTGTCATTTCATTATTCTTTTTTGCTTATTTTACCTTGAAATTTTTTCCCTTTGCCTTCGACAGTGGGAATGCACTTTCTGGGCAAAAGGAGGTAACAGTCTCTTCTTCCCAAAAAGATTAGTCTCATGTTGTGTGTTTGATACCTAATCTTTGGTCTAGATAAGGTTTGTACTGCCTAACTGACACCCAAAATACTCCTTTTCATCACCAGGTCAGACATGTGTGTATTCTCAAAAATGCTGTGCTCCGTGTTTTCGTACAAAGCACTGTGGGTGTCATTTACATAAGTCAAATCCACTATGCTCTACAAGTGCAGTGAAAAAGTGCCCTGGAAAAGAAACTTGCAGTGCAAAGTGGACTTGCCTTTAGTAAATAACACCAATTGGCCACCATATCCTTTCCATTTGACATACATAATGCATTGTGTTTTTGAAATAAGGAAGCCACACATTTAGAAAAATAAAAAAGTTTACTTTGAAAACATTCACAAGTGCGTTTACAATCTTCACGCCCAAACTGACAACATCTTGGTTATTTACAGCATTGTTTAGAAACATTCCGCAATTGGTAAAACCAGGCATGGAGCAAAACAGAACCTAGGAACTTGGAAAGTTCAACTTTGTAAAGTGAAGACAAGATCAGATATGACTATATGTTCAAAGTGTGTTTGATCTTGCCTTCATCACATGGGGGGGTCACCCCTGGAAAGTGGAAATTTAGAACATGCACACAATTTGGGTCTGAAAATGGTCATTAGATGGTAAAACACATGCCTAGAAGCTTCAAAAGTGCCATTTTCCATCATGGGGATGAAAGGACGTTTTTTGGGGGTGCAACCCCTTCACCACAACCACTTTCGTAGTTCGTAAAGTGGTTGCACCCCCAAAAAAACGAGGGCATTCATCCACCATGATGGGAGCTAGCACATGTGGACACAATGTGTGCATGTTCCAAATTTCACACAGTTCTTAAGTTACAAATGTGTGTTAATTACTTGGTGCGTTTTCATATTTTTCCTAAAACATCAATGATGTTCTTCAATTTTTGTTGAACATCATTGATGTTTTGCTTTATGTAATCGAGATCTCTATTGCAGACCATTATCTCCCCGATGAGTACGTGGGCACTCTCTGTGGTAAAGTGCGATTTTTCTTCCACAACATCCACGTCACCTAAAAACCACAAACAAAAAAAAAATCGGGTGTTGGAAATGAGGCAGGCATACATTGATTAGCTTACCAGTAGCTTAGCTGTGTTCTCCCACACTCACCTGTTGTGGTGACAATTTCTCCAAGTTCGATGATCTCTCCTTCCTCCTCCTCCTCCTCTGCTTCTGCTGTTTCACCTTTTTTGGGAGGTGTTGGTTTTGGGGTTTCCTCAGACGGGCCAAGTTTTCGCTCCCCTATGAGAATGTACAAAAGGAAGATTTAGCAACACAATCTATTGAGGGCAGAAATAGGAAATGACAAACATTGCTTGAAAGTGACGGACACAATTTTTGTTTGGCCAGTTACAAATGCCAACTACATGAATGTAGTCACTTTGTAAAGGTGCTAAACTGACTAGCTTTTTGGTAGAAGTTTGTGTGATGGAGACCCCCCTCTAGTATCCACTGGAGCACATGTGTGGAAAAGCCAAATAAAAAGGTGGTTTGGGTGTCCCAGCACTAGTGCTCTAGAGTCCAGATGGGGAACCAGCTACTGGGTGACCTCTCCTTTACATTGAATAAATTGGCTTTACATTCTTGATGACATTTCGAGTGAGAACAAACTTCCTTTCCACAAATAAAACACCAAACATCGTATTATAAGTGGCCGATCGCTGCGTACGATCGAATGGACACACACACGACCATGACAGTGGCAGAAAGATCGAGGCTGAGTACGATCGAATGCACAGACGAACATGAAAGTGGCCATTTTGGAATGTACAACTTTGTAAAAATCAAACCACATGGAGCAGTATGCAAGCAAGAAATAAAACACAAAACACAACTACTTACTTTTTTTTGAAGAATTCGCTTGATCTTTCTGTACTGATCGGCCTCCCTCAGTTTCAGGTCTGACCAGCGTTTCCTCAGTTGCTCCTTGGATCGTTGTACCCCAAAATTATTGTACAGCCTTCTCACAACTTTAGACATGATCTTGGCCTTGCGGACATTGGGGTTGAGGTAAGGCCCATACTTCCCATCATAGTCGCTCCTCTTTAATATGTCCACCATCTCCAACATTTCTCCAAATGACATATTGGAGGCCTTGAATTTCAGGCTCCGGGATCGGGACGTTTCTGCCTCCGGACTTTCTTCGTCCTCCTCGTTGGTGGGATATTTGTGGCGCACCTGCTGTGTCCCCGCCATGTGCTCTCCCCACTGCGCCGTAAAGAGAAGGGGTGGGGAATAGACGAGAAAGATCGTCAGGGGCAGGCGGAGTTTGACGCATGCGCACTGTATATAAAACGTCACACGCCTGTGTCGTAGCCACGATCTGGGAGACGAGGGGAGAGAAAACTCACGCACGAGACGATCGCTACAAACGAAGGTACAATTGGACGTTGGTACATAACTAGCCTAGACTGATTCGAACTTGAGGCCTCTTTATGGAGAAGATTAGGAGAGTTTAGCCAGACATAATTTATAGTGTTTTGTGTGGTGTTGTGTCTTGCAGAGATTATGAAGGGATTCAACGACATGAGTTTTCTCCCCCTCTTCATTGCCAAATACAGGGAATTTCCCATTTTATGGCAGGGTAAACACCCCCATTATAGCAACAAACCAAAGAGGCACGCAGCCCTGGAGGAACTTGTGGAATTTGTCAAGCCAAGGTTCCCCACGGCAACTGTTGATGCTATAAGAAAGAAAATTGGCAGCCTGAGGAGTGCGTATATCAGGGAGCGCAAGAAGGTTGTGAAGTCGGAAGAAACTGCAACTGCAGCAGATGAGGTCTATGTCCCCAAGCTCTGGTACTATCAGAGTCTACATTTTCTCAAAGACCAGACTGATGTCACGGAGCCACTCTCGACTCCTCCTTCCACGCTTCCTTGCGCGCAGGCCACCCCTGATGAGGCTTCCGAGGACCAACCTGGGCCTTCCAGTCTGGAAGAGGTGGAGGAGCCCAGCTTGTTCCAGGTATAGTAGTTTGGTTACCATTTATGTGAATAATTAATGATGTTCACTTAATTCAGGATACCCAATTGCTTAGTTCCTAACGTGTTTGACATATCAACTGACAGTAGTGTTGGAGACAGTTGGGGCCACAATCTAAACTGCAGGGCTGAGAATTGTATGGTTTTCTAATTGTAAACATTTTGCAACAGTCACAAGATGAGAATTGTGTGTGTTTGATGAACAAATAACTGAAACTATGTCCCTTTTTCATACACAGGAAGACCTCAGCCAGGAGGTGGCTGTGGAAGGTGGCAGTCAGGAGGAGGCAGGGGTTAGTGGCAGCCACCAGGTGGGTAGTGGCAGCCAAGAGGGGGCTAGGCCTCGGAGCCTGACTGACTCACAAATCCCTCTCCTCCGCCTTCCCTACAAAAGGGCGAGAAGGGGGGGTTATGCGGCAGAGTCAGCGCTCCGCATGATCAGAGAGGCTTCAGACTCCCTACATGCCACACCCGCCGACGAGGAGACCTTTGGCTCGGTGGTTGTCACAAAAATGATGGGTATGGAGGTGAGGCAACGCAACATGTGTGAGGGGCTCATCCTCCATGTCCTAAATAAGGGTAGGGCTGGGGAGATGACCCCAGTCACACATGTTTGCCATAGCTACCATGCTCCGCCTCCTCCTCCTCCTCCTCCTCCTCCTTCTGCCACCCCACCAGCACGACAGCCACAGCGTGCAAGGAAGCGTGGAAGGAAGACCTGAGAGTGACGACCTGGAATCAGTCTGGTCTGAGAGAAGATGGAGCCTCTTGTAGTACCAGAGCCTGGGGACCTAGATGGCATCTGCTGCAGTTACAGATACTTTGGACTTCAGGACCAGATTGCACTCCCCTTAATATACGTACTCCTCAGGCCCCCAATTTTCTACGCTTGAAAAATGATGGTTGCCGTGGGGGGCCAAGGCTTTGCAAATTCCCCAAGTTTCACCATGGCTGCATTCCTCTTTGGTTTGTTGCTGACACCTAAATAAAGGTCTTTTTGATTTGAAATAATCATTGACTATGTGTTTTACTTTTCTACAATGACAGATTATTTGTGAGTAGGCAGGTACATTTCACTAATCCTAAAGTAGAATTAACAAGGGGCACCAACAACCAACAAACTCCTAGTAAATTTAAGCAAGAAATACAAATGTTAATAATGTGGTTTTGCTAAGTTGAGACACACAACCCCCCTCCAAAAAAAAACAAAAAAAAACCTTCAAATATGTATTCCCAAAAAAAAAAAAAAAAAAAGACAAATGATGTTAAAAATATAACAAAGATTCTTTTACGATCTGAGTAAAAATAAACATGTAGTGTATAAATGCTGAAAAGTAATAAAGAAGTAAGTTTGTGAGAAGTGCGGGTGAATAGGAGCAGCTAAAACATGTCATTCTTGTTGCATTGTAAAGAAAAAGAGAATGCGCTGCATTAAAGACATTTTAACATTGCAGCGTGACGAATGTGCTGTGTCGATTAGGAAAGGTAGTTTTACCTGACCGAGCGCTTCCGTCACAGAATTTCTTCTGAGCATGCGTAGCACTTTGTCCGTCGGACAACCGTACACACGATCGGATTTGGTGTGATCGGACCGTGTTGACGGCAAATCTTTCCAGCAGGAGATAAGACTTTGTCCGTCGGAAAAACCGACGTACACTGTCCGATGGTGCATACACACGGTCTGATTTTTCAACAACATTGTCCGATCGGACAGAATCCATGAAAAAGTCCGACCGTGTGTATGGGGCTTTAGGGTGCTTCGGCTTAGGACACAGAGATGGCAATACAATGTCCTCATTGCTGAAGAAACAGCAGGATCCTGGATATGGAAAAGGAGCACGGATGCCATCCTTTCTCCTCACACATGGAGATGTAGGCCTTCCAGGTATGATGGTATATCTTCCGAGAAGAAGATTTCCGTGCTCTCAACATAGTTGGGATCACTGAGTCCGACAGACCCCGGTTCCTCAACACCTGGCTCTCAATAGTCATGCCGTTAAAGTCAGCGATGGTAAAGCAGGATGGAGAATCAGACCTTGAGACAGTAGGTCCTCTCGCATCGGCAGTCGTCAGGGAGCGTCTGCCACCAGACGCACCAGGCCTGCGTACCAGGGACGCTTCGGACAATCTGGGGCAACCAGTATCACTGGGATCCCCTCAGCTTCCACTCTGCAAAACAGACGTGGCAACAGTTTCAGTGAAGGAAAGGCGTAGATCAGCTGGTACTGATCCCACGGAGCCACCAGCGCGTCTGACGTGTCGGCCCACGGATCTCTTGTCCTGGACACGAATCTTGGCACCTTCCGATTGATATGGGAGGCCAGCAGATCCACGTCTGGTGTCCACCTCAGGCACAGTAACCTGAATGTCTCCGGATGTGATGACCACTCCCCTGGGCCCAGCACCTGTCGACTCAAATAGTCCGCCTGCCAGTTCTCCACTCCTGGGATGTAAATGGCCGACAGGGCCGGTACGTGTCGCTCTGCCCACCGAAGTATGTGAGCGACCTCCCGAGCAGCGGCTGAGCTTCTTGTTCCCCCTTGGTGATTGACGTATGCCAGCGCCGTGAGGCGATGTCTCACTGGATCCTGATCGGACACCCTTGCAGTCCCATCGACCATGTGGAGAGGCCGATTTCCCAGACTGAATCACCGGGGACCTCAACCACCAGATCAGTGAGTCTCTGACTGACTGGCTCACCTGGATCTGTCGACCCAGGGACAACTGAGATTTGTCCCATTTTGTCAAAATCTTCTTTTGCAGGACTCTGGTGTGGAACTGGGCATAAGGTACTGCCTTGAAGGGGGCTACCATGAATCCCAGTACTCGCATGAAAAAGCAGAGCGACGACCACTTGTGGTTCATCCACTGTTTTACCACGGATCTGAGAGTCTGCAATTTGTACGAAGGAAGAAACACTCTCGCTTCCCTGGAGCCCAGCCGCAAGTCTAGGTACTCCGGATGCTGGGTCGGCACAATCACCGACTTCATTAGGTTCAACAGCCACTCAAAATCTTGCAGGGTCTGCATGGTGATCGCCACATCCTCGTCTAATTCTGAGGCGGAAGATCGTCTAGGTATCACACGATCGCGATCCAACGTTGCCGTAGCAACGCCAACACTGGAGCCAATACCCTGATAAAGACTCGGGGGGCTGAAGCCAGACCAAAGGGACGAGCCACAAACTGGTAGTGGGCTTCCCCGACTGTAAACCGCAGCAACTTTTGATGCCGAAGGCATATGGGTATGTGCAGGTACACATCCTGGATGTCTAAGAATGCCAGGGAGTCCCCTTGATGGAGTGCAGCAACTACTGAGCGAACCGATTCCATTCTGAATCTCTGCACTTTTACAAAGTGATCAAGGGCTTTTAGGTCCAAGATCGGACGTACCCCTTCCTTCTTGGGAACCACAAACAGATTTGAGTAGAATCCCTGGAAGCGTTCCGATTCTGGAACCTGTACAATCACCCCGCACTTCAGCAAATCCCTTACTGCCCCGAAGAGGGTCTCCCGGCGAGCCGGGGATACGGGCATGCTGGAGGGGAAGAAACTGTTTGGCGGCCAAGAGAGAAATTCTATCTTGTAGCCTGTGGAAATCAGATCGCAGACCCATTGGTCGGATAACCGGGAGGACCACCGGGCTTGCAAACTCCCGAAGGCGACCCCCCGCCCGAGATATGGGTGGGGGCAAACCTTCATGCGGTAGCACTTTTATTCGCAGGCTTGTTAGGCTTGCGGTTCCAGGGACGTTTTTGATCGTCTGTGGAAGTCCTGTCGGGCTGGGACGTTTTGTCGAGGCTCCGGGCGGACGAAAATGCCGCCTGTGAGTGGAAAAGGAGGGCCCTTGCCTACGGCGTGGCTCCTTAGCCCTCCTGGCCTGTGGGAGTAGTGTACTCTTACCACCAGTGGCATTTTTAACAATGTCATCTAATGAGGCTCCAAAGAGCCGGTCGCCAAGGAAGGAAAGATCCGTCCGGGCTTTTTTGGATGCCTGGTCAGCCGACCAGCATTTTAGCCAAATCAGGCGCCTCAGCACCCAGCTGACACTGAAGCCCTGGATAACAGAGGGAGAGTATCCAGGGCCGCGTCACAGACGTACTTAAGGCCTTGCACTACTTGGTCTGCTAGTTCCACGCAGACAGGAGAAGCCTGTTGCTCTCCCAATTCGCAGTGCAAAAGTTTTGCCCACTCAGTCAGTGTCTGCGACACCAGTGCGGATGCCAGTACTGGTTTCACGGCTGACCCCACCACCGTCAACGAGGAATGAGCCACTGCCACGGCCTTCCTGTCTGTGGGATCCTTGAATGCAGGAGTCCCCTCAACCGTGATCGTGGTTACTTTATTTAACATGGATACTGGGGGGTCCACGACCGGAGGAGCCGACCATCTTTTGAGAAGGCTCTCCTCAAAAGGGGTAACGCACCGTCATGATTTTGGGGACCGAAGATCCGTTGCGGGCGACCCCATTCCCTGTAAATGAACTTGTCAAAATAAGTCAGATACGGGAACACCTTAGGTGAACATGCTGGCTTGCGGGACCCAAAAGGGACCGGTACATCAGCAGAGGAATCTGCTGGCTCCTGAATCTTAAAGGTATCACGTACAGCTGTTATAAGTGCTCCAACAAGTGCTTTGTCACGCCCGGACCCTGACGGGGACTCATCCTCCTGTCCGAAACGGCCCTGGTCAGCGTCAACTGACAAGACAGAGCAGGGGTCACAAGCCTCAGCAGGACCCGAGTCTGCGTCAGCGCTCTCCCTAGAGGACGGGGGGGGGCAGGGGCCTCTTTAGTGCACCTTTCTTCCCACGCACCACCTCCATCTTGGCAATGAGCAAATTGAGGACCGCCGCCAGGGTGTCCATGGGCACTGCGCAATCCGCAGGTGACCCGGTTGCAACTGCCTGGATTTCGGGGGAAGAAACACCAGTTTCTGAAGCCATGCTGACCCTATCCTGTCTGCCACCCGAAGTGGACTTAGGACAGTGACAGTCCCACCCTCCTTGCCGCCGCTGACTGAGGGGCTCTTTCGGCCGAACTCACCACCCTGAGGAGTTCTGCGCTGTCCACAAGTAGTGCCTGTAGTCCCTGAGTGCTCCCAAGTGCAGAGGAAACAAAAACTGTGTCGGTGGCAGCCGCCAGAATGAGCGCTAAAAAGTTCTAGAAGTGTGCTCATGCTTCAATAAAATGGCTGCCCAGCGTCCAGTACACAGACAGGAAAAACACGGAAAATGGCTGTGAGAGCACATGAGTCATGCTGCTGCTAGAGAACACTGAGAACGTGTTTAGACTTCCAGAAAATGGCCGCCAGTGTCCTAAATAGGAGATCACTTGGAAAATGGCTGCTGAAGTCCAGGAAGGCATGCTGCCCTCACCCACACCTAAAATGGCCGCCAGCAGCTCCATGAGGTACCGAAAGCAAAGATGATAGCAGAGACACAGCGCCGCACCAGACCACAGCAGATCCTCACAGGCACCTTCCGGGAGCATAACCCACAGGACCCAGGACACCCCCAGCCAGCATCTCAGGTGAGAGCCCACAGAGATCCCTGTATATACATACACCGCTCAGCAGCCACATGCAGCACCCCACCAGGGAGGGGGGGAGGGAAGATAGGGACTGGAGAGGTTAGAGAGGGAGGAGAGGAACTGCCCAGCTGCTCAGCCCCACCGAGGCAGGGAGAGCTGTACTTACCAGTCCTGAAGAGCTGGGAGACATTCCACTGCAGAACTACTCACTGACCAGTACAGGGTAGCTGCTGGCCCGGCATACTGTGACGCAGACATCAGTAGCCCGGTCATATGTATGCCCCGGAGCATAAAAGCTCACGACCACCTCTGGAGCTGAGGTTTCGTCGTGGCCTGCCGAGCCGTAGCTGCGACCTGCACACGCTCGATGGCTGGACTGGGGAGACTACAAGGATAAGGGTATCCAGCCTGTCACCCAGCCGGCTGTTCATAGTAGATCACAGGATCAGTCATCTTGCGCAAAAAGCCAAGCTTCTGCATAAAAAAGCACGGACCGATGGGCCCGCAGGGTTCCTAGGTCTTTCTCCTTTACTAGGCAAAATAAAACTGAGGTCTGTCTGCAGACAGGAGGGTTGTTACCCAAGGGACCACCCCCTGGGCGGAACTAAGAGTTCTGAGTGTTGTATTACAACTATGCCTAGTATTCTCCTAGTGATAAGGCTAACAACCCATTTGTTACAGAGAGGAGCTGTGTCGGTCGGTGAATATAAGAGAAAGGGAAGTTTAATGCTTCCGAACATGCGTCGAATTGTTTCCGAGCATGCGTCGGAATTTTGCGTGTCGGAATTGCATACAAACGGAATTTCCGATAGAAGGTTTTTCCAGACATGATACAAGAGATGGTCAGAGACATGATACAAGAGATGGTCAGAGACAGCAGACATGATACAAGAGATGGTCAGAGACCAGGGCCGGACTGGGAATAAAATTCAGCCCTGGAAAAAATGTCATACCAGCCCCACAGCATTATTATACCAGCGCAACAGCACAACGTCATTATTTTCTGGTTCGAGAAAGGGAAAACCATACATTTTAAAGCACATTTGAAGAGTGTATTATATATAAAAAAAAGACAGATATGAAATCACATAGGGAGATATATCTATATATATATCATATATAGATATATATATATATATATATATATATATATATATATATATATATATATATATATATATATATATATATAAAAAAGCAAATTCCAGTTAAAAGTGGTCAATCATCAAGGGGGACCCCAGGAACTCAGAACGTGGGGGGGGACCACCTTCCGCAGAAAGAATACACTAAGGTAAGGGGGGGGGGTTACTGATATAAAGGGGAAATCCTTTATATCAGTGCCCCCTTACATTATTGTACTCACTCCCCCCCCTTACATCAGTGACCCCCCTAGACTGGCCTGGCGGTGCTGTCACTGACCTCCTCTCAGGTGCACCAAGCAGGGCTCAGTCAGTCGGCTCCAGCTTGGTGGCTCTGGTTTTGTCCTATAGTCTCCTCTCCACAGTCCACACAAGTCTGACTTCTCCCATGACCCCCATCCTGGCGGCGTTCCCACTCTTGACTCCTCTTCAGACTCCCTCAGAGACTGCAGACATGATACAAGAGCTCAATGCAGCCTCACTGTGCCCATCAAATGCAGCCTCGCCAGTGCCCATCAAATGCAGCCTCGCCAGTGCCCATCAAATGCAGCCTCGCCAGTGCCCATCAAATGAAGCCTCGCCAGTGCCCATCAAATGAAGCCTCACTGTGCCCATCAAATGAAGCCTCACTGTGCCCATCAAATGACGCCTCACTGTGCCCATCAAATGAAGCCTCACTGTGCTCATCAAATGCAGCTTTACTCTGCCCGTGAATGCGGCCTCACTGTGCCCAGCACTGCCCACCATTGTGGCCTCACTGTGCCCACCATTGCGGCCTCACCGTGCCCACCATTGCGGCCTCACCGTGCCCACCATTGCGGCCTCACCGTGCCCATCAATGCGGCCTCACCGTGCCCATCAAATGCAGCTTTACTGTGCCGTGAAAGCAGTCTCACTGTGCCCATGAATTCAGCCTCACTGTGCCCATGAATGCAGCCTCACTGTGCCCATCATTGCAGCCCCTCCTGTGTCCCATGTCCAAGTCTGCAGTCCCTGTCTGTGGGAAGGTGTGTTGTTGATGCCCGGTACAGTACCTTGCATGCCAGCAGGATATCCATGATGGCCAGCAGCAGGCAGGGGCTGTTCTCGTTTTGGATGGGGACAGTGGCTCCTTCCAGAGGATCTCTTTGCTGTGAGATGGAGTGGTCCCGGGCCACCTGCACCTTCAGCCGTCCTCACTTTCCGGCCCCAGTCAGCATGTCCCCTGGTCCTGGGGAAGTGGAGAGCACTGGGTGGGAGCTGGAGAGAAGGGGGAGCAGAGAGTACTGGCGGGGTTGGAGAGCACATGGGTGGGGGCAAAGAGCAGGGGGAGTGGCGATCACGGGGGGTGGGGAGTGCAGAGCACTGGGGGGGGGCAAAAATAACAGGGGTGGAGAGCACGGGAGGCTGAGAGCACTGGGGGGGGTGGTAAGAGTGTGGGGTGGCGAAGAGCACTAGACGGGAGCTTGAGAGCACTGGGGGGGCAGAAAAACAGGGCTGGAGAGCACTGGGGGGTACAAAGAGCAGGGGGGAGTGGAGAGCAATGGGGGGAGCTTGAGAGCACCCATGGGGGCCAGAAAGTACAGGGGTGGAAAGCATGGGGGACTGGAGAGCACTGGTGGGGTTGGAGAGCACATGGGTGGGGGCAAAATGCAGGGGGGAGTGGAGAGTGCTGGGGGGAGCTTGTGAGAGTGGGGGTGAGGAGCATGGAGGGGGCTGGAGAGCACTGGGATGGGGGCTGGAGAGCACTGTGGGGGGTGGAGAGCACTGTGGGGGCTGGAGAGCACTGCGGGGGCTGGAGAGCACTGCGGGGGGTGGAGAGCACTGGGATGGGGGCTGGAGAGCACTGTGGGGGGTGGAGAGCACTGTGTGGGGCTGGAGAGCACTGCGGGGGCTGGAGAGCACTGCGGGGGGTGGAGAGCACTGTGGGGGGGGAGCACGGGGGGCTGGAGAGTACTGTGGGGGGTGGAGGGGGGGGTGGGGAGCACTGCACTGTGGGGGGGAGCACGGGGGACTGGAGAGTACTGTGGGGGGTGGGGAGCACTGCGGGGGGCTGGAGAGTACTGTGGGGAGTGGGGAGCACTGCGGGGGTGGGGAGTGGGGAGCACTGAGGGGGCTGGAGAGTACTGTGGGGAGCACTGCGGGGGGCTGGAGAGTACTGTGGGGAGTGGGGAGCACTGCAGGGGGCTGGAGAGTACTGTGGGGAGCACTGCAGGGGGCTGGAGAGTACTGTGGGGAGTGGGGAGCACTGCGGGGGGCTGGAGAGTACTGTGGGGAGTGGGGAGCACTGCGGGGGGCTGGAGAGCACTGTGGGGAGTACTGCGGGGGGCTGGAGAGCACTGTGGGGAGTACTGCGGGGGGCTGGAGAGTACTGTGGGGGGTGGGGAGCACTGCAGGGGGCTGGAGAGTACTGTGGGGGGTGGAGAGCACTGCAGGGGGCTGGAGAGTACTGTGGGGAGTGGGGAGCACTGCAGGGGGCTGTAGAGTACTGTGGGGAGTGGGGAGCACTGCGGGGGGCTGGAGAGTACTGTGGGGAGTGGGGAGCACTGCGGGGGGCTGGAGAGTACTGTGGGGAGTGGGGAGCACTGCGGGGGGCTGGAGAGCACTGTGGGGAGTGGGGAGCACTGCGGGGGGCTGGAGAGCACTGTGGGGGGGGGGGGGCTAGAGAAGGATGGGGAGAGCAGGGGGGGCAGAAAGAACAGGGGTTGATGGAACTGTGGGGGGGGGGGGGGGGCTGGAGAGTCTGGTGGGGGAGGAGTGCACTGGGGGGAGCACAAGGAGAAGGGGGGGCAGTAAAAGAAGTTGGATGGGGGATCAGCAGGGGGCGGCATATAGAGGAAATGAGCTTTCTATATTCCTCCATGCAGCCGCTGAATGCTTGATTCTCCTCCTCCAAGCATTCAGCGGCTGCATGGAGGAATATAGAAAACTAATTTCCTTTATATGCGGCCCGCCGGCCTCCCTGCTGTCTGATCCCCCTATCCAGGCACACTGTGTACTCACAGGCATCTCTCCTGTGTTTCACGGAGCTGGCCGGGTCTGTGTTCGGCGGCCGCTCCCGCTCCATAACACGGTCCCGCCCCCCTAGACCGGCTGTGTGATAGGTGGATTCTATCTACTATCACATGAGCCGGTCTAGGGGGGCGGGACCGTGTTACGGAGCGGCCGCCGAACACAGACCCGGTCAGCTCCGTGTTCACAGGAGCATGACGGGAGCACAGAAGCCGCAAAGCGGCCCCAGGGCAGGCAGCCTACCGGGAAATATCCCGGTATCCCGGTAGGCCAGTCCGGCCCTGTCAGAGACAGCAGACATGATACAAGAGATGGTCAGAGACAGCAGACATTATACAAGAGATGGTCAGAGACTGCAGACATGATACAAGAGATGGTCAGAGACTGCAGACATGATACAAGAGATCGTCAGAGACGACAGACATGATACAAGAGATGGTCAGAGACGGCAGACATGATACAGGAGATGGTCAGAGACTACTGAATTGATACCAGAGATCAATGGATCAAATGCAGCCTCATCAGTGCCCATCAAATACAGCCTCATCAGTGCCCACCAATTGCCGCCTGCCAGTGCCCACCAAATTCAGCCTGCCAGTGCCCACCAAATGCAGCCTGCCAGTGCCCAACAAATGCAGCCTACCAATGCCCACCAATTGTAGCCTTCCAGTGCTCACCAAATGCAGCCTACCAGTGCTGTGTCCATCAAATGCAGCCTAACAGTGCCCAACAAATGCAGCCTACCAGTGCCCACCAATTGTACCCTTCCAGTGCCCATGAAATGCAGCTTATCAGTGCCCACCAAATGCAGCCTACCAGTGCTGTGTCCATCAAATGCAGCCTAACAGTGCCCAACAAATGCAGCCTACCAGTGCCCACCAATTGTAGCCTTCCAGTGCCCATGAAATGCAGCTTATCAGTGCCCACCAAATGCAGCCTACCAGTGCCGTGTCCATCAATTGCAGCCTACTAGAGCCCACCAAATGCAGCCTACCAGTGCCCACCAAATGCAGCCTACCAGTACCCACCAAATGCAGCCTACCAGTGCCCACCAAATACAGCTTATCAGTGCCCATCAAATGCAGCCTTATCAGTGCCCACCAATTGCAGCCTACCAGTGCCTACCAATTGCAGCCTACCAGTGCCCACCAATTGCAGCCTTATCAGTGCCCATTAAATGCAGCCTACCAGTGCCCATCAAATGCAGCCTACCAGTGCCCATCAAATGCAGCCTTATCAGTGCCCATCAAATGCAGCCTTATCAGTGTCCATCACATGTTGCCTACCAGTGCCCAACAAATGCAGCCTATCAGTGCCCAACAAATGCAGCCTACCAGTACCCACCAATTGTAGTCTTCCAGTGCCCATTAAATGCAGCCTACCAGTGCCATGTCCATCAAATGCAGCCTACTAGTGCCCACCAAATGCAGCCTTATCAGTGCCCATTGAATGTTGCCTATCAGTGCCCACCAAATGCAGATTATCAGTGCCCATCAAATTCAGCCTTATCAGTGCCCATCAAATGCATCCTACCGGTGCCCATCAAATGCAGCCCACCAGTGCCCACCAAATACAGCTTATCAATGCCCATCAAATGCAACCTTATCAGTGCCCATTGAATGTTGCCTATCAGTGCCCACCAAATGCAGCCTTATCAGTGCCCATCAAATGCAGCCTTATCAGTGCCCATCAAATGCAGCCTTATCAGTGCCCATTAAATGTAGCCTTATCAGTGCCCATCAAATGCATCCTACCAGTGCCCATCAAATGCAGCCTACCAGTGTTTACCAAATACAGCTTATCAATGCCCATCAAATGCAGCCTTATCAGTGCCCATTGAATGTTGCCTATCAGTGCCCATCAAATGCAGCCTTATCAGTGCCCATCAAATGCAGCCTTATCAGTGCCCATCAAATGCAGCCTTATCAGTGCCCATCAAATGCAGCCTTATCAGTGCCCATTAAATGTAGCCTTATCAGTGCCCATCAAATGCATCCTACCAGTGCCCATCAAATGCAGCCTACCAGTGTTTACCAAATACAGCTTATCAATGCCCATCAAATGCAGCCTTATCAGTGCCCATCAAATGCAGCCTTATCAGTGCCCATCAAATGCAGCCTTATCAGTGCCCACCAAGTGCAGCCTACCAGTGCCCACCAATTGCAGCCTTAGTGCCCATTAAATGTTGCCTACCAGTGCCCATCAAATGCAGCCTACCAGTGCCCACTAAATGCAGATGATCAGTGCCCATCAAATGCAGCCTTATCAGTGCCCATCAAATGCAGCCTTATCAGTGCCCTTTAAATGCAGCCTTATCAGTGCCCATCAAATACAGCCTACCAATGCCCATCAAATATTGCCTACCAGTGCCCACCAATTGCAGCCTTATCAGTGCCCATCAAATGTTGCCTACCAGTGCCCATCAAATGCACCCTACCAGTGCCCACCAAATACAGCTTATCAATGCCCATCTAATGCAGCCTTATCAGTGCTCATCAAATGCAGCCTACCAGTGCCCATCAAATGCAGCCTACCAGTGCCCATCAAATGCAGCCTTTCAATGCCCACCAAATACAGCCTACCAGTGCCCATCAAATGCAGCCTTTCAATGCCCACCAAATGCAGCCTATCAATGCCCACAAATTGCAGCCTGCCAGTGCCCCTGGATTACACAGAGCGCCGACGATCTCCTGCTGTCACAAAGCTTGGATTGGAATCTCCCGGGTGGCCACTATAACAAAGTCCCGCCTCCTAGACTGGCTCATGGCTTCTATAATACACTGATTCAATTTCACTGCATTGGATGAGTGTTCCGTCTATCTCACAGGAGCCGTCTAGGAGGCGGGACTTTGTTACAGCGCCGTCTGCATTTCAGCCCAAAGCTTGTGCAGTGTGTGTGATACACACAGAGCCAGTGCAAGGATTTTTGCCTACACAGGCGAAGGTGCACTTTGGCACCCCCCTGATTGTCCCAGATCCCCCCCTTCCCCCACATACAGCCCCAAAAGTGTTCTGATTGATGTGTAGTATGATACTGTGTTGTACACATTATACAAGGTTTACCTTTATAGTGGTAGTAAAGCTGACTGTGATTTTTACCTAAGCCTATGATAAAGTCTATAATAAAGCTTACCTGTAGATAAAATAAATATTTCCTAAACCTGCACTGTTTAGGAGAAAATCACCCTGCATGCAGGCTGTGACGTCACCAGTACATGTGCCCCAAAGGTCTGACATACCGCACCGGACCTACAGAGCTTTGTGCCGGAGCCAAGGGCTTCTACGCGCATGTGCGGGAGTGACGTCATTGCAGCTTCAGCTGCTCATACAGCCAAAGGCTGTGAACCCAGAAGAGAGACCAGGGGAAGATGGTAGCCCTGTCAGTGGTGACAGTGCAGCGCTGGAGGGCTTCGTTCTAAGGTAAGTTTTTCATAATGTGCTAGTATGCAATGCATACTAGCACATGATGCCATTGCCTTACAGGTGCTTTTTTTTAACTGCTGTGGTTTACTGCTGCTTTAAGGCCCCTTTCACACAGATGTTTTGAAGGAGTCCGTCTGTCCGTTTTTCAGGTGGACCTGATTGTACCATCTATTCTTCTCTATAAAGAACCAGATGTAAATGGACATGCGTCCATAAACACCTGCCTGCATCCAATCCGATATGCTAACCCTTGTGTCAGGAAGAGGAGCGGCCCCTCCCCCTGAGCACTACAAGACTGGACGGGCTGCCTTATGCTCACACTGGTGTTCTGAACACGCACAAAGAGAGGAGCAGGGAGGGGAGCACTCTGGCGCCCCCACCCCTGCGGTGCCTGGGTGCGCTGCACCCCGTGCATCCTGCCCAGGATCGGCCCTGATTGGCTCCATGCTGAGTTTCTCTCTTGGTCAGGGCTGGACTAGAATCCACCTATCACACAGCCGGTCTAGGGGGGCGGGACCGTGTTACGGAGCAGGAGCGGCCGCCGAACACAGACCCGGCCAGCTCCGTGAAACACAGGAGAGATGCCTGTGAGTACACAGTGTGCCTGGATAGGGGGATCAGACAGCAGGGAGGCCGGCGGGCCGCATATAAAGGAAATTCGTTTTCTATATTCCTCCATGCAGCCGCTGAATGCTTGGAGGAGGAGAATCAAGCATTCAGCGGCTGCATGGAGGAATATAGAAAGCTCATTTCCTCTATATGCCGCCCCCTGCTGATCCCCCATCCAAGTTCTTTTACTGCCCCCCCCCTTCTCCTTGTGCTCCCCCCAGTGCTCTCCTCCCCCACCAGACTCTCCAGCCCCCCCCCACAGTTCCATCAACCCCTGTTCTTTCTTCCCCCCCCACTGCTCTCCCCATCCTTCTCTAGCCCCCCCCACAGTGCTCTCCAGCCCCCCGCAGTGCTCCCCACTCCCCACAGTGCTCTCCAGCCCCCCGCAGTGCTCCCCACTCCCCACAGTACTCTCCAGCCCCCCGCAGTGCTCCCCACTCCCCACAGTACTCTCCAGCCCCCTGCAGTGCTCCCCACTCCCCACAGTACTCTCCAGCCCCCTGCAGTGCTCCCCACCCCCCACAGTACTCTCCAGCCCCCCGCAGTACTCCCCACAGTGCTCTCCAGCCCCCCGCAGTACTCCCCACAGTGCTCTGCAGCCCCCCGCAGTGCTCCCCACTCCCCACAGTACTCTCCAGCCCCCCGCAGTGCTCCCCACTCCCCACAGTACTCTCCAGCCCCCTGCAGTGCTCCCCACAGTACTCTCCAGCCCCCTGCAGTGCTCCCCACTCCCCACAGTACTCTCCAGCCCCCTGAAGTGCTCCCCACCCCCCACAGTACTCTCCAGTCCCCCGTGCTCCCCCCCACAGTGCAGTGCTCCCCACCCCCACAGTGCTCTCCACCCCCCACAGTACTCTCCAGCCCCCCTGTGCTCCCCCCACAGTGCTCTCCACCCCCCACAGTGCTCTCCAGCCCCCACAGTGCTCTCCACCCCCCACAGTGCTCTCCAGCCTCCCGCAGTGCTCCCCACTCCCCACAGTACTCTCCAGCCCCCCGCAGTGCTCCCCACTCCCCACAGTACTCTCCAGCCCCCTGCAGTGCTCCCCACCCCCCACAGTACTCTCCAGCCCCCTGCAGTGCTCCCCACCCCCCACAGTACTCTCCAGCCCCCCGCAGTACTCCCCACAGTGCTCTCCAGCCCCCCGCAGTACTCCCCACAGTGCTCTCCAGCCCCCACAGTGCTCCCCACTCCCCACAGTACTCTCCAGCCCCCCGCAGTGCTCCCCACTCCCCACAGTACTCTCCAGCCCCCTGCAGTGCTCCCCACCCCCCACAGTACTCTCCAGCCCCCCGCAGTACTCCCCACAGTGCTCTCCAGCCCCCCGCAGTGCTCCCCACTCCCCACAGTACTCTCCAGCCCCCTGCAGTGCTCCCCACAGTACTCTCCAGCCCCCTGCAGTGCTCCCCACTCCCCACAGTACTCTCCAGCCCCCCGCAGTGCTCCCCACTCCCCACAGTACTCTCCAGCCCCCTGAAGTGCTCCCCACCCCCCACAGTACTCTCCAGTCCCCCGTGCTCCCCCCACAGTGCAGTGCTCCCCACCCCCACAGTGCTCTCCACCCCCCACAGTACTCTCCAGCCCCCCGTGCTCCCCCCACAGTGCTCTCCAGCCCCCACAGTGCTCTCCACCCCCCACAGTGCTCTCCAGCCCCCATCCCAGTGCTCTCCAGCCCCCTCCATGCTCCCCACCCCCACTCTCACAAGCTCCCCCCAGCACTCTCCACTCCCCCCTGCATTTTGCCCCCACCCATGTGCTCTCCAACCCCACCAGTGCTCTCCAGTCCCCCATGCTTTCCACCCCTGTACTTTCTGGCCCCCATGGGTGCTCTCAAGCTCCCCCCCCATTGCTCTCCACTCCCCCCTGCTCTTTGTACCCCCCAGTGCTCTCCAGCCCTGTTTTTCTGCCCCCCCCAGTGCTCTCAAGCTCCCGTCTAGTGCTCTTCGCCACCCCACACTCTTACCCCCCCAGTGCTCTCAGCCTCCCGTGCTCTCCACCCCTGTTATTTTTGCCCCCCCCAGTGCTCTGCACTCCCCACCCCCCGTGATCGCCACTCCCCCCTGCTCTTTGCCCCCACCCATGTGCTCTCCAACCCCGCCAGTACTCTCTGCTCCCCCTTCTCTCCAGCTCCCCCCCAGTGCTCTCCACTTTCCCAGGACCAGGGGACATGCTGACTGGGGCCGGAAAGTGAGGACGGCTGAAGGTGCAGGTGGCCCGGGACCACTCCATCTCACAGCAAAGAGATCCTCTGGAAGGAGCCACTGTCCCCATCCAAAACGAGAACAGCCCCTGCCTGCTGCTGGCCATCATGGATATCCTGCTGGCATGCAAGGTACTGTACCGGGCATCAACAACACACCTTCCCACAGACAGGGACTGCAGACTTGGACATGGGACACAGGAGGGGCTGCAATGATGGGCACAGTGAGGCTGCATTCATGGGCACAGTGAGGCTGCATTCATGGGCACAGTGAGACTGCTTTCACGGCACAGTAAAGCTGCATTTGATGGGCACGGTGAGGCCGCAATGGTGGGCACGGTGAGGCCACAATGGTGGGCACGGTGAGGCCGCAATGGTGGGCACAGTGAGGCCACAATGGTGGGCAGTGCTGGGCACAGTGAGGCCGCATTCACGGGCAGAGTAAAGCTGCATTTGATGAGCACAGTGAGGCTTCATTTGATGGGCACAGTGAGGCTTCATTTGATGGGCACAGTGAGGTTTCATTTGATGGGCACTGGCGAGGCTTCATTTGATGGGCACTGGCGAGGCTGCATTTGATGGGCACTGGCGAGGCTGCATTTGATGGGCACTGGCGAGGCTGCATTTGATGGGCACAGTGAGGCTGCATTTGATGGGCACTGGTGAGGCTGCATTGAGCTCTTGTATCATGTCTGCAGTCTCTGAGGGAGTCTGAAGAGGAGTCAAGAGTGGGAACGCCGCCAGGATGGGGGTCATGGGAGAAGTCAGACTTGTGTGGACTGTGGAGAGGAGACTATAGGACAAAACCAGAGCCACCAAGCTGGAGCCGACTGACTGAGCCCTGCTTGGTGCACCTGAGAGGAGGTCAGTGACAGCACCGCCAGGCCAGTCTAGGGGGGTCACTGATGTAAGGGGGGGAGTGAGTACAATAATGTAAGGGGGCACTGATATAAAGGATTTCCCCCTTATATCAGTAACCCCCCCCCTTACCTTAGTGTATTCTTTCTGCGGAAGGTGGTCCCCCCCCACGTTCTGAGTTCCTGGGGTCCCCCTTGATGATTGACCACTTTTAACTGGAATTTGCTTATATATATATATATATATATATATATATATATATATATATATATATCTATCTCCCTATGTGATTTCATATCTGTCTTTTTTATATATAATACACTCTTCAAATGTGCTTTAAAATGTATGGTTTTCCCTTTCTCGAACCAGCAAATAATGACGTTGTGCTGTTGCGCTGGTATAATAATGCTGTGGGGCTGGTATGAAATTTTTTCCAGGGCTGAATTTTATTCCCAGTCCGGCCCTGCTCTTGGTCACCACAGTGCAACAAGACATGCTTCCAGAAGGTAGCCAAGGTCCTTTTCACCTCTCCACTCTCCTCCCTGCAGGAGGAGTACTGCGATTTTAGCAATGTCTCTTCACAAAGGTCAAGCCAGTAGTTTGCCTCCACACCGGTCCTATGATTGCGCAATTGACCTTCAACCTGGTGCCATACCCTCTCGTGGCCGGGTTTACCCTTTGTCGGTCTTGAAGGATAAGGCCACGGAGGAGTATGTGGCAGATGCACTTTCTCAAGGTTTCATCTGAAAATCCTCATCTCCTGCTGGTTTCTTCTTTGTGAAGAAAAAGAGTGGTGAACTGAGACCTTGTATTGATTATAGGGATCTCAATCGTTTCATTGATTACGGAATACAATCTCGTGAACATTAAGGAGGGCGACAAGTGGAAAACTGCGTTTAATACTAGAACAGGCCATTGTGAGTTTCTCATAATGCCTTTTGGCCTTTGTAATGCCCCGGCAGTTTTCCAGGAATTTATTAACAATATCCTCTGAGATTTGTTGCAGTTATGTGTGGTGTTTTATCTCGATGATATCCTCATATTTTCCAAGTCTCTGGAGAGGCACCACTCAGATGTCTGTCGTGTGCTTCAGAAACTAAGAGAGAACAATCTCTATTGTAAATTGGAGAAGCGCAAATTCCATGGTGAACAGATTAAATTCCTGGGTTTCATTTCCATGCTGTTTTTTTGATGGACCCAGAGAAACTTTCAGCAGTCCTACAGTGGCCCCTACCCATGGGTTTATGTCCTCTGCAGTGTTTTTTTGGCTTTGCCAACTATTATCGGAAGTTTATTCGTAACTTCTCGTGTCTGGTCAAGCCCCTGACTGATATGACCAGAAAGGACAGTAACCCACAGAGTTGGTCTCCGGAGTCCATTAAGGCCTTTGAGAGTCTCAAGGCTGCCTTTGTTTCTGCTCCTGTGTTGGCACATCCTGATCCTACGTTACCTTTTATCCTTGAGGTTGATGCTTCTGAGACTAGAGTTGATGCCCTTCTGTCTCAACGTCCTACCTCTGAGAGCGCTATGCATGCTTATGGCTACTTTTCCAAGAAATTGTCACCTGCAGAGTGCATTTACGAGATTGGTGACAGAGAGCTGTTAATGATCATTTTAGCCCTGAAAGAATGGAGACATCTCCTTGAAGGTACCACTGTGCCGGTTCTCATTCTTACTGACCATAAGAATCTCACATTCTTCTCTGAGGCTAAACGCCTCTCTCCCAGAAGGGCACGATGGGCTCTTTTCTTGTCAAGTTTCAATTACATTGTCTCATTCTTACCCGGTACTAAGAATGCAAGGGCTGACGCTTTGTCACCACAATTTTCTCCACTTCCTAGATGGTGTCGGTTCTGGTTCCTTTGATTCCTCCTGATTGTATTCTGGCTACGGTTCGCACCAGTCTCACTTCTCTTTTGGGTGACAAAATTCTTGCTGCTCAGGTTTATGCTCCTCCTGAGAAACCTTGTGACCGCTGCTTTGTCCCAGAGAGTCTCTGTACTGCGGTGCTTTAGACTTACCATTCTCCCAAGGCTGCTGGCCACCCAGGGAAGAATGAACTCTTTTGGGCCATTTCCCAACAGTTCTGGTGGCCTAGTCTACGTGCTGATGTATCTGCCTTCATAGCTGCCTGTTCTGTGTGTGCTCAGAGTAAGACTCCACAACACTTTCCAGTGGGTTTCCTACAACCCATACCAAATGGAGAGAGGCCCTGGACCCACCTGTCTATACATTTAATTGTGGAGTTAACCAACTCCCAGGGCAACACAGTTATCCTTGTAGTGGTTGACCGGTTCTCGAAAACGTCTCATTGTATTCCACTTAAAGCGGTGTTCTGCTTAAAAAAATAAAAGTCAGCAGCTACAAATACTGCAGCTGCTGACTTTTAATAAATCAGACACTTACCTGTCCCAGGGTCCAGCGATGCGGGGGATCGAAGCCCCGCTCATCTCCCCCTCCACTCGGCGGTGCCGGCATTGTAACTGTGGGCGCCCAGCTGTGGCTTCACAGCCGGGCACCCACTGCGCATGCGAGAGTGGCGCCACGCACCGTGATTGGCTGCGCAATCATCTGGGACTTGAGACGTGTCCCAGATGATTGACAAGAGGGAGGGGGCAGAGCTGATCTCTCTTCCTGCGCCAAGGGAAGTGACGTCAAGAGCCCAGGCGCTAAAGGAGGCAGACTACAAGGGACCCCCCCCCCCCCCCCCCCCTAGCAACAGGCATTTAGAGGTGAGTAAAAAAAAAAAATGTTCTCCAAATGTTTTTTTTATGTGTGTATATATATATATATATATATATATATATATATATATATATATATATATATACACAGTGGTGTGAAAAAGTGTTTGCCCCCTTCCTCATTTCCTGTTCCTTTGCATGTTTGTCACACTTAAGTGTTTCGGAACATCAGACCAATTTAAACAATAGTCAAGGACAACACAAGTAAACACAAAATGCAATTTGTAAATGAAGGTGTTTATTATTAAAGGTGAAAAAAAATCCAAACCATCATGGCCCTGTGTGAAAAAGTGATTGCCCCTCTTGTTAAAACATACTATAACTGTGGTTGTCCACACCTGAGTTCAATTTCTCTAGCCACACCCAGGCCTGATTATTGGCACACCTGTTCACAATCAAGGCATCACTTAAATAGGAGCTGCTTGACACAGTAAGGTCCACCAGAAGATCCTTAAAAGCTACACATCATGCCTAGACCCAAAGAAATTCAGGTACAATTGAGAAAGAATGTAATTGAGATCTATCAGTCTGGAAAGGGTTATAAAGCCATTTCCAAAGCTTTGGGAATCCAGCGAACCACAGTGAGAGCCATTATCCACAAATGGCGAAGACATGGAACAGTGGTGAACCTTCCCAGGAGTGGCCGGCCGCCCAAAATTACCCCAAGAGCGCAGCGACGACTCATCCAAGAGGTCACAAAAGACCCCACAACAACGTCCAAGGAACTGCAGGCCTCACTTGCCTCAGTTAAGGTCAGCGTTCATGCCTCCACCATCAGGAAAAGACTGGGCAAAAATGGCCTGCATGGCAGAGTTCCAAGGAGAAAACCACTGCTGAGCAAAAAGAACATCAAAGCTCGTCTCAATTTCTCCACAACACATCTTGATGATCCCCAAGACTTTTGGGACAACATTCTGTGGACCGATGAGACAAAAGTGGAACTCTTTGGAAGGTGTGTGTCCAAGTATATCTGGCGTAGAAGGAACACTGCATTTCAGAAAAAGAACATTATACCAACAGTAAAATATGGTGGTGGTAGTGTGATGGTCTGGGGCTGTTTTGCTGCTTCAGGACCTGGAAGACTTGCCGTGATAAAAGGAACTATGAATTCTGCTGTCTACCAAGAGATCCTGAAGGAGAATGTCCGACCATCTGTTTGTGTACTCAAGCTGAAACGAACTTGGGTTCTGCAGCAGGACAATGATCCTAAACACACCAGCAAGTCCACCACCGAATGGCTGAAGAAAAACAAAATGAAGACTTTGGAGTGGCCTAGCCAAAGTCCTGACCTGAATCCTATTGAGATGTTGTGGTATGACCTTAAAAAGGCCGTTCATGCTCGAAAACCCTCTAATGTAACTGAATTAGGACAATTCTGCAAAGATGAGTGGGCCAAAATTCCTCCAGGACGCTGTAAAAGCCTCATTGCACGTTATCGCAAACGCTTGGTTGCAGTTGTTGCTGCTAAGGGTGGCCCAACCAGTTATTAGGTTTAGGGGGCAATCACTTTTTCACACAGGGCCATGATGGTTTGGATTTTTTTTCACCTTTAATAATAAACACCTTAATTTACAAATTGCATTTTGTGTTTACTTGTGTTGTCCTTGACTATTGTTTAAATTGGTTTGATGTTCCGAAACACTTAAGTGTGACAAACATGCAAAGGAACAGGAAATGAGGAAGGGGGCAAACACTTTTTCACACCACTGTATATATATATATATATATATAGGTAGTTACATACGTAGTAAGGGTGAATAAAGACACCAGTCCATCCAGTTCAACCTGAGTGAGTGTGGGTGCCTACAATTATCGTTATTTATTTATGGTACCCATATAGCGATATGTTTTAAATACGTTTATCTGTTTACCTTTTTTTATTATTTATAAACAATTGTGATTTAACTGTACTTCTGTCTCAGTCTGATTCATGGTTTCTGACAGGATCATAAGGTTTGTTCTTGGATAGAAAACTTTCTAAGTGGTCGTGTCCAAAGGGTTGTGATAAATAACGTGTACTCAGAATGGTCTGGAGTGGTTAGTGGGGTACCCCAAGGCTCTGTCCTGGGATAAATTCTGTTTAATTTATAAAGGATATAGAGGATGGGATAAATAGTTTGATCTCAGTGTTTGCTGAAAATATGCAGGGCAATAACAACACAGCAGGATATAGAAACTTTACAAGAGGACCTGCATGAATTAATGGAGTGGGCTACTGCATGGCAAATGAAGTTTAACATTGAAAAATGTAAGGTAATGCACTTGGGAGGTGAAAACATAAATTCAAGTTACTCATTAGGGAGAAAACTCCTAAGGGCTTCCAGGATGGAGAGGGATCTAGGGGTCCTCGTAGAAGACAGACTGAGAAAAAGCATGCAGTGTCAAGCTGCTGCTACCAAAGCCAGCAGAATATTAGCATGCATTAAAAAGGTAATTTACTCCAGAGATAAAACAATTATTCTGCCACTTTATAAAACTCTGGATCGGCCGCACCTGGAGTATTCCGTCTAGTTCTTGTCACCAATCACCAGAAGGGATTGCTGTGCTGGAGAGAGTCCAGAGAAGGGCAACTAAATGAATATGGGTACTGGAGGACCTTAATTATGAGGAACGACTACAAGCGCTACATTTATTCTCCCTGGAGAGGAGACGCTGGAGAGGAGATATGATATCGTTATACAAATCTTAGCGACAATATACGGGGATATGGGAAATTATTTTTCTACACACACACTCCTACACTGGTTGAACTGGATGGACTTTTGTCTTTATTCAACCTTACCAACTATGTAACTATGTAACTATGTGAGTAGGATACCAAAGGGCTTGTTCATAACCGATGAGGTTGAAATAGATAGTTCAAACTTAGTGTTAGCTAATGCAGGGCAATGACTTCCCAACAAGATATAACAACTCTACAAGAAGACCTAGGTAAAATAGAGGGGTGGGCAGCTATATGGAAGAGGAGTTTTAATATTAAAAATGTAATCTAACTAATCTTACTTACTAG
The DNA here is from genome assembly GCA_028564925.1 of Lithobates sylvaticus. Classification (NCBI taxonomy): domain Eukaryota; kingdom Metazoa; phylum Chordata; class Amphibia; order Anura; family Ranidae; genus Lithobates; species Lithobates sylvaticus. Next base: position 89,001,075 of record CM053037.1, read on the forward strand.
GGGAAGAACCTCTGGGTGAATCAAGAATGGAAAAAGATTAAGGGTTCCTTGTAGATCACAGACTATACAATAGCATGCAATGCCAAGCAAGCAAGGCTGGCAGACTATTAGCATGCATTAAAAATGGTATTTACTCAGGAGATAGAACTTGAAATTTAACCACATTACAAAACTTTGGTTCGGCCACATCTTGATTATGTTGTTCAGTTTTTGTAACCAGTCCTGAGGAAAGATGTACCTAAACTGGAGAGAGTTCAGAGAAGGGCAAGAAAGCTAATAAGGGGGCAGGAAGACCTTAGTTATGAAGAAAAATTATTAAACATATTCTCCCTGGAGTGCTTAAGAGGAGATATGATCATAATATACAAATCTTTTAATAGTGACTCTAGCATTGGAAAAAAGTTATTTAATCTTAGCTCTCTAATTGATCAACCGATCTGAATTCTGTGTGAAGAAGATGAAGAAGCTGTAGCTTTGAAATGCATTACCATTCCTTGCCACTGTGAATAATCACATTTCCTGTTCCTGTGAGGTCACGACCAGCTGCTTTTTGTTTCCTGCCTCCTGGTTCCCAGCATTCTCTGGATCTCGGTATGTTCACACCAGTGCCCCAGGCTGCAAAGGGAAGACATTTATGAGACTCCAGGACTGGCGATTTTCACCACATACTGAGCTCATCTAATTTAACCTGTGAGTTACTACTTGCTTTTATTAAATTTATGATTTATACTGCACTAAGTCTGGCGCCCCTGAGAGTCCCCATCTCTCCTTTCCTAGCCTGCCCGGCGGCATGCCTGCATAATGGTCCGGTATTGATTTGGGGGGGGGGGGGACTCCACGCCATTTATTTTTACTATATTTGTAGTGACCTCTGATGACGTCAGAGGTGCTGACGAAACGCGTTGGGTGGGATCGAGCATTATACATCACTTCCACCACAGAAGAGCACATGTCAGCATCCCTGCTTTTATCTTGAACTCGTATCATCTTCACTTGTTGTAAGTGTAGTTTTAATAGCGCTATTTTAATAAATTAAACATACGTCACATTACACATTAAACATACACCATTATATCCATGTTTGGAGATCTAGTGTGTGGTCAAACCACTGTCGATTTCTTGCTGGACAGCCAAGAGGACTATCGGGAGCGGTATGTCCAATTTTCTGTTGTATATGACTGTCTGTAATGGGGGTCATATAGATCTGGTGAGTGGGCTGTGTGCTTGGTGTTGGTGGAAGAAGACACTTAGTCACCTTAATGTAAAGAAGATACAACCTCACATACTTGCATCTGCTGGAGATAATTGAAGGCAACTTAAGGACATTGCACTTAATGCACTTTGTTTTTTAATGTTGGATTATTTCACCTTTGCTATTTAGTCACTTTATTGTAAGAATTCATTCATTACCTGTATCCACTGGAGACATCTGGTGGTAACATATGGACATTTCACTTTAAATGCACTTTAATGTGAGCACTTGAAATCAAATTTTGTACATACAGCTATTTACATTAATTTAATTTTGCACAAGGGAGAGCGGTTATACATACATACATACTATTTATCACTTAAAGTTAATCAGCCTCACAACGGGCAGCTCCGGAAATTCACACAAATACATACAATATTAATGGTTTAGTGGATATCAAACATATTGCGCAGGTAAGGGATTTTTGAAATTGGGAGCTGCAGTTTTTCTGACTGCACCAAACACCACTTTCCATTGATTAAAGTGCATCCAATTACACATTTCCCTGTCTCTACTACATTTTGTTAATAAGCCCCCCATCATGTCTGGGAGGTTAAAAAGGAGAGGCACGCATTCCCATGCCACTGTGAGGGGGCCAGCAGCAAATGTGTCCACAGGCAAAGGTGGAAGTGGTCTGTCCTCCAACAGGAAACCATTGTCTCTGTTTAGTGATGTTGCCCGTGCTATGCATGCAGAGGAGGTGGTGGACTGGCTTACTGAACCATCCTCATCCTCCTCATCCTCTATCACTCAAGCAGAGACTAGTATGCAATCCACCGCAGCTGCCAGAGCAGCTTATTCTGCCTCTTTGTCCTTAGCTACTCCTGCCATAGCCCCAGCATCATGCATGGAGGCGTCCCAGTTATTTGAACCCAGCATCAGCCACATGCTCCTTGAGGATGCACAGGCATTGCTTGATTCTGATGTTGGTTCTGAGGTTGAGGAAGGTAGGAACATGAGCTTAAAGAGATGGGAGGATAGGGTGCCGGATAGAGCAGAGGAGGAAAGTGAGGGTGAGGCACTGTTCTTTCCATCAGAGGTTTATACTGACTATTTGTACCTGTGTTAAATTTACATGTAAGGTTTTGTGATTTACATAAGATAATCATATGTGGAGTACAGGCGCCATCTAGCGTTCTCTTTTGGTAGTGCTTCAGTTCTGTTTTATTTGATTACTATGTGTAGTTAAGGAAGTTGTCAATAAGCAGGGACTTTTGGGTAGAATTTTCACAGGAAGTGAACCAGTAACCATTTTCTACAAGACATTGCAGGAAGAAAAACATGTCTTTCTTTTTTTGTATTTTAATCTTTTATTTTTCAAAAGAAAAAGGGAAAAATACAGAATACATTGTCCATAAAGATTCCGCTTATATACAAGAACAACATAAACTTCCGTTTCACAACGTAATATTACACTTCACCATTTCGACTTAGAAACATACTACAATTCATCATATTGAACCCTTGCCTTTTAACCGTTGTTCTACCTATTGCTGTATCGGGGGTTTTAGGGTACACTCCCTTTCTGCCCCCCCGCTTTCCCTTCTCGACTTTTTACCACCCTCTACCTACCCCAAACAAAAACAAACCCAGAAAAGAGAAAAAAAAAAAAAGAAAGGGGGAAACCCCAAAACCAAACAGGAAAAAAAAAAAAAAAAAAAGAAAAAAAAACTAAATATAATGACTCCCTCCCTTCCCTCCCCACCTCCCCCCCCCCCCCCCCCCCCCCCCCCCCCCCCACCCCGGCGACACGGACCAAATTCAGAATTCAACCTCAGACATTCCCAGGCATCATTCTCTTTCCCTCCTCTGTATTTATAAATCTGTTCCACCCTGCCCATATTTTATCATATCGCTCTTTTTTATTTTGGCCCGAAGCCACTAGGTCCTCCATAGCTCCTATCTCTCGCACTCTATTAAGCCACTTCCCTATCGAAGGTGGGCTTGAATCTTTCCAGCACCCAGTAACAGTTGCCTTGGCTGCATTAATCAAATGACAGAGGATGGATTTTCTATATGTCTGAGTCGGTATTTGGGAGACATGGAGAAGAAAGAAGGCGGGGTCTTCCGGAATTAAAATATCTGTAAATTTCCGAGATATTCTCCGGACCTCCCCCCAGTATGGCTTGATCTTAGTGCACGCCCATAATATATGGAATAGGGTTCCTGATTCCTCTCCACATCTCCAACAAGCACCTGATGTTTCGGGGAAAAATCTCTGTAGTTTTATTGGCGTATAATACCATTGCATCATTATTTTATAATTTAACTCTTGGATTCTTATACATATCGATGAGCTCTGGGAGAGGTAAATAATATTCCTCCTCTGGTCCTGGGTAAATGTCCTATTCAAATCCCTTTCCCATTTAGCTATACTAGGAAGCACAAAATGTTCTGAGGGGTTATTTAACATCCCGTACATTCTTGAGATCAACCTGGGGAGTGGTTCTTGCTCCTCGCAGTATTGCTCAAATATTGTCAAATTACGATCGTATTTTTCTGCGGACCCCAGAGATCTCAGAAAATGCAGTACCTGTATCGCTCTCCACGTTTTTAATTCAAAACTTCCCCCCAGTTGCCTCAGGGCTGCTAAGGTGGGCCAGGCCCCGTTGGACATAAAATGTGAAGCTTGGGAGATTCCTCTCTCCCATAGACTTTTAAATACACCTGCCTCGGTTCCAGGGGGGAACCCCGGGTTTCCCAGGATGGGAAACAGTGGTGAGTTTTTTGAGGAAATTTTAGGGTCCCGCAGTAGGTTGGCACTGATACGCAGAGTAGTGCCTATAGTCGGATGCTTCTTAATAAACAATGGAATTGTTTCAAAGCACCAGGGTGCTCTGCGTAGTGGTATCGTACTTGCCTGCTGTTCCAGATCTACCCATGGCTTGAATTCTCCATGTCTGCACCAGTCTACCACTCTGCCCAAATGGACTGCCTGGTAATATTTCAATACGTTTGGGACTGCTATTCCACCAAAACCCCTAGGCATCATCATAATACCCCTCGCTATCCTGGGTCTTTTCTCCGCCCATATAAATTTAATGAAAAGGGAACAGATTTGACGGAGATAGACTACCGGGATAGTGATTGGTAAAGCTTGAAATAAATATAAGAATTTTGGAAGAATGCTCATTTTTATAATGTTACAATGTCCAAACCATGAGTGAATCCCATGGTGCCATTTGTCCAGAAGCTTCCTCACTGAGTTGTATAAGGCTGGAAAATTTACCTCATAAGTCTTTCCTATGTTCGGTGGAATATACGTGCCCAGGTATTTTAACTTTTCAGTCACCCATTTAAATCTAAAGTTTAACTGAATTGCGTTGCGGACCTTGGTCGGCAGCGCAACTCCCATCGCTTCTGATTTCGTGTAGTTTATTTTTAAGTTTGATAACTTTCCGTATATTTCAAACTCTCTCATCAAATTAGGAATTGAAATATGTGGTGCAGACAGGGAGAACAACAAGTCATCCGCATAGGCCGAGATCTTATAGTCTCGGTCTCCTATTTTTAACCCCTGGATATCCGGGTTTTGCCTTATTTTGTTTAATAGGGGCTCCACCGACAGTGAGAACAGCAGTGGTGAGAGAGGGCACCCCTGTCTAGTACCATTTGATATTTTAAAGGACTTAGAAAACACTCCATTTACTTTCACCTCTGCCTTTGGATGTGTGTAGGCGCTCATAATCCAATTAATCATCTGATCACCCATGCCGACCTGTTTCAGCACTGTGAACAGAAAGGGCCAACTCACTCTATCAAATGCCTTTTCCGCATCCGTGCTCAAAAAGACACTGGGGGTGTTTGTCTTATTGGCATGGTAGACCAGGTTAAGGACTTTGATGGTGTTGTCCCTCGCTTCCCGCGTGGGGATAAACCCCACTTGGTCTAGGTTGATCAGCTGGCATAGTAATGGCTGTATCCGAGATGCTAAAATTTTAGTGAAGAGCTTCAAGTCCACATTCAGTAATGAAATCGGCCTATAGCTACCGCATTCCATCGGGTCCTTCCCCTCCTTCGGCAAAACCGTGATGTGTGCCAGGAGAGAGTCCGGGGGGAATGCTGCAGCCCGTCCTAAAGCATTAAAGACCTTCACCAGCTGAGTACTCAAATGGGTTGAGAATTTTTTATAATAATATAATGTAAAGCCGTCGGGGCCGGGTGCCTTTCCTGGCTTCAACGTTTTAATTACAGCGTTCACCTCCTCTACGGAAATAGGTGAGTCCAATTTCCTCCGATCTGGCGATGAGAGTTTTAACAGTCTTGCCGAGGAGAGGTATTCCTCCTGGGACGCGTTTAAGATAGGTGGTGCTCCTAGATTGTATAATGCGGCATAAAATTCCCCGAATGTCTGCGCTATATCTTTAGGAAGTGAAATTATTTTCCCGTCTCTCCCCTTTATTTGAGGTATATAAACTGTCGTGGTTTCCCCTTTGAGTTTGCCTGCAAGCAGTTTACTGCATTTCTCTCCTAGTTCGTAAGTAGTCTTCCTTCCTCTTTGTATGGCTGCTTTGGCCTTAAAACGCAGAATATCCGTTAGTTGCCGCCTCAAGTGTCCCAGGTCTCTCCCAATGGGAGGGGTCGGGGTCCTCTTATGTTGGAGTTCCAAAACATGGATTTCTTGTAGGAGACTCGTCACCTGTTTTTCCCTCTCTTTCTTTATTCTAGATCCATGTTTGATCAGGATGCCCCTGATCACAGTTTTGTGCGCCTCCCATACTATACCCGGGTTACTTCCCGGGGTGTCATTTGTCTGAAAATACGCATTTATTTCTTTTGCTACTTCCTCCTGGATTTCCGGGATCTGTAACAGACCCTCATTCAGTCGCCACCTTCTTTCGGTAGAACCCAGCGCGCCAGCAAGGGATACGCACAAAGTGATCGGGGCATGATCTGACCACGTTATATTTCCTATAGTTGCCTCCGTTATCCTAGTAAGTAAATAGTGGGGAATCAGGAAGAGATCTATCCTTGAGTACACCTGGTGGGGGTTAGAGAAAAAAGTATAATCCCTCTCACCTGGATGCATGGTCCGCCATGCATCCACTAGCTGTAATTCGTGTACTCTCTTCAGTATTCCCCTTCTGGCCCCTTGTGAGATGGATGACATACCTGTAGACGTATCTAATTTAGGGTCTAGGGGAATATTAAAATCCCCACCAAGGATCAATTTTCCTTCAGAGAAATCAGTTAATTTTGTGAGGACCTTCTTTAAAAACGCTTCTTGCATAACATTTGGAGCATATATCGTGGCCAGAGTCACCTTGACTCCTCCCACTTGTCCCTTCAGAAACAGGTACCGCCCCTTCGCATCTACCCTCTTGTCTGCTAGGGACCATGGGATCCGATTAGAAATCATAATCGAGACCCCTTTTGTTTTTGCCTCATAGTTTGAAGCGTGGTATACATTTGGGAAGAGTCTGTTTTGGAGTAGCGGAAATCCACTCGCTTTAAAATGGGTCTCTTGTACAAAGGCAATATCTGTGTGCGTCCGTTTTAAATCATTCAGAAGCATCCTTCTTTTTTCTGGGACATTGAGCCCCTTTACGTTTATTGAGGTTATCTTTACTTCCTCCATATCGCCGGGGGGAAAGGGAAAGAGAAAGAGGAAGGGAGAGGCGACGAGAGACGGAGAAGAAGAAGAAGAAAAAAAAAAAAAAAAAAACCCAACTAACCCCTCCCTCTACTTTTCCTTCCCCCCACCCTTTGGCACACCCACCCCCTTTTTACAGCCCCTAAGGGAGACACCCTACTCTGTACCCAACTCCTATGGCACAGAAGGTGCTAAACTATGTGGGGAATTGGACCAAAAATAGCCGGAGAATTCCCCCCCCTACCCCCCCAGGCGTAGAAATTTATTCCCTCTCTGGATCCCCTCCACCTCCATTCTATTTTATTTTCATTGTTTCTTCTACTATTTTAATCCTATTTGGAGGAGAGAGGGATACCATATAGGGACCAAAAAACAAAAAAAAAAAAAAAAAAAAGAAATGTATATTTATATAACGGCAAACAAATAAAGGAGAGGAGCAGGGATCTAATGCACCTTTGTTACAACTCTAGTCATATAGGCCTATATATCCCCTGCTTCTCCCCCCACCCCGATTCAAGGTTTTTTGGCTTGACCCCAATTCCACCAAACCCTTCTCTGTAAAGTCCCATCTTACCCTTTCCTCTCTCTCTTTCTCTTTCACCTCCCCCCTTCTTGCTTAATCCCCTTTTTTACCTAAAATCGTACTCTATTCCAATCCCTCTCTCCCTATCTCCCCCCCCCCCCCACTTCGATCTAAGGGGTCTCTTGGAATCAGAAACTGCTCCTTTCCTCTCTTTTTATAACCCCATCTCGGCTAATTTTAACTCCTCTCCTGCTATCTCCGCATTACATCTCTGACTTAAGACTATTCGGCCAGTTAAGTGCCAAAGTAAATCTCCTCCTCCCTTATTCGCTAGAATAATATTTCTATATTGTCCATCTCAGTCAAGCTGTTTCACGCTACCTCGGGGCCTGAATTTGTAGATAATGTGCTCCCTCCCCCTTATTTCTTTACCTAACAAGATTCTTTAGTACCCAAACCCCCCCCCTCCATTTTCCCTTATATCTCCCGCCCCCCCGCCCCACCCCCTACCCCTTTACGTACCCATCCTCTATAGACCTACCCATGTGTGTCTCTCCGATCAGGTCCTGTGTGCGTTTTTTATTTGCAGGTTTTTTTTCACATTGGACATTGTTATTTAAGTGGTTTTTCTAATTAATTAATCTATCTTAAGTCGCATTCCTCTCTCTTAATCCTATATTAAAGCACATCAAATACAACAGAGGGAGAAACGAAGTGGGGGGTTTAGAGAGGGAGGATGGGAGAGGAAGAAAAAAGACTTCCTCTTATGGGCCTCTAGCTATTAGTTATAGCTGTTAGTATGTGTCCCCCGGTGCCAATTGTGCATCCTTAAGTGTCATTTTGTGGTATATAAATGTGACGTATAATCCCAACCCATTTTCACCTCCAAAATGAGGGGGGCATAAGGGGACCCAAGCATCCCCCCCCCTCTCCCACGCCAATCGTGAACTAGTGCTCTGTATTTTAGTGCCACACCAGGAAGAAGAAAAAAAAAAGAGGACCGACAACCAGGGAGGAGAAAAAGAAGCAGTTCTCTCCCTTCCTCCCTCGGCCTTCCCCCCCCCCTTCCTTTCTCCTCTCTCCCCCTCCCAAAATGCATAAATACACATATTATCCACTAATAATAATCCTTACAATCCATCTATTAGACTTAATCTTAAAAAAAAAAAAAAAAAAAAAACAGCATTACTAGATTTGCATACTTATATATAAATGCATGCGTGCCCACCTGCGTGTGCTAATACGCATACACCCATGCATCGTGCTTGTCCATAACCCCAAAAAAATAAAAAAAAAATAAAAAAGGGGAGTACCCCCCATTCCGTGTGCTGCTTGGAAAATAATACACATAAAACAATCCTTTTACAAACAAACAAACCCCCATTCCTCATCTAATCCCTCCACCCCCCTACCCCCCCCCCCCCCCCCCCCCTCAGAGTAAAAAATAAAAAGTTCACACCCCTGAGTGAAAAAAAAATAAAAAATAAAATATATAAATAAATAAATATGTGAATAAATGAATAAAGAGGACACATATATCGATTATATAGTCCATATGGCTTCCGTACTAGTAGCAAGAAGTGAGGGTGAACTCAAATGTCTCTCTGAAGAACAAAAAAAAAAAAAAAAAAAAACACAGCGAGAGAGGGGAAGTTGTCCTGTGTCCTAAGGGCATGGTGGTCTGGGGTCACCTCTATTTTCATTCCTAGCATATATAGGGTTTACCTCCTCTGCCCCCCCAGTCCCTGTTTGTCACCTAAATATTGTAACCAGTCTGGTATCTCCACCGCCTCTTCTCCTAGAAAGGAAAACAGATGTGGCAAGTCCACCGGTTGCCGTAGAACAAAAGATTTGGAGTCCTTTTTTACTGTTAACGAGATCGGGTACCCCCATCGGTATGTGGCCCCTGACTTCCGAATTTTGTCCAATAGAGGGCGTAACATAGATCTCCTCTGGAGGGTAGCTCTGGATAGGTCGGGTAAAATTTTTATCTTCATACCCTCATATGCCACCTCCTTAACCTCCCAAGCCTTACGACTTATCAGCTCCTTGTGTGCATATCGAAAGAAACAGCAGATCACATCTCTGGGTCTCTCAAGGTTAATGGAGGGGGGTCCTGCTGCTCTGTGGAGCCTTTCAAACTCCAATTCTTCTAGGGGCACCTGAATACCCATTTGTTGGCATACCGCAGCTATAGTGGATTGCAGTGCCCCCCCTCCTACTGCCTCCGGTACCCCCCTAAATCTCAAATTCTTTCGTCTGTTGCGGTCTTCCATTTCCTCTAAACGGAGTTGCATAGAGGGGGCATAAAAGTTAACATCAGACTGTACCTGCTCTAGTCGCGTAATACGGTCTGCCAGAGACACTTGCATACCTTCTCCCGCTGATAGCCTCTCCGCTAGCTGTTGTACCTCCGACCTCACCTTCTCCATGTCTCTCCGGTGGACTTCTTCTATTCGGGTCATCCACCCCTCCAGGTCTGCACGTGTCGGGAGGGCTTGTATATCCGCCCGTGTCGGGAGAGCCCGCAGGAGAGCCCTAAGATCTGCATCTTCTCCCAGCATTTGCCGGGAATCTTCCCCCTCCTGTGGTCTTTGAAATTGCTCCTCTCCCTCCTTCTCCACACAGGTCTCCCCGTCCAGCTTCACTGACGCGGCAAGCGTCACTGGCGTGGGGGCGGCGTTCGTCGCTCCGCTGAATTCCCTGTCCGGCGCAGCTTCTCCAGACGCCGGCTCCTGCCTCCGGGCTGCCGCTGCTCTAGTACACGAAAAATACTGGGGGATCTCTGGCTGGGCAGGTACCCTCTGTGTCTTCGCCTCTCTTCTTCTCATTCCACCTGGTATGATGTTGGGGGGGCCGTTTTTAGCCTAGTTGCTGGCTAAAGACATATGCCGCTTATCACTGCTGTTTAGCCTGGGGGTTAGAGGGAGCCGAGCCGGACTATGGCTCTCCTACTCCGCCATCTTGGACCACGCCCCCTCTACGCCGAGCGTGTAAACATGTCTTTCTTAATCCATCGCCATCACCCCTTAGAGAACTTAAAATGTAAGTTTTTATTACCTCATCTTGTACTGTATATCGTTGTTTCTGTAATGTATGCTGTATTGTATGCAATAGTGTACTTATTGAGGTCTATTTCTGTTATTTTGCAGTTTCACCTGGCTTGTTCTAATAAAACTGAGATCATAGAAATATGGTATCTGAAGTTATAGGGACAAGAAGGTTAGCTATATGTCCTTGAGACAGAACAGGCACAACCCCAACGAGGCAGGATGTCCTTCAGAGGCAGCCATCACGGAAGAGTAGATAGCAGCCCCCCTATTCCATCAGATTGTGGAGCTGTTATTTCCTGGCCCACTCCCCACAGCTCAGTTGTGTGGGCCTTTTTTAGCACGTGTGCAGTCGATCGCACTGTTGCAATTTGCAAACTTTTCCTCCAGCAGATCAAGTGTGGCAAAAACACCAGGTACTTGGGTACCACATGCTTCACAAGGTATTTAACCTCCTACCACTCAGCCTGTTGGCAAGAGCACCTGAAAGACACACAAAAGGGACACAATTATTTTCCTCCTCACTCCTCACCTTTCAGGTCTACCCCTGATAAATCTCATGACCTCTCAGCAGCCTCCACTGACAGGGATGATGGTATAGCAAAGGGTGTCACAGGTCCTTGCAGCATGTCTGCCGGGCAGCACACCACCAGCTTTAGAGTAAAGCAGGCAATTTTTTCTACCCCAGCTGCTGCAGTGAAGAAAATACAGTCCCTGCCGCCCACATGCCCAGTGTCTAAACTTCAGCTTTTCCATGCTGCTCTGTTTACAACTCCTGCCTTTCCATCTGGTGGATTCTGCCCCCTTCCGTGAATTTGCAGAATGTGCTGTCCCACAATGGCAGGTTTCCAGTCTCTATTTCTACTTTTTGACACTTTTTTGGTGAATAGGTTGGGGTACGATACCCATTCACATGGGGGGCGGGATCCACTTGTTAAAGGGGACTTTCAGATTCCGATAAGCCCCCGGCCCGCAGACCCCGACAACCACAGCCTAGGGTTGTCAGGAAGAGGCCCTTGTGCCCATCAATATGGGGACAAGTTGCTTTGGGGGGCACCCCAAAGCACCCTCCCCATGTTGAGGGAAAGGGCCTGGTATGGATTTGGGGGGGGGCTCACACTGTTATTTTTCTTAATTCTGTCATAGGGTTCCCCTTAACCTCTTTAATACAGGGTACTTTTACCCCCTTCCTTCCCAGACCAATTTTTTTTGCTCTCGCAATTTGAATGAAAAATACTCATGCAACACTATACCCAAACCAAATTTTTATAATTTTTTTTAACACAAATAGAGCTTTCTTTTGGGGGTATTTAACCACCACTGGGTTTTAAATTTTTTGTGATATGACCCCTTTCACACTAAGGCACTTTTCAGGCGTTTTAGCGACAAAAAAAGCGCCTCTCATTCCTCCCCAGTGTGAAAGCCTGAGTGCTTTCACACTGGGGCGGTGCGCTAGCAGCATCTTGGGGTCATTTGGGAGTGGTGTATACACCACTTCCAAAACGGCCGGCCTGAAATGGGTAGCTCTACCGAAGCGCCTGCAAATCGCTTTGGCAGCGCCGCAACACGGCACTTTTAACCCTAGTTCGCCTGCTATCTGGGGTTAAAAAGGCCCCGCTAGCATCTGAAAAGTGCTGCTAAAATGGCGGTAAAGCGCTGTTAAAACTAGCACCACTTTACTGCTAACGCACCTCCGCCCCAGTGTGAAAGTAGCCTATATGTAAAAAAAAGAGGGAAAATAAGTAATTTTTGCTCAAACATTTGGGCCAAAATTTATACTGCTACATATCTTTGGTAAAAATAATCCAAAATTTTAGGGGGGGGGGGGGGTGCAAACAAACTGTAAAATGAAACTGTTAGTAATGCAAATGTAAATAGCCATTTATCAGGTGATTATGTATCATTACTGTGCCCATCAATTGAATTGCAGCCTCACTGTGCTCATTATGAGGGGTTCCCTACATCCCTGTGCTGAGTTCCCAGGTCTGTACACCTGCTGTGTTCATTATGAGGGGTTAATTTTGTTTATTGAAAATCTTACAAACAACTTATGTACAATTAAACCATAATAAATAAATAAAAACATATTTACAAAATAATTGAATATGACTATACAAAACAAGAACATAATAAATGGTACAAACCAAATTGTGCACAACATAATCCCTATAGGAGAGCCAGCCTAAAGAACATCACCGTCACCATGCATGTAGCCTTTTATCAAAAATATACTTGATCAAATCTAGGAGAGTGAAACAAGAATACAAAGAAAAGCCCCACACCCGAGATCAACAGGCAGCAGCTACAGAGTCCTGATATTCCTCCACGCCCTTATCCAGGCCTCCTGCTGCCACCTGTCTTTCTCAAGACCCTGAATCTTCCCAACCTCACCCAGAATGTCCTGCACCACCACTTCGACAGGGAGGATTTTACCCCATAAGGATACCTGACACCGTGCACTCCACGTGAAATAACGGACTACTAGACTAACTAAAAAAAGTGTTTCCAAATCATAATCCCGAGTCTGGAATGCCCCATACACCCACTCTACATAACTCATATGGGGGATAAAGGGTATACTCAGAGCCCTCCCCACCCTCTTGTACACCTCTATATTAAAAGGGCACTGAAGTAGAAAGTGATCCATGGACTAGTTTTCCATGAAAGGCAAGCCAAGCCTGATCCCTAAACTTCATTGGGATTCTCTCCAGATTAATCAGTCACAAACCCACCCCAAAACTAGGCTTGGGCAATCCCTCAAGGTCAGTGGCTCGCAAAAAGCAGAGCTCATGATCTACTTCTCAAGAAGTTTCCTTGGAAGAGATCTGAATTCTCCTGCTGTTACTTGCCACTGCCAAAACATTTTCAAACACCAGGCAACATAAGCTGGGAGCTTATCATGCTTGACCCTCAGGCTTTTTACTGGCCCACCATTTTCCCAGTCTCGCAGAAAGGGCCTAAACCAGGACTGGAATTTACCAACCCACCCAGGCCATCTCTCTGCAACATGTTATCAAGATTGTACTTCACAAACATCAGAGAGAAAAAGACTACAGGGTTGATCATCCCTAGACCACACTCCCGCCTAGGAAGGTAAGTCACATTCCTTTTGACAAGGTTTATTCTGTTCCCCCATAACAGCTGGAAAAAACAACTATATACCCTGGTATAGAGAGAAACTGGCAAGACGCAAACAAAACTGACATACAAAAAAATCGGAATCATGTAAGTCCTGATCCGATCAACCTTTTCCCTCAAGGAAAGCTGACAACCTTTCCAGCTTGCCACCTTGGCATCGGCATTCTCCAGCCCGTTCACCCAATTTGCATGACCATAGTCACCTGGGCCAAATTCAATGCCTAGAACTCAAATTTTTTGTTGGGTCTCCGGGAAGTCATCCGGAAGAACAAAGCTCTCACCTTCCACGCCCATCCAGAAAGCTTAACACTTGTCCTGGTTGACCTTTGAACCTGATGCCTCTGTATACTGACTTATCACTGAGACCACCTCCTGCGCCTCCCCAGTCCCAGAGACAAAAACAGAAACATCATCAGCATAGGCCACAACTTTCAAAGAAGGCTCACCAGTGATGCCCAATGGTACCCCACACAATGGTCCACTCTCTATCCTTCTGATGAAGGGGTCGATTGCAAACACATATAGCAGAGGACTCAATGGGCACCCCTGATGCACACCCGAGCCGACCACAAAGGGCTGTCCGACCCAACCATTAACCAGAGGAAAGCTTTCAGCCCCTTTGTACAAAATCTTAAGCCAATCAATGAAACCCCCCTCCAGGCCATATTTGCCAAGAAGGAGCCATAAGTACTCACGATTAACCCGATCAAAGGCCTTAGCCTGATCCAATGTCAGCAAAAATTTACCCCAACCAGCAGCCCTACAACGCTCCAAGGCCTACCGGACAGCTAACACCGCTGAGAAAGTGCTTCTACCCTGGACCGAGCAGTGCTGGTGGTGGGATAACAATCTGCCTGCCACTGGTGATAATCGCCAGAAAAAAATCGTTGCCAGTATCTTTCTATCGACATTAAGAAGGCTAATGGGGTGCCAATTCCTAATCATCGAAGGATCTTTACCCTTTGACAGAAGGATCACTGCAGATTGCCTCATGGAGGGAGGGAGAGAACCCTCATACAAACAGCCATTAAAAACCTCCGCAAGGTAGGGAGCTAGGATCGTCTTAAAACATTTATAAAATTTGACTGTCAAACCATATGGCCCTGGCGTTTTATTGATTGCCAGTTTATCAATAGCCTGGATTACCTCATCTGCAGTGATTTCATCTGTCAAATTCATCAAAGGAACATTACTTTCCAGTCTTGGCGTAAAGTCCAAAAAACCCAACATCCTTGTCCGATCAAGGTTCCTTCCTCCCAGGAGATCGGCATAGTATGATCTGACAACCTCCAGAATCCCTGGCCTAGACTTCGTCAGAGAGCCCGTACTGTCCTTCAGGCCATTGACGTCTTAACTGCTACGCTCTGTTTACAGTTCTGGTAAGGGTCAGGCGAATGGTATTTCCCGTAATCCCTCTCCTGAACCAAAGAGGCGTGTTGGTCATATTGATATCTCCTAAGGAGGAGCTTCACCTCAGAGATCGCCCCAGAATCTCCTCCATTCGAAACAAGGCGGTCAAGTTTCCTCCGCAAATGCTGGTTGGTGATATACTTATCTATCGGCTTCTGCCTTCCTATGGCCTTGAAAAGCCCAACAGTCTGCTGTTTTACAAGCTCCCACCATTCTGACTTACTGTTGCAAAAGTCTAGGATCGTTAAATGTGCTTCAAAAAAATCCTCAAAGGATTGTCTTACTCTCTCGTCTTCCAGGAGGGCCAAATTCAATCTCCAAATACCCCTCCCCCTAGGTGGCATGTCTGAGGCATTCAGAGTCACAGATAGAATACAGTGATAAGAAAACTCCACTGCCTGACACACAGGTGCCGAAAAAGCAGAGTCTCCCTTTAAAAAAAAACTATCTATCCTACTCTGACTACTACCTCGCTGAAAAGGCAGCTGTGCTGTCTGGGGAGCGCTTAATGTGCGCATCTACTAGACCTGCTTCCCTAACTAACGCATTGAGAAAAAGGGTGTCATAGCCCAGCTTATCTCTAAAACCTCTCCTGTCTTTAGACCTAGTAATGGTGTTGAAATCACCTCCAAAGATAAGATTTGTACAAAATCTTAAGCCAATCAATGAAACCCCCCTCCAGGCCATATTTGCCAAGAAGGAGCCATAAGTACTCATGATTAACCCTATCAAAGGCCTTAGCCTGATCCAATGTCAGCAAAAATTTACCCCAACCAGCAGCCCTACAACTCTTCAAGGCCTCCTGGACAGCTAACACTGCTGAGAAAGTGCTTCTACCCTGGACCGAGCAGTGTTGGTGGTGGGACAACAAACTGCCTGCCACTGGTGATAATCGCCAGAAAAAAATATTTCCCAGCATCTTTCTATCGACATTAAGAATTCCAAATCACCGGATTTTGGGTAACCTTGGATTTACGCCGGGGATACGAGACACGAAGTTCTGATCCCTGAGGGAAACAGGCTTACACCAAGCCTCCCATTTTAGCTCCGGAGGGTGTTGGAAAACAATATCAGACCTCATGAACCCAGCAGGACAGTACCGACTTGACTTCTTTAGAGCCAGACAACTGAACCACTTCCTTAACACCCTGACACCGCCCAACGACACGACCCAGTCATACACGGCCCTAGAGGATCTCTGCTCAGACTCAGGTACAATCCTACACACACTCTCCCTCACATACAACATGCTCATAACTCCACCGATAGACTATCACATTCCCAGTTTTGACAAATGGGAAAGAGACCTGAACTGTACTTTTACTGACAGCCAGAAACAAAAAATCCTGACATTCACACATAAATCATCCATATGCACAAAAATTCAAGAAACAAGCTACAAAATACTCACGCGCTGGTATAGGACACCGACCATTCTACACAAAATTTTCCCGACAACGCCAGACCTCTGCTGGCGCTGCCAAGGAGAAAGGGGCTCACTTCTACATATCTTCTGGGCCTGCCCCCGGCTGCAGAACTTCTGGGGAGAGGTTCGCAGAATAATTAAAAAATTTACTGACAGGATAATCTCAGACGACCCAGCATTTTTTCTCTTACACAAAAATGACATCCCTATCAGTTCATACAAAAAATCAATAATACGCAATTTGGTTGACGCAGCCAAGTCTTGCATTCCTCTGTACTGGAAATCAACGACCCCGCCGACGATAGACCTCTGGCTTAAGAAAATAGACAACATTAACAAAATGGAAGACTTAATCCTCACGAGCCAAAACAGAGAAGAGACTTATACCAAAACATGGCAATTATGGAACATATTCCAGTACTCAGATGAGGGTCAGGCCCTCAGAGAACCCCAACAGAATGCAAATACCTGAACCGCCTTTAGCTGAATGAAGTTCATCTTACCTTTCACACTAGACTGGAGTTACTCCATAACATAGACCAAGCAGTGGAGGATGTTTGGACCAACACACCCCCCCTTACCCCTATCCTCCAATATTCCCCCAATCACTCCCACCTACCTAAACCCCCCCTCCCACGCCCTCTATTTTCGATATCCCGGGGCCCCCCTCTTTCTTTTCTGGGGCCCCGGATAGACTCAAAAATAGACCCCCCCTCCCTTCACAAAAAGTTTATAGAGCTGGTCCTGCAGGAGTGCGACAATCTATCGTACCGGAAGCAGATACAGAACATATCTCTAACTGTAAACACTTGTATCATCTCTTGTATATGTTATTGTTTTTGTTACTGTTACATTAATGTTATGTAAAATTGTTGATGTGGTCCATGTGGGCCCATGCTCTATTATAAATAAAAAAAAAAAAAAAAAAAAGAATTCCCAATCATCGAAGGATCTTTACCATTTGACAGAAGGATCACTGCAGATTGCCTCATATAGGGAGGGAGAGAACCCTCATACAAACAGCCATTGGAAACAACCACAAGGTAGGGAGCCAGGATTGTCTAAAAAACATTTATAAAATTTGTCTGTCAAACCATCTGGCCCTGGCATTTTCTTGATGGCTATTTTATCAATAGCCTGGATTACCTCATCTGCAGTGATTTCATCTGTCAAATTCATCAAAGGAACATTACTCTCCAGACCTGGTGTAGAGTCCAAAAAAGCCAACATCCTTGCCCCATCAAGGTTCACTCCTTCCAGGAGATTGGCATAGTATGACCTGACAACCTCCAGGATCCCTGACCTAGACTTTGTCAGAGAGCCCGTATTGTCCTTCAGGCCATTGACCGTTGTAACTGCTACGCTCTGTTTACATTTCTGGTAAGGGTCAGGCAAATGGTATT
Source organism: Lithobates sylvaticus (assembly GCA_028564925.1). Taxonomy (NCBI): domain Eukaryota; kingdom Metazoa; phylum Chordata; class Amphibia; order Anura; family Ranidae; genus Lithobates; species Lithobates sylvaticus. The sequence continues at coordinate 89,018,870 of CM053037.1, forward strand.
TCCCCGTAATCCCTCTCCTGAACCAAAGACGCGTGGCGGTCATATTGATTTCTCCTAAGAAGGAGCTTCACCTCAGAGATGACCCCAGAATATCCTCCATTTGAAACAAGGCGGTCAAGTTTCCTCCACAAATGCTGGTTGGTGATATACTTATCTATCTGCTTCTGCCTTCCTATGGCCTTGAAAAGCCCAACAGTCTGCTGTTTTACAAGCTCCCACCATTCTGACTGTAACGCCGAGCGCTCCGGGTGCCCCATTCATCCCGGAGCGCTCACGGCGTCTGTCCTCCTGCAGCGCCCCGGCCAGCTCCCCTGGCTGTGGGCGCTGTTCTGTCTCTGGGATGCGATCCACGCGGCGCCCCCAGTCCGCCGTGGATCGCGTCCCGCTCTGCTGCCTCGTCCCCGCCGGCTCTTCTGCCTGCCTCCCCCTGCGCGCTCGCCTCCTCTCCCCAGGCGCGCGCGCGCAGCTCCTTCCTGCTCTTAAAGGGCCAGTGCACAATTGATTGGTGCCTGGCCCAATCTGGCTTCACCCTCTCCCTTATTAACCCACTTCCCCTTCCTGTCATTGCCGGATCTTGAGTTGCCTTTAGTGCCCAGTGAAAGCGTGTTTTGTGTTTGCTCCTACTGTGTATCCAGACCTCTGCCGTTGCCCCCGACTACGAACCTTTGCTACCTGCCCTGACCTTTTGCTACGTCTGACCTTGCCTCTGCCTTATCCTTGTGTACCGCGCCTATCTCAGCTGTCAGTGGGGTCGAGTTGCTATTGGAAGACACGACCTGGTTGCTACCGCCGCAGCAAGTCCATCCCGCCTTGCGGCGGGCTCTGGTGAAAACCAGTAGCAACATTAGAACCGGTCCTCCAATACAACCCGTGCTATCGCCTCATTGACATAGGGGATCCACCTCCTGTTCCCCGCCATACCCGAAACGTGACAGTAGATCCGGCCATGGATCCTGCTGAGGTCCCGCTGCCAAGCCTCTCGGATCTGACCACGGTGGTCGCTCAACAGGGACAGCAATTGGCACAGTTGACTGCTATGCTACAGCAGCTTCTACCGCCTCCACCGCCAGCTCCTACATCTCCTCCACGAGTTGCTGCTGCCGCTAGAATCCGCCTGTCCCTTCCTGACAAGTTCAATGGGGATCCTAAGCTATGCCGAGGGTTCCTATCCCAGTGTTCCCTCCATCTGGAGATGTTGTCAGACCAGTTCCCCTCCGAACGGTCTAAAGTGGCGTTCGTGGTTAGCCTGCTTTCAGATAAGGCCCTAGCCTGGGCTACACCGCTCTGGGACCGTGGCGACCCTGCCACAGCTTCTATTCCAGCCTTCTTTTCCGAAGTTCGTAGTGTCTTCGAGGAGCCAGCCCGGGCCTCCTCTGCCGAGACGGCCCTCCTGAACCTGGTCCAGGGAGATTCTTCAGTGGGCGATTACGCCATCCAATTCCGGACCCTGGCATCTAAACTCTCCTGGAACAATGCGGCCCTTTGCGCGACCTTTAAAAAGGGTCTATCCAGCCACGTCAAAGATGTGCTGGCTGCTCGAGAAATTCCTGCCACTCTGTCTGAACTCATGCAGCTGGCTACCCGCATTGACATGCGTTATACCGAGAGACGCCTTGAGCTACGCCAAGAAAAGGACTTTTGTCGCGTCAGGCGGTTTCCTCGCCTGGCACCTCTCTTCCAGAATCCTCTGCAACCTGTACCTGTGCCTCCCGCTGAGGAGGCTATGCAAGTAGATCGGTCACGCCTGACCACACAAGAGAGGACTCGCCGCCGAGACCATAATCTGTGCCTATATTGCGCCAGTCCTGACCATTTCTTAAAGGATTGCTCTATCCGCCCTCAGCGTCAGGGAAACGCTCGCACCTAGCTAACGTGGGAGAGGTGTTGCTAGGTGTGGACTCTTCCTCTCCACGTCTGACTGTTCCAGTGAAGTTTTCTTTGCCCAAGAAGTCCTCTTTCTCCGCCGTGGCCTTTTTGGATTCTGGTTCTGCAGGGAACTTCATTGAAGCCTCACTCATCGACAAATTTGATATTCCAGTCACTCGTCTTGTCAAGCCATTTTTTATCACCTCGGTAAATGGTCAAAATCTGGACTGCGTCGTGCGTTACCGCACCGAACCTCTCCTCATGAGAATTGGAGTTCTCCATCATGAAAAGATAGACTTTTTTGTATTGCCCAACTGCACCTCTGAGATCCTTTTGGGCCTACCCTGGCTCCAGCTTCATTCTCCTACCCTCGACTGGACCTCGGGGGACATCAAAAGTTGGGGTCCTTCCTGCCACAGGCATTGCCTCAAAGCGGTACCCACTAGGCAAGTTTCCATCGCTACCTCTCGGTCTGATCTCCCCAAGCCTTACAGGGACTTTGCTGACGTTTTTTGCAAAAAACAAGCTGAGATCTTGCCGCCACATAGACTCTTCGATTGTCCTATCGATCTTCTTCCTGGGACCATGCCACCCCGTGGCAGGATCTACCCTCTCTCCATCCCGGAGACTAAAGCTATGACGGAGTACATCCAGGAGAACCTCAAAAAAGGTTTCATCCGCAAGTCTCCCTCCCCTGCTGGAGCGGGATTCTTCTTTGTCGCCAAAAAAGACGGGTCCTTACGTCCCTGCATTGACTATCGTGGTCTTAACAAGATCACGATAAAGAATCGCTACCCGCTGCCCCTTATCTCTGAACTTTTTGATCGTTTGCGTGGAGCAAGAATCTTCACCAAATTGGACCTCTGGGGCGCATATAATCTCATCCGTATCCGTAAAGGCGATGAGTGGAAAACCGCCTTTAACACTCGTGACGGACACTTCGAGTATCTCGTCATGCCCTTCGGTTTATGCAATGCCCCGGCGGTCTTCCAAGACTTCGTGAATGAGATTTTCAGAGACTTGCTATACTCCTGCGTCATTGTCTATCTGGATGATATCCTGATTTTTTCCGCTAGCTTGGAGGAACACCGTCTTCAAGTCCGTCAAGTGCTCCAACGGCTTCGGGAGAACCATCTTTATGCCAAACTAGAGAAATGTCTCTTTGAACGTTGCAGTCTTCCCTTCCTAGGTTACTTGGTCTCTGGACAAGGCCTCCAAATGGACCCGGAGAAGCTTTCTGCCGTCTTGAACTGGCCACGCCCTACCGGACTACGGGCCATCCAGCGTTTCCTTGGTTTCGCCAATTACTATCGCCAGTTTATCCCTCACTTCTCCACCATTGTCGCGCCTATTGTGGCATTAACCAAAAAGGATGCTAATCCTAGGTCCTGGCCCCCTCCAGCTGAGGAGACCTTTAACCACCTCAAATCTGTCTTTGCCTCTGCACCCATTTTGTCCAGGCCCGATCCTCGCAAACCATTTCTCCTGGAAGTCGATGCCTCCTCTGTGGGAGCAGGAGCTGTGCTTCTTCAGAAAGACCCCAAGGGCAAGAACGTCACCTGTGGCTTCTTCTCCAAGACCTTCTCTCCCCCCGAAAAGAACTACTCCATCGGAGACCGTGAATTACTGGCCATTAAGCTGGCACTTGAGGAATGGAGACATCTCCTTGAGGGGTCCGTTCACCTCATCACGATCCTCACGGATCACAAAAATCTTTCTTACCTCCCAATCCGCCCAACGATTAAACCCACGCCAAGCTAGGTGGTCGTTGTTTTTTGCCCGCTTCAACTTCGAGATCCATTTCCGTCCTGCAGACAAGAACACATTGTACCCCCTGAGTGTCTGATCTCTTCTGCTCCTGCCTCCTTGCTGCAAGTTCCTTCTGGGAAAACCTTGGTCCCTCCACGCCTTCGTCTTCAGATCCTCAAATGGGGTCACTCTTCTCATCTCGCTGGTCATCCTGGAATCAAGAAATCCTTCCAACTGATTTCCAGGTATTACTGGTGGCCCTCCTTAAAAAAGGATGTGACGGACTTCGTACAGGCCTGTACTATATGTGCCCGAGACAAGACCCCTCATCAAAAGCCTGCTGGCCTTCTTCACCCTGTGCCTGAAAGACCTTGGGCCCACGTAGCCATGGACTTCATCACGGACCTTCCTCCTTCCCACGGCCACACTACCATATGGGTGGTCGTGGATCGTTTCTCCAAAATGGCACACTTTGTCCCGATTCCAGGCCTCCCTTCTGCATCCATACTTGCTAAACATTTCTTCCTCCAGATTTTTCGTCTTCATGGACTTCCATCTCACATCATCTCGGATAGAGGCGTCCAGTTTGTATCTAAGTTTTGGAGAGCCCTCTGCAGTCAATTGAAAGTCAAGCTGGACTTCTCCTCTGCCTATCATCCACAGTCCAATGGACAAGTGGAGAGAGTCAACCAAATCCTTGGGGCCTACCTGCGACACTTTGTCTCTGCTCGTCAAGACGACTGGGCTGACCTCCTGCCCTGGGCCGAATTTTCTTACAACCTGAAAGAATCTGAGTCCTCCTCTAAATCACCCTTCTTTGTGGTTTACGGCCGTCATCCGTTAAAGAGATCCTCGCCTCTAGAACCGTCCGAGGTAAACGCTTCTATCTTGTTGACTGGGAGAATTGTGGTCCTGAGGAGAGGTCCTGGGAACCTGAGGGTAACATCATTGACAAGGATCTCATCCGCAGGTTCTTGGGTTCCAGGAGGAGGGGGAGGCCCAAGAAGAGGGGGAGACCCAAGGGGGGGGGGGTACTGTAACGCCGAGCGCTCCGGGTGCCCCATCATCCCAGAGCGCTCACGGCGTCTGTCCTCCTGCAGCGCCCCGGCCAGCTCCCCTGGCCGTGGGCGCTGTTCTGTCTCTGGGATGCGATCCACGCGGCGCCCCCGGTCCGCCGTGGATCGCGTCCCGCTCTGCTGCCTCGTCCCCGCCGGCTCTTCTGCCTGCCTCCCCCTGCGCGCTCGCCTCTACTCCCCAGGCGCGCGCGCGCGTGCGCGCGGCTCCTTCCTGCTCTTAAAGGGCCAGTGCACAATTGATTGGTGCCTGGCCCAATCTGGCTTCACCCTCTCCCTTATTAACCCACTTCCCCTTCCTGTCATTGCCGGATCTTGAGTTGCCTTTAGTGCCCAGTGAAAGCGTGTTTTGTGTTTGCTCCTACTGTGTATCCAGACCTCTGCCGTTGCCCCCGACTACGAACCTTTGCTACCTGCCCTGACCTTTTGCTACGTCTGACCTTGCCTCTGCCTTATCCTTGTGTACCGCGCCTATCTCAGCTGTCAGTGGGGTCGAGTTGCTATTGGAAGACACGACCTGGTTGCTACCGCCGCAGCAAGTCCATCCCGCCTTGCGGCGGGCTCTGGTGAAAACCAGTAGCAACATTAGAACCGGTCCTCCAATACAACCCGTGCTATAGCCTCATTGACAGGGGATCCACCTCCTGTTCCCCGCCATACCCGAAACGTGACACTGACTTACTGTTGCAAAAGTCTAGGATCGTTACCTGTGCTTGAAAAAAATCCTCAAAGGATTGTCTTACTCTGTCGTCTTCAAGAAGGGCTGAATTCAATCTCAAGATACCCCTCCCCCTAGGTGGCATGTCTGAGGCAGAGTCACAGATAGAATACAGTGATCGGAAAACGTCACTGCCTGACACACAGGTGCCGAAAAGTCTCCCTAACTATTTATCCTACTCTACCTCGACTACTACCTCGCTGAAAAGTGAACCCTGTGCTGTCTGGGCAGCGCTTAATGTGCACATCTACCAGACCTGCTTCCCTAACTATTGCATTGAGAAAAAGGCTGTCATAGCCCAGCTTATCTCTGAAACCTCTCCTGTCTTTAGACCTAGTAATGGTGTTGAGTTCACATCCAAATATAAAATGCTGGGCCATAAAAAAAGGCTTAATCTTTGTAAAGAGGCATTTCCTGTCCCACTTCGTCTGGGGACCATAGATGTTAATCAGGCGCAGGTCCTGCCCCCTCACAGAGACCCCCAAGACCATGCATCTCCCAATTTCTACCTCAATTACCCACCGGCTTGTTACCATACCAGAAAAAAGGACCTCAACCCCGCTGTAAGGCTCGGCCGCAAGAGACCAAAATGAGGGACCACATCTCCACTCCTTCTTTGCTAGATGTATATCGGCCAGACTACTCAGATGGGTCTCTTGCAAAAACAAAATGTCAGCATCAAACTCGCTGAGCAAAAATAATGCCATATGACGAGCACTACTTACTGATCTTAAGCTGTCAACATTAATGGTTGCCACTTTTAACGGAGTGGGAACTGCCATTAGGGTAATTGAGGCAGCCGTTTCTTAGCCTGACTACTCCCTCTTCCTGGAGAAACAGTGCACTTGGGACCCTGGGACTCATCATCCATAGAGGATTCCGCACTCAACAAGTCCCATTCATCGTCATCATCTGACAGGACCTCAAAACTATTTGGCAAAGGCAAAACCTTTAGGGCTTAAGATAACTTTACCGCCTTCTTTTTTTTTTTTTTTTTTTTGCCCCTCCTCTTTTTTATCCTCCAACCACTCCATATCATCCTTAGACAAACCGAAATCAACAGCTTCCCTACTCCTACCTTCCCCTTCGCCCCCTCCTCTCCACTCTCCCTTCCTTTTACCTACCACTAGGCCAGCCTCTTCACCAGCCTCTCCACTCCTCTGCACCGCACGATCCTCAATAGAAACCTTGCAGCATCGAGGTAGGGGGACTGGCACTGCACTTGATGCACCTGCCTTAGCACCTCTTGCTGCCTCTGCAATTTTGGAAGACATAGAAGGATTGGACACATTCTCGGTAACTGATACCTTACCACAGACTGGGGCACCACAGACTGGGAAGACACAGCTGAAGTAACTTGGAATACGTTGGAATTGAGAACTTTTTTTTTTTTTACTTTATATCTTTATTTTATTTCTTTTCAATTTTACAAAACAAACATCACTCTAGTATATTTAACAAAAAATGTAAAAGCCCCCCCTTCATGAATAGCATCATTGATCTCTATATATTATTCTTACTCTAGGTCATAACTATTTCATTAGTCCCACATCTCACACTTCCATTCATTCCAGTACACCCATCATTTTCCCCTCCATTCCTCTCTCAACAATGTTCCTTCCTATTTCACTTCATCTAATTCGTTGACCCTTTCACTTTTATACATTGGTACTTCCATTTTTTTTTCTCACACCACATTTTCCAAATCTTATCAAATTAAATTACACCTCCCTGTCTAATGTATGATGTCCTTTCCTTAAGAATCACCACATTCATATTCTGTTCCCATTCCCCACTGGATGGAGGAGTGGAAGATTGCCACTTCTGGGCAATGAGTTTCCTAGCTTGGAAAAGGCATCTCAAAATTGCTAGTTTAGTATCTTTTGGCTTGCGCTCTCCGTCTATCCACCCCAATACACACAGCACAGGTTCCATGTCTATAGACACCTCAAACACCTGGGCTATAGTTTCCACAACCTCCATCCAGTACCGGAATAGCTTAGGACATCTCCAAAACATGTGGATCATGTCCCGCTGTGTCCTTCCACATCTGGGGCAGGAAGCATCCTGTCTTCGACCAAACAAAGAGTTTTTGCGGAGTGTAATAAGCTCTATACAGTAAAAATAAATGTGACATCTTCTGGGGTGGCGAAAGAGCAACCCATGGTGCAAGATTGAGAATCCTTTCCCATTGTGTTTCCGATATATTTCCCACATCTCTTTCCCATTTCTTTCTATAAGGCCGTTCCTGTATTCCTTCCCGACTCTCTTTATGTAAACTTAAATACATTTTTGATATTAAATCTTTCATTGACTTGGCTCGAATAATTTTCTGTAGTACCGGTATACTACACCATTCTATTGCCCTCCCTCTAAACTGCTCTGTCATTGCATGTCTTACCTGCAGGTATCTAAAGAAAGATTTATTCGGGATTGCAAATTGTTCCCTTAGTTCCTGGAAGGATTTTAACTTTCCGTTTTGATAAAGCTGGTAAATGTACTTTATACCTCATCTTTCCCATTCCCTAATTTGCCCTATTTTCTGCATCTCACCCAACTTACTGTTTTCCCATAGGGGGGGGGGGGTATTCTGTAAAGCCTCTATATCCCAAAATACCCTTAGCTGCTTCCCATACTTTGGTCATTAAATAAAGAGTGGGAGTTCCCCGCAAAAAAGTCCCTGCCTCCAGAGCCTCCACCAACGGCTTGTGAAGAAAACTCTCCCGTCCTACCCCCTCGGATTCACCTCCACCCATATATTGGAGCTGCGCTGCTAGAAAATAACTAAAAGGGTGTGGGAGAGCAACTCCCCCTTCATTATTTGGAAGTTGTAAGGTCTTATCAGGGGTCAAGTCCTGGGGAAAAAAGTGTGGGAACTCCCACCCAAGATCCACTCGCCCACCAAAAAAAAAAAAAACTGATACGCTCACATGCACGGACGCTTCAAAAGTGGTATTTTTCAATCCAATTTTCGTATTGTGTGTATGAAGCTTAACTGTTAGTACATAAAAACAAAATCCTCAATAAACATAAATACGGTAATTCTCTGAATAATCAGCATTCAGTCAATTGTGCTTCCATGCAAATGTGAACATCATGTTCTGATCTTTATTGGGGAATTTTATTTTGTATATAGAGTGTTTATGTGGTGAGTTTACACTTTTCATTGAACAGAGTTTGGATAACACAGGGTTAAACGGAAAGGTCATAAATGAACTGCACATTATCTGGACAGAATGCTTGGGGAGATAGTGATGTGTTCCTGCTTAGGAGATGTATGTTAGCTTGGGGGGCTGCAAACTTTGCAGGGCTCCAACACACACTCGCTGCTATTCCAACCCTTCACATATTTCCACATAAACTTCCCTCCTGGCATTAAACTTTGCCAGGTATTGTGCTCAGCTTACCACCCCAAACTGATGTTTCTCCCTCAGCTCACCTCTCTTCCTGCATGTCCTGTGAGCAGAATAGCTGTGCTCCTCCTCTGGGTTCTCTCATCATATAGCACTGAGGATAGAGGAGGGGGGGACACACAGAGCAAGTATGCAGGAGACTGGGGGGGGGGGGGTGAGGAGACAGAAAATCAAGAGGGGCCGGCGGGGAGGAGCACATGACGAGAGGTCTGACGAAACACAATCTCTTAGCAGCAGGGACCTGATCTACCCGTCAGCTAGCTGTGACAGGTAGATCGAAGCGGAAGTTGTCATGGGGCCCCCTACTGGCAATGCCTGAATGGTCAGGTGTGCAGCACTTACTATTGCGAGCTATGTTGGCAGCTGCTGGTGTAGCACCTGCCACACAGCTCGCATACTTCAAAGTCTAGCAGGACACAGCTGCTAACGGGAACTGAGTTCCTGTTGTGAAAAAAGTACAGGAACTCCGTTCCCATGCGTTCCCGCAGGACTTGAGCCCTGGGTCTTATAGCTAATGCGTGCTGAACCCCCTTTCCAAATTAATTCTCTGAATATAGTATCGATCTTGTAAAACCATTTTTTATAGATCCATACTGGAGAATTATGTAGAAAATACAGAAGTTGTGGTAAGAATATCATTTTTAATTAAGTTACAGCGACCCGCCGCAGATAGGGGAAGTTTTTTCCAGATTTAAATTTTACCCTTAAATTTTGTTAATAATGGAACTAGGTTATTAGCTATAAATTGTTTGGGGTCTTTGGAAAAATTTATGCCGAGATATTTAATTTGACTCACCGTAACCGTTCAGCTTCTTGGGGTAAGGGGCTATCCAGGGGATCAACTGTTAATAGAGTGGATTTCTCCCTGGTAATAGAGTGGTGTTCTCGCCAAGGCGGTGTTCTCGCCTCGTTCTCGTCCGCAAATATTACTTTTTCTTCCTCCACCCCTCTTTTGTAGCCTTTTATCTCCGGGGATCTAAGAGACACAGCCAAAGGTTCGATCGCTAGGGCGAAGAGAGGGGGAGACAAAGGGCACCCTTGTCTCGTCCCCCTCAGCAATCCAAACCTAGCAGATTGCTCATTGTTCACTCTTACCCTCGCCTTTCGGTGACCTATACAACATTTTTACCCATTTAACAAAGGTCGGTCCTATCTGAAATTCTCTCAGAACTCTCCACAAAAATCCCCATTCCAAGGTATCAAAGGCCTTGGCGGCGTCCAAAGAGAGAATAGCTCTATGTCCCTCCTCTTCAGAGGGTATTTGAAGATTTAAATAGACCCGTCTTATATTTATGCTGGTAGACCTACCAGGAATAAATCCTGATTGGTCAGGATGGGCGAGTTTCTCTATCACTCTATTTAGTCTGGCCACCAAGTCCTTTGCCAAGATCTTTGCGTCTGAGTTCAGTAAGGAAATAGGTCTGTATGAGGAGGGATTGAGTGGATCTTTATTTTCTTTAGGTATCACTATTATGGTGGATTCCATCATAGAAAGAATATATATATATGAAAAAATTCAGGAAGTAGCACCCCTCCATAATGGCGATAGATCTCGACAAGCAAGCCGTCGGGGCCTGGGGACTTCTGACCTGCCATTTCTTGCAGGATCCGCTGTATCTCTTCTTGCGTTATAGGACTATCAAGTATAGCCCTATCTTCCTAGGAGAGGCAGGGGATCGTCAGGTCTCTAAAGAAATTATCCCTTATTTCCCCCATTTTTCCTGGTTGGAGCTATATAAATCCTCGTAGTAGTCTCTAAACCTATCCACTATCTCCGGCGTGTACGTAGATGTCCTACCCTCGCTTATAGTAATCATTGGTACCACTGATGGTGAATTTGTTCTTAATAAGTGAGCCAACATCCGACCTACACATTCCCCAAACGCTATTTGTTTTTGAAAAATGTGTTTATTCTCGGCTTTTCCTAGCATTATTAGACAATAATTCTGCTGTGTCTCTACCCAAGCCCCTAGGTTCCCAGGTGTTGGATCGTTAATGTATTGTTCTTCTGTAAATGTCACTCTTTCTTATGCCCATTCTTCCCTTTCCTTAGATTGTTTTTTTATTTTTGAAATCTGCTGCATCAGTAGGCCTCGAAGGTAGGCCTTTAGTGTATCCCAAACTAACCCCTGTTCGGCCGTAGCAGTATTCAAATCAACGTATTCCCTTAGGCCTGTGGTTCTCCCATGAGTTCCAACCAGGAGGGGCTGATTCTCCACTCCTGAAGATAGTTTCCCTCCCCTATATCCAGTGAGGCTATCATTGGTGAATGGTCCGAAAGACCTCTTGGCATATATTTTAAATTATTTACCATTACAATCGCCTCATCATTCCCCAGTATCAAATAAATCCTTGATAATGTGGAGTGTGTGCTAGAGACGCACGAGTAGCTCCGGGATTTTGGGTTCCGTATTCTCCAAATATCTTTCAAGCCCAGCTCTCCCATAAACTGGGATAGTCGGCAATCGGTTATACCTCCCCGTTGTATCCCATAAGGGAGCTTATCCAATATCTGGTCGATGACCATATTGAAATAACCCACGACTAATAGTGGGACTCCCAGCTTGTCCAACACAAACTCCACCAAATCATACAGGATCTCTGTATTAAAGGGAGGTGGTATATAAACATTAGCCAGGACCAATACTCTATTCTCTATCTTGCAATGTATAAAAATATACTGCCCTTGTTCATCAATCCTACTCTGCATGCAGTTAAATGAAACCCCAAAATGCTAACCCCTCTAGAAAAGGAGGTATAGACTGAGTGGAACTGTGTGCGAAACTCTCCCCACCCCAGCTATGGTATGGAAGTATTAGTAAGGTGCGTCTCCTGTAGGCAAAGGAGCGTGGCCCTGTGGATCTTTACCATTGACAAAACTGCTGCTCTTTTCCCTGAGTCCCCTAGGCCTCTAACATTCCATGAACATAAGATAATAATTTTCCTTTTAACGGTGTAGTTTTAGTCATTTAGTGTTCAAGTTTATTATTAATCTTGTGGCATTGTGTGTCATTCCTTTACTTATTAACTCATTCAATCTTTTGCTTAAACTTTTTTCCTGTGGTATCTTGGTGATCAGGTGTAACTCTTGTAAAACTTTATTCTCTTGAGTGTGCTTCTTCCAATCTTCCCTCCACCTTACATACCTACTGTGTCTTACGTATCTTACATACAAAATACTCCAATCACACCATCCACTTTTTTTGTATAATCCTCTCGTTGCCTTACTAGGCGTAGCCAGGGGCCTTCTACTGTGACCTAACCATACACACCTCATTTGTAAAATAATCAGCATAAATCTGTTTAAAGATACCCCCCCCCCCAACCCTCCCTCCCAAAAAAACCCCAAAAAAGAAAAAAAAAAACACAATACAACATATACAAGAAGAGAACTTTTTGCTGCACCCCCTAAAAATAAATAGGGGGTGCCATGCTTTTTGTTCCCCCTCCTTCCGTACACCTCACCCCTCACCCTACTCAAGGAAGGAGCAGAGAAGAGAGGCAATCAAAAAAAATAAAAACTTATTATAAATCACCTCTCCTTCCTCCTCCCTCCCCCTCCCCCTTATATTGTTATAACCTATATTCATTCATTTTGGCCCTGAAAAAAGGGAAAAAAGGGCCACAATTGGTCAATCCAAGTCATCTAAAGGCTCTCATTATGAGTTACCAGCCATTCCTCAACCCTTTCAGAAGTGTCAAAAAATATAGTCCCCCCAAGAGCAGGTAGCCGTAATCTTTGCTGGATAAAGCAGTGCATATGTTAAATTTGCTTGACGTAGGTTACGTTTCACTTCCCTGAATTTAGCTCTCTTCTTTTGAAGGTCTGGGGAGAATTCCGGATATATAGATACCCTAGCTATAGATATTTTCCTAGCTTTGCGTGTAATAGTCACTTTATCTTTGTAGTGTAATATTTTGGCCAAAAGAAGTCTTGGAGGGGCTCCAGACTGAGAGGACCCAGTAGGAACTCTATGCGCTCTCTCAATTGCAAAGAGTAATGAAAAGGACTAATGTCCATATGTATCACTAAACCATTTTCTAGAAAAGCGGCAGGGTCTGCACCTTCACTATGTTCTGGAAATCTTACTATCTGTATATTCTTTCTTCTCATTCTATTTTCCATTTCATCCATTTTACTTTCTTGTTTAGTTAGCTGTTCTTTCATAATTCTCATCTCCCATTTAAGGGGGGCCAGATCGTCCTCAACCAGGCCCACTCTCCCCTCCAGGGCTGTAGTTCTCTCCCGAACTTTTTGTAAGTCATGCCTAACATAATAAAGCTCTTCCTGTATTGTTTTAAGTTGGACAGTCATTTCACTCAGAGTCCCTGCAGGAGTTGACTGTCTGCAACACCTCTTTTAATGATGGCTCGGGGTCACCGGAGGCCCCACCCCCAGGTGGTAACCCCAGGATCACTTCAGTCGTCTGGCCCTGGGGTCTCCCTGCCAAGTCCCCCACCTCCATTAGAATTGGGGGGTGATTCTGTCCATGACTTTTCCTTGCCCCTGTGGCCCCAGTTTGCCGGTTGGTTTGTACCTGCTGGCCCTGTTGGGTGTTTTTAGGGGGGGTCCGACTTAGGACCTGACCTGGGTTATGGGCATATTTTTCTAGTTTTGCGGCCGCTTGACTTGCCGCTTGACTTGCCTTTGTAGTACGCTGCGATGGCATGTTGTTAATTCAAATAATATATAGGATATATAGCCCTTTTTTTTGGTTTGTTTTCCCAGTACTTCTACTTAACTGTACCAGCCTTATTTGGGGTTTTACAAGTGTTGTAAATTATTTCAAAAACGTGACGGGAGGACAAAGATCAATATAATTCAAACATACAGTCCCAACTTTTTGCTTCACTTAAGGGAAAAAAAAACAAAAAAACTTTCCATTCATAAGAAAAAAGAGGAGAGCAAAAAAACACATTGGTTGTCTCTCACCCCTCCAAGATGTCCCTCTGTTCAACTGTTCTTGGAAAAGATTTAAATAAGTCCTGCTGGTCTGCACAACAAGTTTGAGAAAAGGAGATGAAATAAGGGAGATCAAAATATCAAATTCCACTACTCCTCAGCATTTTCCACCAGAGCTTGTTTTACTTGCTTGCTGTCTACTTGCCATCCAATTTAGCAGGGCTATGAAGGGAGATAACTCACCCACACCTCCAGTGTTGTTGGCGGGGGACCTTTCACTTTCCCCCTCCACTATACTATTATTAAGTCCTCTGGAGGATCGAAGCCGTCAGTAGGGTCAGCTTGGATGGAGGAGAGGGGGGAGTCGGGGGGGTGGCCACAGTCTCTCACCTCTAAAGCCTACCCAAACAGCTCTGCTGGTCCCCGTCAGGCTGTGCCTTCCCCCAGATTCACCGCCACTCTCGTTCTGCCGCTCTACTCCGATTCCGCCTTGCTCCCCAGTCCCTTCACGCAAGCGCCGTTGCACAGGTCCAGGGCTTCTCAGCGTGGTCCAGGGCTTCTCAGCGTGGATAAGAGGCAGGGAGGGGGGAGGACACGAGTCTCGCTAATCTCGTTCACTCTCCCTTCCTCTTCCAGTCCCCCTCCTTCGGCTTCGTCTTCATTCAGCTTGCCTCGGCTCGACTTGGCACTGTGGAGGGAGGGGGGCCGAATGCCGCGAGCATCGTTCGTCACACAGCTTCAGCAACAAGCTCCAGCGCACCACACAAATGAAGGAGAGAGGTAGAAAGGGGCAAAGGAAGCTGCACCAGGATCACGCACAGCGCGCCCCAATCAGGCACCGATGGTGGCAGGGTTCAGGGAACATCAGCTCGTGTGGGGACAGAGCGGAGGCGAGGCACCTGCACCCATGCTCACACACACACACACACACACACCTTCCTCCATTCGGTCATGCCCCTCAGGTCTTACCCCGTCAAAAAAATATAAAAACTTTTAAACAAAATATTATCCAAGGTGGTTACGGATTGCCTCTATTTATTCCATATATGTATTAATTTGTCTATTCCTATAGTTAGCTAGTCTATTAAAACTCTGATACTTACTGTTGATATCACAATGATATAAGGTTGGCTATGAAAACAAGCACACTGCTTAATAAAACAAGGTCTTATTTATTTCCCAAGAAAATAGGTAAACGCTAACATGAAAATACTAAAGAAAGATATTACAAAGCATATAACACCAGAAGATATAATACAAAAACATCAAAGATGCTTATCGCACAGTCTCCTCGGCTGGACTCCAAATGGTAGAGAGATAGCTATGAGGCTCAAAATGGTAGAGAGAGCCTTGAGGCTCAGGCACAAGCCAAGAGCGAAAAGGGGTAGAGAGAGAGAGCTCTCTGACTCGTTTAGCCCTTTATATTTCAATCATACACCATCCAGACCCAACCCCATTGCCATCCCATCTAGAATTTTCACGAATCACAGTACTTATGGGGCAGTCCTCCTCAATATATTATATTACTGTCTGTCCTGCTGTATTGGTCTCTAGGGGCAGCATTGTCCATGTATCATGTCTATATATCGTCAATGCCTTTTGGTCCTTTGATCTTCTGTAGCAGGGCATTCATCAATCAACTTGTCAGCTATGGTCCCTTTCAAGCTTGCTTGCATAGCGTTATAACATCAGACGGTCCAGAGCCAAGCTTGTTCAGCCTTGATGGAGGCAGGATCTCTTCTTTCAGATATGCTACAAAGCTTTGATGTGCAACCTGTTACATTCCAGACCGGCCCCAAGAAAGCAAAGGCTTGGTTGTATCAACCAGAAAGGAACTCCAGAAATATGATATTAAATAATGTTGCCTTCCAACACAGGCACGCTAGGTATACGCACAGACTGGGGCACCACAGACTGGGAAGACACAGACATATTGGGTATTGCCACAGGCCCAGATGAAATCACAGGCACCCAAGCTGCTAAGGTCTGAGCATCCTCCATGTCCATGTCTCTCATAAGCTCAGGCTTGTTATGCATTGCCTCAGGACACTGACTGGAAGGATGTCCCACCGCATTGCACAGATTGCACCTTTATAATGTTACAGTCCTTTGCCAAATGTCCTACACCCTGACACAGAGCACTTTATCACCGGACAGGAGGATTCAAGATGCCCTTTATTTCCATGTTGCATAGCTTTGGCTGGCCTGGGTAGAAGATGGTCAGCTTGTCCCTCCCCCCCTGAAAGCCGAGGATGGCAGATGCTGGACGACATTGTCGATGACTTTTAATTTTAACTGCACAGACTACGCCCCTCCATATTCCACAATCATCCAAAATCTTCTTTAGGGGGCTCAGGATGTCTCCATACCTCCTCAACCATACAGATAAATCCCCATGTGGTATGGACTCGGACAAGAACTGCCACCATTTTAATGAGTGGCTGTCGTGATACAAGCTTGGGGATGAGCCCTCTCCAGTCCGGCAGGCCCCTACACACGTGCTCATATTTCTCCCAAAATGTGTCCAAAGACTCCGGACGGATAAAGGACAAATCATACTCGTAGGAACCGGCCGGACTGATCAGGGTAAAGATACCTGTGGGCCTATATCCCATCTGCAGAATCTTATCCACCACTGCCCTCCTATGTGGAGGGACTCCACCCCCCTCCAATCTAAGCTGCACAACATTCCTCCTTTTAAACAGGGAGAAAGATAAAACAATTCCTGCTTGCCCCCCCTTCCCAGATCCTGTAGCAGCAACTCCAGCATAAGTTTTCCTTACAGACACACCAATTGCAGTCTTGTCCTTAGACACAATCAAACCAGCTGACAGAGAGTCTGATTCAGCTGGGATAGCAGTCTTTGGATTAACAGAGGTGAGACCCACCCTCTCCCTCTGCTCTGAACACTCAGCTTCTTTCCTGGGTTCAAGCAAAGTCTTGGCTACTGCAGACTCCTGGAGAGTTGTAGCACTACTGCTCTCAGCATCCCTCCACCATTCTCAGGAACAGCCGCTGTGTCTGATCCAGGCAAAGTCACTATATTGTCCATGGCGCTCCTCTGCAGACTCTTCCCCCAGAAGCTGACAGTTACTCACCAATTTCATCTGAAGCTTTGTTTTCCGCAGGTATTTCAGACTCCATTGCATGCTGTACATTGTTTATGGGTCTGGGCTGACTGCCCGTAGCACTACAACCCTCAGCAAGACCATTGTCCAAGCCCATAATAAAGTCCACATAACCATCCTGCACACACACTGTACCTGCTTGCTTTGTTATTACCTTTGCAATGTCATGGTTGACCGTGGGATCAGACTTCCCCCCAGCTGCTGCAGACTTCATGGTGAATCTTGCTCTCTCCACAGGTCTCTCTTTCACAGGGCGAGGAACGGTGTCCATCTCCTCATCATCATCTGAGGAATCCACACTCAAAGGGGATTCCAGCTTAGTGATGAACTTCAGCATGCCAGTACCTCCCTCAACCTCCTGCTCAGATGTTCCATATCGCTGCTGTAGAGGGAGAGGGACAGAGGCCTCCGCCATTGAGGGCTTAGCAGATGCCTAAGCTGTTGAAGAACTGGGCTCATCCTCCGGGCCCACTTTCTCACTTTCTGTTGCTTCTACTTACTGATTGGGTCACTTTCCATGCAGGAAGCCGCTCCTCTTCTCATTCGGCTAAACCGTTCCTCGTTTCTATATTTTTCTGTAAATTCTATTCTCCTTCAGAGAGCTCACCAGTTCCTTCTGCTTCCTCACAGCTTGCTCCAAGTCCTTCAACTCAGGCCTCAGAGCCGGTCTCTTTTTACTGTATACTTTGGCACAAATCAGTTTTTTCTTCCTAAATTCAGCCATCAAAACTAACAATTTCTCCTCTTTTTTCTCAATTAGTTTTAGCTTACCGACAATCCTCTGTCTAAAGGCAGACAGGGACTCATCTCTCCTTGGGCCAGGCCCAGTATCTTCCACAGGCTGAGGCCTATCACAGGCCTATCCAGGCCCCCACCAGGGTCCTTCCCAGGATCCAGCATTCCTCCTGGGGTAGAGAAGCAACTCTAGCCCCTCGTCTCTGGAAGCACAGGAACCAGCAACTTCACACCTCACTGTCAAGGAGCAGAATGGCAGTTTCCCACCAGCCCTGTGCCGAGTTCTTCTTTACGTGGGGTCTCAGATGTGGGCATTCCTCTCTATGGGTCTGATCACTGACTGTCTGACTGACAACCTTTCCATCCATCCACATTACTTTTTATCTCTTCCAAACTGTTCAGCAGCTCAGTACATTCTCTGCACTCATTTTAGTTGGCCATAGAATAGATGATTCCTTTTTAATTTCATTCCTACTACGGCCACCTTAAATGAGTGCAGAGAATGTACTGAGCTGCTGAACAGTTTGGAAGAGATAAACAGTAATCTGGGATGGAAAGGGTGTCAGGCAGTGATTGGAATAGTCAGATCTGACACTGGAGGCTACAGGATGGGAGCAGTAAAGATACATGTGAGGGGAGAGCAAACAGGAGATAGTGAAGGGGGGAGGATCGGTGTGATAGGGAAGGTGTACAGTCTTGCCTTACACTGAGAGAGGGTAAGTAAAGTTGGAGGTGAAAGGTGCTGCTGTAGAGTCAGGACACAGTGATAATAGCATAGCAGGTGCCCCTTCTTTCCCCCTCCCTCTCCAGTCCTGCCCCTCCAGCATGTACTGTACCTGGAGATTTCTGTGTGATCCCTCTTGTGCACTGCTGGATGCTGAGTCCGTGTCACTGTCACAGGGAGATGGATGGAGTGCTGCCTCTGCCTGATGCATGGATCTATTGCTCCCTGTCTGCTCTGAGCCTGCCACCATTCTTCTTCTGCTGATTCCCCTCACTTGCTGAAGAAGACAGGCAACGTGTGAGCCAATGACACCGCGGGTCTGATAAAAGCACCGCCCTACGGACCCGCCAATCAATAACAACCACAGGAAACGTAATGCTAGAGGTGGAGTGTTCGGGCGCAAGACTCATAACACCCCTGTGTCCGGCGCCCTTAACCTCCCTGGCGGTATGATTCTGTCTGGAATTTTGTGCTGAAAGCGGTACAGTTATTTTGCATGGAAATTTGGCGTTTTTATATTGTAGACAGGCAATTCTTATGAATAACTCACTTAAATCTGTCCGAACCAGAGTCTAGTAGACATCCCGGGTATGATAAAGTTTGAAACACAAAATCATAAATTATAATATAATAAAAATATATAGAAAAATTATTCAATAATGTAATCAAATCAAAAACACTGAAATTTGCTCAGTTGCAGAATAATCGCTGTCATTAAATTTAGTGTTTGATGATAAATTGTGATTCTAATTTATTTTCGGTGTTTTCTAGCTGGTCTAAAACCACTTTTGACATAAAGGGACACTTTTTGGTTGCTATGGACAATCTCCAGTTTCCAGGCAGAAAAAAATCTTTTTATTATATAAAATGACATGCAGGGCACTGGGCAGACCACTAGGGACAAAGGGGATGTGTATTTTTTGTATACAGTACTATAATCTGTAAGATTACAGTACTGTATATGTACTGTGTTTTTAAACTTTTTTGAATTTGGCGCCGATCTCCGCTCCTGTGCGTCGTAACGTCGCAGGGAACAGAGATCAGCGCCACTCGGCACTGTGAATCAAGCAAGCAGAGGGCTCGCTCACACAGTGGGGAGACATCGCAGGATCCAGGGGTTAAGGTAAGTAACCCCCCCCCCCTGTATCCTGCAACGCAAGCCCGAGTCTGGCTCGGGGTTACCGCTTTTGGTACTGAAGTTCCTGCCCCGAGCCAGACTCGGGAATACCGCCAGGGAGGTTAACACACACACTCAAAGGGACACTTTTTTTTTTTAATGATAAGTAGCTGGGGGGGGGGGGGGGTGGGGCGGCATGGATGAACACCAGACAGCTTAACATTGTGGGTGTAGAGAGAGGCGTTCTAGGAGCATAAATTACATTCCTACCTATTACACTTTTGAAGGTCATCCCACTGATGTGTCACCTGGCCAACGGACATCTTACTTATGCGTAAGTGCTAGTCTCCTGGGTGCCTGCACCATATTAATTCAGTTATGTTGATACATGTCACACATTAAAAACCTTTCCTTCTTTCAATTCCTCCCTCCAACAAAAAAAAAACATATTTTCCATTTTTTGTTCTGACGGATTGGATAGGTTATATATTCCTTCCCCAACCTCCAACCCATTGCACGTGTATTAATAGCACATTTGCATTCATAAATGACAGGAGAGACTCATTGCTGGGTAAAGTCTTTCAGTTTAAGCATTAGCGCTAAATTGTCAATAAGAAAAAGAAACCTTATATCTCAAGTATTAATCTGAATCTTTTCGTTTGTCCCTTTTCCCCTGAATGTTTATTAGAACAAATTTGCGGTGTGTTGTGGCACAGACAAACTGCCAACCAGATGAACATCTGTCATCCATGTTCCAGAGACCTGTCCAATCTCGCTCCAAAACAAGAGCAGAATCTCATTTCTATCCTCAATATCAGCTTCCTTGCTATGTTTACTTATAGTTCCCTTTTTTTTAGGACGAACCCACTCTAAAAAGGGATCCCCATGGTAAGAACAAAAAAATAAAAAATTAACGTTACTGTTGCTTCCTAAAAATTCTCATTTTGGGGGCGTAGTCAAGATGGCGACTTAAGAGGACGTGCAAGACAGGAGCTCCGCACCTGGAGGCTAACTTATCCGGCTTTAGAAAAACTTCCCCACGGCTAAACTAACCAAAGAGCACGGGCTCTGACCGGGCATCAGAAGGGGTAACTCCAGATCCCACCGTAAGCGAGCTCCGGCCCACATGTGCTGTGTGCAACAGACATGGCATCTCAAACTGAACAATTCAATGCCCTAATGCAGGCGATCACGGGATGCCAGACCTCACTAACGGCTAAAATCGAACAGGTACAAATGGAGATGGGCCTGGTCAGGAGGGACATGGACAAGGTCCGTGATCGGCTATCGGAGGCGGAGAGGAGAGTCGGAGACGCCGAAGACACCCTCCGGGAGCATGATTCCTCCATCCGCACTCTGCAAATTAAGATGAAGGCTGTTGAATATTGCGCGTAGGATCTAGAAAATGGGAACCTTCGCGCGCTATTTCCACAGGTGCCATTTTCCGCACACTTTGCAGTGGAGAGGGCCCATCGGATGCCCTCAGTCAGAGGCCCGCCCGGGGCCCCGCCGAGGACATTTATTTTCAGGCTGCTCAATTTCCGTGATCGTGACCTCATACTTCGAGAGGCAGCTGGGGGAAATACGCCATGAAAATGCTAAGCTCATGCTATTTCCAGACTATTCCGTTGAAACCCAGAGGCAGCGGCGAACATTTGACCACGTGAAAGCACTACTCCGCACAAGGGGGGTAAAATACAACATGCTTTTCCCTGCACGACTCAAGGTGATAGACGGAGAAACCTCAAGATTCTTTACTTCCCCTGAAGAGGCTTTGCCATGGTTGGAAACCCTCCCCAGAGACCGCTGATTGACCTGCACATGATCTCCCCTTCTTTTCCGCTCCAGCACCCAATGCTTTAACCGCCCTCGGCTGAGGATTCCTCTCCCCTATGCTCCCTCCACGACGCTTTGAACTGCGGAGAGGATCGCTTTCCCTGTGATCGTAGGAGCTGGATGGATCTCGGCATTCAGGTAATAAACCTGGGACCTAAGGGGGGACAGTCTTTTTTGATGGTAGAACGGACGCACCGCACGGGGTCGTGCCGCACTACATTAGGTTGGTCCGGGGTTTGCTGGACGCTATGGAGATGGTGACGGACTCCTGCTGCCACACTGCTCCGTTTTCCCCATGCACTCCCTATTTCTTACGTGACTGTATGCACTATGCCTGATGACGGGAGGCTGGAGCTGGGGGGTCCTTTTCCCTGTTACGTGTGATGCTCGTGCTGCTCCGAGACCTGTGCCACCATACACTGCCCCCCCCAGGTTTGCTTCTTCTATATCACCGAGACCCGGAGGGGTTGCCTGGAGGCAGAGAGCCAGAGTGGGTAACAGACTGCTATGGGGGAGGGGGGGGGGGACTTTTGCATGGTCATGGATCCCCTGTTTTTTTTCCCCCTTGCTCTCCTTACTGGATGATGGGGCAGGGGGGGGGGGTTCCTTTTTTTCCCTGCTGTACTATATTTCTCAGGTCGTCCCGACTGAGGGACCAGGTTCATTCTGGACTGTTACAGCATGTCTAGTGTTACTAAGGTTAATGTGTGTATTACTGCAACTAAGTATGAGCCCTTAGATGAATCTAAGTGTCGGGTGCTAGTCACCTTGAATAATGATGTTTTCTCTACCAATGTGTCATTCGTATATTGCCTCCAACAACATTGACTGCAGAGTGTCCTACTCCCGCAAATGGGAACTGTGTCCTTGGTGTGCTGTCTGTACACACAGCCCCCCATAGGAACATTTCCTAATTAATAGTTCTGCTGGGTTAGGTTTTGGGTACTCAAGCGCCCTGTGATATGTTTATCACGGCGTGGGGTGGGGTGGGGCGGGCTGGGTGTTCTGTTCGCTGGTTTTGTTTTTTTTTTGTTTTTTGTTTTTTCAGTTCTGCTGTCTTTTTGGTTTTAGATGGCAATTTACAGACACATACAATATGCAGACGACGACATACGGTATCATACCTACTTTCCCTATATGTCGACAGTTGTTCATGACTGACCTGAGGGTAATGGGGATGTATACCCCCTTGGGTGGTTGGAACAAGAAATACCCTGACATTTATTCAATCTTGAGTGCTCTATGGCTCCTTTGAAGATCTTGTCGTGGAATGTGAGGGGATTGAATGACAAAATTAAACGTTCCCTAGTCTTTGCCTATATGAAGACATATAACCCCCAAATTTGCATACTCCAAGAGACACACCTGGTGGGTGGGAGAATCATGGGCCTTAAACGTCCCTGGGTGAATCACCACTACCATGCCACCTACTCCAGCCACACCCGAGGAGTCAGCATCCTAATTCACAAGTCTCTAGCGTTTGAATTACTAACAGTTAAACTGGACCCGGAAGGGTGATATCTGCTACTGCACACCATCATTGATACGATAGAAATGGTGATAGTGGTTTATACGTACCTCCTCCTGCCACCCTCACATTCCTAAGATCCATTGCTGCATTACTAACGCAATTCCCTGCAGACAATATACTTTTGATCTGTGACTTTAACACGACCCCGAATCCCTCCCTGGACAGACTCTCTCCAGACCGTGCTACGGACTTGACTCTATCGATATGGGCACAAAACTATGGTTTAGTGGACATATGGCAGTGGAAGCACCCCTCGGAATGCATGTATACCTGCCACTCCTTATCACATAATACGCTATCCCGTATTGATCTTATATACGGTAGTGCCAGCATTCTCCCTAAAATTCAAGATATTAGGATGCTTCCCCGAGGTATCTCCGACCACTCCCCCCTACTGTGTTCCATATAAACCATGACACCCCAGGCAGACAGGATCTGGCGACTATCTAAGTTCTGGATAAATCACCCTACGCTAGAAATAGAGATAGCCAAACAGATAGCGCAGTACTGGTTGTTAAATGAGGGTTCCAACTCTCCCGGTAATGATTGGGAGGCCTTTAAGGCATACATCAGGGGTTGTAACATGTCCTCTATAAATAGGGAACGTAGGAACGATCAGCTAGTATTGGAGGAGGCGGAGGAAAAGGCCCAGGCACTCGAGGCACGTTTTGCTCAAACGGCTAATCCTGTCACAGCTCAAGATATGAGGGTGGCGTATAGAGAAGTGATGCTGCTTCGAGTGGCAAAGGTCAACGAAAAACAACTGGTCCAAACACAACGTATATTTGAACAGGGCGATATGACGGGGAGGATGTTAGCATGGATCTCTAAGGAGCAATCCACAGTCTCCGCTATTCCCCGAATAATGCGAGACTATGGAACCTTGGCGTCAGATCCGGGGGCAGTTAACACCTGTTTTGTAGACTACTACATTAAACTCTATTCCCCCGAGTACATTGCACGGATGGAGAACTAGCTGAGTATTTAGACACAGTGACATCCCGGACCCCTACACCCTCTGCAAGGGAACTCTTAGATGTCCCGATTACCTTTTTAGAAGACCCGGGTTCATCCTTGGAGGCAGTATTTGAGATCTTAAGCACATTCGCAAATTTCTCAGGGTTGCAGGTGAATTGGGAAAAGTCCAATATCATGGCCATTGATGATGGGGCTCAGGCACGGGCATCACCCTTGGTGCCCATTGCCTGGGTTACGGAAATAAAATATTTGGGTATACGTATATCCCCCCAAGTCAAGGACTACTTGACGCTTAATCTAATGCCACTGATCACGAAGGTTAAAATACAATTAGAGGCTTGGAAGCATCTTCCACTCTCCTTAATTGGTAGGGTGAATCTACTTAAAATGAAGATACTGCCAGTGTTCCTCTATTTTTTGCGCAATACTCCCGTGTGGGTCCCCTGCTCCTTCTTTCGGCGCGTAAACAGCCTCTTTAGCTCGTTACTATGGAGCTCTGGACACCCCAGAGTGAGTCTCCGTACATTACAGGAACCCTATGGACAGGGAGGGCTGGCCCTTCCTGACTTGTTTAAGTATTTTATTGCAGGACAGATGGTATTTGCCAGACGGTGGTTAACAAGGGATGACGGGGATGCAGCGACAGTATTGGAGGCTGCTCTAGTGGGATCCTATGAGAGTCTTTACTATTTAGTGTTTAGAGGGCCACAGGCAGCGGCGCCTTTGACTGGCTCCATGCGTGTTACTATTCGCGCGTGGGACAAGGCAAAGGTACTAATGCACACAGATACGGAGGCCTGGTCACCGGACACACCATTGTGGCTCAATTCCAGGTTATCCCATTTTAACGATATCCCAGATCCGGTAATATGGGCCAGAGTTGGCATCAAACAATTAAAGAACATAGTAGGGGGGGGGGGGGGAAGCTGCTTTCCTTTAATCAATTGAAAGATAAACATGATCTCCCAAACTGGTACTTCTTCCGTTATCTGCAGCTGAGGCATGCTTTTTCTGCACAGTTTGGCACAGGAGCAGTGTTACTGCAATCCTCACCTTTAGAACAGTTGCTCTGTG
Organism: Lithobates sylvaticus; assembly: GCA_028564925.1. Lineage (NCBI taxonomy): Eukaryota > Metazoa > Chordata > Amphibia > Anura > Ranidae > Lithobates > Lithobates sylvaticus. The sequence goes on from CM053037.1 coordinate 89,043,715, forward strand.
ATGAGTCTGTGCGGAAGACGCTATCGGAAACCTATAAGGAGCTATTTGCAGACAGGCCTCCGGCACTCAGTAAATGTAGGGAGAAATGGAGCTCACTTGTTCCCAATTTCCAAGGAGATGACTGGGACGATATGTGGGACCACCCTTTTCAGGTCCTAGTATCGGCCCGTGACAGGTACATTCAATTTAAGATACTTCACAGGGTATATTATACCCCAGCAAGACTAGCCAGCATCTATGGTTTGAATGGCGCCACCTGCTGGCGTTGTAACGCGACAGGGGCGGACTTCGATCATGTATTCTGGCAGTGTCCGTCCATACAGGTATTCTGGACAGGGGTCACAAAGACCATCCAGGAACTGATCCTGCTACCTGTCCCCATGACGATATCAGTATGTATGTTGGGTCTGGTGGAGGAAGTAGCACCACTTAGGGCACAAAGAACCATGATCTCTCTCACCTTATTTTATGCACGCAAAGCCATCCTTTTATGCTGGAAAAAACCTGAGGCCCCATCCTTGGCCTTCTGGAAAGGCATAGTGAATAGAGCACTACCCTTATATAAAGCCACCTACTTAAGTAGGGGGTGCCCCAAAAAATTTGAGAAGGTATGGCAGTGCTGGCTCTCTTCGGATGGTACTGTCTGAGTTACTGCATGAGTAATGGGTTGAATATTACACGAAAGAAACATACACTGCTTGAAATGACGAGACAGGCGGTATAGCTACTAGATGATTGTGTTTATTGTTTTACCTGAGCATGTACTGTAATATGATTTGAGTAGCCTGGAGGGCACGTGATTGTGTTTACATTCCTGTTATAATTGGGACATTGCACAACGGGGAGGGGGGAGGGGGGAATTTATGTGGGTTTCTGTTATGGTTGTTTATTGCTGTTTAAAAAACTGTGAATAAAAAGAATTTTCCAAAAAAAAAAAAAGATGACGGTATCTCCCTGCAGAGGGCGCTATCTGTAATTAATACCTTTGGGAGCTACTCAGGGATATGCATTAATTAGGGAAAGTCCATACTGTTTCCACTACACCCCCGGCTATCGCATACACAACTAAAGAGGGTTTCCCAGTTCAGGTACCTGGGGGTGGAAATACATCGGGATCTAGGCCAATTCATTAACCTAAATTTGACCCTGGTAATGTCCCATTTGTCCCAAAGTTGTGCGGTATGGAAGCCCCTCCTGCTCACACCAGTGGGGCATGTCAATCTTATTAAGATGACAATACTCCCAAAATTGACATACCTTTTCAGGCAGACTCCGGTGGTCAAACCTGTTTCATTTTTCAAAAAGGTTTATAGTATACTAACCAATTTCATATGGAAAGGAGCGACACCTAGGATAGCGAAGACAACCCTTCAACTCCCACTCACGCTGGGAGGACTGACCCTACCGAGCCTCATAAAATATTACTGGGCGGTAGGGATGAGCCGAACACCCCCCCCCCCCCGTTCGGCTCGCACCAGAACCCGCGAACGGACCTAAAGTCCGTGCGAGCTTTAGAACCCTATTAGTTATAATGGATGCGAATGTTCGAAATTAAAAGTGCTAATTTTAAAGGCTAATATGCATGTTAATGTCATAAAAAGTGTTTGGGGACCTGGGTCCTGCCCCAGGGGACATGTATCAATGCAAAAAGAAGTTTTAAAAACGTCCGTTTTTTCAGGAGCAGTGATTTTAATAATGCTTAAATTGAAACAATTAAAGTGTAATATTCCTTTAAATTTCGTACCTGGGGGGTGTCTATAGTATGCATGTAAAGGGGCGCATGTTTCCCGTGTTTAGAACTGTCTCTGCGCAAAGTGTAATTTTTGAAAGTAAAAAAGCTATTTAAAATCACTCGCAGCTAATGTTAATTGACGGCTCCCGTAATACAGAGAACAGTCATTCATTGAAACTCATTCTTAAAAAAAAGTCATTGAAAAAGAAAAAAAAAGAAAAAAAAAAAGCGTATGGGTCCCCCCAAATTCAATAACCAGGCCCTTCAGGTCTGGGATGGATATTAAGGGGAACCCCAGCCAAAAAAAAATGGCATAGGGTCCCCCTCAAAATACATACCAGACCCTTGAGGTCTGGTATGGATTTTAAGTGGAACCCTAGCCAAAAAAAATGGCGTGGGGTCCCCCTCAAAATCCATACCAGACCCTTATCCGAGCACGCAACCTGGCAGGCTGCAGGAAAAGAGGGGGGGACGAGAGCGGCCCCCCCTCCCGCCTGAACCGTACCAGGCCACATGCCCTCAACATTGGGAGGATGCTTTGGGGGTCTAAGACCCCTAAAGCACCTTGTCCCCATGTTGATGAGGACAAGGGCCTCTTCCCCATAACCCTGGCCATTGGTTGTGGGGGTCTGCGGGCGGGGGGCTTATCGGAATCTGGAAGCCCCCTTTAACAAGGGGACCCCCAGATCCCGGCCCCCCCCTGTGTGAAATGGTAAGGGGGTACAAGTACCCCTACCATTTCACCAAAAAAGTGGCAAAAATTGTAAAAATGACAGGAGACGGTCTTTGACAATTCCTTTATTAAAATCTTCTTTCTTCCTTCTTCATCCTTCGGTTTCTTCATCTTCTCCTTCCGTCATCTTCTTCCATCCTCTTCTTCCATTTTCTTCTTCCTCCGATCCGCTTCTTCTTGCGCTGGTCTTCTCGTCCGGCATCTTCTTCCGTCGGCGCCGGCGTCGGTGTCTTCTTGGGCCGCTCCGCGCAATGGGAGGCTCCCGCTGTGTGAGGCTCCGCTCCGTCTGACAGGTCTTTTAAAACGGAGGGCACCTGGTGACCCCGCCCCCCTCTGACATCATGGGGAAAGCCATCATGGAATTCCCCATGACGTCCCCGTGCGTCAGAGGGGGCGGGGTCACCAGGTGCCCTCCATTATAAAAGACCTGTCAGACGGAGCGGAGCCTCACACAGCGGGAGCCTCCCATTGCACGGAGCGGCCCAAGAAGAGACAGAGACACCGACACTGACGCCGACACCGACGGAAGAAGATGCCGGACGAGAAGGACGAGAAGACCAGCGCAAGAAGAAGCGGATTGGAGGAAGAAGAAAATGGAAGAAGATGACGGAAGGAGAAGATGAAGAAACCGAAGGATGAAGAAAGAAGAAAGAAGATTTTAATAAAGGAATTGTCAAAGACTGTCTCCTGTCATTTTTACCATTTTTGCCACTTTTTTGGTGAAATGGTAGGGGTACTTTTGTACCCCCTTACCATTTCACACGGGGGGGCGGGATCTGGGGGTCCCCTTGTTAAAGGGGGCTTCCAGATTCCGATAAGCCCCCCGCCCGCAGACCCCCACAACCACCGGGCACGGTTGTGGGGAAGAGGCCCTTGTCCTCATCAACATGGGGACAAGGTGCTTTGGGGGTCTTAGACCCCCAAAGCATCCTCCCAATGTTGAGGGCATGTGGCCTGGTACGGTTCAGGCGGGAGGGGGGGCGCTCTCGTCCCCCCTCTTTTCCTACGGCCTGCCAGGTTGCGTGCTCGGATAAGGGTCTGGTATGGATTTTGAGGGGGACCCTACGCCATTTTTTTGGCTAGGGTACCCCTTAAAATCCATACCAGACCTCAAGGGTCTGGTATGGATTTTGAGGGGGACCCTACGCCATTTTTTTTTTTTGGCTGGGGTTCCCCTTAATATCCATCCCAGACCTGAAGGGCCTGGTTATTGAATTTGGGGGGACCCCTACGCTTTTTTTTTTTTTTTTTATCAATGAATGACAGTTCTCTGTGTTACAGGAGCCATCAATTCATTAGCCGCGAGTGCTTTTAAATAGCTTTTTTCCTGCAAAAATGACACTTTTTTGCAGGGAAAGTTCTAAGCACAGGAAACCTGCCCCCCTTCACAGGCCACCTATAGACACCCCCCAGATGTGATACTGCAATGCTGTTCTAACAGCACGCACACACATATCCCCAGAAATAGAGCACATATTGTCAGCAGCACACTGACACTGACTGAAACAGAATATGCGAGGCCGCCACTTATACCGTGGGGCGTGTACTTATGGCTCTCCTCGCTGCCGGCACTGTGATTGGCCAAGCATGCGGGGTCACAGTGCATGCTTGGCCAATCATCAGCCAGCATTGCACTGCGCGGGCCGCAATGCATTGCGGGGCCGCTCGCATCACACGAATTTGATGCGAGCGGCCCTAATAGTTCTGGGCTCGCCGAGCGAGCGAAGGCCCGATGCTCGATTCGAACATGGGTTCGAATCGAACACCGGGCCCATCCCTACTGGGCGGCAGTACTGGTTACCGTTAAGTGGTGGCTGGCCAAACTCCCAGCCAACCCTGCGTCTGCACTGGAGGCTGCATTGCTGGGTTCCCACATGGAACTTAGGAACCTGGTGTATAGGGGCCCTAAATCCAACACAGGGGTGTCCCCACCCATGAGAACTACACTCAGAGTGTGGGACAAGGTCCACTCACTGGTGCAGGGACCGGATACGTGGTCTCCTTACACTCCACTTTGGGGTAACCCCCATTTGCCCCATTTTCATTCTATTCCTGACCCGGTTATATGGGCCAGACATGGGATTACACAGTTGGGAGACGTGGTAATCGGGGGGCACCTAACCTCCTTTGATAACCTGAAGAGGGACAAAGGCCTACCAAATCACATGTTCTTTAGATTCCTCCAGGTACGCCATGCATACCAATCTCAATTTCCTCGGGTGATTGTGCTACAGATGTCAGACCTGGAGTACACTTTGAGGTCTGTGGACAAAGGGGGCACACTCTCTACACTTTACAATATGCTGGCTGTACTGGACACATCTAAAGTAACACAGCTATACAACAGTTGGCAGGCGGATATTCCAGACCTGGCCGATGATGAATGGGAGGAGGGCATTCAGCAGTATTTGCCGTTGATGATTTCTGCTAGAGATAGATTCACACAATTGAAATTTTTGCACCGTACCCAATATTCCACAGTTCGCTTGGCAAGAATATATCCTGGTCGCTCAGCAGTGTGCCCCAGGTGCGGTCAAGATGACGCAGGCTTCTTTCATGTCGTCTGGTCCTGTCCCCGAATAGAGGAATTCTGGAGGGAGGTACTGGCAGAAATTAACTCTATAGGGAAAAATAGGGTCCCCTACAGCCCCATTCCCCTTCTCTTGGGGGTCTGTGATTTCCTTGAAGCTCCCCAAAGGAGAAAGGCTTTTTGTTTTTTATGCAACCTTTTACGCCAGGAAAGCCATTCTTTTACATTGGAACCAAACTCAACCCCCCACTAAGCAGCTTTGGATGACATTAATCAATGACGCCTTGCCTCTCTATAAGCTAACCTACCTGGGTAGGAATTTTCCGAATAAATTTGATAAAATTTGGGCCCCTTGGGTATCGGCACGTCACTTGACTCTAGACCAGGAACTGGTTCATCCCCTCTAACCCACACCTGACTGGCATCATATACCGTATACCGTAAGCTCACCCTGCTTTCCGGAAGGAAACGGTCGGCAGCCGGTAGCGAGCGGATGGGCCTAGCCTGTCCCCCCCCCCTTTTGGGTTTCGCACTATCAGTCATCCTCTGGATTGCTATAAAATGGAAAAATTCTTTAATGAATGTAATGTCAATCTAATCACTTGAGTACATGTACAATTGTTTTATGCTTATGTCTGAAAAATGTTTGTATTATGTTTAATACTCTGTTGGTCTGTTAAAAAATAAATAAACTTTATGTTAAAAAAAAAAAAAAAAAAATTCTCATTTTAAATGCTAAAAAACAGCAATGCATTTATCTGTACCTTAAGACCTATGCACTAACTTCCCTTTCAGGTGGACAAAGCCTAAACCTTTTGGAACTTTTCCCACCTGAATGAAAATAAAAACAAAGAAAAAAATATTGGTATTTATTGGTTATTGATTTTTATTTTAGGTATATTTATTTGTCACATTTGTTGGAATCATGTATTTATATTTTGACGTAGTAGGGATGTTTTGGGGATTTTTTTTCTCTCCCTAAGTTCCTTGCTGGATTTAGCTTGTTTGCACACTTTGCACTTAGCACTTTAGGCCTTTTAGGTGGAATATTGATTTTAGCGCAACACTGCTATTTTAACTTCTAATTATCCTGGTGACTGACCACATTTAAGTGTTTGCAGCTGTTTTCCTTTAGGAACATTCCACTTAGTATCCATTTTTGTGCTTTAGTATTTTTGTTTTAAAGAAAAAAATACAATAACTTTAGTGGCTAGAATGGCTTCCTACCAACTCTTGTCTTAAACAAAATAGAGCTTCTTAGCCCCAATCACGTGTTTACACAGGCGTCATGCCTCCAATAGCACCCCTTTGTCCAGCGTCCTTAACACACAAACTTAAAGGGACATTTTTTTCCCCCTATTTTAATAAGTAGCTTTGGGGGGGGGGGGGGGGGGTTATGGGTGGACACCAGAATCCTTAACATTGTGAGTGTAATTCTTTCATCTTTACAGTAAATTTACTGCTCGTATATCAAGAAAAATATCAAGAAAAAAAATGTTGCTCATCTTTCAAAACACTCGTATACCACGTTACTCATAAATCAAGGTATTACTGTACCACATGTGTGAGACTTTTTTACAGCCTGGCCACATAGAGAGGCCCAACATGCAGGGAGCACCATCAGGCGTTCTAGGAGCATAAATTACACATCTAATTTCATTCCTACCTATTACACTTTTAAAGGTCCTGGAGCACCAGCACAGTGGAATTACCCACTGTGGAAAGAAAACACCCCAAAGCATATGTTATGAGGCATGGGTTACAGATACTCTGATGAGCTGCAGATAGGTACTCGGGTAATCTAATGGACTGGAAACAGGTACTCGGGTACTCTGATGGGCTGCAGGAGGGAGGGAATGTTCCTGTCAGCGTCATTTTACAATGCGCTAGTAGGGAAGTGGTTAAAATCCATACCAGACCCAAAGGGTCCCCCCCCACGCCCTTTTTTCCCAATTATTTTTTATTTACTTGAAAAATGTACTTTCTTTTTTTACAACTATTTTGCAAAATGTAGCTCTCAGTGGGGAAGCCTTAACAACCTATTGACTGTGTGCGCTCAGCGGGCGAACATCCTACTAAGTTCAGAGAAAGTTTGGGGGTTTGGCGAATACCTGAATGGATGACGTTCAGGCCAAACTTATGCTCGACCCAAACCGTTTGGCCATCCCTAGCAGTGGCGGCTGGTGCTCAAAATTTTTGAGGAGCCCATCAAATGCAGCCACTGTGCCATCGAATGCAGCCGCTGTGCCCATCGAATGTAGCCACAGTGCCCATCAAATGTAGCCACTGTGCCAATCAATTGCAGCCACTGTGCCCATCAAATGCCGCCACTTTGCCCATCAAATGCTGCCACTGTGCCCATCAAATGCTGCCACTGTGCCCATCAAATGCTGCCAAAAGTATACCACTGCTGTGCTGATGCAGAAGGAATAACACCTGCTACACAGAAGGGGGAGTACTAATAATGGAGAAACAGAACCTGATACTGCAAAAAAAATAATTATTCATGAAAAAAAAATGGTATCAGTGGTGACACAGAAGTGTTGTACACACCAACACTCCAGTAGCACCACAACACTGTATTATTCACACTACACTACACTGTGTTATACACACTGCACTACACTGCTACCTGCCTAATCTCCACTAATACACACTATACAAGGCTGCCGTGTAAGCAGCCTTATATAGTGTGGGGCATGGACTTAGCTCAACTTTGGCAACGCTGCAGTGGCTGCACATGCAGCAGAGGGCAGTCAAAGAGTACCTGTGTGAGTATAGCACAAGGATAGGCTTAGGGCACCTCTGCTTTTTTCCCTCACGTCAATGGCTGCTGATAAAGGATGCATGCACTGTGCTGTCACCATTTGAGGAGGTGACAATGATGGTGAGCAGTGACAATGGATGCATTAGTGACACAATCCCTGTTGTGTTCCTGCTGGAGCAGACTCTGCATGGCATTATGGACAGGGCACTCGAGGCTGAGCAGCTGGAGGAAGAGGAGGACTTCTTTTTATCTCAAGGCCCGCTTTATGGAGACACCATTCTTGCAATGCCTCAGAACACAGAAGAGGAGAGGGAGGAGGTGGAGGAGGAGGATTCTGCCAGTTTTGGAGGCATTGAAGCAGAGTAAGACATACCTTAAAAGATGGTTTCCCATCCCCAGAACCTTAGGAGTAGTACGTGGCGGGGAGGAGGCAGTTCCAGATACTGTAATCCTCAGCGACCCCAAGGACTCGGCTTGCCATGCCTTCACAAACTTGCGGTGCATGGGCTCCCTTATTCTTCAAAGCCTGCGAAAGGACCTGAGAAATCGTGGCATCAAAAATAACGATCATTTTTGATTGGCAACCTTTCTTGACCACTGTTACAAGGGGAAAGTCTTGGAACTCATCCTTGCAGAGGGAGCAAAGAATGAAATACATTGAGAACACATTAAAGAGAAGTTTATGTAATGCCTTTCCAGACTCTGGTAGGTTACAGTCTCATGGAAAAGCTAGTTTTGAGGCTTCTGTTGGTCAAAGGAGGAGCTGTGGAGAAAGGGGTCACCTCAGTGATGCATTTTAAAAGTTTTTAGTCCTCAGCACCCAGGGCTGCCATCTTCAACCTCCCATTGGCAGTGTCTGCATCAAATGGTGGAAGATTATCTAGGGGCAAAAACAAACATGAAGAGCTTTCCAGTAGACGATCCAATGGGTTTCTGGGTCATGAGAATAAGCCATTGGCCAGAACTTGCTCAGTATGCAATGGAGCTGCTGGGCTGCCATGCATCCAGCGTGCTTTCCAAACACGCATTCAGTGCTGCCAGAGGTTTTGTGACAAATATAAACACTTCTGTCCACAGACTCCATTGACCGACTGACATTTATCAAAATAAATTAGTCCTGGATTAGCAGCAGCTATCAAGCCCCTGATGCCGTTGTCGCTGATTAAGTGTTATTGGGATCTTAAATCTCTGCAAGACTGTCTAGGCTGCCAAGTTTTTTGGGTCAGGGATGATCCTAGGCGGGTGCGCAGGGTGCAGTGCACACAGCGCTTTCTTTTGGTGGTATTTAATCACCATGTGAAAATAAAAATAAGTGCAGCGCATCTAAAAAATAAATGGACAGGGCACTCGAGGCTGAGCAGCTGGAGGAAGAGGAGGACTTCCTTTCATCTCAAGGCCCGCTTTATGGAGACACCATTCTTGCAATGCCTCAGAACACACAAGAGGAGAGGGAGGAGGTGGAGGAGGAGGATTCTGCCAGTTTTGGAGGCATTGAAGCAGAGTAAGACATACCTTAAAAGATGGTTTCCCATCCCCAGAACCTTGGGAGTAGTACGTGGCGGAGAGGAGACAGTTCCAGATACTGTAATCCTCAGTGATAGACAGCGAGTGACTGATAGACTCCTCCCCCGGGGAGTCTATCAGTCACTGTCTATCACTATCTCCAGCGGCTTCGTTCCGCAATCTCTCTACATTGCTGAAGTGCGGGATTTTTTAAACATCAATTGTTCCCCGTTTGCATCTTTGAGCTGTGTTTTTTTATGCATATGTCCATAAGGTTTTGTTTTTTGCAGTTGTACATATTGAGTGTACCTACAGCATTGCCTTAATCTTTTGTCAACTGCATAACTTATGTTATTTGCAGACACAACCATTTACCTTTTTTATTAAGGTTGTATTTTAAACTTCAGTTTTAAATAAATCGTATACCAACAGTCTACACTTAGAGTGTCCCCCCCTTCTTTTCCATTATTTTATGCTGGGAGATCTTTTTTGCCTGGATCTACATTGCTTAGCATTGGGCTGTCCACCACATGAGGAGATCATCTGCCGGAGATCTGTCCAGTTGATTGGCCGTTTTCCCTAATTGGAGTCAGCTTCCCTTGGAATCTCACCCTCCACTGAGTCTATGCATATGTGCATAGAACATTTGGTAAGAGTCTCCATTTACCTTCGGTTGAGGATCTCACCTTTAGAATTTATTTTGATTATCTACAGTCACCAGGGTGTCTTATCTACAATCAGTTATTCACTCTCACTGTTTCATCTTGAACTCACAAGATATGAACTTTTGTAACCATATTTGATTATTTTCTATTATGTGTATTGTGTTTCACATTTATATCATAATTTTATGATATCCAATTATTATTGTATAATTTTTAATTTTTTAGATGCGCTGCACTTATTTTTATTTTCACATTGTTATTTGAAGGATTCGTGATTGGCCTTTTTGGTGTTCAGCTTGCACTTTCACTTATTTTATTTATTTGTTTTTTGTTGGTTTGCGCTGATTGTTCCATTCTATTGGTATTTAATCACCACTGTGTTTTTTTCTTTTATTTACAAAAAATAAATAAAAAATTCAAAAAAAAAAAGTGTTTCTTAGCTGCTGTCATAAAATGTTGTAAATAAGTAATTTTTCTCCAAAAGTGAGTACACCCCTAAGTGAAAATGTCCAAATTGGGCCCAATTAGCCATTTTCCCTCCCCGGTGTCACGTGACTCATTAATGTTGCAAGGTCTCAGATGTGAATGGAGAGCAGGTGTGTTAAATTTGGAGTTATCACTTTCCCTCTCTTACTGGTCACTGGAAGTTCGACATGGGACCTCATGGCAAAAAACACTCTGAGGACACTCTTTATGCTCTACATAAAGATGGCCTAGGCCAGGAGTGTAAACTTTTTTCAAAGAGGGCCAGATTTGATGAAATTAAAATGCGTTTGCCATGAATGTAGCTTTACCATTGCCATGAATGCAGACTAACCATTGCCATGAATGCAGCCTCTGAATGCAGCCTCACCATTGCCATCAGTGCAGCCTGATATATGCCCATCTGGAGCCTCAGAGGGGACAGGGAGGGGCGCGGGATGAGTGCCAACAGATTACATACAGGAGAAGCTCCTGTTTACTCGGCGGCCTCTTTAATACAAAGTCCCACCTTCTATGATAGACAGAACAGTCGTCCAATGCCAGCCCAGGAGATGGGACTTCCTATTACAGAGGCCGCTGAATAAACAGGAGATTCTCCTGTATGTAATCTTATGTCACTCGTCCCGCCCCGTCCCTGTCCCCTCCAAGAAACGATAAATACGAATCCCAGAGCGCCGGCCCGTGTCGCTCTGGGATTCGTTGGGGGCCACAAAAGATATATATATCCAAGTTACCAGTGGGGCCGTATGAAACTGGAACATGGGCCACAATTGGCCCATGGGCCGGACTTTGGACATGCCTGACCTAGGCTATAAGAAGATTGCAAAGACCCTGAAACTGAGCTTCAGCACGGTGCCCAAGACCATACAGTGGTATAACAGGACAGGTTCCACTCAGAACAGGCCTCGCCATGGTCAACCAAAGGAGTTGAGTACACGTGCTCAGCGTCATATCCAGAGGTTGTCTTTGAGAAATAGATGTATGAATGCTGCCAACTTTGCTGCAGAGGTTGAAGGTGTGGGGTGGTCAGCCTGTCAGTGCTCAGACTATATGCCGCACTTTGCATCAAATTGGTCTGCATGGCTGTCGTCCCAGAAGGAAGCCTCTTCTAAAGATGATGCACAAGAAAGCCTGCAAACAGTTTTCTGAAGACAAGCAGACTTGGATTACTAGAACCATGTCCTGTGGTCTAATGAGACCAAAATAAATGTATTTGGTTTAGATGGTGTTAAGCGTGTGTGGCAGCAACCACGTGAGGAATACAAAGACAAGTGTGACTTAAAAAGAAAAATAATATATATCCTTACAACAGTGTGGTACTGTGGATATAACTAATATAATGTGCCACGTCCTATATAGTATTTCAAAAGAAGGGGAGAAGATTGGGACTTGGACTATAGGCATGGTACAGACAAGTGTTGATATAAAGAAAAATAATTTTTATTATTAAAAATAATTTTTACATGAATAAAGATGCATATTTTAAAATCAGTTTTAGCTTTGCCAACAATTGTTTTAGATATTCAAATGACCGCAAATAACATCAAAATAGATATGACCCTGTGGGTAGGGATAGAGACCCAACTATCAAGAGTTGAGTAGTAGAGAGATGATTTGTCCATCCACAAAGGTCGATGCAATAAGGCGATGATGTCATCAGAAACAATACAGCATACATACAGGCTCTACATGTTTCGCGTACAGTTACGCTTCATCTGGAGCTGGAAATGTGAGGGTTGGCAGCTAAATAGAGTCAAAAAGTGCACAGTAAAAAAACATGCATATAGTTATTTGAAATTTACATTTGTATAACATACAAAATACATGTATGTAGCAGTATATACATATAAAAGATTCTATCGTTCCTAGTTCCGCAACCACAGTGGATGCTGGCTGTAGTGGGCCCCCAATGGGTCTAGAGGTTGTTGCAATACAGTGGGGGCGCGCCTAATATAATAGCAAGGCATGGGTATGAATATTGAATAATAAAGATAGACTTACTCAATAGTTCCAAGGATAAAAGGATAAACAAATAATCCCCAATTGTAGGCAACACAATGGGCCTTAGTTTGCAGAGAAGTGTAGACCCCGTCTGGACAGTATAGGAGGGAGTCTGTATCCAAGTAGTGAAACCAATGACCTAATTTAAATGATATTCCAGATATAGGTAAGAGCAATTACTTTTAGCCCATCTAGTTAGATATATTATAAGATAATGTATAAACTTACTGGTAATTAGATGTTGTTAGCCTCAGAAGGTATAAGATAGAGATATTGAACGTACAATGGTAGAGCATAAGTCACAGGAATACACCATACTTGGTTGCTGAAAGGTAGTATTAGACAGACGGAACCCTCATATAAACAGGCGTATTAGCCTGTAATAGAGAAAAGAAAAGGTAGGTAATAAGCGGAACAATACAGTGCCAGTTACGGCTTAGTGTAGTCCCAAAGAGATAGAAATAACGCTTACCATGTTAGAAAAGAGGGGCCAGCATACTGGCGGCGGGTACACAGCTCTGCTAGATGTGAGGGGAGGCCGCTGAAGCACCGCACAATGGCGTGTGCTTTTAAGTGCGCGTCCCGTCTGGGTTCTGACATCCGGTGCACGCCGGAATGACGTCATCCAGACCGGCCGAAAATCACGTTGCGCATGCGCAAGATGGCGACGACACGCCTGCGTAGTAGGCATGCAAACTCCATATTGGCTGGGCAAGTGATATGCAGAGAGACCTTAGAGGGAGGTAACCCCTCTAGTGGTCACTGCAAGCTGTTCTGTCCATCAGATGGATATATTCTGATTATCTGCATTTGTGTTGTTGTAAATGACATTTAATGTTGTTACCTTTTATAGGAATCATTTGCAGAGCTTAGGCGCCATCTAGCGTCCTTTTTTGGTATTGCTTCTGTGTGTATAGTTTATTAATAAAGTTTATAACCTAGGAAGTACTTGGAAAGCAAAGTATTCTGGGTAAAGTCTCACAGGAAGAGACACATTCATCATGCTTTTCAGACTGCAAGAGGTCTTGTTTCAATCTCTTACCATCAATCCCTTATTGAACTTAAAAAAGTAAGTTTTACTGTCTCATATTGTACTGTGTATATTTGTCTTTGAAATGTATGCTAAATTTATGGGATATTGTACTTATCAAGGTTTATTCTTGTTATTTGTAGTTTCACCTAGCTTGTTCCAATAAACTGCGATCGAAGAAATATGGTATCATGTTTATGGGATAAGAATGGTTTAGCTGAATGTCCTTGAGACAGAACAGTGAAATTTTTAAGCTGACCTCTGAAGGGAAGATAAGCTGACTTCGGAAGTCTGTACAGCCCGGGGCTACACAGTACCATACAGTCAGAAGCCTTAAAGAAGCAGGCCTGTGGGAGGCAAAGCAAGCAGCCACGCTACACAGAGAAGCGCTCTGTCAAGCAGTACCGACACTAGAACGGTCTCTATACAGCAAGACAGCTTCTTCCCCGCAGCCATGTCTCACAGTAGAACATCTTCTTACAAAACACGATCACAAGCAAGCTCATCTAGGTCATCTGTCGCAAATGCAGCAGCTATCGCCCGTTCGAAAGCTGAAGCAGCAAGAGCCAGGGCCGCATTCGCAGACCAAGAGCTGCAGATGAAAAAAGAAAAGGCCCACCTTGAAGCAGAAAGGGTGAGACAGGAACAAGAGAGAGAGCAAGAAAGGGTGAGACAGGAACAAGAGAGAGAGAGAGAAAGAGCTCAGCAGGAGGCATCTCTGAAACTGCAGCAAGCTATCTTAGAAGCTAACATGGAGAAGCTGGCAGTGGAGCGAGATGCTGCCGCCGCCATTGCAGAAGCAGAAGCTCTAGAAGCAGCCATCTACGATGAGCCAAGAGCAGGTAGCAGCATACCAGGCCTAGAAGAAGAACACCAAGATTCTTCGCAACGCACGTCGGATTATGTCTACCAGCACTGTGACCCAAGCAGCATCCCACAACAAGAAATTATACATGATGTCAGGGAGTCACACCAAATCAAGCAGCAACAAGACGACCTTGGACCCCAGTGCCACAGGCAAGAAAAATCTGACAGTGTTCCAGACGTTCCAGTCCCAACCAAACCTTCTACTCCACAAGGTACTCAACCTTCATACAAACATCAAACACCTGTCTTCACTCCAAAGGTGTATGCAACGAGCCGGTACGAACTGCCAACCGCATGCAAGTTTGAGCCCAGAGAGCCTAAAGAAGAGACTTCTATCAGGTATGCCTTTACACCGCACCACAATACACCAGCAGCCTACCCCAACGCCAATCAGGCTACTGTAGACTTTGCCAAGTTCCTGGCCAAACGCGAGTTAGTTACCCAAGGACTTGCCAAATTTAGTGATCGCCCTCAACACTACAGGGCGTGGCGATCCTCTTTCCAGAGTGTTATCCAAGGTCTAGATCTATCTTGCAGACAACAGATAGAACTCCTTGTAAAGTGGCTTGGCAATGATTCTGCTGAACACGCCAAAAGGATCAGAGACATTAATATAAACCACCCTGAGATAGGCCTTACAAACATCTGGAACAGACTGGATAGATGTTATGGCTCACCAGAGGCTATAGAGAGTACACTGTTTAAAAGGATAGAAGACTTTCCAAAAATACCTAGCAGAGGTTATCAAAGACTCAGAGAATTCAGTGACCTATGTATGGAGTTACAAGTTGCTAAAGCGGAAGGTGACTTACCTGGCCTTTCTTATCTTGACTCTGCTAGAGGTATTAACTCCTTAGCTCAAAAACTTCCTTATGAGTTACACGAAAGATGGATTGCTCATGGCTGTAACTACAAACGGAAACACAATGTGCCCTTTCCACCATTTAGTGAGTTTGTGGACTTTGTAGACAGACAAGCAGGGACGAAAGATGACCCCAGCTTCATTTTTCCAGTGTCTTACATCACTTCTGCTGGCCCTAAGCAACTCAGGGCTCCAGTAGCAGTGCACAAAACTAACATTTCTTCTCACAGATTTGCAGAGTTTCAGCCAGAGGATCAAGTCAATGACCCTACGAAGTTCTGCCCTCTACATAAGATGCCACATCCTCTTCTGAAATGCAGAGCCTTCAGGACAAAGACCATCCAGGAACGCAAAGCTTTCCTCAAAGAGAACAACATCTGTTACAAGTGCTGCTCTTCGTCTACACACTTCGCCAAGGACTGTAAGGTCAGTGTCAAATGCACAGAGTGTGACAGCACAGAGCACCACACAGCTTTACACCCAAAGCCTACTCCAAGAACCTTCCCACCTGTCCATGGTGACAAGGAGCAAGGCAGGGAGACCAAAGACTCTAGTACAGATACCACAGCAATCACTTCACAGTGCACTGAAGTCTGCAAAGGAAGTACAGGTGGCAGATCTTGCTCTAAAATCTGTCTAGTGAAAGTTTACCCAAAGGGACGCAGAGACAAAGCAGTCAAGCTCTACGTCATTTTGGATGATCAGAGTAATAAGTCACTAGCCAGACCTGTGTTTTTTGACATTCTAAACCTTAAAGGCCCCAGCAGCCCCTACTCCCTTAGGACTTGTGCAGGTACAGTGGAAACGGCGGGGAGAAGAGCTGACGGCCTACAAATTGAATCTATGGATGGTAAGACATGCCTACCCTTACCGACCATAATAGAGTGCAACCAGATGCCAGACAACAGATCAGAGATCCCCACACCAGACGCAGCAGCTCACCAGACTCACTTGAAGCACATAGCACATCTCATACCAGAACTTGATGATCAGGCTCAGATAATCTTACTCCTAGGGAGAGATATCTTGCAAGTCCACAAAGTAAGGAAACTGATCAACGGTCCTAAAAGTGCGCCATATGCCCAAAAGCTGGATCTTGGGTGGGTCATTATAGGTGATGTTTGCCTGGGAGGTGCACACAAACCGGCATCTGTTAATAATCTGCTCACTAGTACCCTCGAGAATGGTCGTCCTTCTCTGTTCCAACCCTGTCAAAATCGCATCCTCATAAAGGAGCTACCGCACAACAACCCTGTACCTCTTCCTTTCCTAAGTTCCCTCTGTGACAGCAATGCCTATGACGATGACCAAAGCGACTTAGGACACTCAGTGTTCAGGAGAACAAAGGAAGACAACCAGGTAGCAATGTCCATTGAGGATAGGATCTTCCTAGAGGTTATGGAAAGCAGTATGGAGAAAGACGTGAGTAATAACTGGGTAGCACCTCTTCCCTTTAGGCCACAAAGACAACGTTTGCCTAACAACAGGGAACTAGCATATAAACGCCTCACTTCCTTAAGACACAATCTGCAAAGGAAACCAGAGATGAGAGAACATTTCTTTTCCTTCATGGGCAAAATATTCCAAAATGGCCATGCTGAGGTAGCTCCAGACCTCAAAGACTCAGAAGAATGTTGGTACTTACCCATATTTGGGGTCTATCACCCTAAGAAGCCAGGGCAGATTAGAGTGGTGTTTGATTCCAGTGCCAAGCATGAAGGTGTCTCTCTAAATGATGTCCTTCTTTCTGGCCCTGACCTCAACAACAGACTATTGGGAGTACTTCTCCGCTTCCGCAAGGATTCAGTCGCATTCATGGCAGACATACAACAAATGTTCTATTGCTTTCTTGTTAAGGAAGAACACCGAAACTTTCTGAGGTTTCTCTGGTTCAGGGACAACAACCCCTCTGGAGACATCACAGAATATCGCATGAAGGTGCACATATTTGGCAACAGCCCTTCCCCTGCAGTTGCTATATATGGCCTCAGACACTCTGCTAGAGTGGGAGAGTCAGAGTATGGGTCAGACGTCAGACAATTTGTGGACAAGGATTTCTATGTAGACGATTGCTTGAAATCACTACCCACAAATGAAGCCGCAATCAGTCTCCTCAAAAGAACTCAGGCAATGCTTGCGTGTTCCAACTTAAGGCTCCACAAGATTGCTTCCAACAGTAGAAAAGTTTTAGAAGCCTTTCCTGTCCAAGACCATTCCAACGAGTTAAAGGACTTAGATCTAGGCACAGACTCACTTCCCATGCAACGCAGCCTTGGTTTGCTTTGGGACTTAAGATCTGACACCTTCACTTTCCAAGTAAACGCAGAAGAAAAACCCTTTACCCGTAGAGGTGTCCTGTCTACCATAAACAGCCTATACGATCCTTTAGGCTTTGCAGCACCTGTCACCATCCAGGGTAAGGCACTACTCAGAGACTTAACCTGTGAGTCGCTAGATTGGGACCACCCTCTCCCCACCGACAGGAAGAACCTATGGCTAGAGTGGAAGAACTCACTAACAGCGCTATCCAATCTTAAAATTCCACGCCCATATGCACCTCTGTCATCTGCAGATGTTCAGATGCAAAGACTTTGTGTGTTTGCGGATGCTTCTGTTAAAGCAATTGCTGCTGTAGCTTACCTGAAAACCATAGACACTAAAGGACAAAGCCACATAGGGTTTGTAATGGGAAAAGCAAAACTTGCACCACTGCCTGAACACACCATACCCAGGCTGGACACTTCAAGTTTCATTAGTGCTCTTAGACGTTTCGTTGCAATCCGAGGCCCAGTGAAACTCATTCGCTCTGACAGAGGATCTAACTTTGTAGGAGCAGTAAAAGAACTGCAAATTCCTTCCAACTTGGACATCCCCAGTGTAAAAAGGTATTTGAGTAAGCAAGACTACACGTGGATCTTCAATCCACCTCACTCTTCTCACATGGGAGGTGTGTGGGAGAGGATGATAGGCATAGCCCGCAGAATTCTTGACTCTATCTTCCTACAAGTAGGAACTGCAAGGCTTACTCACGAGTGTTTAGTGACATTTATGGCAGAGGTTACAGCCATCATTAACGCCAGACCCTTAACTTCAATTTCAAGTGACTCTGAAGATCCAATGGTTCTCACACCTACCATGTTGCTCACGCAAAAGACTGGTCCTGTAGGTACTCCAGCTGGAGAGTTTTGTGAGAAGGACCTTTACAAACGTCAATGGAGACAAGTTCAAACTCTTGCCAATACCTTCTGGAGTCGGTGGAGGGAGCAATACACATCTACTCTTCAACTAAGGAGGAAGTGGCACTCAGAAAAACCTAACCTTAAACTTGGTGATGTTGTGCTCATGAGAGATTGCCAGACACTAAGGAACATGTGGCCTTTAGGTCTAGTCACCAAAGTACTGCCAAGCAAAGATAATCTTGTCCGTAAGGTCGAGGTCAAGACCTTTCAACAGAATGAGGCCAAAGTGTTCTTGAGACCAGTGACTGAACTTGTTCTGTTACTTTCTACGGAGGACTCTGTTAGTGACGTCACTTGACGTCAGGCGGGGAGTGTTCTGTCCATCAGATGGATATATTCTGATTATCTGCATTTGTGTTGTTGTAAATGACATTTAATGTTGTTACCTTTTATAGGAATCATTTGCAGAGCTTAGGCGCCATCTAGCGTCCTTTTTTGGTATTGCTTCTGTGTGTATAGTTTATTAATAAAGTTTATAACCTAGGAAGTACTTGGAAAGCAAAGTATTCTGGGTAAAGTCTCACAGGAAGAGACACATTCATCATGCTTTTCAGACTGCAAGAGGTCTTGTTTCAATCTCTTACCATCAATCCCTTATTGAACTTAAAAAAGTAAGTTTTACTGTCTCATATTGTACTGTGTATATTTGTCTTTGAAATGTATGCTAAATTTATGGGATATTGTACTTATCAAGGTTTATTCTTGTTATTTGTAGTTTCACCTAGCTTGTTCCAATAAACTGCGATCGAAGAAATATGGTATCATGTTTATGGGATAAGAATGGTTTAGCTGAATGTCCTTGAGACAGAACACAAGCGTCACACAGTTGGTTTAAGTGACGCTGGGCGGCCGCACTGTATGCATACCAAAACCCCAGAAACCAAACAGGAGCCAAGGCAGCCAGCAAGCACCATAGAGCGGAGCCAACAAGGAACGATATATTACATTACATTTTGTATCAATATATTAGAAAACATGTGTCACAGTAGTACCAAAATAGGTATTTAGTTCCTATAGTTAAATCTCCTTTTTATAGCTTTTTATATTTTTCCAAAGAAAGGAAGGAAAACAAAAGGCTATTTAATATATATACAGTCAATTCAAAATTTCATGAGTATATATTGCTAAAAGTGCAACGACATAGGACAGGCTATATTGTCTAGTATATTCAGTTTTTACAGTATCTTGCAATGGATGATGGAGCATATAGATTCAAGTTAGGACATGATTAATAATCTGGGGGATTGCAGAGGATATTCCTCATCTTATATTACCCCATGACACAAGGGAGTGCCAAGGATTGACGGTGGCATTCCACAGAATTTAAAGGAATGGTCTATAGGACTGTGCCTCGTTGATACCTGGT
Source organism: Lithobates sylvaticus (assembly GCA_028564925.1). NCBI lineage: Eukaryota > Metazoa > Chordata > Amphibia > Anura > Ranidae > Lithobates > Lithobates sylvaticus. The sequence continues at coordinate 89,063,493 of CM053037.1, forward strand.
AATCGAGTCGCATTTAAGCGCTCGATCCAGGTAGTTTCATTTCTTAGGATTAATTTATCCCATTCTCCACCCCGTGGGTCCCTCGGGATCACCGTAAGGGCGATGAAGGAGGCAACTGATGTGTCAAACCTATGATAAAGATCCAAGTGTCTACTGACTGAGGTGATCATTTTTCCTCCTGATGAATAATATACATGGTTCTTAATGCGGGAGCGAAAATGACGCATGGTTTTACCCACATAGAACGCACCGCAGGTGCATGTCATAAGATAGACTACTCCCTTGGTATCACAATCGGCAAAAAAAGTGGCATAAATATATCTCCATTAGGGAGTATGAATTTAGTACCTGGTTTTATCCACGGACAGTAGGTGCATTTCCCACAGCGGCCAATCCCATGTTTACGTAAACATTGTACTGTTCTCTGTGTATAGTGACTAGAAGTTAGTTTATCTCGCAGAGATCCTGATCTTCTGAACGTAATTAGGTTGGATTTAGTTCAACATATTTTGTGAGGATAGGGTCCTCACGGAGAAGTGGCCAGTGCTTGTTGAGAATCTCTCACAGCTCAGTATGTTGTTTGGAGTGTAAAGATAGGCAACCGTATTGCGGTTGTCTCAACCCCGCGCCTGGACTGTGAGTATACAGTTGCAAAACTAATTTAATAGTTGTGACAATAAAACTAAAAATATAAAAAATATAACAGTTAATAATTTGTTAAATTTGTTACAATTGAGCTGCTCCCTTAAAAATCCTTAGATTTCATTGATGGTGTGGTTATAGAAAATTTGGGGCGCTGCTATCACTAAAAAGTACGTAAAAAAATAAAAGTTTAATAAAAAATAAGTTTCTGGTTAAGTAGATCTCTAGTGTGAATGAACAGATGCCTATATTTTGGTGTAGATGTCCCTACTTGGGGCAACCATAAAGATGATATAATGTAAATTAATACCAATCTAGTGTGTCGTGGTGGTATAGTAAATTGCAAACCTAAGCAATCCAAACAACCACTGAAAAATTAACAATACAAGTGCTCCTATAAGGACGGACGGACCGTCCACTGTGTATGTGTTACTTCCAAAACAATATATATAATTGCAGAAAAAACAACTAGCATTGCCTAAAGACTAAATAATAATACTACATTGGTGTGCTGAAAATATGTGCTAAAGTTATAAACACCGTGATAATGAACTTTACAATACTGAATATTGCCATAAAAATAATAATAATAATAATAATAATAAATCCTTGTAATCTTGCACAATAAAAATCAATATAAATAAGTGAATCCTTATGTCACATATACTTCACAAAATATGACAATATGACAGCCACTGTGAATGTGATACTAAATAGCAAAATAAAACCTTATAGTCCCAAAAATAATCAGACTCCTCTCTAATAAGGTCTGATGTGCACAACTGAAACAATAAGTGAAGACAAATGGAAGAAAAAGTTCATATATCAATTATTTTTTGGATGGTTTAACGGTTGGATTTCCTTTTATCATAAGCAGTGTAGGTCCCTTAACCACATTGATTTTCTTCCTTCACCCAAAACGTGATCAAACAGATAAAAGCTGGCCGCTTACCAAAGGTTGTTGATTGCTTTAATTAAAAAACAATCAGAAGCGCTTGTTACAGGACTCTGCCTGTTATCAGGTAACACCAAAAAACTTTTTAGGCAAATCTTCCTCCGCACAGATCAATTGAGGTCACAAAGATGGATGACATGTATAGAATCAGAGAAGAACACTTCATAGCGTAATCTTGCTTTTATTTAAAAATGGAATCAGAACAAACATTAGCCAAATGGCCACTTACATTTACCGGTGCCCGCCCGGCACTGGGGCTGCTCGCCTTGGCAATCAAGTGATGTAGTCTAAAAAAACTCTCTCCCCATGTGGGTCTCCGCTGTGGATCGGCGTGCGTTCCACCTGCTAATGCCGACAACCAAACAGACCGGAACCTCAGGGATGCTTAGCGCTTGGTTAGTGATCAGGTACCGCCTCCGACGCACGTTTCGTGATGTCACGTCTTCAGGGTGGCGTACCTGATCACCATATTAACCATGTATATATATCGTTTCCCATTAGCAGTGGCGCCAATGGCAAACTAGGTTTATGCGCAGCCTCAGTGCCAACTAGGCTACCAATTGCGGACCTGCCGCTGATAGTATACATACATCAATTTATGCAAGAAAAAATATTGAAAACCTTTATTAAAAAACCTTTATTAAAAATACTATGCCAATATTTATGGACTGGATTTTTTCTTTACTAAAGTATCTTAAAATGAAAATTTCAAAGTCTGTTACTAAGTAGATAATTATTTTTATTTTTAATTGACTTAAAAGTAAGACAGCATTTTTGGGGCCTTTTTTAATACTCCACCTTTAGTTCTTTTAGTTTTTTTCCCCTTAAATTTTGCTTGATCTATTGGAGAGGGTTACCATTATTTTATTTGATTATATTGGCATCCATGCAACCCGCATTGGATGTCACACAAAACCAAACCCGGAGTGGCAGAGATATCTGCCATAATCATGAAAATCCACTAGATGTCTCCCATTTTGAAGTCTACCTATATCTATTTGAATATTGGGGAATGAATTTTCGTTTTATTTTTGTAATACCCCTTAATTTAGATAACATTGTTTACCTTAACCCTTCACATTGTTGGATTAAGCCAGGTAAGATGCTCCTCTCAAAACATTCTATCTATATGGGGATACACGGTACATTATGGTCACCCTACATGATAGGTCATGAACCATAAAAGGAGGAGGGAAGAGGGGGACTTCTATACTCGCCGAGAGTCATTAGTCTAATATGTTTAATCATTTGTCAGGAAACAATTCAAATCTATTTCGATGTTCATACCAAGTGGCTGCATAGTATTTAATTTATACAACCACTTGGTTTCATTTTGAGAAATCCCTTTTTTCATATCTGTTCCCCTCCAATGTCTTGAGATCTTGGCGATCCCATAAAAACGGCACTGGCTAGGGTCACTGTTGTGGTATTTCTCGAAGTGTCTCGACACACTATGGTTGGGGAATTTTTTCTTTATATTTGCTAAATGCTCATTTATTCTAGTTTTTAGTTGTCTGGTGGTGCGTCCAACGTATTGCATTGGGCATGGGCATTCAAGCACATACGTTACATGGTCCGAATAGCATGTAATTAGGGGCTTGATTTTATGTGTGTTTTTGGTTACACAAGATTGAAAATGAGAGATCTTTTTTTGGGTCCCTGGTTGTCTTGTAAGGCGGCATGCTTTACATCTGGTACAGTAATGAAAGCCAGATCCCTCCAGAAAGGTGGTCACCTTCCTGGGGGGGTCTGGCACATTGGGGGCTATTTTATTTCGTAATCCTGGGGCTCGTCTGTAAATGAATTTTGGTTGTTGTGTAATGGTGTTTCTATGTCTACTATCTTTATACACTAACATCAGACATTCGGATGCATTAATAGCAATACAATGGGCACTAACTAAGCATTCCAGTCTAAAGAAAGCCCAAATTAAGCATCTAGTTAGGGGCCTGAGTATAACAATGAGTAACAACTATTTCTGGGCTAACAATGATTATTATAATCAAGTAGGGGGTGTTGCTATGGGGGCACGTTATGCCCCAAGTGTGGCCAACATCGTCCTCAACAAATGGGAATCTGAAACTATTTTTAGCCAACGTAATAAGTCGCTTATGTTCTATAAAAGGTACATAGACGATATAATTCTTTTTTGGAAAGGAAATGCAGATGAGTTTACCAACTATCTAATAGGTATGAACAGCAACGCATATGGCTTGAGTTTTACCACTGAACATATGGGCAAAGAAGTTAATTACTTAGATCTGACCATAACTATAAAAGAAGAGCAGTTCATCACTAAAACGTTCTTCAAAAGTACCGATCGCAATGGGTATGTGCCCACAAGCAGCTGCCACCATCCACGGTGGTTAGGAGCCATACCCAAAGGCCAATATATGCGCTTGAAACGCAATTGTGCGTCCACAAGCGACTTTCAAGAACAAGCAAAAGTACTAACAGCAAGGTTCATTGAGAAGGGATACAACCCAAGCACTCTCAATAAGACTTTCCTGCAGGTATTAGAACTCGACAGGAACTCCTTGCTAATAAATAAAACCAAACCTGAATATAGTGGTTCCCTAGCCTTTATTACAGGCTATAATAGACAGTTCAGACAGATAGAAGCAATTTTCAAAAAGCATTGGCCCATTTTGTTACAAGATAGAGACCTAGAGTCCACCATTACACAACAACCAAAATTCATTTACAGACGAGCCCCAGGATTACGAAATAAAATAGCCCCCAATGTGCCAGACCCCCCCAGGAAGGTGACCACCTTTCTGGAGGGATCTGGCTTTCATTACTGTACCAGATGTAAAGCATGCCGCCTTACAAGACAACCAGGGACCCAAAAAAAGATCTCTCATTTTCAATCTTGTGTAACCAAAAACACACATAAAATCAAGCCCCTAATTACATGCTATTCGGACCATGTAACGTATGTGCTTGAATGCCCATGCCCAATGCAATACGTTGGACGCACCACCAGACAACTAAAAACTAGAATAAATGAGCATTTAGCAAATATAAAGAAAAAATTCCCCAACCATAGTGTGTCGAGACACTTCGAGAAATACCACAACAGTGACCCTAGCCAGTGCCGTTTTTATGGGATCGACAAGATCTCAAGACATTGGAGAGGAACAGATATGAAAAAAGGGATTTCTCAAAATGAAACCAAGTGGTTGTATAAATTAAATACTATGCAGCCACTTGGTATGAACATCGAAATAGATTTGAATTGTTTCCTGACAAATGATTAAACATATTAGACTAATGACTCTCGGCGAGTATAGAAGTCCCCCTCTTCCCTCCTCCTTTTATGGTTCATGACCTATCATGTAGGGTGACCATAATGTACCGTGTATCCCCATATAGATAGAATGTTTTGAGAGGAGCATCTTACCTGGCTTAATCCAACAATGTGAAGGGTTAAGGTAAACAATGTTATCTAAATTAAGGGGTATTACAAAAATAAAATGAAAATTCATTCCCCAATATTCAAATAGATATAGGTAGACTTCAAAATGGGAGACATCTAGTGGATTTTCATGATTATGGCAGATATCTCTGCCACTCCGGGTTTGGTTTTGTGTGACATCCAATGCGGGTTGCATGGATGCCAATATAATCAAATAAAATAATGGTAACCCTCTCCAATAGATCAAGCTAAATTTAAGGGGAAAAAAACTAAAAGAACTAAAGGTGGAGTATTAAAAAAGGCCCCAAAAATGCTGTCTTACTTTTAAGTCAATTAAAAATAAAAATAATTATCTACTTAGTAACAGACTTTGAAATTTTAATTTTAAGATACTTTAGTAAAGAAAAAATCCAGTCCATAAATATTGGCATAGTATTTTTAATAAAGGTTTTTTAATAAAGGTTTTTAATATTTTTTCTTGCATAAATTGATGTATGTATACTATCAGCGGCAGGTCCGCAATTGGTAGCCTAGTTGGCACTGAGGCTGCGCATAAACCTAGTTTGCCATTGGCGCCACTGCTAATGGGAAACGATATATATACATGGTTAATATGGTGATCAGGTACGCCACCCTGAAGACGTGACATCACGAAACGTGCGTCGGAGGCGGTACCTGATCACTAACCAAGCGCTAAGCATCCCTGAGGTTCCGGTCTGTTTGGTTGTCGGCATTAGCAGGTGGAACGCACGCCGATCCACAGCGGAGACCCACATGGGGAGAGAGTTTTTTTAGACTACATCACTTGATTGCCAAGGCGAGCAGCCCCAGTGCCGGGCGGGCACCGGTAAATGTAAGTGGCCATTTGGCTAATGTTTGTTCTGATTCCATTTTTAAATAAAAGCAAGATTACGCTATGAAGTGTTCTTCTCTGATTCTATACATGTCATCCATCTTTGTGACCTCAATTGATCTGTGCGGAGGAAGATTTGCCTAAAAAGTTTTTTGGTGTTACCTGATAACAGGCAGAGTCCTGTAACAAGCGCTTCTGATTGTTTTTTAATTAAAGCAATCAACAACCTTTGGTAAGCGGCCAGCTTTTATCTGTTTGATCACGTTTTGGGTGAAGGAAGAAAATCAATGTGGTTAAGGGACCTACACTGCTTATGATAAAAGGAAATCCAACCGTTAAACCATCCAAAAAATAATTGATATATGAACTTTTTCTTCCATTTGTCTTCACTTATTGTTTCAGTTGTGCACATCAGACCTTATTAGAGAGGAGTCTGATTATTTTTGGGACTATAAGGTTTTATTTTGCTATTTAGTATCACATTCACAGTGGCTGTCATATTGTCATATTTTGTGAAGTATATGTGACATAAGGATTCACTTATTTATATTGATTTTTATTGTGCAAGATTACAAGGATTTATTATTATTATTATTATTATTTTTATGGCAATATTCAGTATTGTAAAGTTCATTATCACGGTGTTTATAACTTTAGCACATATTTTCAGCACACCAATGTAGTATTATTATTTAGTCTTTAGGCAATGCTAGTTGTTTTTTCTGCAATTATATATATTGTTTTGGAAGTAACACATACACAGTGGACGGTCCGTCCGTCCTTATAGGAGCACTTGTATTGTTAATTTTTCAGTGGTTGTTTGGATTGCTTAGGTTTGCAATTTACTATACCACCACGACACACTAGATTGGTATTAATTTAGATTATATCATCTTTACGGTTGCCCCAAAATATAGGCATCTGTTCATTCACACTAGAGATCTACTTAACCAGAAACTTATTTTTTACTAAACTTTTATTTTTTTACATGTTGTTTGGAGTATCTAGTGATGTATCGTACAGTTTCATTGGTCTTTTTAGCTTTAGTTTTATAGATCAAGGAATTGCGCGATTGTCTCAAGGCTTTATTGTACGATTTACGTAATAGTGATTTACTGTATCCCCTAGTTTTTAGATGGTCTCGAAAGGCAGTTTGCTTGGGCTTTAAACTCCTCGGTATGTGTGCAATTGCTTCTCAATCTGAGGTATTGCGCATAAGGTATGCTGCGAATTAGATTTTCTGGATGAGCACTGTTGGCCTGTATTAATGTGTTTCCTGCAGTCTCTTTTCTGTAGAGTGTGGATGCTAAGCATCCAGTTGTATCTTGGAAAATGGTAAGATCCAAGAAGGTAATTTTGCTAGGGTTTACCGAATACGTAAATTTAAGATTAAACTGGTTCTGATTGATGGCGACCATAAACGCTGTAAGCATATCAAGGGATCCAGTCCATATCATAAAGATATCATTGATGTAACGTAGCCAGCATAATATCTGGCCAGTGTACATCGTTAAAGCGTCATCTGAAAAAATAGTGCGTTCCCACCCCCCCCCCCCCCCAGGTACAGATTGGCGTAGGCAGGGGCACAGCAAGTGCCCATGGCTACGCCCTGTACCTGGAGGTAGTGGGACTCCTTAAATGTGAAGCAGTTTCTAGTTAGAATGAATTGTAGTAAGTCGAGAATAAATTCACAATATTCCCATCGATGATGGTCTTGTTCACGTAGGAAGGTCCGTGCTGTCCTGATGCCCTGCTCGTGAGGGATGCTCGAGTACAAAGCCTCAACATCTATAGTCACGAGCAGGGCATCAGGAGGCAGGACCATACCTTCGATTTGCTTAAGAAGATCAAGAGTGTCCCTAATATGGGAAGGAAGTGCTAACACATGTGGCATTAGAACTGAGTCGACCAGGCGACTAGCATTCTCCGTGAGGGCCCCTATGCCAGACACAATGGGTCTGCCAGGTGGTAAAGAGGAATGTTTATGAATTTTTGGTAATACATAAAACGTTGCCAATCTTGGGTTGGGAACGTTTAAGTATTTGAAGGTGTCAGTATCAATTAGGCCTTTCTGGTGGGCAGAGCCAATGATCAAGGCAAACTCATTTTTAAAGGAATCTATCCTGGCCACACTAATTAGTGCGTACCATTGTCTATTTTTTTAAATATTTAGAGCCATAGTTTCATAGATGGATTTCGTCATTAAGACAATGTTTCCGCCTTTGTCGGCTGGTTTTATTTCTAAATCAGGATGTTTTTGTAGACGTTGAATAGCCGGAAATTGAAGAGCAGTAAGATTATTGGGTTTGGATGAAATAGTGAGTAGCCTTAGATCATTAACTGTGCCCATCAGAAAGGCCCAGATATTGGGATTAGTCATTAGATCCGGGAAGCGTTGGGATTTTAGCTTGAATCTGGGAGCTGCCATAGCAGCTCCAGATTCATCAAGGTTCGACACATCAGTTGCCTCGGTATTGGGGTCACTTTCATCTAACAATAGTATCAGGTCTCTGAGGGCTCTGAAGTCCTCCATAGTGTAGTTTTTAATCTGTTCAGAGATTTGTTTATCTTGTAGGTATCTTTTACGATCACTATCAAACATGAATTTATATGTTAGATTACGCGAAAAGAGGTACAGGTCTTTTATGGCTTCATATTTATCAATATCCATGGAGGGGCAAAAACTGAGTCCCAGACATAGAACATCCAGTTCATCATTGGAAAAAGTATAGGGGGTAAGGTTAATGACTTCATGATTCGATCTCATGTTGTCAGGGTAGGATTGAGTACCTGCTGAAAATTTCCAGCAGTATTAATTTGGGCAACATGTGCGTCCAGGGTGCTTTGTCTTGTGAATGTTTGAGATTGTACAAGTGTATGTATAGAATTAGTGGTATTAGAAGAAGAAGGTAAAGATGCATTATTACCAGTGATGTTAGAGGGTGCATGATTAGAGCGGTTGGGTATCTCCACACCAGAGGGGATATGTGCTAGTGAAGATTGGGATGGATTTTGAGTATTAAGTAGTTGAATAGCATGAATGGCCGTAGCTCCTAAGTATTTGCCTTGTGATTGGCCACCTATGCCCTGTGGCTGGAGGTTATCTTGTATAGGTTTATGTAAGATCAATGTAGTATCAACTGTTGGGGGATGTCTTTTGTGAGGTGTTCGGGGCCCCCCACCGCCAAGATCTCGCTTACGTGTACCCGGATGGACATGTTACATGCTTTGATTACCCCTTCTCTGGGAAAAACCTGGAAAGGGGAATAAAGCAGAGTCAGATTCAGTATCTTCATCAGTAGTAGATTGTACATTACTGTTATTTTTAGGCATACGGTAATTATTTCTGGGGTTTCTAGTCTGGGACACAGATTGCCAACGATAGGCATAACCTTCCATGAAGGCGAGCCTGTCTTTAGAAAGTTTGTTTTGTTTTTTGTAGATGATATCTTTAGTGATTCTAGTAACAAAATCCTTTATATCCTGCCATCGTTTGGTATATAGAGCATGATTTTTTATACTTCAATTCGTTGACTGCAAACGGAGGATATCCTGATCTAGCACCACTAGTTCCGATTGGTATTGGGTAACCAGGAGTTTCATTAAATTGGTGCTACAAGTAGTCAGGATGTTTTCCCATGCAGTTTTGAATTCCATAGTGGCATTTTGAAAGGTGGGATACACCTGCACTCTTAAACCTAGAGGGCTAATATTTTCTCTGACATATTTACTAAGGAATTCAATATGCCAATAGAGATTGGATTTCTTTTTAAGTAAACGTTTCATTTTAGCCATAAATTGATTTATACCTATCTCTTGTTCAGGGTCCACATTGCAATTTGTCTGTATTTCAGACATATAGCCTGTCCATGCGGTGCCTATAAAGTCCATAATAGCAATTCTAATCAGGAAAAATAAGTATTTATATAAATGAACTAAATAAATAATAATACCAGATATTAATCTGTAGGGTTGCATGAGTAGGAATATGAAGATAACCACAAATATGGACAAACAAAGACCATATAGGTGTTGCCCAGGTGCTTCCACCTATTAATGAGACTTAAAAAGAAAAAGAATATATATCCTTACAACAGTGTGGTACTGTGGATATAACTAATATAATGTGCCACGTCCTATATAGTATTTTAAAAGAAGGGGAGAAGATTGGAACTTGGACTTTATAGGCACGGTACAGACAAGTGTTGATATAAAGAAAAATAATTTTTATTATTAAAAATAATTTTTACATGAATAAAGATGCATATTTTAAAATCAGTTTTAGCTTTGCCAACAATTGTTTTAGATATTCAAATGACCGCAAATAACATCAAAATAGATATGACCCTGTGGGTAGGGATAGAGACCCAACTATCAAGAGTTGAGTAGTAGAGAGATGATTTGTCCATCCACAAAGGTCGATGCAATAAGGCGATGATGTCATCAGAAACAATACAGCATACATACAGGCTCTACATGTTTCGCGTACAGTTACGCTTCATCTGGAGCTGGAAATGTGAGGGTTGGCAGCTAAATAGAGTCAAAAAGTGCACAGTAAATAAACATACATATAGTTATTTGAAATTTACATTTGTATAACATACAAAATACATGTATGTAGCAGTATATAAACAATCCAATTAGGAACTACTGGTACATGACCAGTAGGTAAAATAATATGAAGATGTATATGCACACAAATTCTAATAAAAACAATAATATCTGGAGGTGATAATAATGAATAACTGAGTGGTTAGCAATGGCAACATGTGACAAGAAAGTCATATAATGTAATCACACACTGGAACATATGTGAATCAACCTGTAAAAAAATATGAAACAGTTCAAGAGTTGAATGCCATCCTAGGATATGGCTTCCTATTCTTAGAGACCAGGCACTCCAGGATAAATTTCTTATCACACCGCTGTGCTCCACACCACACGAAAGTGCCGCCACCAGTATAAAATCTCCTTACCAGATGATAGGCAAAATAAAGCCACTCAAACTGAGCCCATATAGGAATCCTGACTTCCAAGAGGGGACGGACATCAAACAAACGATCTCCCAGAGTCTGCCACTCACAACGGACACAAGACCTCAGACCAGACCCAGTATGGCAATCAAATCCGGAGAGTAGCACTCAGCGGTGCATCCAAGTGTGGCCAGAGGAAAAAAAGGCAGACCATAGCATAATATAGTTTTAAAACATATGATGAGTAGTTTATTGATAAAAAGTACTCACATTTGAATAAAGTTAAAAGCGCATAAAGAAACTCCTATGGAGTAAACACAGGACGCCGGCCGGCATATACAAAAACGAACCCTTCCTCCTTCCAGAGACGCTGAACGCGATGACGTCACGCGTTCAGCGTCTCTGGAAGGAGGAAGGGTTCGTTTTTGTATATGCCGGCCGGCGTCCTGTGTTTACTCCATAGGAGTTTCTTTATGCGCTTTTAACTTTATTCAAATGTGAGTACTTTTTATCAATAAACTACTCATCATATGTTTTAAAACTATATTATGCTATGGTCTGCCTTTTTTTCCTCTGGCCGCACTTGGATGCACCGCTGAGTGCTACTCTCCGGATTTGATTGCCATACTGGGTCTGGTCTGAGGTCTTGTGTCCGTTGTGAGTGGCAGACTCTGGGAGATCGTTTGTTTGATGTCCGTCCCCTCTTGGAAGTCAGGATTCCTATATGGGCTCAGTTTGAGTGGCTTTATTTTGCCTATCATCTGGTAAGGAGATTTTATACTGGTGGCGGCACTTTCGTGTGGTGTGGAGCACAGCGGTGTGATAAGAAATTTATCCTGGAGTGCCTGGTCTCTAAGAATAGGAAGCCATATCCTAGGATGGCATTCAACTCTTGAACTGTTTCATATTTTTTTACAGGTTGATTCACATATGTTCCAGTGTGTGATTACATTATATGACTTTCTTGTCACATGTTGCCATTGCTAACCACTCAGTTATTCATTATTATCACCTCCAGATATTATTGTTTTTATTAGAATTTGTGTGCATATACATCTTCATATTATTTTACCTACTGGTCATGTACCAGTAGTTACTAATTGGATTGTTTTGATTACTTTATAGGCATTTAGCTAATTTACCTGGCGCAGTTTTTTCTTTTCTATATTGTACTGTGTTTATCCCACTATTCTGCAGCCGGGTTAGATATTACATTTTTATTTTTATTTTCCATTGTGTTACCCACATTTTAATTTCGCTCCTCCACCCTATCCCTCCCCTCCTACTCCATTGGGTTAGCGCAGTTTTTCCTGTTTACATGTAGCAGTATATACATATAAAAGATTCTATCGTTCCTAGTTCCGCAACCACAGTGGATGCTGGCTATAGTGGGCCATCAATGGGTCTAGAGGTTGTTGCAATACAGTGGGGGCGCGCCTAATATAATATAATAGCAAGGCATGGGTATGAATATTGAATAATAAAGATAGACTTACTCAATAGTTCCAAGGATAAAAGGATAAACAAATAATCCCCAATTGTAGGCAACACAATGGGCCTTAGTTTGCAGAGAAGTGTAGACCCCGTCTGGACAGTATAGGAGGGAGTCTGTATCCAAGTAGTGAAACCAATGACCTAATTTAAATGATATTCCAGATATAGGTAAGAGCAATTACTTTTAGCCCATCTAGTTAGATATATTATAAGATAATGTATAAACTTACTGGTAATTAGATGTTGTTAGCCTCAGAAGGTATAAGATAGAGATATTGAACGTACAATGGTAGAACATAAGTCACAGGAATACACCATACTTGGTTGCTGAAAGGTAGTATTACCTTTAGGCTGGTTTCACACTGGAGCGGTGGGGGCGCTGGCGGTAAAGCGGCGCTATATTTAGCGCCGCTTTACCGGCGTTTTAGCGGCGCATTGCGGCCGCTCGCGGGGTGTTTTTACCCCCCCGCGAGCGGCCGAAAAAGGGTCAATACCGCCCGCAAACCGCCGCTATAGCGGCGTTTTGCGGGCGGGTTCGGCGCGCTCCCCCATTGTTTTCAATGGGACGGGCGCTATAGGAGCGGTAAATATACCGCTCCTATAGCGAGCCAAAGATGCGGCTTGCAGGACATTTTTGAGCGTCCTGCAAGCGCACCGCTTCAGTGTGAAAGCCCTCGGGCTTTCACACTGAAGGAACAGCAACAGCTGTTTCGGGTCGGTTTGCAGGCGCTATTCTTAGCGCAATAGCGCTTGCAAACCGCCCCAGTGTGAAAGGGGCCTTAAGCAGGTAAGGTAGTATTAGACAGACGGAACCCTAATATAAACAGGCGTATTAGCCTGTAATCGAGGAAAGAAAAGGTAGGTAATAAGCGGAACAATACAGTGCCAGTTACGGCTTAGTGTAGTCCCAAAGAGATAGAAATAACGCTTACCATGTTAGAAAAGAGGGGCCAGCATACGGGTACACAGCTCTGCTAGATGTGAGGCTGAAGCACCGCACAATGGCTTGTGCTTTTAAATGCACATCCCGTCTGGGTTCTGACATCGCATGCCGGAATGACGTCATCCAGACCGACCGAAAATCACGTTGCGCATGCGCAAGATGGCGACGACACGCCTGCGTAGTAGGCATGCGAACTCCATATTGGCTGGGCAAGTGATATGCAGAGAGACCTTAGAGGGAGGTAATCCCTCTAGTGGTTACTGCAAGCGTCACACAAAGCTAAAACTGATTTTAAAATATGCATCTTTATTCATGTAAAAATAATTTTTAATAATAAAAATAATTTTTCTTTATATCAACACTTGTCTGTACCGTGCCTATAAAGTCCAAGTCCCAATCTTCTCCCCTTCTTTTACAAAGAAGGGGAGAAGATTGTGAAAAATAATGAAAGCGATCGATAAAAGTAAACTATTAAGCCCCATACACACGCGCGGATTATCCGAGGACCATGTCCGTCGTACTTTGTCCGATGTTGGTTTTGCGTACACACGGTCGGACAAAGTTGTCGGAAAATCCGATCATTCTGAACGTGGTGACGTTTGTTGCCTACGACGGGACTACGTAGAGGCTAGTAGCCAATAGCTTTGGTCTTCTAATGTGATCTGAGCATGCGTAGCACTTTGTCCGTCGGACTACCATACACACGAACGGATTTGGTGTGATCGGACCTTCTTGTCCAAAAATCTATCCAGCAGGAGATAGGACTTTGTCCGTCGGACAATCCGACGTACACTGTCCGATGGTGCATACACACGGTCGGATTTTTCGACAACATTGTCCGATCGGACAGAATCCATGCGAAAATCCGACCGTGTGTATGGGGCTTTAGTAGGGTGCAGTATAGGGGGATTGTAGGTGGACAGTACACGGGTCAGGAGGGTACAGTACAGGAGGGTAAGTGGGCACAGTACAGGGGGTAGGTAAGTGGGCACAGTACAGGGGGTAGGTAAGTGGGCACAGTACAGGGGGTAGGTAAGTGGACACAGTACAGGGGCAGTAATGGATGTAACTGATATGGTCTCCTCAAGCAGAGCTGCGCAGGGAAGCTGCTCTCACAGATCCCACCTATTCTGCTGTCACTAGGCTGAATCTACACTGCAATGACAGCTCCCCCTCTACTTTCCCCTCCAGAGTTTTTTGCTCTCTTGCAGCTCTTTGCAGAGTTAAGGAAGGACCCCGAGGTGAAACATCTTATTGCTGCTGCTGCTTGTGTGGGTGGGATGTGTACTGCACCAATCACATGGGATGAATAGGAGAGGAGGGTCAGCAGGGATTGGTGCAGCACACATCCCACCCACACAAACAGCAGCAATAGCAAGATGCTCTGCCTCTGGGTTCTCTCTTCGCCCCTGAAAAAAGTGAGTGTGGGGGATGGGGCTGGGAACCATGGGGTAGGGCAGTAGGAGGAGGGTTGAAAAAAGGGGGAGTGGGTAGGAGATGGGGAATGGGTAGAGGAGAACTGGAGTGGTCAGGGGAGAAAGAAAGAAAGAAAGATGGAAGGAAGGAAAGAAAGAAATAAAAAAATAAAATAAAGAGAAAGAAAGAAAGAGGAGGATGAAGGGAGAAAGAAAGAAAGAAAGGATGAAGGGAGAAAGGAAAAAAGAGGGGAGAGAGAGCAAGAGAGAGGGGGAAGGGAGGGAGAGATGTATAAAGGGAGAGATGGATAAAGGGAGAGAGAGAGAGATGGATAAAGGGAGAGAGAGAGAGATGGATAAAGGGAGAGAGATGGATAAAGGGAGAGAGAGAGAGAGAGAGAGAGATATAAAGAAAGAGAGAGAGAGGTGGATAGAGGGAGAGAGAGAGAGAGAGAGAGAGAGGTGGATAAAGGGAGAGAGAGAGTAAGAGGTGGATAAATGGAGAGAGAGAGAGAGAGAGATGGATAAAGGGAGAGAGAGAGAGAGAGAGAGGATAAAGGGAGAGAGAGAGAGAGAGAGAGATATAAAGAGAGTGAGAGAGAGAGAGAGAGAGAGTGGATAAGAGAGAGAGAGAGAGAGAGATGAGATAAGAGAGAGAGAGATGGATAAAGAGAGCGAGAGAGAGAGAGATGGATAAAAAGAGAGAGATGGAGAGATAAAGAGAAAGAGAGAGATGGATAAAGAGAGAGAGAGAGAGATGGATAGAGAGAGAGAAAGAGAGAGAGAGATGGATATATATATATAGAGAGAGAGATGGATAGAGGGAGAGAGAGAGGTGGATAAAGGGGAGAGAGAGATGGGTAAAGAGAGAGAGAGAGAGAGAGAGAGATGGATAGAGGGAGAGAGAGAGATGGATAAAGGGAGAGAGAGAGATGGATAAATGGAGAGAGAGTGATGGATAAAGGGAGAGAGAGTGAGAGAGAGAGATGGATAAAGGGAGAGAGAGATGGATAAAGGGAGAGAAAGAGATGGATAAAAGGAGAGGAGAGAGAGAGAGATAAAGGGAGAGGGAGAGAGAGAGATGGATAAAGGGAGAGAGAGATGGATAAAGGGGGAGAGAGAGAGAGAGAGATAGATAAAGGGAGAGAGAGAGAGATGGATAAAGGGAGAGAGAGATGGATAAAAGGAGAGAGAGAGGTGGATAAAGAGAGCGAGAGAGAGAGAGAGAGATGGATAAAGAGAGCGAGAGAGAGAGAGAGAGTGATGGATAAAGGGAGAGAGAGAGATGGATAAAGGGAGAGAGAGAGATGGATAGAGGGAGAGAGAGAGAGAGAGAGAGAGAGATATAAAGGGAGAGAGAGAGAGAGATGAATAAAGAGAGCAAGAGAGAGAGATGGATAAAGAGAGAGAGAGATGGATAAAGAGAGAGAGATGGGTAGAGAGAGAGATGGATAAAGAGAGAGAGAGAGAGAGAGAGAGAGAGAGAGAGAGAGAGATGGATAGAGGAGAGAGAGAGAGGTGGATAAAGGGGGAGAGAGAGATGGGTAAAGAGAGAGAGAGAGAGAGAGAGAGAGAGTGGGATAAAGGGAGAGAGAGAGGTGGATAAAGGGAGAGAGAGAGATGGATAAAGGGAGAGAGAGAGAGATGGATAAAGGGAGAGAGAGAGAGATGGATAAAGGGAGAGAGAGAGAGATAGATAAAGGGAGAGAGAGAGAGATGGATAAAGGGAGAGAAAGAGATGGATAAAGGGAGAGAGAGAGAGATAGATAAAGGGAGAGAGAGAGAGATAGATAAAGGGAGAGAGAGAGAGATGGATAAAGTGATAGAGAGATGGATAAAAGGAG
Source organism: Lithobates sylvaticus (assembly GCA_028564925.1). Lineage (NCBI taxonomy): Eukaryota > Metazoa > Chordata > Amphibia > Anura > Ranidae > Lithobates > Lithobates sylvaticus. Next base: position 89,080,030 of record CM053037.1, read on the forward strand.
AGAGAGAGGTGGATAAAGAGAGCGAGAGAGAAAGAGATGGATAAAGAGAGCGAGAGAGAGAGAGAGAGAGAGAGAGAGAGAGAGTGATGGATAAAGGGAGAGAGAGTGATGGATAAAGGGAGAGAGAGAGAGATGGATAAAGGGAGAGGGAGAGATAGATAAAGGGAGAGAGAGAGATGGAGAAAGGGAGAGAGAGAGAGAGAGATGATAGAGAGAGAGCGAGAGAGAGAGAGATGATAGAAGAGAGAGGAGAGAGAGAGATATAAAGAGAGAGAGCGAGATGGGTAGAGAGAGAGAGATAGAGATAGAGAGAGAGATAAAGAGAGGAGAGAGAGAGAGAGAGAGAGATGGATAAGAGAGAGAGAGAGAGAGAGGTGGATAAAGAGAGAGAGAGAGATGGATAAAAGAGAGAGAGAGAGAGAAAGAGAGAGAGAGAGATGGATAAAGGGAGAGAGAGATGGATAAAGAGAGAGAGAGAGATGGATAAAGGGAGAGAAAGAGATGGATAAAGGGAGAGAGAGAGATGGATAAAGGGAGAGAGAGAGATGGATAAAGGGAGAGAGAAAGATGGATAAAGGGAGAGAGAGAGATTGATAAAGGGAGAGAGATGGATAAAGGGAGAGAGAGAGAGATGGATAAAGGGAGAGAGAGAGATGGATAAAGAGAGAGAGAGAGGGAGATGGATAAAGGGAAAGAGAGAGATGGATAAAGAGAGAGAGAGAGAGATGGATGGATAAAGGGAGAGAGAGATGGGTGGATAAAGGGAGAGAGAGATGGATGGATAAAGGGAGAGAGAGAGAGAGAGAGATGGAGAGAGAGAGAGAGAGAGAGAGATGGATGAAGAGAGAGAGAGATGGATAGAGAGAGAGAGAGAGAGAGAGAGAGAGAGAGAGAGATGGATAACGGGAGAGTGAGAGAGAGAGAGGTGGATAAAGAGAGAGAGAGAGATGGATGGATAAAAAGATAGAGAGAGATGGATAAAGAGAGAGAGAGAAAGATGGATAAAGGGGGAGAGAGAGAGGGAGATAAGGGGAGAAAGAGATGGATATAGGGAGAGAGAGAGAGATGGATAAAGGGAGAGAGAGAGAGATGGATAAAGAGAGAGAGAGAGAGAGAGAGAGAGAGAGAGAGAGAGAGAGATGGATAAAGAGATAGAGAGAGAGATGGATAAAGAGAGAGAGAGAGAGAGAGATGGATAAAGAGAGAGAGAGAGAGAGAGATGGATAAAGAGAGAGAGAGAGAGAGAGAGAGAGAGAGAGAGAGATGGATAAAGGGAGAGGGAGAGAGAGAGAGAGATGAATATAGGGAGATATGGATGGATAAAGGGAGAGAGAGAGAAATGGATAAAGGGAGATATGGATGGATAAAGGGAGAGAGAGAGATGGATGGATAAAGGGAGAGAGAGAGAGATGGATAAAGGGAGAGAGAGGGAGAGAGAGAAAGGTGTATATATAAAGGGAGAAAGAGAAAGATGGATATATATAATGGGGGAAAGAGAAAGATGGATAGATAAAGGGAGAAAGAGAGAGAAGGGAAGGAAGGAGACCCCTACATCAGTTTACAGTGTACTCACTCGGAGGCAGGAGGGACTGGATGGATAGATGGATGGATGGATCCAACTCCATCTTTCCTTTCTGTTGGGATTTAGCTTCAATCTTCCCACCCACATCCCTTAGGCAGCAGAACAGTGTTTGTCGGGGAGAGTGGGCGGGGCATACACAGGAGGAGAGGACAGGAGGGGGGGAGGAGGAGAAGCAGCTACTCTCATCTGTCTGGCTGTGCAGGCAGCAGGGGGAGGGGAGAAGTGTCAGAGCTGGCTGTGATACGCCCAGCTCATCTCTCTCTATCTGGAGCTCTCAGTGAGCTCCAATCCCCCCGCTTGCGGACGGTTTTCTCAGTGGAATTGGCGCTGTGCTGGGGGCAGCGATCTCTGCTACTCGAAGAGGCGACTCTGCTATAAGGCAAACTAGGCGGTCGCGAGGCCCCTCTGATCGCTGGTCCTAAGGCGACCGCCTAATTTGCCTAATTAGAGAGCCGCCTCTGACAGTATGATCCCCTCCCTTCAGGAACTGGGCCGCAGGGTGTATTCCAACATAACGACCCAAAATACACCTCTAAGACGACCACTGCCTTGCTAAAGAAGCTGAGGGTAAAGGTGATGGACTGACCAAGCATGTCCCCAGACCTAAACCCTATTGAGCATCTGTGGGGCATCTTCAAATGGAAGGTGGAGGAACGCAAGGTCTCTAACATCCACCAACTCCGTGATGTCGTCATGGAGATTGCAACATTTGAGAACTCTTCCTGAATTACATTTTTTGTTTATTGAAAATATTTATGTTTGTGTGAGATTATCTTTCACAGGTATATTAGTTATATTAGTATTGATTGAAAAAAAGCAATTGGTGCATTTCCTAATGCACAAAATAGAATGGTCTACCATTTATAGTAAAAATAACTGTAGAATAATATAAAAAAAAGGAATGTTCTTCCCTGTTGGAACATTGTATAAAGAGTTTTTTTTTCCTTTCTCTGGATCAACTTAAGATGTAGGTTTATGAGGATGCACTATATATATATATATATATATATATATAATTATAATATAATATTTTATTCAATATATATGTGCCTTTTTTCAACCATACAGAGTTAAAATATAACACAGTACTCCTGTCTCTGCAAACACTATGAATTATGTTTAATGTATGTGCTATTTTCAAAACAGTATGACATATCCATGGAATTGCTCAGCACTCATTGCACATCGTTTTTTTTTTTTTCTCTTACACAGATATTGAACTGCAGAAACAATAACAAAGATTTCAAGCTTTTCAATATCATATACCAGTAAGCACTTTCACAGCTGTTGGGAATTTCTGGGCTATAATATACAGCATTTTACAAAGAACACATTTCTAGGGCACTGTAGGTGAGCATTGCAAAGGTGAAATAATATCTATAATGCATACACATGCTTTATTCAAATTTTCTCTCATCTGCAGACATTTAGTGATTTTTAAGGGAAAACTGTTTTTAATCATCTAAAGCAAGAATACATGCACAGGATGGAATGGCACATGTTCACATTATAAGAGCATGCAGAATAATCGGTATACTTGGGGCACCTTCTATCTGCAATTATATATTTTTGCCTCACCTATGAGTGTGAGCCAGTAATGTCCTTTCAGCTGGAACAACGCTGAGATTTGCAGGTGTTTTAGTAACAATATAAAAAAGCGCGCAGCCAAGAAAGAAAAAATTCAACGACTATTAACAAAATGGTCCAATTATGGCAACTGAGCATATCCTTTTTCTATTGAGAGTTTAGCAGTATTTTGTCCATTCAAGGTAATAGCTCTTCTCATGGGGATGACAGTAATACTAAATGTTATATTTGGTATGTTATGAAGTCCCAATTATCACATATCATTCAGAGTGGTTTCTTTTTACATTACTGAAATAACAGCCATGAACCATAAAGTTATCAAATTGCCCATTGCTGTACAAATACCTTAGAGATAAAAATTAGGTGTATGCACAGCCAAAATGTTGTTTTAGAATAGAATATGGAAGGATTAGAACATCTGTCCAGCTTTGATTGCTGTCTGCATTCATGCTGGGGAGTAGTGATGAGCCGAACACACTTGGGTTAAATTACAGTAGGGTTTGGCAGACATGAGTACAGTTCAGATGCTGAATCCCAACCACTTTGCAGTCAATGGGAATCCAATGATAAAATCAATTCTGGCTACTTTCTAGTTTAATAGGCAACAAACAAATGGCATTGGGGCTGGGCACTATCTTAGGGGACATGTACCAAAGCAAAAATGAAAGGAGTTGTAAAGTATCAAGGTTTTTTTTACCTTAATGCATTCTATGCATTAAGGTGAAAAACTACTGTGCTGCAGCAGCCCCCCAGAGCCCCCGTTTTTCTTACCTGAACCTGATCGTTCCAGTGACGAGAATGAGCCCAGCAGTTCCAGCTGCTGTCTCTGGTCCTCATTGGATAGATTGAGATGTCAATCAAATCCAGTGACAGGGGAGCCAGGGGGCGGGGCCGAGTCTTGCTGTCTGTGTCAATGTACGCAGCAACAGGACTTGGGAGTGCGTCCCCACGAGTGCCCCCATGGAAAGGGTCTCTCCATGGGGGCACGCAATGAAAAGGAGGAGCCATGGGACCCCAGAAAAGGAGGATCAGGGGCCACCCTTGCACAGACCAGGTAAGTATGACATGCTTTTAATTAAAAAAAAAAAAAACCTTTACAATCACTTTAAGTTCCATTTAGCAAAGAGCAGCAATAAGCTCAATAATAGCATGCAATGCTAAGCTGCGATTTCCGAAGCGAGCAAAGTCCTTTCTTGTAGTAAGAGAGGTATGGACTCAAGAGAGAGAGAGATATCATTTTGCCCCTGTACAAATCATTGTAAAGACCTCATCTGGGATATGCAGTTCAGTTTTGGTCCCCAGTTCTCAAAAAGGATATCGGGGAACTGGAGAAAGTGCAGAGAAGGGCAACCAAACTGATCAGAGGCATGCAGGAGCTCAGCTATGAGGAAAGATTAGAGGAACTGAATTTATTCACTCTTGAGAAGAGGAGATTAAGGGGGGATATGATCAACATGTACAAATATATAAGGGGTCCATATAGTGAACTTGGTGTTGAGTTATTCACTTTACGGTCAACACAGAGGACAAGGGGGCACTCTTTACGTCTAGAGGAAAAGAGATTTCATCTCCAAATACAGAAAGGTTTTTTCACAGTAAGAGCTGTGAAAATGTGGAATAGACTCCCATCCAGAGGTGGTTCTGGCTAACTCAGTAGATTGCTTTAAGAAAGGCCTGGATACTTTTCTAAATGTACATAATATAACTGGGTACTAACATTTATAGATAAAGTCGATCCAGGGAAAATCCGATTGCCTCTAGGGGGATCAGGAAGGGATTTTTTTCCCCCTGCTGTAGCAGATTGGAGCATGCTCGTCTGGGTTTTTTTTGCCTTCCTCTGGATCAACTGTGGGTATAGAATTGGGTATATTGGATTGTACGATATTTTTATTTTTTATTTATTATTTCTTTTTTTTTATGGTTGAACTGGATGTCTTTTTTCGGCCTAGCTAACTATGTAACTATGTAAAGCATGCACCTGACCTGCATGCTTTGGCCAATCCCAGTGCCCTCTGCTAAGAGAGCCATAATTGACCAAAGGCAGGGTGCCTTTGGCCAATCATGGCTCAGGGGGACAAAGTCCACACCCCACACTATATAAGGCTGCCTGCACTGCGGGCCTGTGTAGTGTTGTTGGCGTGGACGGAGACATAGCTTGATTTAGATTAAGCAGGCAGGTTATTCAGTTAGTGGCAGTGTATTTGATATATATATATATATATATATATATATATATATATATATATATATATATATACAGTCAGTCTAGTGTGTGTGTGTGTGTGTGTGTGTATATATATGTGTGTGTATGTGTATGTGTGTATATATATATATATATATATATATATATATATATATACTCTGCATCCAGTCAGTGTAGCCTTGATCTACATTCTACAGTACATTCCGTGGTGTACTATTTCTAATCTACTTCAGGCAGTGTATTTTTTATATATATATATATATATATTGTAACCTGGGGGACAGATAGCAGGTACAAAGCTCACGGGGATGGGCTGTTTAGTAAGGCACAGATACCAAATCCACATGAGGTAGTGAAAACAGTGCTGGGTTTATTTGATCTAAATACAAGTCCATACACAGGTGCTGCACAGTCTTCCAGAAAACACATCAAAACAGAAATAACCAAACAAAAGTCCTAGCCGTGTCTCGGCTCTAACTATAACATACACCGTCTCTAACTATCAGGCTGAGCAAGCCTACCGCTTGTCAGCTTCTGTAAAGAGTTTTTAAAGGGTTTTACCAACCTTTTGGCTCCTCACAAACCATCCCTGTTTGTGTGTCCCAGGCAGAGAGCAAAGGCTGTTTGCTCAGGTGAGCTTAAATTAGCCTGGAGAGGAGGACTAAGATCCGAACTGGATCATGTCTCAGAGACCTCTGAATGTATATGAGAGGAGCCTGGGAGATGTATAAACCCCGAACAAGACTTCTCCTGGCTCTCTCTGGGACGCTCTGCTACATATCCTCCCCCCTTGTTTCAACCCCAGGGTTGGAACACCTGTGTCCCAACAGGAGTGAACACGGGACAGGGCATCTACATTCCCCATCTCCACACCTGGCCTGTGTTTTACGGTGAAGGAGTAATCCTGTAGAGCCAAAAACCACTGGTTCACCCGTCTATTAGTCTCCTTCTTTTGGGCCATCCATTTCAGGGGAGCATGGTCAGTTATCAAGTCAAACTGGCGCCCTAACAAATAGTACCTGAGCGCGTCCAGGGCCCATTTTATGGCTAAACATTCTTTTTCAATGACTGCATACTTTTTCTCATGGTCATTGAGCTTTCTGCTTAGGTATACGACAGGGTGTTCTTCCCCATTGTATACCTGTGACAGTACCGCCCCGATACCAACATCAGACGCATCCGTCTGAACCAAAAACTCTCTGGAGAAATCGGGAGAGTACAGTACTGGCTGTGCACACAGAGCCTTCTTCAGGACCTGGAAAGACTCCTCTGCTACTGGGGACCATTTCACCATTACCGAGTCTTTCCCTTTCGTAAAGGTCTGTCAGAGGGGCAGCTATAGTTGCAAAATTTGGGATAAATCTTCTATAATACCCCGCAATACCAAGAAAGGCCCTGACCTGCTTTTTGTTTGCAGGGCGTGGCCATTCCTGGATGGCGGCTATTTTACTCACTTGTGGTTTTATGACACCACGGCCAATAGTGTAGCCCAAATACTTGGCTTCCTCTAGACCAATGGCACATTTTTTTGGATTTGCCGTAAAACCTTCTTTGAAGAGGGAATCAAGAACAGCCTGGACACGAGGCAAGTGAGACTCCCAGTCAGTACTATGTACCACTATGTCATCTAGATAGGCTGCTGCATATCGTCGGTGGGGTTTTAGGGTCCTGTCCATGGCCCTCTGAAATGTCGCGGGGGCATTTTGCAACCCAAAAGGCATTTTTTTATAGTGAAAGGAACCGTCTGGGGTCACGAACGCAGTCTTCTCTTTGGCGCTACCAGTTAGGGGTATTTGCCAATACCCTTTTCTCAAGTCCAAAGTGGTAAGATAGCGAGCCTTGCCAAGTCGGTCTATAAGTTCGTCTACTCTGGGCATTGGGTATGTGTCAAACTTTGTCACCGCATTAAGCTTCCTGAAGTCGTTACAGAACCTCCAAGTGCCATCCGGTTTTGGGACTAGCACGATGGGGCTAGACCAGTCACTATTGGATTCCTCAATGACATCTAGCTCCAACATTTTTTTAACTTCCTTGCTGATGTCCTTTCTCCTCGCTTCAGGAATTCGGTAAGGTTTGAGCTTGACACGTACCCCAGGTTCAGTAACAATATCATGCTGAACTGCTGAAGTCGTCCCAGGTAACTCTGAAAACTTCTCTCTATTCCTTATCAGGAATTCTCTAGTGTCCTGTTTTTGGGAATATGAGAGGGTGTCTGGAATCGTGACCTCAGGGATGAGAGGGGACTCAGTACCCGTAGGCGTTACTGGGAGAGGCCTTGCAGTTAACGCCATTCTATCTTTCCAGGGTTTTAACAGGTTTATATGGTAAACCTGTTCGGGCTTCCTTTTTCCTGGTTGATAAACCTTGTAGTTGACCTCCCCAACTCTCTCAATTACTTCAAAGGGACCCTGCCACTTAGCCAGGAACTTGCTCTCAACAGTGGGAACTAACACCAGGACCCTGTCACCAGGTGAGAAAACACGGAGTTGGGCCCCCCTGTTGTATATTCTCTGTTGGGCTGCCTGGGCCTGCAGTAAGTGTTCTTTTACCACTGGCATGACTGCTGCAATCCTCTCCTGCATTTGGGCAATATGCTCAATGACACTTTTATGGGGTGTCTGTTCTCCCTCCCAAGTTTCTTTGGCTATGTCTAAGAGTCCCCGAGGGTGTCTCCCATAAAGCAACTCAAATGGGGAGTACCCCGTAGAGGACTGGGGAACCTCCCTGATGGCAAACATCAAGTATGGTATCAGGAAGTCCCAGTTTTTCCCATCCTTGTCCACAACCTTTTTTAACATGCTCTTTAACGTCTTATTAAAGCGTTCCACTAAGCCATCCGTTTGAGGATGATACACTGAGGTTCGCAGCTGCGTCACTTTAAATAACTTACAGAGCTCCCTAGTTATTCGCGACATAAACGGGGTGCCCTGGTCTGTAAGGATTTCTTTCGGGATGCCAACCCGACTGAACACCATAAACAGTTCTTTGGCAATGTTTTTAGCAGACGCGGCACGTAAGGGAACTGCTTCAGGGTAATGGGTAGCATAATCCATGATTACGAGGATATGCTGATGACCCCGGGCAGACTTGGGAAGTGGGCCCACAAGGTCCATGGCAATCCTCTCAAAGGGCACTTCAATAATAGGCAAGGGCACTAAAGGACTTCGGAAGTGGGATAGTGGGGCTGACATCTGACACACAGGACAGGATTGACAATAATTCTTAACATCTTTCTGTATCCCGGGCCAGTAAAACCTGCGCAACACCCTTTCAGTCGTTTTTTCAACCCCTAAATGGCCTCCTAGCAAGTGCCCATGGGCAAGTTCTAACACCAGCCGTCTGTATGGCTTAGGGACCACCAACTGTTCAACCACTTCATCCTTCATTTTACATACACGATACAGTAAATCCTCATTGCTGCTGAAATAAGGAAAACAGGGCCTGTCCCTGGGTTCGACAGGTACACCATTAATCACTATTACATTTTCCCAGGCCCTGGAAAGGGTATGGTCTTTTCTCTGCTCAGTACCAAAATTTTCCTTATGCACATTAAGGTCATCAAACTCTAACATAGGCTCGGGGTCAGCAGACGGCTGTCCGGCTCTACTGGTAGTGGGGACTTCCTCAGGGTCCTCCAGCTCTCCTGCCATAACCGATAGAGGAAAAGCCGGGGAGCCCTGAGAAGAGTCCCCTGAAACCACATTGTCAGTAGTGGCCAGGAATTCTGGCCCTGCGACTGAGTCAGGTACTGCGACCGAGTTGGGATGATCCCACAGTTCCCAAAACTTAGGGAAGTCCCTACCAATGATGGCCTCATGCACCAAGTGGGGAACAAGTCCAACCGGATGGGTCACTGTACCTAAACCAGTTTTAAACTGAACAGTTGTTACAGGATACTCCCGGGTATTCCCATGTATACAGATCACAGCAATATTTTTAGCATGATACTTCACAGGTTCAATCATTTCCGCTGTAACCAAAGTCACTAGACTTCCAGAGTCAAGCAAGGCTGTAATAGGCTTATCATTCACAGTCATTTGGCACATTGGTTTTCTCATATTTGGGGTTGCAGTGCATGAAACCGCTGCAAACATAGACTGCCTTCTAATAGATAAATCACACTGCATTGGTTCATCTGTCAATGGACAATTTGCCGCAACATGTCCCATTTCTTGGCAACGAAAACACCTGACGTTTCCCCAGTTTGGTTTGCTGACAGGCACTGGCTTCCATTGTTTGGGATGCCAAGCTTCAGTCCTGGCACCAAAAATCCTCCCCCCTATTTCCTTGCCATGCTTACCACCCACTTCCCCTGGAACAGTCTTACCGGTTGCCTGGGGAGACCGTGGCTTTGGGTGGAAAGTCCGTGCGGCTGTAGGGGTAGTGACCAGGTTCTTTGCAGCAAAATATCTTTCAACAAGTTCCACCAGGTGGTTCGCCGAATTGGGGTCTCCTTGACTCACCCACTCCTGCAGGGGAATTGGTAGTGACCTCAAGAACTGGTCCATGACCACACGCTCCACTATTTGTGGCCCAGACAGGGACTCCGGCTGTAGCCATTTCCTCACCAGGTGAATTAGGTCGAACATCTGCGATCTTGGGGGCTTCTTGTCTTGGAAGGACCAGCTGTGGACCCGCTGTGCTCGAACTGCCAAAGTGACACCAAGTCGTGCCAGTATTTCCTGTTTGACCTTTTCATAGTCTGCTGCTTCTGCTGACTCCAAATCATAGTAGGCCTTCTGCGATTCCCCAGTAAGCAACGGGGCGACCAGTCCTGCCCACTGGGTTTTAGGCCAACCTTCCCTCTCAGCGGTCCGTTCAAACGTTACCAGAAAGGCCTCTGGATTATCATCTGTAGTCATCTTAGACAAAAAACGGGCCACATGGATGGCTGAAGGCTTGTCTCCAACATTATCAACGTTAGCAGGTGACCACTGTGCTATTGTCTCCACAACCTCAGACAAGGTTTTCCTATCTGCTTTTGCATCAGTGGCTAGCTGTTCAAACAGCCTCTGCGTTTATTCCTGTGCGATAGCATTAGCTTGCTGTTGTGCCGCGTGGAGTGCAGCACTAGCTTGCTGTTGTGCCGCGTGGAGTGCAGCGTTTGTTTTCTGCTGTTCAGCGTGGAGTGCAGCGCTTGTTTTCTGCTGTACAGCGTTTGCTTGCTGTAGTGCCGCATTTGTTTTCTGCTGTTCAGCGTTTGTTTTCTGCAGTGCAGCGTTTGTTTGCTGTTGCGCATCGTTGGATATCATCAATTGTTTTAGGATTTCCTCCATGTTTAGTCACTCTAGGTACTGGCCTTTTAAGTAGTAACTTACTACAGCTGCCCGCTGAAATCCACCATATGTAACCTGGGGGACAGGTAGCAGGTACAAAGCTCACGGGGATGGGCTGTTTAGTAAGGCACAGATACCAAATCCACATGAGGTAGTGAAAACAGTGCTGGGTTTATTTGATCTAAATACAAGTCCATACACAGGTGCTGCACAGTCTTCCAGAAAACACATCAAAACAGAAATAACCAAACAAAAGTCCTAGCCGTGTCTTGGCTCTAACTATAACATACACCGTCTCTAACTATCAGGCTGAGCAAGCCTACCGCTTGTCAGCTTCTGTAAAGAGTTTTTAAAGGGTTTTACCAACCTTTTGGCTCCTCACAAACCATCCCTGTTTGTGTGTCCCAGGCAGAGAGCAAAGGCTGTTTGCTCAGGTGAGCTTAAATTAGCCTGGAGAGGAGGACTAAGATCCGAACTGGATCATGTCTCAGAGACCTCTGAATGTATATGAGAGGAGCCTGGGAGATGTATAAACCCCCGAACAAGACTTCTCCTGGCTCTCTCTGGGACGCTCTGCTACAATATATACAGTGGTGTGAAAAAGTGTTTGCCCCCTTCCTCATTTCCTGTTCCTTTGCATGTTTGTCACACTTAAGTGTTTCGGAACATCAAACCAATTTAAACAATAGTCAAGGACAACACAAGTAAACACAAAATGCAATTTGTAAATGAAGGTGTTTATTATTAAAGGTGAAAAAAAATCCAAACCATCATGGCCCTGTGTGAAAAAGTGATTGCCCCCTAAACCTAATAACTGGTTGGGCCACCCTTAGCAGCAACAACTGCAATCAAGCGTTTGCGATAACGTGCAATGAGGCTTTTACAGCGTCCTGGAGGAATTTTGGCCCACTCATCTTTGCAGAATTGTCCTAATTCAGTTACATTAGAGGGTTTTCGAGCATGAACGGCCTTTTTAAGGTCATACCACAACATCTCAATAGGATTCAGGTCAGGACTTTGGCTAGGCCACTCCAAAGTCTTCATTTTGTTTTTCTTCAGCCATTCGGTGGTGGACTTGCTGGTGTGTTTAGGATCATTGTCCTGCTGCAGAACCCAAGTTCGTTTCAGCTTGAGTACACGAACAGATGGTCGGACATTCTCCTTCAGGATCTCTTGGTAGACAGCAGAATTCATAGTTCCTTTTATCACGGCAAGTCTTCCAGGTCCTGAAGCAGCAAAACAGCCCCAGACCATCACACTACCACCACCATATTTTACTGTTGGTATAATGTTCTTTTTCTGAAATGCAGTGTTCCTTCTACGCCAGATATACTTGGACACACACCTTCCAAAGAGTTCCACTTTTGTCTCATCGGTCCACAGAATGTTGTCCCAAAAGTCTTGGGGATCATCAAGATGTGTTGTGGAGAAATTGAGACGAGCTTTGATGTTCTTTTTGCTCAGCAGTGGTTTTCTCCTTGGAACTCTGCCATGCAGGCCATTTTTGCCCAGTCTTTTCCTGATGGTGGAGGCATGAACGCTGACCTTAACTGAGGCAAGTGAGGCCTGCAGTTCCTTGGACGTTGTTGTGGGGTCTTTTGTGACCTCTTGGATGAGTCGTCGCTGCGCTCTTGGGGTAATTTTGGGCGGCCGGCCACTCCTGGGAAGGTTCACCACTGTTCCATGTCTTCGCCATTTGTGGATAATGGCTCTCACTGTGGTTCGCTGGATTCCCAAAGCTTTGGAAATGGCTTTATAACCCTTTCCAGACTGATAGATCTCAATTACTTTCTTTCTCAATTGTTCCTGAATTTCTTTGGGTCTCGGCATGATGTGTAGCTTTTAAGGATCTTCTGGTGGATCTTACTGTGTCAAGCAGCTCCTATTTAAGTGATGCCTTGATTGTGAACAGGTGTGGCAATAATCAGGCCTGGGTGTGACTAGAGAAATTGAACTCAGGTGTGGACAACCACAGTTATAGTATGTTTTAACAAGGGGGGCAATCCCTTTTTCACACAGGGCCATGATGGTTTGGATTTTTTTTCACCTTTAATAATAAACACCTTCATTTACAAATTGCATTTTGTGTTTACTTGTGTTGTCCTTGACTATTGTTTAAATTGGTTTGATGTTCCGAAACACTTAAGTGTGACAAACATGCAAAGGAACAGGAAATGAGGAAGGGGGCAAACACTTTTTCACACCACTGTATATATATATATAGTCAGTCTAGTATATGTGTGTGTGTGTATGTAGCACTAACCCCCGAAGGAGCTGCTGATTTTTATTGGGCTTACCGTTATCTTCTCCACCTCGTCTCCGTCTAGGGGTTCCCGTGGTAGATGGCCCAAAGAAATGTAGAAACTGACACTTTATCTTAATTTTTTTGAGTTATTTATTCAAAAAGATAAAACAGTCTCTTAAATGTAGGGTAGAGGGTTAGGATGAAAGTTCAGGTACTTTTGGAACTGCTAAGACAGGAAGTCTCTCACTCTAGAAATCCAGAGAATTACCGTTTCACAGCTGGATTCTCACAACCACCAGATAGACCTCCTCTCACTAGGCCTAGCAGCCGGTGGAGTGTTAGGTAAAGCAAAGTCTCTGCCACAGACTTGGTTGTAGAACACTTGAGAATAAAGTCTCTGCCACAGACTTGGTTGTAACTGAGGGAAATTTAGAGAGCTACCATACGGTACCGGTATCTTGCAGCTGGTCCGGCGATACCGTATGAGTGTAGATCCATTTAGTGTCTTTCAACTGAGCCTCCAGGCTCCTTCTGAGAAGCCAGCCTTAGCGCATGGCTTTCTTCTGAAGAGTCCTCCCCTGGATGCTTCTCCAGTTGCTGGGCCTCTCCTAGCCGAGACAGCACCGGACCACTTTTGGATAATTCGGCCCCAAAATCCATTCAGGCCTGTCCCTACAGTTGCTTCACCTTGGGCTATCCAGCCCCAAGACTCGAAATTGCATGGATCCGCACCCCAGGCCAGGAGGGCCACGGGGGCTGGTCAGGAGGTCCAGGACCAAACAGACAGAAGATATCTTCTGGACTGGACCGGACCCCGTAGCACATGATCTTAGTACCTTAAATACCTTCTCCCAGAATTCACAGCAGGATGAACACTCCCACTGGGCTGGTTCCAAGAGAAAGAAGGGTATCCAATACACCCAGCTAAACTGCATTCTCACACTTGCCGGCGGTGACAGCGACACCTGCGGCCAAGGTGAACTCAGTGCAAGTCCAGCTAGACTGATACTGAGACCATAATTTGGCATAATTAACCCCAAAACCCAACTGTGATTTTAGGAACATTAACTTTGAAAAACAGGAAGATGATTTTGGTGGGATTTTAAGGGTGCCAAGCAATAAAGTTACTGACAATACACCAAAGTGTAAAAAATATAACAAAATGTATTACACGAAAGACAGATTTAAAAATATTGGCTGTACATATATTACGCAGACATATGTAGCGCTGGTATTTTTGCCTATTAATGCAAAGCAACGTTAACCTATGAACAGTGTTATAACTTAGTATTTGGCACCATCTAGTGGCCAAAACAGGAAATGGACTTTAGTTATTTTCTTTGCTGAGTATGGGAAATATAACGGGAAGTGACTGTCTGTTTACATTTTGCTATGACCTACCTACCCAAAATGCCAAGTGACCTACCCATGATCACCCAGTACTGAACTGCATGCTGGGTAGGCTATAAAAGAGCCCATGCGGCCATTTTCTCTCTCTTCTGGATACACGGCCTGCCTACAAGGACCTGTGAGAAGGTCTCCAGAGAGCACGGCCTACAGCCACTGTGGAGCGGAACAACCACAGACTCTGACTTGTATCTGATCGCTGGAGAGATTGTGTGACCGGATCGGGAAGGATCCAGAGTCTGTCGGAGCCATCAGAGGGACCCGGTTCTTCTTGCGGATCGATGTGACGGCGCCGGCTGGCTAGAAGCAAGATTGAGGGCACTGAAGCAGAGCTTTTCTATTCTTCAGACCCAGTTTGGTGAGAGGACTGCTGCCCACAGTTTCCTAATGCACTTTTCATACACCTAGACAAACTAACACAGTGTTGCTGGGGCCTGTAGTCCCACGGAAGAGAACTTAATAAAGAGACTGAGTTTAAGCAGGCCTCAAGCCTACACTTCACTTTACTATTAGCACTGTATTATCCAAAGCAATTACACCAGAGGCAGTTACAGGTGTACCACACTACAGGAACAGTTCTAATATTCATCTTACTTTAACCCTTGTTGTTCCACTGTTGGATTACAATTGTAACAACACAAATAGCTAGCAGTAGACAGAAGATCAAAGACTGTATCTCTTATTGCAAGGCCTTGCATCCTATTAAAGTAAGGGGAGCTCCCTAGTATTTGTGTTGTGCTTTTTTAGTAACTTTACATTTCTATAGCCACCAGAGTGTGCTGAAAGTGGGAAGGTGCCCAGAGTAAGGCGTAGTCACTCTGAGCCCTAGTCCAAATTGGAGACACGCTCTCAGGGATAATCCAAAACAAATTGATATGTACAAACTGTTGTGTATTCCTATTGTGCTGTTACATTATGTTGGTGTGACAGTGCAAATGCTGTAATTATTATTTTACACTAAAATACGTTTCTGGTTAAGTACTATTGGTGTGTGGAGTGTTGTTCCTTTTCCAGCAGGTGGAACATCGGATACCCAGGTAATAACAAAGGTATACTGTTATTATATTGCATATTGTGGGGTTACCCTTCCTTTATCTGTGTTTGGAACCAATGGTCACTCAACAATAGCATGGAATGACATATCCCGACATGTTTCACCTTTTAGGGGCTTCCTCAGGGGATGTTTATTGAGAGGTGGATGTGGTACTGCATAGAACAGAGTACAGTTAAACACAATACAAACAATTATAGAATGAAAATTACAATCAAAGACAGTAAATATGCTACTGACCGCCTGGCCCAATACCCATCAGCCACCCAACAAATGATGTTTTACCTGCGATTTGATGTTGAGCCAAATGGAAAAACGGACACTAGGCTGCACACAGAAAAGCTGGCCGAGAAGAGCCCAGGGAAGGGGGGGTGGACGGGGGAAGGGAAGAGATGGGAAGGGGTAAACGAGGGGAGGAAAAGAAAAATAAAGAAGGGGGAGGGGGGAAAAGGAGGGGAAAAGGTTGAATGCTGGGTAGGGGAGGAAAAAGGGGGGAATGGGGGGAGGAAAAATGGGAAGGGACAGACGGAGTGAGGGGGGGAGGAAAACACAGATAAAGGAGGACAGTGGAAGGGGGGGAGGAGGGGAAAAGGTTGGATCTTGGGGAGGGGAAAGGGAGGATTGGGGTTGGAAGGGGAGGAAAAAAGGGAAGAAATGGGAGGGAAAAGGGAGGGGAGTGGGGGGGGGGGGGGGGATATGTACAGCCAATATTTTTAAATCTGTCTTTCGTGTAATAAATTTTGTTATATTTTTTTTACACTTTGGTGTATTGTCAGTAACTTTATTGCTTGGCACCCTTAAAATCCCACCAAAATCATCTTCCTGTCTATATATTCTTCAAGGATGTTGGTGCCACTTTTTTGACACTGTCGCCTATCCATACAAACTACTATTTGATATATATATATATATATATATATATATATATATATATATATATATATATATATATACAGTCAGTCTAGTATATATATGCATCCATTCAGTGTAGCCTATATCTACATTCTACAGTGCATTCAGTGGTGTACTATTTCTAATCTACTTCAGGCAGTGTATTTGATTTTATATATATATATATATATATATATATATATATACCCCAGTTGAGGGGTGGTAAGACTCGACCACAAGGTTTTACCCCCCCAACCTTACATGTGAATGAGCCCTAGAATTGCAGCCAATCACAGTGTCTCTGATTACTCACAAACCAATCGCAATGTTGCAAAACCAGTGTAATTACATAGTTAGTCAGGTTGAAAAAAGACATAAGTCCATCTAGTTCAACCATAAAAATAAATAAATAAAATGTAAAATATCATACAATCCCATCCCAAACAGTTGATCCAGAGGAAGGCCAAAAAAAACCCCAGAAAAACAGGATCCAATTTGCTACAGCAGAGGAAAAAATTCCTTCCCGATCCCAGAGAGGCAATCCAATTTTCCCTGGATCAACTTTACCTGTAAATGTTAGTACCCAACTATATTATGTACGTTTAGGAAAGAATCCAGGCCTTTCTTAAAGCAATCTACTGAGCTGGCCAGAACCACCTCTGGAGGGAGTCTATTCCACATTTTCACAGCTTTCACTGTGAAGAAACCTTTCCATATTTGGAGATGAAATCTATTTTCCTCTAGACGTAAATAGTGCCCCCTTGTCCTCAGTGTTGTAAAGTGAATATCTCAACACCAAGTTCACTATATGGACCCCTTATATATTTATACATGGTGATCATATCCCCCCTTAATCTCCTCTTCTCAAGAGTAAATAAATTCAGTTCCTCTAATCTTTTCTCATAGCTGAGCTCCTCCATGCCTCTGATCAGTTTGGTTGCCCTTCTCTGCACTTTCTCCAGTTCCACAATATCCTTTTTGAGAACTGGGGACCAAAACTGAACTGCATATCCCAGATGAGGTCTTTACAATGATTTGTACAGGGGCAAAATTATATCTCTCTCTCTTAAGTCCATACCTCTCTTACTACAAGAAAAGACTTTGCTCGCTTCGGAAATCGCAGCTTGGCATTGCATGCTATTATTGAGCTTATGATCTACCAGAACCCCCAGATCCTTCTCCACCATTGACTCCCCCAGTTGTACTCCCCCTAGTATGTATGATGCATGCATATGATTAGCCCCCAAGTGCATAACTTTACATTTATCAACATTAAACCTCTGCCACATAGTCGCCCAATTAAAAAAGTGCATTGAGGTCAGCTTGTAAATTGTAGACATCTGTAAGGATGTTATTCCACTGCATAGCTTAGTGTCATCTGCAAAGACAGAGATGTTACTTTTAATCCCAGACCCAATTAGAATCAGGGTTCCTGATTGTCACCACACCAGACCAGTGTACTCCAGCCACAGTGTTCCTGATCACTGCTACACCAGTGCAGTGTTGCCTCTGCCTGCTACTGTACTGACCCCTTAGCCTGTTTATTGATAACATTTCTGTATACTGCATGGCCTGATCCTTTGCCGGTTTGCCAAGCATGTCTCCGGATGCAACTGAACTGATCCATCTGCACATCCCCGGCAGACTCAAAAAATCCTCAATAAACTGCGCATGTCACTCTCTACTATTCATGGCACATAAATGAACCAAAATTTAAAAATATATATCCTATGCAATTGATGCACTTAACATGTGATACAAAAATCAACAATTAATCAATACATTTAAACATAAGTACCACATTAATCGTCCCAAGTGATAAAATGCTGGTGCTCTTGAAAATTATAACTTGGTGCTCTATTCCACTGTGCTTATAGTGCCCCACATGGACTTGCACTCACCAAATAGACATGACCACCTATCATATAAAGCAGGCATCACTAAATGGCGGACCGCGGGCAAGATCCGGACCGAGCCACTGTCCCATGCGGACCCACAGTCGTGTCATTTGGGAACTGCTTCTCTTCCCCGGTGTTCTCTGCATGTTGGGAGGCCCCATGGTAATATCCCGGGTGCGGGAGGCACAGCTCTGCATTGAGGGTGGATAATCAGCGGAGTGCACTGGTTACAGTTTTCTTGCCCTTAAACATAGCCTCTTCCTCTCTCACTACCCTAATAAGTTCATGATACTTTAATGACATGACAAGTCTTTAGCTGGATCCAGATTGTATCGAAGCATAGAGCACCTCTCAGGATGTGCTGCATTCTAGCTTGATCTATGGCTGAAGGTTCCATTCCCTTCTTTAATACAATTTGGTTTAGCATTTTGTTTAATCGCCAGATATACTCGTACAGGAGCTCACCCTGGCATTGGAGAGCATGCTCAAATTGGTAAATCAAGTCTGCAGCCTTCTCTGTTAGTCTGAACTCTTCCTGCAACATGGCAAGGTAGTCATAGGCTGTGCAGTGTATTCGACTGAATTTGAGATTTCTGATAGCTTCTGCAGCCTTTTCTATCAAGTTCTCACTGATGCGCTGTTTCTTTTGGGCTTCTGGCACATCCCATTCTTCCAGGGCCTGCATGACTTGCTCCATTCAGGTTCATACTCCTCTTCCCCAGAGGGCACTGGCTGTTTACCCGAAAATGTTCTAAGCTTCCGATATCCTAATGTTTGTTGGGATGTCCTTCTGATATTTTGTCACAAAATCTCCCAAAGCTGAAATGAACTCCGGCCCAATCATGGCTACTGCTGACGGTAAGGTGGCTTACTCTCCCAGGGCTGCTTGACCTGAACTTTCTGGAATCATGTTGGGCACATTTAGCTGGATTAGACGAGCTTCAACATCGCTGGTCAACCATAACCTCTCCCTTTGGAAACAAGTGGGGATCCCTTTCCTCCACTGTATTAGGGCATAAGTGTGGGAGTTCTCTTGATTGGTCTTGCCGTCTATCAACCACACCTTCTGATCCGGGACTAGTGTCTTCACAGCTTGCCTGATCTTTTCCTCGGTCCAGGCCACCCCAGGGATGTCGATTAGAACACTTAACTCCAGTTGGCCATTTTCCTCCTCACACCACTGGTTTGCAGCGGCCTGGTCCCTCTTGACACTCTCTGGGGTATTATCTTGGAAGTTTGTTAGTAGAAAAGAGGGCCTCGGACAAGCCCCCATGTGTAGCACCACCCCCGAAGGTGTAGCTTGGTGTTTTTGAGTTCTCTGATCTCTGCCTCAACTCCAAGAATGGCCTCAGCCCCTCTAGCACACCTAGTTAGCTAATATATCTGCAAACACTTTTTAAGGACACAAGTAGAATATACTGTTAGTCTGGTTGGATTATTACCAGAAGCAGATAGACACACCAGTAGTGATAAACAAGTTGAATATATTATCACGGTTAAAAATATGTGGATACTTACAACACTGTTAAACTTTACAGCAGAGTATTAATACAAAAGAAGTGATAACCTTCAATATTTAGCAACTGTAAGTATATAAAAAAACACAGTAATTTATATACCCAATATATACCCTCAACTTCTCAGCTCCTTCAGGGTCGTGAACACTGTTGAAATGTAAACAACAAAAATGGATTAAACAGGTACAGTGAACCGAGTTCTGTAGCATTACAGGTCCTGGTTTGAAGAGCAATAGTGTCTTCTGCTAGCAAAGGTTGGGGCCCTTTGTAAAGAAAGTAGGTTCAATCAAGCAAAATTGAGACAGTAATCCTCTAGAATATTCTGTTAGGTAGTGGTTTGTAAGAACAGACTGGCTAAAGGTGGCAGCTCCAAACAAGCATCCTCTGACACTTGAAAGGGGGATAGGTGTCTGCATGCAGTGTCTGTATTGTGTTAAGAAGGATGTTTGGGTTTTCACCCGCTCACCAATCCTCTGTGCGGTGTGGTTTTTATTTATTTTTATTTGTAGTTGAACTGGATGAACCTAACTAACTATGTAACTATGTAACAATGGAGATTCCAAATGCTGGTTCAGGTTTATGGCAATGTTGTCAGGCATCGGATCACCTCCTGTCGGCTGATCATGATGGCTGGTAGCTAAACTGGCAAGGTGACTGGACACCGGCCAACTGAACACTTTGATGGGTATTGCGATTCCTGAAGCAGTGTAGGTCATCTCCGCTGGGCTAGGCGGTGCTAAGTTGCTGAGCAGGGTCTCTGGGCCGAACGGTGGTGTACCATGTGGGTGCCACTGTTCCTGGCTCCTTTCTCCTCAGTCTCTTGGCAGCAGTCTTCGGCAACACATGTCTCTCTCTCAGGTGGAGTTCCACAACACATTCCCTCGTGTCAGCGTGGCTCTCTCTCTCTCTCAGGTGGATTTCACTGGAGTCAACATGTAAAAGAAAGCAATGGCAAAGGATTACCAACACTGTTAACTCAATTAGACTTGCCCCATGGTCTGAGGAACATGTTAGAAAATGTTTAATCAAGATATAAAGGGGACAAAAAAGAAGAAACTCAGCATTAATACTAAAGAAAGGTATGTAAATATATGTTTTTTACCTTTGCTTAAAAGGAATAAAAAAATCTCCTTTCCCATTTTTCATCCTTGATTTTTATTTTATTTATTTTTTTATGCGATTTTTAATGACAGTTTTTTCTTTAACATTCTTTGCAAAAATAAAACTGGCCTCGGGTTAGCAAAATTGGTGGAATTCACCGACTTGGGAAAGTATTTGATCCCTCAAGTCAAAGTAAAAATGAGTAATACTGTTTTTTTTTTTGTATTATGCCCCGTACACACGATCGGACATCGATCGGACATTCCAACAACAAAATCCATGGATTTTTTCCGACGGATGTTGGCTCAAACTTGTCTTGCATACACACGGTCACACAAAGTTGGTCGGAAATTGCGAACGTTAAGATTGCAGTGACATACAACACATACGACGAGCCGAGAAAAATGAAGTTCAATAGCCAGTGCGGTTCTTCTGCTTGATTCCGAGCATGCATATGGAACTTTGTGCGTCGGAATTGTGTACACACGATTGGAATTACTAATAAACTAATTTTGGAAATGGAAATTCCGATGGAAAATGTCAGATGGAGCCTACATACGGTCGAAATTTCCGACAAAAAGCTCCCATCTAACATTTTCCATCGGAAAATCTGACCGTGTGTATGGGGCATTAATCTTATCATTGTGACTTGCACCAATTGCATACAAATTATTATTAGGTAAGTACACAATTTAGAAGACAGCATGGGACAGCTAAAGGTTCACCATCCATGACTGGATTTCACACTGGAGTAGGTAAGTCCAACGTTTGTCTACATACCAGAAAAAACTTTGTGGGACATTGGAAATAGATTTTATTTTTTATTTTTTTTGGTGTTTTTTTTTTGGTGCAAAAATCTAACAATAACCAAAACTGACTTTTCCTTAATTTTTTTTTTTTTTTTTTGGGGGGGGGGGGGGGGGGGGGGGGGGGGGGGGGGGTAGAGGAGGGGGGTGGGGGTGTGTGGAAAATGGTTGGAAATACCCTATAAGTGTCTTGAGCAAAAATTACTACCATTATCAACTAACATGCCTTTTTTGTTTACAGGTTCCAATGCTTATCCAGACACATTGTTGCTTTTTTCAGACTGGGAAGACTTTCTATAAGAATTGTCTAACAATAAAGTAGTTGCAACATTTCCTCCTACAACACTGATTGAGGATGACAACGGAGTGCAAGGTCATGTTTAGATGACACAAAGCCATCACAGTTTCAACAATACCAAGAAGACCAGAAAGGGAGACCACAGCAGAAAGGAAGAGAAGCCTCTGCAGAACTAGAAATCTAGACAGGGAACAGTTAGTATTTGATCAGGAACAAAGCCAATATTTTCACCAAGCTCAGGGGAAACATAGGGAAATGCTTGAAAATAATTTGATCTGTATAACAGCTGGCAGATTAGTGAGACAACAGACTGCGGGGACTAAACCTTACACTCAGGGAGAGACAGCTGAGGCCGCGAAGCATTGACCAACACCCACTTCTTCCCACCATGGATCAGAGGCATATGAAAGAAAGAGGGGACATGCACCACAGGGACCGGTGAGAGGGCTCACTGCCCACCATTCACACTGTTAGCAGAACACTACATTCAAGTTTAGCGCACTACCCCCTTGGGAGCTGCAATGTTGTTCATTACCTTTTTGTCAGTTGGCCCCATTATTCTCCTGTCCCATGCAGTTTCAAACACCAGACATCTTTAAGGTTGATCATGCTTTATTCTAGGGTTTATCAATAAATGATGAAGCAGATGATATGAGATGCCCCGTTATTTTATCATATTGGCACGTTACAATTCACTCCTGATGACTCCCTCCTGCACTTAACTTTTTGCTCAGTTAGAACTTAACACTTCCAATATGGCCTGACCAGCACCACTCTGAATAATGCGTTGAGTTAAACTACAAAGCCACAGGCCACGCTGCCTATTTCCATAACTCTTGTTGTTGTCCCTCCGTCAAGTCCTGGAATGTGTGTATACTGCGGTCATTGGGTTGCACTCCCTTTGCTCACTCCCAATCAACAGTCCATGTTACTCACAGAAAGCCGATTCACAGTTTTCTCACTCCGATTGACTCCTACTTCCCCCTCCTTTGAAGTCCGGTACATGCCCACATGGGATGCCCGGTCTCTGTTAGATGTTTACAGGGTAGCCACGCCCACACGCCCTGCGCGATCGCATTTTAAACCTACGATTTACAGTTTTTTTTTTATTTGCTAGCATTTTCTTGGTTTTAAGCTGCTATTTGTGTATTCGGTGGAGTCCTCAAACAGCTATTCTACACTGACACTCCCAACCCACAATAAACAACCAGGCCTAGCAAATTTACCTACATCTGGCCTATACTTACAAAGAAACCCATTCTAACCACCTATCTAAGCGTGGGGTCCGCTACACAATTTAACTGGGACTGTAGTTAAGTGCACTGACGCTTTTAAAGGGCACCAACGATAGCTGACAGAAGAACATCTTAAAAGGACTGACCCTCCCCGTAATATTTATCCTGCAAGCCCTTTGCTCCACTGCCACCCCTGCACTACCAATACCCTTTTCTTTTGGGCAGTGCATACTGAGTCAGTCTAGGACTAGTATTGCCACCATAAATGCGCTCTAGCAGTATAGTTCCAGCACTCAGTAGATTAGGGATTATTACTGCCCACTGCTGCACTTTAGGTGACCTTGCTACTGCTTATGCTGATCTGAAAGCCCATTGTCATCTTATGCCCATTATTTCTAATCACTTTGTATGCTTAATTGTGTTCTTGCCTTTAACTGGTTCAGTGCTTGCTTTCTTGTACACAGTAGTATTAATGGTTACCATATATTACTCTCAGTGATTTGTCTGTGGTATAGCATGCTTTGTACATTCAACCTAGTGTGTAAGAGGAGCTGAAGTTCTTATAGAGGTCAAGGCAAAGAACAGAGGACCCATCTTAACCAGTGGTTCATGTTGGTTACTAGACAGCAGGGCAGTCCCAGCAATCAATTACCTGCCATGATTCCCGTCTTGTGTAAATAAGGTATGGGGGGGGGGGGGAGTGCTGCGATCTTATGGCAGGGGCAGTCTGTAATATCGATGGAGGACTGTGATGGGGGGGTCTGTGATGCTGGCGGTGCCATACCTCGCAGGGCACCATGCTTCACATGTGGTGGCACTTCCCACCAATACAGTCATTCTGGGAAAACCTTTTTGACCTCTACTGTAAACTCATGGCAACCTCTATCCAGGCTGTATAACAAGGGTATAAATGTTTTTCTAAAAGAATTTTAAAACACTTCTGAGTATTGTAAGGAAAAATGGGTTTGTTAAGACAGGCTAGAATGGCTCGTGCCTACTGTCAGAAGCATTATTTCATTGACAGTAGTCATAAGAATTATTCGGTTTTGATCTCACCTTGCGTTAGAGCCTTTTTTTTTTTTTATGGTTTATTTTTTTTTCATCTTTGAAAGATAATTTTTCACTTTTTTATATTGTCAAAAACAATATTTTTTTGGAACCTTTTTTACATGAATCGGTACTCGGAGGCATTGAAATTTGAGCTACCTTTTCAAATTTATGTCTCCTCAAAATGCTGCTTGGTAATCCAAGCTGGGTCTTTCTCATGTGGAACTTTTTTGGCCTGAAATTAGCTGTTAAGCTGCTGTGCGCTCCTTCCCTAAATTCATCCTCCTATATATTCATTAAAATGTGTTCATTTTCTAAATGTATGGCCTACCAGAGCACTTTAATGTGATTAATAATAATGTGTGTGATTAATTGTTCTGGTTTCTTGTTTGCTGTCACAAAAAATATTTTTATTGAACCTTTTTTACAGTAATCGGTACTGGGAGGCATTTAAATTTGAACTACCTTTTCAAATTCCTGTCTCCTTGCTGCTTGGTAATCCAAGCTGTTTTGCTCATGTGGAACTATTTTGACTTGCTGTTAAGCTGCTGTGTGCTTTTTTTGACACTTTGAGCCCAATTTGGACATTTTCACTTAAGAGTGTACTCACTTTTAGACATTAATGGCTGTATGTTGAGTTATTTTAAGGGGATAGCAAATTGACACTGTTATTGTCAGACTTCACGCGCCTGACAGGTGAGCCCTATATAGCAGGGGGAAGGCCTCCTGTACGTGTCTGGTTCTCGGCCCCCTGGAAGTGGGGACAGGAGGCACGAGAGCGCACAAGAGTGGTATGAGAGCCCGGCGGGTCGTTGCTGGGGAGATGGCCCCAGAGACTTGCTGGAGTGGGGTCAGTGGTTCCCCGACCGTAGAAGATAGGCAGCAGGTATAGAGCAGGAGCTGACAGGACACTTCCACACACAGGCATGGTACAGAGGAGAGGCAGGTTCAAGTCCGGGTCACAGGCAGAGTTGGCAACAGGCGGGCAGCGCAGTACCAAGGAGCAGGCAGAAGCAGAGTAAGGGACAGGCCGAGGTCAACAGGCAGGCAGCAGACAGGCAGGTACAGGATCAAGCCGGGAATCGGGAAGTCAGAAGGTATTCAGGCAACAGGTATCGGGATGCAGGGAGCTGACGATCGGACAGCACCGAGCGCCCAGTGAGATCAGCCTAAATAGGCCGATTGGCGCCAAACGCCATGCACGCGTGCTCCAACGCGCACCCGCACGCGCAGGCATGCGCACAATCATGCGCACCCGCACACTAGCGCGCACACTAGCGCGCCCGCGAGCGCCGGCGCGCACCCCAGGGTGCCCTGCACCACGTCTGCTCAGAGGCTCTTCCTGACAGTGCCCCCTCCTTAAAGGCAGCCTCCGGATGCCCATCTGGTCCAGTCTGTCCGCATGGGTGTTTTTAAAGGCGCTCAGGAGTTCCTCCACATGTAGGTTGTCTTCTGGCTCCCAGGAGTTGTCCTCCGGTCCATACCCCTCCACTTGATCAAATACTGGGCTTGGTTGCCCCTTTTCCTGCAGTCCAATATTGCTTCCACCTCAAATTCTTCCTCATCATCTACAATTACAGGTTCAGGTGGGCCCGTGTTACGTCCGGTAAAGGGGTTAGGGTTAACGGGTTTTAGCAGGGACACATGGAAGACTGGATGGATCTTCAGCGAACCGGGTAAGTCGAGCTCGTAAGTCATGTCATTAATTTTTCTTTTGACCGGGAAGGGGCCCAAGAATCTGGGACCTAACTTTCTTGAGGGGCAAGCCATCTTCAGGTTAGTGGTTGAGAGCCAGACTTGGTTACCGGGTACCAGAATGAGCTCACCTCGCCTCTTCCTATCGAACATTTTTTTATTGTACTCCTGGGTTTGGGTCATCGTTTCCTGTAATGCCTTGTTGTTGGTCCGGAAAAAGTCCATTATTTCGGACACTGTGGGGATGGAACACTCGTGTACAGAGCCAGGCAGGAAGGCTGGGTGGTAGCCATAGTTTGCAAAGAAGGGTGTTTGCTTGATCGCGGAATGCAGGGAGTTGTTATAAGCAAACTCGGCAATAGGTAGTAGCGAGGCCCAATCGTCCTGCGAGAAGGCAGAGAAGCAGCGGAGATACTGCTCCAGGGTTTGATTAGTTCTCTCCGTCTGCCCGTTCGTCTGAGGGTGATAGGCGGATGAAAATGCCAACTCGATCTCCAGAGAACTGCAGAGGGCTTTCCAGAACCTGGAGGTAAATTGAACACCGCGATCAGACACGATGCTCGAGGGGACCCCATGCAGCCTCACTATCTCTTTGATGAAGATCTTCGCCGTTTCCATGGCCGAAGGAGTACCCTTCATGGGTAGAAAATGAGCCATTTTAGACAACCTGTCAACCACAACGAAGATGGTAGAATAGCCTTCTGCTAAAGGGAGTTCCACAATGAAATCCATTGATATCATCTTCCAAGGTCTTTCCGGGACATGCAGGGGCCTTAGTAAACCCCAAGTCTTGGCTCGGCACGTCTTGCTTCGGGCACAGGTGGTACAGGTTTCCACATAGGTCTTGCAGTCTTTAGTCAGCTGCGGCCACCAGAACGTACGCTGCACCAATTCTGTCATCTTCAGGGTACCGAAATGTCCGGCCAACTTATGGTCGTGACAAAGTCCCATAACCTCCATTCTCAGACATTCAGGGACCAGAATTTTGTCCTTATACCAGAACACACCGTCCAGCATCTTTATCTCATTTCCAACAGGTGGGACCCATTCCCCCGAAGCTTGCTTTAAGCGAGACAGGAGGTCCCCCTGGAGTAGCAAGAAATTTCCGGCCGGCAGGATGGTGTCTGGGGGTAATGGTTCTTCAGCCTCATGAAACATGCGGGATAGAGCATCAGGTTTAGTATTCTTGGAGCCGGGTCTGTAGGTGATATGGAACAAAAATCTGGAAAAGAACAGAGCCCATCTTGCCTGCCGTGGCCTCAGCCTTTTAGCTGTCCTCAGATATTCCAGGTTTTTGTGGTCAGTGTAGACCAGGATAGGGTGTGCAGCGCCCTCCAGCAAGTAGCGCCACTCTTCCAAGGCGGCCTTGATGGCCAGGAGCTCCCGGTCCCCAACGTCGTAATTTCTCTCCGCCGTAGAGAGTTTGCGGGAGAAGAAGGCCACTGGAAACAGGAAAGCCTTGGCACCTTGTCGCTGGGAGAGCACGGCCCCCACAGCGATTTCTGACGCGTCCACTTCGAGGACGAAGGGCAACACAGGATCAGGGTGCTTCAGGATGGACGCAGAAGTAAACAGTTCTTTCAACTTTTCAAAAGCCACTTGCGCACTGGGGGACCAACAGAACCAATTTCCTTGCTTGGTGAGTTCAGTAATGGGGGAGATGATTGCAGAGAAGTTTCTAATAAATTTCCGATAAAAATTAGCAAAGCCTATGAAGCGTTGGACTCCCTTTTTATCGGTCGGAGCAGGCCACTCCAGGATGGCGGACACCTTTTGGGGGTCCATCTTGATACCATCAATGGATATGACTAAGCCAAGAAACTGTATGGTTTGCAGTTCAAATTCACACTTTTCCAATTTGGCGTAAAGCCCGTGCTGCCTGAGTCGAAAGAGGACATTTCGTACGTGCCTGCGGTGGTCGGGAACTGATGAAGAGAAGATCAGAATGTCATCCAGGTAAACTATGATGTATAGGTCCAATAGATCATAGAAGATGTCATTAACAAAATGCTGAAAAGTTGCAGGTGCGTTGCACAGACCAAAGGGCATGACGAGGTACTCAAAGTGCCCGAAACGAGTACGGAAGGCAGTTTTCCACTCATCCCCCTCTCTGATGCGAATCAAGTTATAGGCCCCGCGGAGGTCAAGCTTGGTAAAGACCACTGCGGACCCCAGTCTTTGGAAGAGCTCAGGCACCAGAGGCAGCAGGTAACGATTTTTAATCGTTATCTTGTTGAGTTCCCGGTAGTCGATACAAGGCCGTAGAGAATGGTCTTTCTTTTCTACGAAGAAGATTCCGGCCCCGGCCGGAGAGGTGGACGGGCGGATGAACCCCTTGGTGAGATTTTTATCAATGTAGATCTTCAGAGTTGCCAACTCCTGCTCTGTGAGTGGAAAGATTCTCCCGAAGGGGACTTCGGTCCCGGGCAGAAGCTCTATCGGGCAGTCGTAGGGCCTGTGCGGTGGCAAGATCTCCGCCCCCTTCTTGCTAAAGACATCCAGGAAGTCCCGGTAGGGTGCCGGGATTGCTTGTTGCAACTCGACATCAGTGTCTAGATACAGAAGTGGGGAAGACTTTGCGGGCAACTTGTGTAGGCAGTGCTGCTGACAGTATCCAGAGGTAAACTTGATCTCTCCCGGGGCCCAGTTGATGCTGGGGTTGTGGGCCTGTAACCAAGGCATTCCCAGTATGATGGGAAAGAGGGGAGATGAAATTGCATCCAAGCATAAGAGTTCCTGATGGGCCGGGCCCATGGTGGCCAGTAGAGGAACGGTTTCCTGTGTAACGGGACCAGAACTGAGGGTGGTGCCATCTGCCAGATGTACTGCGAGGCTCTGTGTCTTCAATCGGCGGGGGATGTGATGGTTAGTGGCGAAGGTAAGGTCGATAAAGCAGCTGCAGGCTCCAGAGTCAATTATGACTGGTACTGGGATATCCTTGTCGGGAAGCTGTAGGACAACAGAGAGAGCAAAGTGAGATGCAAGTTTAGGCAGGGTAGGTGCAGACTTGGAAGAAACTGGAGATGACTTACGTGTCTTATTGGGGCAAGACCTCACGTAGTGACCCGGTTCGCCACAGTACATGCACAAGTTGTTGATCCTTCGGCGTTGCCGCTCCTCCGGGGTGAGTGAAGGACGGATGAGCTCAAGCTGCATGGGTTCAGAAGTATCGGGTACCGGAGCAGAGGGAGCAAAGGAGGTCGGGCGGAAGGAGCCGGGAGCATTGGGGACCTTGGGGAGGACCCAGGTGGGCCGGTATTGACTGGTGACCCTCTCTGAACGGCGTTCCCGGAGACGCCGGTCTATCTGGATAGACAAGTTGATCAGATCTTCCAGGGACTGCGGAACGCCAACCCATGCAGTTCGTCCTTTAAGGAATCCGACAGTCCCATGCGGAACTGGTAACACAAGGCCGCGTTGTTCCATTCCGTGTCGGAACCCCAGTGCCTGAACTCTGCCACATAGTCCTCGACGGCCCTACTCCCCTGCTGCAGGGCGTGTAAAGCGGACTCAGCGGTCGCTTTTAGTTGGGGGTCTTCGTAGAGCTGTGCCATGGTGGCAAAGAAGGTATCCAGATTATCCAGAGAGGTAGACTTTTGCCGCATGAGGCGTTGGGCCAAGGTTTGTGGCTCCCCGGACAGAAGGGAGATTACGAAGCCCACCTTGGTCGCTTCCAATGAAAAGGTGCCTGGTTGCAACGCAAAGTAGAGCTCGCAGGCACTACAGAATGACCAGAACTTCCTACGGTCTCCAGAGAACCTCTCAGGAACTGGTACCTTAGGTTCCGGGGGTAGCATGACTACTGAAGGTGCAGGTCCGGCAACAGGAGCGGCTTGGTGGTGTGCAGGGGATGAGAGGACCTTGACCTGTCCTTCCAATCTGTTGTAGCCCTCCTGAAGGCTCTTCACGGCTTGTGTGAGACCCGCCAGGTGTCTACACAACTCCTCCATGGGAGAGGCCCCCTGCTCGGACTCAGACATGGCTGTCCGATACTGTCAGACTTCACGCGCCCGACAGGTGAGCCCGATATAGCAGGGGAAGGCCTCCCGTACGTGTCTGGTTCTCGGCCCCCTGGAAGTGGGGACAAGAGGCACGAGAGCACAAAGTGGTATGAGAGCCCGGCGGGTCGTTGCTGGGGAGATGGCCCCAGAGACTTGCTGGAGTGGGGTCAGTGGTTCCCCGACCGTAGAAGGTAGGCAGCAGGTATAGAGCAGGAGCTGACAGGACACTTCCACACACAGGCACGGTACAGAGGAGAGGCAGGTTCAAGTCCGGGTCACAGGCAGAGTTGGCAACAGGCGGGCAGCGCGGTACCAAGGAGCAGGCAGAAGCAGAGTCAGGGACAGGCCGAGGTCAACAGGCAGGCAGCAGACAGGCAGGTACAGGATCAAGCCGGGAATCAGGAAGTCAGAAGGTATTCAGGCAACAGGTATTGGGATGCAGGGAGCTGACGATCGGACAGCACCGAGCGCCCAGTGAGATCAGCCTAAATAGGCCGATTGGCGCCAAACGCCATGCACGCGCGCGCCAACGCGCACCCGCATGCGCAGGCACGCGCACAGGCGCACAATCATGCGCACCCGCACGCACCCGCACACTAGCGCGCACACTAGCGCGCCCGCGAGCACCAGCGCACACCGGCGCACCCCAGGGCGCCCTGCACCACGTCCGCTCAGAGGCTCTTCCTGACAGTTATAGAAGTTGTTTACTCACTACTTTACATTGTAGGAAAGTGTAATTTCTTCAGTATTGTCACATTAAAAGATATAATAAAATATTTACAAAAAATGTGAGGGGTGTACTCACTTTTGTGAGATACTGTATTTCCGTGTACACCCGACCGGACTTTTCGACAGCAAAGGTCCGACGGAATGAATCCGCCGGACAACTTCGTCGGACCTTTGCTGTTGAAAAATCAGACGGACTTTAGAAATAGAACATGTTTCAAAAACCAGTTCCTATGGAGAAATTTGTTCGTCTGTATGCTAGTTCGACGGATGAACACCGACGCTAGGGCAGTTATTGGCTACTGGCTATAAACTTCCTGATTCTAGTCCGGTCGTACGTCATCATGTTCGAATCCGTCGGACTTTGATGTGATTGTGTGTCCAAGTCTGTTCGTTCGGGAAGTCCGCCGAAAGTAGACATGTGCGATTCAATTCGTACGAATCCGAATTACAAATTTTTACGAATACGAATTCTGTACGAAATACGAAATTTCGTTTACGAATTTCGGATCCAAATTATCCGAATCCAAACTGCCAAATTACGAATTTCAACTAATATGAAAGAAATTATAGCGGATATAACGAATGATTCAAATGAATTTGAGATTCAGTATAACGAATATCGACACTCTATGAATAATAACAAATTATCCGAAAACGTATTAACGTTACATAACACAAGTCTATTGTCTATTGTTCACCAATCACTCAGAGGAAGTACGAAATACGAAATTTGTGATTGGTGAACAATAGACAATAGACTTGTGTTATGTAACGTTAATACATTTTCAGATAATTCGTTATTATTCGTAACGATTCGTAACGATTCATAACGATATTAACGATT
The DNA here is from genome assembly GCA_028564925.1 of Lithobates sylvaticus. NCBI lineage: Eukaryota > Metazoa > Chordata > Amphibia > Anura > Ranidae > Lithobates > Lithobates sylvaticus. The sequence continues at coordinate 89,111,443 of CM053037.1, forward strand.
CGTACGAAATTCATATTTCGTACGAATCAGAATTAAATTTACAATTACGATTTTTTTTTTTTATACCAAACGGAACGAAACTAAACAAATTTTTTGACGGCTCCCATGTCTAGCCGACAGTCCATCGGAAAAACTGTTGGACCTAGTCCGGTCGTGTGTACACGGCATATATCTCCTTTAAAATGCTGCTTGGTAATCCAAGCTTGGTGTTTCACATGTGGAACTCTTTTGACTTATAGTAAACTTGCTGTTAAGCTACTGTGCGGAGTGTGTGCAACTTTCCAAAAATCATCCTCCCATCCATTCATAAAAAAATTTTTTTTCTAAATGTATGGCCTACTAGAACAATTTTAGCTGCTCTGTCCTGGATTTTTCTCTGGTTTTGACCAAATGTGCTGCTGCCTAAAAACTTTTTTAGATTTATTTCAATCCAAGCACTAACCCCCGAAGGAGCTGCTGGTTTAATTTGGGCTTACCGTTACCTTCTTGACCTCAATTGCATCTAGGGGATTCCCAAGGTAGATGGCCCAAAGAATTTTCAGAAACTGAGTGTCAGTTTGGGATTTTTATTTGCAAAAAGAGTAGACAAAACACAGTCTCTCAGTAAAGGATAGAGGTTTAGGTAGGAAGTTTGGGTACTCTTGGAACTGCTCAAATGCTTGAAAGTCTCTATAGAATCCAGAGAATAGCCACTCACAACTGGATTCCCACAGCTATCGTATAAACCTCTTCTCACTAGGCCTAGCAGCCGATAGAGTGATCAGGTACAATAATGTCTCTGCCACAGACTTGGTTGTAGAACTTGTGAATAAAGTCTTTGCCACAGACTTTGTTGAAGAACTTGTGAATAAAGTCTCTGCCACAGACTTGGTTGTAACTGAAGGATATAGACAAACTTAGAGAGCTCTCGTACGATACCAGTATCTTGCAGCCGGTCCAGCAATACCGTATGAGTGTAGAGTCACTTGGTGTCTTTCAACTTAGCTTCCAGGCTCTTGCTGAGGAACCAGCCTTGTGCGTGGCCCTCTTCCGAAGAGTCCTCCCCTGGTTGCTCTCTCAGTTGCTGGGCCTCTCCACAGACGAGATGGCACCAGACCACCTTGGAATCCTCCTTCCAGTTACGTTGCCTTGGGCTAGCCAGCCCCGAGACTCGGAAATAGATGGATCCGCACCCCAGGCCATGAGGGCCCTGAGGGCTGGTCAGGAGAACCAGGACCAAACAGACAGAAAGATCTTCTGGACCGGAACCCAGAAGCATGTGATCTCAGTCCCTTAAGTACCCTCTCCCAGAAAGCACAGCAAGACAATCTTCTCACTGGTTGGTTCCGAGAGAGATTGGCACCCAATGCCTCCAGCCAAACTGCGTTTTCGTACTTGCCAGAGGTGACAACGACACCTATGGCTAAGCAGAACACAGTGCAATCCAGCCAGACTGGTACTGGAACCATAATTTAGTACAATTAACCCTAAAACCCAACTGTGGTTTTAGGAACATTAAATTTACAAAACACATAACGCATGCTCTTCATGAGCCCGGCGCTACATTTATTTTTAGATTTTATAGGCATGTGTAACTTGTTGTTAAAATGCTGTATATAACCTAAAGTATTACGGTGACCACTTCAAAAGGTCACATCTAGCTGGAGTAATTGTCATAGTTAACATACTCGTTGCATTTTTGTAAACAGTGTTTATTTGAAAAAAAATGTATTTAACCTCTTCGCGCCCGCGCTAAAGCCGAAAGACGGCTGCAGCGCGGACGCTCCCTGCAGGGAGGACGTCCCTGGACGTCCTGTTGTTTACTTCCCTAATGCACGCTCCTGAGAGCGCGCATCGGGGAAGTTCTGTGCTGGCCGTGTCCGTCGGACACAGCCGGTCACAGATCGCTGTAAACGGCCAATCACAGCGGCCGTTTACAGCGAGATCGGCGTGTCCAATGAGAGATGATCTCATATGGAAACATATGAGATCATCTGTCAGCGCCGCTCTCTCTCCTCACACAGACAGCATGTGGGGAGAGAGAGATCAACGGCTGCAGCAGCCGTAAGTAAAAAAAAAAACGAAATGTGCGATCTGCCCGCTGCCATCTGTGTCCCCATCCACCTGTCACCATCCACCCCATCCACCTGTCACCATCCACCTGTCACCATCCACCCCATCCACCTGTCACCATCCACCCCATCCACCTGTCACCATCCACCTGTCACCATCCACCCCATCCACCTGTCACCATCTGTGTCCCCATCCACCTGTCACCATCTGTGTCCCCATCCACCTGTCCCCATCCACCTGTCACCATCTGTGTCCCCATCCACCTGTCACCATCCACCCCATCCACCTGTCACCATTCACCCCATCCACCTGTCACCATCGTCCCCATCCACCTGTCCCCATCCATCTGTCCCCATCTGTGTCCCCAGTGCACCTGTCCCCAGTGCCATTTGCCAGTGCCATCTGTCATCAGTGCCATGTGTCATCAGTGCCACGTCAGTGCCATCTGTCATCAGTGCCATATCAGTGTCACGTGTCATCAGTGCCACATATTAGTGCCATCTGTCATCAGTGCCATCTGTCAGTGTCACGTGCCATCTGTTATCAGTGTCACGTGTCATCAATGCCACGTATCAGTGCCATCTGTCATCAGTGTCACGTGTCATCAATGCCACGTATCAGTGCCATCTGTCATCAGTGTCACGTGTCATCAGTGCCACGTGTCGGGGCCATGTGTCATCAGTGTCACCTGTCAATGTCACGTGCCATCTGTTATCAGTGTCACGTGTCATCAATGCCATGTATCAGTGCCATCTGTCATTAGTGTCACGTATCATCAGTGCCACGTGTCGGTGCCATCTGTCATCAGTGCCGCATATTAGTGCCATCTCTCATCAGTGCCACGTATTAGTGCCACATGATAGTGCCACGTATTAGTGCCATCTGTCACCAGTGCCACATATTAGTGCCATCTGTCAGTGTCACATGTCATCAGTGCCCCGTATTAGTGCCGTCTGTCATCAGTGTCACGTGTCATCAGTGCCCCATACTAGTGCCATCTGTCACCAGTGCCACATCAGTGTCACATGTCATCAGTGCCATGTATCTGTGCCACCTGTCATCAGTGCCACGTCAGTGTCACGTGTCATTGTCCTGGTGCTCCAGAGCCTTCAAAAGTGTAATAGGTAGTCAACAAGTTAGATGTGTCATTTATGCTCCTAGAACACGTGATGGCGCTCCCTGCATTTTGGGCCTCTCTAAGTGGCCAGGCTGTGTAAAAGTCCCACACATGTGGTATCGTAATACTCAGGAGGAGTAGCAGAATGTATTTTGGGGTGTCATTTGTGGTATACACATTCCATGTAAGAGAAATAACCTATTAGATTGACAATTTTGTGAAAAAAAAAAAATAAAATAACAAAATAATTCATTTTGCAAAGAATTGTGGGAAAAAAATTACAACATCAAAGAGCTCACCATGCCTCTTACTAAATACCTTGGAATGTCTACTTTCAAAAAAAAGGTCATTTGGGGGGTATTTGTACTTTCCTGGCTTGTTCGGGTCACAAGAAATGAGATAGGTCACCAGTACATCAGATGTGATCAACTTTGTATAATTCGCACCACAGTTTGTAGAGTCTGTAACTTTTACAAAGACCAAATAATATCCACTAATTTGGGTTATTTTTACCAAAGATATGTGGCAGTATAAATTGTGGCCAAAATTTATGAAGAAAAATTAATAATTTGCTAAATTTTATCACAGAAACAAAGAAAATGCGTTTTTTTTTCAACATTTTCGGTCTTTTTTCATTTATAGCGCAAAAAATAAAAAAACCCAGAGGTGATCAAATACCACCAAAAGAAAGCTCTATTTGTGGGAAAAAAAAGGACAAAAAATTCATTAGGGTTCAGTGTTGCATGATGGAGTAATTGTCATTCAAGGTGTGAGAGCACCGAAAGCTGAAAATTGGTCTGGGCAGGAAGGGTGTTTAAGTGCCCAGTAAGCAAGTGGTAAATAAAAAAGTTGTTGCCGTTAATGTTCAGCCCATATTTGTAATATATTTGCACTGCATGTCATGCCTTTTGGTTTTCGTTTTTAAGGAACAATTGTGTACTCGGTATGTCAAATGCCACTTTTCTGTGTGTCCCTAGTCCCTTTCAGTGGGTCTTCTTTGGGTGGAATAGTGCCCCTTCCTGTAGGTATTTTACTGGGTAGTACTGTACCCCTTTTTGTGGGTGGAATAGTGCTCCTTCCTGTGGGTAGTATTGTATCTGTTTTTGTGGATGGAATAGGGCCCCTTCCTGTGGGTCTTCTGTGGTTTAAATTAGACCCCTTTATTCGGTCTCCTCTGGGTTGGATTAGGCCCCTTCCTGAGGGTCTTTTGTGGGTGGAATTAGGCCCCTTTCTGTTGGTCCTCTGTGGGATGATTTAGGCCCCTTTCTGTCAGTCTTCTGGTGGTTGAATTAGGCCTCTTTCTATGGGTCTCACATGGGTGGAATTAGACCCCTTCCTGTGGGTCTTCTTTGGGTGGAATAGTGCTCCTTCCTGTAGGTCTTCTGGTGGGGGAATAGTGCCCCTTTCTGTGGGTAGTGTTGTGACCTCTTCTGCGGGCAGAATAGTGTGCCCCTTTTTGAACATGTTGTGTGTAAAATGTTGCTGCAAATGTGTGTAAAATGTTGCTGCAAAAGTTCCTTTTAAAGATGATACACATAACTGCTATGTAAAGACCACTGTCATTTTGTTGTTGTTGTATATTTTTACCTTGTCATACTGCTGCAGTTGTTTAAATGGCTGATAACTAATAAAGAAATAAAAAAAAAAAAAATAAAATATATATATATATATATATATATATATATATTTTTTTTTTTTTTTTGACCATTTTTTTGTCTTCTATTCATTTTTAATTAAGTAAACTTTTTAAAGTTTTATTTGTGTTCTTTTTAATAATTGTTGTAGGCATTAGAAAGAAAAGTAGAGGCAGTGTGCTACTAATAACAATTGTCATAACCAAACCCCACTCCACCACACCCTATCAAACCAAAATCAATACCTAAACCATGTGCTCATGTGCATCCTCTGAAAAGGTGCTTGTAACTTACCGGGTGAACTACTGATCTATCAACTGCTGCCGATATGCATTGCTTCAGAGATTCTGAGACATTTCCGGTATGAAGATGTCCTCTTCATCCTCCGTGAGCCCCAGCATGCTGGGCAATGTTTTGGAGAACGCAGCAGGCCAGGAACATGTCCCCCACTTTCCCTGGAGCATATATCAGGAACTCTCCAGAAAGCAAAATGCACCGGAACTGACTCTTTAGCACACCGAAGGTCCACTCGATGGCAATCCGGATCCTGGAGTGGGCTGCATTGTACGTCGACTGGACAATAAGAGATGGGTGAGATGCAATACGAGGTGGGTGTAAACAGCCAGGGCAAATGCAGATATCCGGAATCACCTAAGTGTACAAAAAGGTTGACAATGCATTACATTTGTAAAAACACGTTTGCCAAAACACATATATAGCATAGGGGAAAAAAAGAGAGCTTGGCAGATTTGGAAAGATGTGCACATTACTGAAGAGTCACAGGTAAGAGCTATGCAGCTGCGAGATATGAAATGATCTTACAGGTAGGTAAACAATAAACATACATGCATTGAAAACATACATTAGGATTTTACACTACTTACCGAGTAGCCAGCCACGATCGAATGTTCCCTTTTCAAAATATCAAAGAACTCAGACTGGTAGAGGATATGGGCATCATGGACTGACCCAGGGAATCCAGTTACCACATCTCAAATTAACATCTGGCTGTTGCACACCACCTGGCTGTTCATGGAATGGTAGCCCTTGCAGTTCCTGTAGATATGCTCCTTGTGGCTGGGTGGAAAGAGAGGGTCATGGGTGCAATTGATAGCGCCCATTACTTTTGGGATGGATGCCACGCTGTAGAATCCACCTTTGATCCGATGTTGTTCTGATGTTTGCGGCATGCCAACACCATCCCTAGCCACCATTTGGAACAAAGCCTTCCCAAGAAAATGGAGCACAGCCAGCAACTTCATCATGCCATTGATAGCATGACTCCTCTGGTTGGTGATCTCCAGAACAAGCGGCAGCCTCACATAGAGCATTAGGATTAGCTCCCTGGTCAGCCTGAACTTCCTTAGAGCTTCATGCTCTGTGAAGTTGTCCAGCAGGGTCCTCTCTGCAAAATATTGTGGAGCCATAGCTACAATCCTCCTCCTCACACGCCTTCTGAGCAGGTTGAATTGCAGTAAATTGATCGATACACCTCCATCACTGGTAATGCTGCTAGCCCCACTCTCTCTCTCTATAACAAGAAATATCACACTGCTTACTGCCACCAAAAGGCTGGAGTTAAATACTGGAATTTTTTTTACTTCCTGTTCCATTTGTGAATTGGACAGGTTAACGCACAATTTTTTGCGATGTTTAACGACAATTTTAATTCTACGTTGTTTAAGGCAAATCGTTTTTTTTTGATCAATTGGACTTCATTTATCGCATTTGGTAAAGTTTAGTCAATTGACCCCATTGACTCCATAGTCTTGTGTATGTAATTATAAAAAGTAATTGGTCCGAAATGTGTAGACACCGTCAGAACCCTTTATATGAGGAGATTAAGAAAAGTAAAAGAAGGAAGGCAGAAGGAGGTGTTAGGGTGGACAAGGAGAAAGTAAAGGGGTACAATGGTTAAAGGATGGGAAATGGGAAATTCTCTCTCTCTCTCTCTCTCTCTCTCTCCCCCGTCTTTCTCTCTCTCTCTTTTTTTCTGTCTCTCTCTCAGACTCTCGCTGAGTCCTTAAAGCGATAGTAAATAGCATAAAAAAATAAAAAATAGACAATGGTCAGTTTAAGTCATAATGCGCTATAATGCATCGACTTCACCGTCACCGCATTTGCACAAGTCCTGGAAAGCTGGCTTATTTCTTGCGTGTTCTTATGCTACATCTTGTAAGTGCAATCTTTTATATACCATTAAAAACTTTAAGGATTTAATACTATGAAAGCTTTATCTTTTTTGGGGTCTGTATGTGATCGGGTTCTCCCATGAGTGGTGGGTTCTCTTCAGCTTGATCACCCTGGATAAACAAAGGCCTTGGCTGGGTTTAGTAGCCACAAGCGGGAAAGACCTTCCGTAATAGGAGGTCATAAGGAGCTGGTAAGCAGCCATTCTACCAGGTGGAGGCTTTTTACTGGAGATCACACACCATTCAAGCGTTTGTCAGTGCACTTTGGGATATATTGGATTCCTTTATCACGTTGTGGACTCTTTTTTTGCAGTGTGTTTTTTTGCCTTTTTTTTTCAATATATAGTGCAACTTTATTTTGGACTATATGATTTGTGCCGTGCGTGTCTCACAGAAAAGTTGCTACTGTAGGGTCACATAATTTATTTTTTGTACAGTGCAGTATTATCCACTATTTTAATTTAAGCCTTATTATAGGCTTATCTATAGGTAAAAATCATACAAGAAAGTTAACTCCCACTTTAAACTCTATCTTTGATGCTAGTTCTCATATAACCAACTGTATAATAACGAATAACAGTGCAAACACTTATTTGCCTGGTCCTGTGCATTCACAGTAGAATTTATGTTGACGAATCCTCTACTAATGAGTTCACCAAACTTATGCCTGACTTGGCCCTTGAAATCTGTGGTGAGTCACTGGGGAATGCTCCCCTGGTGGAAACCACATCACTCGGGGATACCAAGTTATATAAGAGATTTAGGTCCTTCCCCCCTTGTCTGCAGTACATGGCATTGTATGTTTTGTTAGAGCAATAGTTCGGGAAAATAGAACTTTGAATTCCCATCTACCAGTACGAGATAACCTGAGCCCCCAGGAACGTGAGGCTTTATGGGAATTGCACAATAACCTTGATCTGATGATTAAATCAGCCAACAGGGGGGAAAATGTTGTGCTGATGGATTGAGACAAATATTTGAGGATGTGTAAACATATTTTATCCAACAGGATTAGTATACTCCCATTTCCCAATTAAATATGGAACAAAATAAAAAAAAAGTATTATACAACATCATTGATGGGCCATACGGTGATAGGGCCATTGACACGAATACGGTGGACTATTTAAAATTGGAATTTCCAATGACACCGGTCTTTTATATGTAGTGCACTACTCCCTTGGGAGATGCTGGGTGTGTTCATACCTTTCTGGTAACTGCTTCTGTTCTTCCACCCCTGCACAAATTCACAATCAGTAGACAGTTTTATTTGCTTGCTTGGAGTATGTTACATATCGGTTAGAGAATATGAATTGCCTCTAACAATCTGGTTCCTATTTATGACCTTTCCTGCAGTGAACTGACCAATGCCCCTCTGAAAGACATTGTGGTATGTGGATGCTGGAAGCCCCAGGCCTCACCTGTCTATCTTGACTCCTGCAATCCTCCCAGCGTCAGTTCAGGAAAGGGTCCTTGACGGTTAAGCACTGCTGGGCTGCACCCCCTTTGCTCTCTCCCATCGACAGCCCATGATTGCCACAGAAGGTCGATCCTAGTTTACTCCGTCCTTTTTGCAGCTACTTCCCGCTCCGCATGGTTGGATGCCCGATCCGCTTCTCCAGATTGCATGATGGATGTTGCTCTGCCTATCCAGCACTGAGGTCTCTGAACTCTCAAGCCTTCAAGCCCACTCTCGCTATCCAGCGCTAGTGTCTCTGAACCCCCAGGCCTTCAAGCCTGCTCCTGTTCGCTACATTTCTGCTGCTTCTCTGACTCAGACTCCTCCCATCTCCCCCAGGAAGCATGTGACCCCAGCTTATATGCGAGTCCTGCCCCTGCCAACACAAATTAATGATTGGTCCAAAGCTCTCCATACAAGCTGCCTGCACCCCAGTCCCAAGTCCGCCTTCCTTCCAGAACAATTTCTAATGGAAGGTAAGGGAGATCTTTCTGGGTCAGACTGTAGGTGGCCACGCCCCCCCTCTATTCTATCACTCCCCTCTCACAAAACAAACAACCAGGCCTAAAAAGTGCAAGGCCTTGGTTAAATTTACCTAACACTTACCTATCTGAACCTACTTAGCACCCACCTGAATGTGGTGGGCGCTACATATACATTACCTAAGATTCATTAGTCTGCCGTGGATCCCCCAGGCCATCCTATTATTTTTGGACAGGGTTCCCTTACAGAACGTGTCAGTGAATACTTTGACTGTATACTACAACAATGTGAGAGATACTTTACAGCTACTTACACTATTGCACAACCTTGTGGTTCCACGGCAGACTTTACTATTGACTTTGGACATAGAGGCCCTATATTCCTCCATACCCCACAACAGGGGATTGCAGGTGATACAGAAGGTCTTAAATATGCAAGCATTAAACAATAGCAGACACAATTTATTTGTGTTGGAACTTTTGGACATTTTTATTGACACACATCAAGTTCACATTCAATCAGAGTTATTTTTGCCAGGCACAAGGCACTGCCATGGGCCCTGGCATATGCTAAGGTCTACCTTGGCGATTTGGAGACCTATTTTTTTTGGTGGGGAGGGGGGTCATCTGTGTATTTGGATAGGATATTGTCCTGGTACAGGTACATGTGGATGGGCACCAGACAGGAGGCCTTGAATTTTGCCAATAGCTTAAATAACAACAATAATAATTTGTCATTTACTAGTGAATGTGATCCAAGACAGGTCGATTTCTTAGATTTGACCGTAGAACTAGGGGGAAGATGGTAACATCAAAACCAAATTATATAGGAAACCTACTGCTACTAACAATCTTTTACATGCAGATAGCTTTCACCTCAATTAATTGGTCCGCAACATACCAGTGGGCCAATATTTGCAGGCACAAAGCAAATGTACAGAAACTATAGACTTTGAGATGGAGGCAAAAAAATCGGAGAAAAAGATTCATCCAACGTGGCTATTGGAGAAGGTGGTTGACATCAGAAAGCCTAGCAAAGTGATAGAGAAGCTTTCATTTTTTGACAAACCAAAATAGATAAAGAAAAAACACCCAGTACTAGGATAAGCTTACAATTCAATGAATTGGTGTCTAGGGTTAGAGATATATGTGCCATACATTGGCACCTGTTGACAGATGATGAGGCTGTCAGAAAATTGGTATTGGACCGCCCACAATTCATTTACCAAAGACCCATTCACTGTGTCATTTGCTTATTCATAGTGACATTTCTTGGTGTCCCACTCCTTGCGGCACCCATAGAGGCATGAGGAGATGTGGCACGTATGACTATTGTAACTATATGGTGGAAGGTAATTGAAGTAAAAATTACAATAAATATTATTGTAATGTATATTAATTTGTCTAATCCCTATAGTTAGTTACATAGTTACTTAGTAGGTGAGGTTGAAAAAAAAAAAACAAGTCCATCAAGTCCAACCTATGTGTGTGATTATATGTCAGTATTACATTGTATATCCCTGTATGTTGCGGTCATTCAGGTGCTTATCTAATAGTTTCTTGAAACTATCAATGCCCCCCCGCTGAGACCACTGCCTGTGGAAGGGAATTCCACATCCTTGCCGCTCTTACAGTAAAGAATCCTCTACGTGGTTTAAGGTTAAACCTCTTTTCTTCTCATTTTAATGAGTGGCCATGAGTCTTGTTAAAATCCCTTTTGCGAAGAGTCTACATTAAACTCTAAGCACATGTTACTGTTGAGATCACAATAATACAATGTTAGCTATGAAACAAAACACACGGTTTATAAGTAATAAAGTCTTATTTATTTCCCAAGGAGTTAAAAAAGCTAACATGAAAGTATTAATTTATTAATTGTATTAAAGTATTAAGTATGCGGGGGGCGTGTCCGGATGTGACTGGAGACAGACGTGTAGGAGAGGAGCTCCAGAAATCCTGTGCTAAATCCGTAGCCATCTGAGTGCTAAAAAGCCCATTTATACAAGATTTTGCCAGGGTGTTCCTTTGCCTATCCACCTGCAGCCTGTGTCTGAATTGGCAGGATTCGCCTGTAATCGGCCCAGGGGACAAGGGATCCTTCCATCCGCGGCCACCGCCATCTTCCCGGCCTACATCCGGACTGAGGACACTGTTGCCGGCCCAGGAGTGGGGGTAAGAGACTTCCCCAGACATCCAGCCTGCCCATCTGAGTACCCCAAGGGGTCCGGTGGCCTGTGGGACCGCCGGAATCGCGGGAGGCAGCCGCAACCGGGTCCGGCCTAGCGCGGCCTCAGAAGCCTGAAAATCACCCCACTTTCCTAAGCGGCCGGCCCGCGGAGGAGCGCCGCGGCCGGTCTGGCCTCAAATACAGGGCGCGGACGCTGTGGGCCCCAATCTACCTCCCCATCCTGCCTAGACCTGACCAGCACCAGGTAGTGTAAGCCTGTGGGGACCAGGGACAGAGCCTGGAGGCCTGCATACTCCTCAACCTCCACACTGCATCTCAGTTCCCTAGCAGCAGCACTTAGCTCCACCACCTTCTCACCAGGGACAGCCCAGTGCATGGGGTAGACTGTCTGTGAGACTTACAGCAGAGTCCAAGAGCCCAGCATTGTCCGCACTCTCCTGCCTCCCTGCCAGCTCCCTGAATAAGGACCTCAGGTACCCCATCATCCTACCAAGAGCAGTGCGGTGTCCCCCACATCCATCTTTCTGCCTCCAGCACGGCCCTCTGTTCAGATCTCCTGGTTTGATTGAACTGCACAGGGGAACACCCGATCATGCGGAAGGGGGCTACAAAAACCGCCCACCAGATATCGAGGAAACAGCACCAGACCCGCGCCTCACGAGGCCCTGGCACAGGGGCAGCCGCTGCCATCTTGCCCTCCCCTCCTACTGCCACGAGCCCTGCACAGCAAGCGAAGACAATGGCTGCACCGACACAGGATATGCATGAGGCGGGCTCCAGTAGATCCAGACCAGCTTCTCCTGTACCGGCGGATGCCCAGGATGCGATCACTTGCCTGATTCTGGAGGCGATTGCAGCAAGCAAGGCCGCCGTAATGGTAAGCATTGACCATTTGACGGCAGAATGTACTTTTATCAGGCATGATTTAGACAAGATCAGGGGTCGACTTACTGTGACAGAGGAGAGAATATCGGAGGTAGAGGATGTCTCACATATTCAAGGCAATCAGCTATCCGAATTGCACGCTATGGTAAAATCGCTGCAAAGCCGCGCAGACGACGCTGAGGATAGGCAGAGGAGAAATAACGTACGGGTGGTGGGATTGCCAGAGGGAGCGGAAGGGTCCCATACAACCACCTTCGCTGAAAATTTCTTTAAACAGCTGCTGTCATTGGGGGATCAACCATCAACATATGTGGGGGAGCGTGCCCACAGAGTCCCCACGGGGCGGCGCCCCCCTGGTGAATACCCCAGGCCATTTCTGGTACGCTTCATGAACTTCAGAGACCGAGATATGATCCTGGCGGCCTCAAGGAAAACGCAAGAGCTGAAATATGAGAACGCAAAAGTGATGTTATTCACAGATTTTTCAGCTGAAACACAGCGCAAACGGAGATCCTTTACTGAGGTGCGGAGGAAACTGCGGGAGAAAAACATCCAATATAGTATGCTGTACCCCAGCAAGCTGCGTATTCAACATCAAGGCGCAGTGAAATTCTTTGAGAACCCACAAGACGCCTGTAATTGGCTGGACAGGAATCCGTGAGTAAGGTACACGCTTTGGTCACATATTTGTTCTTCTGTTGCACCTGTTGTGCCTTAGTATGACTGACAATTACACTAGCTTGGCCTGCTGGGTGAGGATCGGTGGGCACCATTTCTGCAAACATGTCAGAGGTGAATCGTGTCTGACTGCAACAGCAGTAATATCGGCATATGGGACACCTTCTTGTTCACATTAGGTGTGGGTTTGGTTGCTATAACCTGGCGTCACTAGAGGGAGCCCAAGTAATGCATATGCTTGTTAAATTTTTTCTACATTCACATGCCTAAACCATATTGGAACATGCTACAAATATACGGTTTAAGTGGAGCTCCTTGGACACTTTAGGAATCAAGGTACTAGTCTTGTCGGACTATCTTACATCGGGAGACCTTCTAGCAACAATTTTTGTTTGATTGTTTTGCAAGTTTTGGGAGTGTAAGCTGCTTACTGGACAATGGTATTTTTTGAAGTTTTTTTTTCTTCATGTTTTCTTTTTTTTTCTTTGCTAGTTAGTTCTGGTATGACAGCAGGGGGGGGGGGGTATGTTATTGTTTTATTTACAAGTGGGAAAGGTATTACTCAGTTCCCATTCCCCATCTAGTGAAGGCAGCCATTCACTTGATGGAGAATGTATTCATTGAGGGGGTTAAGGCAACCCTAAGACAAGAATTCACCCTACTGGAATTTTTTTTACAGGATTATGGCTAACACGATTAAGTTGATGTCCTGGAACGTGAGAGGTCTGAATGGAAAATTTAAAAGGGCAGCAATGTTTCAATATCTGAAAATTGCAAGGCCACATATCGTCTTCTTGCAGGAGACTCACCTGGATGGCAGTAGAATCTTAGCTTTACGTAGATCCTGGATTCAAAAGGCGTTTCAGGCCACATACTCCACCTTTGCCAGGGGAGTCTCAATATTAATTAGTAGGGCAGTTCCGTGCACAATCCAGCAGGTGGTCTCCGATCCGGGGGGGCGGTACATGGCTTTGGTCTTAGATATATCAATTGTACAATGCTTCTGGTTAATATCTATGTCACAGAAGTAGATCTCACACACAAGGAACTAAACATTTTAAACCTGGGCCTTAAATGCGGCCTAAAAAAACCTATCAATAAGTTTAATGTGTATATTGACATACACAAATACATTAGAAAAATAAATATAAAGAAATATTTTTTGGGAAATGGAAGCACTAATGAAATAACAAGTAGCATCCAAACAACGCAAACACCCCAAACAACCTCAATAAATGAAAGACCTGGGATTACGAATAGTGGATTAAAGAATAAATCACTTTTCAATCCACCGAACAACCCGAACCACCATGTGGAAGTTTTCAAGAGTCTAATATTACAAGATTTAGAAACATTGAAACCAAAAAAAGAAGTGAACATAAAACACGTTGAAGAAGGCATAAAACTTCTAGAAAAACGTAAAGATATAGTAATTAGACCGGCCGACAAAGGTGGAGGAGTGGTTATACTATCCAAAGAGTTCTACCATAGACAAATTTTGGAGATGTTGTCAGATAAAGAGACCTACAAAACGCTGAAAAAAGACCCCACACAAGCATATAGAGAAGACCTAGAAAGACTAATAGAGATGGGCGCTCACTCGGGAGTACTCCCCAGCAAAGAGAGAAGATACTTAATACCCACAAGCAGCCGGGTACCCACACTATATACCCTTCCTAAGATTCATAAGGATCCAACTAACCCACCAGCGAGACCAATTGTTAATAGCATTGAGTCGGTTTCATCCAGGCTGGGCCAATATTTGGACACCTTCCTACAGAAAAGTGTAAGGGAAACAAAATCATATCTAAGAGACACAAAAAATTTCCTCAACTCTCTGCAAGAAGTCAATCTTGAGAATAACGAACAGATTATTCTCGTTACAGCAGATGTTTCATCTCTGTACTCGATTATACAGCATGACGACGCTCTACTAGCCCTAAACTGGGCCCTAAGTAAACGAGAAGATTTGGCTTTTAATCAGAAGATGTTTTTAAGGAATGCTTTAGACTTCTGCCTATCTCATAATTATTTCTGGTATGGAGGAGAGTTTTATTCCCAGCAAAGAGGTGTTGCCATGGGGGCTAAGTTTGCCCCAAGCATTGCGAATTTATTCATGGCCGAATGGGAAGATAAGATCATTTTTAACAATCAGCGACCAGAACTGAAATTTTATAAACGTTTTATAGACGATTTGTTTTTTATCTGGGCAGGGTCTATTTTTAGTCTTGAGGAATTTTTAAGTGGTCTTAATAACAACAATAACAATATCCAATTAACATCGGTCAGTGATTTTAATGAAATTAACTTTTTAGATGTCACAATATATCGTAAACAAGATAGATTGGAAACCAAAGTATTTTTAAAAAAAACTGACCGAAACAGCTACTTACCGACATCAAGTGGACACCACCCACTCTGGTTAAAAAATATCCCAAAAAACCGAGGGGGGAATAGAGGCGGGAGTAAGGACGTAGGGCGGCGATGCAACGCAGAGGGATGGGCGGGACCTAAGAGACGACGGCCGGATGGAGAGGAAGAGGTGCACGCTGTGTAGCAGACGTGACACGCTCACATGAAGCGCGGGGTCATAGAGCAGTGGAGGATGCGGCGGCGTTAAGCGGGATACAGAGACGCCGGACACAGACAGCCAGCAGGGAACACCCGATTGAAGCAGGACCCCGCTCCCCCCTGGAAACAGCTGCTCCCCCCTTCCCACCATCCAGGAGAAGAACTGCAAGGTTGGCAGCAAAACAGCCCGTACGCCGTGGAAGGGTAAGACCCCAGTAAAGGGGAAGAAAAGTGAAAGTCAACTCCTGGAGGGGTAAGTCTCATACCATAAAGGAAATGCTGGATTATCTGGAGGCATGTTTAAATGAGAGAGGCAAGTGAAGTCATATTAACAAAGAATACTGACATTTGATAGCAAACAGGGAAAGTGGAGCTGGTGTCACTGTGTAGAGATAGGAGAGGGAGGATCTCCCCATCCCCCCCCCCCCCCCGCTAGAAAATTGGGATATGGAACAGACTTTTCCCCTATGGGGAGTTTACAGGAGCTGAACCAGAACACATCATCCAGAACCAGCGGTCATAAAGTGATGGTTTCACTGTTAAAGGCATGAGTTGGTAATGTGACTGGGTCTATTGTCTGCAAGATACCACTTATATTAAAAACAAGGAAAGTAAAAGAGGCTCCGTCTATACTATGCTTTGCAAATGTGTATTCACTTAGAAGTTCGGATCTATCTTATACGTCTATGAAATTTATATATGTAGCCACAGCTTCCTGATTGTCTGAAGACTGCCGTCCATTTTATTCCTTTCTCCCCCACACAGCCTTATGGGACTTTGTTTTCTAGAGCGTTTATTAAGTGGGGAAAAGGAAGCACTCTTGACTTTCCACGGGGTCCCGTCCCCCGCCGCCCCCACCCCCCCCCCGATTAAAATGGGAGTATACGAGGGAGTCTTCCTATCGTATTTGTGATATGCCCCCCCTCTATGCGTTTTTGTATTTTTGTTTCGTTAGTCTACATAGGCCATTCCCTTGTTACGGGTCTGCCTAATCGAAGTCTTTGACTGACTGGAACGCTAGATAAGAACTTTGTCTTAGAAAAGACTGGCTATTTTGATACCCCCACTAAGTCTCATTGGGGTGTATAGGGGTGTAGGGATTGTCAGGGGGCACGGAGCCTCTTGCTTCCCCTCTCCCCTACCACTCCATGGTGCAATATCTAGCGACTAAGGAGAAGGGGAAGGCCCCAATATAATTAATTACCCTAATATGACCGGCAGAGCCACTAAAGGAACCGAACCTAAAACACCAAAAGAAAAAGCAAATACAAGCACAATTAAGCAATATTTGGTGAAGGGTCTGAGCCCAAAGAGTCCAGTTATGGAAAAACAAATGACGAAACAGGGAAAAAAGAAGGAGGGGAGCAAAAAGAAGGAGGAAATCCTGGAGGCCTCGGGAGGAAATACCAGCGCACAAAGCGAAGTCGACAGTAGTAGGTTGGAGGAACAGAGGGAGAATACCCAAATACTAACCAAGACAATACTGTCAGAAATGTTGATGAAAATGGAAAATTCAATTAAAAGCGAAATAGTAGCATTACGAACAGATTTAACACACGTGCTGACCCGAGTAGAAGAAGTGGAGAATAATACAGATAAACATGCATTTGAAATAGCGGACCTCAGAGACCAGCTTAAAACGACCAAAATAAACCAAAGGAGGACTCTGTATAAATTAGAGGAACAGGAAAACCAGAGCAGAAGGCAGAACCTCAGGATACGATCACTCCCAGAAGAGAATGGGGAAGACCTTATAAAAATCATAAGAGAACTATTTAATCCTTTATTGAACAAAACCCCAGAATGGGATTTGAAAATTGAAAGGATACATAGAGTCAGGAAACCCCAACACATACCAACAGATACCCCGAGAGATATTTTGGTCAGATTCCAGAACTACACTGAAAAAACAGAGATATGGACTAAAATGAGAGGAAAACCTCCCCTGAATTTCAGGGGAATAGAGCTTCAAATCTTCATGGACCTATCCCCGAAAACACTGGCTAGGAGACGGATCCTCAGACCACTGTTAAATCAAATGCGTATAGATAATGTAAAATATAGCTGGGGCTTCCCGGCCTGCCTGATAGGATACAAGGAGGGTAGATCGGCAAGGTTGAGGTTCCCGGAGGATTTAATGGAGTTTTGTAAAAATTTAGGGCTACAACCAATAGAAATCCCAGAATGGCTGGAAAGAGAAGGTCTGTGACGGGGGGGGAGGGGAGGGGGGGGGTCCGGGGTAAAATGCAACCCTTGGCCCGAGGGGAGGGCCGGGAGATAAATTAACGCGATATAAACGGCTGCATGTGCGGATGGGGGGGGGGGGTGGGGGAGAGAGCGGGGGGGGGGGAAAGGGGGGAGGAGAGAGACTATGACCAGGGTGGAATCCTCTCCATCCGAGGGACCATTGCTGCCCCCCACCCCCCCTAAAGGAGGGGGGGGGAGAAGTAGAATGGGGGAAGAGGTTCAAGCCCAACCTCTGAGAAGGAAGCCCAGAGGTCGAAAGGAATATTTCGGATCGGCCAAGGGGTTGGAGGTCAGTATTGACCAAGAGAGGGATAGAAGGGGGGGGGGATAGGGAGGGGGGGGGGGGGGGGAGGCGAGGGTGGGAGGAAGGAGGGAAGGGCGGGAAGGGGTAGTTGGGGGAGTACAGTGCCTCTCCGCAAAAAACAAAAACAAAAGAAAAAGTTCTAGATTAGGTTCCTAACATATAATGTTCGAGGTCTGAATAACCCTATTAAAAGACATAAAGTATTAACAGAGCTTAAATATTATCAGACAGACATAGTGTTTCTCCAGGAAACCCATCTTTTCCAGGGAGCCAATACAAAATTATACTCTAAAAATTTCCCTACTTGGATATACGCAGATTCAAACACTAGGAAGGCCAAAGGAGTCGCAATAGGTTTCTCGGAAGGAATCCAGTTTAGAGAACAGGGGAGAGTTGTGGACCCTGAAGGACGGTTTCTCCTATTACGCGGTTATATCAACGGGGTGCAACTCACTTTAGCAAATATATACGCACCAAATAAAAAACCAATAGACTATGTCAACAAACTGATAAAGAAGCTCGCTAATTTCGGACAGGGGAAGATTATAATGGCAGGAGATTTGAACCTATGCATGAATCCAGAGGAAGATAGTACGTCCCGTGTAAGGGAGACGGGAAAGCAACTCTTAAAAAAATTGAAGAAAACCCTACACCAAAATCAATTGGTGGATGTGTGGCGAACGATGAATGTAAAAACACGAGATTATACTTTCTTCTCCCCCGTACATGGGACGTACACGCGTCTGGATTATTTCTTCGTGGATCATAATACATTATCCAGGGTTATGGATTCCCATATAAAGATATCTACAATATCAGACCACGCACCAGTTATGATGACAATAGAAGAAATGAGTGTACCAAGAACCCCTTCGAATTGGAGATTAAACGAAACCTTACTTTATGAAAAACAAGATATTGAAAAAATACAGCAAGAATTAAGCCTTTTTTTCAAAGAAAATGAATCAATTGACATCTCACACGCAACACTATGGGAAACACACAAGGCATATATGCGGGGTATATTTATTGCAATGAGTTCAGGGAAAATAAAAGAAAGAACCAAAAAGATTGAAAGGATAACGGAAGAAATACATTGCCTGGAGCAAACTCATAAGAAACAAGGGGGCCATCGGCAAGAGATATACCATAATCTTATAACAAAAAGAGAGGAACTAAGAGACATACTGACCCAGAACACAAAAAACGTTTTCAATGCGTCACAAATAGATAAATATGTGGGAGGTAATAAAATAGGAAAACATCTAGCTAAAACACTGAAGGAAAAAAAAAACAGGAACTGCATTGAAAAAATTCGCAATGGACAGGGGGATTTAGTATTTAAGTCCAATGAGATCGCAGAGGTGTTTAAACAGTACTACAAAACCCTGTACAATGTGAATAAAGACAATGTAGACCCGGGAAAAAAGCATAATAAAATAAAAGAATTCCTAAAAAACGCAGGACCTACTCAAATATCCATGGCAGACAAGTCAGATTTGGAAACACCGATATCGGAAAGTGAGATTATCCAAGCTATGGCAGATACAAAATCAGGGAAAAGCCCGGGACCGGATGGATATTCGATCCTTTACCTTAAAAGATTTAGTAAAATTCTGGTACCTAGACTGTGTGAATATTTTAATGGTTTGGGAACAGAATTTGGACTAAGCCGAGAGGCACAGAAGGCATTAATAACCCTCATTCCAAAAGAAGGAAAAGATGACAGTTGCTGCTCAAGTTTTAGACCAATATCCCTTCTGAACTTCGATACTAAGCTCTATGCAAAAATACTCGCAAATAGATTAAAAAAATTCATGAAGGATCTGATACATCCAGATCAGGTGGGCTTTGTGGCCTCAAGAGAGGGACGGGATAATGGAATTAGAACTCTCTTATTGCTACAAAAATTAAAGACAGATGGGCCCCCAGGTCTATTCCTGTCGATAGATGCCGAAAAGGCCTTCGACAGGGTAGACTGGGGGCTCATGATGGAAACGCTAAAGTATATAGGTTTGGGTCCTAGGATGGTACAGAGAATTAGAGTCTTGTATGAAGAACCAACCGCAATAATAAAGATTAACGGAGACTATTCATCCCCCTTTACTATGACCAACGGGACGAGACAGGGATGTCCCCTGTCCCCGCTGTTGTTCATCCTGTCATTGGAGCCACTTTTAGCCACTATTAGACGAGACAATAAAATAAAAGGAATTAAAATAGGGAAGATCGAACATAAAGTTGCAGCGTTTGCTGACGATCTACTATTTTATATAACGGAACCAAAAACATCAATGCCAAAATTACTTGAGGTCATGAAAGCTTATGGAGAAGTTTCGAATTTTAAAATAAACATTAATAGGTCAGAAATCTTGAATATTAACATAAGGAAAAAAGAGGCTTTAGTGCTGCAAAGGGATTTTCAGTTCCCATGGAAACAAAAAGGGTTAAAATACCTAGGGGTCAAACTGGCAAATTCCATGGGAAAGCTATACAGCGAGAACTTCCTCCCGTTACTAGATGAAATAAGGAACGAAACTAAGAAGATACAGTATAGACCCCTCTCGTGGATAGGCCGAATAAACTCGGTAAAAATGGTGATTCTGCCAAAAATTACATATAAATTCCATATGATCCCTATTCCACTCCCTGATTATTATTTCCAGACAGTAAAATCAATTATAAATAACTTTATATGGCAGGGTAAGAAACCCAGGATAGCACGAGATATCTTGAAACAAAGTAAAGACCAGGGAGGTCTGGGGGTCCCGGACATAAAAAAATATTACCAGGCGGTAATACTCTCAAGAGCTGTAGAGTGGACACGACAGGAAACTCAAAAACAATGGGCACACATAGAAAACGATATTAGTGAAATAAATTTGAGGGGCGCGATTTGGTGCCCACCGAAACTTAGAGACTTAGGAATAAAGACACAGAGGATCACTAGACACGTTTTTAAAATATGGGATTTAATACATAAGCAACACGGATGGAGCTATAATTCACTATTAATGCCACTAAAGAATAATGACTACTTCCCGCCTGGGAAGAGAAAAATGGGTGGACACTGGATAGAAGAAAGTACACAATTAGAGGAGATAATAGAAAAAGGGAAAATAAAGTCACTAGTAGAAATACAACAGAACACACCACACCTTAAGGTAAATGAATGGCGCTACCGCCAGCTGACAAACTTCGTAAGGAGCCTGCCACAACCGATAAGATCCAAAGATAACTATACAGCTCTGGAAAAAATATGTAGAACAAAAGGATTAAAAAAAAAAGATACATCCCAGCTGTATAAAATGCTCCTGGAAGAGGGCCGGCCGGAGGTACCCCCATTCCTCACAAAATGGGGAAATGAATTAGACTCACATGGATATAAACACAACATTAAAACAATTTTGAAGTTAATACACAACTCAGCGATCGATAGTAAGACCGCCGAAATGAACTATAAATGTAGTGCAAGATGGTATTTCACACCAAAGAGAATGAATAAACTCCAGCCGGGGAGGCCACAAGAATGTTGGAGGGAATGTGGGGAGCAAGCGAATATGGCCCATCTGTGGTGGAAATGTCCCAAGATAAGGGAATTTTGGGAAACTATTCTGGACTTAATGAAGGAAATCACAGGGACTAAAATAAAAGATGACCCCTGGATATGCTTATTTCATAATACATCAGATCCAATAAAAACATACACGAACACATTGATCCCTCATATGCTGAACGCTGCCAAGGCAGTGATACCAAGAAGATGGCTGCAAGTCAAACCACCCTCAGATCTTGACTGGATAGGAAAGATGGAAGAGATATACCAGTTGGAGAACCTTAGATATAATGGGGAGGGAAAGGAAGATGAAGAAAAGACCAAATGGAAAAAATGGCAAGAGTTCAAGCAGTCTTGGAAATACGCAGAAATACTAATGCAAATAGGGTAAAAATAGAAACCTAAATTTGGAAAGCTAGAAGAAAAAAAGAAAAAAAAAAAAAAAAAGAGAGGCACTGGGGTGGGGGTGGGAGGAATAGGCAGGGTTGGGTGGGAAGGGGTGGGATTACAAGGTCTTAAAAGCAAGAAAGAGACTAAAGATAACCAAATAAAAATGAAATTATGGAGAGGAAGATGTGAGATGTATACCTATGTTAACTTGTTATGCGAACAAAAAAGGAATTTCTTTTCACAATGATGAATATAACACAAGAGACATGAATGAAGCATAAACATGAACATTCCTTTCTCTCTTGAGGTTCTCTGAAGTGAAAAAAAAAAAAAAAAAAAAAAAAAAAAAAAAAAAAAAAAAAAAAAAAAAAAATATCCCAAAAGGTCAACTAATGAGGGTAAGAAGAAATTGTTCTGAAGAAAACAACTATAGTGAACAATCAAAAATCCTTACAGATAGGTTTGAAGTGAGAGGTTATGATCCTGTGAGGTTACAGAAGATAGTGGAAGAAGTTAATTTAATACCCAGGTCCACTATCCTAGAAGAAAAAAATAAATTATGCACGCCTACCAGTAAACAAAACCTGGAATGGGCTTTCATATCGGGTTACCATGCACAGTACCAAGAGGTGGAACAAATCTTCAAAAGCTACTGGCATGTCCTGCTTCTGGACAAGAAATTAATGACAGCCTTGCCTCCAGTTCCTAAATTTATTTACAGAAAAGCACCCAGTTTTGGAGACCAAGTAGTAAAGAAGGTAATTGACCCCCCAAAAAAAACACCTACATTTTGGGAACAGAACGGTTTCTTCGCATGTAGGAAATGTAAAGCATGCCGGGAAGTATCTAAATCTCTCAGAAAATTGGAAAATTTTACTTCCACAGTTTTCAATTAAACAGTTCATTACGTGTAACAGCACGCATGTTGTTTACGCCTTAAAGTGCCCATGCGGATTAATATATATTGGACGGACAAAAAGATTACTACGAGTGCGAATTGCTGAGCATATACACAATATAAAAATTGGTTTTAAAGACCACAATGTCTCACTGCACTTTAAACTCAAACATGACAAGGATCCCAAAGGACTCCAATTCTGGGGTATCGAACAGATTCAACCCCATTGGAGAGGTTTAAATATGGTCCGGGAACTTTCAAAGCAAGAAACAAAATGGATATATCTAGTCGACGTCCTCTCGCCTAAAGGATTAAACATCGAGCTAGACATCAATTGCTTTATAAGCGACACATAGTCTCTTAGGAAGAACACACCACACACCATAATCCCTATACACATACTACCAGATATCCTTATGTCAATGACACATGTTCGTTCGTTTATTTCACTGTTCTGGTTATATGTACATATTTAAGGAACATGAATATGAGATAATAAGACTACCTTCACAGATCATGCAGTCACTCATATCACATACCGACGTACAATGTATTCATTTCACTATTTATGGTATTTTAACTATTTTATACATTTTAATATGTATAATACATGCGTATACATATAGGGTTAATACCGTTTTAATTGATTTTGATATATCCTTGTCCATTTTTTATATAATACATTTTTTTATATAATAATTTTTTATATAATAATTTTATACATGATAATTTTTTTATATAATAATGGAATTTTTTTATATAATTTTATCAATAATCACTAATCTATAATGGTTTTATATACAAAAATATTATTTATATACATCTTATACCCTTTTATCTGAGCAGGATTTTATATCCTGTTTTACACATATTTCATATTTTGCATAAATTGTATGGTTATTTTTATGTCAATTTTTTATATATATGAAGTATTTTTTTTATATATATATATATATATATATACACATTACGTATCCCAACATTAGCCATTTCACCTTCTCATTATTTATCTGTTATTGTTTTTATACACCCCCCTTCAATATTCCACTATTGGAGGGTAATATATTTATCCGCAATATATGTACACATCTTGTGACCATATCTTTGATATTCAGATTCACGTTCCTTCAATATAGAATTTTGTTGTATTGGGAATATGGGCTGTCATTGTTAATTGCAAGTTAGATATATCTCCAGGGGTTTCCCTCGCACTCTGCGGGTCAGATCATGCATCACCATTTACCCATCCGCACATTCAGCGGAAGTGAGCCATATACTATATAAGGATATGAATGCAGACACCGCATACAAAAGGTTAATAGGTTTATTAATAATGACAGCTCACACGGCTTCAGAAAAGAAATGGCATATGAAGAATATATGGTATAGGATATATGTACAACCTTTTAAAAAACATTACATATTATTTGGACACTGTGATGCCCTAAGATGTTATGATAAATGCTTATGATAATGTCCTTTATCGCTGTAAATACGCTGACACCGGAGCTGTTTGCTAGATGTCTCTATCAGGCCTCTAGTGCCTGTGTGCCCGGTCTACGGCGCCGCCGTCCAGTGTGTGAGCATTCCAGCCTCCTCATTGGATGGCCGCCCCATCAGTCAGTGTATATATATGTCACTTCCTCCCTGATGACCTACGCCCTCGAGAAGAAGTCGGAAATGACGAAACGCGTCAGGGCGTAGGTCAGCAGGAAGTGACGTCACTACGCTTGCAGTCCACTTGCGTTCCACGAACACCAGGAAGGAGAGACGCCGCCAGTACACACAGCGGAACTCGTTTTTCCACATCCTGTGGATGGAACCCAGGCATAGTAGATCTCTACATTTATCCAAATGCTTATGAACTCCAATTGTGTGGTACGCAGTTACTACTAGGGGGGATCGTTTCTTAAAGGGAAAGTGTTTCAATAAAATTATTTTTTAAGCAGTATTACACTATGTGGCCCTCCATTTGTTTTCTCATACACTATGTGACCGCGCTGGTGGAGTATTGATCAGGGGATGCTGGATTGAGGATCTGGTCTTATTACCGCGCTGGTGGATGGTCTGATGTTGGAGGAGAAGGCCCATATTGGTTAAACTACAGGCATATTTAAAGCGGTTTTCTGGTGAGTGCAGCCCCATAAGGGGACGATTCTCGCACAAGGTGAAAGCGCATGGTGGTTGGATCACTCAAAGATTATCAATTTTTGAACTGTTTGTTTATACCAACTGGGAACTGTCACTTGGTGGATTTCTGCAGAATGGCTTGATCAGACTGACAAGCACTGTTTTATGTGGACTGGAGACACAGATTTTTATATTTATTTATTTATTGATTATCTTTTTCACCATATATATGGTTCACTTTTATTCACTTTGATTTATTTATGCACCTATTTGAGTTTTTATCACTCTCACTTGATCCATATTTTCATTATATATATATATATATATATATATATTATATCTTTTTTTATACATAATTTATTGGAATATATGGTCATCTATTTAGAGTGTGTATATTAATGTTTTCTCATTCACTTGAAAAATCTTAAATAGCGCTGCTACAAACTTCGATTTGAGTGGACGAAGCACTGTCCGCCCAATGTTGTTTGTATTTTTCTAAATATCTATGTCCCGCCTCCTTTCACCATACAATTTCTATATGACTTACTGGTGAAGCTGGCCCCGCATATACACCTCCCACTTCTGATAATGGGGGATTTTAATGCTACACTGGAGGCCAGAGACTCCAATCCGGGGAGGGGGGGGGGGGTCAGTAGAATTGCAGTCCTGGGCTACTGTGGCTGGTTTGACTGAGATCTGGAGATCGAAAAACCCGACAGAGGTCTGTTATTCTCACCTCACTCAGTCACATCACTCATCGGCCAGAATTGACCTGGCATTTGGGAATCCGACAATGTTGTCCTATGTGAGGGGGTGGAATATATGGCAGGGGGCCTATCTGACCACAATCCCCTCAGTGTTTCTCTATCTCCGCCGATGGGCAAGGGGTCGAGAGGGTGGAGGCTTGCTCCAGGCTGGTTACAGGAAGAAAAAGTATCTTCTCATCTCCTAGCCTCGACTACGGAATACTGGGCCACAAACACTGAGACAGCAGACCCTCCAGTTGTGTGGGACGCCTTTAAGGCGGTAATTTGGGGAGAATGCATCACAGCAATTAAAAGAGTGCGGGTTGATCAAAATGCGGAAATCCGGCAATTGCAAGATAAGGAAAGGGAGTGTGCAAGGGTGAACGCCACGGATCCCTCAGACTCCGGCTACACTGCACTGCTAGAAGCCAGGAGACGCCTTTCCTTGCATTGCAATGAGCTGGCACACACTGAGGCAAAACATTTAGCTAACTCCTTGTTTGCAGAAGGCGACAAAAATGGGAAACTCCTAGCAAGACTGGTAGCGGACAACAACCAAATCACTCACATTCCAATTATCAAAGACCACACTGGAGATTTGATCAAGGACCTGTCAGACATTTTAGCTGTATTTCAAAAATACTTTTCCACACTCTATGCACCGGGTAGACAATATGACACGGCGGGTTTGGACAATATGCTGGATGGCCTGACCCTCCCTAGATTAGCAGATGAAGATAGACTGGCTCTGGAAGCCAAAATCAGGAACAAAGAGGTGACTGCGGCAATTTTCGCATTTCCTCCCAATAAGGCACCTGGTCCAGACGGATTCCCAGCAGATTTTTACAAGACCTATGCAGACCAACTGGCCCCAAGACTTACGACACTGCTAGAATACTGTTTAGAGCAAAAGAGGTTACCGGACTCAATGTTAGATGCCTATATGATTTTATTACTTAAACCGGGTAAGGACCCTTTAGAATGTTCTTCATACCGACCCATTGCTTTGCTCAATATGGATCTTAAAATTCTAACTAAGGTCCTGGCAAGGAGGTTGGCGGCGGTAGTTTCCTCTTTGGTAGATGTAGACCAGACGGGATTTATGCCGGGCAAGTCAACGGATACCAACTTGAGGAGACTGTTCTCTCATTTGCAACTGCCCAACTTGGACTCATCTTGTAGAATCATCATCTCAATTGACATAGAGAAGGCCTTTGATTCAGTTGACTGGCGCTACATGCATGCAGTCCTGGAACGCATGGGGTTTGGCCCATGCTTTCGCCAATGGATATGTCTCCTGTATAGTACACCGAGGACGGCCATCCGCACAAGTACAAACACATCTGAATACTTTACAGTGGGTAGGGGTACTAGGCAGGGGTGTCCTCTATCGCCATTCTTGTTTGCGCTCATGATGGAGCCGTTAGCGGTGGCATTGAGAGCGTCGCCAAGGGTTAAAGCAATCCGGGTAGGTAATATAGATGAGGGCTTGGCATTATATGCCGATGACCTCTTATTATTTTTACAAGACCCCGCAGACTCACTGGTGGCGGCCATTGATATTATGGACACCTTTGCTGGCTACTCAGGTCTAAAGGTCAACTGGACCAAGTCCTCCATTTTGCCTATGGATAGAGAGGCCAGAGCTAGAGCGAATCAGAACTTGCCATTAAAATGGGTTTCTCAGATTACCTACCTTGGAGTGAAAGTGACGGCAAATGTGACGGATTATATGCCCCTGAACTTAGAGCCACTCATAACCTTCTTTAAACAAAAGGCACAGGCGTGGCAAAAACTCCCACTATCTCTAATAGGAAAGATTAATCTAGTAAAAATGAAGATTCTCCCGGTTATCTTATATTTCCTGAGGAATGCTCCGGTATGGATACCAAAGTATTTTTTCAGGAAATTGGATGGGATCACCAGCTCATTTTTGTGGGCCCCTAAAATGCCCAGAATAGGCTTGAAAGTGCTACAAGAGCCATGGGGACAAGGAGGGTTGGCTCTGCCAGACTGGCGTAAGTACTATTTGGCAGGCCAAATGGTATTTGTGAATAGATGGTTAGTTTCTGATAGAGGCGACTCTGCAACAATTCTTGAGGCTGCCCACTTAGGTTCCTATGAATCTCTTCGTTTAGCTATACATAGGGGTCTGAGGAGTGAGCTTCCTCTCACGGATTCTATGAAGGCTACTATAAAAGCATGGGAGGAGGCAGTGAAATTGGCATGCCCTAGCTTTCAGGGATTCTCCCCAGCCTCCCCCTTATGGATGAATCCGAAGCTGAAACATTTCTATGCCCTGGAGGACTCAATTGGGTGGGCGAGCAGGGGAGTTAAACTGCTAAAAGATATCACACGGGATGGTGAACTCTTGACATTTAATGACCTTAAGACTAGACATGACCTCCCTAATTCTCAGTACTTCAGATACCTCCAGTTAAGACACGCCTTTCAAACGCAATTTAGAGAGCAGAAGGTTGAATCCTTCCCTTCTAGGTTAGAAGACACACTCATGACAGAGGAACTATCAAAGACCTTATCAGTTACATACAAGGAACTGTTCAAACTAGTACCAAGGCTCTAACTAAATGCAGGGAAAGATGGGAAGCAGAGGTACCAGACATACAGGGAGAGGACTGGGATGATATGTGGGAACAACCATTTAAGAACCTAGTGGCAGCAAGAGATAGGCTTATCCAGTTTAAATTCTTACATAGAATATATTATACCCCTGCCAGATTGGCCAAAATATACCCATCCGTTTCCTCAGAGTGCTGGAGGTGCTCTGCCGCCTCAGCAGACGCACATCACGTGTTCTGGAGCTGTCCCCAGATCCATCAATTCTGGTCTGGGGTCACCTCCTGTATAGCAGAGGTGTTGCAAGTTCTGGTACCCCTGACTATTGATGTGTGTCTTCTGGGGTTGGTGGACAAAGTAGTCCCATCTAGAGCACATAGAACTTTACTTACGATACTACTATTTTATGGGAAGAAGTCCATTTTACTCAAGTGGAAAAAAGTGGGGGCTCCGGAAATAACATTTTGGAAAGGCTTGGTGAACGCAATGCTCCTGTATTACAAAGCTACGTATAGGGATAGAGGGTGAAGTAAAAAATTCGGAAAAGTCTGGAGAGCTTGGTATGAGTCTGACCAAACAGTGTGATGGGATGATCCTAAGCGGAAGAATGGGAGGGTCCTATATGTAGCCATCAGATACCTTATACAGGGTGAAGAGTAAAACGACATATACTTTGGGTGATTAGAGATGTGAAATGGCTGTTATCCCACAAATAATATAATTTTTGTTGGGGGAAGGGAACTGAGTACAGGGAGGGGGAGGGGGACAGGGGGGGGGGGGAGGTTATAGCTGTTTTTGTAGCTGTCGGTTGATGGCATTGTAAATGTTGTTTGTTGTATGTCAAAAATATTCAATAAAAAGAATTTTCAAAAAAAAAAAAAGTATTAAGTATACGAACGGACCGAAAGTTTGCGTGAACATTCAGACACTGTTAAAGTCTATGGGACCTGAACGTGAAAAATTAAAAATGCGAATTTTAAAGGCTAATACGCAAGTTATTGTCCTAAAAAGTGTTTGGGGACCCGGGTCCTGCCCCAGTATGTATCGATGCAAAAAAAAGTTTTAAAATCGTCAGTTTTTTCGGGAGCAGTGATTTTAATAATGCTTAAAGTGAAAAAATAAAAGTGAAATATTCTTTTAAATATCGTACCTGGGGGGGGGGGGGGGGGTGACTATAGTATGCCTGTAAAGTGGCACGTGTTTCCCGTGTTGAGAACAGTCCCTGCACAAAATGACATTTCTAAAGGAATAGAACAGTCATTTAAAACTGCTTGTGGCTGTAATGTAATGTCGCGTCCCGGCAATATGGATGAAAATTATTGAGAAAAACTACCCCCCAGCCCATTACAAGGCCCTTTGGGACTTGTATGGATATTAAGGGGAGCCCCGCACCCAAATTAAAAAAAGACAGGGACTGTAGGTTTGTTTTTAAGTTGAATCTGTTTGTAATTTGGAACAGGTACATTTTGTAAGTGTAGCTCCAGCCAAAAAATCTATTTTTAAGCTTTTTGGATAACATAGGGAAGGGTTATTATCACCCCTGTAACATTTGTTTTGCTGTCTGTGCCCCTGTTCAGAAGATTTCACCTCACTTTCTGTCCCAATGACAATTGGATTTTGAAAATTTGGGTTTTTCAGGGAAACAAGGATTGGTGATAATGCATCAGTGGAGACACCTTTTTCCCATATTAACTCTTAGCCCCCGTACACACGGTCGGAAATTCCGACCACAAAATCCGTCTGATTATTTTCGACAGATTTTGTCCGACACTGGTGTTGCATACGATCATTCCGAACGTGGTGACGTTCGTTGCGTACGACGGAACTATGTAGAGGCTAGTAGCCAATAGCTTTGGTCTCGTAATTTGATCTGAGCATGCGTGGCACTTTGTCCGTCAGAATTCTAGCTGTAAAATTTTATTAGCAAAACACTGCCTGAAGTTTACTAGAAAAAGTACACCAGGAATGGCCTGCAGTCAGATATAGGCTTAGCTAGACTGGAATGCAGTGGATATATATATACAGTGGTGTGAAAAAGTGTTTGCCCCCTTCCTCATTTCCTGTTCCTTTGCATGTTTGTCACACTTAAGTGTTTCGGAACATCAAACCAATTTAAACAATAGTCAAGGACAACACAAGTAAACACAAAATGCAATTTGTAAATGAAGGTGTTTATTATTAAAAGGTGAAAAAAAATCCAAACCATCATGGCCCTGTGTGAAAAAGTGATTGCCCCCTAAACCTAATAACTGGTTGGGCCACCCTTAGCAGCAACAACTGCAACCAAGCGTTTGCGATAACGTGCAATGAGGCTTTTACAGCGTCCTGGAGGAATTTTGGCCCACTCATCTTTGCAGAATTGTCCTAATTCAGTTACATTAGAGGGTTTTCGAGCATGAACGGCCTTTTTAAGGTCATACCACAACATCTCAATAGGATTCAGGTCTGGACTTTGGCTAGGCCACTCCAAAGTCTTCATTTTGTTTTTCTTCAGCCATTCGGTGGTGGACTTGCTGGTGTGTTTAGGATCATTGTCCTGCTGCAGAACCCAAGTTCGTTTCAGCTTGAGTACACGAACAGATGGTCGGACATTCTCCTTCAGGATCTCTTGGTAGACAGCAGAATTCATAGTTCCTTTTATCACGGCAAGTCTTCCAGGTCCTGAAGCAGCAAAACAGCCCCAGACCATCACACTACCACCACCATATTTTACTGTTGGTATAATGTTCTTTTTCTGAAATGCAGTGTTCCTTCTACGCCAGATATACTTGGACACACACCTTCCAAAGAGTTCCACTTTTGTCTCATCGGTCCACAGAATGTTGTCCCAAAAGTCTTGGGGATCATCAAGATGTGTTGTGGAGAAATTGAGACGAGCTTTGATGTTCTTTTTGCTCAGCAGTGGTTTTCTCCTTGGAACTCTGCCATGCAGGCCATTTTTGCCCAGTCTTTTCCTGATGGTGGAGGCATGAACGCTGACCTTAACTGAGGCAAGTGAGGCCTGCAGTTCCTTGGACGTTGTTGTGGGGTCTTTTGTGACCTCTTGGATGAGTCGTCGCTGCGCTCTTGGGGTAATTTTGGGCGGCCGGCCACTCCTGGGAAGGTTCACCACTGTTCCATGTCTTCGCCATTTGTGGATAATGGCTCTCACTGTGGTTCGCTGGATTCCCAAAGCTTTGGAAATGGCTTTATAACCCTTTCCAGACTGATAGATCTCAATTACTTTCTTTCTCAATTGTTCCTGAATTTCTTTGGGTCTCGGCATGATGTGTAGCTTTTAAGGATCTTCTGGTGGACCTTACTGTGTCAAGCAGCTCCTATTTAAGTGATGCCTTGATTGTGAACAGGTGTGGCAATAATCAGGCCTGGGTGTGGCTAGAGAAATTGAACTCAGGTGTGGACAACCACAGTTATAGTACGTTTTAACAAGGGGGGGCAATCACTTTTTCACACAGGGCCATGATGGTTTGGATTTTTTTCACCTTTAATAATAAACACCTTCATTTACAAATTGCATTTTGTGTTTACTTGTGTTGTCCTTGACTATTGTTTAAATTGGTTTGATGTTCCGAAACACTTAAGTGTGACAAACATGCAAAGGAACAGGAAATGAGGAAGGGGGCAAACACTTTTTCACACCACTGTATATATATATATATATATATATATATATGTAGGATACTGTATATATATTTTATGCACTGCAGATCACTGAATCGCCTGCCTGCCTGAAAGTGTATTTGAAAACTTACACCAGCAATGGCCTGCAGTCAGACATAGGCTTGGCTAGACTGGAATGAAGTGGATATATATATATATATATATATGTAGGAGACTGTATATATATTTTATGCACTGCAGATCACTGAATTGCCTGCCGAAAGTGTATTTGAAAACGTACACCAGCAATGGCCTGCAGTCAGATATAGGATTGACTAAACTGGAATGCAGTGGATATATATATATATGTAGGAGACTGTATATATATTTTATGCACTGCAGATCACTGAATTGCCTGCCTGAAAGTGTATTTGAAAACGTACACCAGCAATGGCCTGCAGTCAGATATAGGATTGGCTAGACTGGAATGCAGTGGATATATATATATATATATATATATATATATATATATATATATATATATATATATATATGTAGGAGACTGTATATATATTTTATGAACTGCAGATCACTGAATTGCCTGCCTGAAAGTGTATTTGAAAACATACACCAGCAATGGACTGCAGTCAGATATAGGCTTGGCTAGACTATAATGCAGTGGATATTTATGTAGGGGACTGTATATATATATTTTATGCACTGAAGATCACTGAATCACCTGCCTGCCTGCCTGAAAGTGTATTTGAAAACATACACCAGCAATGGCCTGCTGTCAGATATAGGCTTGGCTAGACTAGAATGCAGTGGATATAAATGTAGGAGACTGTATATATATTTTATGCCCTGCAGATCACTGAATCACCTGCCTGCCTGAAAGTATATTTGAAAACGTACACCAGAAATGACTTGCAGTCAGATATAGGCTTGGCTAGACTAGAATGCAGTGGATATATATGTAGGAGACTGTATGTATATTTTATGCACTGCAGCTCACCGAATTACCTGCCTGCCTGAAAGTATATTAGTAACAGTACACCAGGAACGGACTGCAGTCAGATCTAGCTAAACTGGATAAAGTGGATATATATATATATATATATACGAGACTGACTGTATATATATATATATTAAATACACTGCAGCTAACTTAATCACCTGCCTGCCTGAAGTATATTAGAATGAGTACACCAGGAACAGACTGCAGTGAGATATAGCTAAACTGGATACAGTGGATATATATATATATATATATATATATATATATATACGAGACTGACTGTATATATATATATATATATATTAAATACACTGCAGCTAACTGAATCACATGCCTGCCTGAAGTATATTAGAAAGAGTACACCAGGAATGGACTGCAGTCAGATCTAGCTTAACTGGATGCAGTGTATATATATATATATATATATACAAGCCTGGATGCATATATATAATAAATACACTGCAGCTAACTGAATCGCCTGCCTGCTCAATCTAAATGAAATGACACAGCCAATGTTCGAATCGAACTCATGTTCGACCCAAACAGAAAGCTCATCCCTAATTACCATATTACAAAGCTTACAATCAGAACATATAATACAAGAACATCAAGGATACTTATCACAAGGCTCTCCGCCAGAGCCATGAGGCTTAGGCCCAAGCCATGACCCAAAGGGAAAAAGGGTCAAATTGCCTGTGTGTGCTATTCTTACTCAAACATACACACCCACTCGTAGCCACCCCCTCTTGTCTCCTTGTCCAATGAGGTATTTGCCAGAAGTAGTCCTTGTAATATATTATATTGGCCTCTAGGTGGCAGTATTGCCCATATCATCTCCATGAGCCCTGGGCCATCTTAACTAGTTCTTATTCTCTTTGAAGGTTGCTTGTAGAGTGGTAATCACCAATTCTCATCCAGACAGGAGCCAGGCCCCCCTTGCTATGTAGATTCTGCTTGGGGCCATCTGTCTGTATCAATCAGGGAATGAAATACCTTTGAACTGCAAGTATCAGCCTGGCTAATCTTGGGAATAGGAAACAGATATGTAGAAACTCCAGAAATATTATATTGACTCATGATGCCGTCCAACAGTAATTATCTTTCTTTGTCAAATGGTAAAGTTCTAACACGCAAGGGACATGCTGACTGCAATATATCAGATTTTATCTATGTTCTGACATGTATATGTGGGGCATATTAAATCGGAAAGACGATAAGAACAGTCAGGGGGAGGCTCCAGGATCATATATATGACATTGCTACTTATCATCCAAAAGCACCTGTAGCTAGACATGTCTGTTTAAATCACAATAGTGAAGCATTAAAATGCTCGGTGTTAGAGGTGATTAAACCTAACCCCAGAGGAGGCAATTTTGATCTTATTATTTTACAAAGAGAAACCCAATGGATTTAGGAATTGGGAGCGGTTAATCCTCCAGGCTTGAACGATCGTTTATCTTTTGTGCCCCTCTTAGTGTAAATTTTTGCTAGGTTATATATATGCATTTTTGTCATGCTTGGTCTTGCAATATCTCTCTTCTGTGTGTATATTTATACTATGAAATTTTTAGTGCCTTTTGAGTGGTCTGATACACTATATAAAGATAAAGTACTTAACATTTCTAAATTGATTGTATACATCTCTACATTCATCTTACTTTCCAACATATGTATATTTTTTTTAGTTTGATTGATTGTGTACTCGAATTAGCAGACATTTATGTGATATCTTGTCTTCTGGTGTTCCCTGGACATTGTTTATGCCGCCACACTCACTGGCGCATGCGCAGTGACTTTATTTCAGGTGCGTCGTGCCGTATATTCACGTTATGAAGTTTTTTAACATTTTGGTGCCAATAGCAGCTATTTTAAGTGTATTTACAAACAGTTTTCACATAGATTGGGGACCATTACCATTGAAGCAGCAAAACCGGTCAGGCTTCCAGTTCTGTTCCATGTTGTCAGCTTATAGGAAACCTGGTCCCTGGAGTTGGTAAACTCTTTGAAAGGATCAAGACCTCCTTGGATATGGACTTTTGAATCACCCCTGGTTACAAGCACAGCATGGATCCTCCAAGGACCACACTGATGGCTAAGTACTCCTTTTGCATTCTGAGTGTTATATGGCTTGGACACTTTCTCTTGATTTAAACTGATGGATCCAACTGGGCAATGAGGGATTATGCATCACACAGTTAGAGGAGTTCTCTGCTGCTATTTAATTGCCAGCTAAGGGAGGGCATGCCAAAGTGCCTCATATGATATCAGGGGCACCTCTCCTAGGGAGTAGGGATGAGCCAAACACCCCCGGGGTTTGGTTCGCACCAGAACCTGCGAACGGACCGAAAGTTTGCGCGAACATTCAAACCCTATTAATTACAATGGACGCGAACGTTCGAAATCAAAAGTGCTAATTTTTAAGGCTAATATGCATGTTATTGTCGTAAAAAGTGTTTGTGGACCTGGGTCCTGCCCCAGGGGACATGTATCAATGCAAATTTTTTTTTTTTGAAAAACTGCTGTTTTTTCAGGAGCAGTGATTTTAATAATGCTTAATGTGAAACAATAAAAGTGTAATATTCCTTTAAATTTCGTACCTGGGGGGTGTCTATAGTATGCCTGTGAAGGGGCGCCTGTTTCCCGTGCTTAGAACTGTCCCTGCTATTTAAAATCACTCGCGGCTAATGAATTCCTGGCTCCCGTAACACAGAGAACAGTCATTCATTGAAAGTCATTGATAAAAAAAAAGTCATTGATAAAAAAAAAAAAAAGCGTGGGGGTCCTCCCAAATTCAATTACCAGGCCCTTCAGGTCTGCTATGGATATTAAGGGGAACCCCGCTTCAAATTTTAAAAAAATATGACGTAGGAGGGGAAGCCCGGCTAAAAAAAATGTTGTGGGGTCCCCCTCAAAATCCATACCAGACCCTTATCCGAGCACGCGACCTGGCAGGCCGCAGGAAAAGAGGGGGGGACGAGAGCTGCCCCCCTCCCTCCTGAACCGTACCAGGCCACATGCCCTCAACATTGGGAGGGTGCTTTGGGGGTCTGTGACCCCTCAAAGCACCTTGTCCCCATGTTGATGAGGACAAGGGCCTCTTCCCCACAACCCTGGCCATTGGTTGTGGGGGTCTGCGGGTGGGGGGCTTATCGGAATCTGGAAGCCCCCTTTAACAAGGGGACCCCCAGATCCCGCCCCCCCCCCCCCCGTGTGAAATGGTAAGGGGGTACAAAAGTACCCCTACCATTTCACCAAAAAAGTGACAAAAATGGTAAAAATTACAGGAGACGGTCTTTGACAATTCCTTTATTAAAATCTTCTTTCTTCTGGTCTTCCTTCTTCCTTTTTTCATCCTTCGGTTTCTTCATCTTCTTCTTCCATCTTCTACCATCTTCTTCCATCTTCTTCTTCCATCTTCTTCTTCCTCCGATCCGCTTCTTCTTGCTCTGGTCTTCTCGTCCGGCATCTTCTTCCATGGCGTCGGCGTCTCTTCTTGGTCCGCTCCGCGCAATGGGAGGCTCCCGCTGTGTGAGGCTTCGCTGCGTCTGACAGCTCTTTTATAATGGAGGGGCGGGTCCACCTGGTGACCCCACCCCCCTCTGACGCATGGGGACGTCATGGGGACTTCCCTATGGCCGCCCCTTAAAATTATTTTTTTTAAAGTCCGCAGCTACAAATACTGCAGCTGCTGACTTTTAATAATCGGACACTTACCTGTCCCAGGGTCCAGCGATGCGGGGGAACGAAGCCCCCCTCGTTCCCCGCTCCGCCAGATGACTGACTGCGAATGAATGACTGACTGCAGCGAGGGGAAGTGATGTCAGTGCCCTACTGAGGCTCATATACAAGTGCATATATGCTAACTTTAAAAAAATACCCCCCCACACACTTTTTTTTTGTGGGTTGAAGGATTTTCATACTACTTTCCCACAGCTGCCATGGCTTGTGTTTTTAAAAATTGGCCAATTATGATTTTATTTTTGGTTGATGGATTTAAAATTGTTTAGATAATTGATGTATAATAAATAAAGTTTTTCTACATTTGATCCTCATTTTTTTTTATATTTTTACTGCTACACTGTGTTAGCTATGCTCTTTAGTAGGGATGAGCCGAACACCCCCCTGTTCGGTTCACACCAGAACATGCGAACAGGCAAAAAATGTGTTTGAACACGCAAACACTGTTAAAGGAAGAAGACCCGAAGAAGATGGAAAGAAGAAGACTTTAAATAAAGGAATTGTCAAAAACTGTATCTTGTCATTTTTAAAATTTTTGACACTTTTTTTTGTGAAATGGTAGGGGTACTTTTGTACCCCATTACCATTTCACACGGGGGGGGGCTGGAATCTGGGTGTCCCCTTGTTAAAGGGGGCTTCCAGATTCCGATAAGCCCCCCACCTGCAGACCCCCACAACCACCGGGCAAAGGTTGTGGGGATGAGGCCCTTGTCCCCATCAACATGGTACGAAAATTTAAAGGAATATTACACTTTTATTGTTTCACTTTAAGCATTATTAAAATCACTGCTCCTGAAAAAATGGCAGTTTTTAAAACTTTTTTTTGCATTGATACATGTCCCCTGGGGCAGGACCCAGGTCCCCAAACACTTTTTATGACAATAACTTGCATATTAGCCTTTAAAATTAGCACTTTTGATTTATCCCATAGACTTTTAAAGGGTGTTCCGCAGTTTTCGAATTTGCCGCGAACACCCCAAATTGTTCGCTGTTCGGCGAACAGCCGATGTTCGAGACGAACATGAGTTTGACTCAAACAGACAGCCCATCCCTACTCTTTAGTTAGCTGGTACTTTCTTTGTTTTGTTGACTCCTCTGTGCCCAGCTGCTGCATCTGTTGGTGCTTGTAAAGAAAAATTAAATTGTCACTGGTTATATTCATAGCTGTGTTTGAGTCTTCATTTCCATGGTATACTGATACAACAGATGTCCATTTTTCTCAAACCATGAAACTCATACTTTGAAAGGACACACATCTGACTTATTTGCCAATAATATGACTTGTTGTTAGCAAACTAGAAAGCATTAGACTTGTTGAGCCTCCCATTGGAAATATTAGCCCAACCTAAGCACAAACAAAACATCTGTCACGATGAATTTAACATCAAAACCTGGCAGAAAACTGACACATGAAGGAAACATTTCACACTGGCAAGAATTGCCTCTAGAGACTGAATATTCTTATGAATGACTTGTTAGGATGCATCCGTTGGCTGTTGAAATTAGTTGGGGAGCTTTTCCACAGCTGTTGTTAATGAGATATTAATGTAGGTTGCCTAGTACCTAAATATGTAAATAAGGGCTGTAGTCTTTTATATTTGCATTTGAGCATGAATGCTAAAGCAGCAGTAAAGCATAAGCAGTGTTGTAAGTAACTGGTTATATATGCTTCTTTAAAGCTTGGCTAAAAATTGTTTCTGACTGTGCTGCTCACAATCATTAAACAATTAAATGTAATTTTTGTAATGTGCTATTGTAGATTCCTATGTGCTTGGCATCTAGAGGCAAGGCACAGATGACATGTACTTTAACCTCAACAATGGCTAATGCCCTTTTTTTGGGGGATTGGGGTGCAGACTGGAATGTGGTTAGAACTGTTTAGGTTTCCATTGTTGTCTGTGTCTCATTTCCTACCCTGTTAAAAATCTAAAAAAAGGTTTTGGATTTAAATATACTTTAACCATTTTAATGCCACTGCCATATATTAAGTATATAAGTATTATGGAGCACCAGCATTTGGATGTAAACAATACATTGTTTACTCTTTATTCAGATGGCTTCACACAATCATATAAATTCCCCCAATTACTTCTATATGTTATAGATAGTGCTGCCCCCTTCTGACTTTCCCCTTCATGCATGTCTGAAGCTCACCTGTGCCGTCTGGCAGCCCAGGGTGTCAATTAGTGTTGTCAGGATGGTGAGCGCAGGGGAGATGGGAAACATCCATTTCTTATACTTCCTTATAAGCAATGAACCCAGAAGCAGTCATCTCTGAGCTCTTCCAGGCTTAGCTTTTAGATCCTGACAAATATGGCAGAGAAAACGTCCAAGAGATCCATGACCCACGTCAAAGAGACCCATGATTCCTCTGCACTTATATTGTGTGACATTAAAAAAATGCAAATACTTTGTTTTTATTCTATGAGATCTCTGCTTTCAGAAAAAAAATATATGTTTGGTGGTTTTAAGTGTATTTTCATATATAAAAAAAAAAGGTTAATTTTTGCATACTTTGAAAAAAAAAATAGCTCCAGCTTTGAAAGGGTTAAATTATCTCTGGGGCCATAAGTAAGGTTAAAGGAGTTGTAAAGGCAGAAGGTTGTTTTTATCGTAATGCATTCTTTTTTGTGTAGCAGCCACCCCAGCACCCCCTAATTACTTACCCGAGCCCCATCTCTCTCCAGCAATGTCCACGAATGTCTAAGCCATCCGGGACACTCCTCCTGATTGGCTGAGACACAGCAGTGGCGCCATTGGCTCCCGCCACTGTCAATCAAACTTAGTCAGCCAATCAAGGGAGAGAATGGGCAGGGCCAGGTCAGGGGTCCATGTCTGAATGGACACACAGAGCTGTGACTCGGCTCCAGTGCCCCCATAGGAAGCTTCTGACTTTGGGGGCACTCGATAGGAGGGAGGGGCCAGGAGCAGCAAAGAAGGACACGAGAAGAGGAGGACCCGGGCTGCTCGGTGCAAAACCAACTGCATTGAGGAGGTAAGTATAACATGTTTTTTTGTTTTTTAAACAAGACTTTAAAATCACTTTGGGTTACCTAGCAAGAGAGCAATGTAAAGCATTTTTTTCACCAAAGAATCATAAAGTGATAATCCATAATTATATTTCCAGCTTTCACTAATAGCCTCAGAAAATTGGAAGGTGAATAAAGATGAATTTCAATAGAAACCTCACAGGGAATTCACAAACGAGAACACTGGAGGACTAGACTACTAATACATTTTTTTTTAGTTCTTGTGGTTCACTTATTATAGACCAAGAGGGCTGCCCACATGGACTTGTCATAGGAGTGATGACATACAGTGTCTTGAAAAAGTATTCACACCCCTTGACATTTTTCACATTTTGTCATGTTACAACCAAAAACGTAAATTTATTTTATTGGGATTTTATGTGATAGACCAACTCAAAGTGGCACATAATTGTGAAGTGGAAGGAAAATGATAGATGGTTTTCAACATTTTTTTTACAAATAAATATCTGAAAAGTGTAGCGTGCATTTGTATCCAGCCCCCTTTACTCTGATACCCCTAACTAAAATCTAGTGGAACCAATTGCCTTCAAAAGTCTCCTAATTAGTAAATAGAGTCCACCTGTGTGAAATTCAATCTTAGTACAAATACAGCTGTTCTATGAAGCCCTCAGGGGGTTGTTAGAGAACCTTAGTGAACAAACAGCATCATGATGGCCAAGGAACACACCAGGCAGGTCAGGGATAAAGTTGTGCAGAAGTTTAAAGCAGGGATAAGTTATAAAAATATATTCCATACTTTGAACATCTCACGGAGCACTGTGAGTACAAAGAGTATGGCACAACTGCAAACCTACCAAGACATGGCAGTCCACCTAAACTGACAGGCCGGGCAAGGAGAGCATTATTTAGAGAAGCAGCCAAGAGGCCCATGGTAACTCTGGAGGAGCTGCAGAGATTCATAGCTCAGGTGGGAGAATCTGTCCACAGAACAACAATTATTCATGCACTCCACAAATCTGGCCTTTATGGAAGAGTGGCAAGAAGAAAGCCAAAGTCATAAAAAGTTCTGTTGCAGTTTGCGAGAAGCCATGTGGGGGACACAGAAAACATGTGGAAGGAGGTGCTCTAGTCAGATGAGACCAGAATTTAACTTTTTGGCCTAAAAGCAAAACACTAATGTGTGGGGGAAAACTGACACTGCACATGACCCTGAACACACCATCCCCACCATGAAGCATAGTGGAGGCAGCATCATGTTGTCGTCTATCGGATACATACATACATATATAAATGCATACATAAATAAATAAATTAATACATGAATACAGGGAAATGTATCTGATTAAAAACAAAAATAACCGTGGTATGTCTTCTTAAAGATTTGTATTAAATCACAATTTTTTTATTTAAATCTGCAGTGGTGCTGAAAACAAAAAACTTTAAGTGTACAAAAAATGTGTATGTGAACACGCACTAAAAAGTGCACTTAAGGGTGTGCTTTTGTCCACCCCCCGAAGGGGTAGGACCTCTCCCTAATCCCCTGGGGCACAAGGCTCCTGACAGGGACAAAGGGTACGACTTGGTCCTTCTAGCCGGAAGGTCTGGCAGACCCCCCTCCTTGTGGCCAGCCAAAGCCAACCACAGAATACAGGGGGTCCCCTACTTACAAACATCCGACTTACAAACGACTCCTACTTACAAACGGAGGGAGACAACAGGAAGTGAGAGGAAATCCACCCCTAGGAAGGGAAATTCACTACTGTAAGAGTTAATATGGGAAAAAGGTGTCTCCACTGATGCTTTATCACCAGTCCATGTTTCCCTAACAACCCAAAATTTTCAAAATCCAATTGTCGTTGGGACAGAAGGTCAGGTGAAATCTTCTGAACAGGGGCACAGACAGCAAAACAAATGTTACAGGGGTGATAACCCTTCTCTATGTTATCTAAAAAACTTAA
Source organism: Lithobates sylvaticus (assembly GCA_028564925.1). Taxonomy (NCBI): domain Eukaryota; kingdom Metazoa; phylum Chordata; class Amphibia; order Anura; family Ranidae; genus Lithobates; species Lithobates sylvaticus. The sequence goes on from CM053037.1 coordinate 89,152,853, forward strand.
AAATAGATTTTTTGGCTGCAACTACACCTAAAAAATGTACCTGTTCCGACTTACAAACAGATTCAACTTAAGAACAAACCTACAGTCCCTATCTTGTTTGTAACCTGGGGACCCCCTGTACTAGGTCTAGGGGCTCTCCCGAAGAGAGACGCCTCAGGTTTGCGGGAGGAGGGACCTAAGGGCCACAAATCCTCCCCCTAGACTTCAGGGCAAGCCTAAGGACTCACATCCTCCATCCAGTGAGAAAAAAAAACACACACAAAAGTGAAAAATGAAGAAGAAAATAAATAAGTGGCCGTGCAATGTGCACTGGCTAGCCTCTGAGGCCTGGTAACAAGAATTGCCCCAGACAAAAAGGCCTAGTCCTAAAAGATGCAGTGCAGAAAATGTTTCTAGTGCTGTGACCATGTGCCTTGTCACACTGTGTGTTACTAAGAGCAACCCTAGGGTGACCACTCCCAGGAGGCACAGACACTGCAGACTCTGTTTTCCCAGCCCATGACCAGACAGAGTTGATCTATTCAAACCAGGAGGGCCCATCCAGTTTTTTCGTGGGGCTTACTCTTGTGCCCCAACTGCCTGTTGGGGCCCCAGTTACATATTCAAGAATAAGTTAAGTTCAAGGCTACAGGTAACCTTAGAGAGATATAGAATTGTAACAAATGTGCTAAAAGTGAATCTGTTATATATCCATGTAGAGTAAACCAACAGCTTCACTTAACCACTTGCCGACCGGCCATAGCCAAAAAACGGCTACAGGCGGTCAGAAAATTCTGAGGACGTACTATAACGTTCTCCCAGATTCGTGCACACAGGTCTCTCCATGCTCGCCGGGTTCATGGAACACGGTGGGTCACGGATGGCAGTGGCCTTTTACCACGTGATCACTCCATTCAATGAGAGAATAATCACAATGTAAACAATGCAGGGTCATCCGGGGGTTGATCTCTCTCCTCTCGTGGCACCGATACAGCGTGTGTGGAGAGGAGAGAGATTGAGTGTCCAGCCGTGCCAACAGTGAGTTTTTGCTCAATTTTACTGTGCCCAGCAGCGTCCAGCAGTGCTACATCTGTGCTCTACTGTTCCATCAGTGCCACATCTGTGCCCATCAGTGCCACACCTGTGCCACAACTGTGCCACACCTGTGCCACAACTGTGCCACACCAGTGCCACATCAGTGCCATATCAGTGCCACGTCAGTGATCATCTGTGCCACTACAGAGCCCATAAGTGCTACATTAGTGCAACTACAGTGCTCATCTGTGCCCTACAGTGCCTTCATTGCCACTAAAGTGCCCGTCAGTGCCACTACAGTGCCCATCAGTGCTACTACAGTGCCATCAGTGCTCATCTGCACATCTACAGTGTCTCTACAGTGCCACAACAGTGCTACACTAGGACCACTACAGTGCTCATCTGTGCCTTACAGTGCCATCGGTGCCACTACAGTGCCCATCAGTGCTCATTAGGGCCACTACAGTGCTCATCTGTGCCCTACAGTGCCATCGGTGCCACTACAGTGACCATCAGTGCTCATTAGTGCCACTACAGTGCCATCAGTGTTCATCTGCACCACTACAGTGCCCATCAGTGCCACTATAGTGTTAATTCATCCCACTACAGTGCTCATCAGTGCCACTACAGTGCCCAATACAGAAAAAAATATTTTTACACTGAGGAGGCATACCAGATTCTTAGCCTGAGTGACGAGAGCAGCAGGGAGCTCTCTGAGTCTGCCAACAGAATCAGAGGAATAGGAACTTGTGCCCATGAAACAAAGGCATTATGGCAAGGAGCAGCAGGCTACTACAAGTAGCGCAGTGCCATCCACCTCTAGTGCAGTGCCACTGCAACAAAGGCCAAGCACTAGTGGGGTGTCATCTCAGCCCCAAAGGGTGAAGACCCATGCCAGCCTTCCCTATGCCCTTCAAAACCCCCTGTGGCTTGACTCTAATTCGGGAGCAGCAACATCCCCCCCTTTTACCGCCCAGCCAGGTGTCCAGGTGAATACCAATAATTCAATTTTTACAGAAGACTTAATATCTTCTATTGTGGCCCAGTACAACCTCTATGCACAACAGTTTATAGCAAGCAACCCTGGTTCTAGTTATGCCCATCCCTTTGAGTGGAGAGAACTTACCGTGGAGGAATTAAAACATTTTTTAGGCCTAACTTTTATTATGGGACAAAAAACGAATTATACTCCTACTGGTCCACCAAACCCATCCACCACATGCCAATCTTTTCATCCCTTATGCCAAGGTCAAGATACCTTATGATTTTGCAGTTCCTCCACTATAATGACAAGCTTATGACAAACTATTTAAAATTCGGCCACTTCTAAATTATTTCTCAGAAAAATTCTCCAAGTTATATACCCCTGGCAAAAATATCTCCATTGACGAGTCACTTGTAAAATAACAGTTTATCTCCAGCAAAAGGGTCCAATATAGGGGTTAAGCTTCACAAGCTTTGTGACCGAGAAACGGGATATATCTACGCCTTCCTGGTGTATGAAGGGAAGGACACCCAGCTGCATCCCCCTGAATGCCCTGAGTACATTGGAGCCAGAGGAAAAGTTATTTGGGAGCTTATCTATCAACTCCTCTTTATGTGGATAATTTATATTCAAGCTTGCCCCATCCTCTGCAGCTTTTACCAGAAGGACACTCTAGCTTGTCTCACAGTGAGAGCCAATAGGTAGGGCTTCCCGCAAAGGCTCGTTAATGAAAGGCTACGAAGAGGGGAGGTGGCGTCTTTGTGGAACCAGGAGCTATTGGCTGTCAAGTGGAGGAACAGACGAAACGTCCACATGCTCTCAACAATTCATGACGACACCTACATGGAAATCCCCAGAAGAAACGGCTCAATTCGGAGACCAACTTGTGTCCATGAATATAATTTGTTAATGGGGGTTGCCGACCTTAATGATCAGATGATCGAACCCTACCTTCCCACAAGAAAATCCCCCATTGGTATAAAAAAGTTTCTATTTATTTTTTCAGTTTGGCCATGTATAACACTTATATTATTTACCAAAAATCTACAGATACCCCCGTATTCCTATCTTCATTACCAAGAAGAAATTATCACTGCCCAATTGTACCCTTAAGGCCCACCAGAAAATATTAGCTCTCATTCAGTAAGCAGACTCCAAGAATATCACTTTCCTGAGAAACTCCCTCTCCGTGAAACAGGCCAAAGATGTCAGAAGAAATGCTGGTTGTGCTCCAGAGGAGGAGTTAGAAGAGACACTGTGTATTTTTGCCCCCAATGTCCTTCCCAACCCGGCCTGCATAGGTGACTATTTCTGCCGTTACCATCCTTCAGTACATTATTAGTGAAGTATGGTAAACGTAATTGTCATTTACCTCCACACCCCTTATGCCACTGCCCTAAACTGTACATACCACTGCCTTCTTTAGAACTGACCCTGGCCTGCTATAAAACCACGCTTCTGCCTAACGCTAAACATACCTCTGCCTGCTCCAGAACTGACCCTGGCCTGTTATATGAACACACTTCTGCCTAACGTTAAAATGTACCTACCTCTGCCTATTCTGGAACTGACCCTGGACTGTTTGACCACATTTTATGCCTGCCACTTGGACTGATCTTTTACCCTGCTACTGGAGTAGTGGGATTCATAACACAGGGGTCTTACATATGTGAGGGGCTCCAAAATAGTTTTTGTTGGATGAAGAAAACAACATTTTTAGTTTTCTCATTCCAGGATTAGGGTCTGGAGACTCAGAGGCTTCAAAGAGATTTGAGTGGGAGTAGCCTCTACCCCTGTCCTCATTCTTTCCTGGCCTGCTACCTGTACTATGGACCATCTTCCTGCCTACTACCAGGACCAATATTTTGGCACTGCTGGCAATATATCTACCTGCACTGACCCTGGACTGTATACGGACAGTATCCCTGCCTGTACTGACTATGGACAATATTCCTGCCTGCTGCCTGGACAATTCCATTCACTGTTGCTAACCACATCCCTGCCTGCTGCCTGGATCAGGGCTCTCCTCCTGTGGACAACTGCACTACTAAAACCACAGGTAATCTTTTGTTTACCCTTTGCTCAACATAATGTATTTTGGTTTGTAATTCTTGGTATGTACATCCTATGAGTTAGAAATATGAAGGGCCTTTAAAAATGTGATAGGTTGTCAGGAAATTAGATGCGTATCTTATGTCCCTAGAACACCCGATGGTGCTCCTTGGATTTTGGACCTCTATATGTGGCCAGGCTGTGTAAGAGCTTCACACATGTGGTATCACCATACTCAGGAGGAGTAGCAGAATGTATTTTGGGGTGTCATTTTTTGCTATGTACATGCTGTGTTGGAAATATCTTATAAATGGACAATTGTGTAAATAAAATGCGTTTACATTTTTTTTCGACATTTTCCAAAAACTTCTGGAAAAAAATTAAACTGTTCCAAAGACTCATTATGCCCCATAGATTATACATTGGGGTGTTTGCTTTCCAAAATGGGGTAATTTTGTGGGCATTTCCATTGTCCTGGTGCTCCAGGGCCTTCAAAAATGTAATAGGTAGTTGAGAAATGAGATGTGTAATTTATGCTCCTAGAACGCCTGAAGGTGCTACTTCAACGTTGGGCCTCTGTATGTGGCCAGGCTGTGTAAAAGTCTCACACGTGTGGTATTGCCATACCCAGGAAGAGTAGCAGAATATATTTTGGGGTGTCATTTTTGCTACGTACATGCTATGTGTTGGAAATATCTTATAAATGGACAACTTTGTGTAAAAAAAATGTGTTTTAATTTTTTTCCCACATTTTCCAAAGACTTCTGAAAAAAAAAGAACCGTTCAAAAGACTCATTATGCCTCATAGCTTATACGTTAGGGGTGTTTTCTTTCTAAAATGGGGTCATTTTGTGGGCGTTTCCATTGTCCTGGTGCTCCAGGGCCTTCAAAAAAAAGGTGATTGGTGAAAAAAGGTGATTGAGAAATGAGATGTGTAATTTATGCTTCTAGAATGCCTGAAGGTGCTACTTCAATTGTGGGCCTCTGTATGTGATCAGGCTGTGTAAAAGTCTCACACATGTGGTATCACCATACTTAGGAGGAGTAGCAGAATGTATTTTGGGGTGTAATTTTTGCTAAATACATACTATGTGTTGGAAATATCTTATAAATGGACAACTTTGTGTAAAAAAAATGTGTTTTCATTTTTTTTCCTCATTTTCCAAAGACTTCTGGAAAAAAAAGAACCTTTCAAAAGACTCATTATGCCTCATAGATTATATGTTGGGGTGTTTGCTTTCCAAAATGGGTCATTTTGTGGGCGTTTCCATTGCCCTGGTGCTTCCAGGGCTTTCCAAAGTGTAATAGGTGGTTCAGAACTGAGATGTGTAATTTATGCTCCTAGAACGCCTGAAGATGCTACTTCAATGTTGGGCCTCTGTAGGTGGCCAGGCTGTGTAAAAGTCTCACACATGTGGTATTGCCATACTCAGAAGGAGTAGCAGAATGTATTTTGGGGTGTAATTTGTGGTATGCACATGCCATGTGAGAGAAATAACCTGTTAATATGACAATTTTGTAAAACTAACAAAAACTACCTTCCAAAAAGGGGTCATTTGTACTTTCCTGGCTTGTTAGTGTCTCAAGAAATGAGATAGGCCTTCAGTACATCAGGTGTAATCAGGTGTGATCAATTTTCAATGATTGGCACCATAGTTTGTAGACTCTATAACCTTCACAAAGACCAAATAATTTACACTGATTTGGGTTATTTTTACCAAAGATATGTAGCAGCATAAATTCTGGCCAACATTTATGAAGAAAAATTACTAATTTGCTAAATTTTAAAACAGAAACTAAGAAAAATGCATTTATTTAAAAACTTTCGAGTATTTTTACATTTATAGCGCAAAAAATAAAAAACCCAGGGGTGATCAAATAGCACCAAAAGAAAGCTCTATTTGTGTGAAAAAAAAAGAAAAGAAAAAAATGTCATATGGGTATAGTATTGCATGACTGAGTAATTGTCATTCAAAATGTGAGAGCACCGAAAGTTGAAAATTGGTCTGGTTAGGAAGAGGGTTTAAGTGCCCAGTGGGCAAGTGGTTAAAGAGGAGCTCCACCCAAAAGGGAAAACTCTGCTTGTTTGCACCCTCTACTGCCACATTTGGCCCTTTTTTTAAGCTAAAATTTTGGTGACAATAGTCACAAGTTTTTTTTGGTTTTGTCTTGTTTTTTTGTTTCTTTTTTTAATCAGAAAAATGTTTATTGAAGACAAACAGTTTGGCAATCCAGGAAGAAGTGATACAAAACTATTTGCACAAAAAAAGTATATTCGTACAGATAGGAGAATATAGATATGATAAGTGCCATCTAACCCATCTCCAGTATAACATGAAGCACACAGTGAAGCAGTAACGGCACCCACTCAGTAAAATATAGTATCTCATAGGTCAATCGTAGCTGAATAAGAGTCATATCCCTATGGCCTTTAGATATAGAAAAGTGTGGCGCTCATAGATCACGAATGTAATAATCGTAATCTAAAAATATCAATGAATAATTTGTGATATGATATCCCAAATAAGTAGTAAGAATACGTGTGTGTCACTGCGAGTGGTGAAAAAACAAATGTGATACACACAATTAATTGATCAATCGAAAAAATACATACATGAAAAGAATTAGTGAATATAGTAATCACATAATCGCATAATCACATATACAATGAATATGACAATAAAAAGAAAATCATAAATAAATCACCATACGTGCTGACCAATATGGCAATATGTATTACAAAATGGTGATCTAAGCAAAAATCTTCACCAAATAGTGACATAGAGTTCAGTATTAGTGCTTAAAAAGATAAAAAAATAACAAGTGACTTGGTGCAGGTTGTCTGATGTAGTCCACCACCTCTTGGGAATACGCTTACCAGATAGCGTGAACTCAAATAGGCTTACGCCGTATGAGTCACAAAGGCAGTTGGTGTCACCACACCAGTGGGAGCATCTACTTGAGAATGGCGCCAAACGACCAAATCCTTCACTGGATATATCCAAAGAACTCTCAAATGGGAGGGATTATGGATGGTATACCAATGGTAGTACTCATATTAGTGGGACCGACAAAGAGAGAAATGGAGCCACATAGTGTAAAACCATAGGGGATTTATTTTAACAAAGCATTTAAAAATGGGTACTCACATTTAAAACGATATAAAAAAGCATATAAAAAAGTATATAACCGAGTCCCGACGCGTTTCGCCTCATTCAGGCATCATCTGGGTAGGCCATATCCCTATCCCTCAGGCATAGAAAGATTCTCTGGTATACAAGCTCACTTGGGCTGAGTCCAGGGGTATTAAGCCATAGTCTCCACAGCTTTTCAAACATACTGGGGCAGCCTCTGCATTGGTAAATATGACTTTCCAAAAGTAGCAAATTGCCTACCGAGGTTACCCAAGACTTATGCATAGGGGGATCGGGAGATTTCCAAAGTAGTAAAATTAGCTTTTGGGCATGGAAAAGGGTGCGTCCTATGGTACTCCTTCTGTACAACCTCCTCAAGGACACTTAAAAGATGACATTTAGGATCCAACGGGATATTTACCCTGAATAATGATTTCAGGGTATCCAGTACTTTCCTCCAATAGTGATGTAGCTTGGGGTAGCACCCAAAGTAAATTATTTAAATCCCTGTGATCATTTTTACATCTATGACAGTCTGGCTCCACACTGTTACCCATCATATAAGGTCAGAGGGGAGTATAATGGGATCATAATAGAATGTAGAGCTGAGAGAACTTCTGGGTCACTTCTGGGTTGGTCACACATCAGCAGACCTAAATCCCTCTTCCCTTTCATCACCGCCTTTCTAGGGTGCCCTTTCAGATTCATTCAGAATTCAGATAATAGCATATTGTAACATTGGGAAATGAATCCCTTATGCCGCGTACACACGAGCAGACTTTCCCGCAGGAATGTCCGTCGGACTGAAGTCCGCCGGACAATCCCCCGTGTGTGGACGCCGGCTGACTTTTTGGCGCCAAAAGTCCGGCGGACTAGGTTTTAAGTTTTGTTTTAATCCCGCCGTTAGTATGCTAGTCCGCCGGACTTTTGGAAATGAACGGACTTGCCGATCATCGAAAAGTCCGTTCATTTAGCACGTGACTTCAGGTAGACGGGGCTAGCCCCGTCACCTGGCATGGATTTAAAGGGAATCCCCACGCCGAAAAAACGACGTGGGGGTTCCCCCCAAATCCATCTCAGACCCTTATCCGAGCACGCAGCCCGGCCGGCCAGGAAAGGGGTGGGGACGAGCGAGCGCCCCCCCTCCTGAGCCGTACCAGGCCGCGTGCCCTTAACATGGGGGGTGCCCTGGGGAAAGGAGGGTCGTGCGGCCCCCCACCCCAAAGCACCTTGTCCCCATGTTGATGAGGACAAGGGCCTCTTCCTGACAACCCTGGCCGTTGGTTGTCGGGGTCTGCGGGCGGGGGGCTTATCGGAATCCGGGAGCCTCCTTTAATAAGGGGGCCCCCAGATCCCGGCCCCCCACCCTATGTGAATGAGTATGGGGTACGATGTACCCCTACCCATTCACCTAAGGTGTAAAGTGTAAATAAAAAAAAACACACAATTTTTTAAAAAAACTTTATTGCACTGCTCCGGGGGTCTTCTTCCGTCTTGGGGGGTCTTCTCGCCGGACTCCTCCGCTATTTTACCTAGCTCTTTTACCGAGCAGAGGAGCCCAGCTACCTTCTTCGTCGTCGCCGCCGTCGTCTGGGGGTCTCGATTCGCCTTCGGGGGTCTTCCGGGGACTTCCGGGGTCTCTTCTGTTCTTGCCGCTGTCGTCGCTTTCTGCGCCGCCGCCACCTTCTTCTTCTTCTTCTTCTTCTCTTCTTCTTCTTCTTCTTCCGATGTTGACTCGTCGCTCTCTGGCCGGAATGGCAGAGCCGCGCTGTGCTTGGACTTATATAGGGACAAGGGGACAGGGTCACATGCTCATGTCACATGGTGACCCCGCCCCCCTATGATGTCACAGTCCCGGAGGTTGCTGGGACTGTGACATCATAGGGGGCGGGGTCACCATGTGACATGAGCATGTGACCCTGCCCCCTTGTCCCTATATAAGTCACAACCCAGCGCGGCTCTGCCATTCCGGCCAGAGAGAGCGACGAGTCAACATCAGAAGAAGAAGAAGAGGAAGAAGAAGAAGAAGGCGGCGGCGGCGCAGAAAGCGACGACAGCGGCAAGAACAGAAGAGACCCCGGGAGACCCCGGAAGACCCCCGAAGGCGGATCGAGACCCCCAGACGACGGCGGCGGCGACGAAGAAGGTAGCTGGGCTCCTCTGCTCGGTTAAAGAGCTAGGTAAAATAGCGGAGGAGTCCGGCGAAAAGACCCCCAAGACGGAAGAAGACCCCCGGAGCAGTGCAATAAAGTATTTTTAAAAAATTGTGTGTTTTTTTTTTATTTACACTTTACACCTTAGGTGAATGGGTAGGGGTACATCGTACCCCATACTCATTCACATAGGGTGGGGGGCCGGGATCTGGGGGCCCCCTTATTAAAGGGGGCTCCTGGATTCCGATAAGCCCCCCGCCCGCAGACCCCTACAACCAACGGCCAGGGTTGTCGGGAAGAGGCCCTTGTCCTCATCAACATGGGGACAAGGTGCTTTGGGGTGGGGGGGGGCGCACGGCCCCCCTTTCCCCAGGGCACCCCCTATGTTGGGGGCACGCGGCCTGGTACGGCTCAGGAGGGGGGGCGCTCGCTCGTCCCCACCCCTTTCCTGGCCGGCCGGGCTGCATGCTCGGATAAGGGTCTGAGATGGATTTGGGGGGACCCAAAAACGCTGATGCCGAAAAACGGCGTGGGGATTCCCTTTAAATCCATGCCAGGTGACGGGGCTAGCGCGGCGGCATTCACTGCCTTCGCTAGCCCCGTCTACCTGCAGTTACGTTCTAAATGAACGGACTGCTCCGCGTGTGGGCAAGTCCGTTCATTTTCAAAAGTCCCGCAGACTTTTTCCTGCGGATTGTCCACCGAGAAGTCCGGGCCTGTGTGGGCAAGTCACACGATCGGAAAGTCCGGCGAAGCCCCGCTGGAAAGTCCGTCGGTTTGTCCGCCAGACTGGGTCCGGCGGACAAAGTCCGATCGTATGTACGCGGCATTAGATTTGTCAGCTGATTGAATTAAATTAAAAATAGGTGTAGGAGACAAATGTCACCCGCCCACATTACCTTGCACCTTAACAGAATTTTTGTAAAAATACATATGAGAGGACAATGAATGTGTAGCCTAAAGGGAAGCAAAAGGTAGCATAACATCATCTTTAAAAATCTGTGACATGTACTGTATCTCATATGCCTTCCAGTGGGCTATATTTTGTATACCCTGTAACCCGTTGTAGGTACTTAGCCTTGTTCCATATTTTTTGAATGAGACTGTACGTCAGAAAGTGCTTGTTTGGTTTAGCAAAACTTAGGGCTTTTATGACCCTCCGAAATGCAGGCTCTCTCAGTATGAGAAAGTACAATTCAGGTCGTAGACAGGATTTGATCCACTGAGGGGTGCATAGTAGCAAACGTAGCGCCAATTAAATGCTGTAATTGTTCTGATACATGGTAGAGCCAAAGATTGAGCACTCATCCTTAGGATGTTTCAATTGCTCTAACTTGATTTTTGGTGGATGATTACCCCAAAATAAGGGATCTAAAAATTGTATTCACTACTCTAAAAGTTTTTAGAGGGACTATAGTAGGCAAATTATGTAGTGGGTGGAGGAGTGGCATTAGTATCATCTTGATTAGGTTCGTCTTACCTGCAACTGACAGCGCCAATTTGTTCCAAATTTTTATCTTATCTCGGAATCTATTCAACAGAGGGGAAATGTTCAATGGTCTGTAAACCAGGGGAGAGGAAGTTACATATATCCCCAGGTACTAACATTTGGTAGTAATGGGTATGGGGTAAGAGGGAGTAATCAGCTGTGTTGCATCACTGTCCAGGAGGAGCAGTGCTGACTTTGTCCAGTAAATTGTTAACCTAGAGTGTTGGCCAAATTCAGAAATAGTGGATATGACTGTAATGACAAGGTAATATCCCCCAGCATCAAGAGCATGTCGTCTGCATACAACATGCTTTTTTCGTGTTTATCTCCATATTGGAATCCCATTATAAGGGGGTTCCAATATGGAGATAAACACGAAAAAAGCATGTTGTATGCAGACGACATGCTCTTGATGCTGGGGATATTACCTTGTCATTACAGTCATATCTGCTATTTCTGAATAATGGCCCTAATAAGAGGTGCTAATGGCTCAATGGCAAAGACAAAAAGTAATGGTAATAGGGGGCAACCCTGCCTTGTACCTCTACCGAGGGCAAACGGTTCTGAGGCCCTATCTAGTAGTGTGATAGAGGCACCTGTTTCACTGTAAAGGAGACATACCCATGTAATAAACTGTGACCTAAATCCCAAATCCAAATCTAGCCATTACTTGCCACAAATACTCCCAGTCAATACTATCGAAATGCCTTATTGGCATCAAGGGACAGCAAGGCTCTACTGCCCAATAGGGATGAGCCGAACACCCCCCGGTTCGCACCAGAACCTGTCTATCGTATGCAAAACGTTCAAAATCAAAAGTGCTCATTTTAAAGGCTAATTTAAGTTATTGTCCTAAAAAGGGTTTGAGGACCCGGCTCAATGCAAAAAAAGGTTTTCAAAACTGCCGTTTTTTCGGAAGCACTGATTTTATGACGCTTAAAGTGAAAAAAAAGTGAAATATTAGTTTAAATATCATGCCTGGAGGGTGTCTATAGTATTTCCCTTGTTTAGAACAGTCCCTGCACAAAATGACATTTCTAACTGAAAAAAAGTAATTTAAAACTGCTTGTGGTTTTAATGTAATGTCTGGTTCCGACAATATGGATGAGAATCATTGAGAAAAATGGCATGAGTAGCCCCCCCTGCCCATTACCAGCCACTTTGGGTCTTGTACGAATATTAAGGAGAACCCCGTACCCAAATTAAAAAAAGGAAAGGCGTGGGGCCCCCAGGCCCTATATACTCAGAACAGCAGTATACAGGCGGGGCAAACAAGACAGGGACTGTGTAGGTTTGTTGTTAAGTAGAATCTGTTTAATTTTGAACTGGTACATTTTTAAAACATAGGGAAACATAGGGAAGGGTTATCACCCCTGTAACATTTTTTTTCCGTCTGTGCACCTCTTCAGAAGATTTCACCTCACTTTCTGTCCCAATGACAAATGTTTTTTGAAAACTTGGGGTTTTTAGTAAAACAAGGATTGGGATAAAGCATCAGTGGAGAGAGGAGACACGTTTTTCCCATATCAACACTTACAGGAGAGAACGTCCCTTCCTAAGGGTAGATTTCATCTCACTTCCTGTTGTCTCCTTCTGTTTGCAAGTAGGAGACGTTTTGTAAGTTGGATGTTTGAAAGTAGGGGCCTGCCCTATATGCTCTGCAGAAATTTGGGCCCAAGGTGTTGGTGTTGCCACAACACTGTAAGCCCTTAAAGTGACTCTTGGTGGGCGCTGGAATGCCCTGCTGTGAACTATTATATCAAGAATTGTAATTACACGACGAACTGCATGGCAGGTCAACATATCTCTGGTCAAGCATGTGGTGCCCAAGCGGCTAACGTTTTGGCCACGCGAGATACGCTTGAGACATATGTTGCAAATAGCAGCGGTGCGATCTGATGCACTCGTCTCAAAAAAGGCCCACACCAAAGGCAGCGCCCTGCACAAGCGGAGCTCATTGGTGTGATTCAGTCGGTGTGCACCTCTTCAGAAGATTTCACCTCACTTTCTGTCCCAATGACAAATGTTCTTTGAAAATTTGTTTTTTTTAGTAAAACAAGGATTGGGATAAAGCATCGGTGGAGAGAGGAGACACGTTTTTCCCATATCAACTCTCACAGGAGAGAATTTCCCTTCCTAGGGGTAGATTTCATCTCACTTCCTGTTGTCTCCTTCCGTTTGCAAGTAGCAGACGTTTGTAAGTTGGATGTTTGAAAGTAGGTGCCTGCCCTATATGCTCTTCAGAAATTTGGGCCCAAGGTGTTGGTGTTGCCACAACACTGTAAGCCCTCAAAGTGACTCTTGGTGGGTGCCGGAACGCCCTGCTGTGAACTATTATATCAAGAATTGTAATTACATGACATTGTTGAACAGTGGTAGAAAAATTGGGCCTTTGGTGGTGGTGGTGGTGGTGCTGGTGCCATAACACTGTAAGTCCTCACAGTTACTCTTGGTGGGCGCTGGAACAGGCCCTGCTGTGAAATATTATATCAAGAATTGTAACTACATACACCTGTTGAACGGGGCAGAAAAAGTGGGCCTTAGGCACTGGTGCCACAACACTACAACACCTCACAGAAACTCTAGTTGGAGAGCAGAAATGAGCCCTGCTGCAAAGTATTGCATCAAAAATTGTAATTACACGCCCCTGTTAAACAGGGGCTGAAAAATGGGGCCTTAGGCACTGGTGCCAGAACACTGCAACCCCTCACAGATACTCTAGTTGGAGCACAGGAATGAGCCCTGCGGCAAAGTATTGCATCAAAAAATTTAATTACACGCCCCTGTTAAACAGTGGCTGAAAAATTGGGCCTTAGCCACTGGTGGCGGCACCCACAACCAAAAATGTTCTTCCAAGCTATCAGCAGGATCATTGAGGAGGAGGAAGAGGATAGTCAGTCAGCATAACAGGATAGTCACTCAGCATCAGCATAGGCAGTCTTGAAGGGATCTGCCATTTCAAAAAAAAAATATTCAGTTACATCAGCTTCAGGTGCTTGGTAGCTGGTGGAGATCCAAGACTGATTCATCTTTATGAAAGTCAGTCGATCAACCGAGTCGGTGAACAGGCGCACCCTGTGATTGGTTACAAAGCCTCCAGCAGCACTGAATGTGCGTTCCCGAAAGAACGCTGGATGCAGGACAGGCTGTACTTCAATTGCATACTGTGCAAGCTCTGGCCAGTGATCCATCCTCAAGACCCAGTAACCCAGAGGATTTTCAGTGGGAAAGGTGTCCAAGTCTGACCTTGCCCCTAGGTATTCCTGGACCATGTAAATCTGACGCTGGCGATGGTTGCTGGAACCGATCATACCTTGAGGCTGCGGACTAAAAAATTGTCTGAACGCATCGGTCAGACGGCCACCTTCTCCACTGCTCCTTCTGTGACTGACCGAAGCCTCAGCAACACGTTGTCCAGGACCAGGAATTTGTAACCTTCCAGTCTCTGGGCACACATTGCACAGACCTTTCTGCAAGGCCTCCCGGAGATGTCTCATCCTCTGCTCCCTCTGCAACGGCAAGATAAGGTCTGCAACCTTACCCTTGTACCGTGGATCAAGAAGAGTTGCCAGCCAGTAATGATCCCTCTCCTTGATCCACTGAATACGGGGATCCTTCTGCAGGCTTTGCAGGATCAGGGAGGCAATGAAACGTAGGTTAGCTGAGGCATTCAGTCCGGAGTCCTCTGGGTCACTAAGGACGACATGATCCGCAGCCACCTCCTCCCAGCCACGTACAAGTCCACGGTTTTCTTGGGACTGTGAATGATCCCTAAAAGCATGCTGCTGATGCTGAGTGCCAGGCTCCACCTCCATGCTGACACAATCCTCCTCCTCATCCTGTGTGATCGGCGGGCCAGCAGGAACACTGTCTGGATAAAGGGGACCTTGAGAGGCAAAGAAGTCCTCCTCTTCCTGCCTCGGTGCCCTGTCCATTATTCCATGCAGCGTGTGCTCCAACAGGTGGACAAGAGGTACAGTGTCACTGATGCATGCACTGTCACTGCTCACCATCCTCGTGGCCTCCTCAAATGGTGACAGGACAGTGCATGCATCCCTGATCATGGCCCACTGGCATGGGGAAAAAATAACCAAGCTCCCCTGACCCTGTCCTGGTACTGTACCTTGTCCTGCATCCTTCCCAGCTGCCAGAAGAGTCACCCAATGCACCATTAAAAATTTGGGAACGTCCCTGTCCATGCCTGCTGGACCATGAGTCAGCGGGACTGCCCTGTACAGCGAGGCATGGACATTGCCTTCCACATTCCAGGAGAGAGCAGGAATCGCCTTCCGTGAGAAAAAGTGGTGTTTGGGAACCTGCCACTGAGGAACCGCACATTGCACAAACTCAAAAAAGGCAGAAGTTGAAGTGCTAGCAATTTAGCCAAGCTAGCATTCAACTGCTGGGCATGTGGATGGCTGGGAGTGAACTTCTTTCGACGGTCCAGCAACTGGGGCAGTGAAATTTGCCTGCTACATTCGGACGTCGGTGTATTGCTAGCAGATTGCCCGCAAGTACTTGGCTGTGACACTCCTAATTCTACACCTTCATTGTTCTCAGTGCAGGTTTCAGAGAGGACTGAAGGTATAGTGGGGTTGGAGATCCCAGGAACAAGGAGAGGTCAGCTTTGTTCTTTGGTGTGGGTCTTTAAGGTACACTTGCCAATGAACTGCATGGCAGGTCAACATATGTCTGGTCAAGCATGTGGTGCCCAAGCGGCTAATGTTTAGCCACGTGAGATACACTTGAGACATATGTTGCAAATAGCAGCAGTGCGATCTGATGCACTCGTCTCAAAAAAGGCCCACACCAAAGAACTTTTGTTCTTTTTGATCTGGGCAGACACTGATAAAAGTCACAAGACTGCTCTAAAAATGCGCTGACGCAATTTCCGGTATTACTGACGTCACTTCCGGTTTCGTGGAACGCACTTCTGGTCTTGTGGAACGGACGCCAGGAACAGCGTTTTTCACATCTACAGCTCCATGTTTGTGCCTGTTTTGATCTTAATTTTTGTAAGTATCCATCCCCTTTTACAATAAAAATCTTTTTAATGGTACTTCACTATCAGTTACATCCTTTATATTTTTTGGGGTACCTGTCTGTCTGGCTGAGAATACAAAAAGAATCTTCTGATGACCTGACGTTTAATCCATCATCCCTGGATATCTCTGGATATTATTACCAAGCTTGAAGCGACCCCTAGACTGCAAAGCTGGGGGTCATCTGGATCCGGTGAGTGGGGACACATGAGGGGGTGTTGTTGCACACCTGAATATTTCTGAAGCATTTTTTGTATTTCCTTCATCTTGGATGGGAGCAGCACTTTTGGTCACTTTATCTGGACTTTGTCTTGTTCATATTTATATGATTTGTGTTTTTTTCACTTATATTATGTTTGCGAGCGCCATATTTATAAATCTATCTTCTTGCCTCAAATGCAGCCATTAAGAGGACCTGTCATGGTCCATGCTATCACAATGGATGAACACAACAATAAAGTTGATTTAAAAAAAAAAAGGAAAAGTGTTAAGGTGGCACTCTGACTCTATGAAATACATTCAACGCTTGAATAAAATGGATGGTAGGATAAGTATAAAAACCAATGAATATAAAATGAATAACTAATAAAAACAGTAAGGTTGATAAGAATTAATGAAATTGATAAGAATAGGTAGCAAATGTTCCAGTAGCAGATTAGACATACATACATATTACATACATTACATTCACAAGTTGTAGAAGCAACCAATTTATGCTTAACACATAACTATTTTGAATCTGAAGGTAGTTATTACCTACAGACCCATAGGACAGCTATGGGTGCAAATTTTGCACCCACATATGCTAATCTGACCATGGGCCTGTGGGAACTTAACTATATCTGGCACAATAATCCCTTCATGAAGAATGACATTTTTTATGGCAGATATATTGACGATATTGTCATCATATGGGATGGACCAGCCACTCAGGTGGAGAATTTTGTCCAACATTGTAACGACAACGATATGGGACTCTCCTTTACCGCTGTGTGTAACCCAGACAAACTAGCCTTTCTAGACCTAGAATTATGCCACGAAGGTAGTGATATTTATGTCCATAACTATACAAAACTTACAGCAGGAAACTCTTATTTGGATTACCAGAGCTGCCACCACCCTCACTGGGTGCAGAACATACCTAAGAGTCAGTTCTGTCGGCTTAAGCACAATTGTACCTGCCAAGAGGACTACATCTCACATAGCAATAGGCTTGAACTAAAATTTTTGGAGACGGGGTATTCTGAGTCATTGGTTTAAGAAGCCTTTCTACACTATTTGGACAAACCGCCGAGTACATACACCAGTTGCAACAATAACACAGATCCCCAACCCCTCATGTTCACCACGGGGTTCCACAATCAATTCAGACAGATAGAACACATTCTACAGAGACACTGGCCAATCCTCCTGGAGGACCCACATCTCAAGTATTCCCTGACTGGCCCAAAGTCTCCTATAGGCAAGCTAAAAACGTTAAGAGACAAATTGCCCCTATCAAACATAAAGTTACTCGTCCCCAAAAGTCTTTCACCAATCTCAATATCAAGGGGGTGTATCGGTGTCGCAAACCCCTGTGCCTCATGTGCAAACATGTTTGGCATGGACAGAAAAGCTTTACCCACAAAGGTAAAACCTACACCTTTCCAGAATTTTTTAATTGCTCTACTGAGTTTGTGGTGTACTGCCTCTCCTGCCCATGTGGATTGTTGTACGTGGGCCCTTAGGGCTAGATTCGGTAAATACCGTAGATTTGTGGAGGGTGGAATTGATAAGCACAGTGTCCCCTGACACTTTGCAGATCACCATGATCAATCAACTGATGGTCTGTTTGTTTGGATTCTGGAAGCCATACCCCGATCCCTCCCCATAGCTGAGCGCTTTAAGAGCTTATGTGAGAGGAAGACGTTTTGGATTTATTCCCTAGATAATTTACCGTCAGGGGGTATGAACAAAGAAATTGAGGTTCATACCATCCCATAATCTACCATTACTGCTATAATGAGCCTTATAACATTTACTTCATTAGTACACTGGTCACTTTACCTTTTTTTTTTTAAGTCGTCACTATATTACTAGTTTATACTTCATTACCATATTCAATATATTTCTTTTTCAAACATACATACTTTTATTCCCCTTGTATATGTGTATGTGTATATGCATACATGTATGTATATGCATGTGAACAGATCTATACGCATATCTATACAGTCATAATCTACTTCTTAATTAACTTTTTTAATAATCCCTCAATAAATTCTAATGAACTTTCTAATGAACCGCTTCATTGTTGTGTCCCGGAAGCTAGCCCACGGCGATCTGGGGAGACTAAAGACTGGAGATAAGAGAGCCAAATAAGCCGCTGTACAGCGTGGAGGTTGTGAGACACTGGAAGAAACCCATGTTCTGTTTATTACTTGCATAAAAGGGACAGCTGCAAACTTTTTGGAGAGAGTATATAAAGCCATCATTTTGAAAAGACTTCTCTATCGGAGAGAGTACTATTCCAGAAGGGTATCATATGGCTGGTCTTTATACTCTTAAAAAAATGCTTTTATTGTGCATGGTATAGAGATACAATAGAAGCTCAGTACCCAGACCTGTAGTTGCGACACACTGGTTTAAAAGGACTGTAATCCAGGTCATGATATAATTGATGGATTATTGACAGAATATGTTTGAAACTTGAGTCTTTTCTGAGTTCTTAAAAAACTTATAAAACCTTAAAAACCACAAAGTGTCTCAAGGTTTGTGCATGGTCAAAAACCCTCTTCCCCTTCCCCCTGGTAATCATAAGGGTGTAGTCCAAATAACAAATATACAGGACTTTCTTCCGCCATCTATCAGGGAAGCTCTCTCTGCTTTTCTCGGCTTTTCAAGTTTTCATTAAAGCAACCATCCCCTTGTTACAATTGCAATTCATTTTCAATATCAGCCACTATATATCTGCAATTAAGCATTCTTAACTTTGGGGGTTCTCTTAATCATAGTTGGATAACCACCTAGGCCAGTGATGGTGAACCTTGGCACCCCAGATGTTTTGGAACTACATTTCCTATGATGCTCATGCACTCTGCAGTGTAGTTGAGCATCATGGGAAATGTAGTTCCAAAACATCTGGAGTGCCAAGGTTTGCCATCACTGTCCTAGGCTATCCCAGTCTAGTTTGAAACATTCCCTCCCCTCTCCTTTCTCCCTTGCAGTATCTTGTGGGCTCGAGTCTTCCAGGGTCCTCCACACAGATGCCCCTGCCTTATTTTGCACATTTATGTAATTAAACTCTGAACGACTAATTGTCGTGGCAGGGATACGCATGTATAGATCCTTGGCGTCTGGATGATTGTTTATTTGTTTTATTTGTAGTGTGTTTTGTCTTTTGCCTACATGTTGCCACATCTGGAGACTACATGACGCAGTAATCTCTGGATGATATCTTGTTGCTTGTGTCTTAAATATTACCTCCCATTGAGGAGTTTAATGTCGTTTTCTATTTAATAATACATTTAAATATCTTTTTTAACTATCTTCACATTGTACGCTGTGACACTCATTTGGTCTTCTGGTTCTTGTCAGACTTGACAGGGACAAACAATTTTTTTTTATAAATATGCAGTATTCTTGACCAGAGTGATGCTACCTTTATTAGGTACACAATGTTTTGAAGACATATTAGTGTGTATATATATATATATATATATATATATATATATATATATATATATATACACACAATTTTAGGTCCTTTCCCCTTTTGTTTTTTTGGTAGATCACCATGATCAATCAACTGATGGTCTGTTTGTTTGCATTCTGGAAGCCATATCCCGATCCCTACCCATAGCTGAGCGCTTTAAGCGTTTATGTGAGAGGGAGATGTTTTGGATTTATTCCCTGGATACTTTAATGTCAGGGGGTATGAACAAAGAAATTGAGGTTCATACCATCCTATAATCTGCCATTACTGCTATAATGAGCCTTATAACATTTACTTCATTAGTACACTGGTCACTTTACCTTTATGTTTTCAAGTCGTCACTATATTACTAGTTTATACTTCATTACTTTGGGGGTTCTCTTAACCATAGATGGATAACCTCCTAGGCCAGTGGTGGCAAACCTTGGCACCCCAGATGTTTTGGAACTACATTTCCCATGATGCTCATGCACTCTGCAGTGTAGTTGAGCATCATGGGAAATGTAGTTCCAAAACATCTGGAGTGCCAAGGTTTGCCATCACTGTCCTAGGCTATCCCAGTCTAGTTTTAAACCTTCCCTCCCCTCCCCTCTCTCCCTTGCAGTATCTTGTGGGCTCGAGTCTTCCAGGGTCCTCCACACGGATGCCCCTGCCTTATTTGCACATTTATGTAATTAAACTCTAAACGACTAATTGTCGTGGCAGGGATACGCGTGTATAGATCCTTGGCGTCCGGATGATTGTTTATTTGTTTTATTTGTAGTGTGTTTTGTCTTTTGCCTACATGTTGCCACATCTGGAGACTACATGACGCAGTAATCTCTGGATGATATCTTGTTGCTTGTGTCCTAAATATTACCTCCCATTGAGGAGTTTAATGTATTTTTCTATTTAAAAATACATTTAAATATCTTTTTTAACTATCTTCACATTGTACGCTGTGACACTCAATTGGTCTTGTGGTTCTCGTCAGTCTTGACAGGGACAAACTATTTTTTTTGATATATATGCAGTATTCTTGACCAGATTGATGCTACCTTTATTAGGTTCACAATGTTTTGAAGACATATTAGTGTATATATACACACACAATTTTAGGCCCTTTCCCCTTTTCGTTTTTTTGGTAGATCACCATGATCAATCAACTGATGGTCTGTTTGTTTGGATTCTGGAAGCCATACCCCGATCCCTCCCCATAGCTGAGCACTTTAAGCGTTTATGTGAGAGGGAGACGTTTTGGATTTATTCCCTGGATACTTTAATGTCAGGGGGTATGAACAAAGAAATTGAGGTTCATACCATCCTATAATCTGCCATTACTGCTATAATGAGTCTTATAACATTTACTTCATTAGTACACTGGTCACTTTACCTTTATGTTTTCAAGTCGTCACTATATTAGTTTATACTTCATTACCATATTCAATAATTTTCTGCATGTATGTATGTTTTTCAAACATACATACTTTTATTCCCCTTGTATATGTGTATGTGTATATGCATACATGTAAGTATATGCATGTGAACATCTATAGGCATACCTATACAGTCATAATCTACTTCTTAATTAACTTTTTTAATAATCCCTCAATAATTTCTAATGAACTTTCCAATATTTTATCCTCCCCTTTTTTGTGTGTATGTGTATATGTATATATTTTATTTATTTAATTCTTCTTTTTTTTTTCTTTATAACATAATATTTATTTTAATGCATGCATGTATGTATGTCTAATCTGCTACTGGAACATTTGCTACCTATTCCTATCAATTTCATTAATTCTTATCAACCTTACTGTTTTTATTAGCTATTCATTTTTATTCATTGGTTTTTATACTCATCTTACCATCCATCCCTATTTTATTCAAGCGTTGAATGTATTTCATAGAGTCAAAGTGCCACCTTAGTGGATCATGTGACTGGGTGGGTTTATCTTCCCAGCACACATACAGTGGGGATCGAAAGTTTGGGCACCCCAGGTAAAAATGTGTATTAATGTGCATAACGAAGCCAAGGAAAGATGGAAAAATCTCCAAATGGCATCAAATTACAGATTAGACATTCTTATAACATGTCAAAAAAAGTTAGATTTTATTTTCATCATTTACACTTTCAAAATTACAGAAAACAAAAAAATAGCGTCTGCAAAAGTTTAGGCACCCTGCAGAATTTATAGCAAGCACTGCCCCCTTTGCAAAGCTGAGACCTGCCAGTGTCATGGATTGTTCTCAATTATCGTCTGGGAAGACCAGGTGATGTCAATCTCAAAGGTTTTAAATGGCCAGACTCATCTGACCTTGCCCCAACAATCAGCACCATGGGTTCTTCTAAGCAGTTGTCTAGAAAACTGAAACTGAAAATAGTTGACGCTCACAAAGCTGGAGAAGGCTATAAGAAGATAGCAAAGCGTTTACAGATGTCAATATCCTCTGTTCGGAATGTAATTAAGAAATGGCAGTCATCAGGAACAGTGGAAGTTAAAGCAAGATCTGGAAGACCAAGAAAAATATCAGACAGAACAGCTCGCAGGATTGTGAGAAAATCAATTCAAAACCCACGTTTGACTGCACGATCCCTCCAGAAAGATCTGGCAGACACTGGAGTTGTGGTACACTATTCCACTATAAAGAGATACTTGTACAAATATGGTCTTCATGGAAGAGTCATCAGAAGAAAACCTCTTCTACGTCCTCACCACAAAAATCTGCGTTTGAACCTTGCAAATGAACATATAGACAAGCCTGAGGCATTTTGGAAACAAGTTATGCGGACCGATGAGGTTAAAATATAACTTTTTGGCCGGAATGAGCAAAGGTACGTTTGGAGAAGAAAGGGCACAGAATTTAATGAAAAGAACCTCTGTCCAACTGTTAAGCATGGAGGTGGATCAATCATGCTTTGGGGTTGTATTGCAGCCAGTGGCACAGGGAACATTTCAAGGGTAGAAGGAAAAATTGATTCAATAAAATTTCAGCAAATTTTGGATGGTAACTTGATGTCATCTGTGAAAAAGCTAAAGTTAAAGAGAGGATGGCTTCTACAAATAGATAATGATCCTAAACACACCTCAAAATCCACGGGGGATTACATCAAGAGGCACAAACTGAAGGTTTTGCCATGGCCTTCACAATCTCCTGACCTCAACATTATTGAAAATCTATGGATAGACCTTAAAAGAGCAGTGCGTGACAGACAGCCCAGAAATCTCAAAGAACTGGAACACCTTTGTAAGGAAGAATGGGCAAAGATACCTCAAACAAGTATTGAAAGACTCTTGGCTGGCTACAAAAAGCATTTACAAGCTGTGATACTTGCCAAAGGGGGCAGTACAAGATATTAACTCTGCAGGGTGCCCAAACTTTTGCAGACGCCATTTTTTTCGTTTTCTATAACTTTGAAAGTGTAAATGATGGAAATAAAATCTAACTTTTTTTGACATATTATAAGAATGTCTAATCTGTAATTTGATGCCATTTGGAGATTTTTTCCATCTTTCCTTGGCTTCGTTATGCACATTAATACACATTTTTACCTGGGGTGCCCAAACTTTCGATCCCCTCTGTATACCACAGCAAAGATGGCGTTTTGTATGGGCTGAGGAATGAGCATGCATGCTCTGAATGTGAAGCTACCTGCACCCGGAAGTGACGTCATCTCCGATCGCCCCTGTGTTCCCATAGGATACGAATGCTGGAATCCACCTGCACAAGCTGTCAGCTGCACTTCAGACACACGGATGTTTAGGAGAAAACCACCCCCGGATTTTGCTGCAGGATTACTATCATGCTTGTGTTTATGCTCTCTTTGTGAGTAGTTTCACTTTTGACTTATCATTAAAGTGGTTGTAAACCCTTACAACACACTTTTCGCTACAGGTAAGCCTATAATAAGGCTTACATGTAGCTACCCTGGATATCCCCTGTATTTGCATCTGCCGACGTCATCGGCACATGCGCACTGAAGCAAACTGAAGCAACGGCACGTATGTGCCGTTACCAGCTGCTCCCGCACGCATGCACGGTAGTGACTGTGATTGACCGGAGCCACGATACCCGAAAGTAACACCGGAGAGAAATGTCGCCGGCCAGAGCGGTGAACGAGGACCGCTGTGAGGGCTTCGATCTAAAGTAAGTAATACATAATGAGCTAGTATACTATTCATACTAGCTCATTGTGCCTTTGTCTTGCAGGTTTTTTTCTTTATTGGGCTTACAACCACTTTAAATGGTTTACTAATACTGCACTTAGAGGCGCTGTGTTTCTTTTCCTTTGTTGCACTGCAGAGACTGCTTCTAGCTCTTCAGACTGGCTGCCCTTAGTGCTGGTACATGAATTCCTCTCCCTCTTCATCTTAGAGACTGTTGCTATGGACTTTGTCCCTTCTATTGAGAGACTCTTTTAATCACATGTACAGTATTTGATCTGAACTCACTAGCCTGTAATTGCCAGCTTCTACCTTACTACCCTTCTTGTGGATAGGTACAATATTAACTGCCTGTCCGTCATGGAGAACTTCTCATGTTAGAAGATATTGATTAAAAAGATCCGTTGATGGATCTTTTTAGGATTATATGATTATTTTTTTTTAACCAAACTATGTAACTATGTGTTTAGTCCCTAAAACATGTTGGCTATGAATATATTTTTTAATTAAATTACCTTGGACTCTTGGACGTTTGTTTGGTGTTCTCATTGGAATGTATCTGTGTGCATTCTCAGCTCTTTGTCCTTTTCCTAAGGGTGGTCCCCATTTTGAGGAGTGTTGCTGAACCAGAGTAAATGGGACTGATTTACTAAAACTGGAGAGTGCAAAATCTGCTTTATAGCTCTGCATATAAATCAGTTTATATGTTTTTTTTATGTCAAAGCTTAATTGAACAAGCTGAAGTTAGAAGCTGATTGGCTACTGTGCACAGCTGCCAGATTTTGCACTCTCCAGTTTTAGTAAATCAACCCCAATGTGCCCGTGACAATTTCAGTGACCTTTAGAAAATTTAAATCCAGTGCCCCGTTTGTTCTTATGTTTAAAACTAGCGGCAGATTCTGCAGGTTATTCAGAATTATTAGCTACATGTGTTTTATTGTTACTTTTAGAACAGAACAACCTGCATAAATTGACATTGTTGTACATGCTAGAAAATGTTAAATACAAAAATAACTAAATAGTCAAAATTCTGTAATATATTCGACTATTCCGTAAAAGCCTTCTTTCACTGATTAAAAAAAAAAAAAAGAAATGATAAAATGCAAGAGAACACAATCCTGAAATATGCCTGTATCCTTTGAAATAATCTTGTTTAAATTACAGAGTTGCTAGGTGACAGTATAATGGAGCTAGATTGAACTCATGCTTGCATTTCAAATTATTCTTTGATTGGTGCACTTCTATATCCAATGTCCTTGGAAACTTTAGAATAAGTCTTTATACATCTGTGTTTAGGTGTTTAGTAATATGAAGACAAGTTTGCGCATGCATATTAGACACATATTTTCTGTTCCTGTACCTTTAATTTTGTATTTAATTATGCCGTGACAACAGTAGTATGTGTTTTTTCTAATAGCGCGGAATGCACTGTATTATGAGGCTTAGCAAATGCAACAAGATGGAAAATTGTATCAAATACTTACCGTAATTTTCCTTTCCTGACACCAAACCATGGCAGCATATTAGTGATAGAGCTCCGCCTCTTGACCACTCCCTCAGGACCAGTGAATAGCATAAATATAAGGCCTAGTTAGGCCCCACCCCATTCTCTGTAATTAGCTACATACCGAAACATATAAGAGTGGGACCATATGCTGCCATGGTTTGGCGTCAGGAAAGGAAAATTACGCTAAGTATTTGATACAATTTTCCATTTTCCTGACGCCAACATGGCAGCACACTAGTGATAAATAACTAGCTGACAGGGTGGGATCTACTTGTCAAACCAATCTTCTAAGTAGGATGAGACAGAGGACTGAATAGTCCTTCCTACAAAGTCCCCTGATGACAAGGCCCCCGGGTCTATTCCGTCAAGTTTGAGTAGGAATGTTGGAGCGACCGTGTACCCCTGTACAGATGGGCACCTTAGATTCTCTTGAATGTGTTGCCTATGAGGCTTTAAGCGCTCTGGTAGAGTGCTCTGCCGCCGCTGACGGAGACTCGGGACCTCTATCCTATACACAACCAAGCCTGCTAGGATCCCTTGATGATTCCCAACTGGAATGACAAAAGGTTTATTTAGATGACCTGAAAGGGACAATTGTGGAGAGATACTCCTTTAAAGTTCTGAAAATGAACAGTACGTGTGACTTTCCTGTGTGATATTCTGGAAAATTAGGCAATGTCCAGCTGTCTGTTAAATAGCAGTCTGTTGCTACGTTTGATGCAGAATGATCTACAAGATCCAACTCTACTCTTTCTGGAAAGAAAGGTATATATTATATTATATAACATTTTTTTTTTTTTTTTTTTTTTTACTTTGAAGCTCCAAGAGCTTGAATCTCTGATAACCTTCTGCTTAAAGTTCTTGCGATTGATACTGCTTTGTAAGTGATGGCTAAATGGATAAACTGATACGAGATCCAGCAACTGCAATAGATCTTTTCTTCCTTGGTGACCGACTCCTCACGACTGCCCTCAAAAGTTGTGCAAACTGAAGGATTCTTGGTCCTTTCAAATGTGTTATTGCCAATATAGCCCACACTCGTGAGCTATGTGAGGATAGGCTAAGGCCTGGAGGATCTCTACTTTTGTTGTGTGCAAGGAGGAAGAATTGGGAAGGCCTGGAGGAAGAATACAACAGCTGACACTGGAAGGGCAGTAGGATCAATGTCTCGCCCTACCAAGAAAAAACAAACTTGTTCCAGAATTAAACCTAGATGTTGCAAGTAGAATGTCTTCTTGCACACAACAAAAGTAGAGATCCCTCTGGAGTGAAACTGGAACAACCGGAGTTGCCCATCCTCCCCCTTTAGTGCCCCTGCTTGCAGCCCCAGCCCCAGTGCATGTTATAGAGGGGAAATGTCTTCAGTATCCTAAAAATGAATGGCCAGGGAAAACCGAGGGCCTCCGGGTCAATATGGAGATCTGGCTATGACAACTATGTTCTCCCTTGACAGCCTCAAGGGGAATCTCATTTACGGGAAATGTTGAGAAAAATATATAGGTTAGATTGCAGTCCCAGGGAGAGACCAGAGCATCTGCCCCTTGCGCCTTGGGGTACAGACAAAATCAGACCAAAGTTTGTGATTACTGTGGGAAAGGTCTGTCTGTGGTAGGCCCCACCTGTGGGCCAGCTCAGAGAAGACCTGGGATGTAGACCCACTTGTGCTCTGGGAAGCTTGTATTCGTTCAAAAGAAAAATATGCTGGGAGGTAAACTGCTTCCCGAAATTTTTCTGGTGATCTTCTGCCCCAGGTGTTATGGGTTTCACCTCTGCCAATAGCATATTGCTGCGATTTTCATCCTGGAGCTGAATATAGGCGACTGCTGCCCTGTTGCTAAACTGCAGGGAGACTGGTCCTCCTTGACTCTGTGTAGTGAGGCCAAAGTGCTTAAAAGGGCTGTTTGAACCCCCAGCGCATTCAAGATTATCCTCCTTGGCTGGGAAGCTCTGATTGCCTTGACCGAAAGTCCCTCGCAATGCATCTTCCCGGCTGTCTTGCAGACATGATTCCTAGCAATTCTCCAGTCTAAAAGGTGCAATGCATCTTCCCGGCTGTCTTGCAGACATGATTCCTAGCAATTCTCCAGTCTAAAAGGTCCTAATGGACCGAGACTTCCTCAAGGTCTTTCCATCACCGCTGACCGCTACTCATACTGAGTAACACTTATTAACCACTTCAGCCCCGGACCAATTGGCAGCCAAAGGATTAGGCCCCTTTTTGCGATTCGGCACTGCGTCGATTTAACTGACAATTGCGCGGTCGTGCGACGTGGCTCCCAAACAAAATTGGCATCCTTTTTTCCCACAAGTAGAGCTTTCTTTTGGTGGTATTTGATCGCCCCTGCAGTTTTTATTTTTTGCGCTATAAACAAAAATAGAGCGACAATTTTGAAAAAAATTCAACATTTTTTGCTTTTTGCTATAAGAAATTTCCCCCAAAAATATATAAAAAAACATTTTTTTCTCAGTTTAGGCCGATACGTATTCTTCTACATATTTTTGGTAAAAAAAAATCACAATTAGCGATTATTGATTGGTTTGCGCAAAAGTTATAGCGTTTACAAAATAGGGGATAGTTTTATAGCATTTTTATTAATATTTTTCTTTTTACTAGTAATGGCGGCGATCAGCGATTTTTATTGTGACTGCGACATTATGGCAGACACATCGGACATTTTTGACACATTTTTGGGACCATTGTCATTTATACAACAATCAATGCTATTTAAATGCATTGATTCCTGTATAAATGACAGTTGTAGTGAAATAGTTAACCACTAGGGGGAGGGGTTATGGGCTGTGACGTGTGTGTGTTTTTTTTACATTAGGGGGCGGGGCTGACGTCAATCAATGACAGGCAGAGTAGGAAGCGCGGGGAGAGGTTTGTTTACACATACCTCTACCCGTTCTTCAGCTCCGTGACCCGATCGCGGGACACCAGCGGCGATCGGGTCCGCTGGTCCTGCGGCCGGGGTCACGGAGCTCCCGACCGGGTCGCGAGCACGCCGCTGGTGGCGCACGCGTGACCCACGGGCAGGCAATTTAAAGGGGACGTACAGGTACGTGCTTTTGCCTGCCCGTGCCATTCTGCTGACGTATATATGCAGTGGGCGGTCGGGAAGCGGTTAACTGTGTTCTATCCTGTTTCCTCCCTTGCACTAAAAATTCTAGATGAAATTTGCGCAGGTGTCCATGCACCCCAGGAATCATCTATATGCATGATGACGTTGTGCCCAGATGACTGAGGCACTGAGAAGCCATCAAACAAGCGGAAGTATTCATCCTCAGAAATCTATTCCTGACTATCACCACTTCCTCTGATTGAAATAAAACAGAGGAAATAGCAGAGCACCCCTGGGTACACCAACCATTGGGATGGAGAAAGTTGGCTTTGCTTACCCTCTAAGGTGTGAGGCTGACGATCCAGCAACAGCCTCCAGTCATGTGGTTATACTGTTTAATGGACTCAGTCTTAAAGAACTCAAAGAGGGCCCCACAGGGTTCAACCCATTCCGATCGGCAACTGGACACTAACCAACATCTCCTGCGAACTCCAAACAGGATTGGGAAGAAAACGTGCAAACCCTCTTGAGTATGAGGTGTCTGTAGGCAATGTAGCAGTCCACCCGCTGTTGTGGTGGACTTTGCAGCTTCGTGGAAGAGGGGAGCAGTGAGGAATCTCCCGAAGTGACCATGAGTGTCTGATACCTTCATCCAACATGCCATCCAGAAACCCATGAAGCGTGCCTTCAAGCCAGACACAAGCCAGACCCTCGGCATCCACTGCCACAAAAATCTCATTTTTGGCAAGACACTTCCAATAGGAAAACATGTCTAAAGGAATGCAGACCCTGACACTCTCCTCAGAGTCCTGCAGGTGCAGCAGCTGGTTGATAATTATTAAATCATTCCCATTAGACTCACCCAGTACATGGGCTGGTTATTGCTGGTCTGCCGGCATCTGCAGATGCTACAGTATTTAGGACCAGGTTGACCATTAGCTTGTTCAGAGTATACAGTTTCCACATCCTGTTT
This sequence comes from Lithobates sylvaticus, assembly GCA_028564925.1. NCBI lineage: Eukaryota > Metazoa > Chordata > Amphibia > Anura > Ranidae > Lithobates > Lithobates sylvaticus. Next base: position 89,182,103 of record CM053037.1, read on the forward strand.
ATACAGGCGTTTTTCTCGAACCCCCTTCATTCTTCCCCACTTTTGTTTCTAGGAAGCAATAGGCACCCCAGGGTCTCAACCATATGGCCTCCCTAGCTGCCAAAGTGCCAGGGTGCTCTTTCAGTGGCTATACAAGCAACTAGGAGGGACTTCCTGGTCAGCCTCCATATTTTAAGGAGCAGACTGCTGCATCTGTAATAAATGTAGCAAGGACCCAGGCCCCCTTCAGTCCAATGAGAACCTCCAGGGCCATGAGTTGTCAACATCCCTCCACATAGAGTGGGTTGTAAGGCATAGTAGGTGCAGAGCATGTCTTTGGATTGTGGTGAGAAACCCACACAGGGAGAAGAAATAAACATCAATACAAGTATTAGCATGTTGGGGGATTGAACCAGCAACCCCAGTGCTACTAGACAGAATTGTCACCCACTTAGCCAGCAGGCAGCCTCTGCAAAGTAGATTCATGGGCACCAGACACCTGTGCCACCTGTCCAGGATTCACCCAGACAGTTCGGATTTTGAATCATGTGTCAGGGTTTCAGTCCACCTGAGACCCGGACATATTACCCAGACCAGGCTGTGGCTCCCCAAGTAACCGAGATAGTCATATACAAAACTGTTGCCATTGTAGGCGGCTGTTTGGCCTCACTGAAAGGTGATGATGTCAGCAAGGGCAATTTGGTCACATCCGCTTCTAATACAAGTGTAACAGTGGCTCCGGGTAATTAAGGCAAGTTCAAAACAGAATCTTGTGCCATTCTTATCAATAATAAAGACATTTTGGCATTACCTGTTAGCTGCATACTTCTCCAGGCAGTGTGTACTCACCAGCCTCCTGGGCATATATACTGCGCCACAGGACCTGCAGGAGTCTTGTTGGGGTGCTGGCTCTGGGGAAGAGGAGCAAAGACGTTGAAATAAATATTCTGTGATATTTATTATCGCTTATTCTGTGTAAGCTTTCAAATGATTATTGTGTGACGAATTTCTTAAGATATTTCTGAGTCAGCGATAAACCAAAAATGTGTGTTTTATTATACACACCAAAATAGACAAAAATAGTACAAGATACAAAAATAATGTGTTGCTTAATATATGATTAAAGTCTTGGTATTGTTCATTCATTCAAGTTCTTAGTATAGCATGACACGTGGTCTGCTGCAGTTCAAGAAGATGGCTAATTAACCCTTTGTGTGCAGAAGGAATGTGTGTGTGTCTGTGTGTAAGATGATGATGTGTGCTGAAGCAGGCAGGAAGTCCAAAGAGACCTAATATCAGCCTGGAAATACTTTTTATAAACCAAACAACCCTTGAATTTGGCGCCGAAATATAAACACACCTCTCTTCCTCCCATCTCCACCCAGAAAAGGGAGGGGGTCGAGAGAAAGAGGGGTCTGCTCACATACAATATCCTTCAGACACAACACATCTTAGCCAACATCTGTTTTCACTTTAAACACTGATTATCTATTCATGTGCAGGAAATGGCTGGAAAATTCCATACTGAAATTTTATCTACAGAACCTGGGGAGGGTAGCTAGCCTTTTTCCTTCAAACTAAATATCAGTTACATAGGCTTAATAAAACATATATAATATTACAATGTCCATCAAACATCTAAAACAGCTTTTAAAACTCAAACCCAGCTGAATATCACATCTGAAACCTATTAAAAACAAAAACTCATTTACACCAATTAATGGGAAACTCTGCAGAGAGATATTTTTTAAACCAAATTAAATTTTGAATATTAAGAATATAACATTCCCCTCTGAAATTTGAATAATAAGCATACTTCATATTTTAAGCCATTCACCATCATTCATGTCACATACAAGCAGTTTTTGATCTAATATTCTCAGATGTAATTTCATTTGTAACCAAGTTTGAAATTCGAAAACCCATTCTTCTCCTAAGCATATTTTGCAATAAATCATCTCCTTTCTTAATTTCACTTCTAATTCTAAAATATAATTTTTTCATTCTAAACATTAAACATAACTGGAATATAAGGAATAACATAATAATAATAAAAAGAATAACTACAGGATGTGATAAAATATTTCCTGCTGCTGAAGTTATTGAAGTTTTTCCCCACATTGATACACTATTACTGAATCTTTTCCACCAATTACTTCCTGAAAATTCTGACCATTGATGTGATATTTCTTGCAAATTACCTTGTTCATGTTTAAACAACACTTCTGCATTCTGCAGTTCCTTAGCCAAAGCTATCAATAAACCTTTATCCTTTTGAATTACATTTGCCCATTTTTCCGATGGAAATTCATCTATTTGAGATATATTATATTAAGTGGGAAGTGCACTTATATTTTTCATAAACATATTTGTTAAATTAGTTCTTAACCCATTAATACTTATTGCATCAATATCTCCTTCTATACAATACAGACCTTGATTCAGGTTTTCTGTATTTGTACAAGAAGAGAAAAAAGTTTTAACCCTTTCTGTATCTGTCATGATCTGAAAACAAACCTTCTTTCTATCTACACGAGTAATTCATTCAGAAATTGTTTCAACTTTTTCTATTCTTGCTGAACAGAATGTATGATTATGATAACAAGAATGAAATATGCTTTTATCTTGATTAGGTAAACAAATAACTTTAGACTGGAATTGTAAACATGATGACAGATCTAATTGTTCTAATTCAGAATTTTCATTGATAAATGCAAAATCTGTATATTGTAATTTATAATATAATAATTGTGTACTGCTGACAGGTAATCCTAAAACAGTGATTGGAACCAAAATGTGTTCTTTTCCGGCTATTGGAATCATAGAAGAACTATAACATATACCCTGTGTGCATCCTATCCATTTATTTACCCATAAATCTGTATGATTTATAGCATATACATATTCTCTGGGTAAATTCTGTAAAATGCCAAAAGGAGTTATTCCACTTTGAAATGCTTGCGCAATTATTTTAAAATTAGTGGAATATTCCGTCTGGATTTCTAAACATGCTCTGGCTATATGAGAATGTTGTTCACTTGTCATCAAATCAAGAGTAATATTTTGAAGATTTAAAATAGATGGACCCATGACATTAGCTGTTTTAATGACCATATTTTCTAAAATCTGATTTAAATGTTTTTGTATTTTAATACCATTACTCCCCACTAAACCAGCGGTTTCTAGATCAGACTTTAAAGTATTGATATCCATACTATTAGTTATACTCCCGATTGTGCCAATCCCTCCTAAAATACCTTCAACTATACCACGCTTATATCTGTTATTATTCCTATTATTAATTCCAAACAATCTCTCTATACCCAATTCCATATTAACCAACTGTCCTTGACATTGTGGAAACCTTGTAGAAATCTTCCATTCTGATACATTAAAGTTCCACAAAACAATGACAAACTTTCCTTCTCTCAAAAGAGTTCTGGATTGGAAATGGTTAATCTGAAAAGGAGTCGCAGACACTGTTCTTGTTAACACATGGAGTTTTCCTTGGATACACTACAATAACATTTGCCTTAGCACATTTCACAGGATAATTTTCTATTGATATGCAACATTGATATACACCAGTATCATTCAAAGATACACTCATTTGTTGATAAACAAATGTATTATTAATCCAATTCACACTACCAAAAATTCCTTTATGAATTATAATAGTGGAACTATGAAAAAAACTACCCAAAAATTCACCATTCCTTTTCCAAGTTAACAATGAATTTTGAGGTAAAGATATTTTTGTATTACATATCAAATGCAAATTATCTTTATCTTCCATAATTTTCAAAGATTGTGGGAAAATATTAATTTCTGGAACAATCATGTCAACTATAGAAATATTAATTTTGACTCTTATTTGAGCTAACTTTCTTGTTATTTTAAAATCCCATGTTCTTACACTATCTCCTTTTTCATCTCCTATGATGTTTAAATATTTTGGATTCAATATTTTTACAAAACTTTGAAAGAGATAATAAAATTGATCTGAGGGATAAAATATTTCCCTGATCTTGACATAGTATTAGTAACATCTCCAGCCCACATTGTTGAATCATTACCTTTTAAATATATGGACCAGAAACTCCTCAACAAAATATTACATTCAAAAGTTCCGGTTTCGTTGTTTAGTCTATAAAATCCCTGCATTTTGACAAAATTTGTTTTGGATTCTATATTAATTTTGATTTCAATATTATTACTATGAATGAAATACAATTGCAAACAGCAATCATATCCCTGTCCTACACATACAAATCCATACAAATCTTCTGCTGTATTAATATCAACATATCTAAAATCATGATTTTTATCATATACATTAATATCAATAACTCTCTCATTTTTGTCCTTTGCAATAATATCAGCATTGTTATCCTTTTGTACATCTGTATTGATATCAATGTCTACTTCTCTTTTACTTCTGAATAATGCAAGATCTTGTTGTGTAATTCTTCAATCCTGTTAACCTCTGCATAACTGGAACAGTTTGTGATATATTTTACCACATATAACATTGTCACTAGGGAAAAGATGCATCCTGTGATAATGATCAATCTTCTCTCTTTAACACTTTTCTTTTGTTGCGCTGACATCTCTTCTTCTTTTTGGAATCCATGATTCCTCCAGATTAGATTTTTATAATTCATTCCTAAAAAAATAAATGCAGCATCATTATCTCGGAATATACAATTTTATTTTTTCCACATTTATATTGTTTATATACATTTTTCACTAAACTGAGAAGGTATTTGAACTATACCATCTCCTTGAAAATATCAAATTGACCTCCTCAATTACTTTCCACTCCCTAAAACTTTAACTCCGCCTATGAGAGCATCTCATTTTTATTTCTGTCTTAGACTGTGCTAACAACATCTATTTTTGTTCCAAATAAACCTTTCCTGTTCTTGGTCAACTAAATAGACCGCTTATCTTGTATAAAAGATAATTTTGGTTTAATAATAAAACAACAAAATGTTATAAAAACAATATCAATTACAGAATATCAAAAATAGATTATTCTTAAAATAAAATTAAATCCGATATGTGTATGGATGTAACAACAATTCACATTGTATATGTATGTCTTGTTTATGCTGGAGTGAATCTTACTGGAATGCGTGTTCTGCAGAAAACTGAATCCTCTCATGGTTCAAGCTTCTACTCCTACAGCCCCCACCTTTTCATCCTAGCTTGAAAGTTTTCCTGGGCTCTCTTGTACCACAGGAATGCCTGCCAATTTTGAATGAGCAATTACATTTCCCCCCAACTTTCCTAAAAAGATGGGCGTTGCTTATTCTAAAATTCCTAAGGGTAGACTGTATACGATCTACTTTTCTATTTACCTTAAAACAAATACTACATATCAGTATATATACAAATTATTTCTTAATAATCTCCCAATCAAAAAACATTGTAAAAAATAGAAAACATATTCTTAGCTAACATAAGGACATTTTTTATCATGAATCAACCTCCTTTCTCAGCTAGAAATATATGAAGGGACAATTTTTGCATAACATCTGCAGCCATTTTGACTCCTTCATAGACTTACTTTGATGTAAAGACAAAAAATTCATGGGGAAACACATACAGCATTTTTCTTCCTATAATTAGTTCAAAAGAAGAATACTTTGTAACAGCAGAACTTTACACCCATTAATAATAAATGAAACAGTTTCCTTTTATACCCAAAACTGGAAAAACATAATTAATCAACATCCTAACTGTTATTAAAGCATCATCATTAGTGAATCCCATCTGTAGGTGCTGTGATATAATAGGACACGAAATTCCAATCTAAAGTCATGATATGAAATTTAGTTTTCATAAACAATATAATTTCCATATCAACCGATGAAAAACAAAAAAGTGATTTGTTCCCTTTTTATTCTTCTGAAAACGACGGAATCTGTGTTTCTATTTCTTCACAACATCAATAGAACCCATTGAAGATTGGAATCACTAATTCTCCAAACAAAGTTGCTTCCATTGCTAATTCAATGTGTCTGTAACTCCATTGCTTACAGATAACTCACTATCATCTTTTTATGTGCTGGAATTTTTTAACAATAAAAAATTTGCAAGAGAACTACTCTGTTGTCTTTAAACAAAATGTATTCAATTGCTAATTGAGTACACAGCTGGAAATGTATTCAGCTACTAATTGAGTACAAAGCTGTTCAGTAGCTAATTGAGTACAAAGCTGTTTTTTTTTCTTTTCAGGTGAACTAAACCTTTCAATGTTCAATAATCATAACGAGGAAAAATAAAAATAATAACCCAGAGGATTATCCTTGAAAATATTAAAAATATATCAAAGTCCTCAATAGTAATCCAAACGTCAAAACCAAAACTCTGAAGCTCAACTCATGACCTTATCCATAGCAAATAAACGTTAACCAAAAAATCCTTACTATCCATGCAGTTCATTTAAGGACTGCTAACATTGTTTTTCACAGTATTATATGTTACATATTGATATCTGCCCTGTCTGATGGAACTATTTTCTGTTTGCAATCTTTGCATTTGGGTCTTCAAAGAGAAATAGGTTTGATTATTTTGACCTCTATACTTCAAATTACTGCACATTCTAACAGAATAGACTTCGTAAGTCCTTGGCATTGTTTTCGGATAACACAACCTCTTTTGCATATCATTATTATTATTATTATCCATTAAACAAAACCTAGCTATGTGGCCCTCTCGTTTGCAAACAAAACATTTAAGAGTTGCTTTTTTTCCATAAACCTTTCTTTGAGCATCTGGTGATGAAAATTTACATTTCTGTTTAATATTAGTATGACTGAAGTCAACTGACTTCACACTTTCATTGTCTGAAAAAATACTAACAGCTGATTCATCTGATTCAATTCCTGAGTCAAAATCATTAACCCTTACATCTGACTTAGTCACATGTGGGGAACACTGAGCATGTGCAAAAACCTGAGTGTCCAATAATTGTTTTCTAAGTAGACTTATAATGTTCTCATGTTTAATCCTTTCCTGAATCAAAAAAGCCATACGACTTTCTTTTTCTTTAAACGATTGCAATAATGCATTCATTTTATGTTCCAATTCAACTTTTTCAGTCAGTAATTGTTCAATACATAAATCCTTTTGTGTATGAGCAATTTCTGTTACATTTTGCATTTTATTAAAACTTGTTACTAACTTCATTACATTACGTAACTTTTTCTTTGTTTTAACTAATGAATATCTATCCTTGTCAATTTCAGCGTTTGCTTATAAACATTGACTATACATTGATTTCCATAAAACATCATCAGAGATGTGTTTCGATAAACCTTAATTCCAATGTACTTTTATCAGCTAAAACAGTTACAAATTCCATAGTAAATATGTAAATGTCTACTCACCACATAAAAAACGTTCCCCGTCTTTTCTTGCTCGACTCGCTTAAATTACTTCTGTATGACGGAAATTCTCCGGTCGTTCACAATCATGGATATCATAATTTTCTCTAGGTTCTTTTCAATCTTTGGGAAAGTAAATTTCTGCTCATCATTTCCCCCTCTGATCAAGGAAAGGAAATGGAAAAAAACTTTCTACAAATGAAACTGGCTGGCTTAGCCAATGAAATAAATATTCTGTGATATTTATTATCGCTTATTCTGTGTAAGCTTTCAAATGATTATTGTGTGACGAATTTCTTAAGATATTTCTGAGTCAGCGATAAACCAAAAATGTGTGTTTTATTATACACACCAAAATAGACAAAAATAGTACAAGATACAAAAATAATGAGTTGCTTAATATATGATTAAAGTCTTGGTATTGTTCATTCATTCAAGTTCTTAGTATAGCATGACACGTGGTCTGCTGCAGTTCAAGAAGATGGCTAATTAATCCTTTGTGTGCAGAAGGAATGTGTGTGTGTCTGTGTGTAAGATGATGATGTGTACTGAAGCAGGCAGGAAGTCCAAAGAGACCGAATATCAGCCTGGAAAGACTTTTTATAAACCAAACAACCCTTAAATTTGGCGCCGAAATATAAACACACCTCTCTTCCTCCCATCTCCACCCAGAAAAGGGAGGGAGTCGAGAGAAAGAGGGGTCTGCTCACATACAATATCCTTCAGACACAACACATCTTAGCCAACATCTGTTTTCACTTTAAACACTGATTATCTATTCATGTGCAGGAAATGGCTGGAGAATTCCATACTGAAATGTTATCTACAGAACCTGGAGGAGGGTAGCTAGCCTTTTTCCTTCAAACTAATTATCAGTTACATAGGCTTAATAAAACATATATAATATTACAATGTCCATCAAACATCTAAAACAGCTTTTAAAACTCAAACCCAGCTGAATATCACATCTGAAACCTATTAAAAACAAAAACTCATTCACACCAATTAAGGGGAAACTCTGCAGAGAGATATTTTTTAAACGTCTTTCTTGGAGCTCTTCTCCTGAGCGGGAGCGCCATCCGTGCTATGCTCCTCTGAAGAACGTCCGCCTTGCCTTGGCCCGGCCATCTTGAGAGTGGGAAGCAAATCAAAGCCAATCCGCATGAGAGGGCACTCTTTTTCCTGAAAACTTACCAATATGGTGGTCCCCACCCTAGTTGATGAGAATCTTTCTATGAGCGGTAACTGACTCTTTATCTGTGGAGAAATGGGACGGCCAGCTGAGGTGAAGATAGCTGAAAAGCGACAGAAGGATCAGGAGTAGATATAGGAGAAAGGATTCCACTTTCCTTTTTCTATTTATCTACATATACCTACATATGTACACATATACAAACATACCCACATATATATACACACACACACATACCTACACACATGTACTGCAGAGGGTCAGTCTGGAGTGGGTTAGGAAAGGATTAATGAAAGAAGGTAGGAACTTCTCCTTCAGCCCTGCTTACTGTCAGCTGAGCTGAAGATGTCAGAGGAGTTGTGTGTTTGAAGAGAGAGACACACACAGCGGCATGCTGGGGAGAGTAAAACCATATCAGAGACTGTATCTCTGACTGGAGCCATGTACTTTGTCTATATATCAGCCTGTTGGTTAAAGAGACTGAACCTTTCCTATCTCTGCACCTGTGTGACAAGACAAGCCTGTCTTTTTCTTCTTTTTGTTTTGCTGAATAAAGCCATTTTTATTTTACTGAACTGTCTGAACCGGCCTTTCACCCCTCTGATCCCCTATAATACATACATGTATTTACATACACCCCCACACATACACATATGCATACCCACATACATTTTTTTTCTTTAAACGTGTATATACGTATACACACACCTATATCACATATACATACATACATACATATCTACACACACACACATGCAACACCTGCAGAGGACAGCAGGGAATGGGAAAGGTAATGAAGGACACAAGGGAGACATAGGTAAGAGGTACAGGCGACCCTGTATGGCACAAGGGGCTAAGAGAGAGATAAAGCATAGCTGGCCCCCCATATTCCACAAGTACTGCAGTTATCAATTTTAAAAGCAGATTTCGTTCCTAAAGAGGAAACACTGCAGGGGCCCCAATAAGACCCACAGAAGGGGCTCCCAGACTATAGCGCATGTTAGCAGCCTGAGGCCTGGGACTTCGCACTGGGAGAGGCTTGAACCCAGCCGGATGCTGCACGGAGGCAGAGGGGGGGACATAGTACTGCCTACTCTTCACTGGTGTGTTGAGGTATGAGGAAAAAAAGAAGAATGGGGTGGGGCCTAACTAGGTCTTATATTTATGCTATTCACTGGTCCTGAGGGAGTGATCAAAAGGCAGAGCTCTATCACTAGTATGCTGCCATGTTGGCGTCAGGAAATTAGAATTTCTAACAAAAAGAAATTAAACTAGTACACCATGAATTTCTGTCCAACACATGTTCACTCCTGCTATTATTGTGTTAATAATTCCACCCTCTTGATTCTTGCCTATAGTGCCATAGAAAATATATTGTTTTAATTGGAGGTCAGTCTGCTAGAGGTGTCAATCAACTAATCAATTAAGCCCCTAAAAACACAGACATTGTTTTTTCTTTGTTTGCAAAGACTAGTCAAGCTACAACAACAGAAACAATGTTCTTTGTTATCTTGGATTTCCAAGAAACCTGCAAGGTAAATTATGATTAATATGCCGTTAACGTTGGGAAATGTCAACCTAATTTGTTATGAATATGTCCATTAAAGAAGAATTGTTATTATTGTTCAATGTTATTTAACTTCCCAGGGACCAATTACTAGGGATGAGCACGATGTTACTTATGTTCGACTCGAACATCGGGTGTTCGCCCATTCGCCGAATACCGAACATTATGGGGTGTTCGCGGGAAATTCGATCGCCCGCGCAATGCCCCATAATGAACGGCAAGACCGTCAATGCACTGCGAGATCGCAGTGCATTGATGGCTGCTGATTGACCAAAGCATGCACCTGACCTGCATGCTTTGGCCAATCACAGTGTGCTCTGCTGTGAGAGCCATGATTGGCCAAAGGCAGGGTGTCTTTGGCCAATCATGGCTCAGAGTCCACACCCCACACTATGCAAGGCTGCTTACACGGCAGCCGTACATAGTGTAATGAATGAGAGCAGCAAAATTACATTTGTAAAGCAAAAAATGTCATTTGAAACTGCTCGCGGCTGTAATGTATATTTGCCAGATCCCAGCAATATACATAAAAATCATTGAAAAAAATGGCATGGTTCCCCCCCAGTCCATTACCAGGCCCTTCGAATCTGGTATGAATAATAAAGGGAACCCCACTCCACAATTAAAAAAGAAAACTGTGTGGGGGTCCCCCCTAAAATCCATACCAGGCCCTTCAGGTCTGGTATGGATTTTAAGGGGAACCCTGCGCCAAACTAAAAAAAAACGTGGGGGTTCCCCCAAAATCCATACCAGGCCCTTCAGTTTTCAGGTCTGGTATGGATTTTAAGGGGAACCCACGCCAATTTTTTTTTTAAATGCCGTAGGGGCCCACAAAATCCATACCAGACCCTTCAGTTTTCAGGTCTGGTATGGATTTTAAGGGGAACCCACGCCAATTTTTTTTTTAAATGCCGTAGGGGCCCACAAAATCCATACCAGACCCTTATCCGAGCACGTAACCTGGCAGGCTGCAGACAAAGGAGGGGATGAGTGAACGCCCCCCCTCCTGAACCATACCAGGTCACATGCCCTCAACATGGAGAGGGTGTTTTGGGGTCCCCCCAAAACACCTTGTCCCCATGTTGATGGGGACAATTGCCTCTTCCCCACAACCCTTGCCCAGTGGTTGTAGGGGTCTGAGGGCGGGGGTCTTATCCCCCAGATCTCCCCCCCATGTAAATGGGTATCGGGTACACATTCCCCCAAATTTTTTCAAAATGGTAAAAATTACAGGACACAGTTTGGGACAAGTCCTTTATTTAAAAAAAAAAAATTGTCCTGCGATGTAACTTCATCTTTGATTAAAGCGCAAATGACCTGAGAAAAAAAGAAAAGAAATGGATAAACTCTGCCTCGATGGGAGGAGTCCCGTGACTGCAGGCTTTTTGCAATGACAGCTGTTATATAGCTAAGGGCGGGGGCCATCCGGTGAATTAAACGGATGACCCGGCCCTTTCTGACGTCAGCTATATAACAGCTGTCATTGCAAAAAGCCTGCAGTCACGGGACGCCTCCCATTAGGGCTGAGTTTTTCTGGCTTTTTTTCTCGGGTTGTCGGTGTTGTCATCGAAGATGAAGTTACATCGCAATTTAATTTTTTTTTACATTATTTAATAAAGGACTTGTCCCAAACTCTACTGTCATTTTTACAATTTTGACACTTTTTTGGTGAATGTGTAGGGGTACAATGTACCCGATACCCATTCACATATGGAGGGTGTGATCTGGGGGTCCCCTTGATAAAGGGGACTTCCAGATTCCGGTAAGCCCCCCTGCCTGCAGACCCCCATATCCACCGGGCAAGGGTTGTGAGGAAGAGGCCCTTCTCCCCATCAACATGGGGACAAGATGTTTTGGGGGACCCCAAAACACCCTCTCCATGTTGAGGGCATGTGGCGTGGTATGGTTCAGGACAGGGGGGGCGCTCTCTCGTTCCCCCTCTTTTCCTGCGGCCTGCCAGGTTGCGTGCTTGGATAAGGGCCTGGTATGGATTTTAGGGGGAAAAACACTCTTTTTTTTTTTTTTTACATTTTGGTGTGGGGTTCCCCTTAATATTCATATTAAACCCAAAGGGCCTGGTGTTAAAGTATTTTAAGGGTGCGCTGAATGAGAGGACCAGGCAGAAAATGTCTATATAAAAAATGTCTATATAAAAAATGTCTATATAAAAACATTAGGATGATCCAATGTGTATATAAGTTCTTCAGTAGGGTTAAGCGAACCCGAACTGTAAAGTTCGGGTCCGTACCGGACTTTTGGGTTTCCGGCTCCCGGACCCGAACCCGAACAATTGACCGTATGTTCGGGTCCGGTGTTCGGCGATGTAATGGCGCATTTTTAAAAGCTGCAGGGCAGCCAATCAACTTTAGTTTCACTGGTGTGCCCTTAGAAGCCATCACAACCATGCCTACTACTGGCATGGCTGTGATTGGCCAGTGCAGCATGTGACTCAGCCTCTATATAAGCTAGAGGCACACAGCACAGCACGTCACTCTGCTTTACACAGTGTAGGGAAAGGTACCTGGCTTCTGTGAGGGAGAGAATTACATGCTAGGAGTCAGTCCAGATTCATGAAATATATTCTAATTAGTCAGCGAACTACATAGATAGAGAGTGTAGGTCAAGGTTCCTGTGTCTGCTTTGAGGGAGAGAGAATTATCCAGATTCAGAAATCAATTCTAATAAGTCAGCGATCTACATAGATTTACCTGGTTGGGTTGCAGTGCACAGTTTTTTTACACTGCCATGAGCCCAGTGCCAGACAAAATATAACTTTTATCTGCAAGCTCAGTGCACCAGCACTGCATATGTTACTGTGAGATACACCCTGTACATACTGTGGGTGTATTCTGCTATTGCAAAAACATTGCAAAAAAATAACATTTTGCAGTGTTTTCTGCATATGTGCAGGAGTGACATATTCAATTGATCTATTTTTCTTCTATTGTGCTATTCAAAAAAAACATTTTTAGTGAAAATACTTTTGGAATAGCATTTTCTGCAGTTTTGCAGGTTTTGCGATACACCCTGTACATACTGTGAGTGTATTCTGCTATTGCAAAAACATTGCAAAAAAAATAAAAAATTTTGCAGTGTTTTCTGAATATGTGCAGGAGTGACATATTCTGCCCTGCAGCCAGTGTATTATCTGAACGTGTATTTAGCCCGGCAGGGGGCATTATCACAGACAAACGCAGCCGCCTGTCCAGAGCCAATGTGGACGAGCTCATGTTCATTAAAAATGGACCAGGCATGGATCCCACAGGACTTGTCCGTACCTTGTGCAGATTAGACATGGTCCGGCCACTTACTGCGCAGGCGCATCGCTTGCGCAGTACGGAGGACAAGGAGAATCAGAAAATCTCCTAAGATGAACGGCCGTGAGTGCAGGTTCAAGCCCCACCATCCAAGTGGTCATACGGTAGCACATAGTAACAGGGCCCCTCGCGGTCTTGCTTTGCTCGCCACGCTTCGCTTGCCACACTTCGGGCACAGCCTCGCTTGGCTCGGCTTCAACCTCGGATGATGTGGCTTGAACCTAGGCTCACCACGCATGGTCTTCGGAGAGTTTTGAAATCCCCTTGGCCTACGTACTGAGCAAGTGCAGTACAGGGCAGACACTATCAGACGGGGGACAGAATTCAACACATTACCAGCCTTACCCAGCCATTGTTGAATTTTTAAACCAGTGTTGGCTACCTCGTCCTCCACCACCGCCACTTCCACCTACACCGCCACATCCATCGCCACCTCAACCTCCTACTCCATATGGACCTCGTCCTCCTAGGTCAAGATTATAATTTTTTATTTTTTTTATTTCCAAGTATTTTATTTTCCCACTAGCTTATCCATTAAATTGAATAATTTTTTTCCAGAAAGGGCGTATTCTGGGGCATTCCCACCATATGTGTGGCATCGTGCCGTTGAGCTTCCGAGGTTCTTAATGACTTCCTGTACCTCTTCTGCTGAGAAGGGGGCCTTCAGCATATTATTTTTATTTTTTATTTTTTTTATGTTATTTTAAGTTATTTCCCTATCCACATTTGTTTGCAGAGCACTTGCCATGCTCTTAACAACATGTTGTTGCCATTTGCAGCCCTCTAGCCCTTTCCATTACTTTTTTAGAGACATTTTAGTCTTCAAAAGTTTGGGTCCCCATTGACTTCAATGGGGTTCGGGGTCAAGCTTGGGACAAGGAGCAAACACTAGGAGACAAACAAAAGCAAAAGAGGCGCCTCTAAGTGCAGAATTACAAACTTTTAATATTCACCACAAGGGTTAAAATCACCTACAGGATCTGCAGTAAATAAAGGCATGTCATATATTCAGTGTGTTAAAGTAATCCCAGCGATATCAGTGTATGGCAGCGGAAAATCCCAGGGTAGCCTGTAGATGGACGTCCTATGGCTCTGGAGACACTAATGGAACAATTACGCTGCCCGGATCAAAGAGAAGCAGAAGATCCCAGAAGTGACATCAGCAGAAGGGGGAGGCAGCCAGCGTGGACTGCAAGCCAGAAACCGGAAGTAGTCATCAAAATGGGACGCATTTCGGAACTTCTGATTGGTTCCTTCATCAAGCCAATGACTACACGTTTGCTCAGGTATAGCTACTTATAACCAGTGGGCAGGTTGTGGGTGGGAGTAGGAAGAGGAGATAGTACAAACGTTCTCACAGGATATATAGACATATAGGGTAGAAGATAATCCGAAAAACAACATAAGATATATCCTATACCAAGGAAAAGTAAAAACAAATAAAGACAAGAGAAAAGTAAAAGTGGTAATGGACTGGGGGAGGACCTATGCCGTTTTTCTCAATGATTTGTATCTATATTGCCCGGATGCAACACTTCATTAAGGCTGCAAGCAGTTTTGAATGAAATTGTTTCCTTTAGAAATGTAATTTTGCTGTGGTACTGTTCTAAACACAGAAATATGTGCTACTTTACAGGCATACTAAGGACACCCCCCCCCCCCCCCAGGCATGATATTTAAAGCTTCACTTTAAGCATTATTAAAAGCACTGCTCCTGAAAAACTTGCGTTTAAAACTTTTTTTTGCATTGATACATGTCCCCTGGGGCAGGACCCATATCCCCAAACACTTATTTTGGCAATAACGTGCATATAAGCCTTTAAAATGAGCACTTTTGAATTTTCATGTTATTATTATTCATTGTTACAATTGTGTTGTTAGCTATGATTGGTCACAGCGATCATATGGTACAGACAGGGCCAATCACCGCCTATCTGTACAATGTTACATAGTTACATAGTTGGTAAGGTTGAATAAAGACAACAGTCCATCCATGTGATCAGCTGTGGTCAATCACCGCTAATCACAACAAAGCAAACTGAATGAATCAAATTCGTTCAGTATAATGCTTGCTTATAGCAATGAAATTCACTGTTATAAGCACTTATAATGTGTAAAAAAAATATTCTGATCACTTCCCCAGAGTAGTACAATGTTACTAAGTGTGTTAAAAAAAAAAAGTTATACAAAATAAAAAATATTTAAAAAAAATATTATTTTTTCATACTGTCACCAGTCAGTTTCCCCTGCTCGCCCCTCCCCTTTTTCCTGTCAGGGAGAAGAGACGGTGACTCTCACTAGGTTCCCCACCCAGCTTCCTGCCCGCTCCGTTCCTTCCCCATTGGCCATAACTGAGGGCCGATCAAAGAAGACTAGTAAAGGAGAGCATCATGGGACATGTAGTCACGAAGAATGGCGGCCCCATTTTCCACAGGGAGGAGGCTGCAGCTCGATCAACAGAGAGATTGAGAGACTGCAGCCTGGAAAAAATCTGAGGGAGAGAGTGCTACAGGACAAAGAACGAGGAGTGTGCTGGGCAGAAGCCAGAGAAAGAGTCATGCTGCCCAGTGTCACCAGCGAGAGAGCCACGCTACCCAGCACCACCAGAGGGAGAGCCACGCTGCCCAGTGCCACCAGAGAGAGAGACACGCTGCTCAGCACCACCAGAGAGAGCCACGCTGCCCAGCGCCACAAGAGAGAGAGCCACGCTGCCCAGCACCACCAGAGAGAGAGCCACGCTGCCCAGCACTACCAAAGAGAGAGCCACGCTGCCCAGCACCACCAAAGAGAGAGCCACGCTGCCCAGCACCACCAGAGAGAGAAATACTGAGCCACTGCTAGGGTACAGACATGCTACACTACTGACTAGAGTCGCCCCCGGGGAACCCAGAGTGAGCAATCATCCAGCCCGAGGCATCACTGCTTTCCTTTCGCTGGGTCTAGTAAGAGGGCCTGTCGGCCATTATCCATTACTTATCCTAGGAACTGTACTTTGTCTACAGTCACTGACCATGATAATGTGATAATGACGTTGTCGAAAAAGGGCGGCGCATGGGTGACCCTAAAATGATGCCCCCCCTGAAAAAAGTTCTGCGGACGCCCATGGTCATTTGGGGGATATTTGTACTGTCCTGACATTTTTTTGGGCCTCAGGAAATGAGATAGGCCGTCAGTACATCAGGAATGATTGATTTTCAAATATATACCATGGTTTGTGGACTCTTTCTTAGAAATGTAGCAGAATACATTCTGGCCTTAATTTATGAAGAACAGTTGTTTATTTTCAGAATTTCTATAACAGAAACGAAGAAAAATATGTTTTTATTTAGCAGAAATTTAAAAACCCAGTGGTGATTAAATACCACCAAAAGAATGCTCTATTTGTGTGAACAAAAGGATAAAAATTTTATTTGGGTACAGTGTGGCAGTGCTGAAAGATGAAAATTGGCCTGGGCAGGAAGGGGTAAAAATGCCTGGTATTGAAGTGGTTAATAAACATAATATGTTGCGCAATGATGTCTGCATCTTATCCTTCCATGACTTATGGATGGAGTTGTATATGGAGAGTCTTTGAAAACTGACAGCTACCTTATTGGATTGGATGTTCCTTTTCAACACGCTCTATTTGACCATCTAATTTGTTTAAGTGATCAGTGCCGGAAGGTGAGTGCATTATCACAAGGGGAGTGATTGGATTGTGTAGAAATCACAGTGGAATATAAGTGACTTTATTATACACCATAAGTGGTGGATTTTGCTGAACTTTATTAAAGTGATGAATATTTTTCACGTTTGGACAATTGCACAAAAAATGTTGTTTGATGTTTTGCACAATTTTTTGAAGGTTGATGTAATGCATTATTGCACTTAATTGTTACATATTTAGGAAGTTATTTACTTTTGCATATCATTACTGGGTATAATTTTTCATCAAGTTGCACAATAGTTCATGCACTTTATGCTTTTTTGCACATGATATTTTTAAAGGTTATAGCGCTGTTATTTTTGTTTTTATTTACAATTTTTTTTACTTTGTGGAACATTTAATACTCCATTGGTGAGGGACCAGGATGGGTATGGGGGACCAGTAATTTAGTGATGCAGATAGCTGTTCTCCAATATTTCCCTAGTGCTGATATCATTGCCACTTTCTCCAATGCTAGACAAGCAATAGAAAGTGTCCACATCACACAGGCAGTGATGTGGACACCCAAAGAATGAACCTACATTCTGTAAACAGAAAAGAGAAAACTTGGGACTGTTTTTAATGGCAGTAAATAGTTAGAGGAGAGTGGGGGTAAGAGGAGCCCAGAGTTCAACAATATTAAGAAGCAAGGGAACCCAATGCTTTTCAGGATCAGGCTAGTAAAGAGACCCCCATTTTTAAGTCATTGTCAGGGACGCACTGGCACAGGTCTGTGGGTCATCGTCTTGCTGTGCACTGGTGTGCGCATATGCACAGGTGTGCATGCATTCGCCACTGATACTGGTGCCAAGTGGACTGTATAAGTGCAGCAGCGGTACTAGTTAGTTGCTATCTGATCTAAAACGTTTAGTGTATTCCTGTGCTTGCTCCAGTATCTGAGTCCTGTGTTTGACTCAGATTGTCTTGACTTTGCTTGAATGCCTCCTGCCCTGACCTCAGTTTGTCTCTGGATCCTGCTTGCTCTCTTGCTCTATTGGCCTGCTCTGATGATACTAACCTCGGGCTTTACCTTATCCACTCTTTTGCCTGCTGTCCATGCCTGATCTGACTTTTTGTTACTGACCCGGCTCATCTGACCACGCATTCTTTCTTATCCGGCTGCTCAGCATCTCCTGACCAACACGCTGCCTACCTGGTCTTAGCTGGTCATCTGCCAGCCAGTGCCTGGCAGCCTGTTTGATACCTACAGACAGCTTCTACCAGCCTGCCCTCTACCAAGGTCAGGGTCCTCTGCTCTTGCTGCCATCTACTGTCCATCTGATCCATTTCTGGCAAAGTACCAACTACTCCTGCGCAGACTGCAGGACATTCCATGGGCACTCCTATGTCACGCGCTCTTGCAGCTACTGTCTTACTACCAGTGGTCCTGGAGCTGTAAGAGAGGCCTTCCACTTCACGTCAGGCTCTATAACAAGGTACATGACAGTCATCGTGGGCCTAAAAAAGGAAATGTATCAGTATGGAGGGTTTCCTGCATATTTGCAGCCCTCCAGTCTTTGGAATGCCAGCAAATGTGCTGAGCTATTATTGTTTTAAGGTGAAACACTTGAATTCTTGTCCACTGTTTTGTAATGTTTAATAAAGCAACCCCTTTCTTAAGCCAGTGTGATTAAATATCTGTGGATCTACATATTAAAAGAAAGCATATTGGATGACAGGAGTACAACAAGAGAACCAATAGTCGAACAGGTGTTTATTGTTTAAAAATCGAAATGTATTGTATCCATCTGTAATACAATCAAATCTAATTTTAAAGAAAGTTGTTTTTCAAGCAATTGCTTTGTTGTGGGTTAATGCTGGATTTAAAATGTTTTGGATGCTTTCTGTAGCTAAAATAAAGTGGGGTATATGGGATAAGCGCAATAAAACCCAACTAAAGAAACAGATGAAAAGACTTTGAGGTAGAATTTTATTAAACAGCAATCAATTATGTGTAATTAAAGACTGAACTAAATTAAAATAGACTTGCATTTTAAGGTGAAAGCTTGTGTGCAGACAAAAGCAGATAATTAAAGTCTAGCATAGCTGGAACAAAAATATATGACGCAGAAAGATAACAGCATATAGCAGTATATAATTACATTTGAAAATCCAATTATGACTAAGTTTTAGCATTTTGTTTCCTTATGCAGTGTGTTTTCATGTTGTGAGTGACTAGAAACAAAGCAAGCTTAAATTTAAAGTGATATGCTGAGAAATAAATTTAAATATGTTTTTTAAACTTCATTTAAAGTGGAATCCTGTTTAATCCCAATTCCTGCAATTCCTTCTGTTGTGTCAAGCATTGTATTCATGTTAGTGATTCCACATTATTGACTCCAACATAATGAATTCGGTATGCCCAAGATCTCACCTTTTTGTGGTTATTAGACATGTGCATTAGTTTTCGTTTGAATGAATTTTCGTCCTAATTTTTGTTATCGTTTTAACAAACGATAACGAATGCGCAGAATCGGAAAACCAAAACACCTGACATAAACAAATGCTTTATTTTCGTTGTGACAACAGATAAGAGATTCGACATGACGTTGACAATAGTGATCTGTGTCCATCGAACCTGTGGTCGAATGTGCCTAACCTTAACTCTATTAGTGCAAGATTATTCTATATAGAGAAAAAAGATTTGACATAGAGAGAAAAGATTCGACATTATAGAGACAATAGCAAAAAAGGTCAAATGTGCCTAACCTAACTCTATTAGTCCAAGATTATTCGACATAGAGAGAAAAGATTCAACATGAAGATTCGACGAAGCAGTCGGCGCGAGCGGACAATAATGGTCAAATGCTCTGCCCAAAGGCTATAGAAGAATTCTAATGTTGGTTGACTAGTAATAATAATTAATAAATATAATTATTACTAGTGTCATACAACATTAGAATTCTACTATAGCTTGTAGGCAGAACATTCGACCGGAAATGTATGATTGCAGTGACTGCACGGTGGTGTAGTGGTTAGCACTCTCACCTAGCAGTAAGAAGGGTTGCTGGTTCAAATCCCAACCACGACACTACCTGCCTGGAGTTTGCATGTTCTCCCTGTGCCTGCGTGGGTTTCCTGCGGGTACTCCGGTTTCCTCCCACAATCTAAAGACATGCAGGTAGGTTAATTGGCTTCTGTCCAAAAAAAAAATAATTGTTCCTAGTATATGAATGTTGACCTTGGATTGTGGGCTACTTGAGGGTAGGGACCGATGGGAGTGTGCAATGTACAAGGATAGGGACAGTTGTAGACACTCACTCAGGTTGAACTGGATGGACTGGTGTCTTTATTCAACCTTACTAACTATGAAACTATGAAACTTTGTCAAATCTTTTCTCTCTATGTCGAATAATCTTGGACTAATAGATTTAGGTTAGGCACATTCAACCTTTTTTGCTATTGTCTCTATAATGTCAAATCTTTTCTCTCTAAAATGCATTTTTTAACGAAACTAAATAAAAACGAATTTCGGGAGTAACTAAATAAATGTATTTTTCGGACGAAAACGAAATTCCGAAACAAAATATTTTTAGTGTGCACATGTCTAGTGGTTATTGCAACATCTAAAATCATAATATCCTATTGCATCTCACCCATGATTCTTACTATATTATGATTTCATTTTTTTGGTTTCATCTCAATATACTTAAAAGAAAGATGACAAATGTCAAGGTAAACCCATTCAAACAGCCGCTGCTGTCTCTCCAGAGAGAGATGGGGCAGCGCTCCAAAGCACACAATGGGACAGCGCTCCAAAGCGCACAATGGGGCAGCGCTCCAAACCCGCCTGCAAACTCGCCTGCAAAGCGCCTCAGTGTGCAAGTAGCCTAACAAAGCAAACAGAATATTGGCATGCATTAAAAAGGGGATCAACTCCAGGAATAAAACAATAATTCTCCTGCTCTACAATACTCTGGTCTGGCTGCACCTATAGTATGCTGTCCAGTTCTGGGCACTAGTCCTCAGAAAGGATTTACTGGAAATAGAGACGAGTACAAAGAAGGGCAACTAAGCTAATAAATGGTCTGGAGGATATTAGTTATGAGCAAAGGTTGCAAGCACTAAACTTACACGCTCTGAAGAAGAGACGCTTGAGAGGGGATATGATTTCAATTCATAAATACCGTACTGGTGACCCCACAATAGGGATAAAACTTTTTTTGCGGAACGAAGTTTAACAAGACACGTGGCCACTCATTAAAATGACAAGAAAAGAGGTTTAACCTTAAACTACGTAGATGGTTCTTTACTGTAAGAGCGGCAAGGATGTGGAATTTCCTTCCACAGGTGGTGGTCTCAGCGGGGAGAATCGATAGTTTCAAAAAACTATTACATAAGCACTTGAACGACCGCAACATACAGGGATATACAATGTAATACTGACATATAATCACATACATAGGTTGGACTTGATGGACTTGTGTCTTTTTTCAACCTCACCTACTATGTAACTATGTAACATGGCATGCTAAATGACTTCACCTAAGGGGGCAGGATTAGGATACTCAGCAGGGTTTGTAAAGACAGGGGTGCAATCTATTTTTTTAAATTCTTTATTTTGCTATTAGAGCATATAATAGTAAGATGGAATCCAATGTTGTGAACGGAACATCATTCAGCTTATGCATAAGCATATTGAGAATAGCAAACAAGATGTGGTTGTTGAACATAGGTGTGTTCGGGGGTGTGCTTGTTGTTCCATTGCACCTGCTGCCCACCCCCGCCCCACCCTCCAACAGCTCTGCCACTTCCTCTCCTCTCCTCTCTCACCAGCTGCTGCTGCAGGCACAGGATGTAATTTACCAGCCTCTTCCTTTTCTGAATGAACACAGGGAGTGTTCATTCATAACTGAATCATAGTAAACTGTGTTTGTGAATGAACAGGAAGCTGCTCAGAATAGAGCACTGCCCATTCATTCACTGTCCAGTGCAGCTGAGGCCGCAGAGAAAGGGACTGGGGAGTCTCTGTTCTCAGTCCCTTTCTCTTTCTCAAACCTGAGACATCAGGTGTCTGTTTAGAACCCTGATATTTCATCAAAGCCCCCCAACAGAGCTTATAACACCATCCACTGCCCTACAGACACCAATCTCTGCCCTACTGACTCTATCCATTGCCCCACTGACACCGTTCATGTTTTAATACATTTTAAAAAGCTTTTTACATTTATTTATAAGAGTGTGTTTGTATATATATATATATATATATATATATATATATATATATATATATATACAGTATATATATATCGGGTACACACACACACACACACACACACACATATGCGTGTTTGCGCTTTGGGGTGCACACCCTAATGCAATAGGCTGTGCATACCTATGTTGTTGAGTATCTATAATGGCTTATATTACATCTACCTGATGATATTTACCAATGCCTTTGGTAAAAAATTGCCTCTGATATCGAATTTTGAACTAAGGAAAGGGGATCCCCTTTGAGAGGGGTGTTTCCTTTCCTATATAGGGGATAGAGCAAGAAATAAGTGGATTAAAGTGTCTGTAAACCCTTAGATATACCTAGTGACGTGACTGGCCTCAGGTGATACACAGAGATGAAACAAATTCTTCTACATATGTAGTACCTGTTTATCCACAGTCTTCTCTTCTCTACATCCATTCAAAGTGCATAATTTATAAAGCTGCCAGAAAAAAGGGGTCTGTAGAGCTCAGTGAGGAGCTGATTGGAGGGAAGGGACACACCACCCTTTACAGAGTACACAGGAACAGAGCTGAGACTCCAGGTGGTGGAGCTCCTGCCCCTGTCCCCTTTTTTTCTCTTGGTGTCAGGAAAACTTGCCAGAAGTGACTCATGCCAATAGCAGAGGAAGGAGGCAGCAGACACCTTCTTGCTTATGCATAAGACACCAGTTTGCCATCTGCCCCTCTCAACAGGCGCTATCAGTTTGGCTGAATCCTGCTCTTTAAGCTGTGTTGCCTACACACGGTCACACCAAATTCCGACCGTCAAGAACGCTGTGACGTTCACCACGTATGACGAGACTAGAAAAGGAAAGTTTAGCACCACGTCCTGCACCCTTTGGGCTCCTTCTGCTGATCTTGTGTTTATCGCGTGTTATTAGAAGTTTGGTTATAGACGATTCGCGCTTTTCAGACTTGTGCTTCAGATCGTTCCTGCTCTACAGTTTGTGCTTGTCGGTGCGTATCTGCTTATCAGTGCGTGTAGTCAGTTCGCATTTGTTTGTCTTTGCGGCCTATATATTTATATATAGTACGCTTTGAGTTCCAGTGCTTATTCTCCGCTCGTTGCTTGATTTGCATTTCGTTCTTTCAGGCCTTGCTGTTTATCAGTGCTTTCTTTAGTCCGTTCTGACCAGCCGACCGTTTAGAAGCCTTGTTGCGTGTGCATACTCGTCGTAGAGTTCGTGCTGTGCGGGGGCTTGGTGTTGGGGTTCTTACTTTGACACAAGCACAGTCCATGAACAGGTCAAGGAGGAGTTCATGGACCAAGAATTGGTTGCTCCAGCGTGACCATGTCTCGCACATGCCTTTGCTTCGTGAGATCCAGGAGAATAATCCTGATGATTTCAGGAACTTTCTCAGGATGACGGACCCCATTTTTCACCGTCTGTTGGCTTTGCTGTCCCCTTATATTAGCAGGCAGGATACCTGCATATGGCAAGCCATCACTGCGGAGCAGAGGTTAGTTGCCACGTTGAGGTACTTGGCGACAGGGAGAAGCCTTCAGGACCTGAAGTTCTCGACAGGCATCTGCCCCCAAGCTCTGGGAATCATTATTCCAGAGACCTGTTCTGCCATCATCCAGGTCATGCAAAAGGACTATATGAGGGTAAGTTTTATCCTTTAAAATCACATTCTATGTATTTACTGTTTGCTAATGTATTGTATTTCTTTCATCATCCCCTAATTACCAGGATTTCAATATGCTGTAATATGCTGTAATATGCTGTGCCATTTTGTCCTCATGCATGTTGGATTTTTGTATGTTCCTTTTTTGTCCTTCATGCATATTTGCCTTCACTAACCCCCCCAGCATGCTATCTGGGGCCCATATATACCTATAGTCTAGTCACTTAACAATGTATTTTGTCAGCTCCATTGTAATGCTTTACCCTAAACACCCCCTAAAATGTGTACAAATGTTATAGTTGTCCTTAAATTCATGCAGAGTGCCTGATGCTTTGTTTTGTGGTGCCCAAAATCTTTGGCAACCCCCCTCCCCCAACTGCTCAGTCAGCTGATACCAATCCTCTATCTACTGACTTTGCCAAACCCAATGCACACTATACCTACCTCTTTAGTGGTCATATTTATGGATGAATTTTTCAAAGCATATAGTGCAAGGGCCTGACTCAATACTTTCAAATGCTACTGTTACCTTCTTACCTGTCCAGTGGGCTGCCAATAGTGTAATTAAGGAGGGGCTGGCCAAACTATCACACATTACTTTGTTACTCCATTACGTAGTGGAGAGGGTGGTTACCTGTCCAAAACATACCTCCCCCTAAAATATTTATAAGGGGCCATCAGAGGGGGGAGGAATCTGATAAGTGGACCTTATATTTTAGCCTTTAAATACTACAAGAAATTTTATACTGATGTTTGCCAACAATGTTTGTGTATAATCTGCTTGTAATGTTTATTATCAAAATTACTAATTATATTTTTCTTGTTTGACTCCACAGTTTCCTTCCTCTCACGCCACAGGAATGGTAGACTGAGTCCTCCCAGTTTGCCCAGCGGTGGGATTTTCCTAACTGCGGAGGGGCAATCGATGGGAAGCACGTTCACATTGTCCCACCACCCCATTTGGGGTCATACTATTTTAACTATAAGGGGTTTCATAGTATCGTGTTGATGGCGGTGGTGTCGGCGACATATGAGTTTATATATGTGGACGTGGGGAGGAATGGCAGGATGTCGGATGGAGGAGTCTTTTCCGGGACCGAGTTCTACCAACGTCTCGAGAGTGGTGGCTTGGGATTGCCACCCCCGATTTCGGTTTGTGAAACCATCTCATGAGGCCATTCCCCCAGAGGACCCTCACCCCGGAGAAGAGGGTTTTTAATTACCGGCTGGCCAGAGCCAGAAGAGTCGTGGAGAACGCGTTTGGGATTCTGGCCAGCCGCTTCCGCCTGTTTCAAACGGCCATTAATATGGCGGAATACAAACTTAATACCATTGTGGTATCTTGTTGCATCCTGCACAACTTTTTAAAAAGGAACAACCCAAATTATGTGGTTACGGTTGGGCCTGACGCTGGACTTCAGCAATCAATGAAGTCCCTGGAAGCGGCCCGTCCTGGCTTGCCTCCCCAAAGCGCCCGTGAAATCCGCCAAAATTATTCTGAATATTCTTCGGGGAGGGGGGCCATTGCTTTGCCAGCACTTTTTTGAATAAATGTAACATTTATTATTCTGGTAAAATCGTGCTTTGAATTTCCTGCTTGTGTTTCTTTTTTGTGTCTCCTAGTGCCAAGTGGTTTGTACATTATTATCTAAACACCCATTGTCACTGTAAACACCAATTTCAACACAAAAAAATGGTATTGATCATTGAAAGAAGAAACACATTGTTGAGTAAAAAATCCTTTTACTCCATACACATTCACATGTGTTTTTTTTTCAATGTTTTATTTATTTTTTAAATAATTATTTTTGCGTTTTCAAAATAATTTTTTTGTGTTACGTTACATAAACAGCCATGTTTCCAAACACAATATACACAACTCTGGAACATAACAAAGTTCAACGTAGAAAAACTTTTAAGGCAAGATCACACATTACATTGTCCAAAATGTGTGGATCTTGCCTTCATCAGATGGGGGAAAGTCCCCATCTGATGAAGGCAAGATCCACACAATGTAATGTGTGATCTTGCCTTAAAAGTTTTTCTACCACTGTAAAAGCCTAATTTTGAAGAAACACACAAATTGGGAGTCAAACTGGGGATTTAAATCCTGATCCCATGCCTAATGTCAACATGTGCCATCTCCCATCATGGGGGATCAATGGATGTGTTTTAGAGGTACAACCCCTTCCTCTCACTGACTTGAGTTTTGAGGAAGGGGTTGCAGGCACAAAACGCGTACATTGATATCCCCTGATGGCAGATAGCACATGTTGACATACTGTGTGCATCTTCAAAAGTAGGCTTTTTAAAATGTACAACAAATTGTACATTTGTAAAAATGATTTAGATTTTAGATAAAATTATATTCTTCCAAGGACATCAATCATGTTCTTAAGTTTAACTTTAATATCCATAGTTTTTTTTCAAATAATGTCTAAATCCTGACTACACCACATGATGTCCTGGATTAGCCTTTGGGCACTGTCACTGGTGAAATGATCTGATTGTTCTTCCACCACCTGTACATCACCTAAAAATAAAAAAAACACACCATGTATTATAAATATGCAGGCATACATGTCTTATTACCTGAATCTGGGGTGTCAGACACTCACCTGTTGTGGTCTCAATCTTCACCACCTCTCCTTCCTCCACATCCTCAGATTGTGGTGACCTCTGTTCCCCTTCTTCAGGATGTGGGGGGTCCCTGGTGATGTCATATTTCCCAATTCTTTGTTCCCCTATGAGAATAAAACAAAAGGTATACTTAGCACACAAGACAAGGGGTAATTGGGTCAAACAACGCAGGTGCTGAGTCTGCGTGTAATGAGCCTCTAACCCACAAGAGATAGGGAAGGGGGGTTGGACTATATCGGTACTGGTGAATAGTATAAACAGGGACTGGAATAAAGATGTTTTAGAAAAACATAATTTTAATAGAAAAAACACATTACATAATAGACACTAATGAAGTGTTCAGTTGCATAAAAACAAACAAGCACAGTAATCCCTCGTTTATAATCATCAAACTTGACCAAAGAATGCAGGCCTAGGCCCGTAAGCTTGACGTCTGTTTGAGCGTAGGGAGGAGATGTCTCGACCGGTTTCGCAGCATGAGCTGCTTCTTCAGGAGATAGCTCTATAATAGATATTGTTGTTCAATATATATATATAAACAGCATTGATACAAGGGAATTACAGCATGAAGAGATAGGATGCGTCAGCTCACCAGTGCATATGGAGATAGGTGTCCATCGAGCCCGATAATGCCTTACCCGGCAGATATGGGGGCATAACTACATGGACTAGACAATGACAATAAAAGGGGGGAGCGCAATGTCAGTATATTAGTAAGTAAATAAGCATCACCACCAGTGATGGGTTGGGGTAAATGTGCATAGAGTTTAAAATTCCCCAGAGGATGAGAATTGGAAAGCAATGGAGAAAGGAGGAAAGAGTGGTGGGAAGGTGAGGCAAGGGAGGGGGGAGGGGGAGGGGGGGGGTAGTGGGGGGGGGGCAAAGGGAGGGGGGGAGGGGTTTGGGAAGGGAAGAGCAAGGGGAGAAAGAAGAAAAGAAACAGGGAGTGTTCAGAGAGGGGGGGGAGGGGGGGGAGGGGATCGAGGGGCCCATGGGGGAAAAAAAAAAGGAGGGGAGGGGGGGAGGAGGGGAGGCATTGGGGAGAAGGGTGGGGGCGGGGGGAGGGGGGTGGGAAAGGGGAAAAGGGGGAGTGTGGGGGAAAAAAGACTATGCAATTATGCCAGAAAGTAGTAGTAAGATTTGTAAGGCACTTACACTGAATATGTCAATGTCAGACCAGGATGCTGGAACGTGGGGGGTGTCAGCTGGTTGTGGTTGTATTAGATAAACAAATATACCATTTGTAATCTGAACACAGGAAGACGTTCAAGAGGTACAGTGTCCAACGTTCACAATCTAGGCAGGGAGAGGGTAGTGATCCCAATCAATAAAGGTGATAGGCCCAGGGCAACAATGAGTAATCATCAGGGTTTAGCTTAAAGAGTACATACCCCATTGCTCAAATTCCCATGCACCGTTCCGCATCCAGGTAGGTTCCATGTGCCTATTGACGGTGAACAAACACCGTCATATAGGCGCCCCAATCAGTGACGTCAGACGCCTGCCACAGGTGTGGCGCGCGTCCGCGTCATCGATCAGCCCACCTACATATCCATCCAGATACGACGGGACTCCATCCGGGCCGCGCGGTGTGGGGCACACACCGCCATGATGGCTTGAGGCAGTGTGGCCCGGCATGATGACGTAGTGCCGTTACGCCGGACTCGCGCATTACCTACTGCTGGTAACACTTTATTATTTGCCACCAGTGCCCATCCCAAATCACTGGTGCGAAGTATACCATTTGCGCAATACCTGCGCCTACGCAGGAACTGTGCCAGGGAGGAAGATTTTAAGACACAGGCAGACGCCTTACGCGAACGGTTACTAGCAAGAGGTTATTCTTCCTCGAACCTTAGAAAGGCCTTTAACAAGGCCTACCAAAGAACTAGAAGTTCTCTCCTAATCAAACGTCCTAAACCTGTGCCAACCATGGAACCAGTCAGATTTATTACCCGTTATTCCGCCCACCATCATCTATTGAGGGATATATTAATTAAAAACTGGCACCTTCTGACAGATCATCAGACTTTAAATAAACATGTACGTTCCAAACCTGATTTGGTATTCCGAAGAGCCCGCTCCCTCCGTGACTGCCTAACCAGTAGCCACTATGTGTCCACGAAATCTCCTAAGAGTAAACCCTATGGGACCTTCAAATGTGGTCAATGTCCTCGCTGTCCATGGGTTAGTGAAGTAAAACGCTTCGCGCTACCTAATGGGGAAATCTTTATCCCTCGTTGCCATGCGGATTGTGGCACCAGAGGAGTGATTTACCTCATGAAATGTAAGTGCAAATCGTTCTACGTGGGTAAAACCATCAGAGAACTTAGGCAGAGGATTGGGGATCACCTTTACTATTCCGGAAGTGGGAAACTGACCACAATTGGACGACATATCGGCCTTTACCACTGCTATGATACGTCAGTGGTAGACTTCCGAGTATTGGAGGTGATATCCCCAGACCCTAGAGGGGGAGATTGGGATCGCCTCATTCTACAAAGGGAAACCCTTTGGATTGAAAAACTCAATGCTACCCAACCCCCAGGCTTGAACGAGACGATATCGTATAAGCCTTTCCTGTAAAAATTAGGTTACACTTAGCCTCGCCCCACATCTTGGTCAAGATGACAATAGCTTGGCCGGCTGGCATTCTTGCCATTCCCCAATCCTCCGTGTTACAGTGGTCTTTGTTTGCCGTAAAGGATCCTTATGGACTTCTATACAATAGTCCATCTACATTGTGTAATATGACAATTTTCTGTATTTGCCTGTTTGTGCATGTTTTTAATCCCATGTTACATGTATAATATCTGCTTGCTGTACAGGTTGTGCCACCTCACCAATGCATTATCAGAGAGATCAGCCATTAGAGTCCGGTTCCCTTTAATTAGGGCCTTCCCGGCAGATATGTGCCCATCTTGGAGGGATTACCAACCCTCTTACCTAATGGCCCTGTTTTAGAATTGGGCCTCTTTGGAGCATATTCACCTATTAGGGGCCCACCAGACACGCGCTCATGTCACACACCAACATCGTGTGTAACTGCCCTACTAGTAGGCATCATCCCTATGATGCTTTCTAACCTGGTTTGGACAGTTCACTAGGCATTGTTTACGTTTAGTTGCCCTAGTTACATCTTCCCCGGACCTCCCGACGCATGCGCACTTTGTGATCTACTGCGCATGCGCGAGTCCGGCGTAACGGCACTACGTCATCATGCCGGGCCACACTGCCTCAAGCCATCATGGCGGTGTGTGCCCCACACCGCGCGACCCGGATGGAGTCCCGTCGTATCTGGATGGATATGTAGGTGGGCTGATCGATGACGCGGACGCGCGCCACACCTGTGGCGGGCGTCTGACGTCACTGATTGGGGCGCCTATATGACGGTGTTTGTTCACCGTCAATAGGCACATGGAACCTACCTGGATGCGGAACGGTGCGTGGGAATTTGAGCAATGGGGTATGTACACTTTAAGCTAAACCCTGATGATTACTCATTGTTGCACGAGGTTTCCAACGACCGATTTCTGTGCGTATGACCATGAAAGTAGCTATTTTGGAGTGTACAAGACCTTATTAAGGAAAAACACATGGCGCAGCATGCAATATTAATAATAATAATTACACACGAAAATACTTACTTTTTCAAAGAACTTTCTTGATCTTTCTGTACTGATCCTGCTCCCTTAATTTGAGGTCCGACCATCGTTTCCTCAGTTGATCCCTGGATCGTCGTACCCCAAAATTCCTGTACAGACTCTTCACAACTTTATTTATGATCTTGGCCTTTCTCATATTTGGGTTTGGGTATGGACCATAATTCCCGTCATAGTCATTACTCCTCAAGATGTCCAACATCTCCACAAAGGACATATTTGAGGCCTTAAATCTCCTCCTCGATCGTGACGTTTCAGGCTCCGGGCTTTCCTCCTCCTCGTTACTGGAATTATGCACCTGCTGTGTCTCCGCCATGTTCCTCTCCCACTGCAACGAAAGAGACGGGGTGGCGAATATTGTAGAAAGAACGTCAGGGGCGGGCGACGTGGGCGGAGTTTCACCCATGCGCAGTGTATATAAAGTGTCGTAACTACAGTCTGTGTGCAGAGGAAGGAGGAACGGAAGCAACGAACAGCGACGAAGGTATAACGAAGGTAAGATTTTAAGTTTGGAGACATGTGCGGCCTATACTGAATCTAGATTGATGCCTATATTGTGTTGAAAGATTATCCTGAGATGTTTTTTTTTTTTATTTTGTTTGGTCTTGCAGAGAAAATGTCTCCATTTAAAGACCAAGAATTCCTGGGGGAATTCCTGGATAAATACCGTGATATGTGGAATTTATGGGAGGTGAAAAAGACCCGGGCCCCCAATGCAGACATGAGGTCTCTGGAAGCAAAAATTGGTAGCTTGAAAAGCACCTATAGGAAGGAGTACCAGAAGGTCCAGCAGTCCCTGAGGTCCGGAGCAGCAGCTGATAAGGTGTATGTACCCAGTCTGTGGTACTACAACAGGATGCATTTTCTTGATGACAAGATTGAGGGCAGGGAAACCATTTCAACTCTTCCGGCACCCCTTCCCTTCAGCCTTCCAACCAGCCTTCCATCCAGCCTTCCCTCAACCCCAGCTGAGGCATCTGTGGACCAACCTGGGCCTTCCATACAGGAAGAGATTGAGGAGCCCAGATGGAGCCAGGTATAGGTTTTTTATACATAATTTTTCTGTGAAAAAAAAATGATTGTTGGTAAGTAGATGTTATTATTGCTAATAAATGAATTAACAAAAAGTGTTTCACATATCAATAGACAGAAGTGGCCAAAAAAGATTAGGACAAGAAGGAAAAATGCTGGGCTCAGAATGATAGTCTTTTCTATTTCTTTAACATTAAATTTGCAACAGTCATGAGCTGAAAATTGTGTGTGTTTGATGAACAAAAAACTAAAACTGTGTCCCTTTTTCATACACAGGATGACCTCAGCCAGGACAAGGCTCTGGCAAGTGGCACACAGGAGGAGGCAGGGGGAAGTGTCAGCCAGGAGGTGGCAGGGCCCAGTAACACCCAATCCCAGGTGCCTCCCCTCATCCTTCCATACAAAAGGCCCAGCAAGGGCACGAAAACAGAGGAGGCAGCAGTGGCCCCCATCAAGGAGGCTAATGACGCCCTGAAATCCCCCTTGATGCTGTAGAGGCCTCCAATTTACAGCAAATGGAGGAGGGCCAACGGCGCAAATGTGAGAAAATCATTTATACTACAATCCACAAGGGGTTGAGTGGCGAAATTAGTGAAGACGACCACCTGTGTTCTCTCCCCTATCCTCCTCCTCCTCCTGCCACAAGGCCACCTCCAGAGCCACAGCCTCCAGGGAAGGCTGCAGGGAAGGCTGCACGGATGACAAGAGTGATCCCCTGCCTTAAGTCTGGTCTCACAGAACACACAGCCTGTTGTAGTACCACTGCCTGGGTACATATACAGTGGTGTGAAAAAGTGTTTGCCCCTTCCTCATTTCCTGTTCCTTTGCATGTTTGTCACACTTAAATGTTTCGGAACATCAAACCAATTTAAACAATAGTCAAGGACAACACAAGTAAACACAAAATGCAATTTGTAAATGAAGGTGTTTATTATTAAAGGTGAAAAAAAATCCAAACCATCATGGCCCTGTGTGAAAAAGTGATTGCCCCCTAAACCTAATAACTGGTTGGGCCACCCTTAGCAGCAACAACTGCAACCAAGCGTTTGCGATAACGTGCAATGAGGCTTTTACAGCGTCCTGGAGGAATTTTGGACCACTCATCTTTGCAGAATTGTCCTAATTCAGTTACATTAGAGGGTTTTCGAGCATGAACGGCCTTTTTAAGGTCATACCACAACATCTCAATAGGATTCAGGTCTGGACTTTGGCTAGGCCACTCCAAAGTCTTCATTTTGTTTTTCTTCAGCCATTCGGTGGTGGACTTGCTGGTGTGTTTAGGATCATTGTCCTGCTGCAGAACCCAAGTTCGTTTCAGCTTGAGTACACGAACAGATGGTCGGACATTCTCCTTCAGGATCTCTTGGTAGACAGCAGAATTCATAGTTCCTTTTATCACGGCAAGTCTTCCAGGTCCTGAAGCAGCAAAACAGCCCCAGACCATCACACTACCACCACCATATTTTACTGTTGGTATAATGTTCTTTTTCTGAAATGCAGTGTTCCTTCTACGCCAGATATACTTGGACACACACCTTCCAAAGAGTTCCACTTTTGTCTCATCGGTCCACAGAATGTTGTCCCAAAAGTCTTGGGGATCATCAAGATGTGTTGTGGAGAAATTGAGACGAGCTTTGATGTTCTTTTTGCTCAGCAGTGGTTTTCTCCTTGGAACTCTGCCATGCAGGCCATTTTTGCCCAGTCTTTTCCTGATGGTGGAGGCATGAACGCTGACCTTAACTGAGGCAAGTGAGGCCTGCAGTTCCTTGGACGTTGTTGTGGGGTCTTTTGTGACCTCTTGGATGAGTCGTCGCTGCGCTCTTGGGGTAATTTTGGGCGGCCGGCCACTCCTGGGAAGGTTCATCACTGTTCCATGTCTTCGCCATTTGTGGATAATGGCTCTCACTGTGGTTCGCTGGATTCCCAAAGCTTTGGAAATGGCTTTATAACCCTTTCCAGACTGATAGATCTCAATTACTTTCTTTCTCAATTGTTCCTGAATTTCTTTGGGTCTCGGCATGATGTGTAGCTTTTAAGGATCTTCTGGTGGACCTTACTGTGTCAAGCAGCTCCTATTTAAGTGATGCCTTGATTGTGAACAGGTGTGGCAATAATCAGGCCTGGGTGTGGCTAGAGAAATTGAACTCAGGTGTGGACAACCACAGTTATAGTATGTTTTAACAAGGGGGGCAATCACTTTTTCACACAGGGCCATGATGGTTTGGATTTTTTTTCACCTTTAATAATAAACACCTTCATTTACAAATTGCATTTTGTGTTTACTTGTGTTGTCCTTGACTATTGTTTAAATTGGTTTGATGTTCCGAAACACTTAAGTGTGACAAACATGCAAAGGAACAGGAAATGAGGAAGGGGGCAAACACTTTTTCACACCACTGTATATCATCTACTGCTGTTCCTGTTCTCTGGGATTCCTGGACCAGATTGGACTTCTCAAGCTACCAAGTTTTTGATGTCTGCCTTGGGGGCCAAAGGCTGCGCAAATTCAAGCTCTTTCTCCAGCGTTGCGTTTATCTTTATTTTGTTATTATGATGGAAAATAAATTTTGTTTTTGGTTTCAGAAAATACTTGCCTATGTGTTTTTCTACAAATTGCAAATAAATTTATTTTGGGTGAGTAGGCAGGTACATTTCAAAAATACAATGTCAAAATTAACAAGGGACACCAACAACAAACAGGTTTACAAATAATGCATAATAATGGTGTTGTGGAAACGTAACATAAAAAATAAAAAGGAGAGCACGAGAAAATAATACAATAATACAAATATTGTTAGTAAAGAAAAAAAAAAGCACTTTAAAAATATATATATATTTTATGCAGATCTGGCTTAAATTCTAATATAAAGATTATTCAGGAGATACCTAGAAATAATAAAGAAATACGTTTGTGAAAACTCTGTTTGAATATGAGCAGCAAAACAACTTCATTCTTCTAGCATTATAAAGAAGAGAATGCGCGGCATTGAACAATTAAAAAAATTGCAGTGTGAAGAATCTGCTATCTCCATTATAAATGCTAGTTTTACCAGACCGAGCGGTTCCGTCTCGTACTGGATTCTGAGCATGCGTGATTTTTGGCGTGTCGGAATTGCATACACACGATCGGTAAATCCGATAGAAAGGTTTTCCGTCGGAAAAATTAAGAACAGATTCTCAATCCAAAGTCCGTCGGAAATTCCGACAGAAAAAGACCGATGGGCATATACACGGTCAGAAAATCCGATGAAAAGCTCCCATCGGACTGTTTCCATCGGAAATTCCGATCATGTGTACGGGGCATTAGTATTCCCAGCTGGGCTGCATTCCCACCTGGTTTATTGTGAACTGTTTTTGCATTAATTCAATACAAGTCTCTCAATTGCACTGTGACTTTGTGTGTTATTTGTGCCACACCGTGCTGCACCCCACCTACACTTGGCGGCAGTCGACCATGTCCTTTGCAGGGTGCAAAAAAAGGATTGGGTTCCAGCATGGCTCTGCTAGGATCAGTTTTAACCCCTATACCAAAATTGAATGGCTCTAATATTCCCTTGACAGAGTTGGAGGAGAGACTGAAGAATTGCCGTGCGCCTTACCAGGTTCCAGCAAAGCTGGTGGCAGATCTGGCTATTAAAACCCTAGAGGATGGTGCCCGCCATGCGTTGATGTTGCTGCCAGAACACGAGAGAGAAATCTTATAGCAAGTCATATTACACTTGGAAGGCCTGTTTGGGGAGAATACACTGCTTCCGGAGTTGAGATGAAGGTTCTTCCTAAGGAAACAGCAGGAAGACGAGAATCACACCCACTATGTGGTGGCGCCTGGAAAAGGGGGGATGTGCATGGCTGCGCTGACATCACTGACTCAGACCACATACTGAGGGATCTGTTCATAGCAGGCCTGAAGGCTGGACCAGTCTGGCGGGCCTTGCATAACAAAGTTAACGTGCAACTCGCTACCTACTTCCACAATGCGATGGTGCATGCGGTTGCGTGGGACCAGGAAGGAACGGATGCAATAGTGACCAAGAAATTTGAACCTGCATACTTTAAGGAGGAAGCCCTGGCTCCTTCATTCTTGTCAGCCATGAAAACTGCACTAACAAATCTAGCTCAGGATGTGGCTGCTTTGAAACAGGAGCTAGCCTCCTTTAAGAAAGACTCACCCCAACCCTATAGGGGCAAGAACCCACTGCACAGGGACCCTGCCATTGGTGCGGCCTCTATGGACAAGAATTGTGGGTCCAGGCTCAGAAACCCCTCCAGGCCATCTTTAAACTACTGACTACTGTTGCAAAGGGATGACACCCAAGACCAACATATATATATATAAAATCAGCTTCCGAAATTCGAGATTAGAATAGAGTAGAAACGAATAGACTAGAAAAACAATAGAACAAAATAGAATAAAATATTATCAGTTTTTTTATGATATTCTTTTCTATTCTATTCTAAAGTTGTATATTCAAATTTGAATTCATTCTATACGAAATTCGAATTTCGGAAAATGGCTTCTAAAATTCGAATTTCGTATAGAATGAATTTGAATTTGAATAGAAAAGATTAGAATAGAAAATACAGTAATAGAAAAGAATAGACTAGAAAAACAATAGAACAGAAAAAAATATAATATATATATTATATTTTTTTCTATTCTGTTCTATTGTTCTTCTAGTCTATTCTTTTCTACTCTATTCTAATCTTTTCTATTCAAATTCGAATTCATTTTATACGAAATTCGAATTTCGGAAGATGGTGGTTATATATATAATGAATTAAAATTTGAATAGAAAAGTTTAGAATAGAATAGAAAAGAATAGCATAGAAAAAAATATAATACATATAACATTGTCCGAAATTCGAATTTCACATAGACTGAAATCAAATTTGAATAGAAAACATTAGAATAGAATAGAAAATAATAGAAATGAATAGCATAGAAAAACAATAGAACAGAATAGAAAAAAAATATAATATATATATATTATATTTTATTCTATTCTGTTCTATTGTTTTTCTAGTCTATTTATTTCTATTCTAATCTTTTCTATTCAAATTCAAATTCATTCTATACGAAATTCGAACTTCAGAAGCCATGTTCCGAAATTCGAATTTTGTATAGAATGAATTTGAATTTGAATAGAAAAGACTATTATAGAATAGAAAATAATAGAAAAGAAAAACAATAGAACAGAATAATAAAAAAATATTATATATATTATATTATTATTGTATTTTTTAGAAAATCGTTTTACATTTTTTTCGAATCCGATTCAAATTTGTTTTCAAATTTGTTCGCTTTTTTTCAGATTCGTTTAAATTTGTTACTTTTGTAATTCGTAAATTCGGATGCATCTATTCTATTACAGACCATCAGCTTATCACTAATGCCGCATACACACGATCGGACTATCCGGCGGACTTGGTCTGGCGGACTTCCGCCGGACAATTCACCCGTGCGTGGGCTCCGGCGGACTTTTTATTCCCAAAAGTCCGGCGGACTTAGAAAAAAGTGTTGACTCAAAATTGTCCTGTACTTGCACACATGGAGTAAAGACGGGACTAGCGAAGGAAGTCAATGTCGCCGCCTCCATCGCCGAGATTGACAACTTGCTAGCCCCGTCGCCTGGTATGGGTTTAAAGGGGAACCCCTTTGCCGAAAAAACAGCGTGGGGGTCCCCCGAAGTCCATACCAGACCCTTATCCGAGCACGCAGCCTGGCCGGTCAGAAAAGGGGGTGGTGACGAGCGAGCGCCCCCCAGCATGAGCCGTTCCAGGCCGCGTGCCCTCAACATGGGGGGTGCTTTGGGGAAGGGGGGCCCTGCGGCCCCCCCACCCCAAAGCACCTTGTCCCCATAATGATGAGGACAAGGGCCTCTTCCCGACAACCCTGGCCATTGGTTGTCGGGGTCTGCAGGCGGGGGGCTTATCAGAATCTGGGAGCCCCCTTTAATAAGGGGGCCCCCAGATCCCGGGCCCCCCACCCTATGTAAATGAGTATGGGGTAAATGGTACCCCTACCCATTCACCTGAGGGAAAAAGTGTTAATAAAAAAAACACAACACAGGTTTTTAAAGAAGTTTTTTAGACAGCTCCGGGGGTCTTCTTTTGACTCCAGGGGTCTTCTTGCCGGGCTCATCTGCTATCTTCTGCTCTTTTACCGCTCTTTTACTAGAGGAGGAGCCCGGCTTTCTCCTTCGTCGTCACCGTCCGGGGGTCTTCTTCCGACTTCGGGGGTCTTCTTCCAACTTAGGGGGTCTTGTCCTGCTCTTATTTTCTTCTGCCGGGCCTCCGCTATTTTCTTCCAGCTCTTTTACTAGCATTGGCCCGGTCTTCTCGTCACTGTCACCGCCTTCTTCTTCTTCTCTTCTTCTTCCTTCCGATGTTGACACAACGCTCTCTCCGGCCGCAATGCCAGGGACGCGTTGCGCGGCGACTTATATAGGCATAAGGGGCGGGGTCACCGGATGATGTCACATGGTGACCCCGCCCCTTATGATGTCACAGTCCCGGGGGATGCTGGGGCCGTGACATCATAAGGTGCGGGTTCACCGTGTGACATCACCAGGTAACCCCGCCCTTCTGCCTGTATAAGTCGCCGTGCAACGCGTCCCTGGCATTGCAGCCGGAGAGAGCGTCGTGTCAACATTGGAAGGAAGAAGAAGAAAAGAAGACCGGGCCAACGCTAGTAAAAGAGCTGGAAGAAGATAGAGGAGGCCCGGCAAAAGAAACGAAGAACGGGACAAGACCCCCGAAGTCGGAAGAAGACCCCCGAAGGAGAAAGCCTGGCCCCTCCGCAAGTAAAAGAGCGGTAAAAGAGCAGATGATATCGGAGGAGCCCGGCGACAAGACCACCGAAGTCAGAAAAAGACCCCCGGAGCTGTCTAAAAAACTTCTTTAAAAACCTGTGTTGTGTTTTTTTTATTAACACTTTTTCCCTCAGGTAATGGGTAGGGGTACCATTTACCCAATACTCATTCACATAGGGTGGGGGGCCGGGATCTGGGGGCCCCCTTATTATACTGTTGAGTCTATAAATGTTGGGACATTGTAATATCTTTAATGTCTTTATAAAATTGTAGTTCTTTAAGTAGATTGTTGCATTGTCTTTGAACAATATAAAATTATTAAAAATAAATATTTTAATATATATATATATATATATATATATATATATATATATATAATGTTTAGTTGTTGTTATTTATCAATATTATTAAGTGTACATAGAAGTCCTATATACATTTTTCATATATCTTACTTGTTGCAAGTATTACTTACGATTGTAATGTGCTCTATTCGTTCCATTTCGTGTAATCTTGATAACAGATGAAAAAAAATGTTTATTAAAAAATATATATATATATTTACAAAACAATTTTGAGTTTTGAATGTTTTTTATTGAGAATTATACATTATTATACTAAACAAGTGTTTGAATTGTATTTTTTAATATGAACCAAAAACAAAAGTTTTTTTTTATGATTTTTTTTATGAATGCTGCAATGTATATTTTATGGTGCATCAGATCTTATGTAAAACCTGATAATGCATTAAAACAGCAATAAAGTTTTATAGCAATTTTTTGTAAAAAGGTCCCCGATCCCTCCTTCCCCCTTAAAGGTGGCAAATGTGGCACAGGAGGCGGTTAGGAAGCAAATAAGCGTGAGTATACATTGATGGTTAGAACTCAGCTTTAATAACATCACTAAGGCCCCTTTCACACAGGGGTGGTCCGTTCAGGTCCGCCTGTCAGTTTTTATGGCGGACCTGAACGGACCCTCCATAGACCCCTATGGAAGGACGGATGTCAGCGTTGACATGTCCGCTCCGATCCAAAAAAGTGTGACGGAGGAAAAAGCTATTTTTCCATTGTCTGCGGATCGGGTGACGACGGACTCTACGGTCCGTTGTCATCCAATCTCCCATAGAGGAGAGCAGCGCTCTGACAGGTCCGTCCCTGCACAGAGTGCAGAGACAGACCTGTCATCTTCCTGCACAGCGGGGCATTGACGGATTGATCCCCCGCTGTGCAGAGCGGGCTCCGTACACAGACACGTCCGTGTGAAAGAGCCCTTAAATGAATAATCACCTTGATTTGCATAAAGAATTGTGTCGTTATGTTGGAAAGCGGTCTTGTGGCCCAGTCTCCGAAGGGAGGGGATCATGCTCTGCTTCAGTATGTCAAAGTACATGTTGTCATTCATGGTTCCCTCGATGGACTGTAGCTCCCTAGTTCCGGCAGCACTCATGCAGCCCCAGACCATGACACTCCCACCACCATGCTTGACTGTAGGCAAGACACACTTGTCTTTGTACTCCTCACCTGGTTGCCACCACACGCTTGACACCATCTGAAACAAATAAGTTTATCTTGGTCTCATCAGACCACAGGACATGGTTCCAGTAATCCATGTCCTTAGTTTTCTTGTCTTCAGCAAACTGTGGGTTTTCTTGTGAATCATCTTTAGAATAGGATTCTTTCTAGGAACGACAGCCATGTAGACCAATTTGATGCAGTGGTCTGACCATTGACAGGCTGACATACTGGCAGCACTCATAATCTATTTCCCAAAGACAACCCAGGATATGATGTTGAGCATGTGCTCTCAACCTCTTTGGTCGACCATGGCGAGGCCTGTTCAGAGTGGAAACTTTTAAACCACTGTATGCTCTTGTGCACCATGCTGCAGCTCAGTTTAAGGGTCTTGGCTATCTTCTTATTGCCTATGCCAGGGATCTACAAACTACGGCCCTCCAGCTGTTGCGGAACTACATGTAAAACTCTAACATTCACAAACATGACTAGGGATGATGGGAATTTTAGTTCCTGAACGACTGGAGTGCCATAGTTTGGAGATCCCTGGCATAGGCAATAAGAAGATAGCCAAGACCCTTAAACTGAGCTGCAGCATGGTGCACAAGAGCATACAGTGGTTTAAAAGTTTCCATCTTTATGTAGAACAACAATTCATTTTTTTTATATACAATATATCTATCTATATATCTATCTATATATCTATATATATATATATATATAGATATCTATATCTATATATATATATATATATTGGAAGGCCAGTATGGGGGCCTGAAGTTATGGAAGGAGCCCGGAGGGTATTTAACCAGCCCACTTCCTGCCTGTCTTTGTCGGTTTCCTGTGTGAGATACAAACACAGGAACAACAAAATCCTCTTGTCGGGTTCCTTGCTGCTGCTTCCTTGTTTCTTGCTGCTGCTTAAATTGCCTAATAGATTCTATAAGATTCAAGGGCCGACTAGTTTGAGACAAGCCCTGTTTGTGCCGATTCCTGAGCTCTGTTTCGTTTGTCCATCTCTGTGTGTTTGTTGCAGTCCCGTTCCGTTTTCGTGAGTCGTGTTGTTCCCTTCGTGTCGCACTCGTATTACCGAGTCGCAGGTTCCGTACAACGAGTCTGGTTCGGCTGTCGCAGGTAGGGCTTCGGCTCCCATGTTTTTGCATTTCATGTTGTTTTTTCATGTCACTAACTGTGGTATACGTAGCTCACGAACCACGCACAGCTTGTCTCGAAACACCAAACATTTCACCTGCACGTTTTCGGTCAGATACAAACGGAAGTTACCAGGTGTCATGCATGACTCGTAGTCCCTCGCCATGACACTCCGTCCGATGCCGCATCCGGCACTAGGGTGTTACCTCATGCGGTCGGGTTGCGCAGTATTTGAATCGTTCAAACATTGGCGACTCACGCCAAAGCCAAAGCATTTCTTTGGTTAGCCAGTTTGCATTATTTCTGTCATGTCGCATCGGTTCGAGTTATTTTCTGTATCAGCATATCATGTTGAGTCGCTGTTACTCCGAATCGCTGTTGGCATGTTGATTTTACGAATCACTTCGACCGCGTCGAGTCATTTCAATCATTCTAGCATGACAATCATTTCACATCATTGCTAAACATGGCAGTCATTTCATCATTTCTAACATGCCAACATTCCAAGCCATCCAGTCATGCTAGTCATTTTGAGTCATTTCGGTCATGCTAAATCATTTTGCATCATTTCTAGCATGGCGATCATTTCATCATTTCATTTCTGTCACCAGCTGCGCTCCCATTCGAATCAAGCCGCATCCCCGATTCACTGATTCGTCTCGGGGTGCCCCAGACTACGGCCTCATTTCTATACATGCTCCAGAGACTGGCTCACCATTCGTATGGATGCGGGCCCGAGTCTAGTCTTTGTCATGGTTTCGGTCACTTATTACATTTCGGTCCGAATCCAGTCTTATCCAAGATGCTACGATTCGCACCGGTTCGCCCAGCTGCTCAGCCTCATTTCGGTACATGCTCCAGAGACGGATTCATTAAGAAGTTGCCTCGATCGTTTGATTCCAGTCTTTGTCATGGGTTTTGCTGTCACTTATTACGTTCCGATTCGTACCGGTCGCGTCCGCAGATGCACCGACCGATTCGACCCGGGACACCAAGCTGCTCGGCCTCATTTCAGTACATGCGCCAGGGACAGAGTCTTTAAAGTTGGTTCGGTCCCAGTCGTTGACTCTAGTCTTTGTCATGGCATAATTTCTGTCACTTATTACGTCCGGTTTGGATCCGGTCGCATCCACAGATGCTCCGACCGGTTCGATCCGGGCGCCCAGCTGCTCGGCCACATTTCTATACATGCGCCAGGGACAGAATCACATTGCAGGTTTTGATCGTTCTTGATTCTTGTCTGTGTCATGGTATATCATTTCTGTGTCACCTTACCATGCTCCGGCACGAATTTAGTTACTTCCCCGCACTAATTCGCGTCGGCGTGCCCTAGGCCGGCCTCATTTC
Source organism: Lithobates sylvaticus (assembly GCA_028564925.1). Lineage (NCBI taxonomy): Eukaryota > Metazoa > Chordata > Amphibia > Anura > Ranidae > Lithobates > Lithobates sylvaticus. The sequence continues at coordinate 89,224,236 of CM053037.1, forward strand.
AGTACATGCTCCAGAGACAGATTCACTTGTCGGTGGTAGCCTCAGCCGTTGATTCTAGTCTTTGTCATGGCATCGTTCTGTCACCTATTACGTTCCGATTCGAATCCAGTCGCATCCGCAAGATGCACTGGCCGATTCGATCCGGTGCGCCCAGCTGCTCGGCCTCATTTCAATACATGCGCCAGAGACAGATTCACTTCGAAGGTTCGGTCAGTTTTGATTCTTGTCTTTGTCATGGTATATAATTTCTGTGTCACCTTACCACGTTCCGACACAAATCTAGTCATCTCCCCATACTAATTCGTCTCGGCGTGCCCTAGGCCGGCCTCATTTCAGTACATGCTCCAGAGTCCGATCGTGCTCAGTCGCTAGACAAGTGGCATGGCGATCTGGGCTCTGTCATGGGAGTGCAATCATTTCACCTCACGCAGTTGCGCTTGGATTCGAATTCTGTGGCGTCTATGATGTCACTATTCGGCCCAGCGTGCCCCAGGACCGGCCTCATTTCAGTACATGCTCCAGAGTCCATCGTGCTCAGTCGCTAAACAAGTGGCATGGCGATTCAGGCTCTGTCATGGGAGTTCATTCATTTCATCTCACCTAGTTGCGCTCTGGTTCGAATTCCATGGCATCTACAATGTTGTAAATTTGTCCCGGTGTGCCCCAGGTATTGGGCCTTATTTCACCGTTTTATAATTTCAGTACATGCTCCAGAGTCCGGTTCGCAGTCACTCGCAATGCGATATGACCGGACCAGGCCTCTGTCTTGGGAGTTTCATGTCATCAAAGGCAACATGTCGTTTCATTTTTATTTGTTTTGTTGTCTGTCATTTCATTCTATTTCATTTCAGTTCATTCATTTCGTTACGGACTGGAATGTTGTGGACACCAAGCTGTTCTGTCGGCGTTTTGCGGGCTTACGGCCACCACGGTGTGCCATGTACCACTCAGCGATCCGCGCCGCCGTCTGGTGTCCCAACGCAGCCTCCGTCTACCAGGTTGACGACACGGCCACCACTAGCACGGGTCAGGGTCAGCAGGCCCCTGCACAAGGGCTGAAGATGGACAAACTAGGACGACTAGTGCGGAAGGCCGGGGGCAGCAGCAGTTTGCAACATTTATAGTTATGGCTCCTACAGCTGTAGCCAGTGTCGTTTACTACGTGTATGTACCCTATGCTAGAGGGCGCACCCCAGGCTCCTATGTGAGGTCAAGCAGAGGAAGACATGACTAATCCGGGTGAATCTCGTATGGCGCGGCATCTAGTTGACCTCACATCCACGCCATCCCTGGCCGTCTGCCGCGTCCAGGCGTCTCAGACGAGTTCCACATCGGGCTCGTCTCCCTGCCCCACACCACCCATGAGTGCGGGTACTTACGTTCAGCGCCCATAGAGGATCAAGCCATCGTCCAACTCCTCCAGACGGAATTAGACCGGGGAAGTTCTATAAAAAAAAAAAAAGGGGGGGGGGGGAAGAAGACACGTCTAATTTACGACTTGTCAGCGCCTCACTCTTCCTCCAGGCTCGAACTCTCTTACTCAGACATATCAGATGCCTTCGAGTGGTGGCCCATACGGCCCTCCCTTTGGTGCTGGCAGGGTATCGAAAGTGGCATATCATTTTCGCTACCGTATCAACCTCCGGGTCCAATAGTAGTCCCTGGCTTAAATACGTTCGCCGAGACCCTCACGTCCTCCTGCGAAAGCACAGTGCCAGGAGGTTGCCCACTATCTGGACGACTTCCTGCTGACAGAACCGCCCGGGACAACCCCAGGGCATCCTAACAGGCCAGGGTCGTTTTAAACAACCAGGACCCAGGTCGTGTCATCAGTCTTGATGCCACAGCAGTGGCAGACCTGGCCATGTGGGAGGAGTTCCGTCTAACTGGAAAGGCGTCGCACTCTTCATTCCCTCGGTGTCCCCCCTGTCACCATGGGTAGTGACAGAGGCGGCGGCTTCCACAGGGTGTCGCCATTTTTTGGCCATTTATGGTTTACAGCCCCTGGCCTCTACAGGCACTGGCCACACCCGGCTTCGTCACAATGTCTGCCTCTTTGAGCTCTACCCCATCGTGGCAGCTGCTCACTTGTAGGGCCACAGCCGCTCTGGACAGATCATAGCGTTACAACCGACAACCTAGCCATAGCAGAGATCATCAGCAGGCCGGTCCAAGTCTAGGCCCGTCAGGCCCCTCCTTTGTAGGCTTACAGGTAGAGTTGATCCAGGGTACATCCGATTGCCTCTCGGGGGATCAGGAAGGAATTTTTTCCCTGCTGTGGCAAATTGGATCATGCTTTGCTGGGTTTTTCGCCTTCCTCTGGATCAACTGTGGGGGTAGGATTGTGTATGGGATTGTATCAGGGATGGATCCAGAGTCTAGTCGGGAGGGGGAACTGCCAGTTGTCCCTTCAGCATCAGTGCAACATCTACTGTTCTTCCATCCCGGGGAAGCGCAGCTTAGCAGCAGAGCCGCCTCCCCCGTTAGCTAGGCGTCCTTCTTCAGACAAATGTCTGGAGCCAGTCCCCGGTCGGTCACTTCCCCAGACCGGTCACGGCTGGCCCGGGAGGAACTCAGCTCCTACCGTTAGCTACCAACCTCGTCAGCGCATCACTCTCCTACAATACCCGCAAGGCCTATCAGACCGCCTGAAGGGCATTCAACAAGTTCTTGCCTCTATATCCCCGAGTACTGTCCAGCGTTAACGAATTCTCGCCTTATTTTCCTACTGCCACTCACTCCTGGCTTTTTTCCACAATACCGTACGACTGTACCTGGCTGGTGTGCGACACTACATGTCCCTCCAGGACTCCACGACACCCTCGTATTCTCGTGCCCTGCAGTGCGGGCCGCCCCGCGCGGAATTCGGATACGTCAGCCTGTAGTCGGCCCAAGCGACTTCCGATACCCGGAAAGGTCTTCAGGCACACGTCCACCATCCTGGCCATGTCCCCGTTCAGTCTTCTCCCAGTACGGTCCTGTCAGCCGCCAGACACTTGGCCTCTATGGATTTCTACAACTCAGAGAGTTTACCGGCAAACCGCCCGGCTAGTCCAGGGTTACGCAAGTAACTTAGTCTGGCTCCAGTGTCGTTTCATCCTATACCCCGACTGGGTCAGAGACTCAGTGGCTAGGGCGGGAACGGACACACACCTCCTCAAAACCACAGTAACTGGTGCCCAGTCGCCACACCAAACCGGTCGGCCACACTTGTGCCCGGTCAATCAGACATCAGCCCTCTTCTGCCTTCCCTGTGGAACCACTGTTCCTGTTCATGGAACCTTCCCGGATTCCTCTCAGCAACCTACCCCTGAACCTCAGTCGGTATTCCGGACTTTTATTCAGATCGGGTCACCCGCAACAGCATCTCGGCCGGGCATCCCGGACCACGTCATCTAGAGACTAGGTAGATGGGAGTCAGCCTGCCTCTCCCACGGTATACCTAATCCACAACTGGAATGGCCCAGGCGTTGGCCAAGCTTACCCAGTAACTTTCCCCGCCAATTGAGCTATTCCCTACCTGAGGGTTTTGCCCCCTTATTTGGTGTACCGTACGATAGACCAAGGCACACTTTCAGGTCCATTTCATGTTGGTTGATACCCACCCTCCCTTCCCCTTCTTAGGGCATTTTTCAAGTGTTCTTACTCCAAACAGAATACTCATTTCACATCATTTCATAGCTACTCTCATTCCATCACTCCTTATCTAGGGTATGCCCCCTTATTTGGTGTACCGTACGATAGACCAAGGCACACTTTCAGGTCCATTTCATGTTGGTAAGTTTGTGTTAATCCTGTATGTCATCTTTACTCGTATCGTCCGTAGGGCTCTAGACCATAAATATATATATATATATATATATATATATATATATATATATATATAATAAATTATATACAATGGTTGTCACCGGCTCACCGCACACAAATCAGTGATAACAAATGGGCCTGGGTGCACAGCAAAGACTGTGGTGACTGTAAACCAATCAATAAACACTTATTGTGATTTTTTTTACCAAAAATATGTAGAAGAATACGTATCGGCCTAAACTGAGGAAAACTATTTTTTTTTTATATATTTTTGGAGGATATTTATTATAGAAAAAAGTAAAAAATATTGCTTTTTTTTCAAAATTGTCGCACATTTTTTTGTTTATAGCGCAAAAAATTAAAACCGCAGAGGTGATCAAATACCACCAAAAGAAAGCTCTATTTGTGGGAAAAAAAGGATGCAAATTTTGTTTGGGTACAACATTGCACGACCGCACAATTGTCAGTTAAATCGACGCAGTGCCAAATTGTAAAAAGTGCTCTGGTCAGGAAGGGGGTAAAATCTTCCGGGGGTGAAGCATTTAAAGGGATTTTAAAGTCAGAAGGTTTATTTATCTTAATGCATTCTATGCATTAAGATAAAAAGCCTTCTGTGTGCAGCAGCCCCCCTAACACTACCCTGAGTCCCATCTAGATCCAGAGATGACATTGCAAGACCCTGACAACCCGAATGACTCCTAGAGGCAGAGGCATGATGGGATTTGTAGTTTCACCACAGCTCGAGTTGAGCTTGAGCTTGCCTAACCCCTTAAGATAACAACGTAACACATGCATTTTTTTTTTTTTAAGGACAAACAAGGCTTTCTTTTTGTGAATATTGTCCTGCAACAATTTTTTTTTTTGCAATCCTTAGACAATTAAGTGTAATAAAATTAAACAAAAGGCATTTTTTTTCTTTCTTTCGGTATATATATGTAAAAAGGTGTCAAAATGTTTAATAAGCAAAGCAAACAAAAAAATGAAAAAAAGTTTAACTATTAGTTAATAAAATAGAAAAGAAAAAAATCACCAGGAAAATTACAATTCAATAGAGAAGGAGAATATAGAGTTAATCAGTGCTGATTAAAGAAAACTAAAGGGTTAATAAGGAGTTCAACAGAGGAACATTTAATTAGAAAAAATAAAAAATTATTTACATGTCAAGGTTGCTTTAACTCTCTTCACCTTCAAATCGAAGTTCATCCCTTTGATCTGTGAATGCAAAACACAGAAAGTTACAATTGATACAATGTTTCAATGTAACTTTCTGTGATGTGGTCGTTGATAAACATTGCCAGCCTGCTTCTATTTTTAGACAGTTCCTGCTGAATTGTTGGGTACAGAGACAGGGAAGGTTCCCAGCAGCAGAGCAGAAGGACTGGATGTACTAGACATGACCTGTGTACATTAATGACATGTTTTTGGGCGTATCTAATGCGCCCAAAGTCTGCAACTGGTTAAGGATTGTAAAAAAAATGGTGAGAAACTTTTGGGGTGATTTACCAAATGATCTGGAATATGGAGGTTTAGGCACTTTATTACACGTTAAGCTATATTAAGCCATTTTCACATTAAATGTTTTAGTATTGTAAAATATAGCTTAACGTGAATAACTTTTAATGTGATTAACCAAATGAGCTGACATTTTCAGAATATGTTGGCATGTATAGAGTCTTCTATTGTGTGAAGTCTCAGGGAAATTGGTTAACATTTAAGGTCTTTTTTGTACGTTAAGCCACATTAAGCTCCCCAAAAATCAAGCTTAATGTTCCTAGTTTGCCTTGTGGGACACCGAATCGCATGAAACCTCTCAGATAGGTTTGGGACGTTGAGATCTTAGGCTGTGCAAAGTTTCAGGGCAATTGATTGAGGTTTAGGCACTTTATTATACGTTAAGCTACATTAAGCCATTTTCACAGTAATGTTTTAGTATTGTAAAATATAGCTTAACGTGAATAACTTTTGGTGTGATTAACCAAATGAGCTGAAATTTTCAGAATATGTTGGCATGGATAGAGTCTTCTATTACGTAAAGTTTGGGGGAAATTAGTTAAAACTTAAGGTTTTTTTTGTACGTTAAGCCACATTAAGCTCCCCAAAAATCAAGCTTAATGTCCCTAGTTTGCCTTGTGGGACACCGAATCGCATGAAACTTCTTGGATGGGGTTGAAAAGTTGAGAACTTAGGCTGTGCAAAGTTTCAAGACAATTGATTGAGGTTAAGGCACATTATGGTACGTTAAGCTCTTTACATTAAACGTTTTAGCATTGTAAAATATAGCTTAATGTGAATAACTTTTGGTGTGATTTACTAAATGAGCTGCAATTTTCAAAATATGTTGGCATGGATAGAGTCTTCTATTGTGTGAAGTTTGGAGGAAATTGGTTAAAATTTAAGGTCTTTTTTGTACGTTAAGCCACATTAAGCTCCCCAAAAAACAAGCTTAATGTCCTTAATTTGCCTTGTGGAACTCCGAATCTCATGAAACTTCTTGGATAGGTTTGGGAAGTTGAGATCTTAGGTTGTGCAAAGTTTCATGGCAATTGATTGAGGTTTAGGCACTTTATTACACGTTAAGCTACATTAAGCCATTTTCACATTAAATGTTTTAGTAAATCCCCTTGAAAGGTGAACGCAGGATGGCGAGTTAATTTGACGTTTAGAGGATTCACATTTTTATTGAAAATTTTTGTTTAGGTTATGAATCTAATGTGTTGTTTTATATATGTAGTGCTGGTATCCTTGTCTGCTGATGTGTATTAGCATTTACAATGAAAGTCTATAGACGTTTCTATGGCTTAGTGTTTGGCGCCATCTAGCGGCCAAACACTGATAGTGGACTTAAATGATTTTTGCTTTTACAAAGCACTGAACTATTTACAGGAAGTGACTGTTATTTACACTGGAGTATTGACCTTTTTACCCAGGATGCCGGGTGACCTACCCATGGACACCCTCTCTGACAGTGCATGCTGGGTAGGACATAAAAGGAGCCCGAGTGGCCATCTTAAGTCTCTTGGGAATGCATGGCCTGCCTATGAGGACTTGTGAGGAGGCCTTCCGGAGGAAGCGGCCTACATCCATTGCAGATCGCAACCCAGCTCTATTGTGTGAGTGACCTGACGGTGCCAGAGACACAGTGACAGGATTGGAGAGATCCAGAGACACTCGTTTGAGCATCGGAGGACTGGGTTCACCCAGAAGAACGGGACGGAGTGACGGAGCCAGCTGACATAGAAGCAAGCTGCAAACACCGGACCAAAGCTACCATACAGAGTTCCGATCCAGTTGGTGAGCGGGTTGCGGCCCAAAGTTTATTAACTATTGCACCTAGTCAGACTTATATACAGACCTCGCGGGGATCCATAGTCCTACGGAGGAGGAGTATAGCAACTGACACTAGGCAGGCATAAGGCCTATCTGCTATTGCATCTCAAGCCTCGTTTCATAGTTACTGAAGCAATACCAGGATCATCATTAACTCAACTTTAATTACTTTAACCCTTGGATTACAAATCATAAGGAATTATCCTAGCTAGCGAAGACAAGAAGACTAAAGACTGAGTACTTTATGTGAGATCTCACGCATAGCTATAAAAGTAGGGGGAGCTCTCGTGTATCTATATTGTTTATAATAGTTTTATCAAAAAATCATTGTCCTGTCATTCCATGTTGGGATGACAGCACAATTACTGTAATCACCTGTTTGCCAATATATACAGTAAAATATACTTAGTAAAATATACAAGTACTCCGTTGTATGGAGTATTGTTTTCTCCCAGCAGGTGGAGCCAGTGGATCATAAGTGGACAATACAGGTATATTGTGTTATATTATATTGTACTGTATTGTATTGCACCACAGCTGTGTCAAGGGTACTGGGTCAAGTGTCTATGAGCAGAGTGAAGGCCCAAATCAAACCAGCAGCCCCCTCGGGGGTCAGTGCTACATATATAAAAAAAAAAAGAGAGTTGTACTCACTGCTCTTGAAAGGCGAAAGCTTTCATCTTTCCAGACCCTTGAGTTCCACTCTTTTTTTTGGTTTATATGCACTACAGTTTTTGTTGTGCAACCGTGCCCATCTTTTATCCCTTATTTGTGTGCGGTGACAACCATTGTATATAATTTTATATATGTATACATTATATATATATATATATATATATATATATATATATATATATAATATATTTATTTTTATAATTTTTTTTAATTTTAATTCGTATTTTATAAAGCTGGTAATTATATTTGCAAAACATTTTTTTTATAAATCTAATAATTTAATTTAAATAGAAATAATTTTTAATTCTATTAATACATTTTTTTTATTTAGTTTAGGTTAGTAATTTAATGTGGTGATTATATATACATACATATAAATATATATATATATATATAAATATATATATATATGTGTGTTTGTGATCTATGTTTAACATGTATGTAAATGCACATGTACTGTAGATTCACTTCATCCTGCTTATTAGCCTACTCCAGGAGGTATGTTCAGTTTGTCTCCTGTATTACCTTGTTTCTGGAGTAAGAAAGCAACAGGATAGTATCTGATTCGCTATACTTCGTTTCCGTAGTAACCGGAAACAAAGAAGAGGCTTGGATAATGCTATTACTGCACATGCGCAGGATTATGGAGAGGAAAATATAATGCAGGTGGAAATAAAGAATAATGCAGACGTGGAAGACCACAGTTGAGATGTCGCCAGCTATTATAGAGAAGCAGCGTTTTGGATAAAAAAATTATTTACAGTAAGAACGATTTTTGGGCTTACTCTTAGTGCCCATTTTATTCTAATTTAATAGGTAGTTTATAATATTGGTAAAAATGTTTTTATTTTGGAGGGTTTACTACCGCTATCAAGTGGTTGTAAACCCTTACAGGCCTCTTTGATCTACAGATAAGCCTGGATTAAGGCTTACCTGTAGGTCCAAGAAATATCTCCTAAACCTACACGGTTTAGGAGATATTTGCAAAAAGACAGGCACCGCTGTCTACGGCGCATGCGCATGCACCGTAGACAGCGGCGCGCAGGCGCACTGAGCACGCCGCTGCTAACGGCGATATGCCGCTAGTGGCGGCTCCCGTGCGCATGCGCGGGAGTGATGTCATCGTGGCTCCGGCCAGTCACAGCGCCGGAGCCGCGATACCCGGAAAGAAGATGGAGGCTCTGTGCACCAGGGGACAGCGGTGACATCGCAGGCTCCTGTGTCAGGTAAATGACACATAATGGGCTATTATGCAATACATGCAATACATAGTAGCCCATTATGCTTTACCTTTGCAGGGAAACAAAGAGGAAGTAAACCCATCAGGGTTTACTTCCTCTTTAAGGTGGGCTAGCATTTTTCATTAATTTGTATTTACTGGAGAAGAGCCCCTGTGTGGGAAACCTTATATGTTATGGACTTTCCATTTTTCGCTTTTTCCACTTTCCATTTTTCTTTTAAAAAAAAGTGGGCTACCAGGCCCTTAAATATAGTTCCTGACCTAAGTGAAGTTACTTAAAAATGCATCTACTACTGGGCTAATGATCCCCTCATGTCACAATGCTTACTACAAATATATACCCATCATATGCCTACTTGTATCTGCTTCTGCTATACCTGCCTGTGTTATCTGTAGGCATCACAGACTATGCTGCACATGGGTCTTTGTGGTTTTGCTCACGCTGTTAAACAAGTCTATCATTACTACTACTATTGATTGAACTAGATGAACTTGTTGTGACTAACATGCTTAGTACTGTTCCACCTATCAGCTGGTCTATCTGGGCATGTTCAATACCAAGACAGTTATAGCCTTATCTACTACAAGCAGGCATCTTACAATATATAGTATAGTACTGACAGTCATACCAGCAATTGGTTGTTATTATATCATCTTAACTTGCCTCAAAACAGTTAGTTAACAGTTTCTCCAAATTTAGACCTAAACATTGTGAATTAATGAGTTTTATAGAAGCACTTTAATATTGCTCAGGCTATTTTATTTGATATACTGCTCTTTTGTGTGAAAGGAAATCCTAAAAATGATTATAAATTATTAAAAACCCCACAACCTTAAATAATTATCTGCCCACTCCTAGACATTTTACTAGCTTTATTAAAAATAAGAAACAATAAATAGCTTTAGTGATGGTTATAAACGTATGTGTTGTAAGAGGATGTGTGAAAAACTATAAAAATTGAGTGCTGTATTTTCATAATTTGGATGTAATTAATAAACTAAACGTATAAGTGTTTTAAAAAAGAGAGAGTGTAACACCTAATGCCTGCCCCTAGGTACACCCCTCCACGCTGATTGGATATATTTCTTCTCAAAAAGATAGGATAAATATTATAAATAAATAAATAAATATACCAATATATAAAAATATATAAATATAAATATATAAATATATAAAAATTGTATAAATATTGAACACCACAATCGGTAATAGCAGCCGCTTTAAATGTGCAAAGTATGAAAATATGTCAATCTTATAAAAACAGTCCTTCCTACATAAAGTCTCTATAGTATTGCAGCAGCGCTTATGTCCTTATTTCCACCGAGGACTATACGTTAAATCACAGAAAACAGATGAGTGAATATTCAATCGCTACTGAATAAAAGTTCTTTTCATGCAAAATTATCAGTATCCACCGAGTATTCCACCAGGTATTCACCACGTGCGATATAAACTCCCCCTATAGGGATGCACTCACCAGACCCAAGTTAAATATACGCCCATCAATCAGTTTATCCAGCATCAGCGTTTCTCCACTTCTTATCTCCTTATGCAGCAGAATAGCAGGAACACACACCAATTTCCCTCATATAAAAAAGAAGGTTTCATATAGTGTAATACTGTTTTAGATTTTAAGATTTTATTGGGTATAAAACTTTCCCCCCCTTAGTACAAAATGCGTACCATGTATCAATAAAAACCAAGCATTGTATAGGTACTGTGCCTGATAAGGTACTTTTGCTCTGCCGGAACTGGTGTTACTTTCGGCTGTATAGAACAGCGCTCAGCTTTCTGCTGTCTAGTTCCCCCTGGAGCGCACACTGAGGCGCAGAACGTCACTTCCGGTCGTAGGTCACTGCCCTGACGTTTCGTCATATCCGGACTTCTTCTGAGGGCGTGACCTACAAACCGGAAGCCAGCTATTTATCTATATCCATGTCATGGCTCTGCCAATCACCAATGGGTAGATGTGATTGATGTGCGTCCGGCGCAATCAGAGCCCGCCGTCCCGCTGCGTCCTTCTGCACATCATCTAGCCGGCTAAATTTATATTTAATAACTGTCAGCAAAGCATTGTAAATTGTATGCAAACCATCTATCGCTGCACCTTATCAGGCGGACAGTTTCACATAGGTTTATATCATTTAGTATCATATTGTTTTATCTCAGATTCACATATTATACTTCTCCATCATTTGGTATACTTCGTCCTGGATCTGTTCATAACAAATCTATGTCTGCCATTCTATGGGATTTATGGATACACTGGGACACTATATCCCCATTACTACATGTTATTGTCTCCATATGTGTAGCCGCTGTATTGTATTTTGAATTACAATCATACAAGCGGTGTGATCGGTCGGATCGATTGTCTCTCTGTGTATGGCAGCCCATACGTCCTCACTATATATTAATGGCAATCTTGATGGATTTCCATGATTATGCTGTGTTGATCATGGTGATCTATATTATTATCAATCATTTATACACTATATAACTACATCTTTTAAATGGAGAAATTAAATTTGTGCTTCTTAGATGCACAAATAATTTCGAATATTTCTCGCATACAACCATACACCTACAGACTAATCTATAGGTGATCCTATGCGTATAGTTTTATTTTATATATAGTAAACCTTCTCAATAAATATATAAATGTGTGAATAAAAGGTCAATGAATAAAAATAAATAAAAAAATCATTAAAATTAAGTAAATCTTTAAAATGATTTTTTATAGATAAAATATATAGATAAAATATATAGAACTAAAAAGATGCGCAAAAAACCCACGGACTCTAGGTAAAAGAATTTGGAATATTAAATATATCTGTGTACTTTAAAAATCTATGAAAACATTATATAAAATTCTATGAAGAATAATCATGCTAATAAAATCAATTTATTCAAAGAAAAATGAATTTGGAATAAATGTAAAATATTTCAAAAATATATATAAAATATTTAAAAATATCTCAATTATCCATAGTAAAAATTATGCTAAAATGTCATATATATAATAAATATATACGCATAAAATTTACATAAGTACACCGTATCTACTCCAGAAATGTCAGAAGGGTTGGGGGAGGGGTGGTTCTCTTATTATAGTCTAATTAGGTATCACTAATAAAACAATTAATGTCTAATTCCACATTTAGGCCTTTAGGCACTAGTACGTCTGTGGCAAAAATCCATTGTGTTTCATGCTTAGACAGTTCACAAACCATGTTGGTGCACCTCCAATGTGGTTTGATTTGCTCAATCCCCCAGAACAATAAGCCCGTTGCATCCATATTGTGCTTCAATTTAAAATGTAGGGATACGTTATGGTCTTTGTACCCTATCTGAATATTATGGATGTGCTCTGCAATTCTGATGCGTAATTTCCTTTTGGTACGGCCTATGTACAACAACCCACATGGGCACTTCAATGCATAAACAACATGTGTACTGTTGCAAGTAATGAATTGCTTGATCGAAAATTCCTTTTTATTAGCTGGTAAAGAAAGGGGATCAGACAGTGGCCCGAATCGGATGTAGCCTGATAAGTAGCGCTGAAGTAAATCACATAAAAAATAATAATAAATACTAAAATAAACATATAAATAATACAAAAAACCTAGACAGATATAACTATACAAATAATCCCTCGTGATAACTAATATAAAGTGTCCTAAACGAGAAATCAATATTTTACACAGACAATTAAAGATGACCTTCAAACAATATAGTGTAAAAAATAGATATAGACAAAAAAGTGCTCCAGTGTTGATAAGTGTTCATAAAGATATGAAGCAAAAAATATCTGCAAGTGAAAAAACAAATGAATGGTGCTCCTATGAAAAAGACGTATATCTTCACAAACGTATATAATCGATCAATCTTCCGCCACACCGTTGTGCTCAAAAGTGTCCACTCCCTTAGGAAACTCACTCACCGAATGTCGTTGCCCACACTCACGTGTAAGGCTAACTCGCATAAACACTTTCCCACACTCGGTCAGCGTTCTTCCAATATATTCTCCAGTATTATCAACTTAGTGAAAACGCAGTGTTCCATATGCAAATAAACAAATGTGCTCCAATAGTGTATTATTGCAAATTTATTAAAATAGCCCACACTTCAAGCTTCAAACATTGAACTCACATTTTAAAAGAATAAAATAAGCAGAGAAAGGATCACCACACGCCACAGCAAGCTCCACTTCAATATTCAGAGACACTGCAATCTCACTTCAGACTATAAGTACTAGGTCACGGCGGACCTGGGGTGTTTGCAAGACCACCCTGTAGTTCTCACCCTCCACTGTTATTGGAACGCCTCAATATTTCCACCGCAGCTGGTAGGGACAAGTGGTTCATACAAATGCTAGAATCGAATGCCGCTAAGCCACGCCCCCGACATGTTTCGTCACTTCCTGGACTTATTCATGGGGTTGGCCGAGCGGTCAGTCATTAGGGAATAAGTACCCTCCCCTCCCTCCCCATTGGTGGAATGTAACAACCTATTTGGCATCAATGGGGCGGACACTGTGGGCCTGGCCACTCCCATTTCCCAGTTAACCCTATCGAATGGTAAAGGCATCCCCCCTGGTGCTGTGTTAAAATGGAAATCCATCCCCTATTACCTCATGAGATGTCCCCGTCGTGAGGCCGTCAGAACGTCACTCCGGATCCCAGTGCGCCTGTGCGCATCTTCAGATCCGCCACACGTGCACAGACCCCGCCAACCTGAGCACCACATCGCACGGCCCGCGTCAGAATACTCTGACGTAAGAGCGTCCTCATCCGGCCATTGCGCATGCGCACGCGCCTCGCTAATCCCGCCATCGGATAGGCGGACGAATCATCCAATCAGATAACTCTATTAGGATGTAGGGGACATGCTAGTAAACTAGCAACAGCGCCACCATGTGTGCCGACCAACCCATCACAAGTAATGGTAAACAGCATCCCTATTCTAAAAGCTTCTAAAACCAAAGGTAGCATACATACACCCCAGATCCTCCATGTTACATATCATAACGAACAGGATGCTGATGGTTATACAAGATAATATACACAGAGCAGAACAAGTGCCTTATTAAACATCATATATATAACAAAAATATATGTAATAACTCAGTATATGTATGGTGCACAAGCACTCTAAATATGATTTTATACAAACTCGGAGTCTATACACTCTATGATGACAGTAAAAGGTTAGTGAAGATCCCAGTAAGTCTCTATCAATAACTCCTAGGTGTGAGACCTATCCGTCTCCCCTTAAGGGGTGACAGATAGGCCAGGTGTCCTAAAATAAGATGGTGATTTATATCTATAATAATTATATTAGAATATTAAAAATCATTTAAAAAACAGTTGAGATCGAGCTCAATATTGAGCCCCCTAGGTGTGAGACATTTAAAAAGGAATATCCACCTAGTTTCGCGTTGCGACAAGTCCCTAATCCTGTTAGATCCTCTCCATGTGGGATGTATAGTGTCAATTCCTACAAACTGGAGTAAACTAGCATCCCTGTCATGTTTTAATCTAAAGTGAAGAGATACACTATGATATTGGTAGCCCTTTCTGATGTTGGCAAGGTGTTCAGAGATGCGTATCCTCAATAACCTCTTCGTCCTGCCAACATAGAAAAGGCCACAAGGGCACCACATCAAATATACAACAAATGAGGTGTTGCAGGTGATAAATTCTCTAATGGGGAAACTTTCATTATCTCCATTGGTAACAGTAGTGATGCCTCTGTTGCTTCTTTGTACCGTTCTGCAACAGATACATCTCCTGCAACAGAAGAAACCTTTTAGGTCAATTTTAGGTGAGTTTTCCCCAGGGGGATCTAACACTCTTTTAATGACCTGATAGCCAAAATTTGGTGCCCTTTTATATATAAATTTGGGCTGTTGTGGTAAGATGTCTCTTAGATGTCGGTCCCTCAACAGGATATGCCAATATTTTTTGTATATCTCCTCCACCTCTCTATATTGGCAGTGGAATCCGGACAAGAATCTAACCTGGTGAGGGTTATCTACTAATGTGTTATCATCAGTTTTTCTCTTAAAGCACTGATCCCTAGGCTTACTCGCAATCTCTTCAATGATTCCACTGACTTGATTGCTTGCATAGCCCTTTTGAACAAATCTCTCTTTCAGTACATTAGCTTGTTCGTAGAAGTCCTCTAAATGAGTGCAATTGCGGCGAACGCGCAATATCTGGCCTTTCGGGATGTTCTTTATCCAAGTGGGGTGGTGTCCACTCCTAATGGATAGATAGCTGTTTCTATCCGTTGGCTTGAAGTAGACCTTCGTGCTGAGTACATTATTAATCTTATTGATAGTGACATCCAGAAAGTTAACTGTTGTTTCACTGAGCTGATATTCCAATCGGATATTATTATGGTTATTGTTTAAATATGTAAGAAATTCTACCGCAGATTCCTCAGACCCCTCCCATATAAATAGGAGGTCGTCGATGAATCTGCGGTAGAATTTCAGTTGGGGAGGTCGTTTACTAAAAATATGCCTATCCTCCCATTCGGCCATAAACAGGTTGGCGAGGCTGGGAGCATACTTAGCTCCCATCGCCACGCCAACCTGCTGGGAATAAAAGCATCCACTGAACCAGAAATAGTTGTGTGAAACACAAAAATCTAAAACCTGGCCCAGGAAACGCTTTTGTGTGTGTGGTAAATCCTCCCGTTTACTCACAGCCCAATTGAGGGCTAAAGAGGCATCTTGGTGTTGTATGACCGTGTAGAGGGAGGCCACATCAGCAGTCACCAGAAAAGATGTAGCTGAGGTGTTGAGTTTTACATCATCCAATTGTAATAATAAATCTGACGTATCTTTTAAATATGCCCTAGTCTCTTTTACACTAGGCTGCAGGTATTTGTCTAGGTATTCCCCTAGGCGGGCCGTGACAGAACCAATGCCATTAACGATGGGGCGTGGGGGTGGATTAAATGGGTTCTTATGGACCTTAGGCAAGGTATATATCACAGGGATCCTACAAGCACTGGGGACCAAGTATCTTCTTTCTTTGGCATTCAGAGCATCAATCTGATAGCCCCACTCTACCAATGCCGCCAATTGTGCAGTATATTGTTCAGTGGGATCCGAAGTGAGTTTTCTATAAGTGATCTGATCTCCCAATAACTCCATAAGTTGGTCATGATAAAAGGTTTTATTCAAAATGACCACCCCCCCCCCCCTTGTCTGCAGGTCGGATAACAATATTTTTTTCTACTTTCAAGGGATTTAATACCTTCCCTAATATGTTCTGGATTAACGCGTTTTTTAGGGATAATGGCCTCAATATCATTCAGAACAAGATTCTTAAAGACCTCTACGAAATGGTTTCCCGGAATCTGGGGGTTAAAAATAGATTTGTTTTTAAGCCCACTATCCACTTTAGTGGTATTAGTGTGGGATCTGACAATAGGGTTAATGGGATGGTTAAGGAAATATTTTTTAATGTTCATGGTTCTGATGAACTTGTGTGTATCTATATATATTTTTATTAGCTGGTAAAATGAAGGATTCTAGTGCTCTGCATGGATGCTCCACTTCTCTGCAGGCCTTGCATCTTCTACATGCAAAAAATCCAATTTGATCCCAAAATGTTGGGGGACGCTTTTTGTGGATCCACAATTTTACGCACTATTTTGTCACCGAAACTCGTTGATTTTCTGTAGATAAATTGTGGTGTAGGTGGTATTTCTGTCTTCAATTTTTTATCTAATAATAAAACATGCCAATGTTCCTTAAAAATTGTTTCAACTTGACGATATTGAGCATGAAAACTCAAAATGAATCCCCATTCTTTACTGTTTGTCGTTTTAATCTCGTTTGTTGGTATCTCTTTGATTTTATCCTCCAAGCAGCTGGTTCTTGGTACGTTTCCAATCTCCTCTATGACTTTATTTAGTACCTCCATACCGTATCCCCGGGCCACAAATCTTTCTGCTAAGATGTTTGCTTGTGCGGCATAATTCACTTTCAATTTCGTCGTACCCTCATAAATTGCCCTTCGGGTATATTTCTTAGCCATTGTGGGTGATGGGAGCTGGTTGTGGGGAGATAGCTGTTTCTATCGGTTTTCTTAAAGAATACCATGGTTTCCAACTTGTCATCTTTCTTATATATCTTTACATCCAGAAAGTGAATCTCCTTCTCGCTCCATTCTGAGGTTAGTCTGATATTCTGATTGTTAATGTTTAAAAACTTAATAAAAACATTTTATTAAGTTTTATTAAGTTTTTAAACATTAACAATCAGAATATCAGACTAACCTCAGAATGGAGCGAGAAGGAGATTCACTTTCTGGATGTAAAGATATATAAGAAAGATGACAAGTTATTAAATATAAATTTGACCAGCTAGATGATGTGCAGAAGGACGCAGCGGGAGGGCGGGCTCTGATTGCGCCGGACGCACATCAATCACATCTACCCATTGGTGATTGGCAGAGCCATGACATGGATATAGATAAATAGCTGGCTTCCGGTTTGTAGGTCACGCCCTCAGAAGAAGTCCGGATGTGACGAAACGTCAGGGCAGTGACCTACGACCGGAAGTGACGTTCTGCGCCTCAGTGTGCGCTCCAGGGGGAACTAGACAGCAGAAAGCTGAGCGCTGTTCTATACAGCCGAAAGTAACACCAGTTCCGGCGGAGCAAAAGCACCTTATCAGGCACAGTACCTATACAATGCTTGGTTTTTATTGATACATGGTACGCATTTTGTACGAAGGGGGGGGGGAAGTTTTATACCCAATAAAATCTTAAAATCTAAAACAGTATTACACTATATGAAACCTTCTTTTTTATATGAGGGAAATTGGTGTGTGTTCCTGCTATTCTGCTGCATAAGGAGATAAGGAGTGGAGAAACGCTGATGCTAGATAAACTGATTGATGGGCGTATATTTAACTTGGGTCTGGTGAGTGCATCCCCATAGGGGGAGTTTATATCGCACGTGGGGAATACCTGGTGGAATACTCGGTGGATACTGATAATTTTGCACGAAAATAACTTTTATTCAGTAGCGATTGAATATTCACTCATCTGTTTTCTGTGATTTACCGTATAGTCCTCGGTGGAAATAAGGACATAAGCGCTGCTGCAATACTATAGAGACTTTATGTAGGAAGGACTGTTTTTATAAGATTGCCATATTTTCGTATAAGTGTTTTAGTAAGTGAAAAGTCAGCGCTGGTATAATATATTCATTCCTTATCTTCAAAATTGAAAAGGAAGTTAACAAAACTAAGCTGTACAACATACAATAGGTCTTTTTTATCCTAGCATTTATGTTAGCGGCCTGACAGTAATTGATAAATTGCAGATGTTAAAACAAAAAATAATAAACTATGCATGCCAAATATTATAAAGAAAATACAATATTCGCTTACACAAATCCGTTGAATGCATTATTTTTACTGTGGATTTTAAGGCTTAGAGAGAGCATGGGTTCCCAGCTTTTCTCCATTTTTTTCAGATGCACAAAGCAAGGTCCATAAAGACATGGATGAGCAAGGGGTGGAGGAACTTGACTGGCCTGCACAGAGTCCTGACCTCAAATCAATAGAACACCTTTGGGATGAATTAGAGCGGAGACTGCAAGCCAGGCCTTCCCGTCCACATCACTGCCTGACCTCACAAATGCGCTTCTGGAAGAATGGTCTAACATTACCATTGACACACTCCTAAACCTTTTGGACGGCCTTCCCAGAAGAGTTGAAGCTGTTATAGCTGCAAAGGGTGGGCCAACTCAGTATTGAATCCTACAGACTAAGACTGGGATGCCATTAAAGTTCATGTGTGTGCAGGAGTGCCAATACTTTTGGTAATATAGTGTATATACAGTATATATAATCCTGCAATCTTCTGGTCATCAAGGGTCTTTAGTCTTCATCTCTGCCATCCTTAATCCTGGGCAGAGCAGTGCTGACATAATGACATGTGAACACCATTCTGTTGTGCTTTGAGCCCAAATCAGCACTGCTAGGGGGTTTGCCCATGACAGCCTGAATTGATAGGACATGGATTGGATGACACTAGGCATTATTAAAGCTAGAAGAGGATTATTGCTGGATCATAAAGCATTGTGGAAGGGACAGAACCAGAATGGAGGTAAGTGTTTCAGTAACCAATCCCAAGGTTAATGTCACAGAATCATGGTGCACCTATACTCTCATCTACCTTTAACCAAATGTTCTAATTATCTGGTCTGCCTGTCTGTCTGCTGCTTTACCCACTGTTTGTGCTGCCTCCCAAAAATAATTAGACATAGAAACCAAGTGCAAACCTGCATTGATTACGAGCCCACAAAGGTGCACACTCAACATTCAGCTTACCAATTGGATACATTTGGTATAGAGCCACGACTGGTACACATGAACTATAGCCTATTAACTTACAACTGAGGGAGTTCTTTGCAAGTGGACAGGGTAGAAAGAATGAACATGACTGAGCTGGTGTGAATCCTATTCCATAGTGGCTATAAGGAAGGTTTTCCTCTAATGGGACTTTATAAGGCAAGGGCTCCCCAAAAATAAGCAGTAATTTATATAAAATACATTTTTATTAGAAAAGGTTAAAAAACAAGAAAAAGATGTGTAGTGGTGTGACCAGGCAGGTCACTTTTTGAAGTCTTATCCTACCTGTCCAGGGAATGCCCGAACCTTGAGGCCCTGTCATGGACAGACCTTAGGTGGTGTTGTTTCGTCGCCAGTTATCCAGAAGGATAAGCCCCTAGTTTCGGTCACCCTTTCTTGGGCTGAGTCGTCCATCGAGATACGGGCTCTAATCAACTCTGGGGCTGCAGGCCTGTTCATTGATGCTGCCTTTGTATCGCAGCACTAGATTCCGCTGCAGCTGCGTGACAATCCACTTGCCATTGAGGCTCTTGAAGGGAGACCTCTACAGCCTGCCCATGTGACTCATAAGACGGTTCCGTTGTCCATGGCCGTAGGGGCTCTTCACCATGAGATAATCCAATTCCAAGTTATTTCCTCACCCAGGTTTTTGCTAGTGTTTGATTATCCTTGGTTACAGAGGCACTCTTTTGTTTGGCTCCATGCTGAAGTTCTCTCCTCGTCACCACAATGCAGTGAAACATGCTTCCTGAAGATATCCAAGGTCCTGTGCACCTCTTCACTTTCCTCCCTGCCGGAAGAGTACTGCGATTTTAGCAATGTCTTTGACAAAGTTCAAGCGGGTAGTTTGCCTCCACACCGGTCTTAAAGTTTGTACAATTGACCTTCAACCTGGTGCCATACCCCCTTGTGGCCGCGTTTACCCTTTGTCGGTCTTGGAGGAGAAGGCCATGGAGGAGTATATTGCAGACAGACTTTCTCGAGGTTTCATCCGTAAATCTTCGTCTCCTGCTGGTGCTGGTTTCTTCTTTGTGAAGAAGAGGAGTGGTGAACTGAGACCTTGCATTGATTATAGGGGTCTCAATCGTGTCACGATTAAGAATGCCTACCTGATTCCGTTGATTACAGAGTTATTTGACCACCTCAAGGGAGCAACGGTTTTCACAAAGCTTGATTTGAAAGGGGCATACAATCTCATGTGTATTAAAGAGGGCGAGGAGTGGAAAACTGCATTTAATACCAGAACAGGCCATTATCAGTACCTGGTAATGCCTTTTGGCCTTTGAAATGCCCCTGCGGTTTTCCAGGAATTTATTAACGGTGTCCTCCGAGATTTGTTGCAGTTATGTGTGGTGATTTATCTTGATGATAGTCCCTTGGCCACTTGGGTCACTTGTGGAACCCAACACACCTTGGAGAGCCCTGCAAGCTCCTTGTCCAGCTTCCTCTGCCCCTCCTATGTGTAAGATACCCTGTGTCTATTAGGGGCACAGGGTGACTGAGAACTTCAGTTGGGTCTGCCTAACTCAGTTGTCCTTGATTCTGTGTGTGTGGTTTGTGCTGAAGAAGTGAAGGGGTTATTTTCATATTAATGTTTATGAGAAATATCCTTCACCTTTAAGACTGCTAGACTCTTGTAAAGCCCCATACACACGGTCGGACAATCCGCGGACCAGGTCGGTCGGATCCTGTCCGTCATACTTTGTCTGATGTTGGTTTTGCGTACACACGGTCGGACAAAGTTGTCGGAAAATCCGATCATTCTGAACGTGGTGACGTTTGTTGCCTACGACGGGACTACGTAGAGGCTAGTAGCCAATAGCTTTGGTCTTGTAATGTGATCTGAGCATGCGTAGCACTTTGTCCGGTCGGACAACCGTACACACGATCGGATTTGGTGTGATCGGACCGTGTTGTCGGCAAATCTTTCCAGCAGGAGATAAGACTTTGTCCGTCGGACAATCCGACGTACACTGTCCGATGGTGCATACACACGGTCTGATTTTTCAACAACATTGTCCGATCGGACAGAATCCATGAAAAAGTCCAACCGTGTGTATGGGGCTTAAGAGTATTTCACTGACCATACAGCACTTTTTTACTCAGATTTAAGTGTGACTGCTGTCCCATGTCTCTAAGTTACTAGGCAGTCACACTTCTCCCAGCCAGGCTTGTGGAACTATTATTGGCCACCATTGTTACCCTGCCGTCTCCTCCTTACTGTTTGTATTATGTGTATCTTGCAAGAAGACCGGGGGCAGGGAGGAGAGTGGAGGAGGGAATCCCTCCAACAGCCCCCCCTGATGATAAGGTGGTCTATTGGTGAAATGTTTGATTTACCTGTGTGTCCCTTATTGCCGATTGGACAGTTTACCCCTCCCTGAATTAAAAAGGGGGGGGGGTGTCTCTGAGTTGTATATATGTTGTTACATGTGTTTGAATAAAGAGTCTATTTTCACTAGAGGTCGACCGATGTATCGGCCGATTTTTGGCATTTTTTAATTAATTGGCATCGGCCAATTGTGCTGATAAAAAAGGCAGATTTAAAACTTCAGCGACACTTGCAAATTACTTCAGTAAGAAAAGTCAATGCAAGTTGCCTGAAGTCTCCCCTTGGAGGGACTTGTGTCTCCTATCTGGGCAGCCTGCCAAGTCTGAGAAAAGAACCAAAGAGATACAATGTTTATACTTAAAACGTGTAGGAGTTTTCAGTTTACCCATTTAAAGACTAAATCTTTTCTGACACTTGTTGCTTACAAGTAAAAATCCTGTATTTTCTGCTAGAAAATCACTTAGAACCCCAAACATTATATGTATATTTTAGCAGAGACCCTAGGGCAGGGGTGCCCAACCATTGGCCCGGGGGCCACATGTGGGGCGCGGAGCCCTCTGATGTGGCCCGCGACCTCCTTCTGTGGGATGGCCGATTGGCAAGCCCAGATCATGGGTTGCAGACCCGCCATCCCAGAGCATCTGTATTGTTAATGAAGCCGGCAAAGCATGCAGCTGTGGAGCAGAGCTGTATAAGCTTCCTGTATAGCGCCATCTCCTGCCACAGGCGGAGTGATACCAAATGCACACTGCCCGGGACAGCAACAGCTGGCGATACCTGAATGGAAGACTGTTATTAAAGGTCAGTTTATTACTAAAATTGCAGTGTATGTATGGGCATGTCTGCACAGTGGTTATTGGGGTGCTTTCAAACTGATCCAGTGCACCTTCAGGTTACCTGCACTGAGCCATAGACTTCTGTTATTACCTGTGGGTTTGCACCACACGGTCCCCCGCGGTAATCTTACAGCTGATGTAACTGGTCAACAAAGTGAATCTGACTCATCTCTGTCATCCTCTGTTTCCCGTTCAACAGATCCCTGACCTACAGATCCCTCTAATTCTAAATCTACACGCAAACGTAACCGCTACAGTGGTGGCACTTCCCCTGCAGCTCCCAGTAAAGGTAAAAAGACACCCACAAGGCACAAATCAGCACATGCACCGGGGGACCCCTCCCTGCCACCCTCCCAATTGGCTAGTGTGGGTGGCTCCTCCACACTACATAATGTCATCCCTAGGGTTCTTGGGGCTATCTCCGGCAACCCTAAGAAACCACTGATCGATATTGATTTTTTAGACCTAACCTCACCAGAAACACGCAACAACAACTAACCAAATTGGACACATTTGTTCGGAAACCACTCACTCCCCTACCCAACACCTCCACCCATCACATCTGAATATTATTATTGTAATTTTTTTAAATCAGAAAGGTTTTTTATTGAACAAGTATATAAACAGCATCTTCCAGTGCACAATTACAAATATACAGTTTTTGCTTGCCAATGCATATATAGGTATTACATCATCACACTTCTCCCCCCTCCAGCCTTCCGCCCTGCCTCCCGCCTGCATTCCTCTTACGGATACCTTGTCTATCTTATCATATCTAATATATTTAAACTTTTTTATAGACATTGTAGAAGTCTAGACATCACTAGCTCACTTGGGCTTAAGCCTGGTGTATTCAGCGATCTTGACCATATACGCTCGGGGCATCCCCTATGCTGATATATATATTTTTCCATTATTGGGGTGTTACCCATATGTGTTATCCAGGCGGCTGTGGTGGGTGGCATTGTGGATTTCCAACCCATTAGTATAAGTTTTCTTGCCTGGAATAGTGGCCTGGAGACTGCACCCTGACCAGCTCTTCAGGAATCACATCCTCCAGGACCCCTAGAATGCAGCACATGAAGTCAATCGGTATCTGCATTTGAAACACCCCGTTGAGTGTGTCAACTACCTCGTTCCAGTACCGGTGGAGCTTCGGGCAGCGCCACAGGAGGTGGACAAGGTCCCCACTGTGTTGCCTGCACCTACCGCAAGAGGGGTCTGCTAATCTGCCGTCTAATCTGTGTCGGGGTGTAATGTGCTCTCAGTATTATATAAAGTTGGGAGACTTTTTGCGCCACGTTCAAGGAACACAAGGTTATGGATTGTAGGGCTTCTTCCCACTGTTCTCCCGTGATTTGCCCCAGGTCCCTTTCCCACATTGACATTGCTTTGCAAGGATAGGCTCGCAAGTGCCTTGCTAGCAGCATCTGGTAGCATTGGGATATCATTCCCTTTGTTACGTCAGTAGATTGCAGCGCATGGTATGGGTGGGTGACAGTACCTATTCCCCTGCATCCCCCTGCGCGGCCACAGCGTGTCGCAGCTGCAGATATGGGTAAGTCATGGTAGCAGGAAGGTTAAATTTAGTTTGTAAGTCTACAAAAGTCATCAGTTTACCATCTTGGAATATGTGGGACAGCATAGTCACGCCATGGGCTCGCCATCTTGGGTCTGGCTGTAGTTTATCCAGCTATGCATATGTGTGGTTACCCCATATTGGACTATATTCTGTAAATCCCTGTACCCCCTGGAGTTGTCTGCCCTTATTCCAGATTAGGGATGAGCCCGGTGTTCGATTCAAACCCATGTTCGAATCGAACATCGGCCGTTCGTCCGTTCATTGAGTCCAGAACTCTGCGGGCTGTTCGCATCAAATTCGTGTGATATGAACGGCCCACAATGCACTGCGTTAGTCGCAGTGCATTGCTGGCTGATGATTGGCCAAGCATGCACTGTGACCCCGCATGCTTGGCCAATCATAGCACCAGCAGCGAGGAGAGCAATAATTGGCCACAGGCAGGATGCCTGTGGCCAATTATAGCTCAGGGGTTTTAGTACACGCCCCACACTATATAAGGCCACCGGCGCGGCGGCCTTGTGTAGTGTGTTCCGGCGTGCAGGGAAAGAGCATTGATAGGCAGGGACAGTGTGTTCTTATAAGGGATTTGCGTGTGGGGAAAGTGCAGGGAAAGAGCATTGATAGGCAGGGACAGTGCGTTCTTGAATCTTTAAAACCAGGCATTTGCAGGACTTAGTGTGTGTCCTGTGCCTCCAGTGTGTGTTCTGTGCCTCTATAAATACAGCCATCTGCAGGATTTATAGTGTGTGCTGTGCCTCCAGCGCAGTATACACCTGTATCTACCCTTTAGTGCTGTTGTTCTCCATTGATACAGCCATCTGCAGGAGTTAGTGTGTGCTGTGTGAGTCCAGCACAGTATAAACCTGCACCTGTATCTACCATTTAGTGCTGTTGTTCTCCATTGTTACAGCCATCTGCAGGAGTTAGGGTGTGTGTTGTGTGAGTCCAGCACAGCACAGTATACACCTGCACCTGTATCTACCCTTTAGTGCTGTTGTTCTCCATTGATACAGCCATCTGCAGGAGCTAGTGTGTGCTGTGTGAGTCCAGGACAGCACAGTATAAACCTGCACCTTTATCTACCCTTTAGTGCTGTTGTTCTCCATTGATACAGCCATCTGCAGGAGTTAGTGTGTGCTGTGTGAGTCCCGCACAGCACAGTATAAACCTGCACCTGTATATACCCTTTAGTGCTGTTGTTCTCCATTGATACAGCCATCTGCAGGAGTTAGTGTGTGCTGTGTGAGTCCAGCACAGTATAAACCTGCACCTGTATCTACCCTGTTAGTGCTGTTGTTCTCCATTGATACAGCAATCTGCAGGAGTTAGTGTGTGTGTTGTGTGAGACCAGCACAGCACAGTATATACCTGCACCTGTATCTACCCTTTAGTGCTGTTGTTCTCCATTGATACAGCCATCTGCAGGAGTTAGTGTGTGCTGTGTGAGTCCAGCACAGTATAAAACCTGCACCTGTATCTACCCTGTTAGTGCTGTTGTTCTCCATTGATACAGCAATCTGCAGGAGTTAGTGTGTGTGTTGTGTGAGACCAGCACAGCACAGTATACACCTGCACCTGTATCTACCCTTTAGTGCTGTTGTTCTCCATTGATACAGCCATCTGCAGGAGTTAGTGTGTGCTGTGTGAGTCCAGCACAACACAGTATAAACCTGCACCTGTATCTACCCTTTAGTGCTGTTGTTCTCCATTGATACAGCCATCTGCAGGAGTTAGTGTGTGCTGTGTGAGTCCAGCACAGCACAGTATAAACCTGCACCTGTATCTACCCTTTAGTGCTGTTGTTCTCCATTGATACAGCCATCTGCAGGAGTTAGTGTGTGCTGTGTGAGTCCAGCACAGCACAGTATAAACCTGCACCTGTATCTACCCTTTAGTGCTGTTGTTCTCCATTGATACAGCCATCTGCAGGAGTTAGTGTGTGCTGTGTGAGTCCAGCACAGCACAGTATAAACCTGCACCTGTGTCTACCCTTTAGTGCTGTTGTTCTCAATTGATACAGCCATCTGCAGGAGTTAGTGTGTGCTGTGTGAGTCCAGCACAGCACAGTATAAACCTGCACCTGTATCTACCCTTTAGTGCTGTTGTTCTCCATTGATACAGCCATCTGCAGGAGTTAGTGTGTGCTGTGTGAGTCCAGCACAGCACAGTATAAACCTGCACCTGTGTCTACCCTTTAGTGCTGTTGTTCTCCATTGATACAGCCATCTGCAGGAGTTAGTGTGTGCTGTGTGAGTCCAGCACAGCACAGTATAAACCTGCACCTGTATCTAACCTTTAGTGCTGTTGTTCTCCATTGATACAGCCATCTGAATGAGTTAGTTTGTGTGTTGTGTGAGTCCAGCACAGCACAGTATACACCTGCACCTGTATTTGTCCTTCTTTGCTGGTGTCATCTAATCCAGCAATCTGCAGGAGTTAGTGTGTGTGTTGTGTGATTCCAGCACAGCGTTGTATTCACCTGCACCTGTATCTGCCCTTCTTTGCTGGTGTCATCTAATCCAGCCACCTGCAGGAGTTAGTGTATGTGTTGTGTGACTCCAGCACAATATACACTACCCAATTGCTATTTTTCCCATCTCCCTGCAGGCCATTACAATGTCTGGAAGGCCAACAAGGAGAGGCAGATAGTCATGAGCCAAGAAAAGAGGGCAAACAGGCTCTGTGTCTAGAGACAACAGTGCTGGTCATGGACGCGGTGCATCATCATCAGCACGTGGCCATGGGACACGCTTGTCCTTATTTTCGGCACCTGGACATGTTGAGCCGCATCATGCCGAAGGCTTGGTAGAGTGGATGACCAAGCCCTCCTCATCCTCTCTCACCCAGGCTCAGGGTACTGGCAAAGCAGCTGCCAATGCATACTCTTCCCTCGTCTCAATGTCATCAGTCACCCCTTCCCTAGACCCACCATGTCCTCTTGAGGAGTCCCCCGAACTGTTTGACCACAGTGTTGGGTACATGCTCCAGGAGGATGCCCAGTGTTTTGAAGGCTCTGATGATGATACCCAGCTAGAGGAAGGCAGTAGCGTGAGCGCAGAGAGAGGGGATGCTCAAGGACAGCAATCTGGCAGTCATGTTCCACCAGCTGCAGCATACTGCCAGGTTTGCTCCAGTGGTGAAGAGGGAGGGGATAATGAGGTCACTGACTCCACGTGTGTGCCTGATCGGAGAGAGGAGGAGGAGGCGGCACATCTCCAACGAGGCAGGATGCCCTTTGGAGGCCAGCTTAAGGGCAGCACACCAACTGAATCACACCGCAGAGCTCCGCCTGTGCAGGGCGCTGCCTCTGCGCGTTATTACAAAAGTTCTTTGGTGTGGGCCTTTTTTGAGACGAGTGCATCAGATCGCACTGCTGCTATTTGCAACATATGTCTCAAGCGTATCTCGCGTGGCCAAAACATCAGCCGCTTGGGCACCACAAGCATGACCAGACATATGTTGACTTGCCATGCAGCTCGTTGGCAAGCGTACCTTAAAGACCCACACCAAAGAACAAAGAGGACCTCTCCTTGCTCCTCATCAGCTGGGATCAGCTGTTGCAGCTATGCCGCTATATAGTACGGCCAAGGGTTGGGAACCGCCACCCCTCCGCTGTCCTTAGATGGCTGTAGCTGTTCCAGCTTGATCCTAGGGGGCTTAGTGTTCCACAGCAGCCTCCGAAATAGAGTATTTACCACTCTGAAAATTGTGAGGTGTATTACTACTGGTGAGTTATGGAGGAAGTATAACAGTTGGGGCATTAGGATCATTTTTATTAAATTCGATTTTCCTGCCAGAGACAAATCTTTTTTTTTTAAATCTTTTTATTGAGTTTATCGAGTGCTCTGTCCTCGGAACCAGTGGTGCTCCATAGGCGTTCAAGGGGCTACGCAAGTAAGCAGGCAAAACGATGCCATGCCATGCTTGCGCTTGTGTGTATGGGGGACAAGAGCCACACTGGGGCAGAGGTTCTGTCAGCTCTGCAGGGGCAGGCCGAGAGGTGGTTGACGCCACGCCAGCTTTAGCCAGGAATGGTGGTTTGTGACAATGGCACCAACCTCCTCTCTGCCCTGCGACAGGGACAACTGACCCATGTGCCCTGTATGGCTCACGTCCTTAACCTGGTGGTGCAGTGGTTCTTAGGCAGGTACCCAAGCTTACAGGATGTCCTGAGGCAGGCCAGGAAAGTCTGTGTGCATTTCTGCCGATCATATAATGCCAGTGCTCGGCTGGCTGAGCTGCAAAAGCAGTTGAACCTGCCCAAGAACCGCATTATATATGTGACATGCCCACCAGGTGGAACTCAATGTTGGCCATGATGCAGCGACTGCACAAGCAGAAGAGGGCCATCAATGAGTACCTGTGCGACTACGGCACCAGGACAGGGTCAGGGGAGCTCAGATTTTTTTCACCACGCCAGTGGAGCATGATCAGGGATGCATGCACTGTCCTGTCACCATTCGAGGAGGCCACGAGAATGGTGAGCAGTGACAGTGCATTCATCAGTGACATTGTACCTCTTGTCTACCTGTTGGAGCATACGCTGCGTGGAAAAATGGACAGGGCCCCCTTTATGCAGACAGTGTTCCTTCTCTCCCACCCATTACACAGGAAGAGGGTGAGGAGGAGGATTGTGTCAGCATGGAGGTGGAGCCTGGCACTCAGCATCAGCAGCAGCAGCAGCAACAGCAGCAACAGCAGTCTTTTAGGGATGATTTACAGTCCCAAGAAACCGGTGGACTTGTACGTGGCTGGGGGGAGGTGGCTGCGGATCATGTTGTCCTTAGTGACCCAGAAGACTCCGGACCGAATGCCTCAGCTAACCTACGTTGCATGGGCTCTCTGATCCTGCAAAGCCTGCGGAAGGATCCTCGTATTCTTTGGATCGAGGAGAGGGACCATTACTGACTGGCCACTCTCCTTGATCCACGGTACAAGGGTAAGGTTGCGGACCTTATCTTGCCGTCGCAGAGGGAGCAGAGGATGAGACATCTCCGGGTGGCCTTGCAGAAAGGTCTGTGCAACGCGTTCCCAGAGACTGGAAGGTTACAAACTCCTGGTCCTAGACAACGAGTTGCTGAGGCTTCGGTCAGTAGCAGAAGGAGCGCTGGAGAAGGTGGCCGTCTGACCGATGCATTCAGACAATTTTTTAGTCCGCAGCCCCAAGGTATGATCGGTTCCAGCAACCATCGCCAGCGTCTGATATACATGGTGCAGGAATACCTAGGGGCAAGGTCAGACTTGGACACCTTTCCCACCGAAAATCCTCTGGCTTACTGGGTCTTGAGGATGGATCACTGGCCAGAGCTTGCACAGTATGCAATTGAGCTACTGGCCTGTCCTGCATCCAGCGTTCTTTCGGAACGCACATTCAGTGCTGCTGGAAGCTTTGTCACCGATCACAGTGTGCGTCTGTCCACCGACTCGTTTGATCGACTGACCTTCATAAAGATGAATCAGTCTTGGATCACCACCAGCTACCAGGCACCTGAAGCTTATGTAACAGAATAATTTATTTTGAAATGTCACATCCCTTCAAGACTGATGCTGAGTGACTGTCCTGTTATGTTGACTGACTATCGTCTTCCTCCTCAATGATCCTGATGATAGCTTGGAAGAGCATTTTTGTTTCTGGGTGCCACCAGCCCACCACCAGTGGCTAAGGCCCAATTGTTCAGCCCCTGTTTAACAGGGAAGTGTAATTACAATTTTTTATGCAATTCTTTGCAACAGGTCTCATTGCAAGTCCATTGTAATTAATAGGGTTCTAACGTTTGTGCGAACTTTCGGTCTGTTCGCAGGTTCTGGTGCGAACCGAACCCGGGGGTGTTCGGCTCATCCCAATTCCTGATTTTTTATATCATTGAGAGCGTTGGGGTCTGTTTGTTAGAACTCTTAAACATTTGTGCCTCCAGTCCCATAGGGATGAATGAATGAATGAACGAATGATTTGTATAATGCTACAACTGCGAACTGAATCGCCTCTAGGGATGGTCTCCGCTCCAGATGCAAGCAGCATCAACTTTGCAGCCGAGCCCATCGGTTCATGAAACATGGAACCAACCATATGTTGAAGCTGGGCCGCTATATAGTACGGCCAAGGGTTGGGAACCGCCACCCCTCCGCTGTCCTTAGACGGCTGTAGCTGTTCCAGCTTGATCCTAGGGGGCTTAGTGTTCCACAGCAGCCTCCGAATGGCCGGATTACTACTGGTGAGTTATGGAGAAAGTATAACAGTTGGGGCATTAGGATCATTTTTATTAAATTAGATTTTCCTGCCAGAGACATCTTTTTTTTTTTTTTTATCTTTTTATTGAGTTTTTTTATACATGACATACAACAGTGGATATGTCCACTTAGGACAGTATCCATAACCAGGCCAAGTGGCCTACTCTATCTAACAAAAACCTGCTATCTAATCCCCCCTCCTCCCCTCCCACCCCTACCAGTCACATCTCGATATTCATGAAGGATCCACCGTTTCCTGTTACTCATGTATGCGTGGTGCTGTTGTGTACAGTCTACAGTACCATTCTTAACAGGAATTACCCCTTCGCGTACCATATGTTAATTATTATGTTACGTAGATGGAGAATCCATCTGGCCCAGTGCCCGTCAGCTTCACTTCCCCCCCTTCACCCTACAGTGGTGCTGGAATTAAACCATGAGTGCCATATTTTTTCGATTTTTTTCCTACAGCCCCTAGCTTCATATGTGGCTTTATAGTAAGGTAGCATTGAATTTACCAGACCTTTCCAAATGGTCTTTGGTATAGGAACTGAAATTTATTCTGAAACATATAAAACTATATCATTCCAGAATCTCTGGATATAAGGGCAGTGCCAAAAAATGTGATCAGCGTCAGCAGGTAAGTGGAGACATCTCCAACACTCTGTTGAGGCCGTGGGGAAGATTTTACCCAACCTGGCAGGAGTGTAATAGCTCCTGTGAAAAAATTTAAACTGAATCAACCTATCTCTGGCGGACACCAAGTGCTTGAACAGTTGGGTCCACAGGTCATCCCAGTCCTCGCCTTGTTCATCTGGGACTTCACTCACCCATCTTTCCCTACATTTGGTGATTGCTTTTGGGGTTACCTTGAAGAATTATTTGTATGTTTCTGAAAGAGGTTTTGCTAGTTCGTCACTTGTCAGCATTGTCTTAAGAGCCGAGGGTAAGGATTCCACTCTCTGCTTGTGAAACTGCACCTGGAAGGCGTGTCGAACCTGTAAGAATCTAAATAGATAGGAGTTGGGAAGGTCATGTCTTGATTTTAATTGGGGGAAAGATTGTAGATCGCCATAGGATGTTATATCTTTCAATGTCTTGATTCCCTTTACCGCCCATATCATGGGATCTGGTAAATTATAGAACTGGGGTAATGTTGGGTTCATCAAAATGGGGGTTGAGGGCGACGTTCCCCCATAGCTGGGGCATGCCACCTTCACCCATGCCTTAATGGTGGCCTTCATTGTTAATGTCAGTGGGAGTTCAGATCTAAGTCCTCTAAACAATGCAAATCGGAGACTGTCATATGACCCAAGATGAGCGGCCTCCAAAACCGTAGCTGCGTCTCCGTCATCAGCAGTTAACCACCTGGGCAAAAACCATTTGTCTGGCCAAGTAGTATTTTTGCCAGTCCGGCAACGCTAAGCCCCCCCGATCCCCCGGTTCCTGTAGTACCTTGAGTCCAATCCTTGGGGGTTTGGGAGCCCATAGAAAAGTGGAGACCACGCTGTCAAGCCTCCTAAAGAAAGATTTTGGAATCCAGACAGGCGCGTGTTGCAGGAAATAAAATAGAACAGGGAGGAACTTCATTTTCAATAGACTGATTCTGCCTATTAAAGACAGTGGGAGTTTAGACCATGTCTGTGCTTTTTGCTTCAGTAGTGTTATTAATGGGAGTAAGTTAAGGGATATGTAATCTTGTACGTTTGCTGTTACCTGGGCACCCAGGTATTTTAAGGATGGTACCTATTGGAAATTTGGATCAGCCTTTGACTGGGCTTTGGGATCTATCGGCAGAATGGAGGACTTGCCCCAGTTTACCTTTAAACCCGAAAAGGTGGTAAAGTGGTCAATGGTCCCTAGGGCTTTTTTCAGGGACTCCCCCGGGTCATCAAGAAACAGCAGCATATCGTCTGCGTATAGTGCCAGAGTTTCATCTATTGTACCCACCCGGATGGATTTTATGTCCTTGTCTGACCTAAGGGCAACCGCCAGAGGTTCCAGGGCAAGAGAGAACAAAGGGCACCCCTGATGAGTTCCTCTACCCACCTCAAAAAAGTCAGAGATGGATGTCCCCAACCGGATTGCTGCTCTCAGACTCTTATAAAGCAGGGACACCCATTTCTTAAACTGCGGCCCGAAACCCATTACCTCTAAAACCATTACCATGTACTGCCAGTCGAACGAATCAAAGGCCTTTTCGAAGTCTATAGATACTACAATTCTGGTACTGTCGGTTCTATGTCAGATTTGTAGGTGCTCAAATAATCTCCTTAGATTCATATCAGTCAAGTTCCCTGGCATGAAAATTAGTGCAATAGGGGCGCTGTATATATCTTAAGTGAGTCTATAACAATGCAATCACCAATCGTGTACATATATATTATATGTAATGCAAATACTGTAACTCAGAATACATATAGCACTCTGTCTAGCAAAGGGGTGCTGGTTGATGGTTACCATGTATCAATACCCCATCTGACCTGTATGCACTCTAATAAAGTGAATATTCAAAATTACACTCCCGTGCAACCATAAATAATCTCTCAATGAGTTTGAACATCTAACCACATAGATTACTCAATAGTGATACATCCAAAAAATCAGTTTAGTGACATATGTAAAGTCCATTAGGGTAAGTGAACCCCTCTGAAAAAATTGTAACAAAAATCTTCTAGGGAGATGTAGTTTTCATTCATTCCAAATACACTCTTGTCAGTAGTATGAGACCCTTCACCATAAGGAATCCTCTTTCTGTCACCCAATAGTGAGTAATAAGCTGGCTGCTTACCAGAGACACATAAACCTAGAGGAGGTCTTCCAACAGGCCCCCAGCCCTAATCTAGACCTTGAAAGAGGCTTTAAGCAATTACAACTTGATATGGAAAAACAAATTAGGCTGTGGTGGGATGTGGCCTCATTTGAGATGTACATAGGTCACAATCTGACCCCCAGACGACTTAGGTGGGATATCAGTCCCAATGAAGGAACTGAAGATTTGCAGACATTGGACGAGTGGTACCAATTTTTCAACGGCTGCGAACAAAAACTTATGCAACTTATGGTTAGGAAATGCAAAGCCAAAACAGCAACTTTGGAAGTAAAAATCGCAGACCTTAAAGAAAAGATGGGACCATTCAGCACCAATAATGAATACCTAGAAAGAGCAAAAACACTACAAAGCCATTTGGCAAAATATGATGGAGAGATTAAAACCAAAAAAATAAAAAAGTACCAAAGGGATATCAAAGACTTTGAGCAAAGTAAGGTGTATAAATGGCAGGAAACTCTTTTGGCAGCGTCAAGGATTGACACGTCAGAAGAAAGAGAGCCTATCTCAGCACCAGTAGCAAAAATAGCCAGAGGACCAACTACCCCGAAACCAGGTAATAAACCTCCTAATGTCAAACCCTCGGGTAATTATAAAGCACCCAATTACCCTCCACCCAACTCATATCCATACCCACCCCCATATCCAGTGCAAACCTTTAATAGGTATGGCCCGTTAGATAACAGACCTGCTGATTATAATTATTATGGGCCCAGCAGGAATCATTATCCCCCTAGACCACCTAGAGGAAACTTTAGAGGGAGGCCGGGACCATACCAAAACCAATATCAAAACCAATACCAGGGGGGGGGGAATGGAGGGGATGGAAAGAGTCATACCGTATTCCACCCAGTTCACCTCATTCACTAAAGGATCCAATAGACCGAGAGGAAAGAGAGGACGAGGGCGAAAGAAAAAGGGACAAATAAATCAGGGACTTTTCAACTTAGCTGGGGTAGAGTTTAAAGATACTGAGTTAGAGGTGCTGAACCAAGGATTAAAATAAGCACCAAGTAAAAATGCAGACAAATTTGAATTATTCATTGATATAGAAAAATAAATCAGAAAATTCAATATTAAAAAACATTTTGCCAATCAAATCCCAATAGGAGATGCACCTCAAATAGAACATTCCTATCCCCATACCAATTTAAGAAATAATTCGATCTTCAATCCCAAAAAAGGGACACGCCATCACATTG
The DNA here is from genome assembly GCA_028564925.1 of Lithobates sylvaticus. Lineage (NCBI taxonomy): Eukaryota > Metazoa > Chordata > Amphibia > Anura > Ranidae > Lithobates > Lithobates sylvaticus. The sequence goes on from CM053037.1 coordinate 89,258,683, forward strand.
AAGTCTTTAAAAACATGGTACAAAATTAAGTTAAAAATATGGAGATTAAAAAATATGTTGATACCACAAAAATTTGGGAAGGTATTAAATCCATTGAAGAGAACAAACAAATAGTTGTTCGGGCGGCAGATAAAGGGGGAGGGTTGGTTATATTGTCACGTGATTATTATTATCACGAAATGGGAAGGTTGCTGGAAGACTTCATACCAGAAATTAAAAGGAGACCCAACCCCTAGGTTAAAAACACAACTAAGTGGTTGGGTGACAGAGGGTGTGCAGAAACAATTTTTGAATAAAAAGGAGGCAGAATACCTTATTCTTTTGGCCCCGAAAATTCCAGTTATGTATTTAGTACCGAAAATACACAAAAACAAAGAGCGTCCCCCAGGGCATCCAATAATTAGTGGAATAAATTCCCTTTTCTCACGACTGGGGAAATATTTAGATAGTTTCTTCAAACCTTTGGTTTCACAAAGCCCCTCGTATCTGAAAGATAGTAGAGAACTAATAGTCCTCCTTCAAGGGTTGAAAGTCACTAAGGATTTTTTTTTAAATATCTTTATTTATCAAAATTTTCTTTTACAACAATTTACATTACACTTACATACAAAACGCATTCTAACTATCGTAATGTTACATTTGCTTTAAATCTTGGGATGTTTTGTTGCCCTGTTTCGTTATAACTTACATACATGCTCCCTCAAATTGTCTTAGGTTTACTAAAGCTCCTGTTACATCCTTTCCTACCCTTGATTTCCATTCATTCATCTAACATACATCCAACCAGAAGAAGGAGAACATTTTTTTTTTTTTTTATAAAAAATGTATGTCCCCCGCCCCTCTCCCTCTCTCCTCCTCTTTCTCTCATTTTTAGTTTATTTCAAATGTTCTCTCCATCTAGGTTGTAGAATATTAAATTTGATCCAAGTCTGCCATGCAGACGTTGTCTCTTCTTTAAACTCTTTCTCAGTTTCCATTCTTCTTTCCAGTGCACACATTTCGTTCATTTCCATCCCCCATTCCTTAAAGCGGTTCGGCACCCATTTCATTTAGTAAATCTCTTTGCCTTCCAAATCAGGCAAAGAGTACTAAATGAAATGTTTTTTTTTTTTTTTTTTTTTTTTACTTACCTTGTAATTGAAGACTTCCGGTCTTCTCTCTCTGCGACGGCGGGCGGGGTCTCTGCGTCGATCGTCGTCACGCCGCACTGTCTCCTGGGATCTGGTGTCATTGATCCCAGGAGTCAGTGCGGGCATCTTCCGAAATCTCGCGAGATTTCGGCCACATCTTCCGAAATCTCCCGAGATTTCGGCCACATCTGCCGAAATCTCGTGAGATGTCGGCAGATGTGCCGTTACTGCGCACGCGCGAGTAACGGCGGTGCATGCTGGGCCATCAACAGTGCCTGTGGGGTTTCACATGCCCACAGGCAAGATGAACCCCAGCAGACAAGAAGAAGACAAGAAGAAGATGAAGACGAAAATCGGCGGCGATCGAGATGGAACATGGAACAGGTAAGTCCCCCAATTGAGCTATATGCCCTAGGCATATAGCCCAAAAAAAAAAAAAAGTGTGCAGAGTGCAGAACCGCTTTAATATCAGAGCTTACACTATTTCTCAATTTTCTAGCTATTATGGTACGTGCAGCTGTAAGAAAATAATTCAAAGTACCTTTCCTAACCTTTTTTACCGATCCCATATTCATCGACAATACCGACATCAGGATATCATGTTGGATTTCTATTCCTGTCATTACTGCGTATATTTTGTATATTTGCTCCCAAAAAACATAAACTCCAGGGCAATAATACCAAATATGCGACATTGTTCCAATATCTTTTTGACATCTCCAACATGTGTCTCTATTCTCTGAATTTATTTTGTTCATGTCTGTTGGGCATCTACAGTGGTGTGAAAAAGTGTTTGCCCCCTTCCTCATTTCCTGTTCCTTTGCATGTTTGTCACACTTAAGTGTTTCGGAACATCAAACCAATTTAAACAATAGTCAAGGACAACACAAGTAAACACAAAATGCAATTTGTAAATGAAGGTGTTTATTATTAAAGGTGAAAAAAATCCAAACCATCATGGCCCTGTGTGAAAAAGTGATTGCCCCCCTTGTTAAAACATACTATAACTGTGGTTGTCCACACCTGAGTTCAATTTCTCTTGCCACACCCAGGCCTGATTATTGCCACACCTGTTCACAATCAAGGCATCACTTAAATAGGAGCTGCTTGACACAGTAAGGTCCACCAGAAGATCCTTAAAAGCTACACATCATGCCGAGACCCAAAGAAATTCAGGAACAATTGAGAAAGAAAGTAATTGAGATCTATCAGTCTGGAAAGGGTTATAAGGCCATTTCCAAAGCTTTGGGAATCCAGCGAACCACAGTGAGAGCCATTATCCACAAATGGAGAAGACATGGAACAGTGGTGAACCTTCCCAGGAGTGGCCGGCCGCCCAAAATTACCCCAAGAGCGCAGCGACGACTCATCCAAGAGGTCACAAAAGACCCCACAACAACGTCCAAGGAACTGCAGGCTTCACTTGCCTCAGTTAAGGTCAGCGTTCATGCCTCCACCATCAGGAAAACACTGGGCGAAAATGGCCTGCATGGCAGAGTTCCAAGGAGAAAACCACTGCTGAGCAAAAAGAACATCAAAGCTCGTCTCAATTTCTCCACAACACATCTTGATGATCCCCAAGACTTTTGGGACAACATTCTGTGGACCGATGAGACAAAAGTGGAACTCTTTGGAAGGTGTGTGTCCAAGTATATCTGGCGTAGAAGGAACACTGCATTTCAGAAAAAGAACATTATACCAAGAGTAAAATATGGTGGTGGTAGTGTGATGGTCTGGGGCTGTTTTGCTGCTTCAGGACCTGGAAGACTTGCCGTGATAAAAGGAACTATGAATTCTGCTGTCTACCAAGAGATCCTGAAGGAGAATGTCCGACCATCTGTTCGTGTACTCAAGCTGAAACGAACTTGGGTTCTGCAGCAGGACAATGATCATAAACACACCAGCAAGTCCACCACCGAATGGCTGAAGAAAAACAAAATGAAGACTTTGGAGTGGCCTAGCCAAAGTCCAGACCTGAATCCTATTGAGATGTTGTGGTATGACCTTAAAAAGGCCGTTCATGCTCGAAAACCCTCTAATGTAACTGAATTAGGACAATTCTGCAAAGATGAGTGGGCCAAAATTCCTCCAGGACGCTGTAAAAGCCTCATTGCACGTTATCGCAAACGCTTGGTTGCAGTTGTTGCTGCTAAGGGTGGCCCAACCAGTTATTAGGTTTAGGGGGCAATCACTTTTTCACACAGGGCCATGATGGTTTGGATTTTTTTTCACCTTTAATAATAAACACCTTCATTTACAAATTGCATTTTGTGTTTACTTGTGTTGTCCTTGACTATTGTTTAAATTGGTTTGATGTTCCGAAACACTTAAGTGTGACAAACATGCAAAGGAACAGGAAATGAGGAAGGGGGCAAACACTTTTTCACACCACTGTATACCATCTAGCTATAAGTTTATAATTCCTTTCCTGATGTTTGCTAGATTTTGATAATTTGTGTATTATTTTAAATGCTTCCTTCCATTTTTCTTTGGGGATATTTATTCCTAATTCCTCTTCCCATTTTTTTATAAATATTATCTCTTGCCTATTATTAATTTTCAATAAATATTTATATATATTAGACAAGTTATGGGTTGGTTTTTGTTTCTCTATCAGTATTGTCTCAAAATCGGTCAGGGGTCTATTAAGTACTCCTTCTTTCGCTATATAGGAAATATATTTGTGTAGTTGCCAATATTTTATCCAGTTATTTTTATATTCTATACCTATGGCTTCTAGAGATATTAACCTATTTTGCTCAGTTATCTCCCATAATCTAGTATCTTGTTTTCTGTTCCACTTCAAAAAGGTTCCTGATCTTATTGCTGGTGGAAATCCCGGGTTATCAAATATTGGAATCATTGGGCCTATATAAGAGAACCCTTGGCCCTGTCTTACCAACCCGTCCCATACCTTCATTGTCATAGCCACAAAGAGCGGGATTTCGCTATCTGGAGGGCGTTCTTCTTTTTTAACCCATGGTAGTGATTTTAATCTAATGGCCGTGATCTCTTCCTCCAATCTGACCCATTGTTTAAAATCCTCATTTTGAAACCAGTCCACTATTCTTGTTATTAGGGCCGCTTTTAAGTAAATCATGATATCTGGAAGTGCCAATCCTCCTTCTTCTTTTGTACGGGTTAATATTGACCTATTTATTCTAGAGGTTTTTCCTGCCCAAATAAAGCTTCCGATCGCCTTTCGTAATTGATTTAAAATATTCTTTACAGGGAAAAGTGGGATGGCCTGGAATATATATAGTATTTTAGGTACTATGTCCATTTTTATTATGTTTATTCTTCCTATCCATGAATACATCCCTTTTGTGTATTGTTGTAGTGTCTTTGTTATCTTAGCTGTGATTAGGAGATAATTAAGTTCACATAATTTATCCAATTCCTTAGGAATATATATTCCGAGGTATTTGATTGCTGTTGATTGCCATTTAAAGGGGAAATTAGTCTTAATTAATTCCACTTTATCTGGAGAAAGAGATATATCCATCATCTCTGATTTATTGTAATTTACTTTGAAATAGCTTACCCCTGAAAACCTCTCAAACTCTTGTATTAAGTTAGGGAGTGTTATTATAGGATTAGTTATATAGACTAATAGGTCGTCCGCATAAATAGATATCTTAAATTCTTGCTGTTGTGTTTTTAATCCTTGTATGTTTTGATTGGTTCGAATAGCTATCGCCAGATGTTCCATGACCAGCACGTACAGTAAGGGAGACAAGGGGCATCCTTGTCTAGTTCCATTAGTTATACTTATAGGCTCGGATATTTCTCCAGCCGTTCTTATTCTAGCTACAGGTCTTCGATACAACACCATGATTTTTTCTAATAAAACTGGGCCCACGCCCCATTGTTTTAACGTCTCTTCGAGAAAACACCATCCCATCCTGTCAAACGCTTTTTCAGCATCCACGGCCAAAAGACAGGATGGGATGGTGTGTCTCTGAGCATATTCTATGAGTGTTACTGTCTTTAGAGTATTGTCACTGGCCTCTCTACCTTTTACAAATCCCGTTTGGTCTAAATGGATATAACCGGGAAGTATGGGGGTAAGTCTGTTTGCTATGACTTTCGAATATATTCTAAGGTCCAGATTTGTCAAAAAAATAGGGCGGTAATTTCCACATATGGTATGATCCTTCTCAGGTTTGGGTATCAGGGAGATAAATGCCTGCATTCCTTGCGGGACAAAGGGTTGCCCAATTGATACTCTATTAAACAAACGTTTCATAATTGGAATTAATAGTTCTTTGAACTGCTTATAGAACCGGGGGGTAAAACCGTCCGGTCCTGGACTTTTCCCTACTACCAATGAGTCTATAACTCCTTTAATTTCCTGTTCTGAAAATTCCTCTTCATGTTGTTCTTTGTCTATATCTATTAGAGTCTGTATTGGCATCTCTTTTATATATTTCTGTACTTTCTGTCGAAAAGTTTCGGGACTTCTTTCTGCCAGTTCATTAGGAATGTTATATAACCTGGAATAGAAGCTCCGAAAGGTTTCCACGATATTTTTTGGATCATAGGCATAGGTACCTGAATCAGTTTTTATTTTAATAATTGGTGTGGAGTTTGTGCGTTGGGGTAATGTATTTGCCAATAGTTTACCAGGTTTATCTCCTTGATGGTAGTGTAGAGATCGTAGTTTATCTCTAATTTGTAGGGATTGTTCATCTAGTAGTGTCCTAAGTTCCGTTTTTTTTATATTCAATTCCCTTAGTATTTCATGTATGGGGTTTGATTTATGTTGCTTTTCAAATTTTTTTATATCGTTTGATAATTGAGTTATTCGGTTTCCTTTTATCTTTTTTAGTCTCGCCCCATGTTTTATAAACAGTCCGCGTATGATACATTTTAAGGTTTCCCATTGATTAGGGAGGGATGTAGTATCTTCTATGGGATCTGCAAGGAAATTGGTTATTGATAACCTAATTTCTGTTATGCATATTTCATCAAATAGTAAATTATCATTAAGTCTCCAAGATCCTCTAGCTTTTCTTACTTTATCTATCGTTAATGTTATGTAACTTGTTATGTTATGTCTTTATTCATCTAGGACTTGATGTGGTATTGATTTATGTATTGCAATAGAGACTCCCCTTGATTTTGAATATGCAAAAGAATAATGATACCGTATTGGATAATACCCTGTTTGTATATTGGGTATGTGATCTGAGCGAAAATGCGTTTCCTGGAACATAATAATACCAACATTTTGTCTATGAAGAGAATATAAGATCTGAGATCTTTTGGAGGGTATATTTAACCCTCTAACATTATATGAGCATATCTTTATCATAATAAGAATTTCCGAAGAGAGACAGAGAGAGAGGGGACAAAAAAAAAAAAGATTTTCTTTCTTTTTTCCTTTCCTTCTTTCCTAAGTTATGCTTGAAAATTGTTCCTCCTTCCAAAATTCACATTCATACCATTCTTACAACATACATTTATATTCTATTATCTATGACTAAGTTAAGTCTACCCTTACGTATAAGGTCCCTAATTGGGGTGTATGACAACTTCCCCCAGCAAGACGGTGCCCTCCCCAGTCATTAAGTTACATATATATATATATTGTATATTTAGTTCCTTTCCTGATATATTTTATTTTAAGAACGAGCAGGAAGAAGGTTGCATAGTAATTTAGGGGTCTGTCTGTAGGGTTGGGGGGAGAGGGGGGACGAAGGGGAGCAAGAAGGGAACAAGAGAAGAAGAGAGGAGAGAGAAAAAAAAGGGGGGAGGAGGACAGTGTTTACATTTACATTTCTAACTATTCCATTAACCATTATTATCCCAACAGTGACAAAATTGTCTACCATCCATTATACAGCATAAATCAATTATCATGTATGTGCTTAAATAATAAGTGATATCCAGGTGTAAATTTTAAACATATACAAATACATTCATCTCATAATTTTCTATTTAAATATGTATGTTCTTGTAATCCTAAGACTGCAAAAAAAAAAAAAAAAAGTTTTTAGTGCTTGTGTTTCCTGTGACCTAGTTTATTGTCTTAGTTTGGACAGGAAAAAAAAAAAAGGAATAGTAAGTGCTCGTGTTTCTCGTGACTTGATTTATTGTCCTAATTTGGACTAGAGGAAAGAAGAAAAAAAAAAAATTATTTAGTGCTCGTGTTTCATGTGACCTAATTTATTGTCCTTATTTGGAGTGAGGAAAAAAAAAAAAAAAGAAAAAAGAATATTAGGTGCTCGTGTTTCTCGTGACTTGATTTATTATCCTAATTTGGACTAGAAAAAAGTAAGGAAAAAAAAAAAAGGAAATTAAATATTTAGTGCTCGTGTTTCATGTGACCTAATTTATTGTCCTTATTTGGACTGAGAAAAAAAAAAATATTAATTTCTTTTCCTTTTTTTCTATATCCTCTCCCTCCCCCTCCCTCCCCCATACACCTCCCCCACCCCCCCATCCCCAACCATTCATCTCTCCTTATTTAGTCCTTATTTAATCCACCTTCCTTTATATAACCCCTTCGAAATGTCCAAGTATGATTGTGGCCACGATGGTAAATCCATTGGGGGCAGATCCAAATTTTTCAGGAAGTCTGGGAGATCCTTCAAGTCTCGGAATGTGTTTTTTTGGCCATTTTGATGTACTATTATCTGGAACGGGGAACCCCATTTATATAAAATATTCTTCTCTTTTAATATGTCCAGTAATGGTTTCAAAGCTTTCCTCTTGATTAAAGTATATTTGGACAGGTCCTGCAAAAAGTGGGGTGCCCTCAAATTCAAAATTTCTTTGTTTCCTTGCCTCTGCCATAATGTTCTCTTTAACCTGGAAAAAATGTATCCTACAGATTACGTCTCTGGGTTTTACTAGATCTTTATCTTTAGGTCCTTGTGCTCTGTGTGCTCGGTCTATTTCAATAATAGTTGTATTCGGTCGATTTAATATTGTGTTGAATGTTTCCTGTAATGTATTCTTCAGTTTATCTGGTGTTATTATTTCTGGCAGTCCTCTGACCCTAATATTGTTGCGTCTAGTTCTATTTTCCAATTCATCATTTTTATTAAACAGTCGAACTAGAAATCTGTCGGATTCTTGATTCCTTTCCTCCAGGTCTAGGATTTTTTGATTTATGCCTTCAATTTCCGTACTTATAGTTTCCATTCTGTTTTGAGTATCCATTACTGATGCTTTTATTGTTTGTATCTCAGTTTTCTATGAAGTCTCTAGTCTGTATACATATTTGTCCATATCTTCTCTTGTGGGTATTGATTTTATATATGATTTTACGTCCCAATTTTGTCCTCCCATGGCTTCTTCCATATGTAGTATGTTGTGTTGTATAATGCTCTCCGGACTAGTATTAACTACTACATCTGAGCCTCTACAGGGGGTCCCAAGATCATGTTCAAATATCATAGAGTTTTCAAGTTGTGTTCGTGAGTTTGGATTTTTGAAAAATCCTGTTATGTCCGCTTTTGGGGTCGGACTTGGTTTTACTACAGCTGGGGGATTTTTTAGCGTTCCCCCTATTGACCCTCTTTTCGCTTTTTGTGAGTGTGTACTTTTAGGTGGCATCTCCAAGATAGAGAGTAAACAAGATTAGAAAGAGATAGGAGGTTGTTTCCTGGATGACACACCTGGGGTTTTATATATTAATTGAATTGAGAGGTCTAGGTATTTTAACCGTGAGGATATTATACTGGATTTGATGAATTTATTTTTCTTTTCCTTTTTCTGTTTTTCTCTCCCTTTGTCCTTCCCCTCTCTCCTCTTTCTTTCCTTCTCGTTCCTCCTATCCCTACTTTTTCCTTCCACTCTTATATGAGTCCCTTGGGAATAGAATTGTTGGATGTATATTTCACCGACTAGTTCTTTATATATTTTTATCAAGATTGTGATAAAATATGTAGTATATTGCCATATAGGTGCGATGTAAAGTAAGAGATGCCAGTAAATAATAGAGAAAATAAAAGGAAAAATAGGTTTCAGACCTAGCTTATTGGCCCTTTGAGGTCTCGGGTCTATTTTCTCTGTTTGGCCTATGCTTAATGTCCATCAAGTAAGGCTTACCAGGTGCAAATTGCCTTAAAGTGTCTCAAATAATGTCCTCTGTTTTTATCTGTGTAAAGAAATCCCGGAATATCTGTGCTGTTATTGCTCTTATTGCACTGTATGATAGGGCTTACCTTCTGCCTGTAGCCCCTCTCTCATAGCTCCTTCTCGGCTACTTCAGTTGTTTCGGTATAGCCGTGATGACCTTTCAGCCGCGTTCGGCTGTGTCCGGGACTGATAACGAGGCTTCTATGGCCTCCGGCGGCACACGAACACTTCCGAGTGTATTCCCAGGTCGGCGCCTCTCGCCGTGAACTCGATCAGCTCCGTCCTGTGGGGGGCCGTCAGCTTCGCAACACAGGCGCGGCGCAGAGGAACCTGTCAGCCCGGACAGGTAAATCTTTCCTCCCTCCGCTTGCAGGGTCTTGGGTCTGGCTGTTGAATATCGCCAAAGTGCGATGAGAATAGGATGTTTTGTTCGGCTATGAGCGGATATCAGGTATGGCTGGTGTCCACCTGTCTCAGGAGCTGTCTATTTTCGTGGCGTCCCAGTAACTGCTAGGGCTTCATCTGGGATTGTCTTCCTTACTCGGTCGTTCTCACCAGCTCATCAGGGTTTGCAGCTGGTTGACTGGGGGAGGGAGGAGAGCAGCTCTCAACACACGTCTGCTTTGGTCAGCATCATCCCCCCCTCTCGAAAGCCACTAAGGATTTGACTATGATTACAGTAGATATTGAATCCTTGTACACGAATATTCAACATACAGATGCCTTGACAGCATTAAAATGGGCCCTAAGAAAAGACTCTAGTTTAAAAAAAAGTACAAATCAATTATCTAGATAGGGGCCTAATTTTGGCAATGAGCAATAATTATTTTTGGGCAAATAACGAATATTACAATCAAATAGGGGGAATCGCTATGGGGGCACGCTATGCCCCAAGCGTAGCTAATATAGTCCTTAATAAGTGGGAGTCAGAAACCATCTTCAATAATCGCAACAATCGCAACAATAATCTACAAGCGATATATAGATGATGTTATACTGTTCTGGAGTGGTAATGTGGGTAGTTTTGAAGACTACCTACATGCCATGAACAACAATGTGTACGGTCTGAAGTTTACCGCCGAACATATGGGGGCGGAGGTAAACTATCTAGACCTTACGATTATTATAAAACAAGAAAACTTCATTACAAAAACATACTTTAAATCCACTGATTGTAACGGATATGTGCCAACATACAGCTGTCACCATCGACGGTGGATTGGAGCTGTTCCTAAGGGACAGTATATGCGTCTCAAACGCAACTGCGCCATTGAAAGCGACTTCCAGCAACAAGCCCAATTTCTGACTGAGAGATTCATAGAGAAAGGCTACAATCCTGACACCCTTAATAAGGTAATTACACAAGTATCTGCAATAGACAGAAATTCTCTACTAATAACATAAGCCAAACCTGAGTTCAAGGGTACTACAGCTTTCATTACAGGATTCAATAGGCAATACAAACAAGTTGAAACAATTTTTAAAAAACAATGGCCCATCCTGTTGCAGGATAAAGATTTAGAGTCCTGTATTTCCAAGCAACAGCAATTTATTTACAGGAGAGCACTGGGATTAAGAAACAAAATAGCTCCAAATGTACCAGATCCCCCCAGGAGGATGGTTACCTTCTTGGAGGGATCTGGCTTTCATTATTGTACCAGATGTAAAGCTTGCAAGCTCACTAGACGACCAGGGGCTTCTAAAAAGGTCACACAATTTCAGTCATGTGTGACCAAAAAACATACACAAAATCAAACCCTTAATTACATGCCATTCTGACCATGTGACCTACGTGCTGGAATGTCCATGCCCAATGCAGTTGCTGTAAATTTTACAGGATAGATAAAATCTCCAAACATTGGAGAGGAACCAATATGAAACGAGAAATATCCCAGAATGAGACTAAATGGTTATATAAATTGGGGACTCTGCAACCCCTAGGCATGAATATCGAACTTGACCTAAATTGTTTTCTGTTTAGTGATTGATATCCCCCATTTACACCTATCCCCCTCTATTCTCCGTCCCCTTTCCCCCTTTTCTGTTTGAAATTTTCCTGATAGCCTCTAGTGAGGTCTTTTTTCCTTTTTATAACAAATTTGGGATTTATAATTAATATAAAAGTAGTCCAGGCACTTTGACTGTATACCTATTTTAAGATATTATATAAATAAAATTAAACATAATGTAAGAAGTATACATGGGGGAATTGAGTAGTCTAGCCCTTTGAATATAATGAAACCAAAAAGGTGCAGGCGGAAGTGAGACATCTTGTGGAATAAAATAATATTGCATCCAGTAATTAGCAATAAATAGTCCTCAGTATAAACTATTGCATCAGTAGTATAAGGAAGATAGCGAGGCAAACAATACATTATGCCCAATTAAATATACACACATTATTTACGCTCAAGTCTATTAATTTTTACTTTTTAAATCTGGTTATGTACATAAATGTATTAGCAGCAAATATGAGTGGCTGGTCCGTTCTCGGGGCCCGGGCGGGACTGAGGCTGCGCACTACCATGGCCTCTCATTGGCTGATAGCTAATGACAGGCATGAGAAAACAGACTGACCACAGTGACCAGGTCTGCCCCCCTGAAGACGTGTCAACGAAACGTATGTCGGAGGCGGTACCTGGTCACGTTCTGTATCCAATCACTTCTGGTTCCTGTTCGTCTGGTTGTCGGCGGCGTTTAGCTGGAGCGCACGCTGGAAACACGGAGACACAGAGCCGTTTTTGAAGCAATCTCTACTATCCATCCTATTTACTACAAAGCAAGCAGCTCCAGTGCCGGGTTGGGCACTGAGAAATGTGAGTAGCCAATTGGCTATGTTTTTATCAAAGTTTTTATAAATAAAAAGGCAATATTATGCTATGTAGCTGTGTTTTGCTCCTCTTTATGTATCTTGCCTGAGCCATTTGGGAGGAAGAGCACCTGGTACCATCTCCTGGTATATCTATGTGAACAGGCACTACCTGTACAAGCGCGTTTGATTGCTTTTTAGGTAAAGTAATCAATTCAATCTGGTAAGCAGCCAGCTTATTACTCACTATTGGGTGACAGAAAGAGGATTCCTTATGGTGAAGGGTTTCATACTACTGACAAGAGTGTATTTGGAATGAATGAAAACTACATATCACCAGAAGATTTTTGTCACAATTTTTTCGGAGGGGTTCACTTACCCTAATGGACTTTACATATGTCACTAAACTGATTTTTTAGATGTATCACTATTGAGTAATCTATGTGGTTATATGTTTAAACTCATTGACAGATTATGGTTGCACGGGAGTGTAATTTTGAATATTCACTTTATTAGAGTGCATACAGGTCAGATGGGGTATTGATACATGGTAACCATCAATCAGCACCCCTTTGCTAGAAAGAGTGCTATATGTATTCTGAGTTACTGTATTTGCACTTTCGCATTTGCATACTAACTTAAGATATATACAGCGCTCCTATTGCACTAATTTTCACACTATTCAAATCTTATGATTTTTAAGGGAGCAGCTTTTTTTTTAGTTTTTAGTTTGTGTTACAATAGAGATATATCAGGTTTGCCATAGGAGACAGCAGGGGAAGGGGATTGAACAGGATGGACGAGTAGTGAGGGAACTCCTCCCAGACCTGGGAAACGACCTGCAGCTGACCACAATGAGCTACTGCTGATCCCCACCTACCCTCCCTAAGCTGACGATATGCCGTTCTGACTACAGCTGAAGGACTCATCTTTTCAACCTCTCTGCAGCTTAGCTTGCTGGCTGGCGGGAAGCGCAAACAGCGGTGAAAAGGCTCCACGGAAAGCGCTGGGGTATAACCCCAAGAGAGACAGAAAAGGCTTCCAGCGATCCCTTACCTGCAGTGATGGGAACGAGGCGTCCCCAGAGGGCTGATTGAAGATCCCCCTTCGGCTGAAGCCGGGATATACCGAATGGGATACACGCCATACAAACCGTGTGGATCTGACGGCTCGTTGCACACGGAGATACCAAACTGCCTGAGAAGGTAACATAACAGACCAAGTTGCAGTGACCACCGCTGTGAAGATCGCATGAAGCGAAGGTCTCTACAGGGAGTCCCTAGAGTGACTGGGTAGGACTAACGGAACCAGCAGATAAGTACCCCATCTTACATACCCTACAGACTAAAGGTAAAGCGGAGGGGACCGACAAAAAAACCCCGTTTTTTTTTTTTCTTCTTTTTCTTTCTCCCTTTGGATATGTGCTATGGGATAGAAACTGAAAAAGAATAACTGTATAATAAAGGGTACCAAGGGCATAAAACGCCACGTCACTCTAGCAGGACTAATAGAAACCAGCAGAAAAGCACCCAAATATAACTCTCCTGTAGAGAGAAAGATCTCACCATAAAAGGGTTAAATAATCAATCACATAACTGTACAGAATACCCATTAAAGATATTCCTGGTATATCGGATAAATTTTGCTGACAGTTAACAAGGAATACAGTAAAAAGTCTCAGAGAAAAAAAAAAAAAAAAAAAAAAAAAAAAAAGTTTAACCCAAAGAAAAATGGACGGCTAAAAAAGGATTTAAATAGGGGGTGAAAATAGTGAAACCCGGGAGACTCCCCTCCACCGGACAGATTAAAAGAAATACAAGAAAGACCCCTATAACTACCCAAGAGAATAACATTCTATATATATAGAAAACACGATCAGTGGAACATACACTTCTCTTGAGAGGAAAGGGGGTTTTTTTTTTTTTTTTGGGTTGTTTGTTTCCCATCTATTTCTTTGAAACAAATAAAATCTCTGGTATAGAAAAGAACCTCTAAAAGTGGGACTATACCGGCAACTCGATAAACCAATTTAGGCTATATGAGATAATTTTATATATTTATTATACAAATTTATAAAGCATACAAACATTTAGAAAAAGTTTTTTTAAAAACAATATGGTGAATAGTACAAATGACATGCATATCTGAAGAGGGTGATGATGCTGAACTCCGACGCGTTTCCAAAAGGCTGAAAGTGTGCCTGTTTTCCTCAGGGAATTATAGTCACCATCTACAGAACATCAAAACATGTCAAATTTAAAAATAGAAAAATAGAAATTCCATACCCCATTTTGACATGGAGAAAGAAATATAGATCGCAAAAGAGTATACACAGGTACTCAAAAATGTATAGATATAATGCTATGAAAGGTACACTTACATAGTCAGATACAATGTCACATGTATGGTATTGCCTCCCGTTCACCTCCAAGAAGGACCGGTGTCCAGATGCTGGGCAGGGGACCAAGATTGCATTCCCAAACCCTCCACAAGACGGTAGATTGAAAAGAGTATTTTCCTTATATCTAATGGCCAGAAAACCTAAACGCCACCAATGAAGGGAAAGGGAGTGAGTAAAAAACCTGGAAGGGACTTTTTTCAGAAAAGTATTGGGAAGAGCATAGCAATCTTGGGAAGAAAAGCCCCCTAATTTATGACGCATTAATCCCAAATAACTCACCATGTATTCTATAAGAAAAAGGTCCAGGAAGAAAAAATGTCCAGGAGAAACTCCCAAAATATCCCAGTGGAGGAGAGCAGTTCCCACAGCAAATGCTGTGGAGCGGAATGACGCCATATACCATCTTAAGCGCCCTTATATAGATGGAAACGGTTCCTGTCCCGCCCCAGTGGGTGTTAATGATGACGTCAGACGCAACGGCGTCCGGCGTCATCGTACGTAGACCCGCCTAGTGGGCTGCGTCCTGTGGGGAATCCAGATGGATAGGAGGATGTGGGTGGCTGCGCGCGCGCGCTAGACACAGGCAACCCAATGGGCGGCGCATCTGGGACGTCAAAAGGCGTCCCAATCTAAACCAGCAGTATCACGTTTTGCTTAATGCGCCTGCGTGATAGGGGAAGCCCAGCCAGAGATAGTCCGTCTGAGGCGCAGGCTTCTGATGGACAGAAATGCGCCTGCGCAGGGTGTAAGGCATGGAAAAGAGTGATGAGCAGCCCAGGGCACCACTAGCCGCATCTGAAGCCCCAACCCATCCCATAAACAGGAAAACAACTGGGAAAAAATACCCCCAAGGATACCCAAATAAAACGGAAGAATTTTTTCCGCTTAAAGTGGGGATGGAGGATAATGCTGGGAGGGAATTAAATGTCAGGCAAGGGGTGAGGAGGCGGGAAAAAAACGCTGTCCAAGACATCAGTGCCTAAACGGGCCAAAATGCATGGGCAGATAGGAACCCGACATCCCCCCCGAGGCCAAACAGAGGACTAAAACTACTGGCAGAAAAAACGGGGGAAAAAAGAATATCCGGGGGCCAGGAAAATCCTGAACCCCAGACAGACCCCCAGCCCCAAACAGGCCCACAGTGACCTCTAGGCCATCAAAGATGAAAAATAGAGGGACTACCCCCCTTAAAAAGGGGGGAGACCATGGGTCAGCTTGGGGTGAGCTGCCAGGTAGAGGATGTGGGAAGGACACCTGGGAGCCCCTGCCAAGCAAGAAAATGGAACATCCGTCCTTACAGACCTCGGTAGGTGACATACCCCAGAGGCAATACCATTTACAGAATGTGAGTTTAGAAACACAAAATTACAAATATTGTCCAACATGAACAGGTATAAAAAACCCCCCTAACTGAACCATTCACCCGACCCTGTAAATTCAGTTCAGTTAGGGGGGTTTTTTATACCTGTTCATGTTGGACAATATTTGTAATTTTGTGTTTCTAAACTCACATTCTGTAAATGGTATTGCCTCTGGGGTATGTCACCTACCGAGGTCTGTAAGGACGGATGTTCCATTTTCTTGCTTGGCAGGGGCTCCCAGGTGTCCTTCCCACATCCTCTACCTGGCAGCTCACCCCAAGCTGACCCATGGTCTCCCCCCTTTTTAAGGGGGGTAGTCCCTCTATTTTTCATCTTTGATGGCCTAGAGGTCACTGTGGGCCTGTTTGGGGCTGGGGGTCTGTCTGGGGTTCAGGATTTTCCTGGCCCCCGGATATTCTTTTTTCCCCCGTTTTTTCTGCCAGTAGTTTTAGTCCTCTGTTTGGCCTCGGGGGGGATGTCGGGTTCCTATCTGCCCATGCATTTTGGCCCGTTTAGGCACTGATGTCTTGGACAGCGTTTTTTTCCCGCCTCCTCACCCCTTGCCTGACATTTAATTCCCTCCCAGCATTATCCTCCATCCCCACTTTAAGCGGAAAAAATTCTTCCGTTTTATTTGGGTATCCTTGGGGGTATTTTTTCCCAGTTGTTTTCCTGTTTATGGGATGGGTTGGGGCTTCAGATGCGGCTAGTGGTGCCCTGGGCTGCTCATCACTCTTTTCCATGCCTTACACCCTGCGCAGGCGCATTTCTGTCCATCAGAAGCCTGCGCCTCAGACGGACTATCTCTGGCTGGGCTTCCCCTATCACGCAGGCGCATTAAGCAAAACGTGATACTGCTGGTTTAGATTGGGACGCCTTTTGACGTCCCAGATGCGCCGCCCATTGGGTTGCCTGTGTCTAGCGCGCGCGCGCAGCCACCCACATCCTCCTATCCATCTGGATTCCCCACAGGACGCAGCCCACTAGGCGGGTCTACGTACGATGACGCCGGACGCCGTTGCGTCTGACGTCATCATTAACACCCACTGGGGCGGGACAGGAACCGTTTCCATCTATATAAGGGCGCTTAAGATGGTATATGGCGTCATTCCGCTCCACAGCATTTGCTGTGGGAACTGCTCTCCTCCACTGGGATATTTTGGGAGTTTCTCCTGGACATTTTTTCTTCCTGGACCTTTTTCTTATAGAATACATGGTGAGTTATTTGGGATTAATGCGTCATAAATTAGGGGGCTTTTCTTCCCAAGATTGCTATGCTCTTCCCAATACTTTTCTGAAAAAAGTCCCTTCCAGGTTTTTTACTCACTCCCTTTCCCTTCATTGGTGGCGTTTAGGTTTTCTGGCCATTAGATATAAGGAAAATACTCTTTTCAATCTACCGTCTTGTGGAGGGTTTGGGAATGCAATCTTGGTCCCCTGCCCAGCATCTGGACACCGGTCCTTCTTGGAGGTGAACGGGAGGCAATACCATACATGTGACATTGTATCTGACTATGTAAGTGTACCTTTCATAGCATTATATCTATACATTTTTGAGTACCTGTGTATACTCTTTTGCGATCTATATTTCTTTCTCCATGTCAAAATGGGGTATGGAATTTCTATTTTTCTATTTTTAAATTTGACATGTTTTGATGTTCTGTAGATGGTGACTATAATTCCCTGAGGAAAACAGGCACACTTTCAGCCTTTTGGAAACGCGTCGGAGTTCAGCATCATCACCCTCTTCAGATATGCATGTCATTTGTACTATTCACCATATTGTTTTTTAAAAAAACTTTTTCTAAATGTTTGTATGCTTTATAAATTTGTATAATTAATATATAAAATTATCTCATATAGCCTAAATTGGTTTATCGAGTTGCCGGTATAGTCCCACTTTTAGAGGTTCTTTTCTATACCAAGTATAGGGATGATGGCAACCAACATGTGTTCTGAGAACTGAGTTCAATCCATTTTCAATTTATCCAGGGTGGATAATACACCCATACCTCACTCATGAACTCACTTCCACAACACAGCCCCAATTCTGAACAATTAAGAGTAATTAGACTGAGTGTATTATCCCTTGGCAATCAGGTGGTTCTTATAATCTGGTTTGTAGCCAAGGGGATCTTTGTCTTATTTAGACACTCTTTTCTCCTTACAGGAGAGTGTCACATTTTTCTATTCTTTCACTTCTTTCTCTGCTAATTTTCCCTTATGGATACCGAACTATACAGGGGAACGGGGAATATGGGGGACCTACAGGGGAGGGAATGGGATGATCTTATGGCAAATATTCACTGTAACTATCAAGGAAAGGAACAAACTTCCTCAAATTTGATGGCTCTGTTCTCTAATCTCACCAGGGTGTTGGAAAGAAAATCAGCCTTACATTGGCATATCCACTCCCTGGAGAGATATATTCGGGAAAATATTAATCCCATTGGCCTACGCATACAAATTTTCCCAATCCTGGAAAATATATCCAAGGAACTTAGAACTAACTGGGAAAGCAAACTAAATGACTGCTCTAGGAATCTTATGTTATTATTGCAGAATGAATATAAATCACAACTAGTAACAATGAATGATGAGATT
Organism: Lithobates sylvaticus; assembly: GCA_028564925.1. Taxonomy (NCBI): domain Eukaryota; kingdom Metazoa; phylum Chordata; class Amphibia; order Anura; family Ranidae; genus Lithobates; species Lithobates sylvaticus. The sequence continues at coordinate 89,277,079 of CM053037.1, forward strand.
GGATCCATTTATACACGGCTCACTCCCCTGAAAAATCATGAGGATTATAATAAATCCGAAGTTAAATTGAGGGAACATTTGGAAACTTTTGGGAAACAAATCCTAATCAAAAAAGAGAAAAAGTACTGGAGAGACAAGAATGCTTTTGGAGAGAACCGTGCCTATAAATGGAACATATATAAAAAATTTAAAAACTCTAAAATGACCCGGAAAGGGAAGAAGGGTCAAAATGATAACTTGTTTAAATCGAATGATGATCTGTCAGACACGCCCTCTAACTCCTCCTCCTCAGTCTCCTCCCATACAGGCCGGCAATCTGGGAAAAGGAAAAGTCTGTTCCCCAGACAACAGGAAGGTGAGGTCCATCAATTACCCAAAAAATCGGCCACTGATCTACACATGGATCGGGACGGTAAGATAGGCAGTATTGCAAAAAATTCAACAGGTGGAATCCTGAAAAATAATCCTTCTAATCGTATTGTTAAAAACAATAAAAAAGACCAGGGAGCGATCCCTAAAACGCAACGTACACAACTAGACGATTTTTTAGACCGGAACCGGATCCCACAGATCCCTCCGTTATCCACCCCACTGACACAAATAGGTACTCCCCAATCAGTAGTGACACAGATAGAGACGGAGTCCACCACAATCAAGGGCCCAGTCAAGGAGGCTTAAACATCATAAATCTGTCCTCTTATAAACTTTCAAAAGAGGAGCAGGAAGTACTATCTCTAGGGCTATCTTTTTGTCCTAATAAGAGTTTAGATGTCTTTGAGGTCATCAAGGACATCCATCTCTTTGCTCGAAATCTGTTCTATAAAAGTCTCTATAAAAAACAAACGAAAAAAGAAGGGGATCTACCACCTAATTTGAAAGCAGCAGACTTTAAGGCCTTGAGAGATCTCAACCTCCTTCTTCTAGAAAGTGGGGCCTGGGATGAACAAGAGGATGACCCTCTTGACAGTGAGGGGAGTGAGGAGGAGGAAGAGGAGGTAGTCACATATGAATCCAAGAAATTTAAACGCAGATCACATGTCTTTCCACAACTTAACCAGAATCCAGCTTTGGCATTATTTGTTAAACAAACGGCCAAAGATCTGGAAAAACTAAGAGAAGATCCAGGACAACAAAATCTTAATGTAGGCCAAAAGAAAGCACTTCAATCCCTCAAAAATAATTTTGATATTACGATTAAGAGCTCCGATAAGGGAGGAAATATCGTAGTCATGAACAACTCTGACTATGAAAACATGGTCTTCAAAATATTGAATGATCAGAACTGTTACAAACCCATTGCCCCCTCTTTGGTGGACAAATACAACCAGGACTTTTATTCACTGGTTGATGAGTCCTTCAGCGAGGGGACAATCACTCGTGAAATTTGGGACTTTATTAGAACTAGATATCCCAGGCTACCCACTCTATATGCCCTACCCAAAGTGCACAAGAGTCTCCAAAATCCACCGGGGAGACCTATTGTGTCGGGGAACGGGTCCATCACGGAGGGAATCAGTCAGGTCATTGATGACCACCTGAGACCCCACGTTATGGACTTACCATCCTACACCAAGGATACCATCCATCTCCTACAGATCATTGAAGAGCTAATTATCCCAGAGACAGCGATCCTAGTGACCATCGATGTGGAATCACTATATAATAGTATTCCACATAATCTAGGAATCATGGCAGTAGATAGGGTTTTAAAACAAAGAACCACAACTGATTGGAAGTTCAATTCCTTTATTATTCAGATGTTGGAATTTATCCTCCAACACAATGTTTTTGTCTTTAAGAATTCCCACTACCTCCAGGTACAGGGAGTAGCTATGGGGACGTGTTGCGCACCCTCATATGCGAATCTGTACCTGGGGGAGTGGGAAAAAGACTTTTTGGCTAGTGAACATGCCTCGATGTACACCTGCCACATTTTAATGTGGCAGAGGTACATCGACGATGTTTTTATCATTTGGGATGGTTCCGAAAAACAACTCATGGAATGTCTTGAGCTTATGAATAATAACACCTACAACCTTTTTTTTACTATGAGCTTTGACCATAATGAAACACATTTTTTGGATATCCGCATTAGAAAAGCTCCTAACGGGAATCTTACTAGCAAGTTATTCCGAAAGGAGACTGCTGGTAATACCCTGCTTCATGCAGACAGTTTTCACCCACTTCCACTCAAACTATCTATCCCCTTCAGTCAATTCCTCCGGATTAGAAGGAACTGCACGGAGGAAGAGGACTTCCAGAGGGAAAGTGATGGGCTAACCCTAAGACTATTAGATAGAGGCTATACTAAAACGGGTCTCAAAAAAGCATTTAATAGGGTTAAAGCTCTCAATAGGAGAGAACTTCTATTTAAAAAGAAGAAAAAGAATGTGGATGATAATACTCGCATTATTTTGCGATTTTCAAATGAACATGAAAAGATACGCAAAGTTATTAAGAAGAATTGGTCTATCCTTACGGATGACCCAGTTGTAGGTACCTTGGTCTCACCTCATCCTTTGATCACGTATAGAAAGACAGTCTCAATTGGTAACCTAGTTACACAGAGTGAATACAAGGGAACTTCCAGAAAGGACCCATGTAGGAACTTTGGAACCTTCCCATGTGGGAACTGTACCCAATGCTCTGTCATTGGACAAAGAACCACACTGACGCTGCCTAATGGGGTAGACTTCTCCCTGAGACACTATGCTAGTTGTCAGACTCAGGGGGTGGTGTACCTCATGCAGTGTCAGTGTGGTTCCTTCTATGTAGGTAAAACTAGACAGAAACTATGCAAGAGAGTGGAAAAACACATGCATGATATGAGGATCTGCAATCTATACCTGCCCTTGGGGCGTCACATAGCCAAGAAACATAATTATAGATTACCGAAAGTCAATTTTACTGTTCTTGACAGATTGCACATTCCAATTAGAGGAGGAGATTGGAATAAGGTTCTTCTCCAGCGCGAGATGCGCTGGATTAGAACCCTAAAGGCGACCACCCCACCAGGCTTAAATGAGGTGGAAAGCTTTAGACCTTTCTTGGATGGCTATAGCTCGGGAAAAACGGATTAAACCAATAACCAATAAGACCTTCATGATCTCCTTTTTACCTTCTATTCACCTCTCTATTCATAGGCCCCTCCATCCCAAGGGGGGTCCCTTTCTATATCTTCGGTCTCTATTTCTGGAATTTACAGGGTCGGGTGAATGGTTCAGTTAGGGGGTTTTTTTATACCTGTTCATGTTGGACAATATTTGTAATTTTGTGTTTCTAAACTCACATTCTGTAAATGGTATTGCCTCTGGGGTATGTCACCTACCGAGGTCTGTAAGGACGGATGTTCCATTTTCTTGCTTGGCAGGGGCTCCCAGGTGTCCTTCCCACATCCTCTACCTGGCAGCTCACCCCAAGCTGACCCATGGTCTCCCCCCTTTTTAAGGGGGGTAGTCCCTCTATTTTTCATCTTTGATGGCCTAGAGGTCACTGTGGGCCTGTTTGGGGCTGGGGGTCTGTCTGGGGTTCAGGATTTTCCTGGCCCCCGGATATTCTTTTTTCCCCCGTTTTTTCTGCCAGTAGTTTTAGTCCTCTGTTTGGCCTCGGGGGGGATGTCGGGTTCCTATCTGCCCATGCATTTTGGCCCGTTTAGGCACTGATGTCTTGGACAGCGTTTTTTTCCCGCCTCCTCACCCCTTGCCTGACATTTAATTCCCTCCCAGCATTATCCTCCATCCCCACTTTAAGCGGAAAAAATTCTTCCGTTTTATTTGGGTATCCTTGGGGGTATTTTTTCCCAGTTGTTTTCCTGTTTATGGGATGGGTTGGGGCTTCAGATGCGGCTAGTGGTGCCCTGGGCTGCTCATCACTCTTTTCCATGCCTTACACCCTGCGCAGGCGCATTTCTGTCCATCAGAAGCCTGCGCCTCAGACGGACTATCTCTGGCTGGGCTTCCCCTATCACGCAGGCGCATTAAGCAAAACGTGATACTGCTGGTTTAGATTGGGACGCCTTTTGACGTCCCAGATGCGCCGCCCATTGGGTTGCCTGTGTCTAGCGCGCGCGCGCAGCCACCCACATCCTCCTATCCATCTGGATTCCCCACAGGACGCAGCCCACTAGGCGGGTCTACGTACGATGACGCCGGACGCCGTTGCGTCTGACGTCATCATTAACACCCACTGGGGCGGGACAGGAACCGTTTCCATCTATATAAGGGCGCTTAAGATGGTATATGGCGTCATTCCGCTCCACAGCATTTGCTGTGGGAACTGCTCTCCTCCACTGGGATATTTTGGGAGTTTCTCCTGGACATTTTTTCTTCCTGGACCTTTTTCTTATAGAATACATGGTGAGTTATTTGGGATTAATGCGTCATAAATTAGGGGGCTTTTCTTCCCAAGATTGCTATGCTCTTCCCAATACTTTTCTGAAAAAAGTCCCTTCCAGGTTTTTTACTCACTCCCTTTCCCTTCATTGGTGGCGTTTAGGTTTTCTGGCCATTAGATATAAGGAAAATACTCTTTTCAATCTACCGTCTTGTGGAGGGTTTGGGAATGCAATCTTGGTCCCCTGCCCAGCATCTGGACACCGGTCCTTCTTGGAGGTGAACGGGAGGCAATACCATACATGTGACATTGTATCTGACTATGTAAGTGTACCTTTCATAGCATTATATCTATACATTTTTGAGTACCTGTGTATACTCTTTTGCGATCTATATTTCTTTCTCCATGTCAAAATGGGGTATGGAATTTCTATTTTTCTATTTTTAAATTTGACATGTTTTGATGTTCTGTAGATGGTGACTATAATTCCCTGAGGAAAACAGGCACACTTTCAGCCTTTTGGAAACGCGTCGGAGTTCAGCATCATCACCCTCTTCAGATATGCATGTCATTTGTACTATTCACCATATTGTTTTTAAAAAAAAACTTTTTCTAAATGTTTGTATGCTTTATAAATTTGTATAATAAATATATAAAATTATCTCATATAGCCTAAATTGGTTTATCGAGTTGCCGGTATAGTCCCACTTTTAGAGGTTCTTTTCTATACCAAGTATAGGGATGATGGCAACCAACATGTGTTCTGAGAACTGAGTTCAATCCATTTACAAATAAAATCTCTATAAGGATGCCACCAAAAAGTACACACACTCAGAAAACAAAGAGAGGATCCACAGGTGGAACAACAAAAAATCAGATTAAGCCACAATCTGCACAGAACTCAGATATAAAGGGGTTTTTCAAACAGCCATTAACATCGCCACAACAAAACGCAGAGACCTCCACTGAATTGCACTTTGCTTCACCTAGTATGAGCCCAGAGCTCCCACTCAACAATAGCCCCATAGGGAGTACACTATATCCCACAATGGACACAATGAGACCAACAAACGATTCCAACTGGGACATACAGACACATTTAAAATCACTACCAACTAAAGAAGATATGGATAATTATGTTTATAGATTAGAGACTACATATAAAGAGCAAATAAATTCATTGAAAGTATCCTTAATAGACACCCAAGAGCACATGAATATTATAGATGCCAAAATCCTGACGATTGACCAGAAAACACTTACTCTGGAAGAAAAAATAATAGAACACGATCGATTAATAAAACAAATAAGAGATTCAACAGATGAACTCGAGAACAGGAATAGACGCAATAATATAAAAATAAGAGGACTTCCAGAATCAGTAGACACCGAGAACCTGAAACAAATACTACAACATATATTTAATATCTTACTACAACAACCTGAGACAACAGCAATAGAGATTGATCGAGCGCATAGAATTCAAGGACCCAGAGATCCCAACCAAACAAGACCTAGAGACACAATATGTAGAATACATTTTTTTCAAATCAAAGAAAAAATAATGATGGCAGCAAGAACACAAAGGGAATTCAAGTATGAGGGAGTTCAACTTATATTCCTACAAGATCTATCTAAACATACATTAAATAAGAGAAGAGCGGTGAAACCACTACTGGAGCTATTGAGAGAGAAGGGATTCCTTTATAAATGGGGATCCCCCTTTCAAGTAATAGTGTACCAAGACGGCCAGAAAACGGTATTTCGGAGTATTGAAGATCTACAAGAATTCCTCAACCATCTGGGACTCCCTTTGATAGAACTGCCCCTGTGGGCTCAGATATATTAAAACTCTTCAGAATGATAATCGTAGATTGAGGGGGAAGGAGAAGGGAAGGAGATACATAATTTCCCCCCTTCTCCCCCTTTTTTTTTTTTTTTTTTTTTTCTCCCCCTCTCCTTCTTTTTTCAGGGAGGAGGGAGATGGGAGGGTGAGGGGAGGGAAGAAAGAGGGAGGTTTAGGAATAAGGTATAAACAGTAACAATCACTATATACACCGCGGATATGTAATAGATAAAGGGGAAATAATGCCAACACTAGAGGTGATCGGGGAAAGACCAGAATATTTGAATATGAAATAGGGGCACAATAATTTTTATTTTTTTTTTCAATTTCTCCCCACAGAACTTTTTTTTTTATTTATTTCTTTTTTTTTTTGGGAGTACATCACACAACTTCACTATATAGAGACTCACATTCCTGAGGGTTGATATAAGACTTGGGAGGGAAGGGTAGAAGGGAAAGGGATATATCGATGCATGCTTGTACACCAATATTATATACACATGACAAGGACACACTAGACACAATTCACTATTTACTACCTGCACATTTATTTCAAGGGAGGGAGGGAAATGGAACGAGGGAGGAGAACAAGGGGATTGGGGAGATTCCAAAAGAATTGGCCTCCCCTTCCCCCCCTGGTGCTCCCCCCCCCTTTTTTTTTTTTTTTTCTTCTCCCCCCTTTTTTTTTTCTCTTCTCTTTTTTTTGAGAAGATACTGGGGTAACAGGGACTCAAAAAGTAAATGCAAAGAATCGTCATAAATATAATATGTTAGAATATAATAAAAATGTGATAAAATGTGTAAACTGTAATGTACCTGAAAAATGGACTCTCATGAGCTGTGGGCTTTTGCGAGTTGGTTTGCCCCCATTGGATACAATTGATTCAATATTCCTCTGCCCTTTAAAAAAAAAAAAAAAAACGATCTTTTGTGGTGGTGGGGGGGGGGGGGGTGGGAGGGGTGAGGGAGAGAGAGAAAATTTCCCCCCCCCCTTTTTTTTTTTTTCCGCTCTTTTTCCTCCCCTCTCTCTCTCCTTCCCTCTCTGCCCACTCTATCCCCACAACGAAGAGCAGAGGAAATAAACTGTATAGATTATGCACCAATAAAACACATTGTATCCATGGGAGACAATCCAAATACCAATCTGTAATAATATAATAACAGAATGGATAAGACACATATATACCACATAAAATGTCGGCTTCAAGGGTGAGGGGGGGGGGGGGGGAGGGGAAGAGGATAGGAGAACAAACGTAAGTAATACAAATAACAACAGCTCATGACGGTGATAAATAAGATGTAGGATCAAAACACCTACTAAAATCCTACACCATTTAAACTAAACTATTCCCGGACCAGGGACACGTCCTAACCCTAAGGAAATCCCTATATACCCCCAAATAGGGAACTTACATTGTAAGGGTAGACTCAACGAGTCATTTAGAGAATGTTAAAGTATGAAAGTTTAAAGCATAAGTGAGTAGAACACCAAAGAGTACTTGACTCTTAGTGCGAGTGAACGTGAACTACAGAGGAAAAAGGTTTTTAAAAGAATAAAAAAAAATTTCCCTTTTTTTTTTTTCTCTTTTTCTTTTCTCCCTCTCCTTCCTTCTCTCTCTTCCCCTCTCCCCCCCCTTTTCGCTTTCTCCCTCTTTCTTCCTCTAGACCCCTTGGTTTCGAAATATGACAACTATTAAAGTTTGCTCTTTTAATACAAGGGGACTAAATGTAACATCTAAGAGAACACAAATTTTATATTCTCTCCAGAAACAAAATGTAGGAATCATTCTCTTCCAGGAAACGCACTTCCGTACAGATCAACTACCAAACATACAGAATAGACAATATCCCAACTGGTATCACGATACATACCCATATTCAAAATCCAGAGGGGTCTCAATAGTAATTCATAACTCAATACCTCATCAGGTTTTAGAAAAATGGACAAGTCGAGAGGGCAGAGCACTATTGTTAAAATTGAATATATACGGACAGATATACACTTTTATTAACATTTACCTACCAAATATAGATCAAATTAAAACAGGCATTCAACTACTAACAAAGATGATGATTAAAGCAGAAGGGACAATCATAATTGGAGGAGACTTCAATTTTGTTCTAGATCGAAATATGGATACCACAGCAAAGACAGGACCTCAAAAGAAAAATGAGAAAAGAGCATTTAAAAAACTATTAGAACAATACCAACTAATAGATATATGGAGAACAACAAATCCAAATATAAAAGACTATACATTTTACTCCCAGGTACACGATACATACCATAGACTGGACTACTTTTTGATAAACTCTTCGGCGATTGCAACAACTTCTGCCCTCGAGATAGGGAATTTCATATGGTCAGACCATGCACCCATCTACCTAACTATAGATACAATAAATAAAAGTATGCCTAGAGGTACATGGAAACTAAATGACAATTTACTATTTGATGAATCCTGTAGAACTGAAATTAGCTCCGCGATATCGAACTTTATATTAGACCACATAGAAGACAATACATCACTCCCAAATCAATGGGAAGCCCTTAAATGTATAATAAGGGGCCTCTTTATTAAGCATGGGTCTAGATTAAAAAAAATGAAAAACAATAGGTTAAAAGAATTGATACAAGAAATTTCGGTACTAGAGAAACACCATAAACAGAACACAACACGAGAAACATTAATGGTCCTCTCGGACAAAAGAGTAGAATTGAGAACGATACTGAATGAACAATCACTTCGAATTAGAGACAAAAATCGTGCCCTATATTACCATCAAGAGAATAAACCAGGTAAAATATTAGCTGGAGCTTTAAAACAACAAACAAGAACTACATCAATTCCCAAAATTAAAACGGACTCAGGGGAACTGACGTATGATCCCAAAAAGATTATGGAAACTTTCCATACATTTTACTCTGGGTTATATAATCTACCCAACCGACTAACAAAACAAAACCCGGAAGATCTTGATCAAAAAATAAAACAATACGTAACAGAAACCCCGATACCACCGCTACTCGATAGCGATATAGAACAACTTGAGAATGAATTCTCAGAAACGGAAATACAAATAGTAATAGACTCACTGATAATAGGTAAAAGTCCAGGACCTGACGGATTTACCCCACGATTTTACAAACTATACAAAGATCTGCTTATCCCAATTTTAAAACGCACATTTAATTCTGTATCTATAGCTCAGCCATTTGTATCGCAAAGTATGCAAGCATATATATCTCTCATACCCAAACCCGATAAAGACCATACACTATGTGGAAACTATAGACCGATCTCCCTGACGAATATAGATCTCCGAATCTACTCTAAAGTTATAGCCAACAGGCTTACCCCTAAACTACCAACAACGATACACTTAGACCAAGTAGGATTCGTGGAGGGAAGAGAAGCGAGAGACAACACCTTTAAAACTTTGACATTAGTTGAATACGCGAAGAGACACGCCATCCCATCCTGTCTATTGGCAGTGGACGCTGAAAAAGCATTCGACAGGGTGGGATGGCGATTCTTTGAAGAGACATTGAAACAATGGGGACTGGGCCCTAGATTATTAGAAAAGATTCTGGTTTTATATCAGAACCCAACGGCCAAAATTCGAGCAAATGGGGAACTATCAGATACAATAACAATACGAAACGGAACCAGACAGGGATGTCCCTTATCCCCACTGATATATGTTTTAACTATGGAACATCTGATGACAGCAATCCGGATAAATAAAGATATACAAGGAATTAGAATAAAAGATCAGGAATATAAACTCTCAGGATACGCAGATGACCTATTATTATACATTACAAACCCCATAGTGACGCTACCCAATCTAATAAAAGAATTTAAACGTTTTGCTGAAGTTAGTAACTTCAAAGTTAACTATAATAAAACGGAAGCCTTAAACATCTCACTTACTACAAACACTGTTGATACTCTTAAAAGGAATTTCTCTTTTAAATGGCAAAATAGCACTATTAAATACCTAGGAATACTTATCCCCAATGACATCAGAAAACTCCAAGAAAACAACTATGTCCCACTAATACAAAAAATAACGAAACTACTTCAAAACTACAACAAAGGGATTTTCTCTTGGACAGGGCGTATAAATATCATAAAAATGGACATACTTCCCAAAATACTATATGTATTTCAAACAGTTCCAATATTTCCTCTCAAAAACATATTGAACACTCTACGAAAACTGATCAACAGCTTTATCTGGGCGGGTAAACCAGCAAGAGTCAGCAGGGAAACCCTTATAAGATCTAAAAAAGATGGGGGTCTGGCTCTTCCGGATTTATCCACATACCTTAAGGCATCCCTGATCACCAGGATTTTAGATTGGTTTCATAATAAAGGAACTAAACAATGGGTGGAACTAGAGGAAGAAATTATGAATACAAATTTAAAAATATTACCATGGATAAAAAAAGAGAATAGACCATTAAGACAAGAAATGCCATTTTTGATTGAAGCAACATTGAAAACATGGGACGGACTGATGAAGAGGGGAATAGGGTCATCATATATAGGCCCAATGACACCCCTCTTCGGCAATCCTGATTTCCCCCCAGCAAAAGAATCTAGAATCTTTTTAAAATGGGAGAAAAAAGATAACATCAGAATAGTACAAACAATGGAGAATAAAAAACTTATTCGACTGGAAGACATGGGTAGAGAACATGCACACAAATGGATACAACACAGACAGCTTCAGGAATATATAAACACTCTTGAGAAGATAGGAACACTGGATAGAACACCCACAACATTGGAAACATTATTATTGCAAGAACAAAGACCCACACATAATCTTTCCAATATATACAAATATTTAATTTCAAACAATAACACACAAGAGTTAAAATATATAAGAAAATGGGAACAGGAGATGGAAGAGGCCATACCCAGAGAGAAATGGGATAAAGCAATTTTATTAACACATAAAATGTCTCTATCCAATAGACACCAAGAAAGAAACTACAAATTACTAGTGAGATGGTATAAATGCCCAATTGACCTGTATAAAATTAACACAGAAAACGATAGCACCTGCTGGAGATGTCAAAGAGCAACTGGGACTATGTCACATATCTGGTTTTTATGCCCAAAGGTGTACATATTCTGGGAAAAAATATTTAAGATATATAGCGAGATGATAGATATAAACATACAACCAGAAATAAAGATCGCTATTTTATCAATGATACCAGGTACGATCAAAAAGATAAGAAAAGGGATATTAAAACACTGTTTAACCGCAGCTAGAACAGTAATAGCAAGGAAATGGAAAAACAATATAGCACCCTCAATTGAGGAATGGATCTTAGAAATGGACGATATGCGTTCGCTGGAAGAGAGGATTATAAAAGAGGAGAACCCCAAAGATCACATAAACGAAACCTGGCAAAAATGGAGAGACTATAGGATGTCGTCCTTATTACTACGGATGATATGAGGGGGGGAGGAGAGGAGAGAGGAAGGAAGAGACCCTGTCAAAATTTCTTTTTTTTTTTTTTTTTTTTCCCTCTTTTTCTCTCTGCTGGACACTAAAAAGAATGAAGAGAGTATGATAGATAGTTTGATAAGTTTTAAGGATATATGATGGGAAGAAGGAATGAAAGCAATAGCAACAACATATAATTATCACACAAAAGTACAGGAGTAAGCAACTATGAAGCTATAAACAGACACAAGTGTAAATGCCTGTATAATACATGTAACTGCAAAGTTTTATGTTTGTTAAAATGTGAAAATGGAAATAAAGTAAGATTTGAAACACAATAGAGATATATCTCTTTACATAGTATTCTAGTGGAGACATATTTCTCTTTAAAAAAAATTTTTTTTAATACGTGGCATAGAGTTTAAAACAGCTGTTTGGCAGCTGCCTTTACCCATTTCCCTGGCATGAAGCCCCTCTGGTCTATGTTGACGATAGAGGGGAGTACAGTAGCAAGTCTGAGAGCTAAGATTTTCGTCAAAATTTTCAAGTCCATATTTAGTAAGGCTATAGGCAGGTATGATGCACAGTCCTTTGGGTCTTTTCCTGGTTTTAATAGTAGAACCATATAGGCTTGCAACATAGAGTCAGGCAGGGTGTTTATGTTCGTGACAATATTCTAGGAGTAGATTTAATCTAGGGGCCAATATTTCCACGTTAGCCTTATAGAAGTCGGCTGGAAGGCCATCGGGACCCGGAGCTTTGTTCGGAGGAAAGGTAAATATTGCCTTTTCTATTTATTTTTTAGTAATTTTGGCATCTAAAGTAGACATGTCGGTTTCAGAAAGTCTTGGTATTGGTAGGTCATTCAGAAGGAACTCTCCCTGTGTCACTGCCTTAAAGGTGTCCCATACAATTTGGGGGTCCGCAGTATTGTCGTTGGAGGACCAGTATGATTGCATAGCCTCCGTCAGTCTGGTCGAAATTTGTTCGTTTTGTAACCAACCTGGCTGGAGCCGCCAACTTCCCCCCACTATGGTCAGTCAGGCCCCCAGCCAGATACATGACGCCCTTTACATAAGGTAGCAGTGGGTTATTTAAGGCTAGGTCAATTCTGGCTGAGGATTTGTGTGCCATCGAGACATGTGAATAACATCTATCCGTCGGATGTTTCCAACGCCACAATTCCTGTGAGATCTGCTACCGATCCCCAAATATTTAGCTCTGTGGAGCCCCCCCTGTTCGGATTGGAGGTGTCCAACGCTGCGTCCAAGACGGCGTTGAAATCCCCCATCAGAACCATTGGGAGGTGAGCATATGGTGCAAGTTTAACCAATAAATCAGACAGCATCTTAGCCTGAAAAGGGGGGGGGGGGGCACATAAATATTTACCATCACAATACTTCTATGGTATATATCTGCATCTACCGCCACATATCTGCCTCCTGGATCAGAAAACACCCATTGGATTGAGCAAGGTATGGTTCTACTTATTAGGATAGAAACTCCTCTAGCAAAAGTGGAGTACGTGGAGTGGAAGGATTTTTGGATCCATGGTTTGCGTAACGAAAGGACTCTGCTGCCGTCCAAGTGTGTTTCCTGTAGGAAGATGACATGAGGACGGGTCTGTTTAAGATATTGGAAAGTAGAGGCTCTTTTAAGTTTGTGATTTAGGCCTCTGACATTCCAAGATACAATCCTAACATCATTCGCCATCATTGTTGATACACATATACTTTGTAAGAAATTGGAGCAATGAGGGCCATGTTGCCGACCGACTCAGGCCCCCATTCCTCAACTAAAAATCCTATATCATTTGTCAAAAGTGTTCCAGGGCACCGTTTGCAGGGCAGCTTGACCGCAGACCAAACATATATCATATTTGCTAGGAAATTCCAGATATAACATGCACATGAAACCCTATATCAAGATGTGACTGTAGAGAAACCCACCCTTGCTTTTATACCAGAAACAAACAAACCCAGTCCGGCATATAGCTTTATTCCTGAACCAAAAAACAAAAACAAAAAAATTGCAGTGAAATCCCGCCGCAGCAATCAAAAGTTCGGCATTACCGTTTGTAATTCCAGTTCACCTCCGTAAGCTTCCACAAGGAGTGATGTAAAGTATCAGAGTAGAACGTAAAAATAAAAGTTGCATATATGGTGACCTCAGGGGAGGTGCAAAGCAAATAGCTAAAAAAAAGGGGGAAAATAAAAGCAAATACAATTTTTTAATGGCATATTCAAAGACTCGTAACACAAGAGCTGGGGATCATCCCCTCATAAGCCAGTAACTCTCCTCAACCAGGTATAGGCTCTCGGGGTTCATCAATGTTGCAAGGCAGTCTCTTTCAGTCCGCTGTTCAGGAGTACCAGTCCCACTAGCTGATGCTCTCCAGTAAAAGACTGATGGGGGGGTGAGAACTGCAGCTTAGAGAGCAGGGCCATGCTAAGCAAGCCATGTGTGAGGAATAAAAAGGAAAAACAAAAGAAAACATACCAGCTTCAGTTGTGAGTCTGTAAGTCGGATGCAGTGTGTTAGAATTCTTTGTCCATCCATTCACAGGCTTCCTCTGGGTGCTCGATAAATGTTACCAACCCTTTATGTTGAACTCTGAGCTTGCTAGGGTAGAGCATGCTGTATTTAACTTCCTTCTCTCTCAGGCGTCTGCGGACCTCATTGAACGAGCGTCGTTTCTGCTGTGTCGCCGCCGAGAAGTCTAGGAATAGCATTAGCCGCGCGTTGTCATGGCGTAGCACTTGAAGTTTCCTGGCCTGGGTCAGAATCGTGTCTTGGTCGCGTTAATTCAAGAAGCAAACCAGGAAGGGACTAGGAAAAGCACCCGGGGGTCTGCTGCCAATCGGTACCCTGTGCACTCTTTCAACTACGTACGTAGGGGGGAACATCTTTCATGGTGAGTAGTTGTATGAAGAATTGCTCAGTAAATTGAGCAGGCCTGTCTCCTTCAGCCCCCTCTGGGAGCCCCACCACCAGAATGTTGTTCCGTCTTTGGCAGTCCTCCACGTCAATGGCTCTATTTTGTAAAGCGTTCACTTGATCTCGGAGTTCAGCTAATTGGGCACCATGATCATGAGACACATCCTCCACCTCTGAAACCAGTGCCGAGGAGTTTAACCAATTGTATTTCGTGTATGAATACCCCCCTAAGGTACGCTTCAAAGGTTTCCCACTTCTGAAGGCTATCGGTGTGCTGCTGGTGTGACTGGAAGAAGACCCGAATCTGGGAGGCTATCCTTTCCTGTGAAGTAAACAGCTTCAGCCAGAAGGCATTCAGCTTCCAAGGGGCCCTGGGCAATGAACTGGGAGGTTGAGTGACTAGCCATAAGGCCAGTGGGGAGTGATCCGATACACCCCGAGGAAAGTATTCCACTAGAGGTGCAACTAACCATGTTGGGGGTGCCCACACAGAGGTCTATACGGGACAATGATCCGTGTGTTTTAAAGAAACTGCTAAATTGCCTACAGTCTGGGTTGCGGCTACGCCATATGTCAGTCCACCCCACCTCTGCCATTAATCTACTGAAGGCAGTGCCCCGGCTGCCTTTAGGGGGCGCAATAGGAGGGTGTCTATCCAGTCTAGGATCCAAATAACAGTTGAAGTCCCCCATTACCAAGACCGGGACATCCTGTTTGTTGGCCAAGTAAAATAAAAGTAACTGCAGCACCTCCCGTGAGAACGGGAAGTATGTATACAAAAGCAAGAATCATCGTAAGTGTATAGAGGTTACAGTATAAAAACACAAATCTGCCAGATATGTCAATGAGAGAGTCCAGTTCCTGGTATGCTATTGCTTTGTGTATCAGAACACTTAACCCCCAAGAAAACGAGGAGTAAGTGGAATGATAGGCCTTTCCAACCTAGGCATATTGCAAAAAATTTACCGTGTCCCCCTGTAGGTGGCTCTCTTGTAGGCCTATTATGGCCGGGTGAAATTTCCGCATACCCGCAGAAATTATGGTTCTTTTCAGTGGATCATTTACCCCCTGGACATTCCAAGTCACTATGGGTGTGGAAGACATAGTAGGCATGTGTGTAATCGTCTGTACTTACAGTGGTGTGAAAAAGTGTTTGCCCCCTTCCTCATTTCCTGTTCCTTTGCATGTTTGTCACACTTAAGTGTTTCGGAACATCAAACCAATTTAAGCAATATTCATGGACAACACAAGTAAACACAAAATGCAATTTGTAAATGAAGGTGTTTATTATTAAAGGTGAAAAAAAAAAATCCAAACCATCATGGCCTGTGTGAAAAAGTGATTGCCCCTAAACCTAATAACTGGTTGGGCCACCCTTAGCAGCAACAACTGCAACCAAGCGTTTGCGATAACGTGCAATGAGGCTTTTACAGCATCCTGGAGGAATTTTGGCCCACTCATCTTTGCAGAATTGTCCTAATTCAGTTACATTAGAGGGTTTTCGAGCATGAACGGCCTTTTTAAGGTCATACCACAACATCTCAATAGGATTCAGGTCTGGACTTTGGCTAGGCCACTCCAAAGTCTTCATTTTGTTTTTCTTCAGCCATTCGGTGGTGGACTTGCTGGTGTGTTTAGGATCATTGTCCTGCTGCAGAACCCACGTTCGT
This sequence comes from Lithobates sylvaticus, assembly GCA_028564925.1. Taxonomy (NCBI): domain Eukaryota; kingdom Metazoa; phylum Chordata; class Amphibia; order Anura; family Ranidae; genus Lithobates; species Lithobates sylvaticus. The sequence goes on from CM053037.1 coordinate 89,293,336, forward strand.
TTCAGCTTGAGTACACGAACAGATGGTCGGACATTCTCCTTCAGGATCTCTTGGTAGACAGCAGAATTCATAGTTCCTTTTATCACGACAAGTCTTCCAGGTCCTGAAGCAGCAAAACAGCCCCAGACCATCACACTACCACCACCATATTTTACTGTTGGTATAATGTTCTTTTTCTGAAATGCAGTGTTCCTTCTACGCCAGATATACTTGGACACACACCTTCCAAAGAGTTCCACTTTTGTCTCATCGGTCCACAGAATGTTGTCCCAAAAGTCTTGGGGATCATCAAGATGTGTTGTGGAGAAATTGAGACGAGCTTTGATGTTCTTTTTGCTCAGCAGTGGTTTTCTCCTTGGAACTCTGCCATGCAGGCCATTTTTGCCCAGTCTTTTCCTGATGGTGGAGGCATGAACGCTGACCTTAACTGAGGCAAGTGAGGCCTGCAGTTCCTTGGACGTTGTTGTGGGGTCTTTTGTGACCTCTTGGATGAGTCGTCGCTGTGCTCTTGGGGTAATTTTGGGCGGCCGGCCACTCCTGGGAAGATTCACCACTGTTCCATGTCTTCGCCATTTGTGGATAATGGCTCTCACTGTGGTTCGCTGGATTCCCAAAGCTTTGTAAATGGCTTTATAACCCTTTCCAGACTGATAGATCTCAATTACTTTCTTTCTCAATTGTTCCTGAATTTCTTTGGGTCTCGGCATGATGTGTAGCTTTTAAGGATCTTCTGGTGGACCTTACTGTGTCAAGCAGCTCCTATTTAAGTGATGCCTTGATTGTGAACAGGTGTGGCAATAATCAGGCCTGGGTGTGGCTAGAGAAATTGAACTCAGGTGTGGACAACCACAGTTAAGCCCCATACACACGGTCGGACTTTTTCATGGATTCTGTCCGATCGGACAAGGTTGTTGAAAAATCAGACCATGTGTATGCACCATCGGACAATGTTCGTCGGTTTGACCGACGGACAAAGTCTTATCTCCTGCTGGAAATCTTTGCCGTCAACACGGTCCGATCACACCAAATCCGATCGTGTGTACGGTTGTCCGACCGGACAAAGTGCCACGCATGCTCAGATCACATTACAAGACCAAAGCTATTGGCTACTAGCCTCTACGTAGTCCCGTCGTAGGCAACAAACGTCACCACGTTCAGAATGATCGGATTTTCCGACAACTTTGTCCGACCGTGTGTACGCAAAACCAACATCCGACAAAGTATGACGGACATGGTCCGACGGACCTGGTCCGCGGATTGTCCGACCGTGTGTATGGGGCTTTATAGTATGTTTTAACAAGGGGGGCAATCACTTTTTCACACAGGGCCATGATGGTTTGGATTTTTTTTCACCTTTAATAATAAACACCTTCATTTACAAATTGCATTTTGTGTTTACTTGTGTTGTCCTTGACTATTGTTTAAATTGGTTTGATGTTCCGAAACACTTAAGTGTGACAAACATGCAAAGGAACAGGAAATGAGGAAGGGGGCAAACACTTTTTCACACCACTGTACAAGGGAGTCCAGAGTGCCTAGACGCTGTTCCCATGTGGCCCAGGCGGGTGCATTGCAGACAGTCTGGAGGAGCCGGTAAGTAACGCATTAGGCATGGGGCGGTGATGAATTATCTCGTACACTGTATATGAATCAAAAAACTGCAAAGGGGCTTTTTGCGCAATTGCGCGACAGAACAAACAGGGTGGTAGATGTATGGATACCTTTCAACTAGTTGCCCATTTCCTCCCAACAGGGCAGAGTGTAGAATTTCCCTGACATGTGGGGTATGATCTCTGTGAGCCTTGGTCGTGCCAACAGGGCACAAAAACTCTCGCCAGCTCTTCAACTTCAACTGACTTTGTACAGGCCGTATGCAAAATCGCATTCCGCCTGAAGGTGAGATCTGTCACCGTTGTATACAAACAATAGACAGAATTATACTCGCTGATGGAGATCAGCCCTCTTTTAACAGTGTAAAAACATCAAAAGTAGATGTGCGTCTTTTCTTGCCCGGTTTCGGATATTCGATGCAACTTTAGTCCTCTCCTCTGCGGCGGAGGTCATTTTCATTATGGTCCAGCCATCTCGCAGCATCCTGTGCAGTTTCAAAGAAATGGTTTGTAACTCGAAGTTTTGCTGGAAATAGCATGGCATATTTCAGTTGCAGCCTCTGCAGCCATTTTTTGACATCGGCAAACTTTGACCTTCTGCGCTGTACTTCTGACGAAAAATCCAGGTAAAAAGAGATTCTGGCGCCTTGGTATTGCACAGCGCCTTTTTCTCTGGCCAGACGCAGCTCAATTTTGCGGTCACTGTAGTTCAGGAGTCTGGCTAGCATCGCTCTCGGGGGACTGCCAGGCGGGGGGGGGGGGGTCGTGGCAGGACCCTGTGTGCCCGCTCCACCGCGTAGAGGGGAGAAAAGGCCTCCTTGCCAAATATTTCCTGTAACCAGCCTTCCGTAATTGCAGTGGGGTCCCTGCCCTCTACCTTCTCCGGCAGTCCCACTATGCGGACATTGTTGCATCTTAGATGGTTCTCAATGTCGTCGGTTTTGTCAAATGCCTGGGGCGCTTGCTGTGCTGCCACCCGCACATCGCGGTTCAAGTGAGGCAGTTGATCTTCCATGTCGCTCACTCTCCCCTCTACTGGTTCTCTCCCTGATTTTTTGGATGTCATGGCGGAGAAGGGATACCATCTCCCTCAGTCCCCTAAATTTCTCTTTAAGATCATCCACCGAGGCTGTGCATCTCTGTACTGCATGTAGAATCTCACTCAGTGTGGGTTGAGGTGTATCCTCTGTCTGCATATCGAACAGACCAGGCATTCTGTCTGCCTGCTCTGTGAGTACTGCTGAGTGCTGTGTGGCATCCTGTGAAATATCTGGTGGGCCTGCCAGCTTATAAGCATATTACAACATGTCCCGAGGTTGCTCTTTAGTATTAGGTGGTTTAGATTACTTACCCCCTGTGCCGTTTTCTTATTCTGGCCTTGTGGTGTTCTCTGAGGCTGAGAGTGCCAGGCGCCATCTTGGGTGTCCATAGCGGCCGAGACCGCGGCTTCTCCTCGGTTCCCACGGGTCATCATGCCTGCTTTGAGAGCTGCTGTAGGGTCCTGGGGTGTCTGGGCAGCGGCAGGTGTCGGATCCAGTTCGGTTTAGGCGGCGGTATCGGTGGGGGAAGGATCAGTTACAGGATCACCAGCGGGAGCTCCGTAAAACACAACTGCTCATATGCCTCGTCAGGCCACGCCCCCACACCTGAATATTATTAATTTGGCCTTGCCCTTGCCCTTTATCTTCAGATGAATCGTCTGTCTTACAATTAGGCCTGGGTTTTTCCCGCTTGACCCCATTCATGTCACTAAAACTATAAAAGATCTTTAGTTATTTGCGCGTAATTTAATCTTCAATTTTTATTTGATAAAACTCGCCACAATGTTAATTTAGAACATGAACTTACTGAACGAACAAGACATTTTTCAATGGAGGAATTTTGCGCTTTTCGCAATCTAATGCTCCTATATGATGAGGGTATGACAGGTGATTCACTATCTGGATCGGGGTTAGTCCCCTCTGATACCTCCACATCTTCAACCTGCTCTATGTCCATACTTTCCAGGCCACCATCTAAATCCCAGACATTTCACGATCTCATGACATGCCCAGCTGTCTGAGCATTCCTTCATGAATCCATTACTTTAAGACTTGAAAATCAAAAACTGGCAGGAATTTGCACCCAATTTAACTCAGGATTAGGGATGGGCCCGTTCGCTCGCTCGGTGAGCCCAGAACTATTTGGGCCGTTGGCATCACATTCGTGTGATGCGAGCGGCCCCGCAATGCATTGCGGCCGGCGCAGTGCATTGCTGGCTGATGATTGGCCAAGCATGCACTGTGACCCCGCATGCTTGGCCAATCACAGCGCTGGAAACTCTGAGAGCAATAACTGGCTACAGGCAGGAAGCCTGTAGCCAATTAAAGCTCAGGGGCTTTAGTACACACCCCACCATTTAAAAGGCCGCCACGCCGTCGGCCCCGGTCACATGAGTTCCGGATTTAGGAGAGATCAGTCTGCTGATTCTGTCTTTGCTTGATTGCTACTGAAAAATTTGCTCTTCTTTGCTAAACCATTGGCTATTTCTTTGCTAAACCATTGCTACCTAAGTCATTGATCGTTCATTGCTGCTGATTGCACAGTTAGTGTGTTATTAGCTGCTGCTGGGGATTAGTCTGGTGCGTGCTTACTGTTAGTACAGTATTGCAGTAGTACCAACCGCAGTGCTGTTAGCACAGCATTGCACCCCAACAGCACCCATAGGACTTCTAGTGTGTTAGTGACAGCAAACAGAGCTCCTATATTTTCTTCTCAGCAGCACCCATAGGACTTCTAGTGTGTTAGTGGCAGCAAACAGAGCTATATTTTCTTCTCAGCAGCACCCATGTGACTTCTAGTGTGTTAGTGGCAGCAAACAGAGCTATATTTTCTTCTCAGCAGCACCCATAGGACTTCTAGTGTGTTAGTGGCATCACACAGAGCTCCTATATTTTCTTCTCAGCAGCACCCATAGGACTTCTAGTGTGTTAGTGGCATCACACAGAGCTCCTATATTTTCTTCTCAGCAGCACCCATAGGACTTCTAGTGTGTTAGTGGCATCACACAGAGCTCCTATATTTTATTCTCAGCAGCACCCATAGGACTTCTAGTGTGTTAGTGGCATCACACAGAGCTCCTATATTTTATTCTCAGCAGCACCCATAGGACTTCTAGTGTGTTAGTGGCATCACACAGAGCTCCTATATTTTCTTCTCAGCAGCACCCATAGGACTTCTAGTGTGTTAGTGGCATCACACAGAGCTCCTATATTTTCTTCTCAGCAGCACCCATAGGACTTCTAGTGTGTTAGTGTCAGCACCCATAGGACCTACAGTGTGTTGTGAGCACACATAGGAGCTCTATTTTTTATACTATATACAGTACCGACTACAATGGCTGGAAGACCGCCAAGGAGAGGCAGAGCGTGCCGAGGCAAGAACCCAGGGCAGGCAGGCTCTGTTTCTAGAGACAACAGTGCTGGCCGTGGACGTGGTCGTGCATCGTCATCAGCACGTGGCCATGGGACACGCTTGTCTTTGTTTTCGGCAGCTGGACATGTGGAGCCGCATCATGCCGAAGGCTTGGTAGAATGGATGACCAAGCCCTCCTCATCCTCCTCATCCTCTCTCACCCAGGCTCAGGGTACTGGCAGAGCAGCTGCCAACGCGTACTCAATGGCATCATCAGCCACCCCTTCCCTAGACCCACCATGTCCTCCTGAGCAGTCCCCCGAACTGTTTGAGCACAGTGTTGGGTACATGCTCCAGGAGGATGCCCAACGATTCGAAGGCTCGGATGATGATACCCAGCTTGAGGAAGGCAGTAGTGTGCGCGCAGAGAGAGGGGATGCTGAAGGACAGCAATCTGGCAGTACTGTTCCACCAGCTGCAGCTTACTGCCAGGTTTGCTCTAGTGGTGAAGAGGGAGGGGATGATGAGGTCACTGACTCCACGTGGGTGCCTGAAGGGAGAGAGGAGGAGGAGGAGGAGGAGGAGGAGGAGGATGCGGCGTCACATGTCCAACGAGGCAGGATGCCCCCTGGAGGCCAGCTAGAGGCCAGCACAGCAACTGTACCACACCGCAGAGCTCCGCCTGTGCAGGGCGCTGCCTCTGCACGTTATCACAAAAGTTCTTTGGTGTGGGCCTTTTTTGAGACGAGTGCATCAGATCGCACCACTGCTATTTGCAATATTTGTCTCAAGCGTATCTCGCGTGGCCAAAACATCAGCCGCTTGGGCACCACAAGCATGAGCAGACATATGTCAACCTGCCGTGCAGCTCGTTGGCAAGCACACATAAAAGACCCACACCAAAGAACAAAGCGGACCTCTCCTTGCTCCTCATCAGCTGGGATCTCCATCCCCACTATATCTTCAGTCCTCTCTGAAAGCTGCTCTGAGAGGACTGAAGGTGTAAAATTAGGTGTGTCACAACCAAGTACTTGCAGTACACCGACGTCCGATTGTAGCAGGCAAATGCTACAGGCCCCAGCTGCTGGACCGTCGAAAGAAGTATACTCCCAGCCATCCACATGCCCAGCGGTTGAATGCTAGCTTGGCTAAATTTGCTAGCACTTCAACTGCTGCCTTTTCAGTTGGTAGACTCGGCCCCCTTCCGTGAGTTTGTTCAATGTGCGGTTCCTCAGTGGCAGGTTCCCAAACGCCACTTTTTCTCATGGAAGGCGATTCCGTCTCTCTACCGGCATGTGGAAGGCAATGTCCATGCCTCGCTGGACAGGGCGGTCAGGTGCATATTACCGCTGACTCATGGTCCAGCAGGCATGGACGGGGACGTTATCTTTCTTTCACGGCCCATTGGGTCACTCTATTGGCAGCTGGGAGGGATGCAGGACAAGGAGCAGTAGTGTTGGAGGTTGTTCCGCCACCACGCCTCCAAAATGCTACTACTGGTTGTGACACACCTCTCTCCTCCACCCCCTCCTCTTCTTCTTCCTCCAGTGCTCTGTCCTCGGAACCAGTGGTGCTCCGTAGGCGTACAAGGGGCTACGCGAGTACGCAGGCAAAAAGATGCCATGCCGTGCTTGCGCTGGTGTGTTTGGGGGACAGGAGCCACACTGGGCCAGAGGTTCTGGCAGCTCTGCAGGGGCAGGCCGAGAGGTGGTTGACGCCACGCCAGCTTAAGCCAGGTATGGTCGTTTCTGACAATGGCACCAACCTCCTCTCCGCCCTGCGACAGGGGCAGCTCACCCATGTGCCCTGTATGGCTCACGTCCTCAACCTGGTGGTGCAGCGGTTCTTGGGCAGGTTCCCAGGCTTACAGGATGTCCTGAGGCAGGCCAGGAAAGTCTGTGTGCATTTCCGCCGATCTTATAATGCCAGTGCTCGGCTGACTGAGCTTCAAAAGGAGCTGAACCTGCCCAAGAACCGCCTAATATGTGACATGCCCACCAGGTGGAACTCAACGTTGGCCATGCTGCAGCGACTGCACACGCAGCAGAGGGCCATCAATGAGTACCTTTCCGACTACGGCACCAGGACAGGGTCAGGGGAGCTTGGCTTTTTTTCCCCACGCCAGTGGAGCATGATCAGGGATGCATGCACTGTCCTCTCACCATTTGAGGAGGCCACGAGGATGGTGAGCAGTGACAGTGCATGCATCAGTGACACTGTACCTCTTGTCCACCTGTTGGAGCATACGCTGCGTGGGATAATGGACAGGGCACTTGAGGCAGAACAGAGGCAGGAAGAGGAGGACTTCCTTGCCTCTCAAGGCCCCCTTTATCCAGACAGTGTTCCTTCTGTCCCACCCATCACACAGGAAGAGGATGAGGAGGAGGAGGAGGAGGAGGATTGTGTGAGCATGGAGGTGGAGCCTGGCACTCAGCATCAGCAGCAGCAGTCTTTTAGGGATGATGTACAGTCCCAACAAACCAGTGGACTTGTAAGTGGGTGGGAGGAGGTGGCTGGCGATCATGTCATCCTCAGTGACCCAGAAGACTCCGGACCGAATGCCTCAGCTAACCTACGCTGCATGGCCTGCGGAAGGATCCTCGTGTTCTTCGGATCAAGGAGAGGGACCATTACTGGCTGGCCACTCTCCTTGATCCACGGTACAAGGGTAAGGTTGCGGACCTTATCTTGCCGTCGCAGAGGGAGCAGAGGATGAGACATCTCAGGGAGGCCTTGCAGAAAGGTCTGTGCAACGCGTTCCCAGAAACTGGGAGGTTACAAACTCCTGGTCCTGGACGACGAGTTGCTGAGGCTTCGGTCAGTAGCAGAAGGAGCGGTGGGGAAGGTGGACGTCTGACCGATGCGTTCAGACAATTTTTTAGTCCGCAGCCCCAAGGTATGATCGGTTCCAGCAACCATCGCCAACGTCTGATATACATGGTGCAGGAATACCTAGGGGCAAGGTCAGACTTGGACACCTTTCCCACCGAAAATCCTCTGGCTTACTGGGTCCTGAGGATGGATCACTGGCCAGAGCTTGCAAAGTATGCAATTGAGCTACTGGCCTGTCCTGCATCCAGCGTTCTTTCCGAACGCACATTCAGTGCTGCTGGAGGATTTGTCACCGATCATAGGGTGCGCCTGTCCACCAACTCGGTTGATCGACTGACCTTCATAAAAATGAATCAGTCTTGGATCACCACCAGCTACCAGGCACCTGAAGCGGATATAACTGAATAATTTATAATGTCACATCCCTTCAAGACTGCCTATGCTGATGCTGAGTGACTGTCCTGTTATGTTCACTGACTATCCTCTTCCTCCTCCTCAATGATCCATGCCACCCCACCAGTGCCTAAGGCACAATTTTTCAGCCCCTGTATAACAGGGGCATGTAATTACAATTTTTTATGCAATGCTTTGCAACAGGTCTCATTGCTGTGCTCAGAGTACAGTATCTGTGAGGGGTTGCAGTGTTGTAGCACCAGCACCAGTGCCTAAGGCACAATTTTTCAGCCCCTGTTGGGGCGTGTAATTACAATTTTTAGGCAATGCTTTGCAACAGGTCTCATTGCTGTGCTCAGAGTACAGTATCTGTGAGGGGTTGCAGTGTTGTGGCACCAGCACCAATGCCTAAGGCACAATTTTTCAGCCCCTGTTGGGACGTGTAATTACAATTTTTAGGCAATGCTTTGCAACAGGTCTCATTGCTGTGCTCAGAGTACAGTATCTGTGAGGGGTTGCAGTGTTGTGGCACCAGCACCAATGCCTAAGGCACAATTTTTCAGCCCCTGTTGGGGCGTGTAATTACAATTTTTAGGCAATGCTTTGCAACAGGTCTCATTGCTGTACTCAGAGTACAGTATCTGTGAGAGGTTGCAGTGTTGTGGCACCAGCACCAATGCCTAAGGCACAATTTTTCAGCCCCTGTATAACAGGGGCGTGTAATTAATTTTTTTTTAAAAGATGCTTCGCAACAGGTGTGATTGTTGTGCTCCAAGTACAGTATCTGTGAGGGGTTGCAGTGTTGTGGCACCAGCACCAGTGCCTAAGGCACAATTTTTCAGCCCCTATTGGGGCGTGTAATTACAATTTTTAGGCAATGCTTTGCAACAGGTCTCATTGCTGTGCTCAGAGTACAGTATCTGTGAGGGAGGGGTTGCAGTGTTGTGGCACCAGCACCAATGCCTAAGGCAAAATTTTTCAGCCCCTGTTTAACAGGGGCGTGTAATTACAAATCTTGATCTAATAGTTCACAGCAGGGCCCATTCCTGCGCCCACCAAGAGTAACTATGAGGGCCTACATTCTTGTGGCAACACCGTCCACCACCACCACCACCAAAGGCCCAATTTTTCTGCCCTGTTCAACAGGTGCATGCAATTACAAATCTTGATCTAATAACTCACAGCAGGGCCCATTCCTGCGCCCACCAAGAGTAACTGTGAGGGCTTACAGTCCTGTGGCAACACCGTCCACCACCACCACCACCACCAAAGGCCCAATTTTTCTGCCCTGTTCAACAGGTGCATGCAATTGCAAATCTTGATCTAATAACTCACAGCAGGGCCCATTCCTGTGCCCACCAAGAGTAACTGTGAGGGCTTACAGTCTTGTGGCTACACCAACATCTAATGGGGCAAATTTCTGCAGAGTATATACGGCAGGCCCCTACTTTTAAACATCCAACTTACAAATGACTCCTACTTGCAAACGGAAAGAGAAAACAGGAAGTGAGAGGAAATCTACCCCTAGGAAGGGAAATTCGATCCTGTTAGATTTAATTTGGGAAAAAGGTATCTCCTCTCTACTGATGATTTATCACCAATCCTTGTTTCAATTAAAACCCCACTTTTCCAAAAACATTTGTCATTGGGACGGAAAGTGAGGTGAAATGTTCTGAACAGATGTGCAAAGACAGCAAATGTTACAGGGGTGATAACCCCTCCCTATGTTCTCCAAAAAGCTTAAAAATAGATTTTTTGCGGATGGAACTACACTTCATAATGTACCTGTTCAGATTCTACTTAAGAACAAACCTACAGTCCGTGTCTTGTTTGCACCGCCTGTATACTGCTGTTCAGAGTATATAGGGTTGTAGGTAAAGGGTTTTATTTTGGGTGCGGGGTCCCCCTTAATATCCATACAAGACCCAAAGGGGCTGGGGTGGGGGGGGGGGGGGGGGGGTTGATGGGGTAGCCATGCCATTTTTCTCAAGGATTTTCAGCCATATGGCGGCCAGGACAAGACATGACATTAAGGCCGCAAGTGGTTTTAAATGGCTTCTTTTTTTCCTTTACAAATGTCATTTTGTGCAAGGACAGTTCTAAACACGGGAAACACATGCCACTTCACAGGCATACTTTAGACACCCCCCAGGTACCATATTTAAAGGAAAATTTCACTTTTTTTTTCACTTTATGCATCATTAAAATGACTGCTCCCGAAAAATGTTAGTTTTTAAAAGTTCTTTTTGCATTGATATATGTCCCCTGGGGCAGGACCCGGGTCCCCAAACCTGTTTTATGACATTAACATGCATATTGGCAGTTGTAATTAGCAATTTTGATTTTGAACGTTTGCGTCCATTATAACGAATAGGGTTCGAAAATTTGCGCAAACTTTCGGTCCGTTCGAAGGTTCTGGTGCGAACCGAACCCGGGGGTGTTCGGCTCATCCCTACTCAGGATCAGCAAGTTGCCCTTAAACGCCTACAGAAACATTGTGACATTGTCATTAAACCATCTGACAAAGGTGGGAACATAGTCTGATATTGGATGTGTGACATTATCACTATGTGCTATGATGTATTAAACAATGCCACGTGGTATTAACCCATTCCATCTACCCATATCTCCAACTTGAATTCAGTGAGCTATGTACAGGGGCATATTGGAGGGACCTAATTGATAGGGACACTTTGAACTATTTAATTCCCAAACATCCGCGTACCCCAACGTTTTATACACTACCCAAAACGCACAAAAATCTTGTTAAACCACCAGGGAGACCAATTGTTTCTGGCATTGGCTCCTTGACGGACAATGCCAGTAAATTTGTGGATAGTTTCTTATTACCCCATGTTTCCAGCTTACTATCATACATTCGTGACACATCTGATCTTCTCAGACACATTGAGGGAATACAGGTCCCTCACGACTCCCTTCTCGTGGCTATTGATGTCGAGGCTCTATACTCGAGCATCCCCCACGAGAAGGGAGTCACAATGGCCAAACTGTTCCTTATGGAGCAGGAGCATACTTCATGGCCCCTCAATCAGTTTATTTTAACTCCTAACCTTCATACTTACCCGCAATGTCTTTGTGTTTGAGGAACAACATTATATTCAAACACAAGGCGTTGCCATGGGCACGTCATGTGCACCATCTTATGCGAATTTGTTTCTTGGAGCATGGGAGAGATAGATTTTCTCTAATGATCAGTAGTCATCTTATTTAAAGTCTATACTTTGCTGGTTCAGATTCATCAACCACCTGTTTGTGGTCTGGACTGGTTCTATGGCTCTATTAAATCAATTTATTGAAACCATCAATCACAATTCCATGAACTTGCGTTTTTACATTCGATCAAACACAGATTCCTTTTCTGGATGTGTTGATTGCTAAAAACCCTGATGGCACCTTAGGAACCAACCTTTACCGGAAATCAACAGCTGGCAACACTTTGTTGCACGCCTCAAGTGCTCATCCAAAACCTCTTGTCCACAGTATCCCTTACGTGCAGTACTTGTGACTGCGCCAGGAACTGCACACAAGATGAGGATTTATATATACAATCGGCCGCTTTACTGCTTTTGAGGGGCTACTCAAAAACCACCTTACGCAGGGCTTTTAATAAAGCCCTGGGCCATACAAGAACCTCTTTACTTTACCCTTCCCCACGGGCATCTAGCACTCATACTATTAAAATTATTACCCAATATTCAGCACATCAGAGCCATCTTATGAATATACTTTCGAAGTATTGGCATATTCTCACTGACCATCATATACTCAACCAGTATATACGTAGCACACCTGAATTGGTCTTCCGTAGGGCCAAATCCCTTAGGGATTGCTTAACAAGTAGTCACTATTGTCCCAATGTTAGTGGCGCATCAAACCGCAGGGGCACCTTCCCCTGTGGTCAATGTCTCATGTGCCCTTGGATTTTGACCGACACCTCCTTTGAGCTCCCAAATGGAGAGCAGTATACCTATCATGTATCGGCTCATTGTGGCACTACTGGAATTGTATATTTGATGTTATGCATTTGTGGAGCCTTTTATGTCGGCCAAGCGGTCAGGGAGTTCAGACAAAGAGTTGGAGATCATGTTCTACTAATGGTAAACTGACGACCATCGGCCGACACATAGGCCTACACCACAAGTTTGACCTACAGGCAGTAAAATTTCTGGCGTTAGAGGTGGTACCCCCTGATGTCAGGGGAGGCAACCGTGATAAAACGATACTTCAGAGGGAAGCCCTGTGGATCGAAAGATTAAATGCCATGGTACCACCGGGCCTGAAAGAGGTTAATTAATTGAAATCCTTTTTATGAAAAATTCTTTAGTGCCCGTTTGTTTGGACTCTATCATCGTTTTGCTGACAGTTTTATTTGTAATTGGCTGTATCTTGTTTATGTCCCTCATGAATTGATGTTTATCGACATTAATCTTTGAATTATATTAAAAAGGGGTAACTAGTGCGCTCAACCTTAATTGAGTATGCTAGTGGGAAGCTGCCAACATATAAGTGATCTCACACAGTAAAAATAGAAATATGTTAAAAATGGTATCTGGGCTAACCACTAAATATGGAATCTATAAATAAGGTGTTCAAAACATGTGTTAACTTCAAAATGGGTTACTGATAACCAACTTCTTGAAAAAACTTCTTAATCAGTAAAAAAACAGGTATAAAGGTGTATAAAGGTGTTAATAATCTGTATCCTTATGTGCAAAACATAATAGTGCCATAAAGTAACTCTATTGACAATAAATAAGCCTTATAATAAAATCTGCTAATAAATAATATAAAGTGCACAGTGCAAAGATATCAGAATTAATTCCAAGTGCAAAAATCTCAAGATAATGTGCAAATATTCCAGGTATCAGATCACCTGAATATACAAAAGCGTTATCCGTGAAATATAGAGAAGGAATCCGTTAAATAAATAATGCCCCAAACTTGGGTAAAAATATGAATGCAAAACGAAGAAATTTCATAAAAATTAAAAAAATTAATTGGTGAACCACAAGTCCCAGCAATTTGGGCAAAAAAACAATGTGTGGAAATAAACACACAGTGCACACTTAAAATCTTTTCAATAGTTCTTCTTATGCGTGCATGAACAATTCAAACAGTGTTCCAATACTTGGTGCTGATCCATGCAATCAGTGTGCTCCGTGCTGTTCAGGGGTGCACCCCACTTTTTCCCACAGCCTCTCACCTCAAGTAAAGGCCCCTATAGGCCTAGTTGTGCTGTATGCGTATAGGCAATACTCCTGATCGATCGATCTCCAGCAAATTCACCACTATGCTTTTCCTGCAGAATCTCACAGTAAATGCTCCGATCACAGGGTTACCAATGCTCTGATCATAGCAAAGCCATTCCAAGTAGATACAGGCATGTAAGGATGTAAGGACAAGGGGGCTCCAATGTGTAGTAATAATTAACAATAGTTTTATTAAATAAAATATCCACTTACATTCAAATAAGCAGCAAACAGCATGGCTATACAGATGCTTTCGGTCTCGGCCGCGACCGGAAGTAAACAATGGCACCTGACTTCCTCACTGACGTGTTGCGTCACCGATCACATGACTTTATCAAAGGGTATGGGAGTCAGGTGTCTGCTAGCCAATTTATACAATCTCTAATGTTGCCATAGTAACGGCGGTGCTTCTGTGGACGTTTAAAATCAATCATAACACATATACAATTCAACCAGATATAATGAATAGCGATATGGGATCCTAAATTGCATATATAAAATAATAATAATAAGGTTAAAAGGTGAAAAATGGTCCTATCTTCGTCTACTATATAGTTTAGCACATGCCTATTTTGCACATGCTTATTGTTCACAACTTATTTTTTGCACCAATATTTGCTGATTCACTGAATTATTGCTTGGCATATTTGCTATTTTTGCACAGAATATGTATTGCATGTATTATTGTTTGCTGTTTATTTATGAAAAATTTCTTTGCACTGGAATTTTTATTTCACGATTGGATGCACTTTATTACAAATTTTATGTAGTTATTTCTTTATTTATGGAATACTTTATATCGGTATAGCACTGCTTAATTACTTTGCTGCTATACACTGATGGTTTAAGATATTAATCCTCAGACGCTTCTTGGGAACCATCCTTTGGAGTCCCCCCTAGGATTGGCATCCTATCCAGTAGCAAGCGCCACATTTTTACTATTTTATACTATTTATATATTTGCAAGCGCCACATTTTTTACTATTTTATAACGAGAATAAGTATTACTTCTCAAGAAGCACTAATTTTCAATAGTGACATCTAATGGATATTATAAAAAAAGTGCAATTCCAGCCATTTCTCATCGCTGCCATCTAGTGGGCATTTAATAATATAATAGCATAAGCCTATAAAAATTAAATAAAAAATACTTCTTTGATAAAATTAACTACATTTTGATTATATTAAAAAGGATTGGATAAAAAGTATAAAAATATATATATATATATAAAAAAAATATATATATATAAAAAAAGGAATCCTTGGAGACCCGACTTCAGTAATTAAATAGAAAGACTTCTCAGAAGGTGATTAATATGAGGGATTAAAATTAGTAAAATGATATTTAATAATTCGATATAAAACAATTAAGATTGAATTCAATGTTATGTCCCCAGGGAGTTAAAGTACGTAATTCATATATCCAACGTGATTCGGCTTGGCTGATCCTAATTATTTTATTATCCCCTCTCCAGTGAGGCTTATATTTTTCAATAGCACAGATCTGTAATGACGAGGGATCCTTTTTATGATATTTGGCATGATGCCTGGACAGACTGTGCTTATCAAATCCTTTCTTTATGTTTTGGACATGCTCCCCCAGTCTCTTCCACAGTTCTCTTTTCGTTCTGCCTATGTATTGGATGTGACATGGACATTCCATTAGGTATACAACACCTTCACTCCGACATGTTATGAAGTCTTCAATTGTGTACTCCTTTTGTGTAACTGTTAATATGAAGCTAGACTTCTTTTTCTTATTTTCTTTGGTATGACGACACGCATAACAATTTTTACACGGATAATATCCCTTCCCCTCAAAGAATGAAAATAATTTTTTGGGCGGCGGATCCAATACATTTTACATCAATACAAATTATCTCTGAGAGTTGGGGCCCGTCTGTAGGTAGATTTCAGTCTTTCTGGGAGTATGGTACTTAGATGTCGGTCCGTCCTTATAATATCCCAATGTTTTTAAAAAAATCTTCTCAATTTGTTTGTACTGCACATTAATCAATCAATTATAATCAGTACTTTTTCTGTTTGATCTACTTTTTGAATGGTGTCTTTTACCAAGATTTCTCTGTCCACCTGTGCAATGTCTCTTATTTTTTCCTCAATGAATCCCATATGATATTCTTTTTGTACAAATCTTTCTCCGATCATTTCTGCTTGTTTATTGGAGCAATTTCATCTTAATCTAATGAGTTGTCCTTTTGGGATATTTTCTAACCATGTGTTGTGGTGACAACTATCTAGAGGTAGGTAGCTGTTCCTATCCACTGTTTTAAAATAGGTATGTGTGCTAAGTTTATTTTCGTCTTTTTCAATTACTAAATCAAGGAAATTGATTTTATCTGTACTTATTTCCCAGGTAAGTTTAATGTTTTGGTGTTGGTGGGGTACATTGGTGGGGTACATTGTTGCATAGTGACTCTTCTTCCCATTCTGCCACGTACAGGTTGGCAACACTGAGTGCATATTTTGCCCCCATAACGATACCACATATTTGTTTATAATAAATATTGTTGAACCAGAAGTAGTTTGAATCAAGACTATATCTCAAGCAGTCAAATGCCGCGTACACACGTTCGGACTTTGTCCGCCGGACCTAGTCTGGCGGATTGTCCGCCGGACCTAGTCCGGCGGGACTTCCCCACACACGCCGGGACTTCCGAGCGTGTGACTTGCCCACACACGCCCGGACTTCTCCGGCGGACAATCCGCTGGACAAAGTCCGCGGGACTTTTGAAAATGAACGGACTTGCCCACACACGGAGCAGTCCGTTCATTTAGAACGTAACTGCAGGTAGACGGAACTAGCGAAGGCAGTGAATGCCACCGCGCTAGCCCCGTCACCTGGCATGGATTTAAAGGGACTCCCCACGCCGAAAAAATGGCGTGGGGGTCCCCCCCAAATCCATCTCAGACCCTTATCCGAGCACGCAGCCCGGCAGGCCAGGAAAGGGGTGGGGACGAGCGAGCGCCCCCCCCTCCTGAGCCATACCAGGCCGCGTGCCCTCAACATGGGGGGTGCCCTGGGGAAAGGGGGGCCGTGCGGCCCCCCACCCCAAAGCACCTTGTCCCCATGTTGATGAGGACAAGGGCCTCTTCCCGACAACCCTGGCCGTTGGTTGTCGGGGTCTGCGGGCGGGGGCTTATCGGAATCTGGCCGCCCCCTGTGATGTCACAGTCCCAGCATCCTCCGGGACTGTGACATCACAAGGGGGCGGGGTCACCATGTGACATGAGCATGTGACCCTGTCCCCTTGTCCCTATATAAGTCCCAGCACAGTGCGGCTCTGGCATTCCGGCCAGAGAGAGCGACGGGTCACCATCGGAAGAAGAAGAAGAAGAAGAAGAAGGCGGAAGACCCCGGAAGACCCCCGAAGGCGGATCGAGACCCCCAGACGACGGCGTAGATGACGAAGAAGGTAGCCGGCCTCCTCCGCTCGGATTGTATACATACTTGTTTGGCTACACATCTTACCTGTACCGAGATAGTCCACATGCTCCCTCTTTTTTGTAGGGTCTGGTTGGGGACCAGACTCCCAAACCTCTATTCCATTTAACTTGGATGATAATACAATAGGTATATTTCTTTACTTTTAAATTTTCGTTGTGAGGCCACAAAATTATCTAATACTTTGGGTGTCATTAATAACAAAGAAGGCAAATTCCTTCACGATAAGTTGGCCCATAAAAATGGCTATGCTTATAGATGGAACCAAACTCCTTTTAATAAACCTACTACAAAGCTCTCAAATTTTGAAGTACCTAAATCAGATAACGATATGCCTAATTCTGCCTCTGTTTCTTTCTCTTCCAGTAATTTTACATCTTATAGGGACCTCTCTTAGCATAGGATCCCTAAAAAAATAAAGGGGGATTGTACCACTACCTCTACGGACTCACTTCACTGCACTTTTGGACCTACTCGCACACGCCAACCTTCGGTGGTTCATACTGTAGAATGCGATTTAATAATAATTACTAATATTATATCATCTATGTATTAATTGTCTAGTCCCTGTAGATTAGTTAGTCTATTGAAACTCGGAGCGCAAGCTACTGTTAATATCACAATAATACAAGTTAACTATGCAACCAAACACACGGTTTAAGATCAATCAAATCTCATTTATTTCCCAAGGAAAAAAGAAAGCTTATAAGCTTAATATTAGAAGTTACAAGATTACATAGCATACAATCACAATACAATACAATCGTATTCTTAGCACATCCTAGTAGCTGAGATGGAATAAGAGAGGTGTCCACATGGGATAGGCCTCAAGATGGCCGAATCATCAGGTTGTCAGAGACACAGCCTCATGGCAGGCGTTCCTCAACAAAACAGAGAGACACAGAGAGACAGAGCTCTCTCCAACATTCCCTTTTAACAAAACTCACTCATTCAAACTCCCCCCATTGCCAGTCCCACTTGCTTTGCACCAATCAGTGTTCATATGACAATCCTCCTAGGGCTTTTCTGCTCATCAAGTTATACTATTGACTGTCCTGGGGTATAGTCCACTAGGGGCAGTGTTTGTCCATGGATTGAAATCCATCCGACTGGGGCCAAACCTTGGGTTCGAGCTCATGCCTCAAATCTGTCAATTAAGTCCTTTTGCTTGTCTCATAGACAGATTAGAATGTTATGACCTGGACTTGAACCTGGGACCTCAGCTGTGTCTGGCAGTGAGTCTTCTCACTGAGCTATCTGAGATGCTGGACAGATGCTGGACATGTGAGCTGAACCTTGAACTCTTTGCTCCTCCCACGAACTTCCTGATAAAAGCCAAGTCTCTGCACTTCCTCCTTGCCAGAATATTGTGCTATCTCCAGCCTGTATGTCGCTCCTGTCTTCCCTGCTGCCGTTCATATTTACTACTGCTCTTTATCGACCCTTGGCTTGTTCCTCGACTACGCTTCTGCCTGATCCCAACCTGCAACTACTCGGTACCGACCTTTTGGCTTGTTTACAGACTACGCTTCTGATTGATCCTTACCTGCTCATCCGCTACTAAACCCCGGCTTACTCACCTCCTGGTGGGGCGATCCTGAGGACCGCAACCTGGTACTAACACGCAGCTAAATCCATCTCCACCATCAGGAGATCTGGTGAACAACGGTTAGTACTTAGACACCGCACCTCAGGTGAGCCTGTGTCATCTGCCAGGGTGACTGCCTGTTAACTATCCTGCTGGTTAGTGGTAGTCCTGCAACTGCTATAGCAATTGGTCTTCGAGCCTGACCCCGGATCGTGACAGAATATTCTGGCCCAAAACATGGAGGCCGCTATAGCAAATGCCGTGGCTCCGTTCAGGCAGCAAATTGCAGAGCTGCAGGAGTTCGGTGTCACTTACCAAGAAAAATTCTCTGTACTGGAAGGTGCGGTGAAGGAGCAACAAGAAGAGATCTGTGCTCTGACAAAACAATTGCTGGACCTACGTTCCTGAGATGATAACGCACATATGCCTCACCCACCCAAGTTTAACGGAGACTGCCACCATTACAGAGGTTTTCTTAACCAGTGTCGCATCTATTTCCAAATGCGACCCTGGGCATTAATTTCTGAAAGACAGAAGGTAATGTTTGTTATCAACCTCCTGACTGGGGAAGCTCTAGCCTGGGCCTCCCCTTATATTGAACAAGACAGTGCCATGCTGAATAATTTCCAGACATTCAAGAATGCGATGAATCAAGTTTTTGAGGATTCCAACCGTTGCGCTACGGCTGAAGCAAAGTTGCACAGTTTACGGCAGGGTAAACGCTCTGTTGCTGAGTACACAGCTGAATTCAGACGTTGGATGGCAGATACCACTTGGAACCCAGCAGCACAAAAAAGTCAGTTCCGCCAAGGGCTCTCTGAACAGGTAAAAGATGAGCTTGCCAGAGTAGAGACTCCTAAGGATCTTGAAGCCTTCATCCAACTATGTATCCGAGTTGATCAGAGACTTACAGAAAGGAGGAAGGAGAGGCTGGGAATGTTTGGAAGTAATGGTGGCATGCGTTTCTCTGCTAGTCAATTTGTTCAGAAGGATCCAAGAGTTTCTCCAGATTCTGACACAGCTGAACCTATGCAGGTTGATGCAATCAAGAGATCCATTTCTTTTCAGGAGAAAGAAAGAAGACGTGCAGAGAACCTCTGTCTATATTGCGGGGACTCTGGGCATTACGCAGTTAACTGTCCTAACAAGGTTAGAAGAACAATTGCGGCGACTGATGTGATCCTGCCTGCACAAATAAACTCTATTACCCAGTCTATCTCCCCATTAATTCTTGAAGAAAATAAAGTAAATTCTCCACTGTCTCATTTTGTCATCCCTATTAAGCTTATTTCTGAGGGCCGTGAAATCCCCTGCTCTGCTATGCTGGACTCTGGGGCTGGAGGAAACTTTATGGACATAGAGTTTGCCCACCGCAATAACATTCAAGCCAGAAATATATCTGCTCCTATTGAGATGGAGACGGTTGATGGTTCACCTTTATCTTCAGGACCTGTTACCCATAAAACAGTTCCTCTGTTAACCCAGTTTGAGTCTGACCATCGTGAGACCATCAGCTTTCAGTTGATCACATCACCCAAATTTCCCATCATTTTGGGCATTCCTTGGTTCTCCACTCACAATCCCTCTATCAACTGGGGAACACAGACCATAGATTTCACATCCTCCCATTGCAAGGAACAATGTAGGGAATCTTACCAAACAAGTTCTCCGCTGGTCAAGGAATTGCAAGTTGGTGTGGTAACTACCCAGTCATATGACAACTTGCCTCCACAATACCATGCATTCCGGGATGTCTGTGATAAGAAAAATGCAGATCAATTACCTCCTCACCGCCCATACGATTGCCCCATTGAGTTGCTTCCAGGGGCCGAAATACCTTTTGGCCGCCTTTTTTATCTGTCAGAACCTGAATTAAAAGTGCTCAGGGAGTGGTTTGATGAAAATTTAGAGAAGGGTTTTATTAGACACTCAACATCTCCTGCAGGAGCAGCCCTATTCTTTGTTGAAAAGAAAGACTCCACCTTGCGTCCATGCATTGATTACAGGCACATAAATAAGGTCACTATTAAAAACCGTTATCCACTCCCCTTGATCTCGGAAATGTTGAAAAGACTGCGTTCTGCAAAAGTGTTTACAAAACTTGACCTACGGGGGGCATATAACCTGGTCCGTATTCGTCCAGGAGACGAATGGAAAACCGCCTTTAGAACCAGATATGGACATTTTGAGTCCTTGGTTATGCCTTTTGGTCTCTGCAATGCCCCTGCGGCCTTTCAACACTTCATAAACAATGTTTTTCGAGATCTGTTGGACCAATATGTCATTGCTTATCTGGATGACATCCTTATCTTTTCCGATAACCTGGAAGAGCACCGCAAGCATGTTTGCATTGTCTTTGAAAGATTACGGCAGAATCGACTTTATATCAAACTGGAGAAATGTGAGTTTGAACAAGCCCAGATCCAGTTTTTAGGGTATATTATTTCTCCAGAGGGAGTGAGCATGGATCCCAAGAAGATTAAAGCGGTGGTAGATTGGCCTGCCCCCGGAAACATTAAGGGAATCCAACGATTTGTTGGGTTTGCCAACTTTTACAGAAAATTCATAAGGAATTTCGGGTGCCCTTTGTGTGGTCATCTGAGGCACAGGCTGCTTTTAGAAAGTTAAAAACTCTTTTTACTTCTTCACCAGTATTGGTACATCCCAACCCTGAATTACCTTTTATAGTGGAAGTGGATGCTTTGGACTCTGCCATGGGAGCTATCCTCTCTCAACGACTTGGTGAAAAGATGCAGCTTCATCTCTGTGCTTACTTCTCTCGTTTAATGTCTTCAGCCGAAAGAAATTATGATATTGGGAATAAGGAGTTATTGGCAATTAACGAAGCATTTTCTGAATGGAGGCATTTGCTGGAAGGCACTAAGCATCCTGTGACCATTCTCACAGATCATAAGAATCTGGAATTCATTCGTTCTGCCAAGAGATTGTCTTCTAGACAAGCACGTTGGTCATTGTTCTTTTCCAGGTTCAATTTTATCATCTCATATCGACCTGGGTCAAGGAATGGTAAGGCTGATGCCTTATCACGAATGTTGTCTGGGCCTCTCCAGGAAAAGAACTCTATTAATAATAATAATAATTATCTAATAATAATACACAGTCCTGCCTCAAAAGAACTTTCTAGGTGCCACAAGTTCTAAAGCACTCTTGAGTCTCCTCAAGGAAGGGTACGAGAATGACCCACTCCTCAAAAATCCTCCTATGGACATCATCCTTGAGTACAAAAACGGCTTCTGGACTCAAGCACAACGCCTCTATGTACCTGAAGTTGCTCGGGTTGAAGTCCTCAAGTTGGGTCATGACTCCAAACTTGCTGGACATTTTGGAGTTTCAAAGACAGAGGAACTTTTATCCCGTTCCTTTTGGTGGCTTGGGTACAAACGAGATGTCAAAGGTTATGTAACCTCGTGCCTGGTCTGTGCTTGCAATAAGACACCCCGAGTTTCTCCTTTGGGGTTGCTCCAGCCACTCCCTGTCCCATCAAGACCATGGGAATCAATTTCTATGGACTTTGTAGTTGACTTACCCCCCTCTAAAGAAATGACCACCATCTTGGTTGTTATTGACCGTTTCACGAAGATGGCTCACTTTATACCGGTCAAGGGGGTACCCTCTGCAGAACAAACTGCGGAGTTGATGGTTCGAGAAATCTTTAGACTACATGGAGTTCCAGAAGATGTCGTTTCTGACAGAGGAGTACAGTTCACTTCAAAATTTTGGAAAAGCTTTTGCTCAGCACTAGGAGTAACAATTAATCTATCTTCTGCTTTTCATCCTCAGTCTAATGGTCAGACCGAGAGGACCAATCAGACATTAGAGCAGTACCTTCGATGTTTTGTTAGTTATCTTCAGGATGACTGGGTGGACTATATTCCTACAGCAGAGTTTGCTTATAACAATTCTAAACATGGCTCCACCTCTCAGACCCCTTTTTTCCTAAATACCGGGCATCATCCAGCTTTTATCCCTGATCTCCCTATCTCAACTCCAATTCCTGCTGTTACCAACAGATTAACTGCTTTACAGGAGATCCAGGAGAAATTGATCGAGACTTTGAGGGAAGCTCAGGAGAGTTACAAGAAGGCTGCAGATAGACATCGCAGAGCACTTTCTACCTTTCATGTGGGTGATCAAGTTTGGTTGTCTACTAAAAATCTGAAGGTTCATGTTCCATCTGCAAAGTTGGGACAAAAGTTTTTGGGACCTTTCCAGATCTCGGCCCAGATCAACCCAGTCGCCTTTCGCCTAAAACTTCCAGCCAGTATGAAGATTCACCCTGTGTTTCACATATCACTACTCAAACCTTTTTATGAAAATACTTTTTCGGGAAGAATTCTTCCACCCCCTACACCTGTTGAGGTACAAGGTGAAGAAGAATATGTGGTGGAGAAAATTCTTGATTCCAGGATCTATAGGAACAAGTTGCAATATCTGGTTCAATGGGAAGGATATGGGCCAGAAGAAAATTCTTGGGAGCCTGAGCAGAATGTTCATGCTCCTAGATTAACAAGAGAACGTCCTGGGAGGAGGGGAGTACTGTTAGGACCTGGACTTGAACCTGGGACCTCAGCTGTGTTTGGCAGTGAGTCTTCTCACTGAGCTATCTGAGATGCTGGACAGTGCCTTGTCAGATCCCTTGGACAAACCCTACAACCCTGCCTTGTATCTTGATGTGAGCTGAACCTTGAACTCTTTGCTCCTCCCACGAACTTCCTGATAAAAGCCTTGTCTCTGCACTTCCTCCTTGCCAGAATATTGTGCTATCTCCAGCCTGTATCGCGCTCCTGTCTTCCCTGCTGCCGTTAATATTTACTACTGCTCTTTATCGACCCTTGGCTTGTTCCTCGACTACGCTTCTGCCTGATCCCAACCTGCAACTACTCGGTACCGACCTTTTGGCTTGTTTACAGACCACGCTTCTGATTGATCCTTACCTGCTCATCCGCTACTGAACCCCGGCTTACTCACCTCCTTGTGGGGTGATCCTGTGGACCGCAACCTGGTACTAACACGCAGCTAAATCCATCTCCACCATCAGGAGCTCTGGTGAACACCGGTTAGTACTTAGACACCGCACCTCAGGTGAGCCTGTGTCATCTGCCAGGGTGACTGCCTGTTTAACTATCCTGCTGGTTAGTGGTAGTCCTGCAACTGCTATAGCAATTGGTCTTCGAGCCTGACCCCGGATCGTGACATAGAATCAGCATTGTAATGCAGAGTAGTTCTCATAGATAGAATGGGAGCTCCTAACCTCATATAACATATGTTGTTTAACTGGCTACATTCCAACCATCATCATTCTTCAGCGACAGCTTCCATGTCACCCTTCTGTATCTTTGGTATCTTCTCCTTTCCGGTATCTTCAGGACGGGATGCAGTACAGGCAAGGGATGTCCATTCATTCACCATTCACCAGCACACATTTAGAGCAACATATCAAACAGCTCTCAAATACCGACCTAGTATTTAGATAAGTCTTGAGGGGGGCCTTATTCACCCATATTACTAACCTATAATACACATAGGTCACACCATACCATAACATAAATCAACTTATTACCATATTATATACCTATATATGTATCCCATCCAATTACGCACCCCGCTCCCAACCTCCTATAACCCTTTACTGTAAACATGGGTCGGGATGCAGGCTTGCTCACAGCGGTATTGCAGGGCTCTGACTTGGCAGCAAAGTCTCTAATTTGTACACAGAGACCCTACCGTCAATTCGTCCCTCAACTTGCATAGACGACTGGGAGACCCTTCTATATAAATATCGAGTCTAGCCACACATATAAATCTGCAAAATGACAAAACCCACACAATTCCATCCCTGTGCCTGGATTTCAGAGACCATGCCCAGTGTATACCATGCACCTCTATCTATGGTTATTTTCAAGGAACCCTCTAGTTCCATTACTAACGTTACATCGGTATTCTTTAGGACAAATAAACAAACTCGTCTATGTCCTAAATGATACCCAGGTGCTTCCTTCCCAGCAATGATCCCTGAAATAACTTCCCAACATTTTTACGTTCACCATCACCACCATGTATTGACCTGGCATATAAAGGACATCATGGTCATGCTTCCGATCTAGGGAAGTATCAACCTGCCTCCAGCTTCCATCTCCTCTGATCACATGTGGGTGATTTAGCCTCGAATGCGACAAGATAGAATCCCCAATCAGTAAGCCCATTAATGCCACCAAATATACAGTCCGCACTTCTGTATATGGGATCATACAGCCTAACACCTTTCACAATCCAAACTGGTACAGGCATTCGACCACCACTTTGGATTAGTGTAAGCGACGTGTTTTGGCAGAGTCTTATTGAGCGGTGATGCTAACTCATCAGGCCACTGCACGTTATACAGAGACTGTACAATCAGCTTGATGCTGGTTGACACTTCCGCCTGCCACTGCATGCATGCCAGAGCCCATGACAGATTTCTGTCCTGTACCATCACACTCTCCACCAACCTCTCAACATGGTTCACCAAATCTGGAGCCACTTCTCTGGTGAAGGCATATTGTACCCTGGTAGCAAGCGTTTGTTCCCTTTATTTAACGGAGCATGCTCCTGTGTGTATTCACTGGCATTACCTGTGCAGGGTTTCAACCTCTCAGGTGAGACATCAACCAGGCGTATCTCCCCCATACAAGGACATTTTCACCCCATTGATGTGTCACCTGGCACCCTCTAGTCTGGCCAACAGACACCTTATTATGCATTAGTGCCCGCCTCCTGGGTACCTGCACCATATAAATTCTGTTACGTCAATACATGTCCTACATTGCACAACTTTTCTTCTTTCAACTCCTCCCTCCATCAAAAAAACATATATATTACATTTTCATGTTCTGATGGATTGGATGTGTTGTATTCCTTCCCCCAACCTCCACCCATTGCACGTATATTCATAACACGTTTGCATTCATCAGGAGGGAGTCCAGCAAAAAATGTTTCAAGTCTTGTTGATAGGCACAGTCTTTCAGATTCAGTACCAAATCATCCATAAGAAAAGAACAAGTATTAAAGTGAATCTTTTTGTTTGTCCCGTCTCTCCTGATTATTAGAACAAATTTGGGGCGTGGTATGTCACAGACAAACTGCCAACCAGATGATCATCTGTCATCCATTTTCCAGAAACCTTTCCAATCTCGCTCCACCAGGATTCTGGAATTGAAAAACAAGAGCAGAATCAAATTCTTATCCATAATATCTGCTCGCTTACTATTTTTACTCATATTTCCCTCCTTGGAACCCAGGAATCTAATATTCCTGGCTTCTGCAACTCTGACCAAACTATCCAAACAACCATGACTTCTTTAGGCTGAACCGACTCTAAAATGGACCCCCATGGTATGATCAAAAATTTCAAAAACGAACGTCAATGTTGTTTCTCAAAAATGTTCAATTTAAAAACACAAAAAAAACAACCAATGCATTTATCTGTATCTTACGATCTATGCACTAACTCCCCTTTCAGGTGGACAAAGGCTAAACCTTTTGGAACTCTTTTCCATCTGAATGAAAATAACCAAGTAAAAAAAGAACACAAACTCCCGTGGCTAGAATAGTTTTCTACCAACTTTGTCTTAAACAAAATGTATCCAGCTGCTACCTCCATTACTCCCCTTTCAGGTGGACTAAACATACAAATTTTCCCACCTGAACAAAAAAAATAAAAATAAAATAGATGACTAAACAAATTAAAAGTCTGGCCATTATCACCCAAGAACACCATGACAAGACAACCACCATACAACAATGACAAACACTCAACTTTTAATTAAAGGCATCCATGGACTTTCCTCCTGAGAAGAGTACATGCTCCTTTTGATCTGAATGACAAACAAAACATTTGTAACTTCATTTGTAACTCTTTAGTCCATTAATGTCAGACTATTGTTTACATTTTTTTCATTGTTTGCAAACAATTATTAATTAATGAGCTCATAGTACCATGTGATAATCGATTATGCATTTACAATAGCCTAACCCCTGTTTTGCTATATTTGCCCACTGTTGTTCTCTTTGATGGACCTGCAAACAAAAAAACATGGTCTCTGGAAAAGGAACACAAAGACAATGATTACACACAATTATCATGATAATTGACCTTTTAAGTCCCCCAAGCCTTTTCCCATTCATTGTACTGCTATGGGAACAATTGCCATACTTTCCTATACTAAGCAGCAGTATTGATAAACTTTGCCATATTACTCAGGAAAAATGGCAATGCAATTTGTGTCCAACTACATACAAGCCAGAATGGTAGAATAAACAACGAAACTAAAACTAAAAATTAAAAACATTAAAAATTTTAAAAAATTAAAAATAAAAATAAACATTAAAATTAAAAAAAATAATAATAAAAAAATAAAATAAATAAAAACATTAAAATAAAAATAAAAAATATTAATAAAATAAATAAAATTAAAAAAAATTATAAAATATTAAACCTTATAAAAAATTACAAAAATACTTAAAAATAAGAGGAAAAAAAACAATAATCATAACAGAGTTATTCAATTCAGAGGTTCATCCTTGAAAATAATAAAACTATATATCAAGGTCCTCTATCATATTCCAAACCTGAAACTCACATCAAACCTTATTCATAGAAAGGAAACTTTGATCAGAATATTTTTAACATACTTGCAGCTGACTAAGTGCTGCTAACATTTCTTCCCCCAGTGCTATGTTTGAATAACCATGCGGCTACCTCCATTTTGATTTTACGCAACTGTCCTACATCTTGCTTTTCAGTTTGTAGACTCCGTAATTGGATCTTAACCGGGAACTGGGTTTGCTTACTATGGGCTCCATGCTTTGGATTGCTACCCCACCTGGCCGAATAACA
The DNA here is from genome assembly GCA_028564925.1 of Lithobates sylvaticus. NCBI lineage: Eukaryota > Metazoa > Chordata > Amphibia > Anura > Ranidae > Lithobates > Lithobates sylvaticus. Next base: position 89,320,781 of record CM053037.1, read on the forward strand.
TTTATAATACCTTGGGGTCCTTTTCGGGTATGCTCTTCTTTTGATATCGTTATTCGCCCAACAATACTTTGCGATGTGACCTCCCCTTTTACACAAAAAACATTTTAGCTCTGGTTTCCCTGCATAGGCCCTTTTTTGAACATATGGTGCTGGAAATTCACATTGCTGGATACTATTACTACGATTGGAATGAACAGACTTTACACTTTCATCGTCTATTGCATGTTTGGAGGATAACTCCATTATGGCTGCCTGTGCACCCTGTAATTCCTCCTTAAGCAGTGTGATAACCTGCAAATTCTCAGCCTCCCTTTGATTCAGAAAGGCGATGCAACTTTCTCTTAACTCACACGTTTTTCCTAATTCATCTAACCTCTGTTCCAATTCGCATTTTTCCGTCACTAATTGTTCAATCTGACTACGTGCTTGTGCATCTGCTTTTTCAACCCTAATTAATATATTTTTCGTTACACTTTGTACCTGTTCCATGAACTGTTTTCTTTCAGCAAACCATTCTAATTCTTTTTGTTCTGCAATTTCTTTCATTCTCATTACATGCATAAGGCATTGCCCATTCTCTGTTTCCTGCCATTTTTTTGGTTTATTACTTATAAGAAAGTTATGTGTATTACATTGTCTCAAAAGCTCACTAAATTGTTGTGTCAATTCACTCTCTTGTGTACATTGAAATCTAATACCACCATGTTTGGCAATGAAAAGTTCAATGGCTTCCATTGATATGCTAATTAGCAAGCTATCTACACTGCAGCTCACGTAACCTGTTTTTGCAACAGTTGGTTACAATCCAACACAGAGGGACAGATAAGGCTATTCAAGCGTTTAGCTTTTACCTGTAGTTCCACAAAAGCCTACAAAAGAAAAAACAGATACCAACCGTTTAACCCAGGTACTTGTTACTTGTAGTTCTACAGCCTACACATCCTAAGACACAAGGCAGACTCTTAATCAATGCCTTCCTGTTAGTTTGCAAGCCACATTGAACTTCTATTGGAACAGAGAGCTATTTCACTCTCACGTGAGTAGAAATAATAAAAATAAAATAAAAAAAATGACAAAAAAATGTTTTTATTTTTTAAACTAAGAATATCTCTATCACTTTTTCCCTCAAAGATGTATGGTAATTCCTGTCAATTCCTAACCAAGGGTGATCAGCCCGTACTCACCAGTCCTCTTGACCTTTGCATTAGCAATACAACATTTAACATATATACATATACATATCTCGGATAATAAAATAAAAAAAAATCTCACCAGATTTGTCGCGCGTCCGCTAACTGATGAAATATTTCACAGAATTTTTATGATCATCCAAGCGTGGTTTCAGAATTTGCGAGCCAGCGCCAATCTTGTCCGCACTAGAGAGGATTTCCAGTTCTGGGTATCTGAGGATTTATGCTTACCAGGACTCAAAACAAAAATACATTAGGGTCCGTGAATTCTGTGCAGAAAAACTATATTCTACACGCCTATATCTTGGGTGCCAAATGTAGAATGCGATTTAATATTAATTACTAATATTATATCATCTATGTATTGTCTAGTCCCTGTAGGTTAGTTAGTCTATTGAAACTCGGAGCGCAAGCTACTGTTAATATCACAATAATACAAGTTAACTATGCAACCAAACACACGGTATAAGATCAATCAAATCTCATTTATTTCCCAAGGAAATAAGAAAGCTTATATAAGCTTATTATTAGAAGTTGCAAGATTACATACAATACAATACAATACAATCGTATACTTAGCACATCCTAGTAGCTGAGATGGAAAAAGAGAGGTGCACATGGGATAGACCTCAAGATGGCCGAATCATGTTGACCGAGACACAGCCTCATAGCAGGCGTTCCACAACAAAACAGAGAGACGCAGAGAGACAGAGCTCTCTCCAACATTCCCTTTTAACAAAACTCACTCATTCAAACTCCCCCCATTGCCAGTCCCACTTGCTTTGCACCAATCGGTGTTCATATGACAATCCTCCTGGGGCTCTTCTGCTCATTAAGTTATACCATTGACTGTCCTGGAGTATAGTCCACAAGGGGCAGCGTTTGTCCATGGATTGCAATCCATCCGACTGGGGCCAAACCTTGGGTTCGAGCTCATGCCTCAAATCTGTCAATTAAGTCCTTTTGCTTGTCTCATAGACAGATTACAATCAGCATTGTAATGCAGAGTAGTTCTCATAGTTAGAATGGGAGCTCCTAACCTCATATAACATATGTTGTTTAAGTGGCTACATTCCAACCGGGGGAGGGCATCCTGTTCTCCAGATACATGTTGGGAATGCACCGATGTGTGAATTGCAGAAACATTACATGAGTTCATATTGAATCCAACACGTACTAACATAACTACTGCGCACTCGTCTACACCTTTTTCTGGTAGACCATCTACTATATCTTCTATGCCCAACTCACTGTCACATCACGCACTGGGCACCATTTTACCAGCACCTACTTCCATCTCTTCCTCTACTACATGTAGGGTAAGTGAACCCACTTTAACTACTATGTTTCCTATAAGTGCTTAATCTATTGATCCAAAAATTGCACGCCCAGGAAGACGTTATCTTTTAACGAAACAGCGTAGAGTAAGCGGCGTGCTGACGTCACCTCCATTCCCCGTCCATCCAGGAAGCGATGGGCAGCGAGTAAGAGAGCCGGCCGGCTCGACAGTTTTTCTTTTTAAACAAACACATTTGCCTATTTGATGCATTTTAAATGTAAGTGTACTACCTATGAGAGTTTTTATAAATAAAAGGTCAAAACGGTATTGTGCTATGGGTGTTCCTTTTTCTTCCATGTAAATGGTTTGGAGGAAAGCAAGGAGGACCCAGGAGAGATTTGGATATTGGAGTGCCATCTGGGAGACCTTGGAGAGAGACCCGGGCAGGGGTTCATGCCACAGGCTTATCTGATCTCTTTGACACAGAGATCAGAACAGCTGGTAAGCTGCTAATTTTTTATTTGGTGGAGGACTCTTATCTGGCTATCCAATCACTGGTTTCGTGGGTGTTAAAAGCTATAGCACTGTGAATCAACAACCACAGAACCCTAAACCTATATGGTGGACTTTTGCATGCTTTGAACTATATTGGATCATGGATGTCTGAAATCACTCCAATTTTTTATTACATATTGTTTATGTAATTTTTTTCATTTCACTGTTTGATTATAATATTTTGAACTATATTGGAACGGTGGGTTCAGGACTGCGTCCAGAGGATGCCTGTTGTAGTGCATTTCACGTGTAACACTGCCAGCTTAGGGCTGGATTGAATTTTTATGCACCACAATATTAATTTAGGTGATAGAATTTTCACATGTTTTAATTTCTAGCGCAGCCATTTTTTCTTTTCTTATAAATATAATATACACAAATCAATAAAAATTGAAAGATAGAAGTACAATATCACGAATCTGATAAATGACATTTGACCGGAAAACTGTATTGGTGGACCCTAGAGATATTCAAGGGATCCTGGATGAAAGATAGTGAATGGTCAGACTAAGAGTCAAGGGGAGGGGAAAGGGATAACTAGGCCAGTATAAGCGTATATAGGCCAGAGGGCCTAAAACAAAAACCAAAGCATATCGAGCAGAGGTAAAGTACAATAGTGGCTTAGAAGAAATATATCAAGATGAAAATTATCTAATATATATAATAATTTATAGACATGGTCAGAACTATAAAAAGGACTTGAAACTGATATATTCGTTCAACCCCGGGTACTTGATGGCGTCTAAAGTGTGTTTCCACTTAGTTTCTAACTGCAACAAAGTTGTATCAATTCCTCCGCCCCGCACATGTAACGGTACATGTTCAAGTGTGGCAAAACGAACAATGCTAAAATTATGTTGACAAAAATGGTATTTCTCCCGAAATTCCTATATTTTTTCCGTAATACCCCTTCGCATATTCCTAGGGCCTTTTTCAAACATCTTGAAGGCATACTGACTTCGTTTGTATGGGCTGGGAGGCCACCCAGAGTGGCAAAACGCATACTGTACCTCCCTCTCTCTGCAGGAGGCTTAGTAATGCCCAACTTCCTCATATACTACTGGGCGGCAGTCCTAGTCACTGTCAGATGGTGGTTCTCTCAGCCCAAGCAAAACCTTGGAGGTGAGACTGGAGGCAGCTATACTAGGGTCCTACGCAGCACTGAGTAACCTTGCATTTGGGGGAGCTAAAGTTCCATATGACCTGACAAAACCCATGAAAACGACGCTTAGGGCATGGAAAGAGGCCAGAGCAGTATATCGCAAACCACACTGTGTATCCCCACACACACCGCTGTGGGACAACCCCTCACTTCCCCATTTAAATGTCATTCCGGATCCATCGTACTGGGCGGGGCAGGGGATAACCACCCTAAAACATCTCCTGCGAGACGGGAAACTTATCCCCTTCGCAGATTTAAAACACACATACTCACTCCCCAATACTGCAGAATTTAGATTCTGGCAACTAAGACACGCCATGAAGGCCCATTTCCCAGAGAAACTAACGCTCGAGTCTGACTCAATTGAGCACCTGCTCATATCCAGCGCAATGGGAAAACCTCTTTCCACTCTTTTATCTATACCTGATGGTAGCATACGATACCAAACCTACACGCGCACTGGAAACATGGAGAGAGGACATCCCAGCACTGGGAGAGGACGAATGGGAAGACTGTATATCAACCTTTATCCCATCTATGATAGCAGCCAAAGACAGATTTATCCAGTTGAAGTTCATACATAGGGCGTACTACACCCCGCACAGAATGGCTAACGTATACCTGAATTTAGACCCCTCCTGCCCAAGATGTCATACAGAAGTAGGCACGTTTTGGCATATGGTGTGGGTCTGTCCCAAAATACAGGCCTATTGGGAACAGGTTGCAGGGAAATTGAGTGACTTGCTGGATACACTTGTACCAAAGGAACCAGCTCCTGCTGAGCTACTTGGGGGAGGTTGAGGGAGACAGATATACACTGGAAGTCAGCTGAACCCCCTACACTGAAATCCTGGCAAAAGGCTGTTAATTCAGTATTACCCCATTACAAACTTACCTATGAGAGTAGACAGTGCCCGGCTAAATTTGACAATGTATGGTCGGCCTGGGTGGATGCGAGCACGTGAGAGGGCCCGGAGAGGAGGGGGACCAACTGATGGATTCCCCCCCGTCTTGGCCGGGGGCTATTTACCCCCACCTCACTCCGAGTGCCACCCGACCACATCGAGTAAGGAATAGAATACATACAGCTGATGGGCAGCGGATACACACCCCCATCGGGGAAAGAGATTGAATACCCTACGAAATGGAGGACGGGACCTAGAAGGGAACATGGTTGGGAATCTTCGGTAGAGGAATGTTAGTAAGGTAGACAGCAAGGATTTGTAGGATATTAATTTCTGCAATGGAACTCTTAAACTGACACTGTAATAAGAATTATCTAATGCCGAACTTTGACTGTATTGTTATTCTAAAGTGTTAAATAAAAACATTTCTGTTAAAAAAAATAAAAAATGATGTTGACAACCAATATGTCTGTTTAAAGCAGTAGTAGTTAATCGTTTAACTAGAGGCATAATGTGGTCCCTAATTCGCTTAACAAAGGGGCATCATCTTTCCGACATAAAAGCATCTACATTGAAAAAAAGCCAGGTAAACAACTCCCACGGTTTTGCACGTGACTCTGTGTTTGACTGTGTAAACATGACCGTTGGGAAGAATGGCATTGTCACAGATCAACTGCAGAGCTGATCTGTGTCTTACCTTTATTGCTGTGGTCAGCTGGTACCTGTTGTTCCACTAGCTTGTGTTCAGCTCTGCTGCACTCTGCAGCTATGGGTGTCGCCGACTTCACCTGTTGCTTAATATATAATTCCTTCCTGCTACTTCCTGTCCAGCCTCTCGTGCTTCTCTATTTATTTAAATCCCTCTCAAACCTGGCAGAATACCGGCTGGCCCTTAGACTCCACGCCCTGGGGGATCCGTGTCATCTGCTCGCCTGTGAGCTCTCTGTAAGTAGTACCGTGACAGACATCTCTAGAGTTAGAGATAAAAGAGCATATATCACATTTACCACAAGGGAATGTACCACGAGACATGGACTTATTAATATTTCTGGGCATATGGTGGCTAGTTACCAGGCGGTCCTTGATGGAATGGGCCCGTCTATACGTAACCTCAGGGTAGGGTTTGATGTATTTCTTGATGGTGCTATCTGCAGTGAGTAAGGGCCAGTATTTTGTTAGGATGTCTTTCATCTGAGCATGTTGTTGAGAGAATTGAGTAAGGATTCGAACCGGTTGGTCAACAACTGGGGATCTTTTAGAGTGGATTTTTTTTTCTATTTAATTTAGCTACTTTGTTGAATGATTTTTTTTTTTTTTTTTTTCAAAAGAGATCTGCTATATCATCTTTGATGTAGTCTAGAGTACAAATCATTGGCTACGTGGTGAAAGTCGGCATCTAGTGTGCAGTTTCTTCTAAGTTGTAGGAACTGGCTACAGGGAATGCTATCCAGCAGTGGACGTGGATGTGCACTGCTGGCATGCAAAATTGTATTGCCGGCAGAGGGCTTGCGATAGAGTGAAGAGTTCCCTCAGCATCGGCGTGAATTTGTAAATCAAAAAAATTAATCCTTGATTGACTACACTCCATTGTAAACTTCAAGTTATAGTTGTTAATAGCCAGTAAGTCCATCAGCCGTGAGAGTTCATCCCTCGTACCGGTCCAAAAGATTAAAATGTCGTCTATATAATGATGCCAGGCTAAGACATGCTGTAGTAGGTCCGTTAGATGATCATTGGCAAAAAGTTCCCTCTCCCACCCCCCCGGGTACAGGTTGGCATTAGAGGGGGCACACTTGGTCCCCATAGCCACCCCCTGCACTTGGAGGAAGTGGGAGGAACCAAACATAAATACATTGCGTGTAGTGCAGTGAAGTAAGTCCGTAGAGGTAGTGGTATGATCCCCCTTACTTTTTTTAGGGATCCTATCCTGGGAGAGGTGCCTATAAGATGTAGAGGTACTGGAAGAGAAAGAAACAGAGGCAGCATTAGGCATATTGTTATCTGTTTTAGGCACTTCCAAATTTGAGGACTTTGTAGTAGGTTCACAGATGAAGTTGATAAACTCCTCTCCATGCCCCACCTCACTACCTGTTCCCTGGACCCTGTCCCCTCACAATTACTGCGACCACCTTCCCATTCTATCCTCAAATCCCTAACCCACATCTTCAACCTTTCTCTCTCCTCCGGCATCTTTTCTTCCCCACTCAAACATGCACTGGTTACACCCATACTCAAAAAAAACCTCACTAGGCCCCACCTGTTTGAATAACTTAAGACCCATCTCCCTGCTCCCGTTTGCCTCCAAGCTCATCGAACGCCTTGTCCATGACCAAATGAGTCGCTACCTCATGGACAACAACCTTCTCGACCCCCTACAGTCTGGCTTCCGCCCACAACATTCTACTGAAACTGCCCTACTAAAACTCACCAATGACCTACTAACTACTAAAACCAACGGCCACTGCTCCATACTCATACTTTTAGACCTCTCTGCTGCCTTTGACACAGTTGACCACCTGCTCCTCTTCAGCAAATTATACTCCCTTGGCCCGTGATTCTGCTTAATCCTGGTTCTCCTCCTACCTATCTAAGCGCACTTTCAGTGTCACTTACAACTCCATCTCCTCCACTCCCCCTCCTCTTTCTGTTTTTCCAAGGGTCTGTCCTTGGGACCCTCCTATTCTCGCTCTATACCTCTTCCCTGGGCCAGTTGATAACCTCCCATGGTTTCCAATACCACCTCTATGCTGACGACACCAAGATCTATCACTCCGCTCCTCAACTCACCCCCTCGATCTCCTCACGGATCTCAAACTTACTGAATGACATATCGGTATGGATGTCACACCACTTCCTCAAACTCAATCTTTCTAAAACTGAGCTTGTTATATTTCCTCCATCACGTTCCTCTCGTGACTTCACAATCAATATCAACAACACAACCATTGGTCCCTCCACACATGCCAGGGTCCTGGGTGTAATCCTTGACTCTGACCTCTCCTTCAGCCCCCATATCCAATCACTGGCTAAATCCTGCCGCCTTCACCTCCGCAACATCTCCAGAATTCGACTCTTACTAACTAATGACACCACAAAGCAACTCATTCACTCCTTGATTATTTCCCACCTTGACTACTGCAGGCTATCCCCCCTTCAGTTTATTATGCTGCTGCTAGACTAATACACCTCACTAATTGATCCATGACTGCCATTCCTCTCTGCCAATCCCTTCACTGGCTTCCCCTCCCCCACTGTGTAAAATTCAAAATGCTAACCATAACATACAAAGCCATCCACAACATCGTCCCCATCTACATCACCAACCTCATCTTCAGATATCGCCCAACTCGTCCCCTCCACTCTCTAGTGTTGTAATGTGTTGGCCGATTTATGTGGGATTTTATATTGTGTGTATATATATATATATACAATATATACATATGTACTGTAATATATATATATATATATATATATATATATATATATATATATATATATATATATATATATATATATATATATATATATATATATATATATATATATTACACACACAGTATAAGATTGACCAGGCCAGATTTCAGTTGACGATGTTATCTGTTAACCTAATTACACATATCAAAGGAGACTTGTTGATCAAAGGGGAAGTGGCCAAACAAGAATTACTCCACATATCAAAGGGGAACAGATAATGATTCTGGGCTATGATGATGTTAATATGCAAGAATGCAGATTAGGGCAGTTTATAACTACAGCTGTTCACAGCTTGGGGTGATCTGCTGTCACTCTGAAAGACAGGAGCAGATCAAAGCATTTAATGGAAATGGCCAATCAAATTGCTCAGCCATTCAGTGTATGGGGGGGACATAACATGGCATTCAGTCTGTTTAGAAGTGTGTGTTTTTATGAAGGCACCAAAAGTCACATGGATCCATGGGGCTCTAGAAATTTACTAACACTGTCATGATTATACCCTGTTGGATTTTTATCATCTGCAAGACTGTTCTGTTTTAGAAGTCAATAAAGTGCGTCTCTCTGGGAGAATTGGGTTTGCTGCGGGACAATACGTATTAATAACTACTAGTCATCTAAACCACAATATATTATATCAATACATTGGTGCCGTTCAAGTGACCAGAAGAGCATTTTCAGGACTTAGTAACAGAAGTCGGTGGTGACAAAAATCCTGTGAGGTGGACAGAAGTCTGATGGAGACCTGTGCTGTGACTCTAATGTCTGGTTGTGACATAAGAGTCTGATCTACAAAATTAAACAAGTTTGGAACCCCAGAATTATTCTCTGGAGACTGGAAACAACAAAAAAAAAAAGGACTGTATCGTGTACCAGAAGACCTGAGCTGGAAGCTGAAGGAGTAACTAATGCGGTGAGTAAAATATTTCCTTTTTTTTAATTATTAATAATATAGTCAAAATGCTTACTCAGTGTGAAGCTAGTGTCAGTTCTGATAAAGTTAACAGATGGGTGTTAAAATGTATTAAGCGTTATGGCGGTCCTTATGAAGTTCCAGAAAAATATAAGCAGACGTGGACTATGATGAATGAATTTTTAGAGAAAACTGTTTTTGATAGCAAAATTTCAGAAAGTAAAAGAAAAGGTTGTATTGTACAGGGCTTGTTATCTTGCTGTTTAACAATGGAAAGTTCTTTGAAGGATAAGGTTGAAGAAATTACCCAGTTACAGAGTGCAGTTGATAATAGCAACAAGGTTTGTCAGAGGTTACAAAACAAATCAGAATGTGAGACTGTAAATTTAAAATCGCATGCAGTTACCATTGGGGGAGCTTTGCTTGAGAAATCTAAACGTTGTGATGAATTATCAGAGGAAAATGAGAGATTGAAATTAAGAATTATGGAATTAGAGAAGAGATCTCAGGAATGCAGATATGCATCAAATCTTGGATTCAGCAATCTGCAGAAAAATACAAACATTCTATCAATTGAAACAGAACCTCATATTAAATCTGATAATTCATTGCCAGCTGCACCCACTGTGACCACCACAGTTTATAACAATAATAATAATAATGCAGGTGAAGTTCAGCTTGTAATGAAGCCTTTGAAACCAAAAGAATTAGAGGCAATTCTTAAAGAAATAGGAATGATTCCCTGCCATGATTTAAACAGATTTTTAAAATGGTTTTGTGACTTGCAGAATGTCAGAGATATGTACAATCTCAACCCATCTGATTTAGAAAGAGTTATACAACATTCTATAGGAAGTAGTCTTTGGATGAGAATTAAACAGATCTGTATTCAGCCTCTGAGGACAAGGGACATATTACTGGAATTAGTATGTGTTTTGTATGGTGTACGTTCTGATGTTACTATTCATGGGAAGATCAAACAAATGAAAAGTGAATCTCCCTATGAATTGTCACACAGGATAGCAACTATTATGGAATTATTGGTCAGTAATAATCTTGCATTTGAGCGTGGTGGCTTGATAGATATACAGTGGTGTGAAAAAGTGTTTGCCCCCTTCCTCATTTCCTGTTCCTTTGCATGTTTGTCACACTTAAGTGTTTCGGAACATCAAACCAATTTAAACAAAAGTCAAGGACAACACAAGTAAACACAAAATGCAATTTGTAAATGAAGGTGTTTATTATTAAAGGTGAAAAAAATCCAAACCATCATGGCCCTGTGTGAAAAAGTGATTGCCCCCTAAACCTAATAACTGGTTGGGCCACCCTTAGCAGCAACAACTGCAACCAAGCGTTTGCGATAACGTGCAATGAGGCTTTTACAGCGTCCTGGAGGAATTTTGGCCCACTCATCTTTGCAGAATTGTCCTAATTCAGTTACATTAGAGGGTTTTCGAGCATGAACGGCCTTTTTAAGGTCATACCACAACATCTCAATAGGATTCAGGTCAGAACTTTGGCTAGGCCACTCCAAAGTCTTCATTTTGTTTTTCTTCAGCCATTCGGTGGTGGACTTGCTGGTGTGTTTAGGATCATTGTCCTGCTGCAGAACCCAAGTTCGTTTCAGCTTGAGTACACGAACAGATGGTCGGACATTCTCCTTCAGGATCTCTTGGTAGACAGCAGAATTCATAGTTCCTTTTATCACGGCAAGTCTTTCAGGTCCTGAAGCAGCAAAACAGCCCCAGACCATCACACTACCACCACCATATTTTACTGTTGGTATAATGTTCTTTTCCTGAAATGCAGTGTTCCTTCTACGCCAGATATACTTGGACACACACCTTCCAAAGAGTTCCACTTTTGTCTCATCGGTCCACAGAATGTTGTCCCAAAAGTCTTGGGGATCATCAAGATGTGTTGTGGAGAAATTGAGACGAGCTTTGATATTCTTTTTGCTCAGCAGTGGTTTTCTCCTTGGAACTCTGCCATGCAGGCCATTTTTGCCCAGTCTTTTCCTGATGGTGGAGGCATGAACGCTGACCTTAACTGAGGCAAGTGAGGCCTGCAGTTCCTTGGACGTTGTTGTGGGGTCTTTTGTGACCTCTTGGATGAGTCGTCGCTGCGCTCTTGGGGTAATTTTGGGCGGCCGTCCACTCCTGGGAAGGTTCACCACTGTTCCATGTCTTCGCCATTTGTGGATAATGGCTCTCACTGTGGTTCGCTGGATTCCCAAAGCTTTGGAAATGGCTTTATAACCCTTTCCAGACTGATAGATCTCAATTACTTTCTTTCTCAATTGTTCCTGAATTTCTTTGGGTCTCGGCATGATGTGTAGCTTTTAAGGATCTTCTGGTGGACCTTACTGTGTCAAGCAGCTCCTATTTAAGTGATGCCTTGATTGTGAACAGGTGTGGCAATAATCAGGCCTGGGTGTGGCTAGAGAAATTGAACTCAGGTGTGGACAACCACAGTTATAGTATGTTTTAACAAGGGGGGCAATAACTTTTTCACACAGGGCCATGATGGTTTGGATTTTTTTTCACCTTTAATAATAAACACCTTCATTTACAAATTGCATTTTGTGTTTACTTGTGTTGTCCTTGACTATTGTTTAAATTGGTTTGATGTTCCGAAACACTTAAGTGTGACAAACATGCAAAGGAACAGGAAATGAGGAAGGGGGCAAACACTTTTTCACACCACTGTAAGTATGTTTCTAGATGCTTTGCATGAAGATATCAAACAAAATATTTTACTAGTTACCCCAAATCCTCATGATTTAAAAGACGTATTGTTGAGAGCAGACCATTTATGGAGAAAGTCAAATGAGCGGGCTGTCAAAATTGATTTAGCCACATTGTTTAGGACAAATACTGAACATAAAGATCAAAAGATAATGTCTTATGATAACAATCAAAGAGGAGACACCAGGTCAAATATAGGTGATATGAATATGAAAAACAGAGCTGACCAAAATAATAATAAGAAAATGTCCAAGACCTGGATACCGTTTTCCCAGTTAAAACAGAAATATGACCACTTGAAGATTGAGTATGATAAGATGAAAATAGAACATTACACATTGTTGGAACAGCTGAACAGAAACCCGGGTGTCATAAATGCAGATGTACATTCTCCAGATCTGTTTTTGAATGCAAATGACACTTCTCTAGCAGTGAGGGTGAATTAGTTTCAAACTGTAAATGTGTAAATAGTCCTTTGTTTTAACTTCAAACAATGTTTAAGGACCTTGCTAATTAGTTTTGTTGGAGAGTTTTTTTGTCTTTCAGATATTGGAGATACTGCATGTGAATAGCAGAAGGACAGTCTGAAATTGCTGGCTAGTGGGGGAGACGCTGAATGGACAATATCATGGACTCTCTCAATATTCATCAAGCAATGGACCCTTTTTTTTGAACATTCTTTTTTTTTTTTTTTTTTTTCTTGTCAATGGACTTTCCCCCTTTTTTTTTTTCACCCTTTCCCATTTTTTTTTTATTTTATTATGTTTTATTTCTTGAACTTTATCTTAAAACCAGAGCGAAACATTTAAATCTAAAATAATTTTTATAACACCTATACATATTGCATATTGATCAATATATTTGATATCTAAGGTGAGATGCTGCACAATGGCTTGGCATGGCATAAATTATAGTATGTTGGGTGGTTTTCCTAAATTTATAAGAGGGGTGAGTGAAATTCATCACTCCAGTCATGATTTGAAACCTTGTTGAATCAGTCGTTGATAATATGCTAAAGGCTATAACATATATGGATGAAAGACCTAACTTTACTGGAAAGATTTTCCACTGCTGCTTTGTCTGGATAGAAGATCTGATGTCAAGCTGATTCTATCTGAAAGTGGGGGTATATGGATTATAGATTGGTATATAGATTGGTATACCATTTAGGTGGAAATATGGACTGAACAAAAAAAAAGCAAATTGTGGCTGGCAATCAACAAATTCAGGTACTTGACAGGTACACAACAGGTCATCATTGCTCAAATACGAAGATGTGAATTGTAAAATGCTTCAAGATGGACTCATGAATGTCAAGTGCAAGGAAATAGTTTGCAGCACAGTTTTTTTCTGCCGTATCCAAACCTTTTGAACTTGAAAGTGAGTGCTGGTACATTGATGGTTCTTCTTACTATAAAGATGGAAGTAGAATTTCAGGATTTGCTGGTGTTTGTGCAAAAGCATCTTTAAAAATGAAAACCTTGAGCCTGGAGATAAGAGAATCTTGGCTTTATGTGGATCGGAGCTCCCAGAGCATACCAAGTTTACTTTCAGTGAGAGATGTGATGAAGTCAGATAGAAGAATGGACTGTGACATCAGCTCGTTTTTGTGCAATATTCAAGATCTTAATGTGATATAATAAGGCCTAACAGCTACATGGGCCATGAATGTTTACCGAATCCTTTTCCAGTCATGGTCTAAAGCTATATTATCTAATGACTGTTTCATGGGGATATTTTAGAGGCTGGTGAAGAGAGATGTAACAACCTTATATTTTATATGAGCCATTGTAAAGCATCCAGTACCTCAAATCGTAATGATATGTATGTTGCTTGATTTATGGGTCAGTTCTAGTAGTTAGAACGACCCAAGTGGGGGTATATGTTGTAATGTGTTGGCCGATTTATGTGGGATTTTATATTATTATTATTATATATATATATGTACACATACAGTACATATACAATATATACATATGTACTGTATGTATGTATGTGTATATATATATATATATATATATATATATATATATATATATATATATTACACACACAGTATAAGATTGACCAGGCCAGATTTCAGTTGACAATGTTATCTGTTAACCTAATTACACATATCAAAGGGGACTTGTTGATCAAAGGGGAAGTGGCCAAACAAGAATTACTCCACATATCAAAGGGGAACAGATAATGATTCTGGGCTATGTTGATGTTAATATGCAAGAATGCAAATTAGGGCAGTTTATGACTACAGTTGTTCACAGCTTTTGTGATCTGCTGTCACTCTGAAAGACAGGAGCAGATCAAAGCATTTAATGGAAACGGCCAATCAAATTGCTCAGCCATTCAGTGTATGGGGGGGATATAACATGGCATTCAGTCTGTTTAGAAGTGTGTGTTTTTTATGAAGGCACCAAAAGTCACATGGATCCATGGGGCTCTAGAAATTTACTAACACTGTCATGATTATACCCTGTTGGATTTTTATCATCTGCAAGACTGTTCTGTTTTAGAAGTCAATAAAGTGCGTCTCTCTGGGAGAATTGGGTTTGCTGCGGGACAATACTTATTAATAACTACTATTCATCTACCCACGATATATTATATCACTACATCTAGCTCCCCTGTTACCTCCTCCCATGCTCACCTTCAGGACTTCCCCAGAGCCTCTCCCATCCTCTGGAACTCCCTGCCCCATTATGTCCGATCAGCCCCTACCCTGTCCACCTTTTTAAGAGATCCCTGAAAACTCATTTATTCAGGGAAACCTATCCCACACCCACCTAACAACAACTGTCCCCGAGCCACCCCCATCAAATCATTCTCTGCAGCTATTACCTTTTGTACCACCACCCGTCCCTTTAGAATGTTAGCTCTATGAGCAGGGCCCTCCTGTACCTTTTGTATTGAACTGTACTGTAATTGTGTTGTCCCCCCTATACATTGTAAAGTGGTGTGTAAACTGTTGGCAATATATAAATTATGTATAATAATAATAATAGGTTTATTAAAAGGAGAACATGAGCCTGATACCAGCTATTGATCTGAAGATCAAGCTGGTCAAGCTTCGACTCATACTGCTTACATAAAATTGAAATCATTTGAAAAGAGCAGGACTGAAGATTATATTTCCAAGATTGTTTCAGTGAATCATTGATCTTTCTAACATTGGGAAATATTTGGATCTTAAGACCCCACAGAACAATCAGATTTTCTGAATATTTTTCAAAGTACACTTTGTGCCAATAAATCCTGACTTTTTTTCCAGAAGACGTAATAAGTAAGGGAAACTATACAAAAATATTGAAAATTCCAAATGGTAATGACAAGCAAGAAGAAAAGTTTTGCTTTATTTTATCTAAGGGGACTACCAGCCATGAAGATTGGTGTATTAAAACACTGAAATCGAAAAAAAATTGAAAAATTGTCGGGTAAGTCCGTATGTTTCCAATTTATACAGTATTATTGTTAATTTTTGTTCATATATATCTCATTGTTGTTTTTGTTTATATATATATATATATATGTCATTGTTGTTTTTGTTTATCCTATACTTGCTACATGCTGCATGAATTGAGGGTTTTGACTGGGCATGAGTGGGATGGGCTTTACATGCATTGGAGTTCTGCATGGTATTTTCTTGTCCCACCTTCCTATCCCCCCTTTATCCACCCCAACATCCATCACCCCGCTCTTATCCCGTGTCTCCCCTTGTTGTCCTTGCTGTATTTTGGTGTGTACGGGGTTCGTCTCATTGGGTGGTTAAATTTATCACCACCCGTGGCTGTATGAACACCCAAGGGCCTTTTGTCTATTGACAATTGGGCCCACCCACCGGCCTATGTTTACTTCTGTCACCATTGGTGCCTGTTCTATCCCTGTTTTTCATCTCATTGGATAGCGCCCCTTGTCTCCGCCCACATTCCCTCGTGCCGCACTGACCGGGTTAGGTGATGCGATTGATGTCACGCATGGCATTCTGGGGATTGTAGGCTCTTGATTGTGGATATTGCACAGGCGCGTTGGTCGGTGATGTCACACGCCGACTGGGTGGGGAGTATAAAGGCTGGCTGAGCCAGCAGCTTATCGCTGGTTCTAGGGACACTGTTACTTTCGTTTTTTCCATACAAGGTCAGTACTTAGGCTGAGGCTCTTGTCGCTTCACATATTTCTCCTATTTAGGTTCTTGTTATTAAGTTACTTCATTTGTTATATCCTCTCTTTGCTCTCTTCAATGCAGGATTTTTTAGGCTGGATATCTTTGGAGTGTTTTGGCTTTCTGCCCAGGCACTCCTCTATGTATATCGCCTACTGTTCATTTGAGCTATTTTCTGAAGCCTAGATACGTTCATTACTTTTGATAGGTAAGCCACAGTTATTACTCACTTTGATATTTCCCTTCTTTGTTTTTTTTGATCCATCTTTTTTGATGAATCATGTATCAGTAGGTTAGCTATTCATTATTTTATTTTTTCTCTTTTGTTTTACATTGTAGTTACTCTACCTCAGTCACATCAATTAATTCAAAACTGTCCTTGACTGATTGGACTAACTTTGTCTTTTTCAGCGCCCCTGTTTCAAATACTTTCTAGATTTAATTGTGGTACATATTGAGGCCATGTTGGCCCTCTATATTGGGACAAATATTTTCTCTGAGTGAGCTATTTTGTCTCTATTTAATTTTCCTTTCCTTTTTTGTCATTTTAGTTTTTATTGGTCACCTCTTACCCCCTGCAGCCACATTACGTAGGTGGTAGGTCACCGCCCTTCTGGCGGACTATTGTGCCGACATTGCCAGCTGGGCACATCGGTGTAGGTATGGAGTTCCTTGGGGTGTTGATCCCCACTCGTGCTGTGGGAGGGGTGGATATGTAATGCCGTGCTATTTACTCTCAATATCACGCACCATGTTTCTATTCTGTTGTATGTTTATTTATGCTATGTTATATCTTCTATTTTTTCCCTTTTTTTATATAGAGCTATTTCCTTATACTGGCCATGTCTCATTCCCCTGAGGAAGCCAATGTCTTGACGAAACATGTAGGGAAGACCTGACCCGCATTTATATATAGGCCTATACCATCCTGGCCATCAGTAAACCTTATGTGCTCCTTTGTAATGTTTATTTTGATCAGAAATGTATGTGTTGCATTACTTGTATTTGCTATTCTGTAATAAAATTTACCATTTTAACAATTTTTGGATTGAGTTGTGTTGGCACCACAATAATCTCTCCCCCCTTCGTATCTCCCTCTTTTTTTAACCATTATTGGGATGAGGGGCCTTATCTAATACGGACTTACCCACCACTTTTTCCAATATGATACATACATATTCTTAGCCCCCAAGTGCATAACATTTATCAACATTAAACCACTTCTGCCACATCTGCCAATTAAACAGTGCATTGAGGTTGGCTTGTAAGTTGGAGACATCCTGTAAAGATTTATTATTGGACCATATCAATTTTGAGCCATTGTGGATCATTTGGGGCTGTGTCAATACCATCCCCAATAAAGACATGAGCTCCCCCATCCTCTGTTGTATGTACAGAGCTGAAGAAGAGATTTAAAAAAAATTGCCTTCTCTTTGACCACAGTCACTCACTCTAGATATTTTTGTAAAGGACCTACATGCTCAGACCTGAACTTTTTACAATTAATATATATATGAAGATTTTTGTTGGGGTTTGTCCTATCTTTTGTAATCTGTCATTCTTTTTTGAATTTTTGTGGCCTTGATTTCCTTTTTACATATTCTATTATATTATTTGTAACATTTAAATGATGATAGTGTTCCTTCATTTTACCCTTTGACAAAGTCATGTGAGCGGTGACGATACGCGTGAGGGAGGAAGTCAGGTGCCTATTGTTTACTTCCGGTTTTCGGCCGAGACCGGAAGTTCGTCCATCTTGAGCAGATATTTTTTATTAAAATTATTATTATATTACTACACATTGGAGCGCTTTTCTTTTATCCCTTACCCCTTATGCTAACCTGAGCTGGGAGTGATCTTTTCCTTCTGGAGTGTTTTGATATATTATGGGGACCGGAATGAGAGGCAGGAGAACCCATAGGAATCTATAGGAAGGCGAGATTTACCAGGATATATACCAGGATCACCACCCAGAGGGTATCTGCTATACTAGGCCTGTAGGGGCCGTTACTAGAGGTGAGAGGCTGGGGGAAACAGTGGGGTGCACCCCTGAAAACATCATGGAGCACTTTTCTCCATCTGTGCGGAATTACACTGAACTTTGATATACTTAGATATCTGAAATTTTCTTTTGTTTTGCACTTACCAAGAAGTTCTATTACCAATACATATTGTGTGGGTATTTTTACCCCTTCGCTGTTTCTGTGCAATTTTTACTACAAGCTGGGATTTGTAGTGCACCACGTTATTTATCATTTTTTCTTTTCTGGATTCCTTATATTTGTTTTTCCACAGTGATTTAGTCAAACATTTGTTTAATCACATTGCTGCATTATTTGGATTCTGATACACTTTTATTTATTTCTTCGCACTTACAGGCCAAAGTTTGGTCTTATATTTCACATTCTTGCACGTTGCACTGTGCACTTTAGATTCTTTCATTACTGGTCCACAGAAGGCATTTCTTTCTTATTGATTATAGATACATCACATTTTTATTGGAATTTTCATTGAAATATCTTTACCGTCATCAATTTTAGATTTTTCTCAGCACGTTTTTATTAGCCATATTTATTGGTCACATTATTGCACTTATTCTTTTACTCACATTTTTACCCACTATTTTATTGAAATTTTATGTATTTATGCTGTTTGCATTTTCTTATGTAAATCTGATTCTGCAATACCCTAAGGTCACCCATCTTTTGGAAATAACGTCCCATAGGAGATCATAGAGAATATTTATTTAGGGGTTAGCGCCACATACCCCCCATGTTCCTTCATTTTAATATTTTTTTTAAAAGCACTTTTCTTATTTATAGCTTTTTTTTAACTTTGGCTGTGAGACACATATGTTTTTAGCCTTATAAACGTATTGCCCATGGGAATATGCTTTGCAGTGAGTTCACATACAGTCTTTATTAAGAATTCCCATTTCTGTTCTATGTCCATCCATGGTAATATTCCCTCCCAGACTTAAGCCCCATACACACGGTCGGATTTTTTCATGGATTCTGTCCGATCGGACAATGTTGTTGAAAAATCAGACCGTGTGTATGCACCATCGCACAGTGTACGTCGGATTGTCCGACGGACAAAGTCCTATCTCCTGCTGGATAGATTTGCCAACAACACGGTCCGATCACACCAAATCCGATCGTGTGTACGGTTGTCCGACGGACAAAGTGCTACGCATGCTCAGAAGAAATTCTGTGACGGAAGCGCTCGGTCAGGTAAAACTACCTTTCCTAATCGACCCAGCACATTCGTCACGCTGCAATGTTAAAATGTCTTTAATGCAGCGCATTCTCTTTTTCTTTACAATGCAACAAGAATGACATGTTTTAGCTGCTCCTATTCACCCGCACTTCTCACAAACTTAGTTCTTTATTACTTTTCAGCACTTATACACTACATGTTTATTTTTACTCAGATCGTAAAGGAATCTTTGTTATATTTTTAGCATGATTTGTCTTTTTTTTTTTTTTGGGAATACATATTTGAAGGAGATTTTTTTTGTTGTTTTTTTGGAGGGGGGTTGTGTGTCTCAACTTAGCCAAACCACATTCTTAACATTTGTATTTGTTGCTTAAATTTACTAGTAGTTTGTTGGTTGTTGGTGCCCCTTGTTAATTCTACTTTAGGATTAGTGAAATGTACCTGCCTACTCAAAGAAAAACTGTCATTGTAGAAAAGTAAAACACAATAGGCAATGATTATTTCAAATCCAAAAAACATTTATTTATGTCTCAGCAACAAACCAAAGAGGAACGCAGCCATGGTGAAACTTGGGGAATAGGTAAAGCCTTGGACCCCCACGGCAACCATCAATTTTCAAGCGTAGAAAATTGGGGGCCTGAGGAGTACGTATATTAAGGGGAGTGCAATCTGGTCCTAAAGTCCAAAGCATCCGGAACTGCAGCAGATGCCATCTAGGTCCCCAGGCTCTGGTACTACGAGAGGCTCCATCTTCTCTCAGACCAGACTGAATCCAGGTCGTCACTCTCGGGTCTTCCTTCCACGCTTCCTTGCACGCTGTGGCTGTCGTGCTGGTGGGGTGGCAGAAGGAGGAGGAGGAGGCGGAGCATGGTAACTATGGCAAACATGTGTGAGGGGAGTCATCTCCCCAGCCCTCCCCTTATTTAGGACTTGGAGGATGAGCCCCTCACACATGTTGCCTTGCCTCACCTCCATACCCTTCATTTTAGTGACAACCACGGAGCCAAAGGTCTCCTCGTCGGTGGGTGTGGCATGTAGGGAGGCTGAAGCCTCTCTGATCATCCGGAGCGCTGACTCTGCCGCATAACCCCCCCTTCTCGCCCTTCTGTAGGGAAGGCGGAGGGGAGAGACTTGGGAGACAGTCCGGCTCCTACGCCTACCCCCCTGTTGGCTGCCACTACCCACCTCTTGGCTGCCACTAACCCCTGCCTCCTCCTGACTGCCACCTTCCACAGCCACCTCCTGGCTGAGGTCTTCCTGTGTATGAAAAAGGGACATAGTTTCAGGTATTTGTTCATCAAACACACACAATTCTCATCTAGTGACTGTTGCAAAATGTTTACAAATAGAAAACCATACAATTCTCAGCCCTGCAGTTTAGATTGTGGCCCCAACTGTCTCCAACACTACTGTCAGTTGATATGTCAAACACGTTAGGAACTAAGCAATTGGGGATCCTGAATTAAGTGAACATCATTCATTATTCACATAAATGGTAACAAAACTACTATACCTGGAACAAGATGGGCTCCTCCACCTCTTCCATACTGGAAGGCCCAGGTTGCTCCTCGGAAGCCTCATCAGGGGTGGCCTGCGCGCAAGGAAGCGTGGAAGGAGGAGTCGAGAGTGGCTCCGTGACATCAGCCTGGTCTTTGAGAAAATGTAGACTCTGATAGTACCAGAGCTTGGGGACATAGACCTCATCTGCTGCAGTTGCAGTTTCTTCCGACTTCACAACCTTCTTGCGCTCCCTGATATACGCACTCCTCAGGCTGCCAATTTTCTTTCTTATATCATCAACAGTTGCCGCGGGGAACCTTGGCTTGACAAATTCCACAAGTTCCTCCAGGGCTGTGTGCCTCTTTGGTTTGATGCTATAATGGGGGTGTTTAGCCTGCCATAAAATGGGAAATTCCCTGTATTTGGCAATGAAGAGGGGGAGAAAACTCATGTCATTGAATCCCTTCATAATCTCTGCAAGACACAACACCACACAAAACACTATAAATTATGTCAGGCTAAACTCTCCTAATCTTCTCCATAAAGAAGCCTCAAGTTCGAATCAGTCTAGGCTAGTTATGTACCAACGTCAAATTGTACCTTCGTTTCTAGCGATCGTCTCGTGCGTGAGCTTTCTCTCCCCTCGTCTCCCAGATCGTGGCTACGACACAGGCGTGTGACGTTTTATATCCAGTGCGCATGCGTCAAACTCCGCCCGCCCCTGACGAACTTTCTCGTCTATTCCCCACCCATTCTCTTTACGGCACAGTGGGGAGAGCACATGGCGAGGACACAGCAGGTGCGCCCCAAATATCCCACCAACGAGGAGGAGGACGAGGAAAGTCCGGAGGCAGAAACGTCCTGATCCCGGAGCCTGAAATTCAAGGCCTCCAATATGTCATTTTGAGAAATGTTGGAGATGGTGGACATATTAAAGAGGAGCGACTATGATGGGAAGTATGGGCCTTACCTCAACCCCAATGTCCGCAAGGCCAAGATCATGTCTAAAGTTGTGAGGAGGCTGTACAATCAGTTTGGGGTACAACGATCCAAGGAACAACTGAGGAAACGCTGGTCAGACCTGAAACTGAGGGAGGCCGATCAGTACAGAAAGATCAAGCGAATTCTTCAAAAAAGTAAGTAGTTGTGTTTTGTGTTTTATTTCTTGCTTGCATACTGCTCCATGTGGTATGATTTTTACAAAGTTGTACATTCCAAAATGGCCACTTTCAGGTTCGTCTGTGCATTCGATCGTACTCAGCCTCGATCTTTCTGCCGCTGTCATGTTCGTGTGTGTGTCCATTCGATCGTACGCAACCTCGATCGTTCGGCCACTTATAATACGAGGTTTGGTGAAGTTTTTATTGAAAGGAAGTTTGTTCTCACTAGAGATGTCATCAAGAGCGTAAACCAAATTTAGTCAATGTAAAGGAGAGGTCACTCAGTAGCTGTTTACCCATCTTGACTCTAGAGCACTAGTGCTGGTACACCCAAACACCCTTTTTATTAGGCTTTTCCACACATGTGCTCCAGTGGATACTAGAGGGGGGTCTCCATCACACAAACTTCTACCAAAAAGCTAGTAAGTTTAGCACCTTTACAAAGTGACTACATTCATGTAGTTGGCATTTGTAACTGGCCAAACAAAATAGTGTCCGTCACTTTCAAGCAATGTTTGTCATTTCCTATTTCTGCCCTCAATAGATTGTGTTGCTAAATCTTCCTTTTGTACATTCTCATAGGGGAGCGCAAACTTGGGCCGTCTGAGGAAACCCCCAAACCAACACTTTCCAAAAAAGGGGAAAGAGCAGAAGCAGAGGAGGAGGAGGAGGAAGGAGAGATCATCGAACTTGGAGAACTTGTCACCACAACAGGTGAGTGTGGGAGAACACAGCTACTGGTAAGCTAATCAATGTATGGCTGCCTCATTTCCAACACCCGATTTTTGTTTGTTTGTGGTTTTTAGGTGACGTGGATGTTGTGGAAGAAAACTCGCACTTTACCACAGAGAGTGCCCACGTACTCATCGGGGAGATAATGGTCTGCAATAGAGATCTAGATTACATAAAGCAAAACATCAATGATGTTCAACAAAAATTGAAGAACATCATTGATGTTTTAAGAAAAATATGAAAACGCACCAAGTAATTAACACACATTTGTGCCTGCTTCTGAACACATTTGCAACTTAAGAACTGTGTGAAATTTGGAACATGCACACATTGTGTCCACATGTGCTAGCTCCCATCATGGTGGATGAATGCCAACGTTTTTTTGGGGGTGCAACCACTTTACGAACTACGAAAGTGGTTGTGGTGAAGGGGTTGCACCCCCAAAAAACGTCCATTCATCACCATGATGGAAAATGGCACTTTTGAAGCTTCTAGGCATGTGTTTTACCATCTAATGACCATTTTCAGACCCAAATTGTGTGCATGTTCTAAATTTCCACTTTCCAGGGGTGACCCCCCATGTGATGAAGGCAAGATCAAACACACTTTGAACATAATAGTCATGTCTGATCTTGTCTTCACTTTACAAAGTTGAACTTTCCTAGTTCATAGGTTCTGTTTTGCTCCATGCCTGGTTTTACCAATTGCGCAATGTTTGTAAACAATGTTGTAAATAACCAAGATGTTGTCAGTTTGGGCAAGAAGATTGTAAACGCACTTGTGAATGTTTTCCAAGTAAACTTTTTTAATTTTCTAAATGTGTGGCTTCCTTATTTAAAAAACACAATGCATTATGTATGTCAAATGTAAAGGATATGGGGGGCAATGGGTGTTATTTACTAAAGGCAAGTCCACTTTGCACTGCAAGTTTCTTTTCCAGGGCACTTTTTCACTGCACTTGTAGAGCATAGTGGATTTGACTTATGTAAATGACACCCACAGTGCTTTGTACGAAAACACGGAGCACAGCATTTTTGAGAATACACACATGTCTGACCTGGTGATGAAAAGGAGTATTTTGGGTGTCAGTTATGCAGTACAAACCTTCTCTAGACCAAAGATTAGGTAGCAAACACACAACATGAGAATAATCTTTTTGGGAAGAAGAGACTGTTACCTCCTTTTGCCCAGAAAGTGCATTCCCACTGTCGAAGGCAAAGGGAAAAAAATGAAAGGTAAAATAAGCTAAAAAGAATACGGAAATGACAAGAAATCATAGGTTGGTTGAAAAATAAGATTTATTAAAAAATGCCTCTCACACATCGTCAGGCAGAGCAATGGCCCCCCTACCTACAAAGTAGTCCATATATTGCTCGCGGACCGCGCGGGCATTTAGAGGGGGCAAGCTTGGACGTGCCACTTGAAGGGCCGTGAGGACAGCATTTGGAGGGCCCTCCACATCTGGGCCAACGGGCACCACATAGTTCCTGTTATGTCTTTTTAGGAAGTTGTGCAATATGCAACAGGCAAGAACTATGTGGTTCCGTTTGTATTCCGCCAAGTTAATTGCCGTCAAGAACAGGCGGAAGCGGCTGGCCAGGATGCCAAAAGTGTTCTCCACAACTCTTCGGGCTCTGGACAGCCTGTAGTTGAAGACCCTCTGGTCTGGGGTGAGGGTCCTCATCGGGAACGGCCTCATCAGATGCGACAAAGACGAAGGGGAGTCCTTCTGCATTCTCCTCTGGAGGTGGCAAGCACAGACTGCCACTTTGGAGACGCGAGTAGAACTCCGTGTGCGCAATGGCACCACCATCCGAGATCTGGCCGTTCATCCCCACGTCCACATACATAAATTCATATGTCGCCGACACCACCGCCAACATCACTACACTATTAAACCCTTTATAATTATAATAGTAGGACCCCGAGTTGGGCGGTGGGACGATGCGGACGTGTTTCCCATCAATTGCCCCTCCGCAGTTAGGAAAGTCCCAACGGCTGGCAAAGTGGGAGGCCACAGTCTGCCATTCCTGTGGCGTGGAAGGGAACTGTGGAGTGAAACCAGAAAAAAAAATTAGTCACTTTGCACATAAACATTGCAAGCAGATTAGACAATCAACATCTTGGAACAAGAGCATTGTATAAAATTGGAGGCAGGAAAGTATTTGCACAGAAAAGTAGAGGCTCACCTTCACAGATTACTCACCCCCCATCAATCCCCCCACTTCTGATGGGCCATTGGCAATAACTAGGGTTTTGGGGGGGGGGGGGGTGGTGTTGGACAGGTAACCTTCTGCACTTCATTGATTGGCAAATGGCTCAATAATGTGTGCTAGTTTGGCCAGACCCTCTGTACTTAACACTATTGGCAGCCCCCAGGAAAGGTAAACTAACAGTTCAAACCCCCCCCCCCCCCCCCCAAAAAAAAAGGAAAGCACATTGTGACATTCTGAAATTACCAAGCAAGCTAATAGGAGGGAAAGAACACAAAAAAATAGGAAATGGAAAGTATGGAGCCAGCCCCTTGCACTACATGCTTTGCTGAATTCATCCCTAAAGATGCCCACTATACAGAGGTAGGTATATAGTGTGTATTGACCTTGGGAAAGCCAGCAGATAGAGGATTGGTACCATCTGACAGAGCAGTTGGGGGAGGGGGTTCCTAATGAGTTTGCCCCCCCCCCCACCAAAAAAAAAAAAAAAAAAAAAAAGGGCTCTACATGAAGTAAACCACACAGCAAACATTTGTGCATATTTTAGGGGGTGTTTGGGGGCAAACAATACTATGCAGCAGACAAAAGACATTGCTTAAGTGACTAGGCCATAGGTGTCTATTGGGGCAGAAGAGCATGCTGGGGAGGTAAGTGAAGGGAAAAATGCATGAAGGAGAAAAGGGGCACAGCATATTAGAACATATTGCAATCATGGTAATTAGGGAAGGAGGTCACAAATACAAGACATTAGCAAACAGAGCATACATATAAGGGAATAGTAAAGTAGAAATGTTACCTTAATATTGTCCTCCTGCAGGACCTGGATGATGGCAGAACAGGTCTCTGGAATAATGAGTCCCAGGGCCTGGGGAGAGATACCTGAAGAGAACTTCAAATCCTGAAGACTTCTCCCTGTCGCCAAGTACCTCAACGTGGCAACAAGCCTCTGCTCCGGAGTAATGGCTTGTCTCATGCAGGTATCCTGCCGGCTGATAAAGGGGGTCAGCAAAGCCAAAAGACGGTGAAACACGGGGTCCGTCATCCGGAGAAAGTTCCTGAAATCATCAGGATTATTCTCCCGGATCTCACGAAGCAAAGGCATGTGCGAGAATTGGTCACGCTGAAGCAACCAATTCTTGGTCCACATACTCCTCGTCACTCTGTTCATGGACGGGTCTTGGGTCAAAGCTAAAAGCCCGACACCAATTCCGCGTACAGCACGAACTCGGCGACGAGTACGCACGGGAAACATCGCTCACAAGGTCACAAAAGGTCGGCTGGTCAGAACGGACAAACAGAAAGCACCGATAAACAGCAAGGCATGAAAGAACGAAATGAATACCAGAAACGAGCAGACAATAAGCAGTGCAAATCAAAGCGTCCTATATCAAGATATAGGCCGCAATGACCAACAAATGCGAACTGACTACATGCACTAATAAACAGATACGCACGACAAGCACAAACTGAAGAGCAGTAACGATCTGAGTCAGAAAACTGAGAAGCGCGAATCTTAAGTCACCAAACTTCGACTAACTCGCGATAAACACGGGATCAGCAGAAGGAGCCCAACGGGTGCCTGACGTGGTGCTGAACTTCCCTTTTCTAATCTCGTGGACGACGACTTACGTCACGACGTTCTTGCAGACCGGATATTCCGACAACGTAGTCCGACCGTGTGTACGCAACACCAACATCGGACAAAGTACGACGGACAGGATCCGACCGACCTGGTCCGCGGATTGTCCGACCGTGTGTATGGGGCTTAAGTCTTGTAGAGCAGCCCTCATTTTTGAAAAATGTGCTCTCTTAAAGTTAAGTGTTTTTACATTTCCAGTATGAGCTTGTTGCTTACAGCTTACATTACATGAAATCATTGCTACCCAGATGTTTATTTATATGAAGGTAATAAGCTCTGCATGGTTTGAGATTACCAAGTCCAACATCATTCCTAGTCAGGGCCTCAATGAACTGGACCATAAAATTGTCTTGTAATAGGTTTATACATTTTTGCCCTTTAACTGTTCCTGCAGTGCCATTACTGCCATCAATTTCCGGGTAGTTAAAATCCCCTATTATTGTCACTGTCCTACCCCTTGCAGCCCTTTCTATCTGTGCAAAGAGTTGAGTTCCCACCTCATTAACACTGGGAGGTCTATAACAAACTCCAATGATTACTTTTGTAGTACGCACACCCATATGCAGTTCCACCCATAATGCTTCAATCTCATTACACTCTCCATCAACTAGGTCCTCATTCCCACTTGCTTTGAGATAACTTCTCACATAGAGACATACACCATCAACCCTCCATTTTACCCTGTCTTTACGAAACAGAGCATAGCCAGGAATATTAATAGCCCAAATGTGAAGAATGAAGCCAAGATTCAGCAATACCAATTAAATCATAGTTCTATTTGGGCACCAAAGCTTCTAACTCACCTATTTTGCTTGGCAGGCTTCTGGCATTGGTGAACAAACACTTTAAATCATTGTCATATTTTGCATATATATTTTTTTAGTACAAATGGTACCATTTCCAATGGTTGTTTGTAACATGGGAACTTTCTTATCACCTGCCATATCTCCCTCCCCCCATCTTTCCCCATTCCACCCACCAATAGGGACTGACCTCCTGTCTGATCTGTCTGCCCCATTATAATCTAATTCTCCATCCCCCTCAATCCTTGTTTAACTACTTCCCACCCGACCACTGTATATATACGGCCGGGGGGGAGCCGTCTACTTCTGATCGGACGTTCCTGAATGTCCATCAGAAGTAGCGGGATTGCGCGCGTGCCCGCGCAGCGGCGCGATCCTGAGGCGCTCGTGTCACCCGGACACGGCGCATCTCGGAACGGCAGGAGGGCTCTGTGATTGGCCCTCCTGATCACATGACGGCCGTGTCCACTTACAGCCATCATGTGATGTAAGCAAACAGCCGGTTGCTAGGCAATCGGCTCTCCTCTCCTCACACGGAAGTCGTCAGTGAGGAGAGGAGAGCGGATCGCTGCAGCCGGCTGGTGATCAGTAAGTATTAGCTGTATTTTTTACTCACTGATCACCAGTGATGTAACAAACGCGATTAAAGTAAACTGCGTTACTTAACGCCGTTACTTTAGAGGGTAACGAGTAATCTAACTGATTACTCTTCCCCTCGCGGTAACGCCGTTCCCATTACTGGGGCGGCGTTAGCGCAATTACTCGCCAATACTCTGACAATACCCTGCAATACCCTGCCAATACTCTGCAATACCCAGCCAGTACCCTGCCAATACCCTGCCAATACTCTGCAACACCCTGCCAATACTCTGCAATACTCTGCCATACCCAGCCATACTCTGCCATACTCTGCAATACCCCGTAATACCCAGTTATACTCTGCAATACTCTGCCATACCCAGCCATACTCTGCAATACCCGGTAATACCCAGCCATACTCTGCAATACCCTGCCAATACTCTGCAATACCCTGCCAATATTCTGCAATACCCTGCCAATACTCTGCAACACCCTGCCAATACTCTGCAACACCCTGCCAATACTCTGCAACACCCTGCCAATACTTGGTAATACCCAGCCATACTCTGCAATACTCGGTAATACCCTGCCAATACTCTGCAACACCCTGCCAATACTCTGCAACACCCTGCCAATACTTGGTAATACCCAGCCATACTCTGCAATACTCGGTAATACCCTGCCAATACTCTGCAACACCCTGCCAATACTCTAAACTACCCTGCCAATACTCTGCAACACCCTGCCAATACTCTGCAACACCCTGCCAATACTCTGCAACACCCTGCAACACCTTGCCAATACTTGGTAATACCAAGCCATACTCTGCAATACTCGGTAATACCCTGCCAATACTCTGCAACACCCTGCCAATACTCTGCAACACCCTGCCAATACTCTGCAACACCCTGCCAATACTCTGCAACACCCTGCCAATACTCTACCATACCCAGCCATACTCTGACCAACCCCGTAATACCCAGCCATACTCTGCAATACTCTGCCATACCCAGCCATACTCTGCAATACCCTGTAATACCCAGCCATACTCTGCAATACTCGGCAATACCCAGCCATACTCTGCAATACTCGGTAATACACAGCCAATACTCTGCAATACCCTGCCAATACTCGGTAATACCCAGCCATACTCTGCAATACTCAGTAATACCCAGCCAATACTATGCAATACACAGTAATACCCAGCCATACTCTGCGATACCCAGCCGTACCCAGCCATGCTCAGCCGTACCCAGCCATACTCAGCCAATATTACAGTTGGGGAGATGACTTGGATATTACAGTGGGGGAGATTGTGGATATTACAGTGGGTGCTTTATGGTGGTGGAATTTTCACAGGTTTTTGCAAATTCAATTATTATTTGCTGATCCGAAAAATGATTCGATCCGTGACTCTGATCCAAGAAACGATCCGATCCGTGAGTTTGGGGGGGACAGATGTACAGAGGGGGAACAGATATGTGTGTGGTGGGGGGGACAGACGTGTAGTGGGGTACAGATGGGGAACAGATATACGTGTGTGGGGGGGGGGGCAGATGTGTAGTGGGGTACAGAGGGGAAAGAGATATATGTGTTGGGGGGGAACAGACGTGCAGAGGGGAAATAGACGTGCAGGGGGGAACGCGCCCCTTGCTTACAGTAATACTAGACCCGCCCCTAAGAATATAAAAAAAATCACAGTTACTTTTCTGAGTAACTAATTACTTTTCCAATGTAGTAACTGAGTTACTAACTCAATTACTTTTTTGGGAAAGGTAATTTGTAACGTAACTAATTACTTTTTTAAAGTAAGATGACCAACACTGCTGATCACCAGTCTAGTGTCCCCACAGTGTAAACACACATGTCCCCAAAACATACATGTCCCCAAAACACACATGTCCCCAAATAATAAAAACACATGTCCCCCACATATGTCCCAGTAAAATAACATGTGCCAATGATTATCTGCACAAATATGTCCGTGATCACCTGCACACATCTGTACATAATCATTTGCGTACATATGTCCGTGATCATGTGAACCAATTATTATACACTTAACGGAATTTTTTTACTAAAAACATGTAGCAGAATTAATTTTGGCTTAAATTTATGCCAAAATTTGATTTTATTGGATTTCTTTTAAAAAAGAAAGGAGAAAATATAGTTTTTTTTTTCAAAATGTCAGCAATTTTTTCGCTTATCGCAAAAAATAAAAAACAGAGTCGTGAATAAATACCACCAAACTAAAGCTCTATTTGTGCAAACAAAATGATAAAAATGTCATTTGGGTACAGCATTGCATGACCGCGCAATTGTCATTGAAAGTGCGAGAGCGCGGAAAGCTGAAAATTGGGCTGGGAAGGAAGGGGGTGAAAGTGCCCTGTATTGTAGTGGTTAATACTCCTCCAGCCTTCCAATAAACCCATCCCCCAGGACCGCAGACCTCCTTCCAGGTGCAAACCATCTTTAGCATATAGGTTGTACCCCAATAAAAAATCTATGAATTGACTGTTTCAGGATCGGATGCAATATTTAGGGAAAATGTGTCCAGACACCTAAATAATGCTTTCAATACACTTTAGTGAATGGAGCCCACTGTTCTTTGAAGATCTCAAACTTTTTCAATAGTTTCTGTTGTATTCTCTAACAGCAACTAATGGATCACCTTTATGTTTGATAAATAATTAATTGTGTTTAAAAAGAACATTCTGCCAATATTATAAAAGGTCTTCTATTAATTCACAGAGCTCAGCATATCTGTTTGTGCCTAGATTATTTCCTAGAGTAATGAAACTTCTGTTTTTCTTCTAGTGCTGAATGTTTTTTTATATATTTATTCTGTCTGCTTACACTTATGAAATTGTAAGTCTTTAGTATTTATTTCAGCTACCAATATTATTTCAGCCTATTATTACCAGCTATAAATAATAGTGGAATACCTCCAAACATTTGCAGTGACTCCAGGACACTTAAATATAACTATAAATTGATATAACTTTGTCTTTCATCATTATACATAAACATTTCAGGGTCAGATTCAAGACACAGCAAGTACAGCCAAAATCTATATTGTGATAGATGAATGTAAATAAGTAAAATAAACTGGAGAGCTGGGCTCATTACTAAGTTTCCAAACAGAGTTTCAATACAAAATTCAATTAATGCTTCTTTAACAGCTATTCTTCAAAGAACACTATTAATGGGTATTTCAGTGATTTGGCTCACGTTTTTTTTAAAGTTGTGTTTCACAAAGTGAATGCAAATTAAAGGCTCTATTTTACCTGTGTTCACTTGACATATACAGTATAGCTAAAATAAAATAAAATTAGAGGTAAAATATATAAAATAATTGCCAGAATCAAAAAGGCTAATTTTTCAATATTTGTGCAAAGAAAATGATTTTCAAAGCTTGCAATTAGCTCATCGTGTAAATACGATATGTGTAATATATGTTATAAATGCCCAATGTCTGCAATCTAGAGGTTAGAGGGAAGAGATCCACATTTCCACATTTCCACAAGACTGTTTTACCAATCATAAAAACATTTGGTGGTTTTGAATAATTCTGCCTTGATGTAAGCATATCTAGCAAAAGATAACATACCTGATCCAACAGTTTCACAAGCAGTATACATTACATGGCTAAAAGTTTGTAGACACTATCACATTATATAAACATGTTGGGCATCTTATCCCCAAACTATGAGAATTAATATAGACCTACCCCCTTCTTTGCAGCTGTAACAGCCCATAGTCTTCTGGAAAGGACTTCCTAAAGATTTTATATATGAGCTTTCATATGTTTCAGGTTGGTGAGCAACATGGAGCGTTTCTCCAGGGTGTTTAACCCCTTCACATTGATAGAAGCGAGACGGACAGGCTATGTTTTTGTTGACATTATCTGAGGATGGGGGGGGGGGGGGGGGGGGGGGGGGGAGAAGAGCACGGAAAGGAAGAAGTAGAAAAAGAAAATACTCCCAAAATCAAATTTACTATAGTTCCCTGAAACCAAATAGCGCCCAAACCCTTACTCTGCTAAAACCTGGAGAATTGCACATGGAAACATTGTTTAGAGCATGATATAATTGCCTCAACAGTACTGAAATTTGCGGTATATTATTTAACCACCTGATTACTGTGCACTTAAACCCCCCTCGTGGCCAGACCAATTTTCAGCTTTCGGCGCTGAGGCACTTGGAATGACAATTGCACGGTCATACAACACTGAACCCAAATGAAATTTTTACAATTTTTTTTCCACAAATATAGGTTTCTTTTGGCGGTATTTAATCACAGCTGGGGTTTTGATTTTTTGCTAAACAAATAAAAAAAGATGGAAAAATAAAAATAAAATCATGTTTAATAGTTTGTTATAAAATTTTGCAAACAGGTAATTTTTCTGCTTCATTGATATGCGCTGATGAGGCGGCACTGGTGGGCACTGATAGGCTTCACTGGTGGGCACTGATAGGCTGCACTGGTGGGGACAGATAAGTCGGTACTGATGGGCACAGCAAAGGTGGCACGGATGGGTGGCACGGATGAGTGGCACGGATGGACACTGATGGATGGCACTGATGGGCACTGATAGGTGGCACTGGTAGGGGACACTGGTGAGCACTGGTAGGGGACACTGATGAGCACTGGTAGGTGACACTGATGTGCACACTGGCACTGTGGGCACTGACTGTGGGCACTGACAGGTGGAGCTAGTGGGCACTTTTATTAGCCAAATGTGGGCACCATGGACCCTGGGCATATTGCAGTGAGAGGGACTAATGTCCCTCTCACTGCCGCTGGTGATCGGCTTTTTTTTTTCTCCTCGCGCTGTCAGCGCGAGCAGGAAAAAAAGCCGATTACCGGCTCGGTTATTATTACATGATCAGCTGTCATTGGCTGACAGCTGATCACGTGGTAAGGGGTCGGGATCGAACCCTTACTCGGATCTGTGATCCAGCTAGTCTCACAGACTCGCGGATCACAGAGAGTGCCGTGTGCGTACTTTAGGGGGCGCGCAGGCAGCTCGTTGCCAGGACGACGTCAATAGACGGATCTCAGGTGGTTAAAGTTAATCTGCTTTTAAACTGTGTGAAAAAGGGATTTCTACACTGAAATATCTTTAACCACTTCCGATCCAGGCCAATTCTGACATTTCTCTTACATGTAAATTCATCATTGTTTTGCTGGAAAATTACATAGAACCACCAAACATTATATATATATTTTTAGCAAAGACCCTAGAGAATACAATGGCTGTCATTGCAACTTTTTATCTCACACGGTATTTGTGCAGCAATTTCTCGAAGAAGTTTTCATGCTTTAAAAAAAAAAAAAACATTAAAGTTAGCCCAATTTTTTTGCATAATGTGAAAGATGAAGTTACGCTGAGAAAATGGATACCTAACATGTCAAGCTTCAAAATTGCACACGCTAAACTTCGGTACTTAAAAATCCCCATAGGCGACACTTTAAAATTGTTACTGGTTACATGTTTTAAGTTACAGAGGAGGTCTAGGACTTGAATTATTGCTCTCGCTCTAACGTTTGTGGCGATACCTCACATGTGTGGTTTTAACGCCGTTTTCATATGTGAGCGGGACTTGCGTATGCGTTCGCTTCTACGTGCAAGCACACGGGGACAGGGCCACGTACATTTTTTTTTTTTTTTTTATTGTTAATTTTTCTTTTCTTTTTTAAGTTAAAATGTAATCACTTTTATTCCTGACAAGGAATGTCAACATGCCTTGTAATAGGAATATGGCATGATTGGTCCTCTTTACAGTGATATATGGGGGTCAATAAGACCCCACATCTCACCTCTAGGCTGGGAAGCCTAAAATAAAAAAAAAAACGATCTCGGCTTCCCAGTCGAGGTGGCGCCATTTGTTTGAATGCAGAGGCCGGGCGTGACGTCATACCATCGCGCCCGGCCTCCAAACGATCATAGAGACTCCCGCGACCATCTGGTCCACCGGAAATCACTATGGTAAAGATTTCGGGGTCGGCGTTTCCGCTCTCCGATTCACCGAGGGAATCGGTGAGTCGGTAGAAGCACCAGAGGGCAGCGGGAGAGGGGGACGTCCCCTCTCGCCGCCCATAAGAACAATCAAGCAATGGAACAGCCACTATGATCATTCTTGTGATGTAGGGAATCGCCGGCTGAAAAAGACGATATCTGAATGATGCCTGTAGCTGCAGGCATCATTCAGATATACCCACACAAAGTCAAGGGCATCATATGACGTACATTGGATGGGAAGAAGTCTGAGAAGAGATAAATTCCCCATTTTGTACACAACTGAGCATGCTCAGACCTGCAAATAGCTCTCATTTTAGCGCCAGTGTCTTTTTTACAGGGTGCTATAGTAAATGCGAAAATGAGCGCTGTGTTAAAGAGCATTTTTGGAAGTGAAAATTTGCGCTATTATAGTCCAATGCAAGTTTTAGCAATCGATTCTAATGGAACAATTGAAACTTTCACAAATAAATCCTTTTAATGTTGAGATGAAATGTATCGTTCTCTGAAATAAATTTTCCTTCATAACATTGTTGCTTCTCCTTTTTTGTTTTTAAGAATGCTAGAATGTGGAATGGTTTTGGTAAAATATTTTTTTCTGTGTCACTTTCACTTGTTACTCTCCATCTCACAACAATCTTTACCCAAACTCACACAGGTGTCTTTACAAAGCACAAACAATACCATTGCTGATGAAAATGTAAAATGAGTCACAATGTTTTGTGCTCTTTATTATTTCCAAATAATCATAATTTGAGCCCAAAAAATGTGATATGTGTACCAACATCAGAAATAAAAATGTCATTCCCAAAAATTTGAGGGTTAAATCACTATTCTACACTGACCCACAAAGAACCAGCAAATATCACAGACTAAATTAAGAAGAATTAAGCTTAAAGTGGATGTAAACCCGGCATTTTTTTGATGTCATAATGTAGAGAATAAGATTTGCTTTCATTTGAGCCTAGTCTTGCCACACAGAGGTGATTTACATATCTCATGCACAAACCTGAGACAGGTTATCATCAGATCACTGGATGTTCTACTCTGCCCAGGTCTGACTACATACATGTCCCCTAAATCACTTGTCTGTCTATAGTCTGCTGACTGTTCACTTCATCCCATGATGAGAAACATCCAGTCAAAACACAGTAAAGCTGGGAGAGCTGGAGGGGAGGGGAGGTGATGTCAATTTTGAACCTTTTACACAGGATGTGCCTGTCTCAGGCTAGTGCATGAGATATGTAAGTCACCTGTCACTCACAGCAAGGGGGCGTTTTTGACAAAGTTTTCAAGACTTTGTCAAGATTTCTCTAACTGAACAATAAAAGACGATTGCTCAGGCCTCGAGTAAATCTGTGTGGCAAGACTGGGCACAAATGAAAGCAAATCTTATTCTCTACATTATGCCATAAAAAAAAGAAAAAATTTTTGGGTTTACATTCACTTTAATGTACACGGGACGCTGAGGCAACCTCCTCTGAACAAATTTTTTGACAGCTTGAAACCAGCGTTTAAAAACGCCTGTTTTGCCGCGTTTGCATGCCGCATTTAGGCTCGTCTAGTGGCATTTTGCCACGTTTGCATCTAGGAGCGTTTATTTAAGACAACTTCATAGGACCCTCCCAAAGCCCTAAAAAATTTATTATTTAACTATTTCAGCCATTCTGTGAGACCAGAGTGAGTAGCAGCAGCGGAGAGGGCAGCAGTGTACTTGTATCTACCTCAATTTTGGTGCTTTTACTATGGATCCTATAATAAGCATATGTGAGGAAAAAATGACATTTTTTTAAATATATTTAATTTTTAAATTGCAATTGATTAGTATATTTTTGGTTTATTTTTTATTATAATTTGTATATTTAATTTTGTTTATTTATTTTGTCTTTTTTATGCAAAATGTAATTGCATTTTTTTTTATATATTACATTTTTAAATGCAATTGATAGAATTTTTTTTACATTTTTTTTAAAGCTGTATATGTAATCTAATTTGTTTTTTTTTATTTTGTCTTTTTTTATGCAAATTTTTATTGCAATTTTTTAAATATTTTTAATTAACCCTAGCCGGAAACCTTAACCCTAACTTGTTCTTCAAGGAGAAAACCCTAACCATAACCCCTTAACCCTAATGGGTAACCCTAACCAGAAACCCTAACCAGAAACCCTAACTTGTTCTTCAAGGGGAAAATCCTAACTATAACCCCTTAACTATAATGGGAAACCCTAACCCCTAACCCTAACGGGAAACCATAACCCTTACCATAACCCTAAATTTGTTCTTCAATGGGAAAACCCTAACCATAACCCCCTAACCCTAATGGGATACCCTAACCGGAAAACCCTAAGCCTAACTTGTTCTTCAAGGGGAAAACGCTAACCATAACCAGAAACCCTAACGGGAAACCATAGCCCTTACCATAACCCTAAACTCTTACCCAAAACCCCTAACCCTAAATTTCATGCAACTATGTTTGATCAAGTCGGGGGTGAAGCTCAATGGTGGGGTCAACTGGTTGAAATCTAACAACATATAGGTCAAATTCCAATTATACTTTGGCTAACAGCAATGCTAAGCGAAAACGTGGCTAAACACCGGTACCGCGTTTAGTAGCGTTTTGCGTCTGAAACGTTGGAAACTTTGGCGTCTGAACAAATTTTTTTGCCTTCAAAGTAAAGCCTATAAACGCAACTGCCTAAAAATTACATTAAACTAACCTGTGTACAGAAAAAAGCAGCCAACTGCCTCTGAACGTCCGTTTACCAGCAGCAGTGTACATTAGGCTTTACTCTTGAGTAATGTAATTCCATCACCTGTATGTCCAAAGAAATGTAGTATTTATGTGTAGGATGTTTTCACATGTGGCAGCTCTGTGGCTTAGAGGCTAGAACTTCTGCTTAGCATCCCTGAGTGTTTGGGTTTGAATCCCAAACATGCCACTTCATGTAGAGAAGTTGTCTCATCTCCCAGAAAGCTGTATCTATGTGTAGGAGGGTTCCACCACCATTGTAATTCTTGCCAAATACACTATCTAGTCAAAAGTTTTGTGACACCTGCCTTTACAAACACATGAACTTTAATGGCAGCCCCGTCTTAGTCTGCATTGTTAAAATGTAATTTGGTCCTTTGCAGCTAGAACAGCTTCTGTAAAGGCCAGAAAGGCTGTCCACTAGGGATGGGCCCGGTGTTCGATTCGAACCCATGTTCGAATCGAGCACCGGGCGTTCGCTCGCTCGGCGAGCCCAGAACTATTGGGGCCGCTCGCATCAAATTCGTGTGATGCGAGCGGCCCGCAATGCATTGCGCTAGTCGCAGTGCAATGCTGGCTGATGATTGGCCAAGCATGCACTGTGACCCCGCATGCTTGGCCAATCACAGCGCCGGCAGCGAGGAGAGCCATAATTGGCTACAGGCAGGATGCCTGTAGCCAATTGTAGCTCAGGGGCTTTAGTACACGCCCCACAGTATAAGAGGCGCGGCGGCGGCCTCGCATATTATGTTTCAGTCACAGTGTCAGCGTGTCAGTGTGTTGCTGACTGCTGACAAGATATGCTCCATTTCTGGGGATTTGTGTGTGCGTGCTGTTAGAACAGCATTGCAGTATCACATCTGGGGGGTGTCTATAGGTGGCCTGTAAAGGGGGGCAGGTTTCCTGTGCTTAGAACTTTCCCTGCAAAAAGTGTCATTTTTGCAGGAAAAAAGCTATTTAAAAGCACTCGCGGCTAATGAATTGATGGCTCCTGTAACACAGAGAACTGTCATTCATTAATAAAAAAATAAAAAAAAAGCGTGGGGGTCCCCCCAAATTCAATAACCAGGCCCTTCAGGTCTGGGATGGATATTAAGGGGAACCCCAGCCAAAAAAAAATAAAAATGGCGTAGGGCCCCCCTCAAAATCCATACCAGACCCTTATCCGAGCACGCAACCTGGCAGGCTGCAGGAAAAGAGGGGGGGGACGAGAGCGGCCCTCCCTCCCGCCTGAACCGTACCAGGCCACATGCCCTGAACATTGGGAGGATGCTTTGGGGTCCCCCCCAAAGCACCTTGTCCCCATGTTGATGAGGACAAGGGCCTCTTCCCCACAACCCTGGCCATTGGTTGTGGGGGTCTGCGGGCGGGGGGCTTATCGGAATCTGGAAGCCCCCTTTAACAAGGGGACCCCCAGATCCCGGCCCCCCCCTGTGTGAAATGGTAAGGGGGTACAAAAGTACCCCTACCATTTCACCAAAAAAGTGTCAAAAATGGTAAAAATGACAGGAGACGGTCTTTGACAATTCCTTTATTAAAATCTTCTTTCTTCATCCTTCGGTTTCTTCATCTTCTCCTTCCGTCATCTTCTTCCATCTTCTTCCATCTTCTTCTTCCTCCGATCCGCTTCTTCTTGCGCTGGTCTTCTCGTCCTTCTCGTCCGGCATCTTCTTCCGTCGGCGTCGGTGTCTCTTCTTGGGCCGCTCCGCGCAATGGGAGGCTCCCGCTGTGTGAGGCTCCGCTCCGTCTGACAGGTCTTTTATAATGGAGGGCACCTGGTGACCCCGCCCCCTCTGACGCACAGGGACGTCATGGGGAATTCCCTATGGCTTTCCCCATGACGTCAGAGGGGGGCGGGGTCACCAGGTGCCCTCCGTTATAAAAGACCTGTCAGACGGAGCGGAGCCTCACACAGCGGGAGCCTCCCATTGCGCGGAGCGGCCCAAGAAGAGACACCGACGCAGACGGAAGAAGATGCCGGACGAGAAGGACGAGAAGACCAGCGCAAGAAGAAGCGGATCGGAGGAAGAAGAAGATGGAAGAAGATGACGGAAGGAGAAGATGAAGAAACCGAAGGATGAAGAAAGAAGATTTTAATAAAGGAACTGTCAAAGACCGTCTCCTGTCATTTTTACCATTTTTGACAC
The DNA here is from genome assembly GCA_028564925.1 of Lithobates sylvaticus. Classification (NCBI taxonomy): domain Eukaryota; kingdom Metazoa; phylum Chordata; class Amphibia; order Anura; family Ranidae; genus Lithobates; species Lithobates sylvaticus. The sequence continues at coordinate 89,359,922 of CM053037.1, forward strand.
TTTTTTGGTGAAATGGTACCCTTACCATTTCACACAGGGGGGGGGGGGGGGCGGGATCTGGGGGTCCCCTTGTTAAAGGGGGCTTCCAGATTCCGATAAGCCCCCTGCCCGCAGACCCCCACAACCAATGGCCAGGGTTGTGGGGAAGAGGCCCTTGTCCTCATCAACATGGGGACAAGGTGCTTTGGGGGGGACCCCAAAGCATCCTCCCAATGTTCAGGGCATGTGGCCTGGTACGGTTCAGGCGGGAGGGGGGCCGCTCTTGTCCCCCCTCTTTTCCTGCGGCCTGCCAGGTTGCGTGCTCGGATAAGGGTCTGGTATGGATTTTGAGGGGGACCCTACGCCTTTTTTTTTTTGCCTGGGGTTCCCCTTAATATCCATCCCAGACCTGAAGGGCCTGGTTATTGAATTTGGGGGGACCCCCACGCTTTTTATTTTTTTATTTTTTATGAATGACTTTTTTTTTATGAATGACTTTCAGTTTCAATGAATGACTGTTCTCTGTATTACGGGAGCCGTCAAAACACATTAGCCGCGAATGATTTTAAATAGCTTTTTTACTTGCAAATAGACACTTTTTGCAGAGACAGTTCTAAACACGGGAAACATGCGCCCCTTTACATGCATACTATAGACACCCCCCAGGTACGAAATTTAAATTAATATTACACTTTTATTGTTTCAATTTAAGCATTATTAAAATCACTGCTCCTGAAAAAAAACGGCCGTTTTAAAAAAAAATGTTTGCATTGATACATGTCCCCTGGGGCAGGACCCAGGTCCCCAAACACTTTTTATGACATTAACATGCATATTAGCCTTTAAAATTAGCACTTTTAATTTCGAGCGTTTGCATCCATTAAAACTAATAGGGTTCTAAAGCTCGCACGGACTTTAGGTCCGTTCGTGGGTTCTGGTGCGAGCCGAACGGGGGGGTGTTCGGCTCATCCCTACTGTCCACAAGGTTTAGTCTGTCTATTGGAATGTTTGACCATTCTTCCAGAAGCGAATTTGTAAAGCCAGGCACTGATGTTGGATGAGAAGGCCTGGCTCACAGTCTGCTCTAATTCAGCCAAAAGGTGTTCTATCGGGTTGAAGTTAAGACTCTGTGCAGCCAGTCAAGTTCCTCCACCCCAAACTCACTCATCCATGTCTTTATGGAACTTGACTGGCCTGGACAGAGTCCTGACCTCAACACAACAGAACACCTTGGGGATAAATTAGAGCGGAGACTGTAAGCCAGGCCTTCTCGTTCAACATCAGTGCCTGACCTCACAAATGCACTTGAAAGAATGGTCAAACATTCCCATAGACACACTCCTAAACCTTGTGGACAGCATTCCCAGAAGAGTTGAAGCTGTTATAGCTGCAAAGGGTGGGCCAAATTAATTTTGAACCCTACGGACTAGACTGGAATGCCATTACAGTTTATGTGCGTATAAAGGCAGGTGTCCCAATACTTAGGCCAATATATTGTATATTGCTTGTGACACTGAGCATGGCTATGGACTTAGGGCTGGTTCACACCACAGAGATGCAGATAACATGTGTGAGGTTGCCTGCTGGGTAAGTGGGTAGCAATTCTATCTAGCAGCTCTGGGGTTGCTGGTTCAATTCCCCAACATCCTAATTCTTGTGTCAAAGTTGATATGCTCTCCCTGTGTGGGTTTCTCACCACAATCCAAAGACATGCTGGTATTTTATTTGTCATACATGAAGAGACAGATTGAAAGATACTGGTGGGCATGTATTTCTAGTGGGCGTGTGTCAGTGTGCTAACAATACAACCTACCTTATATAAAAGGCTACAGTAGAGGGGGTTTGTTTGGCCTGAGAAGCCCAACTAGGGCTGTTTGTTGAAATTCTTATACATTTTTTCACTCAAAAGTGGGATTATGTGGCCATGCTGTCAATGGTGTGTGTGTATTTTTCCTGTCTGACCATGCAAACATGGTTTGGGAGCATGTACTGACCTTCTACTCTTTTTGAACTCATTGCTTAATCATGTACACAGATATGCAGCTTCCAGCAGAACATGGTCACCAATGTATGTGTGTGGATTTGTAGGGTGGTGGTGGGTGTTATATGTTTGTTTTTTTATATTATGTTGGAATGGTTTGTAAGAATAAAGAACAGCCCGCAGGAAAGCACAAAAATAATGGACGAAGGGCTGGCATGAATCAGTTAACAGGGAAGGAATATGCTGGGTGGGATGTGGCCAGTTATGAAAGTGGGAGGAGCCGGGAGCGGATAAGGCAGTGTACAACCCGCCCCAGCGTCAATCGTAGGAAGGATGCAGATCCCCACCCTCCCTCCCTTTTATTTAGGCTTGGTTGTGTTAACACATGTTGCTTTTCAGAGGCTCTTCAAGGATGTAGTAGCAGTGGCGGATGTTGGTTGGTGCAGGTAAAGGCAGATACCCCCTCCTCACAGAGAACTTGATGCGGGACCCATTGGAGATATGGGCTCGTTGTTGATATTCCGCATAAGGATTTGTATGGAATATGGTGAATGGGTGCACTGCGGGCAATAGTTGGTTGTCTTTGAGCTAGTATGTCAGCTTGAGGCCTAGTTACAGTTAATATGACCGCAGTGCATGATTGATCGGTTATGGTAAATGGGTGGGGGGTCATGTCCTGTAGAAGACCAACGCTATCAGTTTTCAGCAACATTGTTATATGTTGAATATTGGTTATTTAATAAAGGGGCTGCTATGGCCAATAAGCACTCCAACAAGGTGTGGTCTCCTTTTATTGGGAAAGGGGGAAAAGTTATGGAGTGGGTTGGCTGGGCAGCAGGTACAGACATCTGTTATACTATAGTCATGACTTAAGTATATTTCTATAATCTTGCAGATAAAAATGTGATGTGTTGCCTGTTATACACTGAAAGTAAGGCCAGCTTCACACTGGGGCGGCGACGGTAAAGCAGCGCTATATTTAGCGCTGCTTTACCATCGGTTTACCCGCGGTATGTGGCCGCTAGGGGGGTGGTTTTAACCCCCGCTAGCGGCCGAAAAATGGTTAAAAACCTCAGCAAAGCGCCGCTGCACTGGCGCTTTGCCGGCGGTATCCCCGCGGTGTCCCCGCGGTGTCCCATTGATTTCAATGGGTAGGAGCAGTATAGGAGCGGTGAATACACTGCTCCTTCACCGCTCCAAAGATGCAGCTAGCAGGACTTTTTTTACCGTCCTGCTAGCGCACCGCTCCAGTGTGAAAGCCCTCAGGGCTTTCACACTGGAGACACAGCAACAGCTGTTTCGGGTCGGTTTGCAGGCGCTTTTTTTAGCGCAATAGCGCCTGCAAACCGCCCCAGTGTGAAAGCAGCCTAAAGCTGTGTCCAATTTTAGATTGTAAGCTCCTATTAGCAGGGCCCTTAAAACCCAATTGCTAACTGTTTTGCTAAATGTAGCACCATATGTCCTGTAGACATTTTTTTTAAGCTAGTAAATGAATGTACATATTTTTTTTTTTCTGCTGGCAAACTAAAAGTACATTATTGAGCTTGTTTGTTGTGTTTTTACTTTTCTTATTTTTTCTCTTCTTTCTTTTTAGTTCGTTTTGGGGGTGTTTTTTTGGGGGAAGTGCAATATCTTTTATATCTTATTTCTATATGTATTTGTGCACCAAAAAAATCTATTCAGCACACCTGCAAGTAAATGATAAAGGTGGAGTCTTTATGTATAACAGCTGTGGAGAGTTGCATGTAATGAATTCAGCTGGTGGATAGGCAGTGTTGTATGTGTCAGCCCTGGTACACATTGGTGCGATTTGACATTTCGGATCGGTGGCAATTGCACCGTTCTAATTGGTGCAACGCCGCAATTTCCAAAAGTAGTTTCTGTACTACTTTTTGGTGATTTTGGGGTGTGATTTTTAATTTTTTTTTACATCAGTGCAGAAACCTGCACAGATGTCTCTAAAATAACCCCCCCCCCCCCCCCCCGGTCGGGACTGATATGTGGGAATGGAATTGTGTCAGCTGAACTTGCACAATTTCCTCCCGCTGTCAGTGTGAACCAGGGCTCAAACAGGGACTTTATCTTTGTAATTCACTTGCTGCTATCCCAGGGACACCATTTCTTATCGAACTCCCTTAACCACTTGCCGACCGCCTCATGACGATATACGTCGGCAGAATGGCACGGGCAGGCAAAGTAACGTACCGGTGCCCAAGGCAGATGGCATAGTTGTGGGAGTCATCCGTGCTCGCCCTCGCGATCGCTCCGGCCAATGAAACACTTCCTCTGCTGCTGTGCTGTAATCCGGCTCCCATTGAGAGAAGACATCCAAGTAAGTTGTACCAACACAACACATACAGTAGAACACCCTAGGCACACTTTTCACCCCCCTGCACCCCCTGTCGCAGTGTCACCAATAGCATTTATTTTTTTACTGTTTACTGCATTGGTGCATTGTGACTGTAATAACTGTTCGGCAGTTAGATTTAGCCCCCTTTAGGTCTAGGAACCCCCCCTAATAAAGGTTTAACCCTGTGATCACCCCCCGTCGCCAGTGTCACTAAGCAATCGTTATTCTGATCGCTGTATTAGTGTCACAGGTGAGTATTTAGGTTCGCCTCAGCGTTTTATAGCGTCAGGGACCCCCATATACTGCCTACTAAAGGTTTTAACCCCCTGATTGCCCCCTAGTTAACCCTTTCACCAATGATCACTGTATAACTGTTACTGGTGATGCTGGTCAGTTAGTTTGTTTTTTATAGTTTCAGGGCACCCGCCGTTTATTACCTAATAAAGGTTTAAACCCCTGATCGCCCGGCGGGTGATATCAGTTAGGTTTTAGGGTAAGATAGGGTCTGCGTCGCCCCAGGCAGCCTCAGGTTAGTGCCAGTACTGCTAACACCCACGCACGCAGCATACACCTCCCTTAGTATAGTATCTGAACGGATCGATATATGATCTGATCAGATCTATACTAGCGTCCCCAGCAGTTTAGGGTTCCGAAAATCGCAGTGTTAGCGGGATCAGCCCAGATACCTGCTGGCAACTGCATTTAGCCCCTCCGCCCAGCCCAGCCCACCAAAGTGCAGTATCGATCGATCACTGTCACTTACAAAACACTAAACACATAACTGCAGCATTCGCAGAGTCAGGCCTGATCCCTGTGATCGTTAACAGTTTTTTTTGGTAGCGTTTTGATACAGTCGCTGACAGACTAGGAGCTTTTTTACCTGTGAGTCTCACTAGTGTACTATTAAATTTAGAGTCCAAAATGGCAAATCGAAGGTACACTAGTGAAGAGGCCTACACGTTTCTGAGCATGAAAGCTAGTGAAGAGGAAGTCACTCATCTGTCAGATTCAGGCTCAGAATAAGATCCTGTGGTCCCTGCCAAGGTCAAGCGTACCAGACTCCGAACTTCTTCTGTTGTTGATGTGCAAGAACTGCAGGTCCCTCGTATGGAGTAAAGCAGTACTAGCACCGCTATTCCTTCTGGTGAACTGGCAAGCACCAGCGGCCTAGTACACCCTGATTGTAGTCAAACCAGCACTGCAGTATCACGTGGTGACGTTGCGAGTCCCATAAGTCCATGACCAGGGCATGATACTAGCAGATCTTGCGGTTCATGCATTTCAACAACAATAAACTCTGTCATCCTCATGGAAACCCTACATACGATAGGCTCTACAAAATTCGCCCCTCGTAAACCACTTCAACCAATGTTTTTTAGACTTGTTTAGTCCCCATCAAGTTGTCTGCGTTGATGATTCCCTGATTAAGTTTTCTGGCCTCTTGTCATTCAAACAGTACCTTCCCAGCAAGCGTGTCAGATACGGGTTCAAGATGTATAAGCTCTGTGAAAGGGCCACAGGCTATACATGTAGCTTTTTTTCGTTCAGCCCACAGGCTGCATGAAAAAAAAAGATTACAATATATGGGGTGGGGCGTGGTTTGGAGCCGGTCTTTAATGGACGCCTGATCCTCGAGCTCCGGTCCACAGAGGATTGCAACGTAAGCACAAGGAGCCTCACCAAATACCTAACATGGGGAAACCGAAGGGGAACCCATCCCCATCCCGCTCCCACTCTCCCCGGAGACCCGACTCACAAGGGGGCCGCAGCATTCCGGAAATATTCCGGACGCAATCACGCGAGGCCCCGGCTTCATCTCGGGCCTACTCCGGAGCAGCGCGATCCTCCAGTCTCAGCCCCTCAGGCAGACACCAGACACAGTCCCCGTCACCACCTATGGCTGCTGATCAGCCCCTGAGTATTAGAGACCTAAAGTCAGTGGCAGAGGACATAAAAGCCACACTAGCCTCTGCCATTACTGACCTCAGGAGAGACCTCCACTCCATGAACATGAGGATAGAGGAGGTTGAAGAAACAACAATGCGCAACGAAAATGCCATACACCAGCTGCAATCGTCCTCCTAAGCAAACAACGTACAGCTCAGAGACATGCACAGGTACATGGAGGACTTGGACAATTGCGGCAGACGTCATAACATTCGGGTAAGAGGCATGCCAGAATCGATCGACCAGACCCAAATTGCCCAGGCCACTATCGCAGTATTTAACGACCTTCTAGGCAGACCCCCGGAGTCCCCCATTGAATACGAGCGTCTGCATAGAGCCCTCAGACCCAAAGGAAGAGACACTGACCTGCCCAGAGATATAGTTTGTTGCTTGGTCAACTTTAAACTGAAAGAAGAAGTCCTGCGTAGGGCCAGGGACCGCCGCAACCTCATGTTCCAGGGCACAGAAATAAAGATATTTCAAGACCTGTCACCCATCACTCTCCAGAACAGACGGGATCTGCGCCCTCTCCTTGACCTATTACGTGCCAATGGAATCCAGTATCGCTGGAAATTTCCCTTTTGCCTCTCGGCCTCAGCACAAGGCCGCACAGCCAACCTGAGAGTACCCGAAGATCTTCGCTCATTCTGCGAGACTCTACACATACCCCAAATTGATGTACCCGAGTGGTACAGATCCCTCCAACCTCCTCATCTCAGAAGATCCACATCAACAGATGCCATACCAGTCAGAGATGATTTTCACATTCGAAGACGCAGATCCAACTCGCCCAGAACCAACACATCTGAAGGAACCAGAAACACTGCAAACAACAGCCCTACAGCCTCACCTGCACATAGGAGGCCCCGCCATGGGGGTCCAGAGTAGGGAGCGACCTCCCCTTCTTTCTACTCCCAGGAAACCAGATGTAAACCTTACGAGGATACCTGGCCCGCTGAGACACCACCAAGCCCGTCAACGCAAGTCAAACCTGGACACCGGAATTGAACTGTTCCACACATTGACTGTTCAACCCACTGGCTCTACATCGTTAGGAACTAAATAACGATCTTATAGTCTAACCCTAGGTCCCACCCACAACCGGAGGAGAACTTTGCCCTTCGCCAGCTTATAACACTTGTCCAAGCAACAGGACCTCCCCAAGCTGTCTGAACATTCCCATCGGAAGCAACGAAGGGGAACCTTTGCCTCACAGAACGCTTACTCCCAACTTGACCTTCCCCACGCAAGTATAAATCTACCTGCTATGTGACAAACAATCTCTAAGACTACCAAATAATGTTACGAACAGGTTGTCCCCTCCCTATCCCCTCCCACATTTTCATAATCTCCCTCCTCCTCACTCACTCACCCCCTTTCTAGCATTCATGCAACCCTGATGAGCGTGTCCCTGAGAATAGATCCCATATAGGAAACAACCTAGGAAGGGGTGGGAAGAAAGAAAACAGTCTCAACCTACAAAACTCGATTAAGAGATTGTCTGTTAGCATTATTAGCATTGTTTGTTAGCATTATACAAGGTTTGCCTCAACTCCTTATCAGAAGGACGACTCCATGCGGACCAATGGAGCCTCACTCCCCGCATGAACTCGCCCCTCACCCACACGTGTAGACCTGCTAAAAATATCCAAAGGTCTCCAGGTGAGATAAGACTTGTGATGGTGCCAGGATCCATGCAGGGAAAAATTAATGACACACGGGCTCTAGTTACCTGTTCATGGTTATTATGTTATGTTTAAAACTGTTATTGCTCTTTATTGAGAAGCGACCCATCTCACTACTCTGTCTTATGTGATTACAGATTGAATAATGATTCTCGTTCAAATGATGTCTCTGATCTTAATTTTGTTTTGATAAGCAGCTAAGCAAAGAAAACTGGAGGGATCTCTGCAGTGTGGGGCCGAGTACTACATCATACCTGTATTAGATATCCCACTTGACCGCCTTTTTGGCAATCATTCGACCAGGTAAGCAAGACCGGTCTATTCCTTCTGCCACCTCCTTACAACACTATTTTAGTAAAGAAAGACGGACTCGGCCGCACACGACAGAGATCCATTCTGGACAAAACCTGATAATGCGGCAAAATAGATCTACAGATAACCAAAAACCCACTCAACATAACAATGGTTTTCTTCGTGTATCACAAGGGTACAAAAACCCCCTTTAAATTAAATTCATCTCACCGACATCCAACCAACCAATGCTGAGGATATCCCACTTTGAACCGAATTACCATAGGTATGCTCCTAGATACCCAAACATTATTGGACACTCTCGTACCGATCTGATGTTGATCTCCCCCTCGGTTGAACCATTATCTGTGCAAGTAACGTCAAATGTTAGAGGCTCCCCCACTTTATACCAATACTTTCCTCGAAGGACCAGAGGACTTGAACTTACAACCTACCACTACCACACCGGCAACTTCCACCTCTCCACACGTCGGGAATATACCCATTCCCGCTAACCTTTACCGGACCACGCAACACAATATAAGGAAGGTCTCGGTACCTTTCCTTACTTCCGGTATACTACTTCCTTCCCCCCCCCTCGTCCTCTGCAATTCTCCCGTTCCTTTCCCCTTTACCCTATACAACCCCCTCATATAACACTCCCCCCCTCGTCCACACCCTACCTTCTTTCACTCCTCACCCTCTTCCCCCTCCACTGCCCCCCATTATCACCCCCCCCTCTGATCTCCTCGGTCTCCGCTACTCCAATCTCTCGGTCACGACCTCACCCCCAAGGGAATCAATACTTCCATCACCCACCCAACTAAGATATCAGACGAGAACACCTACCTAACTTCCCCTCTTCTTAATAACCTTGCCACTCTCATAACATGACACAGACAATGTCTTTCACTAATCATACCACGCTGAAAATAGTATCTTTGAACGCCAAAGGGCTTAACATTCCAGAAAAACGTAGTCAAGTCCTTTCCCAAATGCATAAACTAAAAGCCAACATTGTCTTCCTACAAGAATCACATTTTCGCACAGATAAGATTCCTAAACTCTCCAACCATGTGTTCCCAACCTCCTATCACTCAACTAACTCACATGCAAAAACTAAGGGAGTTTCAATCTTGATCTCCAAGAATGTACGCTGGGAACATACGGATTCTCTTATAGACAATGAAGGCAGGTACATCTTCTTAAAAGGGAAGATTCAAGGCCGACCTGTGACCTTGGCCAATATCTACAGCCCAAACTCTGCACAAGCCAGCTTCTTTAGACAGGTCTCCCAACTCCTAACAGAGTTTTCTACTGGAATGACCATTTTTGGTGGAGACTTTAATGTGGCACTATATCCAATATTAGACACCTCTTCAGGCTCCACTTCATTGCCCTATAGAACCCTTCGACATATCAAGACACAATTCCAAAATTTACTCCTACATGACAGTTGGCGCACCCTCCATCCAAACGAAAAAGACTATACGTTCTTCTCTGCCCCTCATAATAAATATTCTAGAATTGACTACCTTTTCCTCTCCCAGACAGACCTCCCACTCCTCTCCCACGCTACTATCGAACCAATGCTCTTATCCGACCACCACCCTATTACCATGACTTTAACTTTCCCTGACAGAAATACCTGCTCAAAGACCTGGCGCCTAGACTCCTCCCTACTCACAGCAGAAGAAGATATAACGACCATTAGGCAAGCCATTCAAAACTACTTTTTAGAAAATGACAACGGAGAAACTGCTCCCCTTACACAGTGGGAAGCTCACAAGTGCGTCCTTAGGGGTAAATTCATCGCCCTAAAAACCGCCCGAAAGAAGGCTCATCAAGCCACGATCAATAACCTGATCCAAAAAATTAAAGGTCTAGAGCTAGTGCACAAACAGACCCAAGCCCAACAGACATATCTCGACCTTACACAGACCCGGGAACTTCTGCTGACGGAACTATCCCACAAGACAAAACGTAAATTTATTCTACAACAGAAGTTATTCTACGAATTTGGAAACAAAAGCGGAAAATATCTTGCCAGAGCCATCCAAAAAAACAGAGCCCAGACCAATATTCACGCCATCAATGACTCTCAGGGTAGGACGAAAGTCACAGCCCCAGATATAGCATCCCAGTTCGAAGCATACTACTCCGACCTCTACAATCTCAAAAAACAACCAGCCGACCCCACAGCAAATAACAATCGACGCACCCTCATTAAAAACTTCTTAAATGATCACTGCCCAAAACCCATTGACAAGGCTGATACTCTCCAATTGGACAACCCCATCTCAGAAGATGAACTAAAAATTGCAATCAAACAGCTAAAACCAGGGAAGAGCCCGGGCCCAGACGGGTTCACAGCCACTTATTTCAAAACCTTTACCGAAATACTAACTAGCCCCTTCCTCAAGGCCTTTAACTCCCTCTCATCCTCCACCCTCCCCTTTCACAGACTTCTGGAGGCACATATCACAGTCATACCCAAAGACGCAAAAGACACAACCCTAGTCACTAATTATAGACCAATATCGCTACTAAACGTAGACATAAAGCTCTTTGCCAAGATCCTTGCCAATCGCTTGCTTCCCTTCCTGCCATCACTGATAAAAAAAGACCAAGTTGGTTTTATACCGGGAAGGGAGGCAAGGGATAACACGATTAAGGCCATAAATCTGCAGCACTGGATGACCACCAACAAACATAAAGGTTTCTTCCTGTCGTTGGATGCGGAGAAGGCGTTCGACAGATTGGCCTGGGACTACATGGGGGCAGTGCTGAGACACTTAGGACTGCAAAATCGAATGTTCAATAATGTCCCTATATACAACGCCAACTGCTAGGGTTCGGATCAATGGCCATCTGTCGGACGCCTTCTCCATATCCAACGGAACCAGACAAGGATGCCCGCTCTCTCCTATTCTTTTGGTTCTAACCCTAGAACCCCTCCTGAACTGCCTCAGAAACAATGAAAATATTAAAGGCATTCCCATAGCAAATCACACCTATAAGCTAGCAGCTTTTGCTGACGACATTCTACTTTCCCTTACCGAGCCCCATATCTCAATCCCAAATATACTAAAAGACTTCAAATTCTTCCAAATACTTTCTAATTTTAAAATCAACTTTTCTAAATCCCATGCTCTCAATGTCACCATTACGCAAGAAACAGTTACACAATGTGAAAACAACTTCCCCTTCCACTGGCGACATGATACGATCAAATATCTAGGGATTAATCTAACAGCAAACCTCTCAGATCTCTACGCCAGAAATTACTTACCCATCCTCAAAACGATATCTGATGACCTCAAAAGATGGAACAAACCACAATTCTCCTGGTTCGGCCGCACAGCAATTCTTAAGATGAACATCCTGCCCCGTATTCTATATATCCTACAAACTATACCCATAAAGCTCCCCCCATCTTTCTTCTTATCTTACAAAAGAATGTCTACAAAATTTTTATGGGGACAAAAACGTCCGAGAATTGCATTTGACATCCTGACACAGCCAAAAAGATTGGGAGGTATTGGTCTTCCAGACCTCAAAAAATATTACTGGGCATGTCACCTTACCAGAATTGTAGATTGGGCGCTACACGATCAACGCAAAGACTGGGTTACCCTAGAGAACTTGATGTCCCCCTGGATATCGCGTATCCACATACCCCCACCACTGACAGTTCACCCCCTTATCGACCCAACACTCCGATCCTTCAGAGAGACATGCAAAAAACTACAGATCTCCTCTACCCCAGGACCCCTAACTCCTATTAGACTGAACCCAGCCTTCCTTCCGGGGATGTCCACGCACTTCTTAACACAGCATTGGCAATACCCAGAAGTGCTGGCACACCAATTTTTTCACAACGGCTCTTTACTAGACCGCCTCGCTCTGACTCCCACTCACACCGACAACCCAATCCCACAATGGACCTACTTCCAAATTCGCCATTTCTTACAGGAATTAGATCGCAACTCTGCTGTTACACGACCACTCACCCCGTTTGAACACATGTGCTCCCAATCCAGCCCCCAACAACACTTGATCTCTAACATATACACCATGCTATTTTCAGATATCTCCCCTAAGGAGGGGAAATCCTCTAAGTCTTGGGAAAGAGAAATACAATCAGAATTAACTGAAAACCAATGGGAACATATATTTACTATCGCCCACAAGGGATCCCTGAATGTTTCTATTCAGGAAAACAACTACAAGACCCTAACACGCTGGTACAGAACCCCAGCAGTTTTAAACAAATACAACCCTTCCTATCCCAACAAATGCTGGAGATGTGCTGGAGAACCAGGTACATTGTTGCACATCATGTGGTCATGTCCACTGATGCAGACATTCTGGATACAGGTTAGGGAACTCACAGAAATAGTATCCACATATAAAACAAGAAAAAGGGGAAAGAGCAGCGCCCAAAGAATGTGTGGAACAGAAGCTGCCAACACTACAATATGACAAAATTGTAAAAAAATGGTGAAGGTGTATACCAGTGTAGCGCTACAAATGTCTCTGTGCAGCAATGGCTGTGGACTGGGAAGATCAACAACCACCAGTTTGCTGTTCAGAATGTTAGTATGATAACAATTGTAGGTCGAATGGTTGGTGGGCATCAGGTCCTCTTCCTCAATGAGGGCATGATGCACCTACAAATCATAAGGACCAATCGTGTGGATACACTACCAAGTGATCCCCTTGGGGTGTGAGTAATTGACGAAATTATCACAATGCCAATGACTAATTAAAGTAAACGAACTCGTGTGAACTAACAAAAAACGTGTCTCAAGACAATGAGTGTATAGTGTGACCAAATACATAGAATTGTATAGGCGACAGGTAGATCTATCTCAGGCAAATAATGTTGGTAACAAGATGTGTGCACACTGTTAAAATACAAGAGGCCTAAAATAAAACATCAGGGTTCATGTCAAGGCTGCCACTTAACCAGTAAACACATGAGGCAGTGAACAATCAATAGGTACCGCTAGACACTTGTTCAGTGGGCAGTATATGGTAAAAACTGTATTATTGCTGAAAAGCCTCAGTAAACAGTCCAGATCATAGTAGTTGGTGGACAGCCAAAACATCAAAGAAAATTTCAAGTAAAATAAACTGTTTCATAAAGTCCAAATAGTACGAAGTAAGACAGTAATGGTGATATGGTTCAGATGTTGAATCCTCTCATTAAAGGGCAACAGTGCAACCAGCAGGAAGTAAAACATAAGCGCTTACCCTGTGTGATGGACCAACTCACCAGAAGTGGAAGGTCAGAAACAGCTTGTGTGGCTACCTCCAGGTGCCAATAGTGTGGAATAAGTTGTTGAGTATAGACTGGAACGTCTCGAGGTCCTTAGCGGATACTCACCGACCAGATGGACGACAACTAGATCGGTATGGTAGGATGAAATGCTCAACAGTCAGACTCGCCATGCATAGAGAGAGAAAAAACAGAAGAGGGACTCCTCATCGTGTAAAAACCCAAATGTGGGGGTTCGCTTTTATTGTAAAAAGAACAAGCATCCAACAAAAAAGCAAATTTGTATTGAATGGAGCTGTTCCAATAAAATCAAATAAAAACCGCAGTAGGCTATAAAGCTGGGAGACCCGACGCGTTTCGTCTGAAAAGACTTCTGCTGGGGTGTACTCCAGCTTAGTCATGTTGCGTTATATATAATGTACAAAATAATTGAACCACATGGAGCACCTGGGTGTTTCCAATCAGCCACACTTCCTGTTTCCTATTTCCTGTACGTCCCATGTTGGTGGGTCAGGGGGAGGTGGGCCAATCGGAAAGAGTGTAAAAAAGGGGGTTGGTTCTATTAACCAATGAGGGCATGATATGGGGGAACAAGATCCTCAACAATAGGGGGAGGACTATGGCGGGAACATTTAACCATAGGGGCACACCCTTCATATGTAGGTAGAAGGACGTTTTGATTAAATAGCCAATAGGAGAACAGAAGGTAAACAACCTTACAGTTAAGTGAATGATCTAGAGTGAAAACCGACCTGAAAATGGCGCCAATCGGCAGGTACAAACGAAGGCTGTGCTGCGTCAAAGGGAACATCACCCACAACAGCCGCGTGGAACGCCGCGGCGGAAGTGATGTACCGGAAGTGACGGCCGGAGCGGAAATGACGCACCGGAAAAACAAAAGCGGACATGACGTCAATGGCTTGAAGTGGAATACACATAAACAATGAGGGGGTGATTTAGAGAGCATCCACAAGATGGCGAAATGGAGACTAAAACTGGAGTCTGGCTAATTGAAAGCAGTGGTATTAAACAATAAAGTTGCAAAGGCCACAAAACGGGTACCATGAAGTCTGACTAATTACGAACGGTACATATTAAACAATAAGGCCACATAGATCACAATACAGATAACATCTGGCTGATTGAAAGCAGTAAATATTATACAGTAAAGTTACATGGATCGCAATGCAAATTGCATCAATGAACAAACAGTATATATAAAAACGATATGTAAGTCGCATTATTGATAAGATACTAGATGTTGTAGGTGTTAAAAATACAATACATCAACAATGGGCAATTACTAGCAAATCTATAATATATACCAAAAAAATGTTGAATACCTAAACCGATATTCATGAAAACATCAACACCCACCAAGAATGCCATAAATCAAAGAGAGGAGGGAGTTGGGAAATATGATTACTGGACTGTATTAATCAAATGGAGGGAACATATAAGGAACATCGGATGAGGTCATGCACGATTAATAAAAGCGTTGATGTCCCACTCGACATTTAAGCCGTGTGGAACGTAACATTTAATCTGGTGTATCCAGAACGTTTCGAGTCGAGAAACACCCCTTATATTCGACTCACCCCTCCAATGAGGGACAAATTTGTCTATGATCTGGAAACGGGACCCTGCTGGGTTACGGTTATGGTCTAAAAGATAGTGCTTGGAAACACTATGATTAGTGCGTCCAGCTTTGATGGCGGCCAAATGCTCGTTCACTCTAATGGCGAACGTGCGTTTGGTACGACCTATGTATTGTTTACCGCATGGACAGGTGATGAGGTAAACAATAAATTTTGTATGGCATGTCACAAAACATTCCATCTTGTATTCTTTATTTGTGATGTTAGATTTAAAGGTATCACACTTCCTCCTACGGGTGTTATTAGCGCATACGTTGCACTTCCGACAAGGGTAAAAGCCCTTCATGTCATGAAAGAAAGAGGGGGGCTTCGGTGGGTCTATGATATTTGGTGCAACTTTACCTCTTAAAGAGGAGGCTCCTCTGTAGATAACCCCTGCATGTTCAGGTAGAATGGGCTCTAAAACTTGATCGTTTTTCAAAATGTCCCAATGTTTTTGAAATATACCTTTGATTTGCTTGTGTTGGACCGAAAACCTGGTAAAAAAGGACCACCGAAATTTATCGTCCTTGTTTTTAGCGGATTTCTCTACCAACAAGGACATACGATCGATAGATGCAATTTTGTGGATTTCATCCTCTATAAGGGATGCCTCGTAACCTCGGTCAATGAATCTATTTTTGAGAATGAGGGCTTGGTCGTGATAATCAGAGAGATGAGAGCAATTTCTACGGATACGCATAAGCTGACTTCGAGGGACAGAGCTAAGCCATGACGGATGATGGCAGCTATCGACCGGAATGTATCCATTCCGGTCGGTAGTTTTGAAAAACGTCTTGGTGGTAATTTGACCATCAATAACTGTGATTTCCAAATCGAGGAAATGTATAGACGAGGCACTAGCCTCATAGGTAAGTTGTATCCCAATGTCATTGGTATTAAGGAGAGTCATAAACTGATTGAGGGATTCGATAGATCCCTTCCATAGGAGGAGGATGTCGTCGATATACCTGGACCACAGCACTAATTGTGGGGGGTCCAGTACATGGACGACATCCTCCTCCCACTTGCCCATGAAAATATTGGCAAGACTTGGGGCGAACTTCGCGCCCATTGCCACCCCCTTTTCTTGCAAATAAAATTTACCGTCGTACCAAAAGTAGTTATGTTTCGTAGCATAACGTAAAAGGTCCATAATGAACCTCTTTTGGGTGTTAGGGATGGTTCTAATTCTACCTAAGAATATTTCGACAGACTGGAGCCCTAAATGGTGCGGGATGCATGTATATAAAGAAGCGACATCCGCAGTCACCAATATAAGGTCGCTAGAGTAACTGACTTGTTGTAATTTAGAAATGGTATCCCTAGTATCTTTTAAGTATGAGGGTATTGTTTTAACTATGGGTTGGAGGAAAAAATCGATGTATTTCCCTATGCGGGACGTAATGGAGTCCAGACCACTAATGATAGGGCGTCCAGGTGGATGGGTGAGATTCTTGTGAACCTTAGGTAGGTAGTACATAATTGGAATTCTGGGGGACACAGGGACCAGATAATGTTTTTCCTTTCTGTCCAAGATACCCAATTGAACACCCGTGTCCACAAGATCGGTCAAGATTTTCTTGTAGTCAGAGGTAGGGTTCTTGGACAACAAGGAATATGTCTGAGTATCTCCGAGAATCTTAAGCATTTCAGTATGGTATGCAGTCTTATCTAGGACTACTATGCCACCCCCCTTGTCGGCAGGCCTAATAACGAGGTCTTTACGTTCAATTAAAGACTTCAATCCAATTTTGATATCGGGATTGCTAAAGATTTTTTTGTTAGGTAGATTTTCAAGGTCTTTTAAGACTAAATCTCGAAAGACCTTGACAGAAGGGGCGACTGGGCAAGGTGGATTAAATGTGGAGGGATTTGCCAACCCAGAATGGACTACTTGAGTGGAGACATTGGCTAAAGTGCTACTTCTAGGGTTGGACAGTATATATCGTTGTACATTCAATTTTCGTACGAATTTATGTACGTCAATGAATGTAGAAAATTTGTTTAACCTAGTAGGAGGGACAAATTTCAGGCCTTTATTCAAAACTGCTGATTCGGCCTCATTTAGAACCACTCCACTTAAGTTAAAAATGCCATTATTGCTTATACTCTCTTTCTTTTTCCTGGCGCGCCGCCCCCCTCTGGAGCCGCGCTTTGTTTTAAATTCCGTTCTTGGTCTTCTAAGTCCCTGGGAAAACCCGATGAGTTAGAAGGTCTGGGTAGGTTGTAATTGTACGGGGATCTGTCATAATAACCGTAATCTCGGTCATAATGGGAATAACTCTGGTTATATCCAGTGCGTGATCTATCATCCCTAAGTGGTGAGAATCTATTGTATGTGTGCAATGGGGTTCTTTGTGGAGGGTGTGCATACTGTTCGTCGCGGTATGGGTATTCACGGGCAGGTGAACGATCAAAGCCTTGATGTTCATATATATGGTCCCTTTTGTTTTTCCCCCTACCTCTGTTGTTATTATTATTCTTACCTCTAAAGTTGCCATTTTGGTAAGAACCTCCTTGATGAGGAGTAAATGGGGGAGGTATTCTGTTTTGAAGTATCTTATTTTGATGGTAAACCGTGTCATTCTTATTCAGTAAAGGTGGGATAATATTGATATGTCTAGAGCTAGAAGCAGAACTACTTGAAGCCTCCATTGGTGTTGGTTCAGTACCGGAAGTTAGGATGGACTGATCTCTGGTCTGCCAATTAAAAACAAAACCTTCTTTATAATCTGTAGTATCCCTACTATATTTTTTCTGTTTTTTAGTTTTCTGTTCTCTTTCCTCTTTTTCAAGATGGTTTCTTAGGTTTGTGGATAAGGTGCTGTATTCAGTGGTGGTTTTAAGTGGGAGGAGTTTCTCTCTAATTTCTTTAATCTCTGTATCTACCGTGACTCTACGTGCACGTTTCTTCTCAACTAAAAACACTAATAGAGCGATGCCAGCCTCATTAAAATAACGAAACCAAGCTTCTGGTTCAGTGTCGCCCTGTTGAGGGTGAACATTCCACCTTAGTCCACGAGGGACCATGCGCTCCTTGATATATTGGTCAAGGAATGCTATGTCCCATTCTAGGTGGAGTTCGGACACCATGAGGTTTTTAAGTCTCATAAATAAGCCCCCTATTTCAGAGTCAATACTAGTGGCGGTGAAAACGCCATCGGTATTGAAAGTTCGATTAGATCTATAATCGAATACATCCATAATGACGTGAAATGTAAACACAATGTGAATGTGAAGGTGAACTAAATCAAAAAATATCTAACAGGTGAAATACTGTCGATAGGTGAAATCAAAAACTTGTTTAGGCTGCTGCAATCATGTCAAAACTACAATAAAACAAGAAAAAGGGGAAAGAGCAGCGCCCAAAGAATGTGTGGAACAGAAGCTGCCAACACTACAATATGACAAAATTGTAAAAAAATGGTGAAGGTGTATACCAGTGTAGCGCTACAAATGTCTCTGTGCAGCAATGGCTGTGGACTGGGAAGATCAACAACCACCAGTTTGCTGTTCAGAATGTTAGTATCAGGGCCAGATTAAGAACATCATGGGCCTGGTGCTGAGGATTTTGGTGGGGCCTTTTATAAACAATAAATAAATAAAAATGCAAACATATTTTGGTTATAACAAATTAAAATAAAGAGAGAGGGAGGATGAGAGAGAAAGGGGATGAAAGAGGTGTGAGGGGTAAGGGAAAGAGGATGAGAGAGAAAGGGGGGGATGAGAGAAAGATTATGCACATGAGCATGTGTGGGAATAACATCAACGCAGCCCGGCCAAGGCAAGTGACCGAAGGCACAGAACCCAGAAGGAAGACCAGGTCAAGATGTAAGCGCCCCGCCGGATTGATCACAGCACAGCACTGGAGGGCTCAGTCTGACAATTTAAGTGTACCCTAATGTGCTAATATGCTGTGCATACTTGTACATTATGGCATAGCCTACCTAAGGGCCTCTAAAAAATAGTAATCTTAGAAAAGTTTACTACCGCTTTAATATTGAGTTGAGACTTGAGAATATTGAGACTTGAGTACAACCAGCCTGTCAGGTTTTCCCCAAAATAATCAGTGCTGCCAGCTATAGTTAGCAACACTAATCATTGTATTCACTGGCAGAACACAATAACACTGCAGGAGTGATTCCCCCATCCACAGGTCAGCAGGTGAGAGGGTGTGTGGGGACAGGCTGGGGAGACATACTAGTCAGTGGCTGGGTAAGCACTGGCTAGTATCAGAGCCAGATACACACAGGTTACATATGCCACGATCGTTAGAGCGAGAACAATAATTCTAGCCTTAGACCTCCTCTGTAACTCTAAACATGTAACCTGTAAAAAAATTTAACGCATTGCTTAGTACACAAAAAAAAACGTGCTAACTTTAGTGTTTTTTTTATGAATGAAACAGTTTCTTTCCAAAAAAAAACGTTTGAAAAATTGCTGCGCAAATATTGTGTAACATAAAAAGTTGCAAAGACCACCATTTTATTCCATAGGGTGTCTGCTAAAGCAACATATATAATGCTTGAGGGTTCTGAGTAATTTTCTATCAAAAAAAAAAAAGATGATTTTTACATGTAGGAGAGAAGTGTCATAATTGGCCTGGGTGGCAAGGGGTTAATTATCATAAGTAATATACAAATAATTATCATAAGCACTGTGAGTTCATCCTCTCAGTCTGATGCAGAGTGTTCCAGCTTGTATTTAAACTGGCTGCTCTGTATGTAGCTTCTGATCGACTGTGCAAGGAGCCCTGTATCTCCGAAACCAAAAATTATAGCAGCCCCATATTTTAACCAGTGATGGAGCAGGTCTTTAGCTACCTACCCCCCAAATGTGGGGTCTCTGTGACTCCTTATCGCTGAGCTACAACCCTCGAAGTCAATCTTTTTTTTTTTTTTCTTAAATTTTTTTTTTTTTTTTTTTTAAGCAAATGGGCCTATCTTGAGAAAGGGGCCTGGAGCTGCAGCTCCAATAGCCCCTATGTTAATCCGGCCCTGGTTAGTATGATAACAATTGATGTATTGTATTTTTAACACCTACAACATCTAGTATCTTATCAATAATGCGACTTACATATCGTTTTTATATATACTGTTTGTTCATTGATGCAATTTGCATTGCGATCCATGTAACTTTACTGTATAATATTTACTGCTTTCAATCAGCCAGATGTTATCTGTATTGTGATCTATGTGGCCTTATTGTTTAATATGTACCGTTCGTAATTAGTCAGACTTCATGGTACCCGTTTTGTGGCCTTTGCAACTTTATTGTTTAATACCACTGCTTTCAATTAGCCAGACTCCAGTTTTAGTCTCCATTTCGCCATCTTGTGGATGCTCTCTAAATCACCCCCTCATTGTTTATGTGTATTCCACTTCAAGCCATTGACGTCATGTCCGCTTTTGTTTTTCCGGTGCGTCATTTCCGCTCCGGCCGTCACTTCCGGTACATCACGTCCGCCGCGGCGTTCCACGCGGCTGTTGTGGGTGATGTTCCCTTTGACGCAGCACAGCCTTCGTTTGTACCTGCCGATTGGCGCCATTTTCAGGTCGGTTTTCACTCTAGATCATTCACTTAACTGTAAGGTTGTTTACCTTCTGTTCTCCTATTGGCTATTTAATCAAAACGTCCTTCTACCTACATATGAAGGGTGTGCCCCTATGGTTAAATGTTCCCGCCATAGTCCTCCCCCTATTGTTGAGGATCTTGTTCCCCCATATCATGCCCTCATTGGTTAATAGAACCAACCCCCTTTTTTACACTCTTTCCGATTGGCCCACCTCCCCCTGACCCACCAACATGGGACGTACAGGAAATAGGAAACAGGAAGTGTGGCTGATTGGAAACACCCAGGTGCTCCATGTGGTTCAATTATTTTGTACATTATATATAACGCAGCATGACTAAGCTGGAGTACACCCCAGCAGAAGTCTTTTCAGACGAAACGCGTCGGGTCTCCCAGCTTTATAGCCTACTGCGTTTTTTATTTGATTTTATTGGAACAGCTCCATTCAATACAAATTTGCTTTTTTGTTGGATGCTTGTTCTTTTTACAATAAAAGCGAACCCCCACATTTGGGTTTTTACACGATGAGGAGTCCCTCTTCTGTTTTTTCTCTCTCTATGCATGGCGAGTCTGACTGTTGAGCATTTCATCCTACCATACCGATCTAGTTGTCGTCCATCTGGTCGGTGAGTATCCGCTAAGGACCTCGAGACGTTCCAGTCTATACTCAACAACTTATTCCACACTATTGGCACCTGGAGGTAGCCACACAAGCTGTTTCTGACCTTCCACTTCTGGTGAGTTGGTCCATCACACAGGGTAAGCGCTTATGTTTTACTTCCTGCTGGTTGCACTGTTGCCCTTTAATGAGAGGATTCAACATCTGAACCATATCACCATTACTGTCTTACTTCGTACTATTTGGACTTTATGAAACAGTTTATTTTACTTGAAATTTTCTTTGATGTTTTGGCTGTCCACCAACTACTATGATCTGGACTGTTTACTGAGGCTTTTCAGCAATAATACAGTTTTTACCATATACTGCCCACTGAACAAGTGTCTAGCGGTACCTATTGATTGTTCACTGCCTCATGTGTTTACTGGTTAAGTGGCAGCCTTGACATGAACCCTGATGTTTTATTTTAGGCCTCTTGTATTTTAACAGTGTGCACACATCTTGTTACCAACATTATTTGCCTGAGATAGATCTACCTGTCGCCTATACAATTCTATGTATTTGGTCACACTATACACTCATTGTCTTCAGACACGTTTTTTGTTAGTTCACACGAGTTCGTTTACTTTAATTAGTCATTGGCATTGTGATAATTTCGTCAATTACTCACACCCCAAGGGGATCACTTGGTAGTGTATCCACACGATTGGTCCTTATGATTTGTAGGTGCATCATGCCCTCATTGAGGAAGAGGACCTGATGCCCACCAACCATTCGACCTACAATTGTTATCATACTAACATTCTGAACAGCAAACTGGTGGTTGTTGATCTTCCCAGTCCACAGCCATTGCTGCACAGAGACATTTGTAGCGCTACACTGGTATACACCTTCACCATTTTTTTACAATTTTGTCATATTGTAGTGTTGGCAGCTTCTGTTCCACACATTCTTTGGGCGCTGCTCTTTCCCCTTTTTCTTGTTTTATTGTAGTTTTGACATGATTGCAGCAGCCTAAACAAGTTTTTGATTTCACCTATCGACAGTATTTCACCTGTTAGATATTTTCTGATTTAGTTCACCTTCACATTCACATTGTGTTTACATTTCACGTCATTATGGATGTATTCGATTATAGATCTAATCGAACTTTCAATACAGATGGCGTTTTCACCGCCACTAGTATTGACTCTGAAATAGGGGGTTTATTTATGAGACTTAAAAACCTCATGGTGTCCGAACTCCACATAGAATGGGACATAGCATTCCTTGACCAATATATCAAGGAGCGCATGGTCCCTCGTGGACTAAGGTGGAATGTTCACCCTCAACAGGGCGACACTGAACCAGAAGCTTGGTTTCGTTATTTCAATGAGGCTGGCATCGCTCTATTAGTATTTCTGGTTGAGAAGAAACGTGCACGTAGAGTCACGGTAGATACAGAGATTAAAGAAATTAGAGAGAAACTCCTCCCACTTAAAACCACCACTGAATACAGCACCTTATCTACAAACCTAAGAAACCATCTTGAAAAAGAGGAAAGAGAACAGAAAACTAAAAAACAGAAAAAATATAGTAGGGATACTACAGATTATAAAGAAGGTTTTGTTTTTAATTGGCAGACCAGAGATCAGTCCATCCTAACTTCCGGTACTGAACCAACACCAATGGAGGCTTCAAGTAGTTCTGCTTCTAGCTCTAGACATATCAATATTATCCCACCTTTACTGAATAAGAATGACACGGTTTACCATCAAAATAAGATACTTCAAAACAGAATACCTCCCCCATTTACTCCTCATCAAGGAGGTTCTTACCAAAATGGCAACTTTAGAGGTAAGAATAATAATAACAACAGAGGTAGGGGGAAAAATAAAAGGGACCATATATATGAACATCAAGGCTTTGATCGTTCACCTGCCCGTGAATACTCATACCGCGACGAACAGTATGCACACCCTCCACAAAGAACTCCATTGCACACATACAATAGATTCTCACCACTTAGGGATGATAGATCACGCACTGGATATAACCAGAGTTATTCCCATTATGACCGAGATTACGGTTATTATGACAGATCCCCGTACAATTACAACCTACCCAGACCTTCTAACTCATCGGGTTTTCCCAGGGACTTAGAAGACCAAGAACGGAATTTAAAACCAAGCGCGGCTCCAGAGGGGGGCGGCGCGCCAGGAAAAAGAAAGAGAGTATAAGCAATAATGGCATTTTTAACTTAAGTGGAGTGGTTCTAAATGAGGCCGAATCAGCAGTTTTGAATAAAGGCCTGAAATTTGTCCCTCCTACCAGGTTAAACAAATTTTCTACATTCATTGACGTACATAAATTCGTACGAAAATTGAATGTACAACGATATATACTGTCCAACCCTAGAAGTAGCACTTTAGCCAATGTCTCCACTCAAGTAGTCCATTCTGGGTTGGCAAATCCCTCCACATTTAATCCACCTTGCCCAGTCGCCCCTTCTGTCAAGGTCTTTCGAGATTTAGTCTTAAAAGACCTTGAAAATCTACCTAACAAAAAGATCTTTAGCAATCCCGATATCAAAATTGGATTAAAGTCTTTAATTGAACGTAAAGACCTCGTTATTAGGCCTGCCGACAAGGGGGGTGGCATAGTAGTCCTAGATAAGACTGCATACCATACTGAAATGCTTAAGATTCTCGGAGATACTCAGACATATTCCTTGTTGTCCAAGAACCCTACCTCTGACTACAAGAAAATCTTGACCGATCTTGTGGACACGGGTGTTCAATTGGGTATCTTGGACAGAAAGGAAAAACATTATCTGGTCCCTGTGTCCCCCAGAATTCCAATTATGTACTACCTACCTAAGGTTCACAAGAATCTCACCCATCCACCTGGACGCCCTATCATTAGTGGTCTGGACTCCATTACGTCCCGCATAGGGAAATACATCGATTTTTTCCTCCAACCCATAGTTAAAACAATACCCTCATACTTAAAAGATACTAGGGATACCATTTCTAAATTACAACAAGTCAGTTACTCTAGCGACCTTATATTGGTGACTGCAGATGTCGCTTCTTTATATACATGCATCCCGCACCATTTAGGGCTCCAGTCTGTCGAAATATTCTTAAGTAGAATCAGAACCATCCCTAACACCCAAAAGAGGTTCATTATGGACCTTTTACGTTATGCTACGAAACATAACTACTTTTGGTACGACGGTAAATTTTATTTGCAAGAAAAGGGGGTGGCAATGGGCGCGAAGTTCGCCCCAAGTCTTGCCAATATTTTCATGGGCAAGTGGGAGGAGGATGTCGTCCATGTACTGGACCCCCCACAATTAGTGCTGTGGTCCAGGTATATCGACGACATCCTCCTCCTATGGAAGGGATCTATCGAATCCCTCAATCAGTTTATGACTCTTCTTAATACCAATGACATTGGGATACAACTTACTTACGAGGCTAGTGCCTCGTCTATACATTTCCTTGATTTGGAAATCACAGTTATTGATGGCCAAATTACCACCAAGACGTTTTTCAAAACTACCGACCGGAATGGATACATTCCGGTCGATAGCTGCCATCATCCGTCATGGCTTAGCTCTGTCCCTCGAAGTCAGCTTATGCGTATCCGTAGAAATTGCTCTCATCTCTCTGATTATCACGACCAAGCCCTCATTCTCAAAAATAGATTCATTGACCGAGGTTACGAGGCATCCCTTATAGAGGATGAAATCCACAAAATTGCATCTATCGATCGTATGTCCTTGTTGGTAGAGAAATCCGCTAAAAACAAGGACGATAAATTTCGGTGGTCCTTTTTTACCAGGTTTTCGGTCCAACACAAGCAAATCAAAGGTATATTTCAAAAACATTGGGACATTTTGAAAAACGATCAAGTTTTAGGGCCCATTCTACCTGAACATGCAGGGGTTATCTACAGAGGAGCCTCCTCTTTAAGAGGTAAAGTTGCACCAAATATCATAGACCCACCGAAGCCCCCCTCTTTCTTTCATGACATGAAGGGCTTTTACCCTTGTCGGAAGTGCAACGTATGCGCTAATAACACCCGTAGGAGGAAGTGTGATACCTTTAAATCTAACATCACAAATAAAGAATACAAGATGGAATGTTTTGTGACATGCCATACAAAATTTATTGTTTACCTCATCACCTGTCCATGCGGTAAACAATACATAGGTCGTACCAAACGCACGTTCGCCATTAGAGTGAACGAGCATTTGGCCGCCATCAAAGCTGGACGCACTAATCATAGTGTTTCCAAGCACTATCTTTTAGACCATAACCGTAACCCAGCAGGGTCCCGTTTCCAGATCATAGACAAATTTGTCCCTCATTGGAGGGGTGAGTCGAATATAAGGGGTGTTTCTCGACTCGAAACGTTCTGGATACACCAGATTAAATGTTACGTTCCACACGGCTTAAATGTCGAGTGGGACATCAACGCTTTTATTAATCGTGCATGACCTCATCCGATGTTCCTTATATGTTCCCTCCATTTGATTAATACAGTCCAGTAATCATATTTCCCAACTCCCTCCTCTCTTTGATTTATGGCATTCTTGGTGGGTGTTGATGTTTTCATGAATATCGGTTTAGGTATTCAACATTTTTTTGGTATATATTATAGATTTGCTAGTAATTGCCCATTGTTGATGTATTGTATTTTTAACACCTACAACATCTAGTATCTTATCAATAATGCGACTTACATATCGTTTTTATATATACTGTTTGTTCATTGATGCAATTTGCATTGCGATCCATGTAACTTTACTGTATAATATTTACTGCTTTCAATCAGCCAGATGTTATCTGTATTGTGATCTATGTGGCCTTATTGTTTAATATGTACCGTTCGTAATTAGTCAGACTTCATGGTACCCGTTTTGTGGCCTTTGCAACTTTATTGTTTAATACCACTGCTTTCAATTAGCCAGACTCCAGTTTTAGTCTCCATTTCGCCATCTTGTGGATGCTCTCTAAATCACCCCCTCATTGTTTATGTGTATTCCACTTCAAGCCATTGACGTCATGTCCGCTTTTGTTTTTCCGGTGCATCATTTCCGCTCCGGCCGTCACTTCCGGTACATCACTTCCGCCGCGGCGTTCCACGCGGCTGTTGTGGGTGATGTTCCCTTTGACGCAGCACAGCCTTCGTTTGTACCTGCCGATTGGCGCCATTTTCAGGTCGGTTTTCACTCTAGATCATTCACTTAACTGTAAGGTTGTTTACCTTCTGTTCTCCTATTGGCTATTTAATCAAAACGTCCTTCTACCTACATATGAAGGGTGTGCCCCTATGGTTAAATGTTCCCGCCATAGTCCTCCCCCTATTGTTGAGGATCTTGTTCCCCCATATCATGCCCTCATTGGTTAATAGAACCAACCCCCTTTTTTACACTCTTTCCGATTGGCCCACCTCCCCCTGACCCACCAACATGGGACGTACAGGAAATAGGAAACAGGAAGTGTGGCTGATTGGAAACACCCAGGTGCTCCATGTGGTTCAATTATTTTGTACATTATATATAACGCAGCATGACTAAGCTGGAGTACACCCCAGCAGAAGTCTTTTCAGACGAAACGCGTCGGGTCTCCCAGCTTTATAGCCTACTGCGTTTTTTATTTGATTTTATTGGAACAGCTCCATTCAATACAAATTTGCTTTTTTGTTGGATGCTTGTTCTTTTTACAATAAAAGCGAACCCCCACATTTGGGTTTTTACACGATGAGGAGTCCCTCTTCTGTTTTTTCTCTCTCTATGCATGGCGAGTCTGACTGTTGAGCATTTCATCCTACCATACCGATCTAGTTGTCGTCCATCTGGTCGGTGAGTATCCGCTAAGGACCTCGAGACGTTCCAGTCTATACTCAACAACTTATTCCACACTATTGGCACCTGGAGGTAGCGACACAAGCTGTTTCTGACCTTCCACTTCTGGTGAGTTGGTCCATCACACAGGGTAAGCGCTTATGTTTTACTTCCTGCTGGTTGCACTGTTGCCCTTTAATGAGAGGATTCAACATCTGAACCATATCACCATTACTGTCTTACTTCGTACTATTTGGACTTTATGAAACAGTTTATTTTACTTGAAATTTTCTTTGATGTTTTGGCTGTCCACCAACTACTATGATCTGGACTGTTTACTGAGGCTTTTCAGCAATAATACAGTTTTTACCATATACTGCCCACTGAACAAGTGTCTAGCGGTACCTATTGATTGTTCACTGCCTCATGTGTTTACTGGTTAAGTGGCAGCCTTGACATGAACCCTGATGTTTTATTTTAGGCCTCTTGTATTTTAACAGTGTGCACACATCTTGTTACCAACATTATTTGCCTGAGATAGATCTACCTGTCGCCTATACAATTCTATGTATTTGGTCACACTATACACTCATTGTCTTGAGACACGTTTTTTGTTAGTTCACACGAGTTCGTTTACTTTAATTAGTCATTGGCATTGTGATAATTTCGTCAATTACTCACACCCCAAGGGGATCACTTGGTAGTGTATCCACACGATTGGTCCTTATGATTTGTAGGTGCATCATGCCCTCATTGAGGAAGAGGACCTGATGCCCACCAACCATTCGACCTACAATTGTTATCATACTAACATTCTGAACAGCAAACTGGTGGTTGTTGATCTTCCCAGTCCACAGCCATTGCTGCACAGAGACATTTGTAGCGCTACACTGGTATACACCTTCACCAGTATCCACATATAGCTTAGATCACACTCCAGCCCAATGTCTATTCCATCTATCTGACATACCAGTTCACCATTATCAAGACCCTGATTCTGCCTCTACTTAATGCGGCCAAAATGTGCATTCCTAGACACTGGGGCTCGCCTCACGTCCCAACCATCCCTGAATGGTTCAGACAAATCAATAGGATAGCTGAAATGGAAGAACTTATTGCCATCGCTCATGACTCCCCAGCCAAATTCACAACGACATGGGCCTGTTGGAAACATTTCCAAACCACTGATAGGTATCTGACTCTGATGAATTAACCCCCAACCAGGCCTTACACACATAAGGTCAAACACCTACCTACTAAACCACATCAAAATTACTAATGTTTATTGTTCGCCTATTCGATTATTCTGTAACTCTTGAATATGTACATGACAATCCTGTTACCGTGACTGATTGTGATTTTACTTCAATAAAATTATTTTTGAAAAAAAAAAAAAAACAATATATGGCCAACAAGGACCAGCAACGTACTAGTATGTTGCTGGACTTTGAGTGGTTATA
Source organism: Lithobates sylvaticus (assembly GCA_028564925.1). Taxonomy (NCBI): domain Eukaryota; kingdom Metazoa; phylum Chordata; class Amphibia; order Anura; family Ranidae; genus Lithobates; species Lithobates sylvaticus. The sequence goes on from CM053037.1 coordinate 89,388,566, forward strand.
CCAGAATGATGCCTGCAGGTTTAGGTATCATCTTGGTATCATTCTTTTCAGCCAGCGGTCGGCTTTCATGTAAAAGCAATCATAGCAGCTAATTAGCCTCTAGACTGCTTTTATAAGCAGTGGGAGGGAATGTCCCCCCCCTCCCACCGTCTTCCATGGCTCTCCTGTCCCAACAGGGAACCTGAGAATGCTGATCAGAGACCAGAACGGCTCCAATCATCTCTATGGCCTAAGAAACCAAAAGCATTTTATCACACCGATCTTGTTGTGGTCAGATGCTTTGAGGGCAGAGATCTAAGGTCTAATAGACCCCAATTTTTTCAAAAAAAGAGTACCTGTCACTACCTATTGCTATCATAGGGGATATTTACATTCTCTGCTATGACAAAAAAAATGGCCTAAGAAACCGGAAGCTACGACCATTTTATGACTTAGATGTCGCCGGATGTAAACAGCACCATTGGGAAAGCACTTTATCACACCGATCTTGTTGTGGTCAGATACTTTGAGGACAGAGGAGAGATCTAGGGTCTAATAGACCCCAATTAAATTTTGATTTCACTCACTTTTACCTATCACTGTTTCGGAAGCCATAGAATTCCCAGATGGCACAGCCCACCCCCCCCCCCCAAATGACCCCATTTTGGAAAGTAGACACCCCAAGCTATTTGCTGAGAGATATGGTGAGTATTTTGCAGACCTCACTTTTTGTCACAAAGTTTTCAAAATTGAAAATTGTCTTTCTTCATTTTCAAAAACAAATAAGAGCTGAAAAATACTCACCATGCCTCTCAGCAAATAGCTTTGGGTGTCTACTTTCCAAATTGGGGTAATTTGGGGGGGTTTGTGCCATCTGGGTATTTTATGGCCTTCAAAACTGTGATAGGCAGTAAGGAGTGAAATCAAACATATACGCCCTTAGATATCATGAAGGCGGCTCCCAAAAAGTCCCACACATGTGGTATCCCCGTACTCAGGAGAAGCAGCAGAATGTATTTTGGGGTGCAATTCCACACATAACCATGGCATGTATTAGCAATATATCATTTAGTGACAACTTTTTGTCATTATTCAATCACTTGGGACAAAAAAAGTAAATATTCAATGGGCTCAAAATGCCTCTCAGCAATTTCCTTGGGGTGTCTACTTTCCAAAATGGGGTCATTTTTTTGGGGGGGGGGGGGGGTACTGCCCTGCCATTTTAGCACCTCAAACAATGAGATAGGCAGTCAAACTAAAAGCTGTGTAAATTCCAGAAAATGTACCCTAGTTTTTAGATGCTATAACTTTTGCGCAAACCAATAAATATACGCTTATTGACAATTTTTTTCCCCAAAGACATGTGGCGGAATACATTTTGGCCTAAATTTATGACTAAAATTTAGTTTATTGGATTTTTTTTATAACAAAAAGTAGAAAATATCATTTTTTTTTCAAAATTGTTGGTCTTTTTCCATTTATAGCGCAAAAAATAAAAAACGCAGAGGTGATCAAATACCATCAAAAGAAAGTTATATTTGTGGGAACAAAAGGATGCAAATTTAGTTTGGGTACAGCATTGCATGACCACGCAATTAGCAGTTAAAGCGACACAGTGCCAAATTGTAAAAAGTGCTCTGGTCAGGAAGCGGGTAAATCCTTCCGGGGCTGAAGTGGTTAAGTTTACCTTCAAATATCATTATAATTCCAGAGATAAAACGATAATTCTCCCGCTCTACAAGACTCTGGTCCAGCCGCACCTGGAGTATGCTGTCCAGTTCTGGGCACCAGTCCTCAGGAAGGATGTACTGGAAATGGAGCGAGTACAAAGCTAATAAAGGGTCTGGAGGACATTAGTTATGAGGAAAGGTTGCGAGCACTGAACTTATTCCCTCTGGAGAAGAAACGCTTGAGAGGGGATATGATTTCAATTTACAAGTACCCTACTGGTGATTCAACAATAGGGATAAAACTTTTTTGTGGAAGGGAGTTTAACCACTTCAGCCCCGGACCAATTGGCAGCCAAAGGACCAGGCCCCTTTTTGCAATTCGGCACTGCGTCGCTTTAACTAACAATTGCGCGGTCATGCGACGTGGCTCCAAAACAAAATTGGCGTCCTTTTTTTCCCACAAATAGAGCTTTCTTTTGGTGGTATTTGATCGCCCCTGCGGTTTTTATTTTTTGCGCTATAAACAAAAATAGAGCGACAATTTTGAAAAAAATGCAATATTTTTTACTTTTTGCTATAATAAATATCCCCAAAAAATATATAAAAAACATTTTTTTTCCTCAGTTTAGGCCGATACGTATTCTTCTTCTACATATTTTTGGTAAAAAAAATCGCAATTAGCGATTATTGATTAGTTTGCGCAAAAGTTATAGCGTTTACAAAATAGGGGATAGTTTTATAGCATTTTTATTAATATTTTTTTTTTATTAGTAATGGCGGCGATCAGCGATTTTTATTGTGACTGCGACATTTTGGCGGACACATCGGACATTTTTGACACATTTTTGGGACATTTGTAATTTATACAGCAATCAGTGCTATTTAAATAGCACTGATTCCTATGTAAATGACAGTTGTAGTTAGGGGGTTAACCACTAGGGGGCGGGGAGGAGTCAGTGTGACGTGTTGTGTTTTTTTTTACAGTAGGGGGGCGTGGCTGTACGTCTGACGTCATTGATCGGCGTTCCCGATGACAGGGAACCGCCGATCACTGACAGTCAGTGTAGGAAACGCGGGGAGAGGTTTGTTTACATAGACCTCTCCCCGTTCTTCAGCTCCGTAACCCGATCGCGGGATACCAGCGGCGATCGGGTCCGCTGGTCCCGCGGCCGGGGTCACGGAGCTCCCGACCGGGTCGCGAGCGTGCCGCTAGCGGCGCGCGCGCGAACCACGGGCAGGCACATGCACGATCACGTACAGGTACGTGATTCTGCCTGCCCGTGCCATTCTGCTGACGTATATATGCAGTGGCCGGTCGGGAAGCGGTTAACAAGACTCGTGGCCACTCATTAAAATTAGAAGAAAAGAGGTTTAACCTTAAACTACGTATAGGGTTATTTACTGTAAGAGCGGCAAGGATGTGGAATTTCCTTCCACAGGTGGTGGTCTTAGCGGGGAGTATCGATAGTTTCAAGAAACTATTAGATAAGCACCAGAACGACCGCAACATCCAGGGATATACAATGTAATACTGACATATAATCACACACATAGATTGTTCTTGATGGACTTGTGTCTTTTCTTAACCTTGCCTACTATGTAACTATGTGACTATGTAACTATTATATGTAGAAATACAGATTTGCATATCTACGAATAATCAAAAATAAAATCCTAATCGTGGTTGCGATCAAAAGAGTGTGGTTTTCACCTTCTGACCTGGAAATTGATACAGTCGCTGACAGCCTAGGAGCTTTTTTATCTGTGAGTCTCACTAGTGTACCACTAAATTTAGAGTCCAAAATGGCAAATCGAAGGTACACTAGTGAAGAGGCCTACACATTTCTGAGCATGAAAGATAGTGAAGAGGAAGTCACTCATCTGTCAGATTCAGGCTCAGAATACGATCCTGTGATCCCTGCCAAGGTCAGGCGTACCAGACCCTGAACTTCTTCTGTTGTTGATGTGCAAGAACTGCAGGTCCCTCGTATGGAGTAGAGCAGTACTAAGCCTCTATTCCTTCTGGTGAACTGGCAAGCACCAGCGGCCTAGTATACCCTGATTGTAGTCAAACCAGCACTGCAGTATCACGTGGTGACGTTGCGAGTCCCATAAGTGCAGTTCAAGCTGGTCAGGTGGCAAGCACAAGTAGTGTACCGCTGCCACCAAGAAGACGAACACAGGCCCATCGTGCCCATAGTGCCCTTCCTGCTGCTTTTGCCAATCCTTCTTGGGAACCCACCACTTCTGCAGCACCCGTACTTCCCCAATTCACTGGCCAACCCGGCATTCAGGTGGAAACAGTTGATTTTACGTCACTTGATTTTTATTTGCTGTTTTTCACCGAAGGTCTCTATAGATCTATTGTGGACCAAACCAATTTGTACGCTGGTCAACACATTGCCACTATTCCCCAGTCCTCCCTTGCCAGAGATTGGAAACCAATTATGGTTTTCGAATTTAAGCTCTTTCTGGGTCTTTCTCTCAACATGGGCATAACCAAAAAGAGTTGCGGTCATATTGGTCCACTGACCCAATTCACCATATGCCCTTGTTCTCTGCTTCCATGACCAGGGCATGATACGAGCAGATCTTGCGGTTCATGCATTTCAACAACAATAAACTCTGTCATCCTCGTGGAGACCCTACATACGATAGGCTCTACAAAATTCGGCCCCTCGTAAACCACTTCAACCAATGTTTTTTAGACTTGTTTAGTCCCCATCAAGTTGTCTGCGTTGATGAGTCCCTGATTAAGTTTTCTGGCCTCTTGTCATTCTAATGCGGCGTACACACGAAGGGACAATCCCGCGGGATTATCCTCTGGACTGAAGTCCAGCGGATAATCCCCTCGTGTGTGGGCGCCGGCGGACTTTTTGGCGCCAAAGTCCGGCGGACTTTTTGGGGCCAAAGTTTTAAGTTTGGTTTTAAAATTATCCGCTGGACTTGGCAGTCCAGCGGACAATCCCGCCGTTAGTAGGCAAGTCCGCGGGACTTTTGAAATGAACGGACTTGCCGCTCATCGGCAAGTCCGTTCATTTAGCACGTGACTTCAGGTTACGTAGCTAGCGTAGGCAGTTACTGCCGCCGCGCTAGCTCCGTCACCTGGCATGGATTTAAAGGGACTCCCCACGCCGAAAAAACGGCGTGGGGGTTCCCCCCAAATCCATGTCAGACCCTCATCCGAGCACGCAGCCTGGCAGGCCAGGAAAGGGGTGGGGACGAACGAGCGCCCCCCCCTCCTGAGCCGTACCAGGCCGCGTGCCCTCAACATGGGGGGTGCCCCGGGGAAAGGGGGGCCGTGCGGCCCCCCCACCCCAAAGCACCTTGTCCCCATGTTGATGAGGACAAGGGCCTCTTCCCGACAACCCTGGCCGTTGGTTGTCGGGGTCTGCGGGCGGGGGCTTATCGGAATCTGGGAGCCCCCTTTAATAAGGGGGCCCCCAGATACCGGCCCCCCACCCTATGTGAATAAGTATGGGGTACGATGTACCCCTACCCATTCACCTAAGGTGTAAAATGTAAAGTACAAAAACACACACACCTTTGAAAAAATATTTTATTGCACTGCTCCAGGGGTCTTCTTCCGTCTTGGGGGTCTTCTCGCCGGACTCCCCCGCCATTTACCAAGCTCTTTTACCGAGCGGGGAAGTCCGGCTACCTTCTTCGTCGCCGCCGCCGTCGTCTGGGGGGTCTCGATCCGCCTTCGGGGGTCTTCCGGGGGTCTCTTCTGTTCTTGCGGTGGTCGTCGTCTTCCGCGCCGCCGGCGCCGCCTCTTCTTCTTGTTCTTGTTCTTGTTCTTGTTCCGATGTTGATCCGATGCTCTCTTTGCCCGGAATGCCTGAGCCGCGCTGCGCTGGGACTTATATAGGGACATGGGGACAGAGTCACATGCTCATGTCACATGGTGACCCCGCCCCCTTGTGATGTCACAGTCCCAGCATCCTCCGGGACTGTGACATCACAGGGGGGCGGGGTCACCATGTGACATGAGCATGTGACCCTGTCCCCATGTCCCTATATAAGTCCCAGCGCAGCGCGCCTCTGCCATTCCGGGCAGAGACAGCGACGGGTCAACATCGGAACAAGAAGAAGAACAAGAAGAAGAACAAGAAGAAGAACAAGAAGAAGAAGGCGAAGGCGCCGGCGGCGCGGAAGACGACGACCGCCGCAAGAACAGAAGAGACCCCCGGAAGACCCCCGAAGGCGGATCGAGACCCCCCAGACGACGGCGGCGATGACGAAGAAGGTAGCCGGACTTCCCCGCTCGGTAAAAGAGCTTGGTAAATGGCGGGGGAGTCCGGCGAGAAGACCCCCAAGACGGAAGAAGACCCCCGGAGCAGTGCAATAAAATATTTTTTCAAAAGTGTGTGTGTTTTTGTACTTTACATTTTACACCTTAGGTGAATGGGTAGGGGTACATCGTACCCCATACTCATTCACATAGGGTGGGGGGCCGGCATCTGGGGGCCCCCTTATTAAAGGGGGCTCCCAGATTTCGATAAGCCCCTGCCCGCAGACCCCGGCAACCAACGGCCAGGGTTGTCGAGAAGAGGCCCTTGTCCTCATCAACATGGGGACAAGGTGCTTTGGGGTGGGGGGGGCCGCACGACCCCCCTTTCCCCAGGGCACCCCCCATGTTGAGGGCACGCGGCCTGGTACGGCTCAGGAGGGGGGGGCGCTCGTTCGTCCCCACCCCTTTCCTGGCCTGCCAGGCTGCGTGCTCGGATAAGGGTCTGACATGGATTTGGGGGGAACCCCCACGCCGTTTTTTCGGCGTGGGGAGTCCCTTTAAATCCATGCCAGGTCACGGAGCTAGCGCGCCGGCACTGCCTACGCTAGCTACGTACCTGAAGTTACGTTCGAAATGAACGGACTGCTCCGTGTGTGGGCAAGTCCGTTCATTTTCAAAAGTCCCGCTGACTTTTGGCCGGCGGATTATCCGCCGGAGAAGTCCGTGCGTGTGTGGGCCAGTCCACACGCTCGGAAAGTCCAGCGGACCCAGCTGGAAAGTCCGGCGGGATTGTCCGCTGGACTAAGTCCGCCGGCAAAAGTCCGCACGTGTGTACGCGGCAAAACAGTACCTTCCCAGCAAGCGTGTCAGATTCGGGGTCAAGATGTATAAGCTCTGTGACAGGGCCACAGGCTATACATGTAGTTTTATGGTTTACGAGGGCAAAGATAGTCACGTAGAACCGACAAACTGCCCTGACTACATAGGAAGCGCTGGCAAGATTGTGTGGGACTTGGTGTCACCCTTATTCGGAAAAGGGTGCCACTTGTACGTGGACAATTATTACACAAGCGTATAATAATTGCGGCCTTGTACGGCTCAGGAGGGGGGGGGGGCGCTCGCTCGTCCCCACCCCCTTTCCTGACCGGCCAGGCTGCGTGCTCGGATAAGGGTTTAGGCCATTTTTTCGGTGTAGGTATTTCCCTTTAAATCCATACCAGGTGACGGGGCTAGCAACGTGTCAATCTCGCCGATCGAGGCAGCGACATTGGCTTCCTTTGCTAGTCCCGTCTACCTGGAGTCACATTCTAAATTAACGGACTTTACTCCGCGTGTGGGCAAGTACGTTCATTACAAAAGTCCGGTGGACTAGCACACAGATGGGCGGACTGCCGAGTCCGGCGGATTATTTTGAGTCAAAACTTTGGGAAGAAAAAGTTCGCCGGAGCCCACACACGGTTGGATTGTCCGGCAGACTCTAGTCCGTCGGCCAAATCCGTCGTTGTGTGTACGCGGCATAACAGTTACAAAAAAAGGGTAAAAAAAAAAGCACAAAAAACTATATACAATAAAAAATAAAATAAAAATAGTTGTTTTATTGTTCTCTCTCTCTCTATTGTTTTGCTCTTTTTTACTGTATTCCATTCTGCAATGTTTTATTGTTATTATGTTTTAACATGTTTGCTTTTCAGGTATGCAATTTTTTTATACTTTACTGTTTACTGTGTTTTATTGTTAACCATCATTTGCTTAGCAGGTACGCCATTCAGTTGCAGTGTGGATTTATTTATCTTGACAGGAACAGTGTTTGCTCCCACGATACATAAAGCCGTGACTCCAGCGCTGTAGGAGGTGATTTCACCACCACAGTTAAAAAAAAGAGCATATATGCCGAAGCATGGGGGCAGCAGGGGCGGAGGAGCGATTTGCTCCTATCTTTTGGGGCGGATGCCCCCATGCTTCGGCATATATAAACGGTGCATGTATGCCCATCATTAGAAGTGGGTGGATGAAGAGAGGTATTCTAATGGTGGGCATACCCACCGATCAATCTCTTTTTTTCGTTCAGCCCACAACCTGCATGAAAAAAAAGATTACAATATATGGCCAATAAGGACCAGCAACGTACTGGTATGTTGCTGGACTTTGAGTGGTTATACCAGAATGATGCCTGCAGGTTTAGGTATCATCTTGGTATCATTCTTTTCAGCCAGTGGTCGGCTTTCATGTAAAAGCAATCCTAGCGGCTAATTAGCCTCTAGACTGCTTTTATAAGCAGTGGGAGGGAATGCCCCCCCCCCCTCCCACCGTCTTCCATGGTTTTCTCTGGCTCTCCTGTCCCAACAGGGAACCTGAGAATGCTGATCAGAGACCAGAACGGCTCCAATCATCTCTATGGCCTAAGAAACCGGAAGCTATGAGCATTTTATGACTTAGATTTTGCCGGATGTAACCAGCGCGATTGGGAAATTGGGAAAGCATTTTATCACACCGATCTTGTTGTGGTCAGATGCTTTGAGGGCAGAGGAGAGATCTAAGGTCTAATAGACCCCAATTTTTTCAAAAAAAGAGTACCTGTCACTACCTATTGCTATCATAGGGGATATTTACATTCTCTGCTATAACAAAAAAAATGGCCCCATTTTGGAAAGTAGACACCCCAAACTATTTGCTGAGAGATATGGTGAGTATTTTGCAGACCTCACTTTTTGTCACAATGTTTTGAAAATTGAAAATTGTCTTTCTTCATTTTCAAAAACAAATAAGAGCTAAAAAATACTCACCATGCCTCTCAGCAAATAGCTTGGGGTGTCTACTTTCCAAATTGGGGTCATTTGGGGGGGGGGGGGATTTGCCAACTGGGTATTTTATGCCCTTCAAAACTGTGATGGGCAGTGACAAGTGAAATCAAACATTTACGCCCTTAGAAATCCTGAAGGCGGCTCCCAAAAAGTCCCACACATGTGGTATCCCCATACTGCATGGTTCCTGGACTGCACTTGGGTCAAAGCAATAACTCCAAGAACTCCTCCTCCTCCTGTTCCTGGACTGCACTTGGGTCAAAGCAATAACTCCAAGGCCAATAATACGTTATCTCCTCCGATTACGCAACATGTCTGGTTGATGAACGGCCGTTCAGAAACGAACTAAAAAGCGCAAAACTGAAAAGCGCTAAATGAAAAGCGCGAAATGAAAAGCATGGATCAACACTCACCAAATTTCTACTAATCCAAAATTAGCAGAAGGAGCCCAAACGGTGGCGCTAAAGAGCTGAAAAAACACGTAGTACGTCAGTACGTTCGTGTTTGTTGGCTGACAATTCCTTGCCGTTGGTATGCAAGACAAAATTCAGGCACAAGCTTTCGGACAAAAGACCAAGGTTTTGTCTGCGGAAAATCCGATCGTGTGTACGAGGCTTAATGCCCCGTACACACGATTGAACATTCCGACAACAAAATCCATCCGATTTTTTTCTGACGGATATTGGCTCAAACTTGTCTTGCATACACACGGTCGCACAAAGTTGTCAGAATTTCCGATCGTCAAGAACACGGTGACGTACACCACGTACGACGGGACTATAAAAAGGAAGTTCAGTAGCACATGACCCTTTGGGCTCCTTCTGCTGATCTCGTGTTTATTGCATGTTAGTAGAAGTTTGGTTAGAGACGATTCGCGCTTTTCAGACTTGTGCTTCAGATCAATGCTGCTCTTCAGTTTGTGCTTGTGGGTTCGTATCTGCTTATCAGTGCGTGTAGTCAGTTTGCATTTGTTTGTCAGTGCGTGCTATTTATAGTACCATATTTGATTTTCTGTGCGTTCTTGTGCGCTCGTTGATGAATTTCAGTTTGTTCTTTCAGGCCTTGCTGTTTTTCAGTACTTTCTGTTAGTTCGCTCTGACCAGCCGACCGTTTTGAAGCCATGTTGCCTGTACGTACTCGTCGTAGAGTTTGTGCTGTGCAGGGGCTTGGTGTTGGGGTTCTAGCTTTGACACAAGCCCAGTCCATGAACAGCGTGGGGATGATTTCATGGACGAAAAATTGGTTGCTCCAGCGTGACCAATTCTCGCACATGTCTTCGCTGCGTGAGATCCAGGAGAAAAATCCTGATGATTTCAGGCATTATCTCAGGATGCTTTTCACCATCTGTTGGCTTTGCTGACCCCTTATATCAGCAGGCAGGATACCTGCATGAGGCAAGCCATCACTCCGGAGCAGAGGCTAGTTGCCACGTTGCGGTACTTGGCGACTGGGAGAAGCCTTCAGGACCTCAAGTTCTCCGTAGGCATCTCCCCCCAGGCTCTGGGGATCATTATTCCAGAGACCTGTTCTGCCATAATTCAGGTCCTGCAGAAGGATTATATTAAGGTAAGATTTTTCCTTTAACATCAAATTATATGTATTTAATGTTTGCTAAAGTATTGTATTTCTTTCATCGTTTCCTAATTACCATGATTGGAATATGCTGTAATATGCTGTGTCCCTTTGTCCTCATGCATGCTGGAATCAATCTTTTAAAGTTACTTTTTTGTCCTTCATGCATATTTGCCTTCACTAACCTCCCCAGCATGCTCTCCTGGGCCCATATACACCTATAGCCTAGTCACCTAACAATGTATTTTGTCAGCTCCATAGTAGTGCTTTCCCCTAAACACCCCCTTAAATGTGTACAAATGTTATTTGTGTCCTTAAATTCAGGCAGAGTGCCAGAGGCTTTTTTTTGGTGGCCCAAACTCCTTTGGAACCCTCCCTCCCCCCAACCGCTAAGTCTGCTGACTTTGGCAACCTATAAACACTATACCTACCTCTTTTGTGGTCAGATTTATGGATGAATTCACAAAAGCATGTAGTGCAAGGGCCTGCCTGAATACTTTCAAATGGTGCTGTTTAAAGTTTGTTTCTCATATTATTATCTTGGTAGGTAATAGCAGAATGTAAAAATGTGCTTCCATTTTTATATTGTGTATTTTTATTTTTGGATTATGACACTTCTTACCTGTCCAGTGGGCTGCCAATAGTGTAAATAAGGAGGGGCTGGCCAAAGTATCACAAAATATTTATGCATTCAGCTCTCAATGAAGTGGAGCGGGTTACCTGTCCAAAACATTTCCCCCCCCTTAAATTTTTGCAATGGGCCATCAGATGGGGTGAGGAATCTGATAAGTGGACCTTATACTTTTGTCTTTAAATACTCATTTCAATAAATGTTATACTTATGTTTGCAAAAAATGTTTGTGTCTAATCTGCTTGCAAGGTTTATGTGCAAAATGACAATTTTTTATCTCTTGTTTGCGCCTGGGAGGTCAGAAGCAGATACATGGACTACTTTGCGGGTAGGGGGGCCATTGATATGCCAGACAATGTCTGAGACATTTTTTTAATAAATTTATTTTGGAAACTGGAATAATCTTTGCTTTCATTTACTGCTTGACTTTCTTTGAGCTGTCTCCTAGGTTATCTATTTTTATTTATTTTTTTGGTGCCTTTTTCTTCAACAGTGCAAAACAAATTTCTTTGAGGCATGAGGTGACAGTCTCTTCTTCAGCTAATGATCTTATTATGTTGTGGATCTGCTACACACACACACACACACCTTGTTTTTGTTGTTAATGTATGTAGTGCATTACTGACAAAAATATTCTAAATATTCAGCACCATGACCGAAATTTGTGGAGTCATGAAAATGGCGTGATTGGGGCAAATTAAAAAGCACTGTGGGTGATATTTACTAAAGGCAAATCCACAATGCACTACAAGTGCACTGCAAAAGTACACTTAAACTGCACTTGGTAGTGCAAAGTGGATTTGCCTTTAGTAAATAACACCCAATGTCACTGAAAGCACCAACTTTACTCATTGAAAGAAGAAGCCACACATTGTTGATAATAACATGTTTTACTCCAAGCACATTCAAATGTGCGTTAATAAAAGGGTTTTTCAACAAACCAACATTTTTGGTGTATATAACATTATTTTTGGTAACATTAATATAACTAGCCTTTTTGGTAAAAACAGGTATGTTTCAAAGCATAGACAACATGCACAACTCAGGAACTTACAAAGTTCAACTTTGAAAAAGGAAGACAATATCAGACATGAGTATGTCCAAACTGTGTTGATATTGCCTTCATCAGATAGGGTGTCACCCCTATAAAAGCCAAATTTTAAAGATGCACACAAATTGGGATTCAAACTGACCATTTCCCTCCTGATCCCATGCCTAATGTCAACATATGCTATCTCCCATCATGGTGGATCAATGGACGTGTTTTGAGGGTGCAACCCCTTCATCTCAGCCACTTTAGTAGCGAGGAAGGGGTTGCACCTACAAAACGTGTACATAGATCTCCCGTGATGGCAGATAGCACATGTTGACACACTGTGTGCATCTTATAAACTTGTCTTTTCTAAAAATGTAAAACTGGATTTTAAAATCTCAAATCACTGGTAGTTTTTGTGTTTTTTAGATTCTCCCTAAAACATCAATAATGTTCTTAATTTTTTGTTGAACATCATTGATGTTTTTCTTTAGATTCTCTAAATCATGATTGCACCCCATTATCTCCCCGATGAGGATCTGGGCACTTTCACTGGTAAAATTAGATTCTTCTTCTACAACATCCATATCACCTAGAAATAAACAAAAAAACACACCATGTATTATAAATATGCAGGCATACATCTATTACCTGAAGCTGTGGTCTCAGACACTCACCTGTTTTTTTTTTTTTTTACACTTTCTAAAGCTGGAATACTTACCTGTCTTGTGCATGTTTTCACAGATGGAGACACCCCTATAGTATCCACTGGAGCACGTGTGTGGGACACCCTAATAAACCTGCATCCCGATGTGTAAACAGCTGTTGAGTGTCCTCTCATTACACTGAATCAAGTTTGCATTTCATTATAGTTACAAACCCATCAAGACTACAATCTTCTTTGAATAGAAATAGGCCTGAACAAATGTAGTTAACTGCAACATCCCAAAACATCGTATTTTAGTGGGAGAACGAACAATGTTTCATACGAATGATTGAACCCATGAAAGTTGCCATTTTAAACTGTACAACAGTAAAGAAAAACACACGGAGCAGTATGCAAGTAATAATACTAAATATGAACACAGGACAACTACTTTTTTGAAGAACTCGCTTGATCTTTCTTTACTGGTCGATCGTGCTCCCTCAGTTTCAGGTCTGACCAGCATTTCCTCAGTTGATCCTTGGATTATCGTACCCCAAAATTATTCTGCAGACTCTTCACAACTTTAGTCATGATCTTGTCTTTTCTGACATTTGGGATTGGGTAAGGTCCATGCTTCCCATCATAGTCGTTCCTCTTCAATATGTCCACCATCTCTGCCATCTCTACAAAGGACATATTTAAACCTTAAATCTTCTTCTGCTGGATCGGGACATTTCTGGCTCCGGGTTTCGTCGTTGCTGCTACTCTCATGCACCTGCTGTGTCTCCGCCATGTGCTATCCCCACTGCGCTGAAAGAGAAGAGGCAGAGAATAGACTAGAAAGAACGTCAGGGGCGGGCGGAGTTTCACACTTGCGCAGTGTATATAAAACGTAACACGCGTACGTCATACATACGATCTGTGAGCAGAGGAAGGAGTAGCGGAAGCGCCGAATGTTCTAACAAAGATACAATTTTAACTTGGTGCATCACTGGCTTATACTGCTTCTAGATTGAGGCTTATATTGGGACCAGATTAGAAGAGTTTAGCCTGACATTAGGGTTTGTATTGTGTTGGGAGATAATGGATGGGTTCAAAGACCACAGCTTTCTCCCAATATTTATTGATAAATACAGGGAGCTGCCCTGTCTGCAGCAAGTGAAACATCCACATTACAATAACAAAATAAAGAGGCAGGCAGCGCTGGAGAAACTGCTGGAGTTGATGAAGCCGGTGGTCCCCAGGGCAAAAATCAGCTATTTAAAAAAACAAAATTGGTGGCCTGAGGAGTACTTATCTGAGGGAGCACAAGAAGGTCCAGGATTCCCAGAGATCTGGAGCTGCAGCAGATGATATTTATATCCCCAGGCTGTGGTACTATGAGAGACTACATTTTCTGTTAGACCAGACTGAGGTCAGGGAATCCCTCTCAACCCTACCTTCCATGCTTCCACGCTTCCTTCCATCCCAGCTGAAGCTTCTGACACCCACCCTGGGACTTACAGCCAGGAAGAAGTGGAGGAGCCCAGCTTAAGCCAGGTATAGCATTGTTCTACATATTTTATTTGTAAAAATTAATGATGTTAACTAGATGTGATTATTGATCACTAATTTCTGATTTAATAAAGTGTTTTACATATCAATAAACAATAGTAGACAAAAATAATTGGGACAAGAATGAAAAATGCTGGGGTCAGAAGGATAGTCTATTCTATTTGTTAACATTCAATTTGCAACAGTCATGAGCTGAAAATTGTGTGTGATTGATGAACCAAAAACTAAAAGTATGTCTTTTTCATACACAGGAAGACCTCAGCCAGGAGGAGGGAGTGGAATGTGGCAGCCAGGAGGTGGCTGTGGAATCTGGCAGCCAGGAGGAGGCAGGGGTAAGTGGCAGCCAGGGGGTGGGCAGGCCTAGGAGCCTCACAGAATCCCAGGTCCCTCCCCTCCGCCTTCCAACCAAAACACCCAGGAATGGAGGGAACGTGGAGGAGTCAGCTCTCAGGCTGATTGGGGAGGCTTCTGCGGCCCTCAAAACCACCCCCACTCTTCAAGAGGCATTTGTCTTCATGGCTGCATGCAAAATGCAGAAAATGGTGGAGGGGCAACGCCTCATGTGTGAAGAACTCATTTATCACACACTAAATAAGGGGTTAAGGGGACAACTCACAACCAAAACCCACCTGTGTGAGTTGGACCATCCTCCTCCTTCTGCCACACCTCCAACACCACCAACACCACCGCCACAGCCTGGAAGGAAGCATGGAAGGAAGACCAGAGAGTGATGGCCTGGGTTCAGTCTGGTCTGAAAAAAGATTCAGGCTCTTGTATGACCACAGCCTGGAGACATATGTCATCTGCTGCTGTTCCTGATCTCTTGGACTTCTGGACCAGATTGTACTCCCTTATATATGGACTCCTCAGGCCACCAATTTTGCCTTTAAATGGTTGATATCTGCCCTGGGGGCCAAAGGCTTCTCCAATTTCATCAGTTTCTCCAGCGTTGCCTTCTTCTTTATTTTGTTATGACCCCTATTAAAGGTTTTTTTTTGATTAAAGAAATACTTGCCTATGTGTTTTACTTCAAAAACGACAGTTTATTTGTGAGTAGGCAGGTACATTTCTAAAATACAAAGTCAAATTAACAAGGGACACCAACACCAAACAACCTCCTCGAGATTAAAAAAAAAGTTGACGAAAAAAAACACAAAAAAAAATATGGAGATCACCAAAAAAAAAAAAAAGGGAGAACTTGAATAAAAAAACAACCATAAAATAATTAAAAATCTTAAAACATAAAACAAAAAAATTATTAGGGAGATCTGACGAGTAAAAATATTATATTCATGAAATCACGATAAATAATAAAGAAAGAAGTTTGTGAGAAGTCTGTGTGAATATGAGCAGCAAAACAACTTAATTCTTCTAGCATTATAAAGAAAAAGAGAATGTGCTGCATTAACCACTTTCAGACCGGACCACTTGCGCGGTTGTGCGATGTGGCTCCCAAACAAAATTGACGTCCTTTTTTTTCCACAAATAGAGCTTTCTTTTGGTGGTATTTGATCGCCCCTGCGGTTTTTAATTTTTGCGCTATAAACAAAAAAAGAGCGACAATTTTGAAAAAAAAACACATTCTTTTTTTACTTTTTGCTATAATAAATATCCCCCAAAAATATCTAAAAAAAATTTTTTTTCCTCAGTTTAGGTCGATATGTATTCTTCTACATATTTTTGGTTTTATTTTTACTAGTAATGGCGGCGATCAGCGATTTTTATTGTGACTGCAACATTATGGCAGACACATCGGACATTTTTGACACATTTTTGGGACCATTGTCATTTATACAGCAATCAGTGCTATTTAAATGCACTGATTCCAGTGTAAATGACACTGGCAGTGAAGGGGTTAACCAGGGGGTGGCAGTGTAGGGGTTAAGTGTTTCTAGGGGCGTGATAATAACTGTGGGGGGGCGTGAGATCAGTGTCACTTGTTGCTAGGCAGAACGGGGAAATGCTGTTTACTTCCGCATCTCCCCGTTCAGCCTTCCCGTGAGACGATCGCTGGTGCCGGCGCACGCATGCGATGGTGCGGCAGCATTCTTAAAGGGACGTACCTGTACGCCCTTATGCCTGTCCGTGCCATTCTGCCGACGTACATCGCCGCGCGCCGGTCGGGAACCGGTTAAACCATTTTCAACATTGCAGCGTGAAGAATGTGCTATATCCATTATGAACGCTAGTTTTACCAGACCGAGCGCTTCCGTTTCGTGTGTCGGAAATTCTGATGGAAAAAGTCCGATAGAGCCTACACACGGTCGGAATTTCCGACAACAAGCTCAGATCGCACATTTTCCATCGGAAAGTCCGACCGTGTGTACGCTCTAAGGGCATTACTCTTTTCCTGCACAGGACTGAGTGCTATAAGAATCAGCCAGTCTCATCTAGTTAATCTAATCCACTACATGACTAGTCCCTGTCCAGCCTGGCTATCTGTCTATGATTCTTGCTGCAGACAATCAGAGTGACACCTTCCTCCTTCTGTCCAGTTGCAGCCATTAAGAAATATGGCTGTCGGGGCTCATAGCTTCACATCAGCTTACTGTTTTTTTTTTTTTTTTTTTAACAGCTATCAAATAGTTCATGGAGGTTTTTTAATGCAGTACTGTAACAGGCAGCATAATACAATGCAGAAAAGTACGCAGGTTAGCAGGGAAGTGGGATGACACAACAGAAAAGGAAAGTTCTTTTAGCTCTGCTAACCTTTAACTTTCTTGCAATACATTATTATGCTGCTTGTTAGTCGATGACATCAGGCAAGCTCTATGAACAATTTGCTAGCTGTAAAAATTACACTCATTGAAAGTGCTTAGGAATAAGTCACAGCAGAACTGTCTGACATTTATAAGCATTTTTATGTTTGTCCTTATATTTTGGCATGAGTATGAAAAATGTTAATGACAGCCGCTTACTCCCTGGCATGCTTTATGCATGCCAGTGGTGGACAAAGTGAACAAGCGGCCCCATATGCAGTAATTATGTTTAGGCCCTCCAGCAATGAGAGCTGAAAAAATCCCACGGCTGAAAATATCTATTGTGATGTTAAGCAATACATTCATTATACCTAAGTAAATTGAGTATTTTTGTGAGATGAATATGTAGCGCCCTCAGCGCCGATCCTGACCTCCCTGGGGCCCTAAGCAAAATTCTGCTAAGGGGCCCTCTACTTGACCCGTGATGCCGTGAGCTATGTAAACCATTTGCCATTGCCACACAGTCACACCTGACACTTCAGTGCTCCCAAAACAATCCTCCCTCCTTTAAACAAAACAGTCAAAGAATAAGTACAACAATATGGAACAGAATGAGGTCCCCAGAGAGCCCCCCTTACATCAGGGTCCTCAGAGAGCCCCTCTTTACACCAAGGTCCCCAGAGAGCCCCCCTTATACAAGGGTCCCCAGACAGCCCCCCTTAAATCAGTGTCCTCAGAGAGTCTCACCCTACATCAGGGTCCCCAGAGAGCCTCCCCCTACATTAGGGTCCCCAGAGAGCCTCCCCTTACATCAGGGTCCCTAGATAGCCTCCCCCTACATTAGGGTCCCTAGATAGCCTCCCCCTACATTAGGGTCCCCAGAGAGCCCCCCCCCCTTACATCAGGGTCCCCAGAGAGCCTCCCTCTACATTAGGGTCCCCAGAGAGCCCCCCTTACATCAGGGTCCCTAGAGAGCCTCCCCTTACATTTGGGTCCCCAGAGAGCCTCCCCCTACATTAGGGTCCCCAGAGAGCCCCCCTTACATCAGGGTCCCCAGAGAGCCCCCCCTTACATCAGGGTCCCCAGAGAGCCTCCCCCTACATTAGGGTCCCCAGAGAGCCCCCGCCTTACATCAGGGTCCCTAGAGAGCCTCCCCCTACATTAGGGTCCCCAGAGAGCCTCCCCTTACATCAGGATTCCCAGAGAGCCTCCCCTTACATCAGGATTCCCAGAGAACCTCCCCTTACATCAGGATCCCCAGAGAGCCTCCCCTTACATCAGGGTCCCCAGAGAGCCCCCCTTAAATCAGTGCCCTCAGAGAGTCTCCCCCTACATCAGGGTCCCCAGAGAGCCTCCCCCTACATTAGGTTTCCCAGAGAGCCTCCCCCTTACATCAGAGTCCCCAGAGAGCCTCCCCTTACATCAGGGTCCCCAGAAAGCCCCTCCTTACATCAGAGTCCCCAGAGAGCCCCCCTTACATCCGTGTCCTCAGAGAGCCCCTCTTTACATCAGGGTCCCCAGTGAGCCTCCCTACTTACATCAGGGTCCCCAGAGGGTATCCCCCTACACCAGGGTCCCCAGAGAGCTTCCCCTTACATCAGGGTCCTCAGAGAGCCTCCACTTACACCAGGGTCCCCAGAGAGCCTCCCCTTACACCAGGCTCCCCAGAGAGCCCCTCCTTACATCAGGGTCCTCAGAGAGCCCCTTCTTACATCAGGGTCCTCAGAGAGCCCCTTCTTACATCAGGGTCCCCAGAGAGCCCCCCCCCCTTACACCAGGGTCCCAAGAGAGCCTCCCCTTACATTAGTGTCCCAAGAGAGCCTTCTCTCTTACATTAGTGTCCCCAGAGAGCCCCTCCTTACACAGGGTCCCCAGAGAGCCCCTCCTTACACAGAGTCCCCAGAGAGCCCCCCCTCTGACATTAGTGTCCCCAGGGGGACCCCTCCTACATCAGTGTCCCCAGAGGGCCCCGTATTTACATCAGTGTCCCCAGAGGGCCCCGTCCTTACATCAGTGTCCCCAGAGGGCCCCGTCCTTACATTAGTGTCCCCAGAGAGCCCCCCTCTTACATTAGTGTCCCCAGAGGCCCCCTTCCTTACATTAGTGTCCCCAGAAAGCCCCCCTCTTACATTTGGGCCCCCAAACAGCTGACTCCCCCCCTGGCAGAGGTTCCCCTGTACCTGGCTGGTGGAGGTGGGAGGCGGCGATCGGCAGCTATATGGTGTCCACAGGCAGGGGGATCTCCCTGGGGCTAGTAGTTCTATCTCCGAATGTATACAGCGGAGAGGGGAGGGGCCTCTGACCCGGGCATCAGCAACAGTGTTCAAGCAGAGTGAAAGTGAAACTGATACCTGCCTGGGCCAGAGGCCCCTCCCTTCTCCTCTCCACTGTATACACTGAGAGTACTACAAACCCCAGGGAGATCCCGCAGCCCACTGAGGCACCATAGAGCTGCCGATCGCCGCCTTCCACCTCCTCCCACCTCTCCTCACTGCACTCTAAAAGTGCAGGGGGGGGATTCTGGGTCTTGGGGGCCCCTGCACAGTGGTGGGGCCCTAAGCAGCTTGCATAGTGTGCCTATAGGGCCGATCGGCTCTGAGCGCCCTGCTCCTAATGAGCAGACGCTATTATTTTTGGAAATTTAAGTTTGTCTGTAGCTGCAGTTTGGCTCAGACTAATTATACTAAAGTTCTGGTTTCTGTACCAGTTTATCTGGGTTGTGCTAGTTTCCACTTGGCCATGGGTGTCGCTGTCACCACCGGTAAGTGTTGGAAAGGCAACAGGCTAAATGCATTGGGTACTCCTTTTACTCAGAAACAGCCTGGTGGGAGTGGTCTGCCCACTGTTCTTTCTGGGTAAGGGTATTTAAGGTACAGACACCATTTTTTGGGGTTCGTTATCCCAACCTCATGGCCCTCCTGGCCTAGGGTGTGTGCTGCCTTATTCTGCATCTCTGGGCCGGCTGACCCGAGGCTTTGCAACTGAAGGATAGGCCCAGAAGTATTGGGGCCTATCGATCCGGGGGTGGTCCTGTGCTGTCTTGCCTGCAGGGCGAAGCCAAGCAACTGAAGGATCCAGGGGAGGACTTTTTCAGGAGAGGACAGAGCAACAAGGCTGGTATCTTTGGAAGAGCCTGGAGACTCAGTTGGAGGACGCATACCGGGTCACCTACCACACAGTACCGCCGGATTGTGACAAGTCTTTAACGTTGCAACAAGTTGATGGTTGTGCCTTCCTGTGGCAGAGGATTGCACAATGATTCCGTTAGATTGACAAGTCTGTGGCAGAGACTTTGACTGAGCATCTCAGGTCAGTGAGAGAGGCCTATCCGTTGGTTGCTAGATCCAGCCTGTGGAAGCTGTTTGTCCTCTGGATCAAGGAAATACCTCCAACCCACAATTACAAGGTACCTGAATTCCCCTTAACCCTCTACCCCTCTATTGCAAAACCAATGTTCTTTCAAATAATTTTTTGATAAAGGGACTAATTGTCGGAGCTAATATTCTTTAATCAACTCAACAACGGGACCCCTAGGACGGACACAGTGAGAAGGTGAAGTAACGGTAAGCCCAACAAAAACCAGCAGCTCCTTCGGGGGTCAGTGCTACAAATAAATAGCAAATAGATAAAACATATAAGACATTTGGGGCATTTACACTGATTACCAGTAACAGGGGCCCTGGCATTAATCACAAATGTAATGGGGGCATTTAAACTGATTAACAATGTAATAGGGGCACTTACATTGATTACCAATGTAATGGGGCATATACACTGATCACCAATGTAATGGGTAATTTGCACTGAATATTAATATAATGGGGCATTTACACTGATTACTAGTAACAGGGGCCCTGGCATTCGTCACAAATGTAACGGGGGGCATTTACACTAATTAACAATGTAATAAGGGCATTTACATTGATTACATTGATTGCCAAAATAATCCCCCCCCCCACCCCCACCTCCAGCAGTGAGAGCTAACAAAAACACTACATGGTTTCAAATATCTATTGTAATGTTAAGTAAGATGACTAAATGGAAAACAGATAACACATATGTATAATGGAAAAATATTGGGGGCATTTACACTGATTACTAGTGATTAATTATCACTACTGAACAAATAAAGATATAGTAATGTACCGTCGTTCTATCAATTTGAGAAACAGAAGACAGCTAATTTGAGGCAACTTTGGACTTTCACGGTACGGTAAAGACTCACATACGCAAATGTTTAAAAAAATATACATTTATTAAGACAAAATATGATTAAAATAGCCCTTTAAGGTGAAAGTACAATACGCATAAGCTTAAATCTCTGAAAAGGAACTGAAAGAATAAACGTGTATCCATTCATTAAGAAGGGGTCAGGTAATTGTCATTTGTCAGTTCAACCTCTACATGTTTCGCGATGAGATCGCTTCTTCAGGAGTGTACTTCAGAGTTTTTTATGTGTAGATATCTCTATAGAGAACAAACATATATATGAACAAACTTCAAGACAGTAAAGTTGAGTATATACAATAATAGTTGCAAAGATTTGGACAAACATGAAACCCAGCTCTGTCTGCCACAGAGGTGAACCAATCCAAAAATCAAGTAACCTAAATCTATAATATCTATCATACAATTCAACCCTATAGATGTATCCCAAAACAGAATGGATATACGGAGCTTACCAGCGCAGGACTGACACAAACCAATAGGACATCTCAGGCCCTGAAAGGCAGTTTCCTGGGCGAGTGTGGAAGCCAGGTCACAGTACAAAGAATAAAAAACTGTCAAGGATAAGCAAAAAAGATGTATAACTAGTAGAGCAAAACCAAAAAATTACTGACACAGTGTGCTTGCAAATCACATAATCAACATGCAAAATAAGCCACACTTAAAAAGAATATATCGAGTATACATCTCAGATAATATGCACCAATTAGATGCTTATCATAAGATAAGATAGATGGCGATGAGACCTGAGGGGGGCGGGCATCTCAAAGGATGGAACTCAGGAGTTTGAAGCTGGTGAGGGAGGGCTGTACAAAATATATATCAACAAATAGATTTTCTAAACGCTGTGTATTCAGTTATGTATACACAACTAATACTACCATTGAGAGCATAGAATCAAGATGGTAAATAGAAACACTCACCCTGCTAAGTTGGTTGAGATATGAAAAGACATTTCATAATTTAGACCGAAAATCCAATCAAATACAGGTTAGTAGATGTGCACACTGAAAAGTTTTGTTTCGGAATTTCATTTTCATCCGAAAAATTAATTTATTTAGTTACTCCCGAAATTTGTTTTCATTTATTTTGTTTCGTTAAAAAATGCATTCGTCTGAAAATCCGAAATAATTAGGGTCGAATCTGTCATTTAAGGCTTATGGTGTCTGTCGAATGGTGTCTGCCGCAATCGTACATTACCGGTCGAATATTCCGCCTACAGGCTATAGTAGAATTCTAACGTGGTATGACACTAGTAATGATTATATTTATTAATTATTATTACTAGTCAACCAACATTAGAATTCTTCTATAGCCTATGGGCGCGGAGCATTTGACCATAAATGTCCACTCGCACCGACTGCTTCGTCGAATCTTCATGTTGAATCTTTTTTTTCTATGTCGAATAATCTTGGACTAGGTTAGGCACATTCAACCTTTTTTGCTATTGTCTCTATAATGTCAAATCTTTTCTCTCTATGTCAAATCTTTTCTCACTATGTAGAAGAATCTTGAACTAATAGAACTAAGGTTAGACACATTCGACCACAGGTTTGATGGACACAGATCAATATTTCCAGCGCCATGTCGAATCTCCTATCTATATCGAACTGTTGTCGCAACGAAAATAAATAAAGCATTTGTTTATTTCGGATCTTTCGGTTTTCGGATTCTGCACGTTCGTTATCGTTTGTTAAAACAATAACTAAAATACCCGAAATTCGGACGAAAATGCATTTGGATGAAAAAAGAATGCACATGTCTACAGGTGAGGTCGATTGGAATTCATCAGGCTTAACCATAGTAGACATGTGCGATTAGTTTTGTACAAATCGAAAATTCGTACGAATTTACGGAAATTTGTATGAATCCGAAATACAAATTTGTATGCATACGAATTCCGTACGCAATACAAAATTTTGTTTACGAATTTCGGATCCAAATTCATAACGAAAATTCCTAATTGTTACGAAAAGTTAACAAACCTAAAAGTTAAAACCCTAGGAAGTCAGCACAGGGATGGTGGCAACATTATGGGAATTTCTATGCTTACTAATTTTATATGAAATACGAATTTTCGTTAACGAATTTTGGAATTTCGGATCCAAATTAACAGAATTGTGACTGGTGTTTTGTTCACCAATCAGAGGAAGTAAGCACAGCACAGGGATGATGGAAACCCCTCATAACGGGCACAGCAGGTGTACACTCAGACCCAGGAACTCAGCACAGGGATGGTGGGAACCCCTCATAATGGACACACAGCAGGTGTACAGACCTGGAAACTCAGCACAGGGATGGTGAGAACCCTATGGGTATTTCTATGCTTATGAATTTTATACAAAATATGAAATTTTCGTTAACGAATTTCGGAATTTCGGATCCAAATTAACAGAATTGTGACTGTTTTTTTGTTCACCAATCAGAGGAGGTCAGCACAGCACAGGGATGTTGGGAACCCCTCATAATGGGCCCAGCGGGTGTCCACTTAGACCCGGGAACTCAGCACAGGGATAGTGGGAAACCCTCATAATGGACACATAGCAGGTGTACAGACCTTGGAACTCAGCACAAGGATGGTGGGGACCTCTCATAATGATAAATTCATCATAACGAACATTCGTAATTTTAACGAAAAGTTTACGAATCTAACAAAAATTCGTATTTTGTACGAATCCGAATTGAATTTCGTACACAAATTACGAAATACGATTTTTTTTTTGTACGTAACGGAACGAAACAAAACAATTTTTTGGCAGCGCCCATGTCTAAACCATAGTGGAAGTGGAAGGTTAGATGTAAAACAAAAAGATGGGGCATTGCAGCAAATTGCAAATTACCTAAATTACTGGGTAATTTGCAATTTGCTGCAATGCCCCATCTTTTTGTTGTACGAAGAAGAGAATGCAGAGCATTCTCTTCTTCTTTAATGGGATAATAATGAAGCTGCTTTGCTGGTGATACTGATGGTGTTATTGCAATCAATTTTAAAAAGGCTTTTTTTTTCTAGTGATATCAAGAATAATATTATTATGCTTTTTTTTTCTTTGGACAAGTTACCACAACACCATTATCCCGTAGTTTTTAAGATCAAAGATACAACTATGTTAGTGTCCCTTGTCAAGTTTACATTGTATTTTTTTAAATGTAACTGCCTACTCCCAAACTGTCATTTGAAGTAAAACACCTAGCCAAGTATTATTCTCCACAATTTTTTTATTGTGCATTAAAAAAAGAAAACAAATATAATTAGACATGCTATCTGCCAATAGAACCTAACCAAAAAGTGCATTCTATGCATCCAAAAATATAGAAAATATAAAAATAATCAAATAATTATTATTCAACCAAAAAATAAAATAAAAGCCTTATGCATGTCTCCTGCTTCTTAACCTCTTCCTTACCGGGCCTATTCTGGCACTTCTCTCCTTCATGTAAAAATCATAATTTTTTTGCTAGAAAGTTACTCAGAACACCCAAACATTATATATGTTTTTTTTAGCAGACACCATAGGGAATAAAATGGCGGTCATTGCAACTTTTTATCTCACACGGTAAAAAAAACGGTTTAGTGAATTAAAAAATAACAAAACAGTAAAGTTAGCCCAATTTTTTTATATAATGTGAAAGATGTTGTTACGCCGAGTAAATTGATACCTAACATGTCACGCTTTACAATCATGGAATGGTGCCAAACTTTGGTACTTAAAAATCTCCATAGGCGACGCTTTAATTTTTTTTACAGATTACCAGTTTAGAGTTACAGAGGAGATCTAGTGCTAGAATTGTTGCATGCGCTCTAACGCACGCGGCGATACCTCACATGTGTGGTTTGAGCGGCGTTTACATATGTGGGTGGGACTTACATGTGCGTTCGCTTCTGAGCGCGAGCTACTGGGGACAGGGGCGTTTTACATTTATTTATTTATTTATTTTTACTTAATTTTTTACATTTTTAAATTTTAGTTATGAAAATGTTTAGTCATAACTAAATGTGTCTTTATTTCACAACCATTTCTTCATTAAATATTGTTAATGTATCATGCTCTGTTTATTTGATTGTAAAAATGTACCATATTATAAATATGCTATTTTTCATGTTTTCAAGTTTTATATATTATAACAGTCTCTGTTTTAAGGTGCCTTCTCCTTCCCCCCTTGGATGCTTTGGACTGCATGACGCGGTCCGCTGTACCTTCCTGGCGATTGGTAGGGTCCCTGGGAGTGTGTGGAGTCCCCGCCAACATCTCAGGGCGGGTGTACTCCACATGGTCTCCTTGCACATGCCCTAGCTCAGGCTTGTCCCTATGGGGTATGAGCGCAGATGCGCGTGCATGGTCCCCGCGCTTGCGCACACTGCTTGCCGATCTCCCGCATGCTCTTGCGCGGCTCCTATTGACTCGCGCATTGCGGTCCGGCGTACGTGTGTGTGTGACCCAATTGCGTGCGCCCTGCGGGACCCTTGACCTTGTGACGCTGAGCGTCGGCTTGGCGCCGACATCAGCGGCGAGGTTGGAGGGCCATTTAAAAAGCGGTGAACTACCGCTGGGACAGCAGGTCTCATACACCTCCCGGGATGTAAGATCTCCAACAGGAACAGGGTAAGATACCTAAAGACCTATCAGGCTGGGGGTATTGGACTAGTCTTTACCCCCCTCTGTTTTCCTCTTGTACCTCCTCGCCCTGCTATACTTCTATCTGTATTCAACTTCTGTAGGTCATCATTGTTACTCAATCCCTATGGATATCTAAATGATCCCATAGCCCAGCAATCTTTGCATCTTGTGTCCAGGAGAACTTGGCACCCCTGAGAGTGTGGGTCACCGTAGTGTCATCTCAGTGGCCGGATGTTACACTAGAGACTGTATGCCCACATTTTACAGCTCACAGGTACACAGGTTGGCCGGGAGCCCTGAACGGCACCTACTTTACTTTGTAGTCGTTTTTTATCACTCTATCCCCAATACATCACTTCCGGATTTTCTTTCTCCACTTTATTCACCCCCACTACATTCCACTCTGGTTTTCTTTGCACATAGCTATATAAATACAAAATCCTTGTTTCCTTTGATTTCACGTGCATCTTTACGTTTGTATCACTTTAATGTATACTATTTTGCTATTGGATTAGTATGCCATCTTGCGCATTTTTCAACTTCACTCCCCTTCCCTCCTTCTTTCCATTAGTTTTATCCCCTTGCTTCCCTTATTTTCTTTTCCTTCCCCATTTTTTTTTTCCCCTCAATAATCTTCCCCTTCTTCTCCCCTCCCTTACCTTTCCTTCACTACATGCTTCCTCACCCAAATGTTCACTCACCCTACTATTCAACCTTCTGCCAACAACCCTTATTTCCCCCTTTTTTTCCCCTTTCCCTCCCATTTCCTCCCCCCCCCCCTTTTTTCACCCCCCAACCCTCCCCCCCTTTTTCCTCCCTCCCTCTCTTCCCTCTCTCTCTTGCCTCTCCTTTCCTGTCCCCCCCTCCCTTTCTTTCCCTTTCCAATCCCCCCCCCCCTTTTTTCATTTGTTTCTTTGTCCCCATACACTGGGCACAACATTCACCATTTTATCCTTGCTTCACTGAACAATTAAACATTCTTTGTCCCATTATTACCTTATTTAGTCAATCTTTCCTTATACCTCACTTTATCCTGGTTTTCAATCACTTGGGGTATGGTTCCCCCCCCCCCCCCCCATACCCATTCACGATTTTTCACTTTAAAATTGAGCTGTGAAGTCATTAGGAACTCTCAGCACATCCATAGTTCACCTTTCACAGAGGACTGTTGGGAATGTATTACTGCCAACAGTCCTCCCAATATTATTTTGTCACTATCTTCTCACCTCCTGGTGTTAACACGGACCTTGACGCTGGTGCCTTAGAACACTCCTGGGCAGGGTGTGTTTATCTAGACTCTATTACTATGACTGATACAATACCATTACTACTCCTCTACATTTTAGATTGACCTGTTGACCCTAATAGGTCCCTCCCCAGTCGCCACGGGAGGCTCTGCCGGACGCGTCTGTGCACCCATAGTGCATCCAAGTGGGGTAAGAGACTGTCCATCATTATGTATCTCCCTTCCCCATACTAAGATTTAAATATTGCTGCTGAATGTTGATGCAGCCAAGTGAATTAATTATACATGGTCACCAATTTCAAATTCTTTCTTGCAGATGTAAACACTGTATTTCCTGACGAAGCTATCTCTATAGCGAAACTAGTCGAAATACTTTTTGTATGCATTTGTTTTTATGATTGAAAATGTCTCCTTGTATAAATAAAAAACTTTGTATTTTATACACAACGGTTTACGAATTATGTTAATGTATTATACTGTACCGTGATAGTCCGACAGCTCCCCCCCTTAGAGGGCCTTGGTTTGGGGACCAGGTTCCCCTAAAAAACTTTAATCATGGACGAATGTCACCAATTAAATAAAGAGTGTGAATAATTAAGAGAGGAGAAGGAGAGTTTTCTGCAGGAAAACGAGTCTCCCGACGAAAGTTGCCGAGTAGTAGGCAGTGGAAATTTAGAAAGTTGCAGAGTAACAGGCAGTGGGAATTTAAAAGAAGAAACAAATCAGCTTAGGTCAGGACAGGAATCCCTAATTAAGCAATCAGAAGAATTAAAAGAACAAGTGAAGTTTATGCCCCAGGATAATGCTCAGATGCTTAACCCTGAAAGTATTAGACATGGGATCCGTCAAAAAATACGTTTCGTTTCGTTCCGTTTTATTTCGTATCCAAAAAAATTCGTAATTCGGGTTTCGTATACGGAATTTAATTCGGATTCGTACGAAATACGGATTTCGTACGAATCGTAAGAATCGTTAATTTGGTTAACGAATAGCGACACTCTACGAATAATATCCGAAAACGTATTAAGGTTGCATAACAACAGTCTATTGTGTGTGTGTACTGTGTAGACAATAGCTCTGCCTATGCCTAACGTTATTCTAATGGATTTGTAAATTCGTAACTTTTTTTGGTTTGTTGATTGGTCATTTTACATGTCTCTCTTTCTCTTACAATGGCGCTGTCTAACGTGCTTCGAATGTATTCGTACATTCGTAACTTTTTTTTTGGTTTGTTGATTCGTAATTTTCCGTGTCTCTTAAAATGGCGCTGCTTATTCTTAACGTGCTTCGAATGGATTCTTAAATTCGTTACTTTTTATTGTTTGTTGATTTGTCATTTTACGTGTCTCTCTCACAATGGCCCTGTCTAACGTGCCTCGAATGGATTCGTACATTCTTAACTTTTTTTGTTTTTGTTTGTTCAGTCGTCATTTTTCGTGTCTCTTACAATGGTGCTGCCTAACGTGCTTCGAATGGATTCTTAAATTCGTTACTTTTCTTTGTTTGTTGATCTGTCATTTTACGTGTCTCTCTCTCACAATTGCGCTGTGACTGTCTAACGTCCTTCGAATGGATTCGTAACTTTTTTTATTTGTTTGTTGATTCGTCATTTTACGTGTCTCTCTGACTCTCTCACAATGGCGCTGTCTAACGTGCTTCGAATGGATTCTCAAATTCGTTACTTTTTTTTGTTTGTTGATTTGTCATTTTACGCGTCTCTCTCTCACAATAGCGATGTCTAACGTGCTTCGAATGGATTCGTAACTTTTATTTTTTTTGGTTTACTGATTCGTCATTTTACGTGTCTCTCACTCTCTCACAATGGCGCTGCCTAACGTGCTTCGAATGGATTCTTAAATTCGTTACTTTTCTTTGTTTGTTGATCTGTCATTTTACGTGTCTCTCTCTCACAATTGCGCTGTGACTGTCTAACGTCCTTCGAATGGATTCGTAACTTTTTTTATTTGTTTGTTGATTCGTCATTTTACGTGTCTCTCTGACTCTCTCACAATGGCGCTGTCTAACGTGCTTCGAATGGATTCTCAAATTCGTTATTTTTTTTGGTTTGTTGATTTGTCATTTTACGCGTCTCTCTCTCACAATAGCGATGTCTAACGTGCTTCGAATGGATTCGTAACTTTTTTTTTTTTTGGTTTACTGATTCGTCATTTTACGTGTCTCTCACTCTCTCACAATGGCGCTGGCTAACGCGCTTCGAATGGATTCGTACATTCGTAACTTTTTTCTTTTTGGTCGTTGATTCGTAAATTTACATGTCTGACACAGTGGCGCTGCGGCGCTGCATGCGTCGAATGGATTCGTACTTTTCTAATACATCGCTGTTATTCGTAACTATTCGAAATCTCGTTTATTCTTTACTTTCGTTTTTGACATGTGCCTATAGTCTCCGCCCCTGGATGTAGTTTTGAGAGGCCGGCCCCTGGATGTAATTTAGAGAGACCGTGTGACTCCGTGTGACTGTAGTGTAGTGAGGGAGGAACAGAGAGAGAGCAGAGCAGAGAGCAGAGCAGAGACTGAGAGCAGAGAGAGTGGTATTGTTGGAGTTGTGGTTGTTGTTTTTGTGTGGACTGAATTTGTGATTTGTGTGGAATTAGAATGTCTGGGAGTGAGAATGTATGTGTGAGTGAGAGTGTTGGTTTGAAAGTTGTTGTTGTGAGTGAGAGTGGAGAGGACTCAGGGGATCGGATGAGTGGAGGGGAGCGCCGGATGAGTGGAGGGGATCGGATGAGTGGAGGGGAGCGCCGGATGAGTGGAGGGGATCGGATGAGTGAAGGGGAGGGCCGGATGAGTGGAGGGGATCGGATGAGTGGAGGGGAGAAGAGTGGAGGAGAGAGGAGTGGAGGGTCAGGGGGTGGAGGGGAGCACAGGAGTGGAGGGGACTGGAGTGGGGGTGAGAGGAGGATCAGTGGGGGGTTGAGGAGAGAGGAGGGAAGAGTAGAGAAGAGGAAGCATAGTAGAGAGGACAGGGAGAGGAAGCGTAGTAGAGGGGACAGGGAGAGGAAGCGCGGAGGGGACAGGGAGAGGAAGCGCGGAGGGGACAGGGAGAGGAAGCGCGGAGGGGAGAGGAGGCGTGAAGAGGAGATGAAGAATGGAAGGGAGCATGGCCATGGAAGTGGAGTGGAGCGGGAGCGGGAGCATGGCCAAAAAAAGAGGCGTATGCACCCCCCCATAACAGAAGATGAAATGTCTGACACCGGCGACCACCAGCGAACCAAACGCAAGCAGCAGCAGAAGACGATGACGTCATCAACAAGGGGGCCAGTCTTTACCCCCCAGGAAAACGCTGCTCTGGTGGCTGCTGTTATGAGGGACAAGGCCACATTGTTCAGCCTCAACGTCCCTACTGCCCAGAAGACAGCAGCCTGGGATCGAGTCCGGGACTCTGTGAATGCCCTGTCCAAGGTTCGCAGGACCACCGCTGGTGTCAGGCACAGGTAATAATTATTCAAATTTTATATCACTCTTAGAACACACCCCATATTTGTGAAAAACACACACAGTAGGCTTTGAGTAATAAACTGATTTGAACGTAACACAAATATATTTAATATATTTATTTGACACAGACAGACACAGAAAAGTAACATGTAAAATAAAAATAATATTAACGTGTGTATATTTACTAAATATACTATTTTCATTTGCAGATTTTATGATTGTCGGGCCTCTGTCCATAAAAAAATTGAGAGGCAGGCCACTGGAGGCAAGACTGTCTTATTTAGACAGTGGGAGGCAGAGCTTAAGGATGGCCTCCTACTTCACGAAGATGCCCCGCCCCCTGGAGTGAGCACTGCCAGTGCCAGATCCGCCGCCAAGCACCAGAGACTGAGAGCTGGTGAGTAAAATAAAATCTATCATTATATATTGCAGTTATATGGTTGTTGTTTGCAGCTCACTATATTTTTTATGACTGCGGCATGTGAGACTTACGTTTTGCTTTACATTCATGTTTTCCAGATCGATCAATGTCATCATCCGTGGAGGAGGGAACAGGAACAGCTGCTTCTGCTTCATGCCCCCCTCAATATTCTGGCAGTGGTGAGTACCTACTACCTACCTAACCAACACAAAGCAAACATAATAACAAACATCTATTTATTGTATTTAACCACTTCAGCCCCCGATGATTTTCCCCCCTTCCTTACCAGAGCACTTTTTGCGATTCGGCACTGCGTCGCTTTAAGTGACAATTGCGCGGTCGTGCGACGTGGCTCCCAAACAAAATTGGCGTATTTTTTTTGAACAGAAATAGGGTGGTATTTGGTGGTATTTATTTGATCACCTTTGCGGTTTTTATTTTTTGTGCTATAAACAAAAAAAGAGCAACAATTTTAAAAAAAAAATCAATATTTTTTACTTTGTCATAAAAATTATCCCCCAAAAATATAAAAATAAATATTTTTTTTCCTCAGTTTAGGCCGATACGTATTCTTCTACATATTTTTGGTCAAAAAAATTACGTTAAGTGTATATTAATAATTGGTTCGCGTGATCACGGACATATGTACGCAAATGATCATGTACAGATGACTGTGTGCAGGTGATCACGGACATATGTGTGCAGATAATCATTGACACATGTTATTTTACCGGGACATATGTGAGGGACATGTGTTTTTATTATTTTGGGACATGTGTTTTTATTAGGGGACATGTGTGTTTTGGGGACATGTGTGGGGACATGTGTGTTTACACTGTGGGGACACTACACTGGTGATCAGTGAGTAAAAAGCTGTAAAAACAGCTAATACTCACTGATCACCAGCCGGCTGGAGTGATCCGCTCTCCTCTCCTCACCAACGACTTCCGTGTGAGGAGAGGAGAGCCGATTGCCTAGCAAACGGCTGTTTGTTTACATCACATGACGGCTGTGATTCGACACGGCCGTCATGTGATCAGGAGGGCCAATCACCGACCCCTCCTGCCGATCCGAGATGCGCCGTGTCCGGGTGACACGGCCGCATCGGGATCGCGCCACTGCGCTGGCACGCGTGCGATCCCTCTACTTCAGAAGGACGTTCCAGAACGTCAGATCAGAAGTAGACGGCTCCCACCCGGCCGTCTATGTACAGTGGCCGGGTGGGAAGTAGTTAAGTACCGTAGTTTATCGCGATTCCAAGAGCGTTTGCAATTTTAAACCATAACATGTTCGATATCTATCTATTTTACTTGGAGTAACATCGACTATCGCAATATCCCCAAAAATTGGGCTAAATACATTTACTGTAAAAAAAATGTTTTTAATTCAGTTAATTTCTCACCTAAAATTGCTTTTGAAAGGCCGCTGTGCAAATACACACACAGTGCACATATATATATATAATTATAATGTTTGTGGTTCTCAGTAATTTTCTAGAAAAAAGTTTTGATTTTAAATTGTAAACAATAACTGTCATAAATAGGCTTGGTCCAGAAGTGGTTACCATAACTCTTTATTCTATCTTAACAGAAAGCCTGAGCTGCCATATCCCAGACCCTCCAGCATCAGCTCCTTCTGCCAGGAAGCAACGCCCCATTTCTCCTCAACGTAAGTACTAGAATACGCAAGCTGCCAATATAAAGAAAAAAGGACACAAGGCACCATCATCCACACTAAGTTCACAAACACATAAAAAAAGCTACAACCATCCATTTTTAAGTTCATACACACAGCACACACCCCCAAACTAGGGGTCTACCGATTAATGGTGGCCCCTTTTTTTGTAATTATCGTTGACAAACTTACCAATATAGTGCTTCAAGGTGTTGTACTCGGGTGATGCTTGCAGCGGCAGACATCACCCGTCCGGTGCCGTTTTTTAACAACCAATGTGGCTAAGCACTAGCAGCCGCTTGTCTGTTATTACAAACAGTTGGAGGGGAAGTCCTCCCCAGAAGTGCAGTCGCTGTAAATCTGAGGAGAAACTCTGAATTGAGGGGAAGCTCTGCTGATTTTATCTTCCAATCGTGTACAAACAAACATTCTGTTTTTTTTCCCTTGCATGACTGTCCCCCTCAGATCTACAGCGACTGCACTTCCAAGTGCACTTGTAGTGGAAAGTGTATTTTCCTTTAGTAAATAGACCCCACTGTTAGTATTGTAACCTATAATTGTTTATTCTATTACTACAATATTTGGAAATGCATCTGATCTTAGTATCTGAACGCCACTACAATCAGACAGCCACCAGTAACAGTAAGTTAGTAACTAGGGTGGAACTTAGAAGAGTAGTGAAAATAAATTATTTGCTATATATTATAAAGAGAAAAACAAACCTATTTTTATTGAAAGCGTTTGTTTAAAAAAAAAAAAAAAACCTGTTCCCTTAAAAACTTAAGGAAGGACCACCCGCCGCAGTTATATGTCGGCTGTTTGAAGAGGACCACCATTGTTATGGCAGCAGATAGCTGCCATAACCCCGGTATCTTCTTCAGCGGGCGGTCCTCTTTCAGATAAAATTGGTTACTGCGGCGGACTTGCCGCAAGTTCACTTTTATCAGGGGCCAAAGAGGCGGTGGAGACGATCAGGTCCACTTCTGCCCTCCAATCTTAAAGGGTTTTTTTTTTTTGGGTGGGGGAGAAGAATATGACATTTCTTTTTATATTAATTTTTTATTGTATTTTTGTGTAGATAATATATGAGATCTGAGGTCTTTTTGACCCCAGATTTCACATTAAAGAGGACCTGTCTTTGTTTTTTTCTATTACAAAGGATGTTTACAATACATTCCTTGTAATAGGAATATATGTATATGTTACACAAATAGTATTTATTTTTTAAAGGACAATGTCAAAATAAAAAGGAATAAAATATGTTTTTATTATAATCTCTAGAAATCAATTTCTTTGAATGCTAGCATCAACATTGGCTATCTCGTCTATTTCAGATCAACAAGAAGACCTGTCAGACGGGATTTCGCTCCGGGATGAGACCGAGCTGACCCCTTTGGCCCAGAAGCAGACTCTAGGGCCACAGGAAGCTGCCCCCCCTGTACGTCCTCCACTGCCTCACCCTCCAGAGGAGCAGCCAGTGCCGCAGTTGCCACCACCAACACCGAGTCAGACAACTGTCCTGCTGACAGAGATGCGGAGGCTGGCCAAAGCCAACAAAAAAATGCAGAGGGAGAATCGTAGGTTGAACCGGACCCTCCACCGTGCCATCAGAAACCACACTGATGATATGGAAAGGATGTGGGTCCGGTTCAACCTACAACAGAACCAGGCAATGGAGCATTGCAAATTATGTTTGCTGGAAGCAATTTCCAGACACAATGCTCCATTGCCTGGTACTAGCTCTACCACCACCATGAGCAGCCGAGAAGCCTCTCCATCATGATGAAACCAGCATCCACTGCGTGCTCCAGGACCATAGCTATTTTGTTTGTTTGTTCTGTTCAAATCTAATATATTATTTTATACTTTTATTTTGTGTGTAAAAATAAAGTTGTTTTGAAGTAATAAAACCAGCAGTCTTTAGTGCTTGATTTTGTTGAGGGAGGTGTTTATGTTTACAGCACACTAGACACATAGACACACTGTGATAAGCCACATTGACACAGAAATAAAAAGTTCCCTCCTACGCCTGCTCCGCAACTCAAAAGGAGTGTTGCAAAGCGAGCTATACATTCTGTCCCCCACCCCATCCCATTCCCCATCCAAGGTAGCCAGGCAGACATATAGGACAGAATAAGGTGACAGACACTACTGTACAACTGAACATAGAAATGTTTATTAGGTCTCTCTAAAGCATAAAGCAACTCCAACAATAAATTATTAATAACTTAACTTAACAGTAGTTAGTTCCCTTCTGCAATGGCAGAAAACAAAAACACTCCCCTTCCCCCACCCAAACATATTGGGGCACATCAGGGCATATTGGGGCACATCAGGGCATACTGGGGCACATGGCATATTATTGGGGCACATTGGGGAACATCAGGCCACAGCGTTTACCAGCTTGTGGATTAGTATAATTACATTTGGCACATCGAACAACAATTGAATGGGTATAAATATTTTTTGGGCATTTAAGAAACTTTGATTGTGGGGAGGGACAGGGTCCAACTAAAGAGTCTAAGACCAAGAGGCCATCTCTGCTGCAGAGTGCAGACAGTCAGTCAGTGAGTTCAAGGAATGTCCAGAGTAAGGGAGGGGTACCCCAGCTTTGGCAAATTTATTTTCAAAAATGCTAACTGCTCCATTAGCTGGGGGGACAACTGTGATCTTTGGGGTGACAGGATGTTTCCCGTCACAGAAAACACCCGCTCACTCTGGACACTTGTTGGAGGGCAGGACAGTAGCTCCTTGGCAATATCTGCGAGGGCAGGCCACTCCTCGCTCTTCTCCTGCCAAAAAGACATAGGATCTGTGGTGGGGTGCACTGGTGGGGATGACAAATATGTCATGACAACCTCCTTTGATGAAATGCGTTTCCTGGGGCGCACTATGCTGCTGGAGGTTCCCATTAGGGTGTCAAATGCCTCAGTCAAGACGGAAGAAGATGCTCCGCGACCGCTGGCAGGAGCTCTGCTGCTCACTTCAGAATCAGTAGATGCTGTTGCATGGGAGAGGGGGTTTTCAATATCTTCTTCCTCCTCTTCCTCCTCTCCCAGCTCTTGCGGCCTTACCATCTGCCTTTCCCTCTGACGCACCCTGTCAATCAGTCTGTCCCGCCATGTTGTGAGAGCACTGCACTGCACAGCCATTTTGCCCTTGCAACGAGGGTCACACATGGCAGCCAGCATCAGTTCTGGGCAAGAGGCGGTCAAATCCTGCGTGCGCCTGCCCAATTCCAAGAGAAATGTCTTGAGCAGAGCCAACACATCAGGTTGAGGGACACCACCAGGCAAAGGTTCCTGAGCTGACATGAACCGCTCCAATTTAGTCTGAAGATGGTTAAAAAGCGGCAGCACATTAGCAATGCTGGCATCCTCGCGGCTCAGATGTTCTGTCACAGAGAGGAATGGTTTGAGGACTGCCACAATCTGCCCAATTATGGCCCAGTCCTCCCTGCCTAAAGGTCTCTCTATGCCGATATTATGTTCGCAGGCCATGGCATGGAGAGCCTTCTGCTGCTCAAGGATGCGTTCCAGCATTGCTAGGGTTGAATTCCACCTAGTCCCCACATCCTGTTTTAGGCAGTGTTCTGGAAGGCCTGCCTTCCTCTGTTCCAACCTGAGGAGGTGGCTGTCCCTCACACTTCGATGGAAGTGGCCAGCCATCTTCCGGCAAGAGTCCACCACTTTGGACAGCCTTCCATCGCCGCCAGAATTAGCCTCCACCAATCGGAAGCTTTCGGTTACCACCTGGTGGAGAAGGTGGGCTGAGCAGCGCACACCCACAAATCTGCCATCCCTTACAGCCTTCACCATGTTGCTGCCTCCGTCTGTCACAATATAGCCAATCCTGTAGCTGTTGCTGTCAGTGTCTGCCTGAAACCACTGCAACAACATTTTCTGCAGGGCTTGCAGGATATTTTGCGCTGTATGCTTCTCATCAAGCACCTCAGCGTGCAGCAGAAAAGAACGGTGCCCCTCTTTGACAAGTGCTGATGACGAGGATCCAGATGACACCTTGCCCTGCCACCAATGTGCCGTCAGGGACAGGAAGGCGTGTCGGGCACTAGATGCACTCCACAGGTCAGTGGTCAGGTGCACTGCCTGTCCACCTGCCTTTCTAATCTCGTCCTTCAGCACCCCAACACAAGACCTGTATAAGGCTGGCACCACAGTTTGGCTAAAGGTCTTTCGTGATGGCACACGGTACTGTGGTGCAACAGCCTGCATCAACTGCCTGAAGGGCTCACCTTCTACCATATTGAATGGTGCTCCTCCAACTGCAATAAGCTGGCCGATCAGGCGTGTAATCTTCCTAACCTGTGCCTGAGACATTCCTTTTGTACTGTGAAAGCCACCAAAATCTTCCAGGGTGGCCTGGTGGCTGGTATGGGTTGGATGTGGGGTGGTGGTGCTGGTACTTATGGTGGTGGCTGTGGTGGTGCCACTATTGGTATTGGTTCCTCTTTTGGTGTTTGGAGGGGACACAATTGTCTCCCCTAACAGCACAGCCTGGTGGTGCACACGCATGTGCTGGTTCATCCCGCTGTTGCTGAGATGCCCTATGTCTCGGCCCCCGGCTGATGTCCTTGCCACAATGCTTGCATTTGGCCTTCTGACCAACGCCAATTTTGGTGAAATGCAGCCAAACGCTGGAACGGCAGCCAGCACCAATGACACTGCCCGCAGTGCCTGGTGATGGACTCACATCCACTGCAGTGGTTGGACTGTCTTTCTGAGGTTCAGCAGGAGGAGCAGGATGAAGAAGAGAATGAGATCGGAACATCAGGGGTATTTTGGGTGCTGTTGCTGTGGTTGCATTGGCCGATGATGCTGGAGGCTTTGAAATAACGGCAGGGGACTTATAAGGGGAGAAAAGTAGTGGGGAGTCAGGGGAGATATATTCTCCTGGGCTGTCGCTGGGGCCAACATGGGTAGATGCCGATGCCGATGGTTGGTAATCAAAGTTCTCCATGTGAAAACTTGTTTCCATCTCTTTCTCTTCTTCTACATTGCCAGGGGAAGACTGATGATCTTTACAATGTGTTGTAAGCTGACTCTCCTCAGGCTCCTGCTTGCTTATCTCGAAGCTCCCTGGAGTGCTGATAGTGATAACATCATCATGAGCTTGTTCAGCCTGGGCCTTCTCACATGTTTCATGCAGCATGCTGTCCAAGATCTCCATCTTTGGCTGCACAAAGGTGTGTGCACTGGGAAGTTTCCCTTTGGTCTGCCCTCGTCCTCTTCCATAAAAGGTACGAGTGGGCATGCTAGTGCTACCAGCAGCAGTACTTGTACAAGGTAAGTCCTCCTGGAACAGCTGGCGACGTGATGTCTGCGGTTTGGCAGGCTCTTTCACTCCTCCTGGTCGCCTCAACTTCATGGGAGGTGAGCTGAGCTCAGGGGCCGCAGAGACAGAACGTCCCACCTGCTGCTGTTCTACTTTACGCCGGCTCGAAGCTCTTCCTCTCCCAGCAGCAGCACTCTTTCTGCCTTGATCTACTTGTTTGCTGCTCATTTTGCCTTCCAAGTCAAAAAAAGACAAAAAAAAAAAGATGAGCAGACTAAAACAAAAATCTGGAGTAAAAGAAGAAATCCAATAGCAAAATAAGCTATCAAGGATAATACTCTTGCAGACTCGAACAGATATCAGGGCAAATGAATATCAAAAATCCAAGGATCGCAACGATATTTGAGCAGATGCACTGGCACAAATAGTTGACTGTATGATCAGCTCCACAAAGAGAAGTCATATGATCAGGGCGTGCCCTCTGCCCTGCCCTGTAGGCCTCAGCATCACAAGAAAACCTCTGATGTGATTGGTCAACCAACAGTCACATGTTTCTGTAGTAAAGAAATTTGGACCAACAAAGAATTCGTTATTATTCGTACACTGTCGATATTCGTTATACTGAATATCGAATCCATTCAAATCATTCGTTATATCCGCTATAATAATTTATTTTGTATTAGTTGAAATTAGATATTATTTGGTAGTTGGAGCCGAAATTCTAATCATTCGTTATATCCGCTATAATAATTTCTTTCGTATTAGTTGAAAATTAGAAATTCGATATATTTGGTAGTTGAATTCGAATAGTTTGGAGCCGAATTTCGAATCACTCGTTATATCCGCTATAATAATTTCTTTAGTATTAGTTGAAATTGAAATTCGATATATTTGGTAGTTGAATTCGAATAGTTTGGAGCCGAATTTCGAATCACTCGTTATATCCGCTATAATAATTTCTTTAGTATTAGTTGAAATTGAAATTCAATATATTATTTGGTAGTTGAATTCGAATAGTTTGGAGCCGAATTTCGAATCACTCGTTATATCCGCTATAATAATTTCTTTAGTATTAGTTGAAATTGAAATTTGATATATTTGGTAGTTGAATTCGATTAGTTTGGAGCCGAATTTCGAATCACTCGTTATATCCGCTATAATAATTTCTTTAGTATTAGTTGAAATTGAAATTCGATATATTTGGTAGTTGAATTCGAATAGTTTGGAGCCGAATTTCGAATCACTCGTTATATCCGCTATAATAATTTCTTTAGTATTAGTTGAAATTGAAATTCGATATATTTGGTAGTTGCCGGATTCGAATAAATTTAGAATAATTTGGATCCGAAATTCGTAAACGGAATTTCGTATTCCGTACAGAATTCGTATCCAAAAAAATTCGTAATTCGGTTCCGTACGAATGTACGAATTTCGAAAAATTCGTACGAATTTACGATTCGTACGAAACTAACCGCACATGTCTAGAAAGTATAGAGTCTGATAATACTCCAAAATCTGACTCTCAACCTGAAGTTTGGGAGTTAGATAATGGAGAGGAATCAGAAAAAGAAACCATACCCTACCCCAAGCCATCTGTAGAGCAAAGGGGGGTAAAAATTGAACCACCACATGAAAGTAGGTGTAATCAGTTTTCTTTGGGATGAGAGAAAAAGATAGGCACCCCTAAACAGGACACCAGAGAAATAATACAATTTTTAAATGATGCTGTCCCAGTCTTTAAGGAAGAGGGATCCATGTGCGTTATTGACCACATTGAGACCTATGAAAATACTTTATCAGCTTTAGGCCTAAATGATGACCAGTCTAGGATCAATTTCTTGCCATGGGTATTTGAAACCAAACACCGTAGATTCTGAAAATCTTTAAAAGGTCTGTATGGTACTTCATGGCAAGAAATTAAACACCGCTGTCTAAAATTTGTCCCACACGAAAATGTTAACGCGGCTAGAGCGGCTATACACAATCCCAGATGTACCAGTAATCAAAGTGAGTTTAGAGAAAGACTACAAAGGGGGTGTTCACTGGAGTACTTGGTAAAAGAGAGTAACAATTTGTACTCTATCTAACAAACTGGTAAAAACAATGGAAGGTCTGAAAGCCCCATAACTAAATTTGTGGATGAAATTCATGTATCTCCTTAATCATTACAGTTTGAAACCAAGAAAAAGAGATACTCTGATGTAGTCAGAGGAGATATGCCACAGAGTTTCCCCAGCGGGAGACCAGATACCCCACCAATCAGAAGGGGGGGAGCAGAGACCACCCTTTAGAGGGGGAGCACAAAGACCACCTCAGGAGTATTACCCAAGGGATCCAGACCCAAGGTTTAAGAGAAACTTTAGGGTGTATCTCCAATGGGTCAGATTTAAACCTAAGGGTAGACACCCTCACCATTACCGGTGTAATTGGCTCCGGGGGCCTACAAGGGTAAATAGGGAACAACTAAGACCCAGACAACTATCCCAGAATCAAGACAATGTTTCTGATGGGGATATGATCAAAATGAGCCAGTAGTCCCCAGAAAGTACAGAAACCGGGTCCCACGACACAATTCTGATCAACCTGTAAGCAATATGGAAACCAAAATAGATCAAATTATGGATATGTTACACGGTTTAATTGCTGTACGGAAAGTGAATAACAATTCTTCAAGGGGCAACTCCTGTGGCCAGCCAAGGGCCACAGAGCCTTTGAAGCGCCTATGTTAAAATGAATCAGAGGAATGCACTGAATAAAGGTATAGGAGACAGAGGTTCTAACACCATGTTTTTCCCCAGGTCACAGTAATGAGCATCCTGAAATCCCTACCGGGGGATTGTGGTTGTTAGATATTAATTATTCTCCTATTTTTCAGTGGTCACTTCATTCCTCTGACATAAACAAGTCGCTCCAAACAGCCTAATTTCAAGAAGTCGCTGAAGACGGTAATTCCAGAGGAAGAGCGAATCCTAAAGACATTAATATCAGGAGGCCTTAATGGTTTGCTATTTTGGTAAAAGATGAGGAGTCACCCGCATAAGGTAGTTTGATTGCCTCAAATGAGTTATATTGACACCCCAAAGGGGGGAGATTTTATTTGTTTTATTCCTCCCAAGTAGAAGGTTGACTATAATGTCAAATATCTTATTACGGACCGTAAGTTGTCACTCGCATGTAAAACTGAAATATTTTAATTGTTATTATTCCCGAACCGCTACAATTAAGCTAAAAAAATGGTTCTGAAGAACGTAAATCAGTCATTAATTTATGTTTATGTCATGTTAATGAGCCCTGGAGCTTGGTCTCCCATAGCAAATGTGACATACATTGTCTTGCCATCCAGAATGCTTAGTTAAAAAAATTGATGACACAAGGGAAAAAAAGGGAGGGCTCTGAGGAAGCCCAGGATACCAGCTTGACACTGAGATCTCAAACACAGATCATATAAAAAAAAGAAAGGACATATATGTCTTTTCTCATGGAATCCATTTTCCTTTACAGAACTAAGATGTCCATGAGCCAGTCAACAGAAACCAAGAGTCTAACATGTGTGGAGCATCCAGAGAAGGAACCGTATGGGGGATCCAGGGACACCACTGATGGCCAGTCTACATGGACAAAACCCACCAGGATGGCCAAGAACCCATAGGTGCCCGGAGTGATCCATTTCCTGCCAAACAATGGACGACGGCCCTGAGATGCATACATCGATCACAAACCCATTTTGTTTTTCAAAGAATTACACCCATCTGCAGGTGTCTATACCTTTTAAATATATATATCCACAATCCAGATCCATCTTCACAACTCGACTTACAAGGCCTGAGCGAAGCCATATTTATTCAACATATTACATTGGTGAAGTCTTTCAAACGACTTCTGGCATTTGAACACTTCAAAAGGGGGGCTTTGTTGGGAATTCATTAAGAAAAAAAAATAATAATATATTTAATATTTACTGAAAGAATTGTAAAATTTCAATAAGCCTCAAGAAGTAGATGAACTGTGATTTTGCAATAATTGAACTGTTCACCTCCTGGAGACCTTTAACGCAAAATAGATGATCTCAGGTTTTCCAAGTTGTGAAATGCATCAACCATCTTGTAAAGTTTTACAAGCCTGTATTGAGACAGAGACTTGCAGGAACAATAAGGTCCCAATTTCGAAAACAATGAAGATGGGTTACTATCTGTGGGGGGTAGATAAAAGCTACAAAACCTTTAACTCAAGGAGAAGTTGAGTAAATATGTCCTATTGTATCAGAGGATGATATTGCTTTACTAGTCAAACCACGATGTTGACTCAGGCTTGTTCCCCAAAACAATGGCTGAGAGACAGTGTTAATATTACACTAACTGACAAGCACAAACTGAAATCTCTGAATGATATGTGACTACATTGTCTAACAGGAAGGAAAAGATTTGAAATATGTGCAGTCAGAAATATTTCAAAATACCTATATGGTGATTGTAAGTCATTCAAATTATATGTGATATTTGTAGGTGACAAAAGAGATATTAGAATTTTTGTATCTAATGATCTAAAGAACTTTATTATGAAGAAAATATATATGAAAGGGTGATTTTATAATTAGAAGTGTTCTAAGAAACAAACTAGTATTATGAAAAACATATAAGCATGATTATAACTATATAAGAATTTAACCTATGTTTAAACAAATATTAATCGGATATACCAGAATTATACATGTATCCATATAGATAATCATTCGATGTGATATTGATTGATATATATAACCGGTGTCCTTCATAGATAGACTACATTTTATAAATATACATATATATAACCATTTTTATGTAAGTGATTAATCAATAATTATGCTAAGCGTATTTTATATTATGTTGGTTACTAGTATCCCTGAATACTAACTATATATTCTTTTCTCTAAGATACAAATAATATACAATATAAAAATAAAATATATTAACTTAAAGAGATAAACACCAAACACATGTGAGACACCCAGTGGTTGAAGGTGCTATTACCTTAAAATCATTAGACTCCTAGAAAAAGTTAATTATTCCATTTTGCCTGCAAATGAGAAGGGAACACATACCTTTTGGGCAGAACTTATTATAGTTTTATAACCTTATTGTTTAAGAGGATATTTAAGCAGCTAGAAAAATGCCAAGAAAGGAGGAGGCTCAGGGACCCACCCTGAGAAGGGACACTGGGAGATACACATACTCCCAGACAGACTGACACCCATGCACCATGCATGAATACATATTTTAACATTTAAGAAGATTCCTGAACCCGGCAGCCATCTTAAAAATCCTGGTAACCAGAAATCCAGACTAATAGCCATTTTGGAATGGGTAAATATGCCTTGTTGATTATATCTTGTATGTTCTTCCAAATATTGATGTATTGAATATTCTACTATTGATAA
The DNA here is from genome assembly GCA_028564925.1 of Lithobates sylvaticus. Classification (NCBI taxonomy): domain Eukaryota; kingdom Metazoa; phylum Chordata; class Amphibia; order Anura; family Ranidae; genus Lithobates; species Lithobates sylvaticus. Next base: position 89,431,733 of record CM053037.1, read on the forward strand.
TCGTTCTCCCAAATCAATAACGGCCTTTTAGATTTTTTTTTCTCTAAAATTCTATTTTTCATTATATATTTCTTTTTGCATAGTTGCCACTTTTATTGACAAACAAACGTCTAATTTATTTCACATTGTTCAACACTTACCTGCAGTATAGTAACAGTTGGATGTGTGAAATACAGACATTCTGTTTAATTGTCAATTATCTTAAGGTTATTGATTCTACCGAGAAGTTATCATGGTGATATTATGTCCAAGGTACTACACTCCCATTTTGTAGGTGTTTCCATTTATTGTCAAGATGTTGATGTAATGCAATCTGTATTTTAATTTCATATAAATATTTGTCAACCAATAAATGTAACTATTTTGTATGATCACTTGTCTCCATGAATACATTTCATGTGTATAGACTGTGTCATATAGATTGATTTTGTATCTTGAAAATATCTTCGATAAAAATTACTTAGTAAATACTGTGCGGGAAGTGTCCTTAAAAAGCACAACAGAAGTAAGGAATGCCTGCTTACCAGATGCACTGAACATATAAAAAGGTCAGAGACGCTTGTGGCTGATTACTCTGCCAGGGCCTTTAGACTGTGATCTGGTAGGCAATTAAAGTGGAAGTAAACCCTTCCACATGACTTTGGCCTACAGGTAAGCCTAGATTAAGGCTTACCTGTAGGTCCAATAAATATCTCCTAAACCTACATGGTTTAGGAGATATTTAGCGATGAAAAGGCATCGCTGTCTACGGCGCATGCGCCGTAGACAGCGGCGCGCGGGCGCACTGAGGGCGCGCGGGCGCACTGAGTATGCTGATCTCACGGCAATATGCCGATCTCGTGCGCATGCGCGGGAGTGACGTCATCGCCGCTCCAGCGAATGATAGCGCTGGAGCGGCGAGACCCGGAAGTCACTCCGGCCCTGGATGGCGGCGCAGAAGATCGAAGATAAGGACCGCTTCGGGGGCTTCGTTTTCAGGTAAGTTTTTCATAATGAGCTAGTATGCTATGCATACTAGCTCATTATGCCTTTGCCTTGCAGGGTGTCTTTTTTTTTTTTTTTTAAAGAGGCTTTACTTCCTCTTTAATGGTCCTGCAGACAGTCTCTCTCTCTCTCTTCTGGCTGTCTGGAAGTGTCCCACTCAGAAGAAAAAAAAATGCTCCACATTGTGTAAATCCAATACATGGAGGAACAAATAAAAGCACTGTCCGGTAAAAAGACGAGCACCCGTACTTCCAGGACTCGTAAGTTGCGATGACGTCAGCATGTCGTCTGCCCTACTAGTTTACCACCATGTCCCTACGCTACCACCATGTACATAGCTCATCTCAGAACCCTGCACCATGTACATAGCTCACCCCAGAACCCTGTACAATGTACATAGCTCACCCCAGAACCCTGCACCATGTACATAGCTCATCCCAGAACCCTGCACCCTGTAGGCAGCTCATCCCAGAACCATGCACTCTGTAGGCAGCCCATCCCAGAACCCTGCACTCTGTAGGCAGCTCATCCCAGAACCCTGCACTCTGTACATAGCTCGTCCCAGAACCTTGCACTCTGTACGCAGCTCATCCCAGAACCCTGCACTCTGTATGCAGCTCACCCTAGAATCCTGCACTCTGTACGAAGCTCATCCCAGAACCCTGAACTCTCTACGTAATGCACTACAAAACCCTGCATCCTTTTATCCTTTTATATAAATGAATGTGCTGGGGTTTGTATTTATCCATCAGACTCTTGCTTGTGGGACAATAATAAAAGCATATTTTATAGATACAAGGAATCTGGAGTTTTGTTTAATGACGCCCCTTAATAACCTCCCACTGTCAAGAGTTTGACCACACCCACATTTGCCACAGTGTCCTATGCAAGGTTACTTCCTTCCTCAAGTGTCCCTCATTCTGAAATTCAAAAGTTGGAAGGTATGGTTAAACTTTCTATATTATGTGTTTTATATAGTTGTCTAATACAAGCTAAGTTTTAGGCCACAGTGGGTTTGGTGTGTGGGTCAAGCGCATCCCTGCTGGTGTTGATTTATACATTTCAAGTCAAGTCAAGTCAAGCTTTATTGTCATTCTACTACACGTAAGGACAAACGGTAGAATGAAATGTATCTCACATACGACATACGAATTAAACATAATTATAAATATACAAAGAATAAAAGACAGCGAAGAACTTAAAATAAAATAAAAATTATAAACCTATAAAAATCTGGTAACTACGTAACTGTACAAATACTGTCTATTTCTTAAGCCCCGTACACACGATCGGACTTTCCGACAACAAAACCGTGGATTTTTGTTTGAAGGGTGTTGGCTCCAACTTGTCTTGCAGACACACGGTCACACAAATGTTGACCAACAATTATGTATGTAGTGACGTACAAGACATACGACGAGCCAACAAAAAGGAAGTTCAATAACCAGTGCGCCACCCTTTGGGCTCCTTCTGCTAATCTTGTGTTTATCTTGTGTTAGTAGAAGTTTGTTGAGTGACGATTCATGCTTTTCAGACTTGTGCTTTTCAGTTCGTTTCTGCTTTTCAGGTTGTGCTTGTTGGTTTGTATCTGTTCTTCAGTGCGTGCTTGTCAGGTCGTTTCTGTCTTTCAGTGCGTTCTAGTTATAGTTTGCTTCTGATTTTCAATGCGTGCTTGTCCGGTTGTTTTTGATTTTCAGCTCGTTCTTGTCAGGTCCTTTCTGATTTTCAGTGCATTCTGTCAGTTCTTTCTGAGCAGCTGTTAGTTTATTAGCCATGTTGCGGGTTACGTACTTGTCGTAGAGTTCATGCTGTTGTTGGGCTTGGTGTTAGAGTTTAGGGATGAGCCGAACACCCCCCCGTTCGGCTCGCACCAGAACCCGCGAACGGACCTAAAGTCTGTGCGAGCTTTAGAACCCTATTAGTTATAATGGATGCGAACGTTCGAAATTAAAAGTGCTCATTTTAAAGGCTAATATGCATGTTAATGTCATAAAAAGTGTTTGGGGACCTGGGTCCTGCCCCAGGGGACATGTATCAATGCAAAATTTTTTTTTTAAAAACGGCCGTTTTTTTCAGGAGCAGTGATTTTAATAATGCTTAAATTGAAACAATAAAAGTGTAATATTCCTTTAAATTTCGTACCTGGGGGGTGTCTATAGTATGCCTGTAAAGGGGCGCATGTTTCCCGTGTTTAGAACTGTCTCTGCGCAAAGTGTCATTTTTGAAAGTAAAAAAGCTATTTAAAATCACTCGCGGCTAATGTTAATTCACGGCTCCCGTAACACAGAGAACAGTGATTCATTGAAACTCATTCATAAAAAAAAGTCATTGATAAAAAATAAAAAAAATGAAAAAAAAAAAGCGTAGGGGTCCCCCCAAATTCAATAACCAGGCCCTTCAGGTCTGGGATGGATATTAAGGGGGATCCCAGCCAAAAAAAAAAATGGCGTAGGGTCCCCCTCAAAATCCACACCAGACCCTTGAGGTCTGGTATGGATTTTAAGGGGAACCCTAGCCAAAAAAAATGGCGTGGGGTCCCCCTCAAAATCCATACCAGACCCTTATCCGAGCACGCAACCTGGCAGGCCGCAGGAAAAGAGGGGGGGGACGAGAGCGGCCCCCCCTCTCGCCTGAACCGTACCAGGCCACATGCCCTCAACATTGGGAGGATGCTTTGGGGGTCTAAGACCCCTAAAGCACCTTGTCCCCATGTTGATGAGGACAAGGGCCTCTTCCCCACAACCCTGGCCGGTGGTTGTGGGGGTCTGCGGGCGGGGGGCTTATCGGAATCTGGAAGCCCCCTTTAACAAGGGGACCCCCAGATCCCGGCCCCCCCCCCTGTGTGAAATGGTAAGGGGGTACAAAAGTACCCCTACCATTTCACCAAAAAAGTGGCAAAAATGGTAAAAATGACAGGAGACAGTCTTTGACAATTCCTTTATTAAAATCTTCTTTCTTCTTTCTTCATCCTTCGGATTCTTCATCTTCTCCTTCCTTCATCTTCTTCCATCTTCTTCTTCCATTTTCTTCTTCCTCCGATCCGCTTCTTCTTGCGCTGGTCTTCTCGTCCTTCTCGTCCGGCATCTTCTTCCGTCGGCGTCGGCGTCGGTGTCGGTGTCTTCTTGGGCCGCTCCGCGCAATGGGAGGCTCCCGCTGTGTGAGGCTCCGCTCCATCTGACAGGTCTTTTAAAACGGAGGGCACCTGGTGACCCCGCCCCCCTCTGACGTCATGGGGAAAGCCATCATGGAATTCCCCATGACGTCCCTGTGCGTCAGAGGGGGCGGGGTCACCAGGTGCCCTCCATTATAAAAGACCTGTCAGACGGAGCGGAGCCTCACACAGCGGGAGCCTCCCATTGCGCGGAGCGGCCCAAGAAGAGACAGAGACACCGACACCGACGCCGACGCCGACGGAAGAAGATGCCGGACGAGAAGGACGAGAAGACCAGCGCAAGAAGAAGCGGATCGGAGGAAGAAGAAAATGGAAGAAGAAGATGGAAGAAGATGAAGGAAGGAGAAGATGAAGAAACCGAAGGATGAAGAAAGAAGAAAGAAGATTTTAATAAAGGAATTGTCAAAGACTGTCTCCTGTCATTTTTACTATTTTTGCCACTTTTTTGGTGAAATGGTAGGGGTACTTTTGTACCCCCTTACCATTTCACACAGGGGGGGGGGGCGGGATCTGGGGGTCCCCTTGTTAAAGGGGGCTTCCAGATTCCGATAAGCCCCCCGCCCGCAGACCCCCACAACCACCGGCCAGGGTTGTGGGGAAGAGGCCTTGTCCTCATCAACATGGGGACAAGGTGCTTTAGGGGTCTTAGACCCCCAAAGCATCCTCCCAATGTTGAGGGCATGTGGCCTGGTACAGTTCAGGCGAGAGGGGGGGCCGCTCTCGTCCCCCCTCTTTTCCTGCGGCCTGCCAGGTTGCGTGCTCGGATAAGGGTCTGGTATGGATTTTGAGGGGGACCCCACGCCATTTTTTTTGGCTAGGGTTCCCCTTAAAATCCATACCAGACCTCAAGGGTCTGGTATGGATTTTGAGGGGGACCCTACGCCATTTTTTTTTTTTTTTTTTGGCTGGGATCCCCCTTAATATCCATCCCAGACCTGAAGGGCCTGGTTATTGAATTTGGGGGGACCCCTACGCTTTTTTTTTTTGTTTTTTATTAATGAATGACAGCTCTCTGTGTTACAGGAGCCATCAATTCATTAGCCGCGAGTGATTTAAATAGCTTTCTTCCTGCAAAAATGACACTTTTTTGCAGGGAAAGTTCTAAGCACAGGAAACCTGCCCCCCTTCACAGGCCACCTATAGACACCCCCCAGATGTGATACTGCAATGCTGTTCTAACAGCATGCACACACATATCCCCAGAAATAAAGCACATATTGTTGTCAGCAGTCAGCAGCACACTGACACGCTGACACTGTCTGAAACATAATATGCGAGGCCGCCGGCGCGGCGGCCTCTTATACCGTGGGGCGTGTACTAAAGCCCCTGAGCTATAATTGGCTACAGGCATCCTGCCTGTAGCCAATTATGGCTCTCCTCGCTGCCGGCGCTGTGATTGGCCAAGCATGCGGGGTCACAGTGCATGCTTGGCCAATCATCAGCCAGCATTGCACTGCGCGGGCCGCAATGCATTGCGGGGCCGCTCGCATCACACGAATTTGATGCGAGCGGCCCCAATAGTTCTGGGCTCGCCGAGCGAGCGAACACCCGGTGCTCGATTCGAACATGGGTTCGAATCGAACACCGGGCTCATCCTTATTAGAGTTATTGCTTTGAGTCCAGTCCATGAACAGGGGGAGGAGGAGTTCTTGGACCAAGAATTGGTTGCTTAATCGTGACCAATTCTGTCATATGCCTTTGTTGTGGGAGCTCCTGGAGAATAATCCTGATGATTTCAGGATTTAATTTTCGGATGATGTACCCCGTCTTTGACCATCTATTGGCTTTGCTGTCTCCTTATATTACGAAGCAGGACACCTGCATGCGGCAAGCCATCTCTCCCGAGCAAAGGCTCGTCGCCACCTTGTGGTACTTGGCGATGGGGAGAAGTCTCCAGGATATCAAATTCACGACTGGAATCTCCCCCCAGGCTCTGGAAATCATTATTCCAGAGACCTTTTCTGACATAATTCAAGTCCTGCAGAAGGACTGTATTAGGTAAGTTTTATCATTTAACATCACATTCTATGTATTTTGTGTTTGCTAATGTATTATATTAATTTCATCATTCCATAATTACCATGATTGTAATATTTTGTGAATGTCCTCTTTGTTCCTAATGCATGCTGTAAGCTTTTAATGCTCCTTTTTTGTCCTTCATGCATATTTGCCTTCACTAACCCAGCATGCTACCCATACACACCGAGCCTAGTGACTTAACAATGTATTTTGTCAGGCTTTTTTTTGGAGCTCAAACTAATTTTTAACCCTCCCTCCAACCACTAAGTCAACCGATACCAATACTCTATCTCCTGACTTTGCCAAACCCATACATAATATACCAACCTCTTTTGTGTTCATATTTATGGATAAATTCACCAAAGCATGTAGTGCAAGTGCCTGCCTGAATACTTTCAAATGGTACTGTTTAAAGCAGGGGTGTCCAACTGCTGGCCCGTGGGCCACATGTGACCCATGGCGCCCTCTGATGTGGCCCGCCATGTCTTGCTCTGAGATGGCGGGTTGGCAAGCCCAGATCGCGGGTTTCCGACCCGCCATCTCCGAGCATTAGTGCGAAGAATGGGGTCATGTGCGGCGTCCGCGGCACGACCAGCCTATCCGTGATCGAGGTGGGGCTGGCCTATCAGTGATTGTGGTGGGGCTGGCCTATCCATGATCGCAGCCATGCTGGCCTTTCCGAGATCGGGGTTGCTCCTGGAGTGTTGTGGTCAGTGTAGTGGTCAGTGCAGTGGTTAGTGTAGTGGTCAGTGCAGTGAGGTGGACAGTGCAGTGGACAGTGTAGGATTCAGTGTAATTGACAGTGCAGTGGTCAGTGTAGTGTAGTGGTCCGTGCAGTGAGGTGGACAGTGCAATGGTCAGTGTAGTGGACAGTGTAGTGTAGTAGTCAGTGTAGTGGGCTGTGTAGTGTACTGGTCAGTGCAGTGAAGTCGACAATGCAGTGGTCAGTGCACTGTAGTGGTCAGTGCAGTGTAGGTGACAGTGTAGTGCTCAGTGTAGTGTAGTGGTCAGTGCAGTGTAGGTGACAGTGTAGTTGTCAGTGTAGTGTACAGTGTAGGAATCAGGTAGTGTAGTGGTCAGGATAGTGGACAGGTAGGTCAGTGTAGTGGCAAGTATAGGAAGCAGGTAGGTTAGTGTAGTGTTCAGTGTAGGTATCAGGTAGGTCAGTGTAGGAATCAGGTAGGTTAATGCAGTGGTCAGTGTACAAATCAAGTAGGTTAGTGCAGTGGTCAGGTAGGTCAGTGTAGGAATCAGGTAGGTAGGTTAGTGTAGTGGTCAGGTAGGTTAGTGGTCAGTGTGGGAATCAGGCTGGTCAGTATTATTGTAGGAAGGGAAGGGACTCAGGGAGTGCTAAAAGTCCACAGGTTAGGGGGCGCAAATTACTTGCCTTGCCCCGGGCGCTGACAACCCACGCTACGCCACTGATGCTCATTGTGGCCCGCGACTGGTTACCAAGTCGATAAAGGGGCCCTCACTCCTCAAAAGGTTGGGCACCCCTGGGTTAAAGTTTTGTTTTCCTATTATCTTGATAGGTAATTGCAGAATGTAAAAATGTGCTTCAATTTGGACAGTGTGTATCCATATTTTTGGATTATGAAACTTCTTACCTGTCTAGTGGGCTGCCAATAGTGTAAGTAAGGAGGGGCTGGTCAAAGTAACACACATTATTTATGCATTTAGCTCTCAATGAAGTGGAGAGGGTTACCTGTCCAAAACATCTACCCCCCTCACCATAAAATCTTTCCAATGGGCCACCAGATGGGGTGAGGAATCTGATAAGTTGACCTTATACTTTTGTTTTTAAATACTAATTTCAATAAATGTTATACTCATGTTGGCCAAGAATGTTTGTGTCTAATCTGCTTGCAATTTTATCTCCAAAAGTACTTTTTTTTTTTCTTGTTTGACTCCACAGTTTCCTTCCAACCACCAGGAATGGCAGACTGTGGCTTCCCAATTCCACCACCAGTGGGACTTTTCCAATTGTGGTGGCCCAATCGATGGGAAGCATGTCAGGATCGTTCCACCACCCAACTCGGGGTTGTACTACTTCAACTATAAGGGGTTCAGTAGTATCGTGATGTTGGCAGTGGTGATAGCCAATTATGAATTCCTATACCTGGACGTATGGAAGAACGGCCATATGTCTGATGGAGGAGATATCGCCCAGATGCTGGGAGTTTCACCAGCGTCTCCAAAATGGCATCTTGGGGTTGCCACCTCCAGAGGATAATGTTGCGGGCCTCAAGTTCGTGTTTGTGGCGGACGAGGCCTTTGCTCTGGGGGAACATCTGATGAGGCCATTCCCTGTGAGGACCCTGACCCCAGAGCAGAGGGTTTTTAATTACTGGCTGGCCCGTGCCAGAAGAGTGGTTGAGAATGCCTTTGGCATAATGGCCAGCCGGTTCAGGCTTTTCCTTATGGTCATCAACATGGCCGAATACAAACTGAATCACATTGCATTGAGCTGATGAATTCTGAACAATTTCCTTCGCAAGAATGCAGCCAGCTACTTTTTGGGTAGGGGGGCAATTGATTTACAAGCAAAACTTGAAGCTGTATAATAAATTTTTTTTAAAAACTAAACTCATATTTCATTTGAATTACTGTTTGTCTTATCTGTCTCCTAGGTTCTCAAATGGCCTTTTATTTTTTGGCCAATTTCTTCAATAGTGCAAGCGTAACTTATTTGACAATCTCTTCTTCAGATAACTATTATGTTGTGCTGTGGGTCTGCTAAACACACAAACACACAATGTTATTGTTGTTAAATTTTACAATTTTACAGCACAGTGGGGGTTATTTACTTAAGGAAAATCCACTACTGAGAGTGTACTTGTAGGGCAAAGTGGATTTGCCTTTAGTAAATAACCCCCATTGCCACTGTAACTACACCAACTTAAAATATAAACTGGTATTGAGCATTGAAATAAGCCACACATTTTTGTGTATAAAACATTTTACTCCAAGCACATTCACATGAGTGTTATAAACGGTTTTGGAACAAACCAACATCTTGGTGTATAACATGTATATTTGACATAAATTGGCCTTTTTTGGTGCTAAACAGGCATGTTTAAAAACATAACATACACATCCCCAACTCAGGAACTTACAAAGTTCGACTTTGCTAAAGTGAAGGCCATATGAGACTAGTATGTTAAAACTGTGTTGATTTTGCCTTTATCAGATGGGGTGATCTCACCCCTCTAAAATCCACATTCTGAACATGCACACAAATTGGGACTCAAAATTTGTATTTCCCTCATGATCCCATGCCTAAAATGTGTGTATTTTCCCTACATCTATTTTGCTAAAGCCACAAAATACACAGTATGTCAACATGTGCGATCTGCCTTAATGGGATATCAATGTACGCTTTTTGTGGGTGCAACCCCTTCCTCCAAACTAAAGTAGGTGAGAGGAAGGGGTTGCACCACTGAAACACGTCCATTGATCCCCCATGATGGGAGCTAGCACATGTTGACACACTGGTGCTTATTTCAGAAAGGACAATCCTCTTTGCCCTACAAGTGCACTTGCTTTGCACTTGTAGTGCAAAGTGATTTTGCCTTTTTTAAACAATCCCCAGTGTGTCAACATGTGCTAGCTCCCATCAAAACATGTTGACACACCGTGTGCATCTTCAAAATTTGACTTTGCGATTCATTTAAAACTGTAAAAACACAACGACAACATAACGACAACTTAAAAATTTAATTTTTGGTTTAGATTTTGCCTAAAATATTGATGATTTTGCTCAGTCTTTTTTGAACATCATGGATGTTTTTGTTTTATCTTTTCCAAATCACGATTGCACACCATGATCTCACTGATGAGTATTTGTGCACTTGCACTGCTGAAGTGCGTTTCTTCTTCCACAACATCCACATCACCTAAAAATAAAAATAAAAACACCATGTATTATAAATATGCAGGCATCCATCTATTACCTGAAGCTGTGGTCTCAGACACTGACCTATTGTCGACACCATTTTGGCCTCTTCACCCAGCACTTCCTGAACTTCTGCATCCACATCCTCATGTTGTGTGTTGAGTTTCCTTTCTTCATTCGGTGTGGGGTTACTGGTGTCCCCAGATGTCCCTATTCTTTTCTCCCCTATGTGAATACAAAAAAGGTAAAATAGCAGACAGATATCTTAGGCTAGACATACTAATATGAAACATTGCTTGGAAATGTCATCCAATTGTCTGTTTTGGCAGAGTTCCAAGCTGAAGACATGATTTTTTCACTTTCAAAAGCTGGAATACTTACCTGTTTTTGCAAGTTTCACACATGGAGAGACCCCTAGTATCCACTGGAGCACCTGTGTGGGACACCATAACAAGGTTGTTATGGTGTCCCACACTAGTGCTTCTGCGTCCAGATGTGTAAACAGCTTGTGAGTGTTCTCTCCTTACACGTAATCAAGTTGTCATTTCATTATATTTTTCATCACATCTAGACAACAATGTAATAAACTTATTATAATCAAAATAGGCATGAAAAAATGTACGGTAGTTAACCTGCATCTGCCAAAAACTTTGTATTAGTGGTCGAATGAACGATGTTTAATATGAACGATTCCTGTGTCCACGAACATGAAACTTTGCATTTTAAACTGTACAACAGTAAAGTAAAGCACATGGACCAGCACAAAAGTAATAATAATAATAGGAACACACGACAAATACTTACTTTTTTGAAGCACTTTCCTGATCTTTCGATACTGATCTTGCTCCCTCAATTTCAGGTCTGACCAGCGTTTCCTCAATTGCTCCTTGGATGGTTGTACCCCAAAATCCCAGGGCAGACTTCTGACAACTTTAGCCATGGTCTTGGCCTTTTTCACATTAGGGTTTCTGTAAGGTCTATGCTTCCCATCATAGTCTGTCCTCTTTAAGATGTCCACCATCTCCACCATTTCTTCAATGGACATATTTGAGGCCTTATATCTCCTCCTGCATCTGGAACTCAGCACACACCTGCCATGTCGCCGCCATTGCTCTCCCACTGCCCTGAAAGAGAAGAGGCGGGGAATACACTAGAAAGAAGGACAGGGGCGGAGTTTCACACATGCGCAGTGTATATAAAGCATAACACGCTTGCGACGTACGTATGATCTGTGAGTGGAAGACGGAGGATCGTTAGCGCCCATTGTTCAAACGAAGGTACAATTGTAACTTGGGGCATCAGTGCTTAGTGGCCTATACTGCTTATATATTGAGGCCTATATTGGGACAAGATTAGGAGAGCTTAGCCTGACATTAGGGTTTGTCTTGTGTTGTGTCTTGCAAATAAAATGGTTGATGAATTTACAGCCCCTGATTTCCTGCCAAACTTCATCGACAAATACAGGGAGCTGCCATGTCTCTGGCAAGTCCAATGCAGGGACTATTCTAACAAGATAAAGAGGAAGGCAGCTCTGGAGAAACTGTTGGAATTAGTGAAGCCTGTGTATCCCACGGCAGACATCACCTATTTGAAGGCCAAAATTGGTAGCCTGAGGAGCACATATAATAGGGAGCACAAGAAGGCCCAGGATTCCCTGAGATCCGGAGAATCAGCAGATGACATATATGTCCCCAGGCTGTGGTACTACCGATTTTGTGTGAGAAGGAGATTGCAGTAACATCTCGTTACCGCCTACAGTACACACCAATCACACTGATTGCCCACCCAATAAAGAGGACCTGTCACCACTGATCATAGTACCTGTCACTCACAGTCCATCAGAGTACCTGTCACTCACAGTCCATCATAGTACCTTTTACTCACAGTCCATCAGAGTACCTGTCACTCACAGTCCATCAGAGTACCTGTCACTCACAGTCCATCAGAGTGCATGTCACTCACAGTCCATCTAAGTACCTGAGTACCTGTCACAGTCCATCATAGTACCTGTCACAGTCCATCTGAGTACCTGTCACAGTCCATATGAGTACCCGAGTACCTGTCACAGTCCATCTGAGTCCCCGAGTACCAGAGTACCTGTCACAGTCCATATGAGTACCCAAGTACCTGTCACAGTCCATATGAGTACCCGAGTACCTGAGTACCTGTCATAGTCCATATGAGTACCCGAGTACCTGTCACAGTCCATATGAGTACCCAAGTACCTGTCACAGTCCATCAGAGTACCCGAGTACCTGTCGCAGTCCATCAGAGTACCTGAGTACCTGTCACAGTCCATCAGAGTACCCAAGTACCTGTCACAGTCCATCAGAGTACCTAAGTACCTGTCACAGTCCATCAGAGTACCCGAGTACCTGTCACAGTCCATATGAGTACCTGTCACAGTCCATCTGAGTACCTGTCAGTCCATATGAGTACCTGAGTACTTGTCACCTTCCATATGAGTACCTGAGTACCTGTCACAGTTCATCTGAGTACCCGAGTACCTGTCACAGTCCATATGAGTACCTGAGTACCTGTCACCGCCCTTCAGAGTACCCGAATACCAGTCACCAGGCCATCAGAGTACCCGAGTACCTATCAACAGGCCATCAGAGTACCCGAGTACCTGTCACCAGGCCATCAGAGTACCCGAGTACCTGTCACCAGGCCATCAGAGTACACGTGTACCTGTCACCAGGCCATCAGAGTACCTGTGTACCTGTCACCAACCCATCAGAGTACCCGGGTACCTATCTGCAGCCCATCAGAGTACCCGAATACCTGTCTCCAGCCCATCAGAGTTCCCGAGCACTAGGGATGAGCTTCGAGTTTGAGTCAAACTCATGTTCGACTCGAACATTGCCTGTTTTGCAAATTCGAAAAGCTGCGGAAACACCCTGTAAAAGTCTATGGGAGAAATCTAAAATGCTAATTTTAAAAGCCTATATGCAAGTTATTGTCATTAAAAAAGTTTTTGCGGACCTGGGTCCTGCCCCAGAGGACATGTATCAATGCAAAAAAAAGTTTTAAAAACTGACCTTTTTTTGGGAGCAGTGATTTTAATACTGCTTAACCACTTTACAACCGGCCCATAGCCGAATGACGGCTACAGGGCGGTTGCTTAACTCTGGGAGGGCGTCATATGACGTCCTCCTGGAATTCCCCTCTTGCGCGCCCCCTGGGGCGCGCACTCGAGAACATCCGTGATCGCCGGGTCCAGAAGACCCGGCGGATCACGGATCACGGTAAACGGCCGCTCATCGCGGCCGTTTACCACGTGATCGCTCCGTCAAATGACGGAGCGATCACATGTAAGCAAACCGGCGTCATTTGATGACGCCGGTTCCTCTCCCCTCCTCTCTCTGTACCGATCGGTACAGTGTGAGAGGAGAGAGGGAGGGATCGGTGGCAGCAGTGCTGTGGGCGGGATCTGTAGTGCCCACAGCCTGCTCTGCCACCACCGATCCATCCACCCATGCTCAGCCATCCCTCCTTACCCTGCAATACACAGCAATAGCCTGCAGTGTATTGCTGGGTATTGCAGGGTATGGAGGGATGGCTGAGCATGGATGGATGGATACCCAGCAGTAATCTGCCATACCCTGCTATACTCTGCCATTCCCTGCGATACTCTGCCATTACCTGCGATACTCTGCCATTACCTGCGATACTCTGCCATTACCTGCGATACTCTGCCATACCCTGCCATTACCTGCGATACTCTGCCATTACCTGCGATACCCTGCGATACTCTGCCATACCCTGCGATACTCTGCCATACTCTGCCGAAACTCTGCCATACCCTGCGATACTCTGCCGATACTCTGCCATACCCTGCGATACTCTGCCATACCCTGCGATACCCTGCCATACCCTGCGATACCCTGCGATACCCTGCCATACTCTGCCGATACTCTGCCATACCCTGCGATACTCTGCCATACCCTGCGATACTCTGCCATACCCTGCGATACTCTGCCATACCCTGCCATACCCTGCCATACCCTGCAATACCCTGCCATACCCTGCGATACTCTGCCATACCCTGCGATACTCTGCCATACCCTTCGATACTCTGCCATACTCTGCCATACCCTGCGATACTCTGCCATACCCTGCGATACTCTGCCATACCCTGCCATACCCTGCGATACTCTGCCATACTCTGCCATTACCTGCGATACCCTGTGATACTCTGCCATACCCTGCGATACTCTGCCATACCCTGCGATACTCTGCCATACCCTGCGATACTCTGCGATACTCTGCCATACCCAGCGATACTCTGCCATACCCAGCGATACTCTGCCATACCCTGCGATACTCTGCCATACCCTGCGATACCCTGCGATACTCTGCCATACCCTGCCATACCCTGCGATACTCTGCCATACCCTGCGATACTCTGCCATACCCTGCCATACTCTGCCATGCCATACCCTGCCATACCTTGCCATACTCTGCCATACCCAGCCATACCCTGCGATATTCTGCGATACCCTGCGATTCCCTGCAGTGCTCGCTACGATCAAAGCCAGGATCGTTTTTTTATTTTATTTCAGGCTTTCCAGCCTAGAGGTGAGATGTGGGGTCTTATTGACCCCCATATCTCACTGTAAAGAGGACCTGTCATGCCATATTCCTATTACAAGGGATGTTTACATTCCTTGTAATAGGAATAAAAGTGATCAAAAAAATTTTTGGGGGGAAAAAAAGTGTCAAACTAAAATAAATAAAGTAAAATGAACAATAAAAAAAAAAAAAAAAAATTTAAAGCGCCCCTGTCCCCGTGCGCTCGCATGCAGAAGCGAATGCATACGTAAGTCCCGCCCACATATGAAAACGATGTTCAAACCACACATGTGAGGTATCGCTGCGAACGTTATAGTGAGAACAATAATTTTGGCCCTAGACCTCCTCTGTAACTCAAAACATGTAACCAGTAAAAAGTTTTAAAGCGCCGCCTATGGGGATTTTTAAGTAGCGAAGTTTGGCGCCATTCCACGAGCGTGTGCAATTTTGAAGGGTGACATGTTAGGTATCTATTTACTTGGCGTAACTTCATCTTTCACATTATGCAAAAACATTGGGCTATATTTACAGTTTTGTTTTTTGTAAAGCACAAAACTTTTTTTTCCCCAAAAAAACGCGTTCGAAAAATTGCTGCGCAAGTACCGTGCTAGATAAAAAGTTGCAACGACCGCCATTGTATTCTCTAGGGTCTTTTCTAAAAAATCATATATAATGTTTTGGGGTTCTATGTAATTTTCTAGCAAATAAATGATGATTTTTACATGTAGGAGAGAAATGTCAGAATTGTCCTGGGTGCTCCAGAACGACTGATGGTGCTCCCTGCATGTTGGGCCTCTGTATGTGGCCACGCTGTGTAAAAGTCTCACACATGTGGTATCGCCGTACTCGGGAGTAATAGCAGAATGTGTTTTGGGGTGTAATTTGTGGTATGCATATGCTGTGTGTGAGAAATAACCTGCTAATATGACAATTTTGTGAAAAAAAAAAAAAGAAAAAAAAATCTTGATTTTGCAAAGAATTGTGGGAAAAAATTACAACTTCAAAAAACTCACCATGCCTCTTTCCAAATACCTTGGAATGTCTTCTTTCCAAAAAGGGGTCATTTGGGGGGTATTTGTACTTTTCTGGCATGTTAGGGTCTCAAGAAATGAGATGGGCCGTCAGTACTTCAGGTGTGATCAATTTTCAGATATTGGCACCATAGCTTGTGGACTCTATAACTTTCACAAAGACCAAATAATATACCCCAATTTGTACTTATTTTTACCAAGGATATGTAGCAGTATAAATTTTGGCCAAAATTTATCAAGAAAAATGACAACATGTGCTAAATTTTATAACAGAAACGAAGAAAAATTCATTTTTTTACCGAATTTTCAGTCTTTTTTCTTTTATAGCGCAAAAAATAAAAAACCCAACAGTGATTAAATACCACCAAAAGAAAGCTCTATTTGTGTGAAAAAAAGGACAAAAATGTCATATGGGTACAGTGTTGTATGACTGAGTAATTGTCATTCAAAATGTGAGAGCACCGAAAGCTGAAAATTGGTCTGGTTATTAAGGGTGTTTAAGTGCCCAGTGGTCAAGTGGTTAAAGTGAAACAATAAAAGTGTAATATTCCTTTAAATTTCGTACCTGGGGGGTGTGTATAGTATGCCTGTAAAAGGGCACATGTTTCCTGTGCTTAGAACTGTCCCTGCACAAAGTGTAATTTTTGCAGGAAAAAAACATTTAAAATCACTCGCGGCTATAATGAATTGTCGGCTCCGGTAACTGTCATTGAAAGTCATTGATAAAATAAAAAATATGCGTGGGGTTCCCCCAAATTCAATTACCAGGCCCTTCAGGTCTGGTATGGATATTAAGGAGAACCCCGCGTCAAATTTAAAAAAAAAATTACGTGGGGTTTCCCCCTAAATATCCATACTAGACCCTTCAGGTCTGGTATGGATTTTAAGGGGAACCCCGCGGCAAAAAAAAAATGGCGTGGGGGTCCCCCTCAAAATCCCTACCAGACCCTTATCAGAGCAAGCAACCTGGCAGGCCACAGGAAAAGAGGGGGGATGAGAGAGCGCCCCCCCTCCTGAACCGTACCAGGCCACATGCCCTCAACATTGGTAGGATGCTTTGGGGGTCTGTGACCCCTCAAAGCACCGTGTCCCCATGTTGATGAGGAGAAGGGCCTCATCCCCACAACCCTGGCCGGTGGTTGTGGGGGTCTGCGAGCGGGGGGGCTTATCAGAATCTGGAAGCCCCCTTTAACAAGGGGACCCCCAGATCCCGCCCCCCCTGTTTGAAATGGTAACGGGGTACAAAAGTACCCCTACCATTTCACAAAGAAAGTGTAAAAAATGGTTAAAAAACACACAGACAGTGTTGGCAAAAGACCTTTATTAAAAAAAAAAAAAGATTCCAGCGGTGGTAATCCACTCTTGCTATCCAGCGATGGCTGATCTCTTCTCCTGGGTCCATCGATGGATGATCTCTTCCGACGATGTCCAGCGCAGTGCATCCTGTCTCCATGGAGACGCTGCGGGAATCCCGTCTTAGCAGAGGAGGACCTGTGTCTTCTGCTTCGGCTAGTTCCGGCGGCTTCGTTATGATTCGTACTGTGGCCCGGTCCTCCTCAGCTGTCACCTGACCCCGCCCCCCTCTGACGCAAGGGAAAAGCTGGGCTTCCCCAGTGATGTACGGGAGAAGAGACCACCCATTGCTGGATAGCAAGAGTGGATTACCACCGCTGGATTTTTATTTTTAATAAAGAACTTTTGCCAACGGTGTCTGTGTGTGTTTTTCAACAATTTTTTACACTTTCTTTGTGAAATGGTAGGGGTACTTTTGTACCCCCTTACCATTTCAAACAGGGGGGTGGGATATGGGGGTCCCCTTGTTAAAGAGGGCTTCCAGATTCTGATAAGCCCCCCGCCCGCAGACCCCCACAACCACCGGCCAGGGTTGTGGGGATGAGGCCATTCTCCCCATCAACATGGGGACATGGTGCTTTGAGGGGTCACAGACCCCAAAGCATCCTCCCAATGTTGAGGGCATGTGGCCTGGTACGGTTCAGGAGGGGGATCGCTCTCTCTTCCCCCCTCTTTTCCTGCGGCCTGCCAGGTTGCGTGCTTGGATAAGGGTCTGGTATGTATATTTAGGGGAACCCCACATCATTTTTTTTTTATTTGACCGGGGATCTCCTTAATATACATACCAGACCTGAAGGGCCTGGTAATTGAATTTGGGGAGAACCCCACGCATATTTATTTTTTTATCAATGACTTTCAATGACAGTTCTCTGTATTACGGGACCCGACAATTTATTATAGCCGCGAGTGATTTTAAATGACTTTTTTTCCTGCAAAAAAATCACTCGTGGCTATAATGAATTGTCGGCTCCGGTAACTGTCATTGAAAGTCATTGATAAAATAAAAAATATGCTTGGGGTTCCCCCAAATTCAATTACCAGGCCCTTCAGGTCTGGTATGGATATTAAGGAGAACCCCGCGTCAAATTTAAAAAAAAATTACGTGGGGTTTCCCCCCTAAATATCCATACTAGACCCTTCAGGTCTGGTATGGATTTTAAGGGGAACCCCGCGGCAAAAAAAAAATGGCATGGGGGTCCCCCTCAAAATCCCTACCAGACCCTTATCAGAGCAAGCAACCTGGCAGGCCACAGGAAAAGAGGGGGGATGAGAGAGCGCCCCCCCTCCTGAACCGTACCAGGCCACATGCCCTCAACATTGGTAGGATGCTTTGGGGGTCTGTGACCCCTCAAAGCACCATGTCCCCATGTTGATGAGGAGAAGGGCCTCATCCCCACAACCCTGGCCGGTGGTTGTGGGGGTCTGCGAGCGGGGGGGCTTATCAGAATCTGGAAGCCCCCTTTAACAAGGGGACCCCCAGATCCCGCCCCCCCTGTTTGAAATGGTAACGGGGTACAAAAGTACCCCTACCATTTCACAAAGAAAGTGTAAAAAATGGTTAAAAAACACACAGACAGTGTTGGCAAAAGACCTTTATTAAAAAAAAAAAAAATTCCAGCGGTGGTAATCCACTCTTGCTATCCAGCGATGGCTGAGCTCTTCTCCTGGGTCCATCGATGGATGATCTCGTCCGACGATGTCCAGCGCAGTGCATCCTGTCTCCATGGAGACGCTGCGGGAATCCCGTCTTAGCAGAGGAGGACCTGTGTCTTCTGCTTCGGCTAGTTCCGGCGGCTTTGTTATGATTCGTACTGTGGCCCGGTCCTCCTCAGCTGTCACCTGACCCCGCCCCCCTCTGACGCAAGGGAAAAGCTGGGCTTCCCCAGTGATGTACGGGAGAAGAGACCACCCATTGCTGGATAGCAAGAGTTGATTACCACCGCTGGATTTTTATTTTTAATAAAGAACTTTTGCCAACGGTGTCTGTGTGTGTTTTTCAATAATTTTTTACACTTTCTTTGTGAAATGGTAGGGGTACTTTTGTATCCCCTTACCATTTCAAACAGGGGGGTGGGATATGGGGGTCCCCTTGTTAAAGAGGGCTTCCAGATTCTGATAAGCCCCCCGCCCGCAGACCCCCACAACCACCGGCCAGGGTTGTGGGGATGAGGCCATTCTCCCCATCAACATGGGGACATGGTGCTTTGAGGGGTCACAGACCCCAAAGCATCCTCCCAATGTTGAGGGCATGTGGCCTGGTACGGTTCAGGAGGGGGATCGCTCTCTCTTCCCCCCTCTTTTCCTGCGGCCTGCCAGGTTGCGTGCTTGGATAAGGGTCTGGTATGGATATTTAGGGGAACCCCACATCATTTTTTTTTTATTTGACCGGGGATCTCCTTAATATACATACCAGACCTGAAGGGCCTGGTAATTGAATTTGGGGAGAACCCCACGCATATTTATTTTTTTATCAATGACTTTCAATGACAGTTCTCTGTATTACGGGACCCGACAATTTATTATAGCCGCGAGTGATTTTAAATGACTTTTTTTCCTGCAAAAATTACACTTTGTGCAGGGACAGTTCTAAGTTGGGGAAACATGCGCCCATTTACAGGCATACTATACACACCCCCCAGGTACGAAATTTAAAGGAATATTACACTTTTATTGTTTCACTTTAAGCATTATTAACCACTTCAGCCCCGGACCAATTGTCAGCTTAAGGACCAGAGGTCTTTTTTCAATTTCACACTGCACTGCTTTAACTGGTAATTGCGCGGTCATGCAATGTTGTAACCAAACGAAATTTGCGTCCTTTTCTTCCCACAAATAGAGCTTTCTTTTGATGGTATTTGATTGCCTCTGTGATTTTTATTTTTTGTGATATAAACGGAAAAATACCGAAAATTTTGAAAAATAAAGAGATTTTCTACTTTTTGTTATAAGAAAAATCTAATAAACTCAATTTTAGTCAAACATTTGGGCCAAAATGTATTCAGCCACATGTCTTTAGTACAAAAAATGCCAATAAGCGTATATTTATTGGTTTGCGCAAAAGTTATAGCGTCTACAAACTAGAGTACATTTTCTGGAATTTACACTGCTTTTAATTTATGACTGATTATCTCATTTCTTGAGGTGCTAAAATGGCAGGGAAGTACAAAACCCCCCAAATGACCCCATTTTGGAAAGTAGACACCCCAAGCTATTTGCTGAGAGGCATGTTGAGCCCATTATATATTTTTTTTTAGTCCCAAGTGATTGAATAAAGACAAAAATAAAAAGTTGTCACTAAATGATATATTGCTCAAACATGCCATAGTTATATGTGGAATTGCACCCCAAAATACATTTTGCTGCTTCTCCTGAGTATGGGGATACCACATGTGTGGGACTTTTTGGGAGCCTAGCCGCGTACGGGGCCCCGAAACCCATGCACCGCCTTCAGGATTTCTAAGGGTGCAAATTTTTGATTTCACTCCTCACTACCTATCACAGTTTCGAAGGCCATAAAATGCCAAAATAGCACAAACCCCCCCCCCCAAATGACCCCATTTTGGAAAGTAGACACCCCAAGCTATTTGTTGAGAGGCATGGTGAGTATTTTACAGCTCTCATTTGTTTTTGAAAATGAAGAAAGTAAAGAAAAAAATTTTTTTTTTCTTTTTTCAATTTTCAAAACTTTGTGACAAAAAGCGAGATCTGCAAACTACTCACCAAAAAATATTTACTGGGGTCAACATTGCTCTCAGCAAATAGCTTGGGGTGTCTACTTTCCAAAATGGGTCATTTGGAGGGGGGGGGGGGGTTGAACTGTCCTGGCATTTTATGCACAACATTTAGAAGCTTATGTCATACATCACCCACTCTTCTAATCACTTGAAGACAAAGCCCTTTCTGACACTTTTTGTTTACATGAAACATATTTTTTTTTTTGCAAGAAAATTACATTGAACCCCCAAACACTATATATATTGTTAAAGCAAAGGCCCTACAGATTAAAATGGTGGGTGTTGCATTTTTTTTTTACCACACAGTATTTGCGCAGCGATTTTTCAAACGCATTTTTTGTGGAAAAAATACACTTTTTTATTTTAATGCACTAAAACACACTATATTGCTCAAATTTGTTATGAAATAAAAAATATGATCTCAGGCCGAGTACATGGATACCAAACACGATATGCTTTAAAATTGCGCACAAACACGCAGACAAACTACATACATTTTTAAAAGCCTTTAAAAGCCTTTACATGATACCACATTAGATTCACGGAGGAGGTCTACTGCTAAAATTACTGCCCTTGATCTGACCTTCGCGGTGATACCTCACATGCATGGTGCAATTGCTGTTTACATATGACGCCAGACCAACGCTTGTGTACGCCTTTGCGCAAGAGAAGGGGGGGCAGGGGTGCTTTTTTTTTTCGTTTTTTTTTTTTTTTTTTTTAGCTTTTTTATTTTATTTTTAAACTGTTCCTTCCATTTTTTTTCTTTGTTATCATTTTTATTGTTATCTCAGGGAATGTAAATATCCCCTATGATAGCAAAAGGCAGTGACAGGTACTCTTTTTTTGAAAAAATTCAAAGCATCTGACCACACCAAGATTGGTGTGATAAAATGCTTTCCCAATTTCCCAATGGCGCAGTTTATATCCGGGAGGGGGGACATTCCCTCCCACTGCTTGTAAAAGCAGTCTAGAGGCTAATTACCCGCTAGAATTGCTTTTACATGAAAGCCGATCACTGGCTGAAAAGAATGATACCAAGATGATACCTAAACCTGCAGGCATCATTCTGGTATAACCATTCAAAGTCCAGCAACATACTGGACATATATTGTAATCTTTTTTTTTCATGCAGCCTCTTGGCTGAACGAAAAAAAGAGATTGATTGGTGGGTATGCCCACTATTAGAATACCTCCCTTCATCCACCCACTTCTAATGATGGGCATACATGCACCATTTATATATGTCGAAGCATGGGGGCATCCTCCCGCAAAAGTTATGCTGTGTACACACGGTCTGACTTTTCCAACGGGGCAAGCCTCCGTCAGAATTTCGACCGTATGTACTTGGTATTAGGAGCCAATAGCTCCTCCGCCCCTGCTGCCCCCATGCTTCGGCATATATGCTCTTTTTTTTAACTGTGGTGGTGAAATCACCTCCTACAGCGTTGGAGTCGCGGCTTTATGTATCGTGGGAGCAAACGCTGTTGCTGTCAAGATAAATAAATCCGCGCTGCAACTGAATGGCGCACCTGAAAACAAAAAAATGCTTAACACTAAAACACAGTAAACAAAATTACATACCTGGAAAGCAAGCATGATAAAACATAATAAAACATTGCAGAATAGATTAATGGAGTAAAAAAAGAGCGAGAATAGAGAGAGAGAGAGAGAACAATAAAACGACAACTATTTTTGTTTTTTTAATTTTTTTGAGATTCACAGGTAAAAAAGCTCCTGACTGTTAGCGACTGAATCAAAACGCTACCACAAAAAAAAATGTTAGCGATCGCAGGGATCAGGCCTGACTCTGCGAATGCTACAGTTGTGTGCTTAGTGTTTTGTAAGTGACAGT
This sequence comes from Lithobates sylvaticus, assembly GCA_028564925.1. Lineage (NCBI taxonomy): Eukaryota > Metazoa > Chordata > Amphibia > Anura > Ranidae > Lithobates > Lithobates sylvaticus. The sequence goes on from CM053037.1 coordinate 89,454,348, forward strand.
GATCGATCAATACTGCACTTGGGTGGGCTGGGCTGGGCGGAGGGGGAAAACGCAGGTGCTAGCAGGTATCTGGGCTGATCCCGCTAACAATGCGTTTTTTGGAACCCTAAACTGCTGGGACGCTAGTATAGATCTGATCAGATCAGATATTGATCTGTTCAGATACTGTACCACTAAGGGAGGTGTATGCTTTGCGCGTGGGTGTTTGCGGTACTGGCACTAACCTGGGGCGACGCAGACCTTATTTGACCCTAAAACCTAATTGATATCACCCGCCGGGCAATCAGGGGGTTAAACCGTTATTGGGTAATAAATGGCGGGTGCCCTAAAAGTATAAAAAACAAACTAACTAACCAGCGTCACCCGTAACAGTTATATGGTGATCACTGGTGAAAGGGTTAACTAGGGGCAATCAGGGGGTTAAAACCTTTATTAGGTACTATATGGGGGTACCTGACGCTATATAAAAACCTGACGGGGAACCTAAATAACAAAATAACTAACTGGCTAACCAGCATCACCAGTGACACTTATACGGTGATCACTGGTGAAAGGGTTAACTCTAGGGGCAATCAGGGGGTTAAAACCTTTATTTAGGTTGTAATATGGGGGTACCTGACCTATAAACCTATTTATGAACCTATATAAACATGGCGGTTAACCTAAAAAAAAACTGGCTACCTAGCGTGCCCAGTGACACTAATGCAGTGATCAGAAAAACGATTGCTTAGTGACACTGGCAAAAGGGGGTGAAAGGGTTAACTAGGGGCAATCAGGGGGTTAAACCTTTATTGGGGGGGGTAGGGGGCTACATTAGACCTACATTAGACCTAAAGGGGCCTAAAATTAACTGCCCTGACAGTTATTTCAGTCACACTGACACTAAATGCAGTGATCAGTAAATAAATGATCACTGCAATTAGACTGGGGGGGCAGGGGGTGATCTGGGGGGTGATCTGGGGGTGACAGGGGGGTTATTTGTGTGCCTATGTGTACTGGTGTCAGTGTACTGTTTGTGCACTAACCTGTGTGTGTTCACTCCTCGGCGTCCCGGTCAGATAGACCGACACGCCGAGCGTGACATCACTTCCGCCTGCCTGTCTATACAATAGACAGACAGGGGAAGCTTTTCATTCGCCAGGAGCGATCGCGAGGGGGTGGCCAGAAACCACTGGCCGTCCCCTCATCCCGGATTGCTCCTGAAGCGATGCAGACCTTCCCCGCTGGCGGGGGGGGGTGCTATCGGACCGTAACAGGTACGTTGTTTTGCCTGTACGTGCCATTCTGCCGACGTATATGTACATGGGGCGGTCGGCAAGTGGTTAAAATCACTGCTTCCGAAAAAACGGCCGTTTTTAAAACTTTTTTTTTGCATTGGTACATGTCCCCTGGGGCAGGACCCAGGTCCCCAAACACTTTTTATGACAATAACTTGCATATAAGCCTTTAAAATTAGCACTTTTGATTTTGAACGTTCAAGTCCCAATTTTGAACGTTCAAGGATAGGGTTCTAAAGTTCACACAAACTTTAGGTCTGTTCGCAGGTTCTGGTGCGAACCGAACAGGGGGGTGTTCGGCTCATCTCTACCGAGTACCTATTTGCAGCCCATGCCTCATAGAATATATGTTGTTTCTTTCCAAAATTGGGTCATTTTGTGGGTAATTCCACTGTCCTGGTGCTCCAGGACCTTCAAAAGTGTGATAGGTATGAAATGAGATGTGTAATTCTTGCTCGTAGAACGCCTGATGGTGCTGCTTCAATGTTGGTGCCCTGTACGAGGCCAGGCTGTGTAAAAGTCTCACACATGTGGTATCGCCATACTCGGGAAGAGTAGCAAAATGTGTTTTGGGGTGTAATTTGTTGATTTGTTGTATGCATACTCTGTGTGTGAGAAATAGCCTGATAATATGACAATTTTGTAAAAAAATAAAAAAAAATTAAAAAATCTTAATTTTGCAAAGAATTGTGGGAAAACATTACAACTTAAAAAAACTCACCATGCTACTTACTTAATACCTTGGAATGTCTACTTTCTAAAAAGGGGTAATGTGGGGGGTATTTGTACTTTCCTGACTTGTTAGTGTCTTAAGAAATGAGATTCAGCTAATGTACTGAAGGCCTGATCAGAAGTGATCAATTTTCAGTGATTGGCACCATAGTTTGCAGACTCTATAACTTTCACAATGACCAAATAATATACACTAATATGGGTTATTTTTACCAAAGATATGTAGCAGTATAATTTTTGGCCAAAATTTATGAAGAAAAATTACTAATTAGCAACATTTTATGACAGAAACAAAGAAAAGGGCATTTTTTTCACAAAATTTAAGTTATTTTTTTAATTTATAGCACAAAAAAAAACACTAGTGATTAAATACCACCAAAAGAAAGCTATATTTGTGTGGAAAAAAGTTTCATACGGGTACAGTGTTGCATGACTGAGTAATTGTCATTCAAACTGGGAGAGCGCTGAAAGCTGAAAATTGGTCTGGACAGGAAGGGGGTGTAAGTGCACTGTATTGAGGTGGTTAAATAAACTTTGCTGCTGTTTATCCACCAAAGGGTGATGGGCCCCGCCCGAGCACAGAACAACCCTCACAAAGGTCCCCCAGGAGACGACCACCACAACACAGCCATAAATAGACCCTAAGGGATAATAATAAAGCGACTTATTAGTTGATTTTATATATTTGGATTGCACATGGGAAAAAACTCAAAAGAACCCCTCCAGTACATCGTGGCCTGCCTCTGAATACATTACAAAAACCTCTATTAGCATGCCAAATTAAGAGACTGACTCTTTGTGGCAAAAGACCTTTCCAATATCATTATAATTGAGTATAGATTAGAAATCCCTTACAGGGGAACGGACAGGAGAGCAAGCACACAAAAAACACCTTTCCTTACATGAACAGGGGCATTGGGGTTCAATGAGAATCCAAATTCATTGAATTCCATACTTACTTTAGTAACAATATAGGTGGCGAGTGGCTGAAACGTTGTTATTTCTAGCATGCAAAATTTTCACTGAGCAAGGCGCCATCTGCGGGCTTAAAAGGCCGCCGGCATCTGCGCAGTGCTGTTCGTCCCGCTAGTGTCGGCAAGGTATGTTGGTTTCTGGAGGCGGCGTAATCACGTATGATAACGCGATGACTTCATTACGTCGCGACTTTAGGGAAAAAGACAACAGAGCAGGGCACGTTTGGCGAAACGACGAACTGTGCAAGACCGGAAACGCATCCTCCATCCTCCAGTTATCTCCATGGCAACCATTAAACAAAAGGAAAAAAAAAATGGCAATAAAAGGAAAAATTCTATGTATATGGGAAATGTCGTGGCGGAGCCCACATGGGAAACCTTCAGGGCAAGTTCTGCACGGCGCCCCCCCCACTGCCAACAGTGGAGAAGCCCCATGCGCCATGCATCAACATTGGTATGTATAGTAGGACATGCTCGGATATCATAATGTTGGCCTTACCTTGAGAAAAAATGTCTTCTGTTAAAACTGTTCTTACTTTTTTCAGAAAGTATTTATATTCTCTCCTATAATACGCCTCTGAAAAAGGGAAACTCTCCTGAAACATGTCAGGCTAATGGAGGAAATGATATTCATATTTGAATTTGGAAAGAATGTATTATGTGTTCTGCACAAAATGTTTTGTATAAACTATTATCATGTTTTTATACATGTTTTTTAAAGCAGTTTTTCTAAATAAATAAACAATATTTTTATGATATTGATTTTGTCTGTTTTGCCTTTAAAGTCCCATTGTACCGGGGGGTACTTGTGTCCCTCTAAAATCTTATATATAGTCCCTTATCATCCCCCCAAAGAGTTTACATACTATTGATGTTAGGCTAACTGGTCTGTAATTCCCAGGGATGTATTTTGGGCCCTTTTTAAAAATTGGTGCTACATTGGCTTTTCTCCAATCAGCTGGTACCATTCCAGTCAGTAGACTGTCAGTAAAAATTAGGAACAATGGTCTGGAAATAATTTGACTGAGTTCCCCAAGTACCCTCGGGTGCAAGCCATCTGGTCCCGGTGATTTATTAATGTTAAGTTTCCCAAGTCTAATTTTAATTCTGTCCTCTGTTAACCATGGAGGTGCTTCCTGTGATGTGCCATGAGGATAAACACTGCAGTTTTGGTAATTGAACCCCCCCATTCCCTCGTGAAGACTGAGGAGAAGAATAAATTCAATACTTTCACCATCTCCCCATCCTTTGTAACCAGATGTCCTTCCTCATTCTTTATGGGGCCAATATGGTCTGTCCTCCCTTTTTTACTTTTTTTGCTCTCCTCCAGTATGTGTCTTTCATGTTCTATCTTAGCTGTCCTTATTGGACCCTTACATTTCTTGTTGCATTCTTTATAAAGTCTGAATGTTGATGATGATCCCTCAACCTTGTATTTTTTGAAGGCCTTCTCCTTTGCTTTTATATGCATTTTTGGAGTTAAATGAATTCATTGGAGTTAAGCCATCCAGGACTTTTGTTTGCTCTGTTAAATTTATTACCCAATGGGATGCATTAGCTAATGCCCTTATTTAACATGCTCTTAAAGCAAACCCATCTCTCCTCCGTGTTCTTTGTTCCTAAGATTTTATCCCAATTTATGCCTTCTAGCAAGGTTCGTAGTTTAGGGAAGTTGGCTCTTTTGAAATTCAGTGTCTTTGTACTCCCCTTATGTTTCCTATTTGTGTGACTTATACTGAAGCCAATTGACCTGTGATTGCTGTTACCTAAATTGCCCCGTATATCCACATCCGTGATCGGGTCTGTATTGTTGGTAATCAGTAGATCTAGTAACGCTTTATTTCTAGTTGGTACGTCTACCATCTGACCCATAAAATTGTCCTGCAAGACAATTAGGAACTGATGACAGCGTGGTTCCCTCCACCCAGTCTATGCCTGGATAGTTAAAATCCCCCATTATGATAACACTTCCCATCCGTGCTGCTAATCCAAATTGTGATAGGAGATCTGTCTCCCCTTCCTCCCTCAGGTTATTGATCACGAATTTCTGTTTAACAAAGTGGTGTACATATCAATAGACAGTAGTAGCCAAAAATAATTGGGACAAGAATGAAAAATGCTGGGGTCAGAATGATAGTCTTTTCTATTTGTTACCATTCAATTTGCAACAGTCATGAGCTCAAAATGTGTGTGATTGATGACCAAAAACCTAAAACTATGTACAATTTTCATACACAGGGAAGTCTTAGCCTGGAGGAAGCCATGGCAAGCAGCCTGACCAAATCACAGGTTCCTCCCCCCCGCCCTCCAACCAAAAGGACCAGGAAGGCATGGAACCTGGTGGAGACCACGGCTGCTTTCCTAAGACATGCTACTGTGGCAATTGGCAATACCCCTGGTGGCCACGAGGTGTTTAGATGCGTCACTGCTAGTAAATTAGAACACATGGAGGAGGCCCAGCGCACTATATGCGAGGAGATAATTCTGCTGGCCCTCAACAAGGTGACAAGGGGTGAACTCACACGTCAAACACACCTCTGTGAGTTGGACCATGGTCCTCCACCACCTCCACCAGCACCATAGCCACCCCACCCACCACCAAAACAGCATGGAAGGAAGTCTGGAAGGAAGTGTTGAGTGATGGCATGGGTGTGGTCTGGCAAAAAACACAGGCTGTTGTAAGACCACAGCCTCGGGACATATATGTCATCTGCTGCTGCTCCTGATCTCTCAGAGTCCTGGACTGTATTCTGCTCCCTATTAAATGGACTCCTCAGGTTACCAATTTTGACAGTCAAATAATTAATGTCTGCCCTGGGGTACAAAGGCTTCAACAATTCCAACTGTTTCTCCATCATTGCCTTCCTCTTTATTTTGTTACGACCTTGTGCTCTCTATTGAATGAAACATTTAAGGGACAAATACTAGGCTATGTGTTTTACTTCAAAAGGGACAGTTTGTTTGTGAGTAGACAGGTACATTTAAAAAATATAATGTCAAATTAACAAGGGACACCAACATAGTTGTATCTTTGAGGCTAAAAAATACAAGATAATAATGGTGTTGTGGTAACTTGATACACAAAACGAAAAAAACTAATTTTTATGGAGCTCACTAGAAAAAACACAAAAAAATTAAAAATATTATGGAGATCACTAGAAAACAAATATATATATATTTATTATTCTGTAGATCACTAGAAAAAAACACACAAAAAAATAAAAATATTAGGGAGATCACTAGCAAAAAAAATAAAAAAATATTATTTTGGAGATCACTAGTAAAAAATATATTATTCTGGAGATCACTAGAAAAAAAACACAAAAAAATATATTATTCAGGAGATCACTAGGAATAATAAATAATATGTTTGTCAGAACTCTGTGAATATCAGCAGCAAAGCAACTTCATTATTATACCATTATAAATAAGAAGAGAATGTGCTGCATTGAGAAATTTCATAATTTGCCGCATCACGAATGTGATATCTCCATTACAAACGCTAGTTTTACAAGACCGAGCACTTCTGGCTCGTGCTTGATTCCGAGCATGCGTGGACTTTGGTGCGACCGACTTGTGTACACACGATCGGAAAGGCCGACAACAAACATTTATTGGCGGAAAATTTGAGAACCTGCTAGCCAACATTTGTTGTTGGAAAGTCCGACAACAAATGTCCTATGGAGCATACACACGGTCGGACTTACCGCCAACAAGCTCACATCCAACAGCTATGAGACAGATTGGCTCTTGCTGTTTTAAGAGCTGCTTTATCTCCTTATTAGGGATGGGCCCGGTGTTCGATTCAAACCCATGTTCGAATCGAACATCGGCCGTTCGTCCGCTCATCGAGGGCAGAACCCTAAGGGCTGTTCGCATCAAATTTGTGTGATGCGAACAGTCCACGATGCACTGTGCCAGTCGCAATGCATTGCTGGCTGATTATTGGCCAAGCATGCACTGTGACCCCATGCTTGGCCAAATATAGAGCCAGCGGCGAGGAGAGCAATAATTGGCCACAGGCAGGACGCCCCACGTTATATAAGGCCGCCGCGCCGGCGGCCTCGTGTAGTGTATTCCGGCTTGAGGAACAGTGACAGTGTACTGTACATGTACACACTATATGTAAATCATTTTTGTGTGGGGAAAGTGTAGGGAAAGAGGAAAAATAGGCAGGGATAGTGTATTCTTCTCAGCCTTTGCTTGTGGGGAAAGTGTAGGGATAGAGGAAAAATAGGCAGGGATAGTGTGTTCTTCTCAGTGCTGTTCTCTACCAATCCAGCCATGTGCAGGAGTTAGTGTATGTGTGCTGTGTGAGTATAGCACAGCAGTAGCACACTAAATCACCTTACACTGTATCTGCCCTGTTGTCACCTAAGACAGCCATCTGCAGGAGTTAAGCCCCATACACACGGTCGGACAATCCGCGGACCAGGTCAGTCGGATTCTGTCCGACGTACTTTGTCCGATGTTGGTGTTGCGTACACACGGTCGGACTACGTTGTCGGAATATCCGGTCCGGAAGAACGTCGTGACGTAAGTCGTCGTCCACGAGATTACAAAAGGGAAGTTCAGCACCACGTCAGGCACCCGTTGGGCTCCTTCTGCTGATCCCGTGTTTATCGAGAGTTAGTGGAAGTTTGGTGACTTAAGATTCGCGCTTCTCAGTTTTCTGACTCAGATCGTTACTGCTCTTCAGTTTGTGCTTGTCGTGCGTATCTGTTTATTAGTGCGTGTAGTCAGTTCGCATTTGTTGGTCATTGCGGCCTATATCTTGATATAGGACGCTTTGATTTGCACTGCTTATTGTCTTCTCGTTGCTGGTATTCAGTTCGTTCTTTCAGGCCTTGCTGTTTATCGGTGCTTTCTGTTTGTCCGTTCTGACCAGCCGACCTTTTGTGACCTTCTGAGCGATGTTTCCCGTGCGTACTCGTCGCCGAGTTCGTGCTGTACGCGGAATTGGTGTCGGGCTTTTAGCTTTGACCCAAGACCCGTCCATGAACAGAGTGACGAGGAGTATGTGGACCAAGAATTGGTTGCTTCAGCGTGACCAGTTCTCGCACATGCCTTTGCTTCGTGAGATCCGGGAGAATAATCCTGATGATTTCAGGAACTTTCTCAGGATGACGGACCCCGATTTTCACCGTCTTTTGGCTTTGCTGACCCCCTTTATCAGCCGGCAGGATACCTGCATGAGACAAGCCGTTACTCCGGAGCAGAGGCTTGTTGCCACGTTGAGGTACTTGGCGACAGGGAGAAGTCTTCAGGATTTGAAGTTCTCTTCAGGTATCTCTCCCCAGGCCCTGGGACTCATTATTCCAGAGACCTGTTCTGCCATCATCGAGGTCCTGCAGGAGGACTATATTAAGGTAACATTTCTACTTGACTATTCCCTTCTATGTATGCTCTGTTTGCTAATGTCTTGTATTTTTGACCTCCTTCCCTAATTACCATGATTGCAATATGTTCTAATATGCTGTGCCCCTTTTCTCCTTCATGCATTTTTCCCTTCACTTACCTCCCCAGCATGCTCTTCTGCCCCAATAGACACCTATGGCCTAGTCACTTAATCAATGTCTTTTGTCTGCTGCATAGTATTGTTTGCCCCCAAACACCCCCTAAAATATGCACAAATGTTTGCTGTGTGGTTTACTTCATGTAGAGCCCCTTTAGAATTTTTTTTTTTTTTTGTGGGGGGGGGGGGGGGTGGCAAACTCATTAGGAACCCCCTCCCCCAACTGCTCTGTCAGATGGTACCAATCCTTTATCTGCTGGCTTTCCCAAGGTCCATACACACTATATACCTACCTCTTTATAGTGGGCATCTTTAGGGATGAATTCAGCAAAGCATGTAGTGCAAGGGGCTGCCTCCATACATTCCATTTCCTAATTTTTTGTCTTCTTTCCCTCCTATTAGGTTTCTTGGTAATTTCAGAATGTCACAATGTGCCTGCCTTTTTTTGGGGTGGGGGGGGGTTGAAATGTTATTTTATCTTTCCTGGGGGCTGCCAATAGTGTTAAGTACAGAGGGTCTGGCCAAACTAGCACACATTATTGAGCCATTTGCCAATCAATGAAGTGCAGAGGGTTACCTGTCCCCCCCCCCCCCAAAACCCTAGTTATTGCCAATGGCCCATCAGAAGTGTGGGGATTGATGGGGGGTGAGTCATCTGTGAAGGGGAGCCTCTACTTTTCTGTGCAAATACTTTCCAGCCTCCAATTTTATACAATGCTCTTGTTCCAAGATGTTGATTGTCTAATCTGCTTGCAATGTTTAGGTGCAAAGTGACTAATTATTTTTTCTTGTTTCACTCCACAGTTCCCTTCCACGCCACAGGAATGGCAGACTGTGGCCTCCCACTTTGCCAGCCGTTGGGACTTTCCTAACTGCGGAGGGGCAATTGATGGGAAACACGTCCGCATCGTCCCACCGCCCAACTCGGGGTCCTACTATTATAATTATAAAGGGTTTAATAGTGTAGTGATGTTGGCGGTGGTGTCGGCAACATACGAGTTTATGTATGTGGACATGGGGATGAACGGCCGGATATCGGATGGTGGTGCCATTACGCACACGGAGTTCTACTGGCGTCTCCAAAGTGGCAGTCTGTGCTTGCCACCTCCAGAGGAGAATGCCGAAGGACTCCCCTTCGTCTTTGTCGCAGATGAAGCGTTTGCGTTGACTCCCCATGTGATGAGGCCGTTCCCGATGAGGGCCTTAACCCCGGACCAGAGGGTCTTCAACTACAGGCTGTCCAGAGCCAGAAGAGTGGTGGAGAACACTTTTGGCATCCTGGCCAGCCGCTTCCGCCTGTTCCTGACGGCATTTAACTTGGCGGAATACAAACTGAACCACATAGTTCTTGCCTGTTGCATATTGCACAACTTCCTCAAAAGACATAACAGGAACTATGTGGTGCCCGTTGGCCCAGATGTGGAGGGCCCTCCAAATGCGGACCTCACAGCCCTTCGAGTGGCACGTCCAGGCTTGCCCCCTCTAAATGCCCGCGTGGTCCGCGACCAATATATGGAGTACTTTGTGGGTAGGGGGGCCATTGCTCTGCCTGACGATGTGTGAGAGGCATTTTTTAATAAATCTGATATTTGAACCAACCTATGATTTCTTGTCATTTCAGTCTTGTTTTTAGCTTATTTTACCTTGACATTTTTTCCCTTTGCCTTCGACAGTGGGAATGCACTTTCTGGGGAAAAGGAGGTAACAGTCTCTTCTTCACAAAAAGATTCTTCTCATGTTGTGTGTTTGCTACCTAATCTTTGGTCTAGAGAAGGTTTGTCCTGCATAACTGACACCCAAAATACTCCTTTTCAGCACCAGGTCTGACATGTGTGTATTCTGAAAAATGCTGTGCTGCGTGTTTTCGTACAAAGCACTGTGGGTGTCATTTACATAAGTCAAATCCGCTATGCTCTACAAGTGCATTGAAAAAGTTCCCTGGGAAAGACATTTGCAGTGCAAAGTGGATTTGCCTTTAGTAAATAACACCCATTGCCCCCCATATCCTTTACATTTTACATACATAATGCATTGTGTTTTTTAAATAAGGAAGCCACACATTTTGAAAAATAAAAAAGTTTACTAGGAAAACCTTCACAAGTGCGTTTACAATCTTCACGCCAAAACTGACAACATCTTGGTTATTTACAACATTGTTTACAAACATTACGCAATTGGTAAAACCAGGCATGGAGCAAAACAGAACCTATGAACTAGGAAAGTTCAACTTTGTAAAGTGAAGACAAGATCAGACATGACTATATGTTCAAAGTGTGTTTGATCTTGCCTTCATCACATGGGGGGGTCACCCCCGGAAAGTGGAAATTTAGAACATGCACACAATTTGGGTCTGAAAATGGTCATTAGATGGTAAAACACATGCCTAGAAGCTTCAAAAGTGCCATTTTCCATCATGGGGATGAATGGACGTTTTTTGGGGGTGCAACCCCTTCACCACAACCACTTTCGTAGTTCGTAAAGTGTTTGCACCCCCAAAAAAACGTTGGCATTCATCCACCATGATGGGAGCTAGCACATGTGGACACAATGTGTGCATGTTCCAAATTTCACACAGTTTTTAAGTTGCAAATGTGTTCAGAAGCTGGCACAAATGTGTGTTAATTACTTGGTGCGTTTTCATATTTTTCCTAAAACATCAATGATGTTCTTCAATTTTTGTTGAACATCATTGATGTTTTGCTTTATGTAATCTAGATCTCTATTGCAGACCATTATCTCTCCGATGAGTACGTGGGCACTCTCTGTGGTAAAGTGCGATTTTTCTTCCACAACATCCACGTCACCTAAAAACCACAAACAAACAAAAATGGGGTGTTGGAAATGAGGCAGCCATACATGGATTAGCTTACCAGTAGCTGTGCTCTCCAACACTCACCTGTTGTGGTGACAATTTCTCCAAGTTCGATGATCTCTCCTTCCTCCTCCTCCTCCTCTGCTTCTGCTCTTTCCCCTTTTTTGGGAGGTGTTGGTTTGGGGGTTTCCTCAGACGGCCCAAGTTTTCGCTCCCCTATGAGAATGTACAAAAGGAAGATTTAGCAACACAATCTATTGAGGGCAGAAATAGGAAATGACAAACATTGCTTGAAAGTGACGGACACTATTTTAGTTTGGCCAGTTACAAATGTCAACTACATGAATGTAGTCACTTTGTAAAGGTGCTAAACTGACTAGCTTTTTGGTAGAAGTTTGTGTGATGGAGACCCCCCTCTAGTATCCACTGGAGAACATGTGTGGAAAAGCCTCATAAAAAGGGGGTTTGGGTGTCCCAGCACTAGTGCTCTAGAGTCCAGATGGGTAAACAGCTACTGGGTGACCTCTCCTTTACATTGAATAAATTGGCTTTACATTCTTGATGACATTTCTAGTGAGAACAAACTTCCTTTCCCCCAAAAAAACACCAAACATCGTATTATAAGTGGCCGAACGATCGAGGTTGCGTACGATCGAATGGACACACACACGACCATGACAGTGGCAGAAAGATCGAGGCTGAGTACGATCGAATGCACAGACGAACCTGAAAGTGGCCATTTTGGAATGTACAACTTTGTAAAAATCAAACCACAATGGAGCAGTATGCAAGCAAGAAATCAAACACAAAACACAACTACTTACTTTTTAGAAGAATTCGCTTGATCTTTCTGTACTGATCGGCCTCCCTCAGTTTCAGGTCTGACCAGCGTTTCCTCAGTTGCTCCTTGGATCGTTGTACCCCAAACTGATTGTACAGCCTTCTCACAACTTTAGACATGATCTTGGCCTTGCGGACATTGGGGTTGAGGTAAGGCCCATACTTCCCATCATAGTCGCTCCTCTTTAATATGTCCACCATCTCCAACATTTCTCCAAATGACATATTGGAGGCCTTGAATTTCAGGCTCCGGGATCGGGACGTTTCTGCCTCCGGACTTTCCTCGTCCTCCTCCTCGTTGGTGGAATATTTGTGGCGCACCTGCTGTGTCCCCGCCATGTGCTCTCCCCACTGCGCCGTAAAGAGAAGGGGTGGGGAATAGACGAGAAAGATCGTCAGGGGCGGGCGGAGTTTGACGCATGCGCACTGTATATAAAACGTCACACGCCTGTGTCGTAGCCACGATCTGGGAGACGAGGGGGAGAGAAAACTCACACGAGACGATCGCTACAAACGAAGGTACAATTTGACGTTGGTACATAACTAGCCTAGACTGATTTGAACTTGAGGCTTCTTTATGGAGAAGATTAGGAGAGTTTAGACTGACATAATTGAGAGGGTTTTGTGTGGTGTTGTGTCTTGCAGAGATTATGCAGGGATTCAACGACATGAGTTTTCTCCCCCTCTTCATTGCCAAATACAGGGAATTTCCCATTTTATGGCAGGGTAAACACCCACATTACACCAACAAACCAAAGAGGCACGCAGCCCTGGAGGAACTTGTGGAATTTGTCAAGCCAAGGTTCCCCACGGCAACTGTTGATGATATAAGAAAGAAAATTGGCAGCCTGAGGAGTGCGTATATCAGGGAGCGCAAGAAGGTCGTGAAGTCTGAGGAAACTGCAACTTCAGCAGATGAGGTCTATGTGCCCAAGCTCTGGTACTATCAGAGTCTCCATTTTCTGAAAGACCAGACTGATGTCACGGAGCCAACCTCGACTCCTCCTTCCACGCTTCCTTGCGCGCAGGCCACCCCTGATGAGGCTTCCGAGGAGCAACCTGGGCCTTCCAGTATGGAAGAGGTGGAGGAGCCCAGCTTGTTCCAGGTATAGTAGTTTTGTTACCATTTATGGGAATAATGAATGATGTTCACTTAATTCAGGATCCCCAATTGCTTAGTTCCTAACGTGTTTGACATATCAACTGACAGTGGTGTTGGAGACATTTGGGGCCAGAATCTAAACTGCTGGGCTGAGAATTGTATGGTTTTCTATTTGTAAACATTTTGCAACAGTCACTAGATGAGAATTGTGTGTGTTTGATGAACAAATAACTGAAACTATGTCCCTTTTTCATACACAGGAAGACCTCAGCCAGGAGGTGGCTGTGGAAGGTGGCAGTCAGGAGGAGGCAGGGGTTAGTGGCAGCCACCAGCTGGGTAGTGGCAGCCAAGAGGGGGCTAGGCCGCGGAGCCTGACTGACACCCAAACCCCTCCCCTCCGCCTTCCGTACAAAAGGGCGAGAAGGGGGGGTTATGCGGCACAGTCAGCGCTCCGCATGATCAGAGAGGCTTCAGACTCCCTACATGCCACACCCGCCGACGAGGAGACCTTTGGCTCGGTGGTTGTCACAAAAATGATGGGTATGGAGGTGAGGCAACGCAACATGTGTGAGGGGCTCATCCTCCATGTCCTAAATAAGGGTAGGGCTGGGGAGATGACCCCAGTCACACATGTTTGCCATAGCTACCATGCTCCGCCTCCTCCTCCTCCTCCTTCTGCCACCCCACCAGCACGACAGCCACAGCGTGCAAGGAAGCGTGGAAGGAAGACCTGAGAGTGACGACCTGGAATCAGTCTGGTCTGAGAGAAGATGGAGCCTCTTGTAGTACCAGAGCCTGGGGACCTAGATGGCATCTGTTGCAGTTCCGGATACTTTGGACTTCACGACCAGATTGCACTCCCCTTAATATACGTACTCCTCAGGCCCCCAATTTTCTACGCTTGAACAATGATGGTTGCCGTGGGGGGCCAAGACTTTGCAAATTCCCCAAGTTTCACCATGGCTGCGTTCCTCTTTGGTTTGTTGGTGTGACCTAAATAAAGGTTTTTTTGATTTGAAATAATCATTGACTATTGTGTTTTACTTTGCTACAATGACAGTTTTTCTTTGAGTAAGCAGGTACATTTCACTAATCCTAAAGTAGAATTAACAAGGGGCACCAACAACAAACAACCTCCTAGTAAATTTAAGCAAGAAATACAAATGTTAATAATGTGTTTTTGGTAATTTGAGACACACAACCCCCCTCCAAAAAAAACAAAAAAAACCATTCAAATATGTATTCCCCAAAAAAAAAAAAAAAAAGACAAATCATGGTAAAAAAATAACAAAGATTCTTTTCCGTTCAGAGTCAAAATAAACATGTAGTGTATAAATGCTGCAAAGTAATAAAGAAGTAACTTTGTGAGAAGTGCGGGTGAATAGGAGCAGCTAAAAGATGTCATTCTTGTTGCATTGTAAAGAAAAAGAGAATGCGCTGCATTAAAGACATTTTAACATTGCAGCGTGACGAATGTGCTGTGTCGATTAGGAAAGGTAGTTTTACCTGACCGAGCGCTTCCGTCACAGAATTTCTTCTGAGCATGCGTAGCACTTTGTCCGTCGGACAAGCGTACACACGCTCGGATTTGGTGTGATCGGACCGTGTTGACGGCAAAGATTTCCAGCAGGAGATAAGACTTTGTCCGTCGGACAAACCGACGAACACTGTCCGATGGTGCATACACACGGTCTGATTTTTCAACAACCTTGTCCGATCGGACAGAATCCATGAAAAAGTCCGACCGTGTGTATGGGGCTTTAGTGTGTTTTGTGTGCCTCCAGCACAGCACAGTATACACCAACAGTCCATACATACATACATACAGTATATACCTACAGTCCCTGTCTTGTTTGCACCGCCTGTATACTGCGGTTCAGAGTATATAGGGTTTTAGGTATAGGGTTTTATTTTGGGTGCAAGGTTCCCCTTAATATCCATACAAGACCCAAAGGGGCTGGTAATAGGCTGGGGTAGGGGTGTAGCCATGCCATTTTTCTCAAAAATTTTCATCCATATTGCCTGGACAAGACATGACATTAAAGCCGCAAGCAGTTTTAAATGGCTTCTTTTTTTGTCATTTTGTGCAGGGACAGTTCTAAACACGGGAAACACATGTCACTTCACAGGCATACTTTAGACACCCCCCAGGTACCATATTTAAATGAATATTTCACATTTTTTTTTCACTTTATGCATCATTAAAATCAATGCTCCAGAAAAAACACCCGCTTTTAAAACTTCTTTTTGCATTGATACATGTCCCCTGGGGCAGGACCCGGGTCCCCAAACCTTTTTATAACAATAACATGCATATTGGCCGTTAAAATTAGCACTTTAGATTTCGAACGTTCGCGTCCATTGTAACTAATAGGGTTCTAATGTTCGTGCGAACTTTCGGTCCGTTCGCAGGTTCTGGTTCGGCTCATCCCTAATCCTGATCTAAATAACTTATCTCTGGTCTGTAGCAGCCCACAAACCTCTGCTGTCATCCATGGCTTCTGGATGGCACATGTGGTTATAATCTTGGTGACTGTCACATCATCTATGCACTTATGATGTAAGCAGGCACTGTTTCAGTGTACTCTTGTAAGTCTGTATGATTGTTGTAAGTGGCTGCCTCTTTAAACATGTTCCAGTCTGTGTGCTGAAAGCAGTCCTGCAGTACTGGGGTAGCATTATCTGGCCATAATGTAATTTGTTTTGAACCGGATTTGCAAGTGTAAGCAATGGTTTGTATGCTGGATTTAGCATAACAGAGATGTGATCTGAATACCCAAGGTGGGGGTGGGGTTTAGCCTTGTATGCATTTTTCTCTGTTGTATAAACAAAGTCCAGTATCTTGTTTGAAGAAGTCAGGATATGAGTCGAGGTCAACAAGAAACCTGGATAGGACAGAGTCAAACACAAAAAATACATTGATAGGAGTTTTAACAATTCTCTACTCTATTAATCGCTTCCCGATGTACGTCGGCAGAATAGCACGGACAGGCATAAGGGTGTACAGGTACGTCCCTTTGAATTTGCCGCCATGCCATCGCATGTGCGCCGCCAGCGCCGCACGTGGGCACCGGTCGAGATCTCCGTGAGTCCAATCGCGGGTCTCGCGGACTCGATCGCCGCAGGGATACCCGTGATTATTTCACAGGGAGGAAGAACGGGGAGATTCTTTAGTAAACAAGCATCTCCCCGTTCTGCCTAGCAACAGTGGCACTGATCTCTGCTCCCTGTGATTGGAGCAGAGATCAGTGATGTGCCACGCCCCCCACAGTTAGCAACACGCCCCTAGGACACACTTAACCCCTACACTGCCACCTCCTGAATAACCCCTTCACTGCCAGTGTCATTTACACAGGAATCAGTGCATCTGTATAGGACTGATTGCTGTATAAATGACAATGGTCCCAAAAATGTGTCAAAAATTTCCGATGTGTCCGCCATAATGTCGCAGTCACAATAAAAATGGACGATCGCTGCCATTACTAGTAAAAAAATTTTTTTATAAAAATGGCATAAAACTATCCCCTATTTTGTAAACGCTATAACTTTTGCGCAAACCAATCAATAATCGCTTATTGCAATTTTTTTACCAAAAATATGTAGAAGAATACGTATCGGTCTAAACTGAGGAAAACATTTTTTTTTATATATTTTTAGGGGATATTTATTATAGCAAAAAGTAAAAAATAATGATTTTTTAAAAAATTGGCGCCCTTTATTTGTTTATAGTGCAAAAAATAAAAACCGCAGGGATGATCAAATACCACCAAAAGAAAGCTCTATTTGTGGGAAAAAAAGGACATCAATTTTGTTTGGAAGCCACGTCGCACGACCGCGCAATTGTCAGTTAAAGCAACGCAGTGCCGGTTTGCAAAAAAAGTGCTCTGGTCTTAACCCAGCAAAATGGTCCGTTTTGAAAGTGGTTAAGACATTAAAAAAATTATTTACGCTTGAATATATGTGAGTAATAAACGTGTACTTTTGCAATATTCACTCTAATCAATGGGGTTTATTTACTAAAGGCAAATCCACTTTGCACTACAAGTGCACTGCAAGTGCACTTGGAAGTTGAGTCGCTGTAGATCTGAGGGGGACATGTAAGGAAATTAAAAAACAGCATTTTTGCTTGTACACGATTGGATGATAAAATTAGCAGAGCTTCCCCTCAGATCTAAAGAAACTGCACTTCCAAGTGCACTTGTAGTGCAAAGTGGATTTGCCTTTAGTAAATCAACCCCAATGCGTGACATTGTGAATATGAACAACACACTATAAGAAAAAAAGATAATAAAATGTACTGTATGGTGCGCATGCGCGGGGCTCTGAGGGTGGCTGACTGAGCCGAGAGTTCCGCACCAGCTGTGTGCAGCGGCGCACATATCTCCCAGCACGGTTAACGGATTAATTCCAAAATTGATACACAGGTGTAGGACAGGTCAGGGAACATTCCTATCAACATTATTTCCAGTTTCTGAGGTATTGTCAGCGGCATTTTGAGTCCGTTTTCACGGATGAAAATCCAAGATGGCCGCCGCAGCGCAGCATAAATCTGTCAGTGAGCTCTGCCTCACAGAACACAGGCAGGTAAATACCTTAATGGCACAGAATTCTACCTCAGAAACCCAGGCAGGTCCCCCACAAGCTCTTTTCTCCTCACAATTACCCACAGAACCTTTTACAAATCAGCCCTCTCCTGTCTCTACCTCTTCTTCTATGGGAAATATCTCTTCAGCCCAAAATAGCCTTTTCCTGTCAGAAAATTGCCTCAGACATGACATTCTCAAATGGAGGAGTTATTCCAGAAATTCTCAGCACTTTTGGATAAAGATCTGACTCAAACCACAGCAAAAATAACTGGGGACTTAAAAACTGGTTTCCAAATCCTAGGAGCTAGAATAGACTTAATAGAACACAAACTGGAGGAAACAGTATCTGTATCTAACCAGCATTCCACTCATCTATCCACAATCCAGGAGCAGCTTGATTATGCCGTTTCCAGAATCGATGACCTGAAAAACATGTCCCGAAGGTACAATATTAGAATCAGAGGACTGCCTGAATCTGTGTTAGATATTCCCTCTGCAGTCCAGGAGTTAATCAAATCATTGCTGCCTAATATTCCCCAGCGCCGTCTTGAACTAGATAGGGCCCACAGAGCTCTCGGTCCACCCAGGAAGGATGGAAAACCCAGAGACATTATTGCCAAACCTCTTCTTCTTTAACTGAATAGTAAATTCAGTTAAAGAAGAGGTCATGAAACAAGCCAGATTTACATCACAAATTTTGTGCCAGGGACATCCTATACAACTATTCGCGGATCTTTCTCCCCTTACAATCCAACATAGAAGAGCACTTAAACCTTTACTAATAATCTTGACAAAACAAGAAATTAAATATAGATGGACTTTCCCGGTTGAGGTCAAGTGTGTTCTCAATGGAAGATCATATTCCTTTGCTAACTTACAGGAGGGAGAACGCATTTTCCTCCAACTCAAGCTTATCTCCCAAGAGGCTGATATGTATACCTCCACAACCAGTTCCAACTCCTCCAAAAGACCAACTCCAACAAGTCCCCAATCTCCCTTGTGGAACAAAGGAAAGATGAAGAAATTAAAAGACAATGGCCCTACCTGATCAAAATTTTTCTCCTTTCACAAATCCACTTTTCCATCTCAGACCTAGAGTCTGATCACAGACTTGCCTGTGACCTTTTTCAGGGAATTTCCCTCCTTTTTATTTCATTTATTTTTTTCAGATTTCTCAAACTTTCATGAATTCACTTTAACCACTTACCCACTGGGCACTTAACCCCCCTTCCTAACCAGCCCAATTTTCAGCTTTCGGTGCTCTCACACTTTGAATGACAATTACTCAGTCATGCAACACTGTACCCAAATGAATTTAATGACCGCTGGGTTTTTTATTTTTTGCGCTATAAATGAAAAAATACTGAAAATTCTGTAAAAAAAATAAAAATGAATTCTTTGTTTCTATTAAAATTTATTGCAGAGTATTGGTGAGTATTGGCAGAGTATTGGCGAGTATTGGCAGAGTATTGCAGTGTTGCAGTGTTGCACAGTATTGGTAGAGTATTGCACAGTATTGGTAGAGTATTACACAGTGTTGGCAGAGTATTGTACAGTGCTGGCAGAGTATTGCACAGTGGTGGCAGAGTATTGCACAGTGGTGGCAGTGTATTGCACATTGCAGGTGAGTATTCCACACTGCTGTCACTGACCAGCGCTATGGACACTACACATCCAGCCCACAGCGCTGGTCCCATTTCTCCCCTCTCTGCTTCTCCCCTCTCACTGTACTGATCAGTACAGAGAGGGGAGGGAGGAACCGGCGTCATGACGTCACGCCGGTTTGTGTACATGTGATCGCTCCTTCAAATGAACATGAACATGGATGTTCCCGAGTGTTCCCGAGTGCGTGCCCCAGGGGGCGCGCGGGAGCAAGGTTCTGGGAAGACGTCCTACGGACGTCCACCCAGAATAAGCCAACCGCGCTGCAGTCGTCTTTCGGCTAAGGCCCGGTCGGCATGTGGTTAAAAACATCTTACAAAAATCTTATTAATTTTTTTTAATTTTTTCAATGCTTTACCGTGATAATTTTAGCAATATTTTTATATATATATGTTTTGGGTGCCCTGTACAGAGGTGGTCCACATGTGCCTCCACCTTCCCCTTGGAAACCCACGGGCTTCTGAGGGTTAGGTTGTCTGATCTTTCCGGATCAGACTTTTTTTTGTCCTTATTAAAAGGATTCCGGTGGTGTCTCCCCTCCTGAATCCTAGTTCTACATGTTAGGAGACTTTTCCTTTACCTTTTCCTTTTTGTATTTTGCAGAATTTAATATTCCTAGAATGCAGAGGGTTTTCTTGATCTCTTACTACTTGTTGGAGAATTTTTCTGAAACAACACTGATTGTAAAACTACTAAGGGTGAGTGAGGTAGTTGAAAGCAGGCATACCTTTTTGAGTTCCCATGGCTAGTTCACAAACCCTCCTTAAAATAGCATCTCTCAATGTCCAAGGCTTTAATTCCCCAATAAAACGGAGGAAAATTTTGGACTACTACAAATCACTCAAATTAGATATACCTTTACTCCAAGAGACACACTTTCCTATATGGTACAGTCCCAATTACATACACCCACACTTCCCTCAATTTCACCTTGCGAATGCAGAAAATAAAACTAAGGGGGTTGCCATAATTTTTTCAAAGCATTGTAAATTTCAGAAATCATTTGAATACATTGATCCCGAATGGAGAATTTTATTACTACAAGGTACAATAGACGGAAACCTATGTTCCCTTATTTCCTATTATTCCCCCAACAGAGATCAAGCTGCCTTTTTTGGAACCATGATGACCACCCTTAGTCCTATGCTAGCAGGCACAGTGATTTTTTGGGGGGGATTCTAACGTAGCTTTTGATCAAGCTCTTGACAAATCCAAACCCCCCAGAGATCAGATGACCCGCCCAACCAGAGAAAGCCATAAAATAGCTAATTTACTTTCGAACCATAATCTTATAGACACTTGGAGGGAACTAAACCCCTCTAAAAGGGATTTCACACACTTCTCACATCCTCACAATACTTACGCTTGAATAGACCATATTCTCGGTCATACACCCCTGCTTCCTTTTATAGTTAATGCTCACATTAAAGATACAGTCCTCTCCGATCATTCAATAGTAATGATATCTATTTGCTCTAATGCTTCAGTTAAGAAACAGAGTTATTGGAAACTTAAAGCGGAAGTAAACCCTTTGATTTAAATAGTTTAAAAAAAATGGCATGCTGGAAATGCTACCTGTCACATTGACTATGCTTTCAACCAAACTGTCAAACCATCCAATGGCTGGTGTCATAACTGATCACATGTGCAGCATCATGGAAGATTGAACAGAGGCAAAGATGGCAGCCTCCTTGGCTGAAAACGATAGGAGGGTTTACTTCCACTTTAATGAGTCCATTCTATCAAATCCGGTTTCAATAGAAAATTTAAATAATGCACTCAGGGAATACTTTTTTATCAACGATAATGATGAAGTCTCAAATTAAGTTCTTTGGGCTGCTCATAAGACTAATGCCGCGTACACACGAGCGGACTTTCCCGCGGGATTGTCCGCCGGACTAGAGTCCGCTGGACAGTCCGATCGTGTGTGGGGCTTCGACAGACTTTTTTTCTCAAAAGTCCGGCGGACTAAGTTTTAAGTTTTGTTTTAAAATTGTCCGCTGAACTTGGCAGTCCGGCGGGCAATACGGCCGTCTGTATGATGGTCCAGCAGACCAAAAAGGACGCATGCTCAGTAGCAAGTATGTCACGGAATCGATCGGTCTGGTAAAACTAGCGTTGAAGCTAGCACATTCGTCACGCTGCTGATTCTTTGATATTTTAATACAGTGCAATTTTTATTTTATCGTGCTTGAAGAATGAGGTTGCCTTGCTGCTTATATTCACGCAGAGTCATCACAAACCTTTTTCTTCATCATTAATTTGTGAAATTATATATATATAGAGCGAGATATATATAGATATAGATATAAATATATATATATCTATATATATAGATATCTCTATCTAGATATATCTAGATATACTGTATCTATATATATATATATATATCTATATAGATATATATATAGATATATATATATATATATATATATATATTTTTGTGTTTTAAACAGCATTTTTGATTACACATGATTAAATTTGAAAATCAGCAGAGCTTCCCCTTATTTCAGATGTTACCCTCACATTTACAGCGACTGCACTTGCAGTGCAATTGAAGTTGCACTTTCCACTTGTATTGTCAAATGAATGTGCCTTTTGTAAATAACCCCCATAGTCTTTTGACATGTACCTGCCTACTCATAAACAAACTATGTTTTTCGATTACAAACACATATTACATTATTTGTTTCAAATTAAATTTCCATTTATTCTGGTTCAAACAAGCAAAAAAAAAAAGAGGAAGGCAACACTGGAGACACTTTTAGATTTTGTGAAGGCTTTTTTCCCCCACGGCAGACATCAAGTTAGTGCCCAACAAAATTAAGATTGGGCATATTAAATACAATAGGGAGCACAACATTGTCCAGGAATCACACAGACCAGGAACAGCAGCAGATGACATCTATGTCCCCAAGCTGTGGCACTACAACAGCCTGCGTCTTCTGTCAGACCAGACTGAAGCCAGGCAATCACTTCCGACTCTTCCTTGCAGCCTTCCCACCACGCTGCTATGCAGTCTTCCCTCCACGCTTCCTTGGAGGCTGTACCTCTTGTGGTGGACTTGTGGTAGGAGGAGGAGGAGGAGGAGGAGGAGGAGGAGAAGGAGGAGGAGTTGCAGTAGGATCTGCATTATATAGGCCGGTGGATAGAGTCAGTTTACCCCTCAAACCCCTCTGAAGTGCCTCAAAAAATAGGCCCTCACATAGCTGCCGTTGGCCCTTCTCCATTTCCAGCAACCTGCTGGCCAAGTAGGTGGCATAGGCCTCTTCTGGATTGGGGGGTTTTCTGAGAACTTCACTTGCCTCCCGAATGAGGGCAAGGGATTCCTCCTCAACCCTGGTCATCCTCCTGGGCCTTCTTGTGGCTATACGCAGAGGAGGGACTTGACTAATAACAGTCCGGCTCCTGCTGGGCCCAGCCACCTCCTGGCTGTGGCTGGTCATGGCCTCCTCCTCCATACCACTGGTCCCGGCATCCTCCTGGGTGAGCTCATACTGTGTATCCAAAAAAATAATAATTAAAAGACATCGGTTGGTTTTTTGGCCTCATCAATCAGACAATTTTACATTTCTTACGTGCAAATTAATTTTTCCATATATCAAAAAGGCTATCATTTTGACCCCAGCATTTTCCAAGCTGTTCACCAATATGTTTTCATCATTTTTGGCCACTACTGTATAGTTATGTGTATACATATGTAGCACCAACACTTTTTATAAGTGTGCGCTATTTTTTATATTTGTTATTTTTGTGTTTAAAGAATTCTAACTGAGTTCTGGGTGTTAATTGTTCGAGATTTTTACTTTGACATCAGTTTGTCTGGGCTGTACTGGAGTTCTGCCTGGTCATAGGTGAGGTGAGCAGGGCCAAATTAAGAACATCATGAGCCTGGTGCTGAGGATTTTGGTGGGGCCTTTTATAAACAATAAAAGTTTACTACCGCTTTAATATCATTGGAACCCAGGAGCCTCTCATGGGGCCCCCTACTGACCCCCATAGTTGCCAACATTTCAAAAATATTTTCAGGGACACTTTTTTACAAGTGCTATATTTAGAGTAGCTGACATCCCCTATGCTCCTCTATAGTAATTACAAAATTAAATAAGTACTAATAATGGGGCAGAACAAATATGAGTGATAATGTGTGAGTGTGCTACTTTTTAGAGATTTTTTAAAATAAAGGGTAAAACTGTATTGCGCTATGGTGTCCCTTTCTTTTACATGGTAATTAACCCTTATCGAATGAGAACCAAGTGACCCCAGATAAAAGACCAGTTCCCATAGAATAACCAGACGATTGTGTCCCTGAGGAGCCCGGATAAAGACCCAGGCAGGGGTATATGCCATACGCCCATCTGGTCTCTCTAACACAGAGACCAGACTAGCTGGTAAGCGGCTATTTCTATCACTTGGTGGAGGATTTCTTGCTTTTGCTATTTTCACCATTCAGCGTGTGCCGGATGTCCCAAACGGGAAATCACCATTAATATTGTCTGAACTTTGTGGTGGACTTATTCCTGCATGAACTGGTTTTCTCTGTGCAAATGTTATTTTCCCTGATTTTGGACCTCTGTTGTTCTCTATGACACCATACCAGATCTCAATTCACTGTGATACACATTTTGCGATTTGGATCTCTGTTGTTCTCTATGACATCCTACCAGATTCTAACTTATTGTGTTATCTAATTGGGGTTTGTCACATATAATATTTTTCACGTATCACAGAGTGGTGGATAAGAGTGGTGGACAATAGTCCAGATCGAGTTAGTTTGTATTTTTCTTTATAGTTGTAATTAGAATTATTCCAACATATCATGATGTGGGTAGGCTAATTGAACGTTTATTTTAATTTATTTTATTTTATTTATTTTTCTCAGCGCAGCCAATTTTCTTTAGAACAAATATGAGGACTGAGATTTCCTTTAGTTGAACTAACAAAAGTGTGCCCATTGTAGAGCTGGTAACATTGAGGATATTCAGTATAATTTTAAAGAACTGTTTTTGTGGGTAAGAGGCATAGGGGAGGAGAATGGATGGTATAAAAGTGGGAAGTATGTGCAGGTGAGGGAGAGGAATATGGAGGCTCTAACAGTGGGCACTATGTACATGAGAGGAGTGCGGAGGGTATGACAGAAGGCACTATGTACAGGAGAGGAATGTGAAGAGTATGGCAGTGGGCAGTATGCACAGCAGAGGAGTGTGGAGGGTATGACAGTGAGCAGTATGTACAGGAGAGGAGTGTGGAGGGTACGACAGTGGGCACTATGTACAGGAGAGAAGTGTATGACAGTGGGCACTATGTACAGGAGAGGAGTGTGTAGGATATCACAGTGGGCGCTATGTGTAGGAGAGAAGTGTGGAGGGTATGACAGTGAGCAGTATGTACAGGAGAGAAGTGTGGAGAGTATGACAGTGGGCACTATGTATAGGAGAGGAGGATGAAGTAATCTGGGAAGGAAAAATGTAAAGGTTTGTGGAAGGATGTTTAGGGACTGTGTAGTGGTTAAGCGGGCCATACATGGATTGAAATTGCACCAATTAAGCAGAGACCAGCCATAGTCGATCTATGTATGGGCTACCTGGTTTTACACAAGTCAACCTATTAACCGACTTGAGTACAACCAGTCTGTCAGGTTTTCTCCAAAACAATCAGTGCTGCCAGCTATAGTTAGCAACACTAATCATTGTATTCACTGGCAGAACACAATAAGACTACAGGAGTGATTCCCCCATCCACAGGTCAGCAGGTGAGAGGGTGTGTGGGGACAGGCTGGGGAGAGATACTAGTCAGTGGCTGGATAGGCACTGGCTAGTATCAGAGCCAGATACACACAGGTTACATATGCCACGATCGTTAGAGTGAGAACAATAATTATAGCCTTAGACCTCCTCTGTAACTCTAAACATGTAACCTGTAAAAAAATTAAAGCATCGCTTAGTACACAAAAAAAACAAAAAAACAGTGAAACAGTTTCTTTCCAAAAAAAACGTTTGAAAAATTGCTGCGCAAATATCGTGTAACCTAAAAAGTTGCAAAAAACACCATTTTATTCCATAGGGTGTCTGCTAAACAACATATATAATGCTTGAGGGTTCTGAGTAATTTTCTATCAAAAAAATTATGATTTTTACATGTAGGAGAGAAGTGTCAGAATTGGCCTGGGTGACAAGGGGTTAATTATCATAAGTAATATACAAATAATTATTATAAGCCCTGCAAGCTCATCCTCTCAGTCTGCTGCAGAGTGTTCCAGCTTGTATTTATACTGGCCACTCTGTATGTAGCCCCTAACAGGCTGCGCAAGCAGCCCCATATCTCCGGAACCATAGATGATAGCAGCCCCATACATTTCTCTGTGACTCCTGATCGCTGAACTACAACCCTCAAAGTCGATCTATTTTTCTTTTTTTTGATTTTTTATTTTTTTTTGGGGGGCAAATGGGCCTATCTTGAGAAAGGGACCTGGACCTGCAGCTCCAATAGCCCCTATGTTAATCCGGCCCTGGAGGTGAGGCACCTGTGACAGGCTGAGAACACAGTCTGGTTGTACACATTAGGTTACAATTGCTCGGAGCCAATCAGTGGGAGCGTCTGGCCCCACTGTGTATTTCGGGAAGGGGTATTTGAGATGCTGAGGTCACGTGTTCAGGGTTGAGTTTCCCTTTTGAATCCTGGTTCTGGTCCGGAACAACCCCACAAGTGTTCCCGGGCCCAGGAGTGTCTGCTGCCCCTGTAAGCCTGGTCACCCTGACCAGCCCCAGAGGCCCTCATGGTCTGGGGTGGGGATCCATCCATTTCCGAGCCTCAGAACTGGCTAGTTTGAGGCACAGTAATTGAAGGAGGATTCTGAAGTGTCCCGGTGTCCTCTCAGGATTGTAGAGGCATAGGATTTGGAGGAGGGCAGTGGGGCTGGCTGCTTGTTAGGAGCCTGGGAGCTGAGATGTATGGACACTAGTGAATTGCCATGTCCTACTGTATTGCTGCAATGGCTGAAAGACAAAGGTACCATAGGAAATGTTCCTAAAACCCACCCTTTCCTTACAACATAGTCTGTGGAGGAGACTTTGCTGGTTCCAAGTCACTTGTTGTCTGCTAGATCTGCGGACAAGGGTTTATCCAACAGTCAAGTGTCCAGTTGTGAGTGGCTTCTCTCTGGGCTTTCTTAATCAAATTTCTTTGGATGCCAGCAGTTTAGAAGTGCCTGAGCTTTATCACCCATGCCCTCAATTTACAACCGAGAGACTGTGTCATGTTTAAGCGTTGTGAAATAATGAGCAAAAATCTTAACAAATTAAAGTTGCTTTGAGTATTGGTCTCCGCAATTGATGGTTACTAACCCTGGGAACCCCTAGACAATGAATGACAAGCTACAAGAAGTGGGTAAGAAAATACATAGCGGCCTGTTATAGAGTGGGAGTGGAGGTGGTTACACATAATAGAATTTTTGATTAAAACATACATTTGTAAGCAATTCAAAGATTTACATTTACATCATTAATATTAACACAATCACTACTTTCTCTAATAAAATATACCTGGCTCCAGCTGGGCACATCAACTTGCTCCAGGGTGTAAGGGTCTTCTACTTCCTCGGAAGCCTCAGCTTGGGTGGAGGGAACGTGGAGGGAAGGGTGGAGGGATAAGGTGGAGGGAAGAGTGGACAGTGATTGTCTGGGTTCCATCTGGTCATCAAGAAAACGCAGTTGGTTGTAGTACCACAGCTTGGGTACATAAATATCATCTGCTGCTGCTCCTGATGTTTGCGACTCCAAAATCTTGTTGCGCTCCCGCCTGTACATATGCCTCACACTTGCAATTCTGTCTTCAACAAACTTGATGTCTGCCTGGGGGAGTCGAGTCTTCACAAAATCCAAAAGTGCCACCAGTGTTGCCTTCCGTACATCTCTATTACTATATAAGGGTTTTTTTAACTCCCACAGGTTTCTGTGGTTCGAATATAAAGCGATAAATTGGCTCATGAAAGCCGCCTCCTTAAACGGATTCAATTGGAATTTTGACATCTTTCTGTTTTTGTTATGAACGACAATACACAAGACAAAAAACACAAATGTCACTACAAACTCACAGTATGATTTTTTGGTAACAATTTACACAACACACCCACACACACCCACACACACACACCCACACCCCCACACCCACCCACACACCCACACACACACACACACACACACCATCATACCCCACACGCCACTCCCTCCCTACATACACTACCACCTACCCCCACACATACAATATATCTTGACAATAATTTAAAAAACAAATTAAAAAATATAACTCTGTGGCACACACACACCACCCCCCCCCCCCCACACACACACACACACACACACACCATCATACCCCCACATGCCACCCCCCTCCTTACATACACCACCACCTACCCCCACACATACAATATATCCTGACAATAATTTAAAAAACAAATTAAAAAATATAACTCTGTGCCACACACACACCCCCCCCCCCCCCACACACACAAACACACACAACTAAAATGCAGGCCCAAAACACTATAAACCATAGTGAAGTAACACAAAAAAACTTACCTTCGTTCAGAGCGATCGCTACTTCCGTTCGAAAAATACGTTGCCGTCGAAATAGCCTTATATACACTGCGCATGAAGATGGCGGCCACATTCTCATCAAGTAGCGTGGAGGAAAGCCCAGAACCACAGACATCTGCATCCAGCAGGAGATATAAGGCCACCAATATGGCCTTTGAAGAGATGGTGGAGATGGTGGACATCCTCCAAAGGGAAGATTACGACGGGAAAAATGGCCCCTACCCTCGACCCAATTTACGGAAGGACCAGATTCTTACTGCAGTTGTTAGCACCCTGGAGCATAAATTCGGCGTACGAAGGGGTAAGGATCAACTGCGTAAGCGATGGTCCGACATTAAATCAAGGGAGCACGATCAGTACAGGAGATTAAAAAAGGCGCTCCAAAAAAGTAAGTAATTGACGTGCGCTACTATGCTTATATTTGAACGTAATTATCGATCGTAAATATTTTTCGTGAATGTTGCGAAGTGTTTATTAAATCTCGTTTGTGAATGTTGCGAAGTGTTTATTAAATCTCATTTGTGAATGTTGCGAAGTGTTTAGTAGATCTCATTCGTGAATGTTGCGAAGTGTTTAGTAGATCTCGTTCGTGAATGTTCCGAAGTGTTTATTAAATCTCGTTCGTGAATGTTCCGAAGTGTTTAGGAAATTTCGTTTGTCGGTAGAAAGTTTGTTGTGTTTAACTGGCAGAGGGTTATTTTTTTGTATTGTTTTTTATTATTGTCAGGATATATTGTATTACTACTGTAGTAATTTGTTTTGTGGTAACTCACACAGGGACTCCAGAGGATGGTTTGGGGGTCTCCATCTGTAACCATTGTAGAGGGTCAGCCTGGGGCAGGGTTAAGAAGGGGTTAATAGAAGAAGGCAGGTACTTCCCCTTCAGACCTGCTTATTATCAGGTGTGCTGAAAGTGTCAGAGAGGAGCTGTTTGAGTAGGAGAGAGAGAGACACAGCAGGACGCTGTGTGGAAATGTCCATTGCTGGATGGTGAACTCGCTGGGTGAGCTTATAAACCACATAAAGACTGTAGCTCTGATTGGAGCCATGAACTGTTACTTATAAGCCTGTGTGCACATCCGTGTGATAAAACAACTCTGTCTGGCCTTATGTCTACTTTTGGTTTGCTGTTTTGCTGAATAAAGCCATTTTTATTTCACTGGACTGTCTCTGAGCCAGCTCTTCACCCCCTGATCCCCTACAATTGGTGGAGAATGCGGGCAGTTTGAGGGGTCCAGTCTAAATCCCATGTCCTGGGTTAAAGCTGCACAGACGGTGAAATCTTCTGAACAAGCCATGGAGGATGTGGTTAAGCAGCTGGTACTGTCTAATACACAAGCGCAGGCCCGCCATCAGGAGGCCCAGCAGGCCCTGATACAAGCACAGGCTCGGCAGGAACAGATCCTGGTGCAGACAGTCGCTGCACAACATGAAACAATTTGCTTACTGAGTGAACAGATAGCGGGATTGCAAAAGGCAGTGACACAGCAGGCTGAAATGATGAAAGTTGACCCCGCTGTAAAGAGTGACCCCCGGAAGACAGTGCAGCGGACCCTGCAAAAGATGACGGCCTTAGATAATGTGGAAGCATACCTAGCGATGTTTGAGCGGGTTGCAGCAAGGGAAGGTCTGCCTGATAAAGACTGGGCATATGTACTGGCTCCTTTCCTGACCGCAGACCCCCAACAAGCATACTGTGACTTGGCCCCTGAATCAGCACGGGATTATAAGCTTCTGAAAGCAGAAATCCTAGCAAGGCTGGGTGTGACGGTTGCTTTAAGGGCAAACCGAGTCCATGACTGGCGCTTTGACAAGGCTAAGCATGCCCGTGCGCAGCTCTACCACCTGATACACTTGTTCCAAGATTGGCTGAAACCTGAGGAAAGGACACCCAGTCAGATTG
The DNA here is from genome assembly GCA_028564925.1 of Lithobates sylvaticus. Lineage (NCBI taxonomy): Eukaryota > Metazoa > Chordata > Amphibia > Anura > Ranidae > Lithobates > Lithobates sylvaticus. The sequence continues at coordinate 89,484,345 of CM053037.1, forward strand.
TAGAGAGAGTCGCACTAGACCGTTTTCTGCATGCACTACCCAGGGAGCTCCACCGATGGGTGGCTCAGTCCGAGCCTCAGTCCCTGGATGAGATGGCTGCAGCTGTTGAGCGCTACAGTTGTGCAGAAAAGGTCCAGGAGAGTCCCTCTGTTACCAGAGAGTTGGTCCGTTCTAAGGAAGTGCGTTCCAGCGTGAAGATGGCACCAGTTGAACGCATGGTGTATGCTCGGGTGCCTGACACTCCCGCTAGGAGCACCCTAACGACAAACCCTCATGAGAATCGTCAGGGAGAACGGGAACCCCGTGAGGTTCGCTGTTGGTCCTGCCAACAACTGGGTCATATGGCAGCCCAGTGTCCAAGACGGGAGGAGCCAATGGAGTGTGACATGGCTGGACATGGCTCTATGTTTGCTTTTGCCACTGGTCCCATGAACAGTCTAAGCCCACTTGAGACTGTGGTGCGGGTTAATGGGCAGAAGGTTGTAGCACTTCTTGACTCTGGGAGTGGGGTTACCCTGCTCCGATCGGACAGGTTACAGGGTAATCTGATACCCAGAAAAAAGATTGGAGTGGTCTCTGTACATGGGGTTGTCAAGGACTATCCAATGGCCCATGTAACCCTGTCCACAACCGCAGGAACTGCTACACTGAGAGTTGGGGTGATCCCGGGGTTACCCCATGATTTGCTAATTGGGCGAGACTGCCCCCTGTTTTGGGATTTGTGTGAACAAAAGTTCAAAGGTTCAGGGGCCTCCCCTAAAAAGAAGAAACCCCCATGTTAAGTGTTAAATACTGTGTTGCAGGAGGTAAACGGTAAAGAAATATGTCACATGTGTGAACCTGCAGGAGCTGACCTAGATCCTCTGGAGGTGTTTGTAGGATTGGAGGCAGAGGGTTCTCCCTCTGGGCCTGACTTGTCATATTTTGGGGGTTCCCGAAGTGATTTTTTTGGTGCCCAGAGGAAGGAATCCCCTTTGGTCCCCGCCAGGGAACAGGTCACATCATTGAGTGGTGAGACACAGCATCCTGCGGAAGATATGCGATCTCCCCGAGTTGCTGTGCATCATACTCTATGCTACAGAGTAGCCAAAAATCGCAAAGTGCTTAAACATGGGCATAACCCATTAGCGAGGACCCGGAGGGGGGTGGCCTACCGGTCTGCCAGGGTCAGAGAGTCTAAACCTGGGGATCAAGTGCTAGTGGTTGAACCTACTGCAGAGAGCAGGTGTCTCGCAGAGGGACAGGAACCCTCTGAGATCGTAGAAAAGGTTGGCGCTGCTCTCAGTGGTAACAAAGGTAGAATCTGTGCTGGTGACTTTTTACAGCCGATGCTACCAGACGACCACATTGAGGATTGCCTGGCTGAATTTGAAAACATGGTATCATTTAAAAACTGGCCCAGAAGTCGCTGGGCTGAATTGGTGCAACCGCTCCTCACAGAGGAGTACCAGGAAGTGTACCGCCTAATGGAAACTGATAAAAATAACTATAAAAAGGTTTACAGCAGCAATCCGGTCTAGAAATGATGTGGATTCAGAGGAGGAAGGGTGCATAGACCTGGGTCTATGCCCATTGGATTTGTGGTGTCCAGACCCCTGGCCTGGAACAGAGGGGGGGGATATGTAGAGGGTCAGCCTGGGGCAGGGTTAAGAAGGGGTTAATTGAAGAAGGTAGGTACTTCCCCTTCAGACCTGCTTATTATCAGGTGTTTGAGTAGGAGAGAGAGAGACACAGCAGGACGCTGTGTGGAAATGTCCATTGCTGGATGGTGAACTTGCTGGGTGAGTTTATAAACCACATAAAGACTGTAGCTCTGATTGGAGCCATGAACTGTTACTTATAAGCCTGTGTGCTGCTGAACTGTGCCGGTGTGCACATCCGTGTGATAAGACAACTCTGTCTGGCCTTATGTCTACTTTTGGTTTGCTGTTTTGCTGAATAGAGCCATTTTTATTTCACTGGACTGTCTCTGAGCCAGCTCTTCACCCCCTGATCCCCTACACCATGTTAAAGAGGGAGTCCGGCTAAAAATTACAAATAAAAGGGCAGCACCAACAAATACTGTAGCTGCTAACTTTTCAAATAATGACACTCACCTGTCACAGGGTCCAGCGACGTCAGCACCCGAGGCCGAACCGTCCCTCGGATGCTGCAGCCACCATCTTTGATATTGGAATCAGGAAATGAAGCTTTGCGGCTTCACTTCCCGGTTCCCTATTGGGCATTCGCCAGTCGTGCAATGCAATAGGACTGCTCTGCGCTAGCTCTGGGACCCGTGTGTGTCCCAGCAGACAGCACGGTGGGACGGGAAGTGGCGTAGACTTCTGTGGGAGTCTATGCCCGGATGTGTGTGCAAATACCTGCCTTAGACAGGTATCTGCACCCCCCTGAAAGGTGCCAAATATGACACCGGAGGGGTGGAGGGTTCCAATGAGTGGAAGTTCAACTTTAGGGTGGAACCCCGCTTTAAGTATTGGAGTTTGATTAGATAGGGATTTCAATTATGTCTTCAACTAGGATCTTGAAACAAACTGCTAATAATTGGACACCACTTTGAACAAATGTTTAATATTCCTATTTAGGGACTCAAATATCACTGTGCTTAAAAATGTACCTTTGGTTTCCATTTCCATAGGGGAAAAAAAGACTCAGACCTGACTCAGGACATCCCAGGACCTCCCGACCTCACCAGCCTAATTGGGCAATTAGCCCAAGCCCACGCGGGGATGTGGAAGAAGAGGTGGTTGAAGTAGAGAACATCTGCACCCCACCAAGTGAGTGTCTGAGAATTGATTGAGATAATAAATTAATGTCTGCATGTTTTTGACATTTTTTTTTTGTTTTTATCTACCCAACTTTTAGGTGATGATCTGGTTGTGGAACGCCAAGCTGCGGAGTCTTTTTCGTCAGACAGTGCCCACAGGCTTATTGGGCAGATCATGGCCTGGAATAGCCAACTGGAAAGCATGCGAAACCAGATGGAAAGTATGCGCAACCAGATGGCCACCATGCAGCAGGGAATGAAGGACATGATTGATGTTTTGGGGAGAATCTAATACCCCTTTTCCGTTTAAAATCCTCAATGATGTCCTTCATTCACCTTTTTGATACCATCATTTTGCCCGATTTTCGAGGCCAAATATTGAAGATGCACATGGTGTGTCAACATGTGCTATGTGCCATCAGGGGATCTCAATGTACGCATTTTGTGTTTGCAACCCCTTCATCATAATGCTAGTAGGTGAGAGGAAGGGGTTTCACACACAAAACACGTCCATTGATTCCCCATGATGGAAGATAGCACATGTTGACATTACCCATTTGGACTTTCAATTTGTGTGCATCTTCAAAATTTGGCTTCTACTGTACATGGGTGACATCAACCAGTTGAACTTTGTAAGTTCCATAGTTTTAAATTGTGTACATTTTTAGACCAAAACAAAAATGTTTTAAGTGTTTTAAACCATGTTTAAATTTTTTGACAAAAAAAAAAAAATATTCATGAAAATAAAAAAAAAATATATATATATTTTTGATTCACAAAAAAAAAAAAACATTTTTTATGAGAAATAAAAAAAAAAATATTGATGAAAAAAAAAAAGGAACATGTTTGGATGTGCACTATAATAATAAAAAAATTTTTTTGCACAAATTAAACAACAATGTGTGTGGCTTCTTCTTTTTCAATACTGCCAGTTTGATATAAAAATGTTTAGTTTCATTGACAAAGGGGCTTATTTAATAAAGGCAAAACAAGTTTTTCACTATAATAAGTGCACTAGGAGAACATAGAAAACAGCCAAAAAGAAAAGCAAACAATACAAAAAACACAATATTTTATCTGATATAAATGTATTTATTTTTGGAAAACGAATTAATTTGTAATGGTCTGCTGCCATTGCAATGGCCCCCTACCATTAAAATAGGTGACATATTGCTGTGCAGATTGGGGGGCCAAGCCAAGACGGCCATGATCCAGGCCTGTCAGATTGGTGGTAACTCCGGCCTCAGGCCCAATAGGTTGCAGGTAGCTTCCAGAATTTTTGCGTAAATAATTATGAAGTACGCAGCAGCTGAGGATAACAGTGTTGAGTTTGTACTCTGCCAGATGGATTGCACTTAAAAACAAACGGAACCGGCTGGCCATAATTCCAAAAGCATTTTCTACCACCCTTCTTGCTCTGGCCAGCCAATAATTAAAAACCCTCCTCTCAGGGGTGAGAGATCTTTGTGGAAACGGCTTCATCAGGTGGTCGCCCAGATCAAACGCTTTGTCAGCAATAAAAACAAAGGGGAGTCCCCCCACATTATCCGCATCTGGTGGCAGTTGCAGGCCACCAGTCTGGAGACGACGGCAGAACTCTGTCTGGTTAAAGACTCCTCCATCTGACATCCAGCCGTTCTTCCCCACATCCACATAGAGGAAGTCATATTGTGCCGGCACCACCGCCATCAACACAATACTATTGAACCCCTTATAATTCCAATAGTAAGACCCCCGAATGGGGTGGTGGCACAATTCTCACATGTTTGCCATCAATCGCCCCTCCGCAGTTGGGAAAGTCCCAACGGGCAGCAAACTGGGAAGCCACAGTCTGCCATTCCTGTGGCGTGGAAGGAAACTGTGGAGTCAAAGAGAAAGATACAATTATAAGTAAATAAAAAAAATAAAAAAAAATAAAAGCCAACAAATTAAACAAACATTTTTGACCAACATCTGTATTTTTTAAAGTAGTCCTTAAAAAAAAAAAAAAATGAAAGATAAGGCCCAATTCTCAGATTGCTCACCCCTCTGATGGCCCATAGAACATAATAATGGGGGTGTGGGTGGGGACTAATTAATTATAAGGCCACACATTACACCTGAACACATTTAAAAGATGGGTGGGGGGGAGCAATTAATTATAAGGCCACACATTACACCTGAACACATTTAAAAGAGGGTGGGGTGGGGGGGGGTAATTAATTATAAGGCCACACATTACACCTGGACACATTTAAAAGAGGGTGAGGGGGAGTAATTACTTATAAGGCCACACATTACACCTGAACACATTTAAAAGAGGGTGGGGGGGGGGGGTAATTAATTATAAGGCCACACATTACACCTGAACACATTTAAAAGTGGGTGGGGGGCAGTGGCGGCTGGTGCTCAAAATTTTTTGGGGGGGCGTAAATAAACTGAAAAAAAAAGCCCATCAAATGCAGCCACTGTACCAAACGCAGCCACTGTGCCCATCAAAACGCAGCCACTGTGCCCATCAAAACACAGCCACTGTGCCCATCAAAACGCAGCCACTGTGCCCATAAAAACGCAGCCACTGTGCCCATCAAAATGCAGCCACTTTGCCATCAAAACGCAGCCACTTTCCCATCAAAATGCAGCCACTTTGCCATAAAATACACAGCCACTTTGCCATAAAATACACAGCCACTTTGCCATAGCATACACAGCCACTTTGCCATAGCATACACAGCCACTTTGCCATAGCATACACAGCCACATTGCCATAGCATACACAGCCACTTTGCCATAGCATACACAGCCACTTTGCCATAGCATACACAGCCACATTGCCATAGCATACACAGCCACTTTGCCATAAAATACACAGCCACTTTGCCATAAAATACACAGCCACTTTGCCATAAAGCTGTCCCTGCAAAGAAGCTGCCACTGTGCCCCCCCCCCCCCCACCCCTGCACTTACCTTGTCTCAGGTGATGGCGGCATCGGTGTCCTCCATTTCCTCTCCTGCCCGCTCCTCCTATCACCCTCTGCTATGATTGGACGCCTGATAGGCGCCCAATCACAGCGCCTGTCATTTCAGCCAATCAGGGCACAGGTAACACAGACCTGTGCTCCTGATTGGCTAAGGGGCCGTACAATGTTAGCAAACCGAATTCCTTTGGTTTGCTAACATACTGCTGCTGAGTGACAAGGAACGCACAGCGTTGCGCCCGCTTGTCACCTTTTTGGATGCCTATTAGCGCCTACGGCGCTAGTCAGGTGCTTCCAAAATACACCCCCACCGTTGTAATTCAGGCGCCCGGTGACCGAAAAGGGGCCGGACACCTGAATATGGGGGTGTCAGCAGCGACCATAGATAGATTCATGCAATGCATGAATCTATCTATGGTGTATAGTGAGTGACAGGAGAGGGGGGGGCGTTCCTGCGCCCTTTATGGACTCACCCCCGCTGGTGGGGGGGGGAGTAATTAATTATAAGGCCACACATTGCACTTGAACACATTTAAAAAAGAGGGGTGAGGGGGGTGAAGGGGGGGGGGGGGGGGTAAAGCAATACAATGGAGCTGATAATATACATTTTATTTTTAATAAAGGGTCTAGGCTATGGGTGTATATGGGCCCAGGATTGCATGCTGGGGAGGTTGGTGCAAGCAAATATGCATGTAGGCCACTACAGGAGAAATTCAAACAAATCTTAAAATAAAATATCCAAAAAAAACAAAACATTTTGAAAATGCATGCATGAATAGGGGACATTCACAGAATATTCCTATCATGGTAATTAGCTAATGATGAAATGAATGCACTACATTAGCAAACATACAATACATATAATGTAATTTTAAAGGATAAAACTTACCTTCATATATTCCATCTGCAGGACCTGAATAATGGCAGAAGAGGTCTCTGGAATAATGATCCCCAGAGCCTGGGGGGAGATGCCTGTCGTGAACTTGAGGTCCTGCAAGCTTCTCCCCGTCACCAAGTAACGCAACGTGGCGACTAGCCTCTGCTCCGGATTGATGGCTTGCCGCATGCAGGTATCCTGCCTGCTGATAAAAGGGGACAGCGAAGCCAACAGGCGGTGAAAAATGGGGTCCGTCATCCTGAGATAATTCCTGAAATCCTCAGGATTATTCTCACGGATCTCACGGAGCAAAGGCATATGTGAGAATAGGCCATGCTGGCGCAGCCAATTCTTCGTCCATGAACTCCTCCTCGCCCTGTTCATGGACTGGACTCGGGTCAAAGTGTTAACCGCAACACCAAGCCCCTGAACAGCACGAACTCGCGAACGAGTACGTCCACACTCCATGGCTTCAAAACGGTCGGCTGGTCAAACAAACTTAACCGAACGCACTGAAGAACAGCAAGGCCTATGAAGAACGACTTGAAGAACAGGAACGAGCGGACCAGAACGGCCTGAGAACAGGTACGAACTGATCCACACGCACTGAAAGACAGATACAAACCTCACAAGCACAGACTGAACCACAGAAAACGAGCGAATTAAGCTGAAGTCTGAAAAGCGCGAATCGTCTCAAACCAAACGTCTACTAACACGAGATACACATGAGATTAGCAGACAGAGCCCAAAGGGTGTCGTTTTGGATCTTGAGCTTCCTTTTTTTAGTCCCGTCGTACGTGCTGTACGTCATCGCGTGAACCGCCGGACTTTTAGAGTGATCGTGTGTGGTCAAGTCCGTTCGCTCTAAAGTCCCGCGAAGCCCCGCTGGAAGGTCCGGCGGTTTGTCTGCCGGACTAGGTCTGATGGACATTCCCGCGGCAAAGTCCGATCGTGTGTACGAGGCATTACATTCGAGGCAAAATCATTCAAATTTCCTCTAAAACCAAGCGGGATCGTAAGTCTGAAATAGAGTGTTTAGACAAGGACTATGCGGCAAAATTGAGCCTTTACTAGCTGCAAAGATTTCTCCCAGACACAAATTTATTTCTATGCCTAAAATTAGGATTTCAGGTCAACCTCCTACAGCTAATCCTGTCAAAATCCTAGATGCTTTTCATGAATTTTACTCTGATCTGTACAATTCTCATTCTCAACCTGATAAGAAATTAATCACTGGGTTCTTGGATGACCTCCCCATTCCAACTCTATCTGCCCCTCACAAAAATCTCCTTGAAGCCCCCTTTTCAGAGGAGGAGGTGGGGGAGGTCATTAAGGGACTCAAAAAAGGGCCCTGATGGTCTATATATATAATATTATAAGGCATTTGCAGAAATCTTGGTACCTTATTTGACCAAATTTTTTAACGCGAAAACACAGGGGGAACCCCTTGAAACACATCTTAACACAGCATTTATCACGGTTATGCCTAAACCGGATAAAAATCCAGAGGAGGTAAATAATTATTGCCCTATTTCCCATATAAATAATGACGTTAAAATAATGACAAAAATACTAGCCAATCAATTAGCTTCTTTCATTAATAACTACATTCACAAAGATCAAGTAGGTTTCATCCCAGGCAGACAAGGCCCAGATCAAATAAGAAGGGCTATTAATTTAGTTTCAATACTACAATCAAATTGGGAAGGCGGACAGAGACAACAGGGACTTCTCCTGTCATTGGACCTGCATAATGCTTTTGACACAGTCTCTTGGCCTTACATATTGACCCTTATAGATCGTTGGGGTTTTGGAGAGCGCTTTAAGGGTCTTCTCCTCTCCCTCTATTCTACTCCTAAGGCACTGATTCGTCTTCAAGGTTATTACTCCAAACCAATAGTTATAGCATGGAGGTACTAGGCAAGGATGTCCGCTTTCCCCTCTTATCTTTGCTATAGCCATAGAAACCTTAGCAAAAGCCATCTGCCAAAATCTTATTATTAAAGGGGTATCTTGCGGAGATCAAAATCACAAATGCAGACTCTTCGCAGATGATTTACTCCTTTTCATGACATCTCCTTTAATCTCTCTTCCCAATATCTGTCAAGTCCTTCACAATTTCTCTAGGATCTCTGGCCTTAAAGTCAACTATAATAAATCACAGGCCCTTAATATCTCGCTTCCTCCCTCAGATGTGGACCTACTAAAACAATCATTCAAGTTTGCATGGAATGATACCTCAATCAAATATTTGGGTATTACATTAACAGCCCATATTGATAACCTATATTCACATAATTACCCCTCACTATTCAATAAGTTAGAATATGACCTGTTATCCTGGTCCAAATTTGAGTTATCCTGGCTGGGTAGGATAAACTTGGTCAAAATGACTTTGCTCCCCAGAATTTTATATTTCTTTAGATCACTTCCAATACCCATCCAAAAAATCCAGCTGAAAAAACTTCAGAGTAAAATTCTCAAGGTTATCTGGGGTTCATCGGGATATAGAATACCCCAGAGTACACTGTGCCTCCATAGGACTAAGGGTGGTTTAGGTCTCCCTGATCTTCATAAATATTTTATTGCATCTAGACTGGCTCAATTATCAGCGATATATATATATATATATATATATATATATATATATATATATATATATATATATATATATAATATATTCCAAATTAGATAGAAAAGCCAGATTGGCTCAACATTGAACAACAAGCAGTACCACAATTTTCTCTTAACTATCTCTTAAGGTGTCCCCCTAAAAAAGACCTCGCCCCCTTCCCTATCTCAATCACTTTCACTCTGGGATACCTTTAGAAAACTTTTGGCTCTTATATCTGCTGGACGACCTCTTGCAAATTTGTTCGGGAATCCGGAATTTCCACCTGGGTCAGACTTATGCCACGTACACACGAAGGGACTATCCCGCAGGATTATCCGCTGGACTCGAGTCCGGCGGACAATCCCCTCGTGTGTGGGCCTTCGACTGACTTTTTTCCGGCGGACAATATGGCCGCCTGTAGTATGGTCCGACGGACCAAAAAGGACGCATGCTCAGTAGCAAGTATGTCACGGAATCGCTCGGTCTGGTAAAACTAGCCTTCGTATTGAAGCTAGCACATTCGTCACGCTGCTGATTCTTTGATATTTTAATACAGCGGAATTTGTATTTTTATCGTGCTTGAAGAATGAGGTTGCCTTGCTGCTTATATATTCACGCAGTCCTCCCGAACGTTTTTCTTCATTATTATTTTGTGAAATTATATATATATATATATAGAGCGAGATATATCTAGATATATATATATATATATATATATTTTTTTTTATGTGTTTTTTTTATTTTTTTGCCATTTTTCTTTTCTTTATTTTTTGCATTTTTTTAGCATTTTTTCTTTTTTCTTTTTTGCATTTTGATTTTTTTTTTTCTTTGCATTTTTTGTTTTTTTGGTTGTTTTCGGTTTGAAAAAGTATTTTGGATTCCACATGATTAAATTGGGGAATCAGCAGAGCTTGCCCTTAATTCAGATGTTACCCTCACATTTACAGCGACTGCACTTGCAGTGCAATTGAAGTTGCACTTTACACTTGTATTGTCAAATGAATGTGCGTTTTGTAAATAACCTCCATATTATTTAGACATGTACCTGCCTACTCCTAAACAAACTATGTTTTTCAATTACAAACACATATAGCATTATTTGGTTTAAATTAAATTTCCATTTATTCTGGTTAAAGGGGAAACAAAATAGGAAGGCAACACTGGAGCCACTTTGAGATTTTGGGAAGGCTTTTTTCCCCCACGGCAGACATCAAGTTTGTGAACCAAAAAATGAAGATTGGGCATATTCAATACAATAGGGAGCACAACAAGATTGTCCAGGAATCACACAGACCAGGAACAGCAGCAGATGACATCTATGTCCCCAAGCTGTGGCACTACAACAGCCTGCGTCTTCTGTCAGACCAGACTGAAGCCAGGCAATCACTTCTGACTCTTCTTTGCAGCCTTCCCACCACGATGCTCTCCAGTCTTCCCTGCACGCTTCCTTGGAGGCTGTACCTCTGGTGGGGGACTTGTGGTAGGAGGATGAGAAGGAGGAGGAGGAGGAGGAGTTGCTGTCAGGTCTGCATCTGTCAGGCGGGTGGATGCAGTCAGTTCACCCCTCAAACCCCCCTGAACAGCTGCAAAAAATAGGCCCTCACACAGCTAGCGTTGGCCCTTCTCCATTTCCAGCAACCTGCTGGCCAAGTAGGTGGCATAGGCCTCTTCAGGATTGGGGGGTCTTCTGAGAACCTCACTCGCCTCCCGAATGAGGGCGAGTGATTCCTCCTCAACCCTGGTCATCCTCCTGGGCCTTCTTGTGGCTATGCGCAGGGGAGGAGCTAGACTTATTACAGTCTGGCTCGTGCTGGGCCCAGCCACCTCCTGGCTGGTCATGGCCTCCTCCTCCATACCACTTGTCCCGGCATCCTCCTGGGTGAGCTCATCCTGTGTCAAAAGAAAAAACAAAATCAAACACATGTTTTTTTGGTTCTGGCCTCCTCAATCAGACAATTGTAAATTTCTTAACGTGCAAATAAATTTGACCATATATCAAAAAGGCTATCATTTTGACCCCAGCATTTTCCAAGCAGTTCACCAATCTTTTTTAAGGCATTTTTGCCCACTACTGTATAGTTATATGTATACATATGTAGCACCAACACTTTTTAGAAGTGGGCGCTATTTTTATATTTTGTTTGTTCAGAATTCTGAGTTCAGGGTGTTAATTGTTCGACATTTTTACATTGACATCAGTTTGTCTGAGTGTCTGCTGGCCCTGGAAGCCTGGTCACCCTGACCAGCCCCAGAGGCCCTCATTGTCTGTGGTGGGGATCCATCCGTTCCCGAGCCTCAGAACTGGCTAGTTTGAGGCACAGTAATTGAAGGAGGATTCTGAAGTGTCCCCGTGTCCTCTCAGGATTGGAGAGGCATAGCGACTCGTACCGGCGAACACGGGGGAGGGGGCTCTTCGCCGGAGGGCAGTGGGGCTGGCTGCTTGTTAGGAGCTGAGATGTATGGACACTAGTGAATTGCCATGCCCTACTGTTTTGCTGCAACGGCTGAAAGCTAAACGTAACCTCGGAACTGTTGCAAAAAAACACCCTTTCCTTACAACATAGGGTGTGGCGGACACTTTGCTGGTTCCAAGTCACTTGTTGTTTGCTACATCTGCAGACAAGGGTATATCCAACAGTGAAGTGTCCAGTTGTGAGGGGCTACTCTCTGGCCTTTCTTACTAACCTTTCTTGGGCAGTTCAGAAGTGCCTGAGCTTTTTCACCCATGCCGTCAATTTACAACCGAGACACTGTGTAATGTTTAAACGTTGTTAAATAATGATCCAAAATCTGTCCAAATTAAAGGTGCTTGGAGTATGGGTCTCCGCAATTGATGGTTACTAACCTGGGGAACCCCTAGACAATGAATGACAAGCTACAAGAAGCGGGTAATCGGTAAGCCGTGAAAAGACATAGCGGCCTGTTATAGAGTGGGAGTGGAGGTGGTTCCGCATAATAGAATTTCTAATTAAAACATACATTTGTAAGCAATTCAAATCTTTACATTTACATCATTAATATTCACCCAATCACTATTTAGGCCAAAAAAATATACCTGGCTCCAGCTGGGCGCATCAACTAGCTCCAAGGTGTAAGGGTCTTCTACTTCCGTGGAAGCCTCAGCTGGGGTGGAGGGAAGAGTGGAGGGAAGGGTGGAGGGAAGGGTGGAGGGAAGAGTGGACAGTGATTGCCTGGGTTCCATCTGGTCACCTAGAAAACACAGGTGGTTGTAGTACCACAGCTTGGGTACATAAACCTTCTCTGCTGCTGCTCCTGATTTGAGCGACTCCGCAATCTTGTTGCGCTCCCGCTTGCACATATGCCTCAAACTTGAAATTCTGGCTTCAATAAACTTGATGTCTGCGTTGGGGACTCGAGTCTTCACAAAATCCAAAAGTGGCCCCAGTGTTGCCTTCCGTACATCCCTATTACCATATAAGTTTTTTTTTTTAACTCCCACAGGTTTTGGTTTTTCCTGTAGAGCGTTATAAATTGGCTCATGAAAGCCTCCTCCTTAAATGGATTTGGGTTGAATGTTGACATGTTTCTGTTTTTGTTAGTAATGTCAATACACAAGACAAAAAACACAAATGTTACTAAAAACTCACATTCAGTTTTTCTTGAAAAAATTGACACAACACACCCACACACCAACACACCAACACACCCACACACCCACACACCAACACACCAACACACCCACACACCAACACACCCACACACCAACACACACACACACAAACACCCACACACCAACACACAAACACCCACACAACAACACCCACACACCCACACACCAACACACCAACACACCCACACACCAACACACCAACACCCACACACCAACACACCAACACCCACACACCCACACACCCACACACCAACACACCAACACACCAACACACCAACACACGCACACACCAACACCCACACACCAACACACCAACACCCACACACCCACACCCATACACCCACACACCAACACCCACACACCAACACACCAACACACACCACCACACACCACACACCAACACACCCACACACCACACACCAACACACCAACACACCAACACACCCACACACCAACACACCCACACACCAACACACCAACACACCAACACCACCCACACACCAACACACCAACACCCACACACCCACACACCAACACACCAACACCCACACACACCCACACATGAGTAAAAAATACAGGCCCAAAACCCAATAAACCATAGTGATGTATCCTAGAAACCCTTACCTTCGTCCAGAGCGCTCGCTACTTCTGTTCGAAAAACACGTGGCCGTCAAATAGCCTTATATACACTGTGCACGCTACACTGCTCACGTGTCAAACTCCGCCTGCGTCCTCCTCGTCGCCCGCCCATGACGTTCCTTGTGACGAGAATTCCCCGCCCCGCTTCCCCTCGTTGCACTGTGGGTGAATAATTAGATGAAGATGGCGGACACATTCTCAGCAAGTAGTGCGGAGGAAAGCCCAGAACCCCAAACATCTGCATCCAGCAGCAGATATAAGGCCACCAATATGGCCTTTGAAGAGATGGTGGAGATGGTGGACATCCTCCAAAGGGAAGATTACGACGGGGAAAATGGCCCCTACCCTCGACCCAACTTACGCAAGGGCCAGATTCTCACTACAGTTGTCAGCACCCTGGAGCATAAGTTCGGCGTACGAAGGGGCAAGGATCAAGTGCGCAAGCGATGGTCCGACATTAAATCCAGGGAGCACGATCAGTACAGGAGAATTAAAAAAGCGATCAAAAAAAGTAAGTAATTGACGTGCGCTACTATGCTTCTATTTGATATCTCGAATGTTGCGAAGATTTTATTAGAACTCGTACGTGAATCTTGCGAAGATATTGTAGATCTCGGACGTGAATCTTGCGAAGATTTTATTAGAACTCGTACGTGAATCTTGCAAAGATTTTATTAGAACTCGTACGTGAATCTTGCGAAGATGTTGTAGATCTCGTACGTGAATCTTGCGAAGATTTTATTAAAACTCGTATGTGAATCTTGCGAAGATTTTATTAGAACTCGTACGTGAATCTTGCGAAGATGTTGTAGATCTCGTACGTGAATATTGAAAAGATTTTATTAGAACTCGTACGTGAATCTTGCGAAGATTTTATTAGAACTCGTACGTGAATCTTGCGAAGATGTTGTAGATCTCGTACGTGAATCCTGCGAAGATTTTATTAGAACTCGTACATGAATCGTGCGAAGATTTTATTAGAACTCGTTTGGGAATCTGGCGAAGATGTTATTAGATCTCGTTCGGGAATCTGGCGAAGATGTTATTAGATCTCGCTCTGGAATCTGGCGAAGATGTTATTAGATCTCGTTCGGGAATCTGGCGAAGATGTTATTAGATCTCGTTTGGGAATCTGGCGAAGTTTTAATGAAATTTCGTTTGTCATTATAAAGTTCGTTGAGTTTACCTGGCTGTGGGTTATTTGACTTGTAAGGTTATTTATTATTGTCAGGATATATTGTATTACTACTGTAGTAATGGTTTTGTGGGTAACTCACACAGGGACTCCAGAGGATGGTTTGGGGGGGGGGGGGCTCCATCTGTTAAAGAGGGTGTCCAGCTACAAATTACAAAGAAATGGTCAGCATCTACAAATACTGTAGCTGATGACTTTTCGAATAATTACACTCACCTGTCACAGGGTCCAGCGACCTCAGCCCCCGAGGCCAAACCGTCCCTTGGATGCTGCAGCCACCATCTTTGATATTGGAATCAGGAAATTAATCTTTGCGGCTTCACTTCCTGGTTCCCTATTGGGCATGCGCCAGTTGCGCAATGCAATAGGACTGGTCCGCGCTAGCTCTGGGACCCCTGTGTGTCCCAGCAGACAGCACGGTGGGACGGGAAGTGGCGTAGACTTCTGTGGGAGTCTATGGCCGGATGTGTGTGCAAATACCTGCCTTAGACAGGTATCTGCAACCCCTCCCCCCTAAAAGGTTCCAAATAGGACACCCGAGGGGTGGAGGGATCCAATGAGTGGAAGTTCAACTTTAGGGTGGAAGGCCGCTTTAAGTATTTGAGTTTGATTAGATAGGGATTTCAATTATGTATTCAAGTAGGATCTTGTAACAAACTGCTAATAATTGGACACCACTTTGAAACAATGTTTAATATTCATATTTAGGCACTCAAATATCAGTGTGATTAAAAGTGTACCTTTGTGTTCCATTCCCATAGGGGGGAAAAGACTCAGACCTCACTCAGGACATCCCAGGACCTCCCGGCCTCACCAGCCTAATTGGGCAATTAGCCCAAGCCCACGCGGGGATGTGGAGGAAGAAGAGGTGCTTGAAGTCGAGCACATCTGCACCCCACCAAGTGAGTGTCTGAGAACACAGATTGAGCTACTAAATTCATGTCTGCATGTTTTTGACCTTTTTTTTCTTTGGTTTTATCTACCCAACTTTTAGGTGATGATCTGGTTGTGGAAGGCCAAGCTGCAGAGCCATTTTCATCGGACAGTGCCCACAGGCTTATTGGGCAGATCATGGCCTGGAATCTGCATCTGGAAAGGATGCAAAAGCAGTTGCAAATCATGCAGGACGAGATGGCCACCATGCAGCAGGGAATGAAGGACATGATTGATGTTTTGGGGAGAATCTAATACCCCTTTTCCAGTTTTCATGTCCTTCATTCCCCTTTTGATATGCTATTTTTTACAAATTTGAGAGGCCAAATTTTGAAGATGCACATGGTGTGTCAACATGTGCTATGTGCCATCAGGGGATCTCAATGTACGCATTTTGTGTTTGCAACCCCTTCATCATAATGCTAGTAGGTGAGAGGAAGAAGTTTTACACACAAAACACGTCCATTGATTCCCCATGATGGAAGATAGCACATGTTGACATTACCCATTTTGAAGTTCAATTGGTGTGCATCTTCAAAATTTGGCTTCTACTGTACATTGGTGTTTTGTAAGTTCCATACTTTTAGATGGTGTAAATATTTTTTTTTTATTAAAAAAGGTTTAATCTGTTTTAAACCTTGTTTTAATAATTTTTTGCAAAAAAAACAAAAAAAATATGGGATTCACCCAAAAAAAAAAATGTTTGAAAAAAAAATATGGGATTCACCCAAAAAAAAGAATGTTTGAAAAAAAAATATGGGATTCACCCAAAAAAAAAAATGTTTGAAAAAAAATATGGGATTCACCCAAAAAAAAAAAAAAAAAGGAGAAAAAAAAAACACAAAAGGTTGGGATGTGCACTATAATAAACCAAAAATGTTTGCACTAATGAAACAACGTGTGTGGCTTCTTCTTTTTCAATACTGCCAGTTTGATCCAAAAATGTGGGGGTACATTGACAAAAAGGGGCTTATTTACTAAAGTCCCACAAAAAGTATTTCACAAGAAGAAGTGCAATAGGAGAACATAGAAAACAGACCAACAGAAAAGCAAACAATACGAAAAACACATTTTTAAGGTAAAAATAAATGTATTTATTTTGTAAAAAGAAAGTAATTTTTAAGGGTCTGCTGCCATTGCAATTATAAGTAAATACAAGCCAAAACCCAAAACTAAATCCTAGAAATTAACAAACAATTTTGAGCAACATATGTATTTTTTTAAGTAGTCCTTTAAAAAATATAAAATATGAAAGATAAGGGCCAATTCTCTGATTGATGACCCCTCTGATGGCCCAGAGAAGATAATAATGGGGATGTGGGTGGGGAGTAATTAATTCTAAAAGGCCACACACTACACATGAACAGAATTTAACCAGGTGGGGGGGGGGGGGGAATTAATTATAAGGCCACACATTACACATTAACTGAATTTAACCAGGTGGGGGGGATTAATTATAAGGCCACACAGTACACATGAACAGAATTTAACCAGGTGGGGGGGGGGGGGGGGGATTAATTATAAGGCCACACAGTACACATGAACTGAATTTAACCAGGTGGGGGGGATTAATTATAAGGCCACACAGTACACATGAACTGAATTTAACCAGGTGGGGGGGGGGGATTAATTATAAGGCCACACATTACACATGAACAGAATTTAACCAGGTGGGGGGGGGATTAATTATAAGGCCACACAGTACACATGAACTGAATTTAACCAGGTGGGGGGGATTAATTATAAGGCCACACAGTACACATGAACAGAATTTAAAAAAGAGGGGCAAGGGGGGTGAAAGGGGGGGTGAGGAAAGCAGTACAATGGAGCTGTTAAGATACATTTTAGTTATAATAAAGGGACTAGGCTATGGGTGTTTATGGGCCCAAGATTCCATGCTGGGGAGGTTGGTGCAAGCAAATATGCATGTAGGCCACTAAAGAAGAAATTCCAAAGCAATTTCTAAGTGAACCGCCCAAAAAAACAATAATAAAATTTCTAAATGCATGCATGAATATATTCATAGAATAGTCCTATCATGGTAATGAGCTAATGATGAAATTAATGCACTACATTAGCAAACATACAAGACATATGTAATTTTAAAGGAGAAAACTTACCTTAATGTATTCCTCCTGCAGGACGTGAATAATGGCAGAACAGGTCTCTGGAATAATGATCCCCAGAGCCTGGGGGGAGATGCCTGTCGTGAACTTGAGGTCCTGCAAGCTTCTCCCCGTCGCCAAGTAACGCAACGTGGCGACTAGCCTCTGCTCCGCAGTGATGGCTTGCCGCATGCAGGTATCCTGCCTGCTGATAAAAGGGGACAGCGAAGCCAACAGGCGGTGAAAAATGGGGTCCGTCATCCTGAGATAATTCCTGAAATCATCAGGATTATTCTCACGGATCTCACAGAGCAAAGGCATATGTGAGAATTGGCCACGCTGGCGCAGCCAATTCTTGGTCCATGAACTCCTCCTCACCCTGTTCATGGACTGGACTCGGGCCAAAGTGTTAACCGCAACACTCCATGGTTTCAAAACGGTCGGCTGATCAAACAAAAAACTTAACAGAACGCACTGAAGAACAGCAAGGCCTATGAAGAACGACCTGAAGAACAGGAGCGAGCAGACCAGAACGGCCTGAGAACAGGTACGAACTGATCCACACGCACTGAAAGACAGATACAAACCTCACAAGCACAAACTGAATGGCAGAAAACGAGCAAATTAAGCAGAAGTCTGAGAAGCGCGAATCGGTTCTAACCAAACGTCAACTAACACGAGATACACACGAGATTAGTTTACGGTGCCCAAAGGGTGTCGTTTTGGATCTTGAGCTTCCTTTTTATAGTCCCGTCGTACGTGCTGTATGTCATTAGCGTGATCGTGTGTAGTCAAGTCCGTTCGCTTTCAAGTCCGCCGAAGCCCAGCTGGAAAGTCCGGCGGATTGTCCGCTGGACTAGGTCCGGCTGACAAAGTCCCTTTGTGTGTACGCGGCATTAGAAGCTAATTTGGAAGGAAAAATGCTTCCACTCCAACACACACAATGTGAGAGATCATGTGAACAGGCCGGGGGACAAAGAGGAGGTATTTCTGTATATTCAAGCCTCACTCATTCTTTGGAGAAATCCTCCTATATGGAAGCGTGGGATAATAAAATCCATACTGGTTGGGACCTGGATACTTGGCACAAAGCCTTCTCAAAATCCTTTAAGGGGATCTTAAATGTCTCACTAATGGAAGCCAACATTAAAGTTATAACTAGATGGTATTTAACACCCTCTAGACTTGCATCTATTTATCCTACAGCGGATCCGACATGTTTTAGGGGCTGCAGACTCCTGGGGTCAATGACCCACCTTTGGTGAGAGTGTCCTAGAATTCGCCCCTTTTGGAGTAAAATTTTCTCCATGATATTTAACCACTTGACCACTGGCCACTTAAACCCCCTTAATAACCAGACCAATTTTCAGCATTCGGTGCTCTCACACTTTGAATGACAATTACTCAGTCATACAACACTGTACCTATTTGAAATTTTTGTCCTTTTTTCACACAAATAGAGCTTTCTTTTGGTGGTATTTAATCACTGCTGGGTTTTTTTTTTGCGCTAAAAAAGACCGAAAATTCTGTAAAAAAAAATGCATTTTTCTTCGTTTGTGTTATAAAATTTTGCAAATTAGTAATTTTTCTTCATTGATTTTGGCCAAAATTTATACCCCTACATATCTTTGGTAAAAATAACCCAAATCGGTGTATATAATTTGGTCTTTGTGAAAGTTATAGAGTCCACAAGCTATGGTGCCAATCTCTGAAAATTGATCACACCTGAAGTACTGACGGCCTATCTCATTTCTTGAGACCCTAACAAGCCAGGAAAGTACAAATACCCCCCAAATGACCCCTTTTTGGAAAGTAGACATTCCAAGGTATTTTGTGAGATTCATGGTGAGTTTTTTGAAGTCGTAATTTTTTCCCACAATTCTTTACAAAATCAATATTTTCTTTTCTTTTTTCTTTTTTTTCACAAAATTGTTATATTAGCAGGTTATTTCTCACACACAGCATTTGCATAGCACAAATTACACCTCAAAACACATTCTACTACTCCTCCTGAGTACGGCGATACCACACGTGTGAGACTTTTACACAGCGTGGCCACATACAGAGGCCCAACATGCAGGGAGTGCCATCAGGCATTCTTAGAGCATAAATTACACATATAATTTCTTGACTACCTCTTACACTTTTGAAGGCCCTGGAGAACCAGAACAATGGAAACGCCCCAAAAATGACCCAATTTTGGAAAGAAAACAACTCAATGTATAATCTATGAGGCATATCAAGTCTTTTGAACATGTCATTTTTTTGGAAAATGTGTAAAGAAAATTAAACGACATTTTTTTTTTTACACAACGTTGTCCATTTACACAATATTTCGAACACATAACATGTACATGGCAAAAATTACACCCCAAAATAGATTCTCCTACTCCTCCTGAGTATGGCGATACCACATGTGTGAGACTTTTCCACAGCTTGGCCACATACAGAGGACCAACATGCAGGGAGCGCCGTCAGGTGTTCTAGGGACATAAGTTTCAAATCTAATTTGACTACCTATTACACTTTTGTGAGCCACTGTAGTGGCATGGATGAGCATGAATGGGGATAGATGAGCCGTGGATGGCTGAGCATGAATGAGTATAGATGGGTACGGCTGAGTATGGATGGGTATAGATGGGATGGCTGGGTACAGCTGAGTATGGCTGGGTATGACTGAGTACGATTGCGTATGGCTGGGTACGGCTGGGTATGGCTAATTATGGATGGGGGTGGATGGGATGGCTGAGCATGGATGGATGGATGAGTATTACTGAGGATGGATGGATGAGTATGCCGAGTATGGATGGAGGGGTATGCAGAGTATGGATAGATGGGTATGCAGAGTATGGATGGCTGGGTATGCAGGGTATGGCTGGGTATGCAGGGTATGGCTGGGTATGCAGGGTATGGCTGGGTATGCAGAGTATGGCTGGGTATGCAGAGTATGGCTGGGTATGCAGAGTATGGCTGGGTATGCAGAGTATGGCTGGGTGTGCAGAGTATGAATGAATGAATGAATGAAAGATTTGTATAGCGCTGCAACTGCGAACTGAATCGCCTCGAGGCGCTTGATCCGAACTGGGTTGATTCCTTCTTAGAAGAGGTGGGTCTTAAGTTTTTTCCTGAAGGCCCGATGGTCTTTTTCTAAGCGGATGTTCGTAGGTAGAGCGTTCCATAGCCGTGGTCCTTGGACTGCAAATCTTCTTTCTCCCCTTGATTTGTACTGGGACTTGGGGACGAGGAGGAGATTTTGGTCGTTAGATCGGAGGTTGCGATTCGGAGTGTAGTGTCGTATTTTTTCACATAAGTATAGAGGAGCATCTCCTTGTGTGCATTTGTGGGTCAGGCAGAGGGTCTTGAATGTTATACGATCCTTTACAGTTAGCCAATGGACGAGTATGGACGGGTATGCAGAGCATGAAGAGTATGGCTGGGTTTGCAGAGCATGCAGAGTATGGATGGATATGCAGAGCATGCAGAGTATGGACGGGTATGCAGAGTATGGATGGGTATGCAGAGCATGGACAGGTATGCAGAGCATGGGCAGGTATGCAGAGTATGGGCGGGTATGCAGAGCATGCAGAGTATGGGCGGGTATGCAGAGCATGGGCGGGTATGCAGAGTATGGGCGG
This sequence comes from Lithobates sylvaticus, assembly GCA_028564925.1. Taxonomy (NCBI): domain Eukaryota; kingdom Metazoa; phylum Chordata; class Amphibia; order Anura; family Ranidae; genus Lithobates; species Lithobates sylvaticus. The sequence continues at coordinate 89,505,695 of CM053037.1, forward strand.
GTATGCAGAGTATGGGTGGGTATGCAGAGCATGCAGAGTATGGACGGGTATGCAGAGCATGCAGAGTATGGACGGGTATGCAGAGTATGGACGGGTATGCAGAGCATGCAGAGTATGGACGGGTATGCAGATTATGGACGGGTATGCAGAGTATGGACTGGTATGCAGAGTATGGACGGGTATGCAGAGTATGGACGGGTATGCAGAGCATGCAGAGTATGGACGGGTATGCAGAGCATGGCCGGGTATGCAGAGCATGGCCGGGTATGGCTTGTTATGGCTGGGTATGCAGAGTATGGCTGGGTATGCAGAGTATTGCTGGGTATGGCTGGGTATGCAGAGTATGGCTGGGTATGCAGAGTATTGCTGGGTATGGCTGGGTATGCAGAGTATTGCTGGGTATGCAGAGTATTGCTGGGTATGGTTGTGTATGCAGAGTATTGCTGGGTATGGCTGGGTATGCAGAGTATTGCTGGGTATGGCTGGGTATGCAGAGTATTGCTGGGTATGGCTGGGTATGCAGAGTATTGCTGGGTATGGCTGGGTATGCAGAGTATTGCTGGGTATGGCTGGGTATGCAGAGTATTGCTGGGTATGGCTGTGTATGCAGAGTATTGCTGGGTATGGCTGGGTATGCAGAGTATTGCTGGGTATGGCTGGGTATGCAGAATATTGCTGGGTATGGCTGGGTATGCAGAGTATTGCTGGGATCGGTGAGCAGGGATGGATCTCTCCCTGAGCAGGCTGTGGGCACTACACATGCAGCCCACAGCGCTGCTGCCACCGATCTCTCCGGCCGTTCACCGTGATCCGCGATGCACCGGGTCCTCTGGACCCGGCAGTCACGGAAGTTCTCGGATGCGCGCCCCAGGGGGGCGCGCGAGAGCGGAATTCTGGGAGGACGTCCATGTACGCCCTCCCAGAGTTAACAAACCGTCCTGTAGCCATTTTTCGGCTATGGGCAGGTTGTTAACTGGTTAAGGTTACTGGATGCCAGGTGTCCAGGTCCCTACCGACAGCTCTCCTCAATGCTCATATACCTCTCATACCAAAAACGACACAAAAACGAATCCATATTATTCTCACAGGAGCCAAGCTCACAATCGCCAAAGCGTGGAAGAAAACTAAACCCTCTATTTCGGAAGCCAAAAGAAAAATATCTTGGATAATGATTCAAGAAAAGTTAACTAGTAGAGTTGAGCAAACCCGAACTGTAAAGTTCGGGTCTGTACCGGACTTTTGGGTGTTCGGGACCCGGACCCGAACCCGAACTATTGGCTGTAAGTTCGGGTTCGGGTCCGGTGTTCGGCGCTGTATTGGCGCCTTTTTAACAGCTGCAGGGCAGCCAATCGACGATCGTTTCACTAGTGTGCCCTTAGAAGCCATCACAACCATGCCTACTAATGGCATGGCTGTGATTGGGCAGTGCAGCATGTGACCCAGCCTCTATATATAGTCCACACACACACACAGCGTCATTCTGCTATAGACAGGTTCCTGTGCTGCTGAGAGGATTTTAGGAGTAAAGCCCCATACACACGCGCGGATTATCCGAGGACCAGGTCCGTCAGACCATGTCCGTCATACTTTGTCTGATGTTGGTTTTGCGTACACACGGTCGGACAAAGTTGTCGGAAAATCCGATCATTCTGAACGTGGTGACGTTTGTTGCCTACGACGGGACTACGTAGAGGCTAGTAGCCAATAGCTTTGGTCTTGTAATGTGATCTGAGCATGCGTAGCACTTTGTCCGGTCGGACTACCATACACACGATCGGATTTGGTGTGATCGGACCGTGTTGTCGGAAAATCTATCCAGCAGGAGATAGGACTTTGTCCGTCGGACAATACGACGTACACTGTCCGATGGTGCATACACACGGTCTGATTTTTCAACAACATTGTCAGATCGGACAGAATCCATGCGAAAATCCGACCGTGTGTATGGGGCTTTAGTGTGATTCAGTCAGTCAGGCAGTCAGCTTTCCTTAACCACTTCAGCCCCGGACCAATTGGCAGCCAAAGGACCAGGCCCCTTTTTGCAATTCGGCACTGCGTCGCTTTAACTAACAATTGCACGGTCATGCGACGTGGCTCCAAAACAAAATTGGCGTCCTTTTTTTCCCACAAAAATCGCAATTAGCGATTATTGATTAGTTTGCGCAAAAGTTATAGCGTTTACAAAATAGGGGATAGTTTTTATAGCATTTTTATTAATATTTTTTTTTTTTATTAGTAATGGCGGCGATCAGCGATTTTTATTGTGACTGCGACATTTTGGCGGACACATCGGACATTTTTGACACATTTTTGGGACATTTGTCATTTATACAGCAATCACTGCTATTTAAATAGCACTGATTCCTATGTAAATGACAGTTGTAGTTAGGGGGTTAACCACTAGGGGGCGGGGAGGAGTCAGTGTGACGTGTTGTGTTTTTTTTTTACAGTAGGGGGGCGTGGCTGTACGTCTGACGTCATTGATCGGCGTTCCCGATGACAGGGAACCGCCGATCACTGACAGTCAGTGTAGGAAGCGCGGGGAGAGGTTTGTTTACATAGACCTCTCCCCGTTCTTCAGCTCCGTAACCCGATCGCGGGATACCAGCGGCGATCGGGTCCGCTGGTCCCGCGGCCGTGGTCACGGAGCTCCCGACCGGGCAGGCAAATTAAAGGGGACGTACAGGTACGTGCTTTTGCCTGCCCGTGCCATTCTGTTGACGTATATCTACAGGAGGCGGTCGGGAAGCGGTTAACTTTGCTTCTAATTAGTTAGATCAGTGAGCGATCTACATAGCTAGAGTAGAGTAGGGAGTTTCTTTAGTAAGGAAGAGAAAGAGGCAGAGAGAATTATTGAAGAGATTCCTAAATCAATTGTACCCTGGCTGGGGTGCAGTGCACAGTCTTTTAACAGTGCCATGAGGCCAGTGCCAGACAAAATATAAAAGTTTTACCTGCAAGCTCAGTGCACCATTAGGACCAACACTGCATATACTAAGAGATACACCATAGTCTGTGTGTATTCTGCTATTGGAAAAACATTGCATACAAATTTAATTTTGCTTTTTTTTTTTTTTTTTCCAATAGCATTTTCTGCGTGTTCATACATACATCATACATACACGCTGTAGACACTATCCGTCTATTCTGATATTGCAAAAACATTGCAAAAAACTTTAATTTTGCTGTGCTTTTTTTTTCCCAATAGCATTTTCTGCGTGTTTATACATACACGCTGTAGACACTATCCGTGTATTCTGATATTGCAAAAACAATGCAAAAAAATTTAATTTTGCAGTGTTTTTTTTTTTTTTTCCCAATAGCATTTTCTGCGTTTTCATAAACGCTTTACATACTGTCCGTGTATTCTGATATTGAAAAAACATTGCAAAAAAATTTAATTTTGTGGTGTTTTTTTTTCCCCAATAGCATTTTCTGCGTTTTCATACACACACGCTGTAGACACTATCCGTGTATTCTGATATTGCAAAAACATTGCAAAAAAATTTAATTTTGGGGTGTTTTTTTTCCCCAATAGCATTTTCTGCGTTTTCATAAACGCTTTACATACTGTCCGTGTATTCTGATATTGGAAAAACATTGCAAAAAAATTTAATTTTGCAGTGTTTTTTTTCCCCAATAGCATTTTCTGCGTTTTCATAAACACTTTAGACACTATCCGTTTATTCTGATATTGGAAAAACATTGCAAAAAAATTTAATTTTGCAGTGTTTTTTTTTTTCCCAATAGCATTTTCTGCGTTTTCATAAACGCTTTAGACACTATCCGTTTATTCTGATATTGGAAAAACATTGCAAAAAAATTTAATTTTGAGGTGTTTTTTTTCCCCAATAGCATTTTCTGCGTTTTCATAAACGCTTTACATACTGTCCGTGTATTCTGATATTGGAAAAACATTGCAAAAAAATTTAATTTTGCAGTGTTTTTTTTTCCCAATAGCATTTTCTGCGTTTTCATAAACGCTTTACATACTGTCCGTGTATTCTGATATTGAAAAAACATTGCAAAAAAATTTAATTTTGTGGTGTTTTTTTTTCCCCAATAGCATTTTCTGCGTTTTCATACACACACGCTGTAGACACTATCCGTGTATTCTGATATTGCAAAAACATTGCAAAAAAATTTAATTTTGAGGTGTTTTTTTTTCCCAATAGTATTTTCTGCGTTTTCATAAACGCTTTACATACTGTCCGTGTATTCTGATATTGGAAAAACATTGCAAAAAAATTTAATTTTGAGGTGTTTTTTTTCCCCAATAGCATTTTCTGCGTTTTCATAAACGCTTTACATACTGTCCGTGTATTCTGATATTGGAAAAACATTGCAAAAAAATTTAATTTTGCAGTGTTTTTTTTCCCCAATAGCATTTTCTGCGTTTTCATAAACACTTTAGACACTATCCGTTTATTCTGATATTGGAAAAACATTGCAAAAAAATTTAATTTTGCAGTGTTTTTTTTTTCCCAATAGCATTTTCTGCGTTTTCATAAACGCTTTAGACACTATCCGTTTATTCTGATATTGGAAAAACATTGAAAAAAATTTAATTTTGCAGTGTTTTTTTTTTTTTCCCAATAGCATTTTCTGCGTGTTCATAAACGCTTTAGACACTGTACGTGTATTCTGCTATATACAAAAACACCCATTTAGGGCGAGATCATAAATTTTGAAAATATGAGGAGATCATCAAAAAGGGGATGTGGCCCGGGTCGTGGTGCTGCTGGTGGCGCTCCTGTTGCAGGGAGAGGACGTGGTCGATCTGTGCCAGCTACACGCACTAGTAAAACACCTTCCTCAGGTGCGAGTAGGCGACAGAGCCTGCAGCAGTATTTTGGCGCGCCTAATGAGGCTGTACGAATGTTGAGGCCAGGACAAGTACAGGCGATATTAGATTGGGTTGCTGCTGACAGTGCCTCTGGTTCCTTCACATTGTCTCCCACCCAGTCTCCTGATGAAAGTTCAGAGTTGGCACCTGCAGCCGATGTCCATCAGTCTTTCCCCTCACCCCCTTGCAAATCAGCCAATCAGTCTGAGCCCCAAATCATGCAGCAGTCTCTTCTGCTTTTTGATGACTCTGTTAGCAGGGTTTCCCAGGGCCATCCACCTAGCCCTGCCCCAGAAGTGGAAGAGATTGTGTGCACCGATGCCCAACCACTTATGTTTCATGATGAGTACATGGGAGGACCATCGCAGCACGTCTTGGATGATGACGAAACACAGGTGCCAACTGCTGCTGCTTTCGCCATTGTGCAGACCGACAAGGAGGGCAGGGGTGAATTTTGGGTGGAAGATGATGTAGAGGACGATGAGGTCCTTGACCCCACATGGAATCAACGTCATGCAGGTGACCAGTGTAGTTCAGAGGAAGAGGTGGTGGTCGCACAGAGCCACCTGCACAGCAGAAGAGGGAGCAGGGTGCAAAAGCGGAGCGTCCGTCCCCTAGACAGTACGTCTGCTACTGCCCAACGCAGCAAGGGACCGAGCACACCAAAGCCAGGTCCAAGGAGTTCCCTAGCGTGGCAGTTCTTCAGACAATGTGCTGATGACAAGACACGAGTGGTTTGCACGCTGTGCAATCAGAGCTTGAAGCGAGGCATAAACGTTCTCAACCTGAGCACAACCTGCATGACCAGGCATCTAAGTGCAAAGCACGAGATGCAGTGGAGTAGACACCTCAAAAACCAAGAAAGGTCTCTGGCTCCTCCTGCTTCCTCTTCTGCTGCAGTCTCGGCCTCTTCATCCACCTCTGTAGTGACAGTGACACCTGCCAACCCGCAAACAGAGGATCTGCCAGCAACACTACCACCTGGGTCACCAACCATCTCAACAATGTCCCATGGAAGCGTTCAGCTCTCTATTTCCCAAACACTGGAGCGGAAGAGGAAGTACCCCCCTAGCAGTGATGTAAGTAACTGAGTTCAAATAAACTGAGTTACCTAACGCAGTTACTTTAGAGGGTAACGAGTAATCTAACTGATTACTTTTCCCCTCATGGTAACTCAGTTCCCATTACTTTGGCTTAGTTACCCCAATTACATCTACTGCCACTAGATGGCAGTAGTGTAATTCCAGTGTCCTGCCGAAAAAGTTCCCCTGCCAGATAAGGACCCCCTGTACTGCGCAGGCGCAGGGCTTGAGCAGTACGAAGGACTATGGAGCTTCCGAAAATTGCAGAACCTAAACAGCTCTGAGTGAACTCTACACCGCGCAGGCGCAGTTAACATGTAATTGTACGAGGCGATGCCGCACTCTCCTGATGCTCGTGCTACTCTGCAAGGGGCATCTATCGTGCAAGTAAGGGGCGGGTCTAGTAATACTGTAACCAAGGGGCGCATTTATTATTATTATTATTGTCATATATCGAGCTCTGCCCATTAATTTAACATTCGCCCTCTTCTGTAGCCATCCGCCCCCTTACACGATATAATAATAATAGACCCGCCCCTTGCTTACACGCTATAACAGATCTGCCCCTTGGTTACAGTAATACTAGACCCGCCCCTTAGTTACACGTATAGAATATTTTTAAAAAAAAGTCAGTTACTTTGCTGCGTAACTAATTACTTTTCCAATGTAGTAACTGAGTTACTAACGCAAATACTTTTTGGGAGAAGTAATTTGTAACTTAACTAATTACTTTTTTAAAGTAAGATGACCAACACTGCCCCCTAGCCACCCGCGATCCCTGGCCCTGAATGCCCGCATTTCCAAATTCCTCGCCTTTGAAATGCTGTCATTCCGTCTGGTGGAGACGCAGAGTTTTAAAAGGCTGATGTCATTGGCTGTCCCACTGTACGTCGTGCCCAGCCGCCACTACTTTTCCAGACGAGCTATCCCTTCCCTGCACAACCAAGTGGGGGATAATGGGCGAAATCTCGTAGCAGCTCTGGGCCTTGCCGGTTTAAAGCACATCCCTTGCCTGGCGCATGTGCTGAACTTGGTGGTCCAGAGGTTCCTTAAGAATTACCCCGATATGCCAGAGCTGCTGCAGAAAGTGCGGGCCGTCTCTGCGCACTTTCGGCGTTCTCACCCTGCTGCTGCTCGCCTGTCAGCGCTGCAGCGTAACTTCGGCCTTCCCGCTCACCGTCTCATATGTGACGTGCCCACAAGGTGGAGCTCCACCTTGCACATGCTTGCCAGACTGTGCGAGCAGCAGCAGGCGATAGTGGAGCTTCAGCTGCAGCACGCACGCGTGAGTCGATCTGCGGAACAGCACCACTTCACCGCCAATAACTGGGCCTCCATGCTAGACCTGTGTGCCTTGTTGCGATGTTTCGAGGACTCCACCACATGGCCAGTGCCGATGACGCCATTCTCAGCGTTACTATCCCAGTTCTATGCCTCCTTGAAAAAACTCTTCAGGCGATGATGGAAGAGGATGTGGCACAGGATAAGGAAGAGGAGGAGGAGGAAGAGGGTTCATTTCCAAGGCTTTCAGGGCAGTCATTTACAAGTGGCTACGAGGGTGGGTTCCTGCACCAACAAGCGCCAGGTACACAATTGTCTGGCAGCAAGGGCACAGTTCTGGAGGATGACGAGGTGGAGGATGAGGAGGAGATGGAGGAGGAGGAGGAACCATGTTCACAGCAGGGTGGCACCCAGACCAGCTCATGTCCATCACTGGTGCGTGGCTGGGGGGATACAGAGGACACAGACGATACACCTCCCACAGAGGACAGCTTTTCCTTGCCTCTGGGCAGCCTGGCACACATGAGCGATTACATGCTGCAGTGTCTCCGCAACGACGCCGAGTTGCCCACATTTTAACTGGTGCTGATTATTGGGTGGCCACCCTGCTGGATCCCCGTTACAAGGATAACGTGCTGTCCTTAATTACCTCACTGGAGCGCGATCGTAAGATGCGCGAGTACAAGCGAATGCTGGTAGACGCGCTGCTGGTGGCATTCCCACTTGGAAGCGGGGGTACGGTGGAAGCACTAGGCGAAGGCAGAGGAGGAGGAAGAGGTCGCCAATGCAGCCGGGGCACCGCCAGCACCTCGGAAGGCAGGGTTAGCATAGCCGGAATGTGGAAAAGCTTTATCAGCACGCCACAACAACCAGCACCACCAGCTGAGATGGAACGTCTTAGCAGGAGGCAGCATTTCACCAACATGGTGGAGCAGTATGTGTGCACACGCCTACACGTACTGCATGATGGGTCTGCCCCCTTCAACTTCTGGGTCTCCAAATTGGGCACATGGCCTGAGCTTGCCCTTTACGCCTTGGAGGTGCTGGCCTGCCCTGCCGCCAGTGTATTATCTGAACGTGTATTTAGCACGGCAGGGGGCGTTATCACAGACAAGCGCAGCTGCCTGTCCAGAGCCAATGTGGACAAGCTCACGTTCATTAAAATGAACCAGGCATGGATCCCACAGGACTTGGCTGTACCTGGTGCAGAATAGACACATATACCGGTGTTCTGGCGAAAACTGTCTTGCTATCGGATAGTGTCCAGCCACTTACTGCGCCGGTGCAGTGCTTGCGCAGTATGGAGGACAAGGAGATTCACAAAATCTCCAAAGATGAACGTCGCCTGCGCAGTGAGTGCAGGTTCAAGCCCGACCATCCAAGTGGACATACGGTAGCACATAGTAACAGGGCCCCTCACGGGCTCGCTTGGCTAGGCTTCAACCTCGGATGATGTGGCTTGAACCTGGAGTCACCGCGCATCGTCTGCGGAGAGTTTCAAAATCCCCTTGTCCTACGTACTGAGCAAGCGCAGTACAGGGCGGACACTATGCGGCGGGGGACAGAATTCGACACATCATTCACCACTAGCCTTACCCAGCCATTGTTGTATTTTTGAACCAGTGTTGGCTACCTCGTCCTCCTCCACCGCCACTTCCACCTACACCGCCACATCCACCGCCACCTCAAAGTCCTACTCCATTTGAATTTCGTCCTCCTAGGTCAAGATTATAATTTTTTTATTTTTTTTTATTTCGAAGTATTTTATTTTCCCACTATCTTATCCATTAAATTTAATAATTTTTTCCAGAAAGTGCGTATTCTGGGGTATTCCCACCATATGTGCGGCATCGTGCCGTTGAGTTTCTGAGGTTCTTAATGACTTCCTGTACCTCTTCTGCTGAGAAGGGGGCCTCCAGCATTTTATTTTTATTTTTTATTTTTTTATGTTATTTTAAGTTATTTCCCTATCCACATTTGTTTGCAGATCACTTGCCATGCTCTTAACAACATTTTGTTGCCATTTGCAGCCCTCTCCATTACTATTTTACAGCCATTTTAGTGTTCAAATGTCCGGGTCCCATTGACTTCAATGGGGTTCGGAGTTCGGGGTCAAGTTCGGGTCAAGTTCGGTCCCGAACCCGGACTTTTTTCCGAATTTCGGCCGAACCCGCCGAACCCGAACATCCAGGTGTCCGCTCAACTCTATTAACTAGCATTCTGTCTTATACAGTTATAAAGTTCGAAAACCTTTGGGATCCATGGGCTAAATATGTTGGCATATCCCTTAAATAGAGGGGGCATCAGGTTACTTTACAACTCGCAGTTAGGCATTTTCTCCACTATCTTCCCTCCCCTTCCCTTCTTCCCTTTTTTTTCTCTTTCTTCTCCCCCTTTACTTTTATTTTTTCCCCTTCTGTAGGGGATGCTGGTAATGCCATGAGGGAGATCTTCCTTCCTCCTATTTTAGTCTAATAATTTCAAAAATATTAGATTTCATAATCCTTTTTTTTTTCTTAAATTAAAGCAGGTCCCTTCTTGAGAAGTGACTTAGGGATCCTTTAAATATAACTGAGAGAATTCAGTTAGAAGTTTCCTCCCCTGCTGAAGTCAGTTCCCGACAGGGGCTGCAGGAGGATGATTTTGTTCTCTTTCTTTTCTCACTATGTTCTTACAAGGGAACTTCTCTTATTTTTCTACATCATTTTATTTATTTATTTAACTCCCTTAAACTATATAGACTGCTTTAATGCTTTGTTTTTATTTTCTTCTTTGTTTCAAATGTAAGTGATTATTCTAAGCTGGCATTTACCAGGCATTTTTATTTATAACTTATTTCACAATGTACTAAAATGTATAATTTTATTCTTGAAAAATAAAATACTTTGAAAGTAAAATGTACTGTATGCCAGTAACATCAAAGGGGGTTGGTCGGGATGTTGGTGAAAGATTCTGCTTTTTGGATGCAGGTTTTTTAGTTGAGAGCTATATCCAGACATTTTTTAATTAAGATCCTAGGATATATTTGTAATATACTTCTAATACACAGTGTATTAAACATTCTTGGCAATGAAAGCATACATTTTCAGAAATGCTTTAGCAGTTGCATAGACATCCCTGTCTATAGGATAGTTAACATTTACATATATCTGCTGACCTGGTAACTTTTATGAAATATTCCACATCCATAAAAATTTGTCATCTATTCAGGCAATGATTTTGTGGACATAATGCTCATAAAGGAAACAGCGTCCCGCGGGAGTCTGTGCCTCACTATAAAGCAAAATGCTACCAGCTTCTAAAAAGCAGCAAATGCCTCTGGCTGAACACTAGTCCACCAGCACACATCAAAGACTTGGGGATATAAAAAGTTAGCTTTGTGTTCTACAAATCAGCAAAAATGCCAACTGGAGAATAGAAAGCTCCTATTTGTTTCAGATATATGTGGCTCTGGGACATGGCCAGTGTTTTTTCTACCAAAGACAGACTGATTTTCTTTTCTTGCATTTGTAAATATTTTGGTCTGCTGGTTACCCATAAATGCCTAAACTATTAGAAAAGATGGCAAGTGCAATGTGCTGCATTTAAGCCTGTTATAAATAGCTGGATTTTATAACTGGACCTGATAACCAGACTGCTTCTTGAGTGGCCAAGACATTAACAAATCTGGCCATATGCATGTGACCAAATTTGAATGATATGGACTGTAAGCTCCCAAGTACAATTAAAGGAGATCTTAAATCTGGAAGTTATGCTCAAAAACAGATGATAGGAATTTAATTCGGTAGTAGATTTGGATACATGTTTTTACTTGCTAGGCGTTTCTGTTAAATAAATAGTGAAATATTTGCCAAGATTGCCTTTTCAAGGGCGTTTTCACTGCAAAATGTTCATCTAATGTGAAAATTTACAAACATTTACCCCAAAATATAACATATCACATACATATGAGTTTTATGTAATGCAGCCATGGCCGACATCAGGGGGTAAAGCCTATACACTTGTAAGGGGCCGAGCGTCTCGACGACCCGGTCGCCTGGCGGGGTTGGGAGAAGGTAGGTGTGGGTGAAGGGAAGCTCCGTGTCTGCTTCTGTATGAGTGCGAGTTGGCAGCTGCTGCTCTGTGTCATTGAGCGCACATCAGGCTCTTTGCTGCCACCTCTGGCAACTTCCTCCATGTGCACTCCTTGTGTGTGCTGCCTGTAATGTATCCTGGGACTGCAACTCCTATCTGTGTCTCAGCCACATGTGGAAACAAGAGCTGGGACTAGGAAGACCACCTTACAAGTAAGGGCTATTGTACAAGTAAAGGGGGGTGGCGGCTGTGTACATGTGTGCCTGTGTGTACATGTCTGTGTGTACGTGTGTGTGTGTGTAAATGTCTGTGTGTGTACATGTCTGCGCGGTACGTGTATGTGTGTACATGTCTGCGTGTGTACATGTCCGGGTGTGTGTACATGTCCGGGTGTGTGTACATGTCTGTGTGTGTGTGATATATACACATGTGTGGGGGGCTGCCAGAGTACAGGTGTGAGGGGGGCCGCAAGTGTACAGGTGTGTGGGGGGGCTGTGAGCAAACGGGTGTGGGGGGGGGCTGAGAGCGTACATGTCTGAGGGGGGCTGTGAGCCTACAGGTGTAAGGGGGCTGTGAGCGTACAGGTGTTGGGAGATCTGAGGGGGGTGTGAGCATACAGGTGTGGAGGGGCTGTGAGCGTACAGGTGTGGGGGGGCTGCGAGTGTACAGGTATGGGGGGCAAGGGCTGCGAGCATACAGGTGTGAGGGGGCTGGAAGTGTACAGGTCTGGGGGAGCAGCGAGCGTACAGGTGTGGGGGGCTGCAAGGATACAGGTGTGGGGGGGGCTGCGAGCGTACAGGTGAGGGGGGATGCGAGCGTACAGGTGTGGGGGGATGCAAGGGTACAGGTGAGGGAGGGCTGTGAGCGTACAGGTATGAGGGGGGCTGAGAGCATACAGGTGTGGGGGGGGCTGTGAGCATACAGGTGTGGAGGGGGGCTGTGAGCATACAGGTGTGGGGGGATGGGCTGCGAGCATACAGGTGTCGGGTGGCTGTGAGCATACCAGGTGTGTGGGGGCTGAGAGCGTACAGGTGTGAGGAGGGCTGTGAGCATACAGGTGTGGGGGATGGGCTGCGAGCATACAGGTGTCGGGTGGCTGTGAGCATACCAGGTGTGTGGGGGCTGAGAGCGTACAGGTGTGAGGGGGGCTGTGAACATACAGGTGTAAGGGGCTGAGAGCATACAGGTGTGTGAGGGGTGCTGCGAGCATGCAGGTGTGAGGGGGCTAAGAGCGTACAGGTGTGGGGGGGGCTGTGAGCGCACAAGTGTAAGGGGGCTGTGAGCGCACAAGTGTAAGGGGGCTGAGAGCTTACAGGTATGTGTGTGTGGGGGGGGCTGAGGCACTGAAGGACTTGGTGGGATGGCTAGTGGGGGGATTCGGTGGAGCGGCCAGTGGGCAGGCCCTGGGGAATGTCGGTGGCCAGGCCCAGGCTTAAAGCTGTGTAAGAGGCCTCACAATTTCTGATGGCTGCACTGAAAGCAGCAGATTGGTAAAGTTCAAAGTAAACTTTAAATAGTTACATATAGTTACATAGTAAAGCTGGTTGAAAAAAGACACAAGTCCATCCAGCCCAACCAACAGAGAAAAAAAAAAAAGAGCAAATAGAAAACCTCCATATACACTATCCTAAACCCTCAGTTTATCCAGAGGAAGGCAACGGGGGGGCCCCCCCCCCCCCCCCCCCCCCCCCCGTAATAAAGCATAATCTGATTTGCTCCAGCAGGGAAAAAAAATCCTTCCTGATCCTCAAGAGGCAATCGGAGATTGCCTGGATTAACTCTACCTATAAGTATCCAGTTAAATCAGGTGTAGACAACCTCGGCGCGCCAGCTGTATTTAAACTACAAGTCCCATGACACATTGCAAGACCCTAACAATCACAGGCATGACTCCTAGAGGTAGAGGCACAATGGGATTTGTAGTTTCACCACAGCTGGAGGGCAGAGGTTGCCTACCCCTGAGTTAAATTGTGCATTTAGGATTGCCTTTTTTAAAACAATCTACTGAGCTGGCTAGAGCCAGCTCTTGAGGGAGTCTGTTCCAGATTTCACATTTTTAGAGATTAAATCTCTTTTCCTCCAGACATAAAGAGAGCCCCCTTGTCTTCTGTGATGACCTTAAGTTGAATAACTCTTGACCAGTGTAGCCTAAATGTCTCGGAGACAACCATCCGTCAGTGAACAAACCAGTATTCCCTCCAACGTTCAGGTATACCCAGGAGGGGCAGTTACACTATGAGCCCCCCACCCATTTACGATCACCTCTGATACACCGTCACCGTCAAAGACCACCAAAACACCGCCCATTTTCGGATCCAAAACGCTGTCATGACTCCTTCCCACGATACCTGAAATACAAAAACGAAAGCAGAAACACCCAAAACCAAAACATACAAATTTAGGGAGGGAGGGTGGGAAAAACTGCCTCCTCTGTTGGTCACATTCCTGAAAGTGATCACATGCCTCCACCCATCCCCTTTATATCAGACCTCCCCTTCCTTCCAAAAATTACCACACAGCCAACCCCTACCTGTTCATTCTCTTTTCAGTTACCAATTAACCCTTTGTAGCCCTTAGTCACCACTGTCATGCCCGGCCCTGCATTCCATTCCCTGCAGTCATACATTCCGTGCCTCACTTGACCAGTGTAGCCTAAATGTCCCCATTTTTATGCCTATACCAGCATGGCCAAAATACCCCAACCTTACAACCCCCCTTTTATAAAGGATGAGACCACACCTTGCTCTTGGAGTAAAATGGCCACGACAGCCTTTATTAACCAATTAAATACACTCCAACCAAAATATAAATATATATAAATAATATATATAAATATAAATAACCATAACCATAAACATAAACATCACAAGATATAACTGTACAACCCAGTCTGGTGATCTCTGACGGTGAACAAACTTGTTGCAAGCAACAAGGTCACTGCGGTACAAATTAACCTTTTACCAGGCCTCCAAATGAGAACTCTCGGAGACAACCATCCGTCAGTGAACAAACCAGTATTCCCTCCAACGTTCAGGAATACCCAGGAGGGGCAGTTACACTATGAGCCCCCCACCCATTTACGATCACCTCTGATACACCGTCACCGTCAAAAACCACCAAAACACCGCCACAGCCTGAAAGGGGGACTACCTCTACCTTGAGGGCCACCCCACCCTAAGAGCTGTTTGTATCCCCTCCTGAAGACCCATGGACCACAGATCAATTCCAACATCAGTGAGGTGAACACCATCGCGCCTCAAATAGAGACCAATGTTGATCTCCAACTCCCGGTGCCTAATAACAATCCCACCATTCCTGACCACAAACCTCCCAATCACCTTATTAACACGTATCCTTGTTTTATTAATGCTGACCACTGACCTTGCCCATCTCCACACTGTCCTGGCCACAATGTCGGACCAAACCAATATGGTGTTCGGGAAACGTGCCCGCAGCTGCATAAAGTCCTCCTTTATGTCTGCAAGTATGTCCCTGACCTTGCGTAAGCCCAAATCATTCCCCCCCGCATGGATAACCAAAACATCCGGGGGCCTATCCCTGAAAGCAAACCTCTCCACCTCCCGCTTAACTCTTTCCCACTTCAAACCCGGGAAGCCCAACCATCTAATATCAGCCTCCCGCCTGGAAATACCCAGCTGTCTGCCGTTCGGTCTTGCATCTCCTCTCCTGGCCCCCCAACACACATAGGAGTGCCCTAAGATCCAGA
This sequence comes from Lithobates sylvaticus, assembly GCA_028564925.1. Classification (NCBI taxonomy): domain Eukaryota; kingdom Metazoa; phylum Chordata; class Amphibia; order Anura; family Ranidae; genus Lithobates; species Lithobates sylvaticus. The sequence continues at coordinate 89,520,705 of CM053037.1, forward strand.
CAAGGCGTGGATAACCTGCATCTGGAATGAGAAATAACAACATAACTGGCATCCGTACAACAGTAACCATCATAAATACGGCGCCCCAAAAACCCTGGTAACCTCCAACCTTAGCATAAGAATGCCCCTTCTCCTTTTTTTTTTTTTTTTAAACCGCCGCCAACTGCGGCCTGACATAAGTACGAAACCTCCTCGACTCCCATCTTCCAATTCTCCGTACTGCCTGCTCGTCCAACCCGCACCTGGCAGCCTCCGTGGCTGCCCCAATGCGGAAGGAATGCGACGCAAACTCCCATTTGTTCAGGCCAATGGCCTCCAAGCATTTTCTAAACACTGCAACAAATTGGAACCTAGAAAGGTATGACCCATCTGCATGAACCAAGAAGGGGCCCTCTTCCCTGCCCCTTACCTTTCCGAATTGCCCCACCGCTGCCACTGGGCACACACTAGAACCCGGCAACTCAAACAAGGTCACCATTTTTCCCCTGCCTTGTTGATCCGTTTTTGACCTTCGCAGCAAAATACTCACCCGATCCTTCTTCCATTGCACATCCTGCTGCAACAACCCACCCGCCACTGTCCTGGCGGGGCTGACCAGTTCCCCAACCCTAAACGCCCCATAAAAGGCCAAAGAAAACGCAGCCTTAAACAGCAAAGTCTCGTAATCGGTGATACAAACCAAACGCAGCTGCGCACATATCGCCTGAAGATTGGCGAACATCACCGGACGCCTGTTGTCCCTTCTCTTATGTTGCCTGCGATACCCCCGCAACGCCTGCCTAACCCAAAAATCTTTTGTCCAGTCCTCCTCTCCTTGCAATTTGAAAGAAATGCCAAACCTGCCAATTTCTTGTCAATCGCCGATGCCGATAAACCCTTTTCCATGCCCAAAGAAACCCAGTACAGAACCAGCAGGCGTGTGTCAGAGCCCCGTCCACTTACCCCGGATACCCTTATTAGCTCCCACCAATCCTTCCAAACCTTGGAGTACGCCCCCCATGTGGCCTCGCTCACTGACCGGCGTATCCAGCCTGCGACGACTCCAAGGGCAGCTCCCACATCCATGCCGGGCAGCGGGTCCCTGTCTCCACGGCTCCCGGTGCCAACTCCCTGAACTTCTCCCACTGAAAACGAGATAGGGCATCCGCCAGTGAGTTCTCCACCCCAGGTATATGTACAGCATAAATAAAGATATTCAACTGTAAGCACCGAAAAACCAACTGTCGCAACAGGCGGATGACAGGGGGAGAAGAGGCCGACATTTTGTTGACCACCTGCACCACCCCCATGTTATCACAGTTTATACGCAATTTCAGGTTCCGAAACTCCTCCCCCCACAATTCCAGCGACACGACGACTGGGAACAGCTCAAGCAGCACTAAGTTCCCCAGCAGCCCCCCTGTATCCCATGCCTGCGGCCAACGCTCTGCACTCCACTTGCCCTTAAAATATGCCCCGTAGCCTGTTGAGCCTGCTGCATCAGTGGCCAAGTCCACATCAAAATTGCTCACCGGGCCCGCCATCCACATAGCCCGACCGTTATAACTGGATAGAAAATCATGCCATACCCGCAAATCCTCCCTGTGTTCCCGATTCAAACGAATGAAGTGGGTCGGAACATTTACCCCCGCTGTAGCTGCCGACAGCCTTCGGCAAAACACCCTCCCCATCGGGATGATTCTACAGGCAAAGTTACGTTTTCCCAACAAGGATTGCAGCGTACGCAACTGAACCTTCTGCCTTCCCTGTATCTCCCTGATCTCCCTCTGCAAGTCGTCCAACTTATCCTTGGGCAACCGACATTCCATTGCTTTGGAATCAATGACGATTCCCAAGAAACTCAGCTCCTCGGTCGGGCCCTCTGTTTTATCCGCCGCCAGGGGAACCCCGAACCTGCCTGCGATGTGCTGCAACGTTGACAAGATAATCGCACACACAGCGGAGGCAGGTGGGCCCACGCACAGAAAGTCGTCCAAGTAGTGGATGACTGACTCCAGGCCTGACACATCCCTCACTACCCATTCCAAAAAGGAACTAAATGTCTCAAAGAATGCACATGATATAGAGCAACCCATGGGCAGGCACATGTCTACATAAAAATGATCCCGCCAGTGACACCCCAACAGCCTAAAGCTGTCTGGGTGTACCGGCAGCAACCTGAGCGCCGATTCCACATCTGCCTTCGCCATAAGTGCCCCTTACCCATATTTCCTCACCCAACGAACCGCTGCGTCAAAGGACGTGTACGACACTGTGCATGCATCCGGTTCAATGAAATCATTGACCGACCCCCCTTTGGGAAAAGACAGGTGATGAATCAGGCGGAATTTGCCCGCCTCCTTCTTGGGAACCACCCCCAACGGAGAGACAACCAAATCCGGCCACGGTTTGTGCGGGAATAGACCCCCCATCCGTCCCATGGCCACCTCTTTTCCCAGCTTTTCGTCCACCACCCCTGGGTGTAACAACGCAGACTTCAAGTTTCTTGCCACTGGCGGTATTACTGCCAACGAACAAGGAATCCGAAACCCGTCCCTAAACCCCCGCGCCAGCAACAGAGCTGCCGCCCTGTCCGGATACTTACATCCTTTCCACCATCACCGGCGTCCTCCCTCTTGTGACTAGCGTCGCCAGTTCGCTTACCTCTCTTAAAGCATCTGGACAGCATGTGGGCTCCGCCACATCCTGAACATTCATGCTTGAACTTGCATGTACCTCCATACTTACACGCTCCCTCGTTGAACTGCCAACATACTCCCCACTTCTTTCCGGCCGGCAGTCCTTGGGACGTTGCACCCCCGGCCCCCCCCTGAAGAAACTGAGGCGGGGCCCGTGCTGAAGACATGAGCCTCATCCAAAGGCTAATGTCTTTGCGATCCCACCTCAATTCAGACCTGATCGCCTTGCGCTGCCTAAATTGCTCATCGTACCGCAGCCAGGCCACCCCCCCATATATCCTGTGTGCCTCCCCAATAGCGTCCATGTAGCAAAACAACGCCGAGCAATGCTCGGGGTTCTTTTCCCCAATGACACTGGCCAGAATGGCAAACGCCTGGAGCCAGTTTGAGAAAGTGCGCGGAATCAACCGATACCTGCGCTTCTCCTCATCGTCCTTCTTGGAGCTATCTGGTTTCACCCTATCCAAGTAAAATTTTTCCAGCGGCAGGAGGGAAAAAATTTCAACATACTCACCCTTGACAATCTTGTCCCGCACTTCCTGTTTCAAATGTGCTCCCAGCGGACCCTCAAAACACACATACACCTCGCATTTTGCTGCATCCGCCATCCTTACCACATCCGCCCGGACTACCGTCTCCTTCTCCACCACTCCGTCAGGGCCCACCTCAGCAGCAACCTGCCCTACCTCTTCCACAGCAGCGGGTTCCACCCCCCTGTTGACCACCGGCCCCTTTTCAGGCGAACTGACCCCCCCCCCCCGCTGTCCATGGCGCCACCTGTGCATGTTGACCTAGATTGTCCCCAAATTTCCCAACCAGTGCCCGTAATCCGTCCAATAAATCTGACATTTGAGCCGCGGGCTCAGCCCTGCCGGGGATGACCCCCGGCAGAGGCCGGTCCCCCGTTTTACCCTGTGCACCAGACTCCAATGTGTTTGCCCTGACCACCCCCAACAAACCCTGCAATGCATTAGTTAAAGACAATTAACCTTTTAGGCTCACCCGGCTGACCAGAAGGTCGTCCCACAGCCGATCTGCTGCTCTCCCTCGCTGGCACCTGTGGTTCCTCCTCGTCCGATATCTCGCCCTCCGATCGTTCTTCCCGCTCACGGTCAGGTGATAACGACAGCCCCCCGGGTGATCGAACCACAGCAGCTGCGTCCAAAGATGGCGAAGACTCCTGGCTGGCAGCTGTTGTCCCATCAACCCCAGACCGGCGTTCCGAACCGGACTTGGGAGACGCTCCACTTATCGATCGCTGGCTGCCCCCCCACCCACCGAACGTCCTTCTGGCAAGCCTCGCAGTCCCTACCGGACCTCTGCCTCTGCTACTTGCCGCCTTGGGCCGTGCGCTCCGCCGTTGTCACCCCCCTACCCCCCCTGCGTCCAGTCCTGCGCCCGCACCTGACCTCCTGTTGCTGCGGGTTCCAAGCGGTGAAGCCGCGCCATTCCGGCCGGTGGCTCCGCCCCCCGCGACGTCCGTGGCTGTGCTGGGCCCCCCGATGACCCCCTGCCCCTGGTGAAGCTGCGGGTTCCAGGCGGCGAAACCGCGCCGATCCGGCCGGTGGCCCCGCCCCCCGCGATGCCGATCGCTGTGCCAGGCCTCACCGGAGCTCTCCCCCCTCTGGTGTTGTGGGTCCCGGGTGATGAAGCCGCGCCACGCCGGCTGGTAGCCCCGCCCCCCGCGATCGGTACCGCTCGCTCCATCCGTCCCTGGCCTGCTCCCTCGCGCAGCGTGCGCTTCGCTGGGGGGTTAGATCTGTCCTCCCCCGGGCTCCGGGTGACACGAGGTGGCCGAGAAGAGGGCCCAGGCGAATAACGCTCCGGAGGCCTGGGCCTCCGCGCGCGCTGCTGCCTCCCACCGTCCTGCGATCCCCCCCGTCCTCCTCTGCCAGAGATCCCACTTGCCTTCTGAGCCAAGCCGCCCCTTTCACCGCCGCAGCCCTCCTAAAGGATGCCAGCATTTGTTCCACCTCTGCCATGCTGCTGGGAGAAGAGGAGCAGTTGAAGAAAAACTGCCTCCTCTGTTGGTCACACTCCTGAAAGTGATCACATGCCTCCACCCATCCCCTTTATATCAGACCTCCCCTTCCTTCCAAAAATTACCACACAGCCAACCCCTTCCTGTTCATTCTCTTTTCAGTTACCAGTTAACCCTTTGTAGCCCTTAGTCACCACTGTCATGCCCGGCCCTGCATTCCATTCCCTGCAGTCATACATTCCGTGCCTCACTACACTGAGTTCACTATATGCACCACTTACAGTATGTTTTTTATACATGTTGATCATATTTTACCCTAATCTCCTCTTCTCACAAGAGAATAAATTCAGTTCAGCAAATCCTTCCTCATAGCTGAGCTCCTCTATTACCGCGTACACACGAAGGGACTTTTCCCGCCGGACCTAGTCTGGCGGACAATCCGCCGGACTTTCCAGCTGGCTTCGGCGGACTAAAAAGCGAACGGACTTGACCACACACCATCACGCTAAAAGTCCGGCGGTTGACGTGATGACGTACAGCACATACGACGGGACTAGAAAAAGAAAAATACTAGAAAAATACTTGCTACTGAGAATGCGTCCTTTTTGGTCCGCCGGACCATACTACAGACGGCCGTATTGTCCGCCGGACTGCCAAGTCCAGCGGATAATTTTAAAACAAAACTTAAAACTTTAGTCCGCCGGATTTTTTGAAAAAAAAGTCAGTCGGAGGCCCACACACGAGGGGATTATCCGGTGGACTTAGTCCAGCGGACAATCCCGCGGGATAATCCCTTCGTGTGTACGCGGCATATGTCTCTTATCATTTATACAGTAAATATATTAAAAAGTAAGGGTCCCAACACTGAACCTTGGAGTACATCACTAATAACCTTAGACCATTCATGGTATGAATCATTAACCACTACTCTCTGAATATGATCTGTTAGCCAGTTTTCTTTCCATTTACATGCTGAATTTTCTAAGTCTGTAGACCAGAGGTACTGAATTAAAATTCACGGAGGTACGATCAGTAAAATTTTCCTCCGACCGAGGTCCGAAACGCATGTTTGTGTGATGACTCGGATCCTTCACATTACAGCCCCCTTCCTTTTAAATCACAATCCCATTCTTTCATCAGATCCCTGTCCCCCCAGGCATATCACAATTCCCCCTTCACATTACAGTTGCCCCCTCCATTCACAGCAGTGTCCTCAGCCCCCCTTTATGTCACCCCTCCCTTTTCCCCACAGCGGTGTATTCTGTCCTCCCTGTGACAGGAGTCACTTTGTGCGGGGGGCTTGTAGAACCCAGCTTATCTCGGAGAGCTCTGGAAACTACTTGTCCAACTCCCCCAGCCCCTCCTATGTGTAAGTCACCTTTTGTCTATTAGGGGCACAGGGTGACCGAGAACCCCAGTCTGATCTGCCCTAGTCAGACTCACTGAACAACCACAGGGGAGAGGGGATTTCTCCAGCAGCCCCTCCCAAAGACAGTCTATCGATGAGAAGTTTGAATACACCTGTGTCATGCTACTGGTGAAGGTTACGTCTACCCGCCCTGTTTAATTTTGCATAGAAGAAGGGATTGTCCCCTGAGTGTATATCTGTGTGCCTTTGTTCAAAAAAAGAGTTCATGTTACAGTTCAGCAGCCAAAACAAGTCCTCCCTAGTTCTTGGTTGCAAGCAGCGGTAATATCTAATATCTAAATTCAGACTGGAGGAAGCGGTATATGACGAAAGCACTCAAGCGGAGTGTGGGACATTCTGTTACATTGGTCGCAGCGGTGGGATGCTTTCTGCAGTCTGGAACATCCAAACCTCCACCTAGATCCAAGGTCTGGATAGCAGGAGAGGAGAGGTACAGATACCAGCCGCCATGGAAGAGGAGTTCGGAAGGAGGTTGAGAGAGATGCAGATACAGCACAGGGGACCAGTGTCAGAGCAGCTCCTGCTGGGATGGTATGATTCTATTGGCTGGGAACTCTGGAAGGAAGCAGCAAGTGCTGACTGACCTTGATGATCCTGTTTTTGCACGGGATGATCTTGGATGGAGGAATGCATTTGTCCAGCAGCCAGATAAGGGTACGGGAGATGGAGAAGCTGGCTCATCTTGCCATTTGCAGTTCAAGGGCTCAGGAGAAGAGGAAGCCGTCCTTATTCCCCAGTCACAGATCACAGAAAGTATGGATTTAATCAATGTTTCATTGAAGGATGTAAAATTTACTGAAATTCAAACTGAAGTGCTAACAACAGGGCAGAACTCTGCTAGGTGCTGCCCAGCACCAGTAACATCTTCTTCGTTCTACAGACAGGAGATGGTGCACCTACAGCAGCTTCAGCCTTCCTGAGAGAAGAGGCAGTCGGCCTTTCACCCACAACACTGACAGGAACATGGGATTTCCTGCCAACAGCATCTGTGGAGTTTCAAGAAACATATCCAACCCACTGACAACCGGACAGAGGGCCCAATAACTCTGCCCCCCACCTGCAGCAGTTCCAGGGGCACATGGTGAGAAAGTGAAGGTCACTCCCCAACAGTTAGCCAGAGTGGATGATGTGGGGTCCTCAGCTGTAGCACTAACAGGGCAGAGTGCTGCTGGCCTTTTCAAACAACAATCAACTCTGCAGGAGCACAAAGAAGAGAATGCAATTGGCAACACAGCTGAAGGGCTGGCAGCAGGGCAGAGTGCTGCTGGCCTCTGCCCTCAACTAACAGAAGATGGAATTCCTGTAAAAATGTATGGGACTTTGATCTACACTGACACAACCTCTGAAAATGGTCCAGCACTGAAACAGGAGGATGTCAGCCATGCTTTACAAGCACTGGGGGATTTTCATCTAGTAAAAGTAGATGGGACTCCAGTCTCCACCTGTATACCCCGGGGATGCTGGACAGTTGGCCCAGATCCCCAACAGCATGACGGAGTGAGCCCAGCCACCCTGTCTTCTCCCCAGCAGCGGGTATGTTCTATGAGAGAGGCAAAGGTTGGCTGGGTGAGTAACGCTCTGTTTGGGACAATGTGTTTGGGGTACTGTGTGGGTATGGGCAGCGGGGTACTGGAACTACAGACTAACTTATAAGTCAACCGGTTTGGGGTCTCCTTCTGTGTTAGTCTTCTGCCGCAAGGGGAGATGTGTGATGAGAGTCACTTTAGGCGGGGGGCTTGTGGAACCCAGCTTACCTTGGAGAGCTCTGGAAACTCCTTGTCCAGCTCCCCGAGCCACGCCTATGTGTAACCCTGTGTACCCTATATATTGTCTCATATACTGTTGTAGACTCTATACTAGATTGTTTGAGGTGTGGCTTTATCCCATTGTTCTATTGTTTGTGTCTGCCTTGGAAGCAACCTATTATGGGATGTATATGTCTCTGTGGATTAGCTGCGAGAGGGGAGGGGGGGATTTCTCCAGCAGCCCCTCCCAAAGACATTGCTTTGGATACACCTGTGTCATGCTACTGGTGGAGGTAAAGTCTATCCTGCCCTGTTTGAATATGCAAAGAAGGGGGATTGTCCCCTGAGTCTATATCTGTGTGCCTTTGTTCAAATAAAGAGTTCATGTTACAGTTCAGCAGCCAAATCGAGTCCTGCCTAGTTCTTGGTTGCAAGCGGCGGTAAAATCTAATATCTATATTCAGACTGGAGGAAGCAGTATATGACGAAACCACTCAAGCGGAGTGTGGGACGTTCCGTTACACTCCCCTTCACAGTAACCCCAGAGTGGTGTCCTCTGTCCCCCTTCATGTTACCCCTTCACATTATCCCCCACAGAGGTGTCCTCTGTCCCGCCTCTTCCTGTAACCCCCCCAGCGGTGTCCTCAGTCCCCCCTTAACATTACCCCCTACAGTGGTGTCCTCTGACATTAGAGATGGACGAACTTCTGATGGGACGTTTCGCAAACGCGATCAGCGAACGTGCCCCATTCATTTTAATGGCAGGCGAACCTTAAAAACCTCCAGGTCATATTTGCAGCCACAAAATACTTACTAGCTGTGCCCACATAGTCCCACAACATGGACACTGACATACCAGAAGTAGTAAGGGATCACCAACGACAAGTATTCTTTTTTTATCTGTGAAATTTTGTCAATTCAGGAGAGCATGAAGGCCATGGAGGAGAGGCAAGGTCAGGCCAGGCTATGAAGGGGGTGCAGGAGATGATCAGTGCCACAGTCAGGGCAGCGCAGTCCTGTGCCAGCGTCCCAGTGTGCCAACCTGTGCTTGAGCCCCTGACCCCTCCCTCTGCCTGGCCCTTACCCCCACCTATGCAGGGCTCCACTGCGGTGGCCTGGAGGTGCCAGTCCAGTGCTGATCCTCAGCCATGGTGCTGGCACTGCCTGCTGATTGGCTTCTCCTCTGCTATCTCCCTCACTGACACCAGCACTGAGATATAACACTGACACCAGCACCGTGATAGAGAGCACCGACACCAGCACCGCGTTAGAGAGCACTGACACGAGCACAGAGATAGAGAGCACTGACACCAGCACCGAGATAGGGAGCACTGACACCAGCACTGAGATAGAGAGCACTGACACGAGCACAGAGATAGAGAGCACTGACACCAGCACCGAGATAGAGAGCACTGACACCAGCATCGAGATAGAGAGCACTGACACCAGCACTGACACCAGCAAGTCGCTGCGGGACCCAAAAATATGACACCGCTCAACCTCTTCAAACAGGAGGGTACGGGCATATAGTACGGTGTGCTTTTTTTCTACAAGTGAGCCAAAGGTAGAAAAAAGGTCCATGTGCTAGATTATATAAATCGTTTATACAGTTATGCATATCAGTGCGCTTATCGGTCACAATCCCCCCTGCTGTGCTGAACGTCCTTTCAGACAGGACACTGGACGAGGGGCAAGCCAACAGTTCCATTGCAAATTGTGCAAGCTCTGGCCAGAGGTCAAGCCTGCCCACCCAGTAGTCCAGGGGTTCATCACTTCTCAGAGCGTCCACATCGGCCGTTAACCCGATGTAGTCGGACACCTGTCGGTCTAGGCATTTCCTGATGCTGGATCCGGATGACACCTGTCGATGGGTCGGCTGAAAGAATGATCTCATATCAGAAGTGACCAAAACATCTTCAAACCACCCTCTTCTTGCAGGCACTGTTGGATTGGTACCCGCAACTCTTTCTCTGGGAGTGGAAATTCCTCTGCCAGCGCACACGCAAAAGCAGAATGCAGCATTTCTCTAAGCAAGGCCTGGAAGTGCTCCATTCTGACAGCCCTCTGTGATGGTGGTAACATTTCCGCCATTTTGGGTTTGTACCGGGGGTCTAAGTAGGTTGCCACCTATTACTGGTCCTTGACCTTTATGCTTTTTATATGAGTGTCCCTGTTAAAACACTGGAGCATGAAGGCCCTCATTTGCACTAAACTGCAAGCGGTGTGGTGGCCTGGCTCCTGCTCATCATCCAGGATAATGTTGTCCTCCTCGTTCTTCTCCCCCCATCCATGGACAACAACAGGGATCCCAGAAAGGTTTAAAGCATGCTCTTCTTGCTCCTCCTCATCCGCCCCGACATCATCCTCCTCTGTCTCCTCTTCAGACCCCTGTTGTTGACTTGTCTCAGATAGAGTAGCCCTCCTGGGAATTCATTCAGCATTGCGACTTCCTCATCTTCCTGCTCCTGCTCCTCCATGGCTTGATCAATGACTTGACGCATAGCATGCTCCATAGAGAAGGCGTAAGGTATGATCTCACTGATGGCGCCATTGCTGCCACTGACCAGTTTGGTGATCTCATCAAATGGCCGCAGAAGTCTGCATGCGTCGCGCATGAGCAGCCACTGGCGCGGTGAAAAGAAACCAAGCTCCCCAGAACCTGTTCTGCCGCAGAGTTCGTACAGGTAGTCGTTAACTGCACTGTTCTGCTGGAGCAGCCTATCAAGCATATAGAAGGTTGAGTTCCATCGCGTCGGGTAATCACAAATAAGACGTCTGACCGGCAGATTGTGTTGCCGCTAAATGTCAGCAAGGCAAGCCATGGCCGTGTAAGATCTTCTGAAATGGGCCGAGATTTTCCTTGCCTGCCGCAAGATGTCCTGGACCCCAGGGTATTTGACAACGAATCGCTGCACGACCAAGTTTAAGACGTGTGCCATGCATGGCACATGTGTAATTTTGCCCTGTTTCAACGGGCTTAGCAGATTGGCACCGTTGTCGCACACCACTTTACCAACTGTCAAATTGAGCGGTGTTAGCCACTGATCTGCCTGTGAACACAAAGCTGAAAGGAGTGCAGGGCCAGTGTGGCTCTTGGCTTCCAGGCACAACAGACGCAGCACAGCATGGCAACGTCTCACCTGGCATGTCGAATAGGTTCTGGGGATCTTGTGCGGCGCAGCAGAAGAGACGCTAGCAGCGGAAAAGGATGAGTCAGCCAAGGAGGAGAGGGCGGATGGAGTAGTAGGAGGAGAAGAAGAGGCAGGCCTGCATGCAATCCGTGGCGGTAAAACCAAATCTACACGGGTGCCACAGGTTACATGCTTGACGGCCGTCAGAAGGTTCCCCCGGTGGGCAGTTAAAGTTATATACCTTCCCTGCCCGTGTTTGCTAGACCACGTGTCTGTGGTCAGATGTACCTTCCCCACCACTATAATTAGAGATCTCGGAGTAGGCAGCAACAGCGGGGACCAACCTCCTTGGGCAAATCTGGGTACTGTCGTCAGACTGCTGAGTGGCGGTTGTTGCTACCTCCTCTTCCTGATCTAATGCCAAGAATGGCTGCGCATCGGAAATGTCTTGTGATGATGGATCGGAAAATAATTCCTGTGACTCAAGCGGAGGGTATGTGGTGGTGGTGGTGTTGGTGGAAGTGTCTTTGGGGGTTCACACAGCAGAGAGTGAAGAGGGTGCAGATAGATAGGATGAGGAGGGTGCAGAAGAGTAAGGCTGAGTGAGCCACTCAACCAAGTCTGGTGCATCCTTTGACGTAATCGAACACACGTTCTGCAACTTCCCACTTTGGCTCAAGCCTGGTGCTCCTGCCCCACCCCTACCACCCCTGCAGAAGGGCCTGCCTCTTCCTCTGCCTGTCATTTTTTAAATGACCCTGTGACAAAAGTCTCTAGAGAAGTGCAGTATATGTGGAAGAAGGTATATAACACCCTGCTTCAATCTGTCATTTTGGGGGGCCACTGGACTATCACACCAGTTATAATACTTTTTTCTTTTTTGTTTACAAACTTTTATTGAGAAAATGTACAAGAATATACAGTATAAAACGTACTTTTGAAGTTATAATGATGTACAACCAGTGTGTCAGAGAGATCAATGACTGTGATCCTATATAGGCTAAAGGTAAAGTGCAACCAAAGCAGACACAGTCCGTGGAGCATCAGTGACACAAGTAAAAGTTCAATTATCCGCTACCCGGCCACACTAATTGTCTCCAAAAACGGATCCACTCATATAATAAATGACCTACACAGGGGTTTGAAACTTTTGAAAGAATGGGGAATAATCCCGGAATACCACAAAGATGAAACTTCGCTTCTTCCAAAACGTCCTTCAACATATCACTACAATCAAAGATCCCGGAATCATCAACCTATGGAAGTATCTGGCTCCTGAGCGGTCCGCTAACTACGTTTATAGCGTCCCCTCTAGGAATTTTGTTTGATCTCACTTGCCTTTGGTATTAACTGTTCCACACTGCAGCAGTAAAAGCTGACTCTTTGCTTTTTTTCTGTGCTTGACACAAACCTGCCGCATCCTGTTTTCATATCTTTTGCTATATTTTTAAATAGCTGTTATATATAATTGTAATTTCATTCCAGGTTTTATAGAAATACATCTAGTTACGGAACCCAGGTATCCTGATAAGCCGAAAGGAACTGAATTTACTATATACACCAAGAAATATCTGCAAACTGTAAGTGTTATAGTCTCCCACGATCCATCACTTAGCCACAACAGGAAATATGCCATTCACGATAGTATCCTTGAACGCCAAGGGTCTCAACCACCCAGCAAAGAGACAATCTTTGTGGCATACTGCTGAAAAGCTTGATAGTGATATCTTATGTGTCCAAGAGACACACTTGACCCCACTTTCAGCCACTTTATGTCGCAGTAACAAATTTCCCCTTATTTTCTATTCTAATTTCTCTTCCAAGAAGAGAGGAGTGCTTGTAGCGATCAAGAAAGACACTGACTTCCACCTCATAAAAGAAATAGGTGACCCCAATGGTCGTTTTCTTATTTTAATCTGTATGATTAATGGAACTAAATATACCTTACTCAACTTGTATGCTCCCAATTCTAGACAGGCAAATTTTGTCAAAAAGACTTTGACCAAAATTAAAGAGTTACAACAAGGATATCTCCTTGTATGCGGAGATTTTAATATGGTTGCAGATATTTATATGGACACTACTTCAGCGGATAAGAGAAGACCCTGTCCCCTGGGGCAAATCCTGACATCGTCTGATCTTTACGATGTCTGGAGATGCCACCATGGATCAGAGAGGGATTATACTTATTTCTCCCCGCAACACAAGTCGTATTCCAGAATTGACATGTTTGTTGCCGATAAATTGTTATTACAAAAGGTGACTACCTCTGTTATCCACACCATGACATGGTCAGACCACAACCCAATTTCGATAATTATTGATGATACGTCTCCTCAACGGAACTCTTTTCTCTGGAGAGCCAATAATTTCATATTACAACATGCTACATACTCCAAAGAAATTGCTACTCATTTGAAAGAATATTTTGAATTAAACGCTGATTCAGTGGGGGATCCTGCCGTGGTGTGGAACGCGCATAAAGCGGTAATGAGAGGTGTTCTTATAAAACTGGGCTCCATTCACAAAAAAAAAAGAACACAACAAATAGACTCCCTTACTTCCCAAATTGCTAATTTGGAGGCAGACCATAAGTCATCTGCATGTCCCACTACACTAGCACAATTAATGTCGCTTAGACAGGAACTCAGGCTGCTTCTTCTCCATACATACGAACATATGCAACGCAAATTCAAAGCCATCTCTTATTCCACATCCAATAAGGCAGGAAAAAGATTAGCACAACGTATCAAAGGGGCTAGAGTTAAATCTAAAATTCCCTTCTTATTCCACCCACACTCGAAAGTGAAGCTATCTAATCCACAAGACATTGCGAATGCTTTTAGCGATTACTATAGTGACCTATATAATCTCAAGAATGACCCTACAACCCACCAACCATCCCCAGAGGAAATTGATGACTTTCTCCATAAGATAAATTTACAGACTCTGACAGAAACACAATTGTCTTATTTAAATGCTCCTTTTTCAGCACCAGAACTTCTAGCTACCATCCCATCACTGCCTTGTAACAAAACACCAGGCCCGGATGGCCTTACAGGGGAATACTTCAAACAATTCTCTACCTATTTGATTCCACACTTGCTGAAATTTCTTAACCAAGCTGCATATTCTTCCAAATTCCCTGTAGAATCGCTAAACGCATTAATTATCACTCTCCCAAAACCTGAAAAAGATCCGACTGCCCCACAAAACTTCCGGCCAATCTCCTTACTTAACCTTGATTTAAAAATATACGCCAAAACTATTGCTAGACGCTTAATGAAGATTATGCCAGACCTGATTCACAAAGACCAAACAGGATTTATTAAAGGGAGGCAAGCATCCGACGCGACGCGTCGCATGATTGACTTAATCCATTGCGTAAATTCCAGTGGAACACCTTCTCTGCTTCTTTCTTTAGATGCAGAGAAGGCATTTGATCGGGTGCACTGGACCTATCTACAGAAAGTTCTCATGAAATTTGGGTTTAAAGACAATATTTATAATGCTATCATGGCACTATATACTTGCCCAGCTGCTCAAGTTTTTTCGGCTAATATGATATCTCATCCATTCAAAATTTCGAATGGTACCCGTCAGGGTTGCCCATTGTCGCCCTTAATTTTTGATCTAACTATAGAACCTTTAGCTGAGCACATACGCACGAACTCGAACATCTCAGGCATAACTGTTGGCAACACTACTCATAAGATTAGTCTTTTTGCTGATGATGTGATTTTAATATTATCAAATCCTACCTCCTCCTTAGCAGCAGCCCGAGACGTTTTAGATTGGTTTGGACGAATATCATTTTACAAACTAAATGTCACCAAATCACAAATACTAGATCTCAAATTGAATTCCACCACTAAATTACTATTACAAGCCCAATACCCCTTCACATGGTCTGAACACAGCATTTCTTACCTAGGTATTCAACTCACTAGAACCACTAAACTCCTCTTTTCATCAAACTTCAAGCCTCTCTTACGTACTGAATCTCAGAAATTAGCTAAAATGGAACTGTCATGGTCTGGCAGATTAGCGGCGTTCAAGATGATGCATTTACCTCAAATTTTATACCTGTTTAGGACCATTCCTATTCCTATTCCTAAATATTACTTTAAGTCACTTCAAACGATACTCAACCGATGTATTTGGCACGGTACAAAACCTAGATGCGCTCATTCTATACTTAGGATACACAAATTAGCGGGAGGATCAGGTTCAATAGATTTTACAGATTATCACACTGCAGCGATCATAGCTCAAGCAACTGAGTGGTTTCAGCAAGATCCGAATAAAAACTGGTGCAATATAGAACTTTCCTTACTATTTCGTCCTAGTTTAAAAAATTGGTTGTTGAGCACTCCATTAGACGCTAAAATACCAAAAGCGATTCCCCCTACCATGATAGCCACGGTCAGAGCATGGAAAATTCTAACCCAAACTATCCATCAAGAACCCACTACTACACAGATACCGATACCTATAGAAGTCTTAAACCACATCTCACCTGAATTATCTACATCCCATTGGTCTAACCGAAAAATCTCATTCATAAATCAACTATTTCATGACTCAAACCCAAAATCCTTTTCAACCCTCCAAAATGAATTTCACTTGCCTGAATCAGACTTTATTGCATATTCCAAACTTCTGAAATGCCTTAACAAAATCAAACCTCCCTTATATACAGTATCTTCAGTAATATGGAAATACCTGCACTTTGAATCTCCTAAACAGAAGGGTATTTCACTTGTATACAACACCCTGAACCAAAAGCGTGTATTTACTAAATCCACACCACATACACACTGGGAAAATGATCTAGCAACGACTTATACAGAATCACAATGGGAACAAGCTTCACGAAGTGTATACAAATCCACGAAAAGCTCTGCGTTGTGGGAACTCACACAAAAATTGTCCCTTAGATGGTATTTGACGCCTTCTCGATTGGCAACATTCTATCCCACATTATCTAATAAGTGCTGGAGATGTAATTCCAACATAGGAAGCATATTCCACATATTTTGGGAATGTACCCTCATACAGGAATACTGGAAAACCGTTTTTCTTCTCTTAAAAGATATATCCCAGATAGATATACCAATGTCTCCGGGTCTAGCTATCCTGAATTTATCCATTGAAGACATACCCTTTTCATTTCGTCATGTGACGACACATATCCTATTGGCAGCTAGGTTAACTATAACCAGATTATGGAAGTCAGATACAACTCCCTCTATCACTCACCTCTTAGATACCGTAAACCTACATTATAGTTATGAATTAATGATGGCATCCAGTGAGGGTAAATTACCCAAGGAAAAAACCAAGTGGGCATCATGGGAACAATGGTCGACTATTACTAACTTTTTGTAACACTCATATCTAACAGATTGATATACACTTTTGCCTCTGGGTTCTAGAGTATGGACACAGGTTCCTGGATAAGTTCTATTATTGTGGCAACGTTCTCCTCTTAGACACAGTGTAGTCCCCATGGGGGTGTCTAGAGGACATATACTTCTATTTGATCTTATGTTACTATATTGATCTTATATTTCTATATTGAATGTATTGCGTTTTGTAGCATTTTAATAACAGTAATTCTTGTTCTGTAACACTTCATTGATAATTGAGTTGACATTATTTAAGTGCTATTCTGAGTTAATTTATTTTAACGGCATACAATGTGTAATTTGCATCTTTACTGTATGTTATGAAATTCAATAAAAACTGATTGAAAAGTAAAAGTTCAATTATCACTGACGCTAACATTTCCATCATTACACAGAATCTAATTTTCCTGTTGGACAGTACTGTTGGACAAGAATAAGGCAAACTAAATTGTGCAAACAACCTAACACAAAAACGAAAGAATAACAAAAATAAAGTAAAATAAAGTAAGTGTTGAAGTGCACTGCAAACTTGCAATATTGCTTTATATATATGAATAGAGCCTTGGTCTAGACTTCGTCACCTATTGAATGGGCATAGCTATCCAAATCTTATAGTTCATGTGTCTATCCCGGGGCAAGGCAATCTGCCTGCCCCGGTGTAGGCCAGGGGTCCCATTTCTTCTCAAAGATCGGCATGGAGTCCATAAGTGTGTGATGAATGCGTTCCATCAGTTTTATTGAATCCATGCGGTAAATGACCTGCGGCCAGGGTACTGCCGCCTTCCGCAAGTTCAGGGCTATGGCCCAGTGTGCTGCGCTGAATAGTGTGTGTATTCATTTCTGTTCGGAGGGCAAGGTTCCTGGGATGTCCTCAAAAAGGAGGTATATACGAGCTGAGAGGACAACATTGTTGTCAGTGATCTGCTGTATCTTTTCAGATATTTTCTTCCACAGGGGGTCTAAGTGTTTACAGCTCCAGAAGGTGTGGAGGAGAGAACCTATCTCCCCACAGCCCCTGAAGCACCTGTCTGAGACAAGAGGGAACATCCTATGTATCTTACACGGGGTGTAGTACCATCTAGTATGTAATTTTACCACTGTCTCCTTTATAGCAATTGAGCGCGTACACTTATGCATATTTTCTATCATGTCACTCCATTCATCTGGTGTGATATTCTCTGCTAGGTCAGTCTCCCATGCTACCATGGCCGGTGATTTAGGTTCTGAATTGAAATCATTAAGGTGACAGTACATTGCTGAGATCACCCCTCTACCCCTGGACCCCCCAGGACAAAGTGCCTCAAATGCAGTTTTAGGGTTCGCCCTCCACAGTGCTATTGAATTCTGGAAATAGTGGCGAATGTGTAGGTATTT
This sequence comes from Lithobates sylvaticus, assembly GCA_028564925.1. NCBI lineage: Eukaryota > Metazoa > Chordata > Amphibia > Anura > Ranidae > Lithobates > Lithobates sylvaticus. The sequence continues at coordinate 89,538,454 of CM053037.1, forward strand.
GTAAAACTCTGAGTGGGGGATACCCCAGTTCTGGTTTAAGTCTTCAAAGGATCGGAAGTTCATCCCCTGAAACAGTGAGCGTAGGGTTACCAAGCCCCGAGAGGACCAATGTGCAAAGTTAGATTCCGTCCCAAAGGCCCCCGGGAAGCCAGGGTCCCCTAGGAAGGAAGATAGAGGAGCTGGTTTAGAGGACAGACCAAACTTATCCCTATATAGTGTCCAGAGGTAGAGAGACTGCCCCACCACCTCATTAAGAGCTGCGATATCCCTTTGGTTTGTTTGAGCTGACCATAGAATCCCTGGGAGATAGTATGGCTTAACCGAGTCTTGCTCAAAGCGTATCCAGGGGGTACAAGGAGACGGGAAATGCCATTGGGCATGCTGGACCAATCTGGCCGCTAAGAAATACTTCCATAGGTCGGGGCAGCTCAAACCCCCCCTACTCCTGGTCCTAAACATCTAGTGTCTGCTAAGTCTGGGTCTCTTATCTTTCCAGATGAACTTCAGCAATTCCGATTGTAAGTGCCCAATTGTGGCTCGGGGCACATACAACGGGAGGGCCCTAAAATAAAACAACAGCTTCGGAAGGATAGACATCTTGACTGCCTGAATACGGCCTAAAAACGAGATATGGTATGGGGCCCACTGGTTTAGCAAACCTTTAACTGTAGTAAAGATCTGTGGATAGTTTTGTGCATAAGTCATCTTAAGGGTGGGAGCTAATTTTACTCCTAGGTATTGTAAGGAATTAGGGGACCAGGAAAAATTAAAACTATTCTTCAGGGATGTCACCAGCCGGTGCGGTAAATTAATAGGCATGGCCACACATTTGGATGGGTTCACCCCCAGGCCTGATTCAAGCTGGAATTGTTCTAAGGCTGCTAAAAGGTTGGGGAGGGAGGTCAGGGGGTCGGTCAGGAAGAGCAGAACATCATCTGCATAAAGGCTTAATTTATATGAGGATGCGCATTTTTCATACCCTTTTATGTTGGGGTTGGAAGCTATATATTTGGATACAACAACAATAGGGGGGATAAAGGACAGCCCTGCCTAGTGCCTCGTCCTAGGGTGAAGTAATCCGAGGAACAGCCTGGGAGTTTTATACAAGTCTGGGGATTGTTATAAAGGGCATGGAATCCGTTAACAAACCTACCCATGATTCCAAATCTATGAAGGATTTTGTCTAAGTAGGGCCATAGGACACTGTCAAAAGCCTTATTAATGTCAAGGCTAAGCATGAGGACTTTTCGTGAATGAAGGTTGGCATCTTGGATAATGTTGGTGGCTAGGCGAATGTTGTCTGTTATCTGTCTTGTTGGGATGAATCCTGTCTGGTCAGGGGAGATTAGGGATGTGATTGTGGCCGCTAGTCTGTCCGTTAAGATGCGACTGAATATCTTCAGGTCATTATTGATGACCGAAATGGGCCTGAAGTTTTGGGGGAGGGTATGATCCTTCCCGGGTTTAGGGATTAGGGACATATTGGCCATCAGCATGTCACTCGGGAAGGTTTCACCAGAAATGACCTTATTGTATAGTTTGGTCAGTCTAGGGGCCAGTAAGTCAGCAAATTTTTTATAATACATGGCTGAAAAGCCGTCTGGGCCTGGGGTCTTTGCGGTTTTAAGAGAGGTCATGACAGCCGTCACCTCCTCCACTGTACAGGGGGCATTTAGGGATTCCAGTTGTTCCGCTGTCAGTTGTGGTAACAAGGTTGACTCCAGCCATGTTGGGGGCCTAAGGGGGACAGGCGGGCTGGGAGCCTCCATAAGGGATTGGTAATAAGTCTTAAATAGTTGTAACACTGATTTGGGGTGAGTTGTGAGGTCACCCTTACTATTTTGTAGTCTGTAGGTGTGAGTGGGTTGTATGGATTGCTTCAGCTTTCTCGCAAACATGGTCGATGAGGAATTGCTGTACAAAAGAAATTTGGCCTTAGACCACCTCAATGATTTTTCAGTTTGCTCGGTGAGGATAGCATCCAGTGCCCTCCTTTTCTGATCAATTTGTGCTAATATCTCGGGTTCCTGAGAATGACCATGTCTGCGATACAGCCCATCCAGTTCACTCGTAAGGGTCTCTATATTCCGGAGTCTTTGTTTCTTGCGGTCAGACGCCATGTGCATCAGTCTACCCCGCAGAACTGCCTTATGTGCACCCCACAACGACGCCGGGGAGATCTCCCCAACCTCATTGTGAGCAAAGTATTCCGAGATGTAACCTGAAATCTGTGAAAGAGCTACCGGGTCAGTGAGCATCGAGTCATTGAGTCTCCAAGTTCCCTGGGTTTTCGGGAGGCCCATACAGGTAAATGAACACGTCACTATCTGGTGGTCCGACCATGGGCAAGAGTGAATTCTAGCTGCTGTGGAATTAGCCGTTAGGATAGTCGTGGAGAAAATGTAGTCCAGCCTGGAGTAGCTGTCATGTGGGTGGGAATAAAAAGTGTATTCCCTAGCCCCCACATTATGGGCTCTCCAGGTGTCTATAAGCTGGTTTGATTTGATGAGGTGCTGTAGGGTTTTGGGGAAGGCGTTGGAGGCGTGGCCAGTCCTACTCCTGTCAAGAGATGGATGGGCTACCAAGTTAAAGTCTCCCCCCACTATCATATGTGGGGAGTGGAGTTTATCTAGGGCTGTAAAAAAATTCTTGAAAAACTTAGCTTGAGCGTCATTCGGGGCATATACAGATGCTATTGTGACAGTCTTCCCTTGCATATTGCCTTTTACTATAACAAAACGGCTGTCAGGGTCCTCATATTCTTGTTGCAGCTCAAATTGTGTATTGTGTCTAAAAAATATAGCAGCTCCGCGGGTCCTGGACTCATAAGTGGTGAAGTACCCTTGGCGGAAGGTCTTATCGAAATAGCGTGGGTGATTTTGGGTGGAGAAATGCGTCTCCTGAAGGAGCACAATGTCCGCTCCCAATCTTTTGTATTCCCTAAAGGCCTTCCTTCTTTTAATAGGGGAGTTAAAGCCCTTAAGGTTATGTGAAATTACCGTAGTGCCATCGGGAATATTTAGGTTGTAGCATACCCGCTGTTTTGTGCACCATGAGTCCAGAATCCGCGAGAATCACATTTACTTTGCTAAAGCTGCATTCATAAAATGACCAGTATAATGATAAATACCATCTCAAACCAAGGTCAAAGGTTAACGCCGTAGGCACCACCCAGCCCCCGGAGAAGCCGGGGGTAGGATGAGCGCCCAGGAGCGTCAACCAGTGAGAGGCAAAATCTTGTAAGGTTAATAGCAGTACAACACTTATAGAGCAAAAAACAGTAAAAAAAAACAGAAACAAAATAGAAAAAGGAGCAATCCAATACTAGACTCGAATCCTGCGAGTGCAACAATCGCAGAGTAGGTTTCACAAGAGGCAGTCTCAGTGACGAGGGGGTCAGGGGTAAAATAAACACACCAACCAAAAAAACAAAAAAGGGGGCATGAGAAGGAGACAGCAGAGGGCAAAACAAAACAAAAACAACAAAAAAAAAAGTGCCCTCTCCTCCCTCCCTCCGCCCCAATTGCATCAATAAACTCAGACCAATTGGTCTAAACCTCCAAGCAAGGAGAGAGAGCTGATCCGTCCATCTGAATGAAGGGGGATCACAAAAGGTGGCTTCTTGGGACTTCAGGGTCTCCATCTGGCTTGCTCGAAGTGGGGGGTAAATCAGATGGACGCGACTGGACATCAGTTCAAGGGTGAGACAAGTGCTCTGTTCATTCACATGCAGGCCCTCTCATGTGCCCAGTAGAGAAGTGGGGAACTGTGCTGGTCAATTAACTGTACCACGGTCCCTTCTAGGAGGTGGGGTGGCCCAGATGGCCGGCGAGCGGGGGGTGGATGGCATCCTAGGATGGTCAGCTGCATTCAAGAGGCCCAGCTTTACCAAAAGGTCCTTTCCCTCTGAGATCGTAGTGACTGTATACGTGGTTCCATTATGAGGAACTTGCAACTTAAAAGGGAAACCACATCGGTACCTGATTCTGGCCGATTGCAGTACCGAGGTGACTTCTTTCATTCTTCTTCTTTTATCCAGTGTTGTAGGTGAAATGTCAGGGTAGATTTGCACCGCCAACCCGTCTAGTTGAATGTTAGGGGTATTTCGTGAGGCCCTTTAAAATCTCTTCCTTAACTAGATAGTCTTTAAGGCACAGAACAATGTCCCGAGGAGGTCTGTCATCTGGGGGTTTTGGGCGCAGAGCTCTGTGCAGCCTGTCGCAGGTATAGGCAGCCATTGGGGTCTCAGGAAGCAGGGAGTGAAAGAGCTTCTGTATGGCCTGTGTTATGTCTGTGACCGTTTCAGGGACCCCTCTCACTCTCAGATTATTCCTCCTATTTCTATTGTCGAGGTCCTCGAGGTGGGCTTGCAGGACCTGGACCGTTTCAGTGAGGGTCTCATGGTCCTTACGCAGGTCAGAATGGGATAAACACAGTTCATCATGCTTGGTTTCTAAGTGCCCAGGGCCACAATTTCTACTGACAATGTGCTGGTGGATTTGTTCAGTTCCGACTGGAACTTCCTAGCCAGCCTATCGTACATTGAGGAGATGCTTTCCTCCAGGTCTGCTTTAGTAAGCTGATGTGTGTACTCACATTCACTCGTGGAGTAGTCTGGGGATGGGATTGAGGCCTGCGAGGCCTGTGAGCACGCCGGAGCAGGCCCTGCCTGGGCGCCATCTTGGGACATCTTGTGTTGTTCCCGCACTCTGAGCAAATAAGTTGTTAGGGATCTCTGGGCTGGTTTGCCGCGGCGAGTCTTGGGGCCCGGCATGCGCTGGGTGTTCCGCCAGGGGTTATAAGAGGTTTAGTGCTCGAATAGTAGCTGTAAGGCCCCGGGGAGTCAGCTTTTGTCTCCATTCCTTGCGGAGCTCTTAGCCCTTGCTTCCGTCCAGGATCGCGCCGCGCATGCGCCCCCCATAATACTTTTTTCTAATTGCGTTTGTCACTGTAGTATCGCTGCAGAACCGCTCAGCAGTCACAATGCTGCACAGTAGAAATGCACTATACTATGCTTTCTATATTTGAAAGTATTTTATACGTGTATTACACCCCTATATACTGCACACCAAATAGTACACCTATACCAGTCCTTAAAAGGACTTTTGTGGACCTATATTCGTTAGCGATTTGTGTCGCTACAGTCTGTCCCTGCGACACACAGCAACCTCTCCCTACACTTACAAAAGAGCTGCAGAACCGCTCAGCAGTCACAATGCTGCACAGTAGAAATGCACTATAATATGCTTTCTATATTTTAAAGTATATTATAAGTGTAATACACCCCTATATACTGTACACTAAGGATGAGTCGAACACCCCCGGGTTCGGTTCGCAACAGAACCTGCGAACGGACTGAAAGTTCGCGCAAATATTCGAACCCTATTAGTTACAATGGACGCGAACGTTCGAAATCTAAAGTGCTAATTATAACGGGCAATATGCATGTTAATGTCATAAAACAGGGTTGGGGACCCGGGTCCTGCCCCAAGGGACATGTATCAATGCAAAAAGAAGTTTTAAAAGTTTTTTCGGGAGCAGTCATTTTAATGATGCATAAAGTGAAAAAAAAAAGTGAAATATTCCTTTAAATATGGTACCTGGGGGGTGTCTAAAGTATGCCTGTGAAGTGGCATGTGTTTCCCGTGTTTAGAACTGTCCCTGCAGAAAAATGGCATGGCTACCCCATCACCCCCCCCCCCACCCCAGCCCATTACCAGCCCCTTTGGGTCTTGTATGGATATTAAGGGGAACCCCACACCCAAAATAAAACCCTATACCTACAACCCTATATACTCTGAACAGCAGTATACAGCCGGGCAAACAAGACAGGGTTTGTAGGTTTGTTCTTAAGTAGAATCTGTTTGTAATTTTGAACAGGTAAATTTTTAAGTGTAGCTCCATCCAAAAAAATCTATTTTTTTTTTTTTTGGAGAACATACGGAAGGGTTATCACCCCTGTAACATTTGTTTTGCTGTCTGTGCACCTGTTCAGAACATTTTACCTCACTTTCCGTCCCAATGACAAATGTTTTTGGAAAAGTGGGTTTTTTATTGAAACAAGGATTGGTGATAAAGCATCAGTAGAGAGGAGATACCTTTTTCCCAGATTAAATCTAACAGGATAGAATTTCCCTTCCTAGGGGTAGATTTCCTCTCACTTCCTGTTTTCTCCTTCCGTTGGCAAGTAGGAGTCGTTTGTAAGTTGGATGTTTGCAAGTAGGGGCCTGCCGTATATACTCTGCAGAAATTTGCCCCATTAGATGTTGGTGTTGCCACAACACTGTAAGCCCTCACAGTTACTCTTGGTGGGCACAGGAATGGGCCCTGCTGTAAATTATTAGATCAAGAATTGTAATTGCATTCACCTGTTGAACAGGGCAGAAAAATTGGGCCTTTGGTGGTGGTGGTGGACGGTGTTGCCACAACACTATAAGCCCTCACAGTTACTCTTGGTGGGCGCAGAAATGGGCCCTGCTGAGAATTATTAGAGCAAGATTTGTAATTACACGCCCCTGTTAAACAGGGGCTAAAAAATTGGGCCTTTGGTGGTGGTGGTGGACGGTGTTGCCACAAGACTGTAAGCCCTCACAGTTACTCTTGGTGGGCGTAGGAATGGGCCCTGCTGTGAACTATTAGATCAAGATTAGCCCCTGTTAAACAGGGGCTAAAAAATTGTGCCTTAGGCACTGGTGCTGGTGCCACAACACTGCAACCCCTCACAGATACTGTACTTGGAGCACAGCAGTCAGACCTGTTGCAAAGCATTGCTTAAAAAATTGTAATTACACGCCCCTGTTAAACAGGGGCTGAAAAATTGGGCCTTAGGCACTGGTGCTGGTGCCACAACACTGCAACCCCTCACAGATACTGTACTCTGAGCACAGCAATGAGACCTGTTGCAAAGCATTGCATAAAAAATTGTAATTACACGCCCCTGTTAAACAGGGGCTGAAAAATTGTGCCTTAGGCACTGGTGCTGGTGCCACAACACTGCAACCCCTCACAGATACTGTACTTGGAGAACAGCAATGAGACCTGTTGCAAAGCATTGCATAAAAAATTGTAATTACACGCCCCTGTTAAACAGGGGCTGAAAAATTGGGCCTTAGCCACTGGTGGTGGCACCCAGAAACAAAAATGTTCTTCCAAGCTATCATCAGGATCATTGAGGAGGAAGAGGATGGTCAGTCAAAATAACAGGACAGTCACTCAGCATCAGCATAGGCAGTCTTGAAGGGATGTGACATTATGAATTATTCAGTTATATCAGCTTCAGGTGCCTGGTAGCTGGTGGTGATCCAAGACTGATTCATCTTTATGAAGGTCAGTCGATCAACCGAGTCGGTGGACAGGCGCACCCTGTGATCGGTGACAAAGCCTCCAGCAGCACTGAATGTGCGTTTGGAAAGAACGCTGAATGCAGGACAGGCCAGTAACTAAATTGCATACTGTGCAAGCTCTGGCCAGTGATCCATCCTCAAGACCCAGTAAACCAGAGGATTTTCGGTGGGAAAGGTGTCCAAGTCTGACCTTGCCCCTAGGTATCCCTGCACCATGTATATCAGACGCTGGCGATGGTTGCTGGAACCGATCATACCTTGGGGCTGCGGACTAAAAAATTGTCTGAACGCATCGGTCAGAAGTCCACATTCCCCACCGCTCCTTCTGCTACTGACCGAAGCCTCAGCTACTCGTCGTCCAGGACCAGGAGTTTGTAACCTCCCAGTCTCTGGGAACACGTTGCACAGACCTTTCTGCAAGGCCTCCCGAAGATGTCTCATCCTCTGATCCCTCTGCAACAGCAAGATAAGGTCCGCAACCTTACCCTTGTACCGTGGATCAAGGAGAGTGGCCAGCCAGTAATGGTCCCTCCCCTTGATCCAAAGAATAAGAGGATCCTTCCGCAGGCTTTGCAGGATCAGGGAGGCCATGCAACGTAGGTTAGCTGAGGCATTCGGTCTGGAGTCTTCTGGGTCACTGAGGACGACATGATCCGCAGCCACCTCCTCCCAGCCACGTACAAGTCCACTGGTTTGTTGGGACTGTAAATCATCCCTAAAAGACTGCTGCTGCTGCTGCTGCTGCTGCTGCTGCTGCTGCTGATGATGCTGAGTGCCAGGCTCCACCTCCATGCTCACACAATCCTCCTCCTCCTCATCCTCTTCCTTTGTGATGGGTGGGAGAGAAGAAACACTGTCTGGATAAAGGGGGCCTTGAGAGGCAAGGAAGTCCTCCTCTTCCTGCCTCTGTTCTGCCTCAAGTGCCCTGTCCATTATCCCACGCAGCGTATGCTCCAACAGGTGGACAAGAGGTACAGTGTCACTGATGCATGCACTGTCACTGTTCACCATCCTCGTGGCCTCCTCAAATGGTGACAGGACAGTGCATGCATCCCTGATCATGCTCCACTGGCGTGGGGAAAAAAATCTGAGCTCCCCTGACCCTGTCCTGGTGCCGTAGTCGCACATGTACTCATTGATGGCCCTCTGCTGTGTGTGCAGTCGCTGCAGCATGGCCAACATTGAGTTCCACCTGGTGGGCATGTCACATATAAGGCGGTTCTTGGGCAGGTTCAACTCCTTTTGCAGCTCAGCCAGCCGAGCACTGGCATTATATGATCGGCGGAAATGCACACAGACTTTCCTGGCCTGCCTCAGGACATCCTGTAAGCCTGGGTACCTGCCCAAGAACCGCTGCACCACCAGGTTAAGGACGTGAGCCATACAGGGCACAAGGGTCAGCTGTCCCTGTCGCAGGGCGGAGAGGAGGTTGGTGCCATTGTCACAAACCACCATTCCTGGCTTAAGCTGGCATGGCGTCAACCACCTCTCGGCCTGCCCCTGCAGAGCTGACAGAACCTCTGCCCCAGTGTGGCTCCTGTCCCCAAAACACACCAGCGCAAGCACAGCATGGCATCTTTTTGCCTGCGTACTTGCGTAGCCCCTTGGACGCCTACAGAGCACCGCTGGTTCCGAGGACAGAGCACTCGAAGAGGCCATGGAGGAAAAAGAAGAGGAGGGGGTGGAGGAGAGAGGTGTGTCACAACCAGTAGTATCATTTTAGAGGCGTGGTGGCGGAACAACCTCCAACACTACTGCACCTTGTCCTGCATCCTTCCTAGCTGCCAAAAGAGTGACCCAATGGGCCGTGAAAGACAGGTAACGTCCCTGCCCGTGCCTGCTGGACCATGAGTCAGCGGTAATATGCACCTTACCGCTGACCGCCCTGTCCAGCGAGGCATGGACATTTCCTTCCACATGCCGGTAGAGAGCCGGAATCGCCTTCCGTGAGAAAAAGTGGCGTTTGGGAACCTGCCACTGAGGAACCGCACATTGAACAAACTCACGGAAGGGGGCCGAGTCTACCAACTGAAAAGGCAGCAGTTGAAGTGCTAGCAATTTAGCCAAGCTAGCATTCAACCGCTGGGCATGTGGATGGATGGGAGTAAACTCCTTTCGACGGTCCAGCAGCTGGGGCAGGGAAATTTGCCTGGTAGAATCGGACGTCGGTGTACTGCTAGCAGAGTGCCCGCAAGTACTTGGCTGTGACACACCTAATTCTACACCTTCATTCCTCTCAGTGCAGCTTTCAGAGAGGAGTGAAGGTATAGTGGGGTTGGAGATCCCAGCTGATGAGGAGCAAGGAAAGGTCCGCTTTGTTCTTTGGTGTGGGTCTTTAATGTACGCTTGCCAACGAGCTGCATGGCAGGTCGACATATGTCTGGTCATGCTTGTGGTGCCCAAACGGCTGATGTTTTGGCCACGCGAAATACGCTTGAGACATATGTTGCAAATAGCAGTGGTGCGATCTGATGCACTCGTCTCAAAAAAGGCCCACACCAAAGAACTTTTGTAATAACGTGCAGAGGCAGCGCCCTGCACAGGCGGAGCTCTGCGGTGTGATTCAGTTGGTGTGCTGGCCTCAAGATGGCCCCCCAGAGGACATCCTGCCTCGTTGGAGATGCGCCGCCTCCTCCTCCTCCTCTCTCCCTTCAGGCACCCACGTGGAGTCAGTGACCTCATCATCCCCTCCCTCTTCATCACTGGAGCAAACCTGGCAGTAAGCTGCAGCTGGTGGAACATGACTGCCAGATTGCTGTCCTTAAGCATCCCCTCTCTCTGCGCTCACACTACTGTCTTCCTCTAGCTGGGTATCATCATCCGAGCCTTCAAAACGCTGGGAATCCTCCTGGAGCATGTACCCAACACTGTGCTCAAACAGTTCGGGGGACTCCTCAGGAGGACATGGTGGGTCTAGGGAAGGGGTGCCTGATGATGCCATTGAGTACGTGTTGGCAGCTGCTTTGCCAGTACCCTGAGCCTGGGTGAGAGAGGATGAGGAGGGCTTGGTCATCCACTCTACCAAGCCTTTGGCATGATGCGTCTCAACATGTCCAGCTGCCGAAAAGAAGAACAAGCGTGTCCACGTCCACGACCAGCACTGTTGTCTCTAGACACAGAGCCTACTTTCCCTGTGTTCTTGCCTCGAGACTGTCTACCTCTCTAGCACACACACTAACTCCTGCAGATGGCTGCCTTAGATGACAACAACAGGGCCTTAGGGCAGATAGAGGCTGAGGGGGTTTATTGTGTGCTGTGCTCTACTCACACAGCACACACACACACTAACTCCTGCAAATGCCTGGCTGGCTGACTTAGATGACAACAACAGGGCCTTAGGGCAGATAGAGGCTGAGGTGGTTTATTGTGTGCTGTGCTCTACTCACACAGCACTCACACACACTAACTCCTGCAAATGCCTGGCTGGCTGCCTTAGATGACAACAACAGGGCCTTAGGGCAGATAGAGGCTGAGGTGGTTTAGTGTGCTGTGCTCTACTCACACAGCACACACACGCTAACTCCTGCAAATTCCTGGCTGGCTGCCTTAGATGACAACAACAGGGCCTTAGGGCAGATAGAGGCTGAGGTGGTTTATTGTGTGCTGTGCTCTACTCACACAGCACACACACACACGCTAACTCCTGAAAATGCCTGGCTGGCTGCCTTAGATGACAACAACAGAGCCTTAGGGCAGATAGAGGCTAAGGTGGTTTATTGTGTGCTGTGCTCTACTCACACAGCACACACACACACACGCTAACTCCTGCAAATGCCTGGCTGGCTGCCTTAGATGACAACAACAGGGCCTTAGGGCAGATAGAGGCTGAGGTGGTTTATTGTGTGCTGTGCTCTACTCACACAGCACACACACACGCTAACTCCTGCAAATGCCTGGCTGGCTGCCTTAGATGACAACAACAGGGCCTTAGGGCAGATAGAGGCTGAGGTGGTTTAGTGTGCTGTGCTCTACTCACACAGCACACACACACACTAACTCCTGCAAATGCCTGGCTGGCTGCCTTAGATGACAACAACAGGGCCTTCGGGCAGATAGAGGCTGGGGTGGTTTATTGTGTGCTGTGCTCTACTCACACAGCACACACACACATGCTAACTCCTGCAAATGCCTGGCTGGCTGTCTTAGAGTTTTTGACGAGTCCTTTATTAAAAAAGCCGTCACGAACTAAAAAAAAAAACGCCACCCAAGAAACACAACTGCTCCCTGCCAGGGACACAGCCGTCCAGCAGATAAACCAAAGGGCAGAGGTTACCTGATGATGTCACTGGGTGACCCCGCCCCCATGTCTACCTGTCATTGGGCAAGTGTCATTCCCAAATGACAGATAAACATGGGGGCGGGGTTACCACTTAACGGCCCCTGGTAACCCAGCCTCCATAATGACACTCGACCAATGGGAGGTAGACATGGGGGTAACCTCCGCGCCTATATTTACCTGCCAGGTGGCTGTGTCCCTGGAGGAGAGCAGTTGTGTTTGGCTGGCTGTGTTTTTTTTTGTTTCTTGTTCGGTTCTGCATTTATTTTGTTTTTTTTTTTAAATAAAGGACTTTTTTTCGGTGATTGAGTAGAGGTACTATGTACCCCATACTCATTCACACGTGAGTCTGGGATCAGGGGCCCCCTTATTAAAGAGGGATTTCTAGATTTCAATAAACCCACCGCCTGTAGACCAGACCACCACAACCACTGACCAGGATTGTGAGGAAGAGGCCCTTGTCCCCATCAACATGGGGGCAAGGTGCTTTGGGGGGCCCTGGACCATGTTGAAGGTATGTAGCCTGGTATGGATTCAGGGGTAATCCCCCAATTTGTTTTGTTTATTTTCTGCTGACAGCGGGGAAGGCAGAAGGTTTTTTATCTTAATGCATTCTAAAAAAACATGTATAACAGCCAACTAAGCCCCCTATATACTTACCTGAGCTCCCTCTCGATCCAGCGATGTTGCACAAGAGCCATGAAATCCAGGGACTCTTCCTCCTGATTGGCTCCTGCTGCTGTCAATCAAAGTCAGTGAGCCAATGAGGAGAGAGAGGGGGCGGGGCCGGGCCACAGCTCCATGTCTGAATGGACACACAGAGCAGCGGATCAGCTCGGGGGCACTCAGCAGAAGGAAGGGGCCAGGAGCCCCAGCAAGAGACCAACGAAGAGGAGGAACTGGGCTGCTCTGTGCAAAGCCACTGCAGAGCAGGTAAGTATACCATGACCAGTGTAGCCTAAATGTCCATTTTACCTGCATACCTAATGACCATTAAAATCCTCCCCTTGTACCTTCCCACTTAAAAGATGAGACCACACCTTATTTGGAGTAAAATAGCCACAACAGCCTATTTATTAACCAATGAAATACACTCCAACCAAAAATATATATACGGTATATATAAATATATAAATAACCATGAACATATGCATAACAAGACAGAAATATCTAACCCAATCTGGTGATCTCTGTGACACAACTTGTTTCCAAGCAACAAGATTACTGCGGTACCCTTTTAAACTTTTTACCAGGCCTCCAACTGGGAACTCTCGGAGACAACTTTCCGTCAGTGAACAAACAAGTATTCCCTCCAATGTTCAGGAATACCCAGGAGGGGCAGATACACTATGAGCCCCCCACCCCTTTCAGATCACCTCTGATTCACCGTCACCGTCAAAGACCACCATACACTGCCACAGTCTGAAAGGGAGACTACCTCAACCTTGAGGGCCACCCCACACCCGGAGAGCTTTTTGGATTCCCTCCTGAAGACCCAGGGCCCACATATCCGTCTCTACATCGGAGAGGTGAACTCCATCACTCCTCAAATAGAGGCCAATGTTGATCTCCAGTTCCCTGTGCCTAATGACGATACCGCCATTCTTAACCACAAACCTCCCGATCACCTTGTTCACTCGTATCCGCGTCTTGTTAATACTCTCCACCGACCTTGCACGAAAATAAACAACATAACGTACAAGAACCACATCATACAACGGCACTCTTCATTTTGTTTTCTCTTTTTTTTTAACTAATCCACCACCAACTGCGGCCTGATGTATGTCTGAAATCTCCTTGATTCCCACCTCCCAATCCTCCGGACCGCCTTCTCGTCCAACCCGCACCTGGCAGCCTCCGTGGCTGCCCCAATGCGGAAGGAGTGAGACGCGAACTCCCTACTATTCAATCCTCGGGCAAACACTCGAGCCCGGCAATGCAAACAGTGACACCACCGTACCCCTGCCTTGCTGATCCGTCTTGGACCTGCGCAACAAAAGTCCCTCTTGATCCCTTTCCCACTGCACATCCTGATCCAGCAACCCACCCCCCACATTCTTTGAAGGGCTGACCAACTCCTCGATCCTAAACACCCCGTAAAAAGCCAATGAAAACGCAGCCGTAAACAACAATGTCTCGTACCTGGATGTACAAACTGTACTCAACCGCCCACATATCGCCTTTAGGTTGGCGAATGTGACCGGTCGCCTGGTATCTCTCCTTTTATGCTGTTTGCGGTAACCTTTTAATGCCTGCTTGACCCAGAAATCCTTAGTCCAATCCCCCCCCCCCCCCCCCCCCCCCCCCCCCCCCTTGCAATTTGAAAAGAAATGCCAAACCTGACAGCTTCCGATCAATTGCCGCGGCCGACAATATCTTCTCCATGTTCCTGGCCGCCCAATACAGTACCAGCAGGCACATATCAGATCCCTGATCACTTACCCCGGACTCCTGTACCAACTCCCACCATTCCTTCCAGACCTTTGAGTATGCCAACCAGGTAGAGTCGCTTACTGACTGCCGGATCCATCCCGCGACAACTCCAAAGGCATCCATGCCGGGCAAAGAGCCCCTGTCTCCTCGGCTCCTGGCGCCAACTCACTGAAAACGAGACAGGGCGTCTGCCAGTGAGTTCTCCACCCCCGGGATATGCACAGCATAAAAAAAAATATTCAACTGTAAGCACCTAAAGACCAATTGTCGTAACAACAGGATGACCGGAGGAGAGGAAGCCGACATTCTGTTGACCACCTGCACGACCCCCATGTTATCGCAGTTTATACGAAGTTTAAGGTTCTTAAACTCCTCACCCCATAGTTCCAGAGCTACAACCATGGGGAACAGTTCAAGTAACACCAAGTTTCCCAGCAGCCCTGCTCCAACCCACGCCTGAGGCCAAGGTTCCGCACTCCACCTACCCCGAAAAAATGTGCCGTAACGCGTTGAGCCTGCTGCGTCAGTGTTTAAGTCCACGTCAAAATTGCTCACCGGGCCAGACATCCACATAGCCCTCCCGTTATAGCCAGACAAGAATTCATGCCAGACACGCAAATCCTCCCTATGCTCCAGCCGCAGGCGAATGAAGTGGGTAGGCACTTTTACCCCCGCTGTAGCTGCCGACAGCCGTCGGCAAAAGGCCCTCCCCATAGGGATGATCCTGCAAGCAAAATTAAGCTTGCCCAGCAGTCACTGTAACGTTCTCAACTGAACCTTTTGCCGCCCTTGTATCTCCCTAATCTCCCTTTGCAAGTCGTCCAACTTGCCCCTGAGCAATCGACACTCCATTGCCCTAGAATCAATGATGATCCCTAAGAAACTCAGTTCCTCTGTTGGCCCCTCCATTTTTTCCCCAGCCAAGGGGACCCCAAACCTGCCTGCGATGTGCTGCAACGTGGACTGAATAATCGCACACACAGCGGAGGCAGGTGGGCCAACGCACAGAAAGTCATCCAGATAATGGATGACTGACTACAGGCCCGAAACATCCCTCACCACCCATTCCAAAAAGGAACTAAACGTCTCAAAGAAAGCGCACGATATTGAGCAACCCATGGGCAGGCACTTATCCACATAGAACTGATCCCACCAATGACACCCCAACAGTTTAAAACTGTCCGGATGCACTGGCAGCAGCCTAAAAGTCGATTCGATGTCCGCCTTCGCCATTAGTGCCCCTGCCCATATTTCCTCACCTATCGCACCGCTGCGTCAAAAGACGTGTACGACACTGTGCACGCTTCTGGATCAATGAAATCATTGACCGACCCCCCTTTCGGAAAGGACAAGTGGTGTATCAAGCGGAATTTGGCGGCCTCCTTCTTGGGAACCACTCCCAACGGCAAGACCACCAAATCAGGCCACGGCTTTTGTGCAAATGAACCCCCCATGCGCCCCATAGCCACCTCCTTGCCCCGCTTCTCGTTCACCACCCCCGGGTGTAATAACACCGATTTCAAATTCCTCGCCTCTGGCGGTATCACTGCCAATGAACATGGAATTCGGAAACCGTCCCTAAAACCCGAGGCCCGCAAACGCGACGCCTCCCTATCCAGATACTTACTTCCTTTCCACTATCACCGGCGTCCTCCCTGTGGTGAGTAGGGTCGCCGGTCCGCTTTCCCCTCTTGAAGCACCTGGATAGCATGTGGGCTGCCCCACACCCTGAACATTTGTGCTTGAACTTGCATGTTCCCCCGAACTTACAGGCTCCCTCATTGAACTGCCAGCACACTCCCCACTTCTTTCCCGCCGGCAGTACTGAGGACGGCGTACCGCCGCCCCCCCCCCCCCCCCCCCCCTGGAGAAACTGAGGCGGGGCCCGTGCCAATGACATAAGCCTCATCCAGAGGCTGATGTCCTTCTGATCCCATCTCAACTCAGACCGGACTGCCTTACGCTGCCTGAACGCTGCCTGAATTGCTCGTCGTAACGAAGCCAGGCCACCCCCCCTATACACTCTGTGTGCCTCCCCTATGGCGTCCATATAGCAAAATAACGCCGTGCAATGCTCGGGGTTCTTTTCCCCAATGACACTGGCCAAAATAGCGAATGCTTGGAGCCAATTTGCAAAAGTGCGCGGTATCAGCCGATATCGGCACTTTTCCTCGTCGTCCTTTTTGGAGCTATCTGGCTTCACCCTGTCGAGATTAAACTTCTCCATCGGGAGAAGGGAGAAAATTTAGACGTACTTACCCATGCCAATCTTTTCACGCACCTCCTGTTTCAAGTGCGCTCCCAGCGGGCCCTCAAAGCACACATATACCTCACACCGCGCCGCATCAGCAATCCGCACCACATCTGCCCTCACCACTGGCTCCTTGTCACCTTTTTCCAACACGCCGTCTAGGCTTACCTTATCACCTGCCTGTCCCGCCTCTGATGTCGTAGCAGGCGCCTCCACCCGGTACCCCTGGGCCCCTTCTCGGGCGACCCCACCCCCGATGCTGTCCATGGCGCGACCTGTCCATGCTGACCCTGACCTCCCCCAAATTTTCCAACCAGCGCCCGCAGCCCCTCCCACAAGTCTGACATCTGCGCCGCGGGCCCAGCCACGTCAGGGAGGCACCCTTACGTAGGCCTGTCCACCGCCTTACCTCTAGTACCCGCACCCTGCACCCCAGACTCATCTGCGCCCGCCCTGACAACCCCCAACAAATCCTGCAGTGCATTAGATAAAGACAATGTATTGGTAGACTCACCAGGCTGACCGGGAGGTCTTCCCACAGCCAGTCTGCTGCTCTCCATCGCTGGCACTTGTGGTTCCTCTTCCTCAGAGATCGCAGCCCTTCGCCGTCTGTGCCGGTCCCTTGCTCCTGCTGCTTGCACCTCCGCTGTCCCCCGTCCACGACCATCCCGCTCGTTCAGCTGGGCCCCGAAGGTGACTCTCTTCTATTGGCGCTGCTGCGGGTACCAAGTGGCGAAAAACGCGCCATTCCGGCCAGTGGCCCCGCCCCCGCGATCGGCGGGCGGCGTTCGGACCACCCGAGGCCTACTACGTCCCGCTGTGTCCGCTTCGCTGGGAGGGTAGATCTACCCTCCCCCGGGCTCTGAGTGACACGAGGTGGCCGAGTAGAAGGCCCAGGGGAAAACGCGCCTCTGTCCTGCGATCCCCCCCTCCGCCTCTGTCAGCGCCCCCACTTGCCATGCTGCCCCCTTCACCCTCCTCAGGGAGTCCAACATTTCTTCAACATCTGCCATGCTGTATGTGGAGGAGCAGTGGAGAAAAACTGCCTCCTCCTTCAGTTCCAGTTTTGCAAGTGACCCCCTGACTCCGCCCCAAACCTTTATATCACCCCTCCCCTTCTTCTAGAAATTAACTCACCAGCCACCCCCTTCCTGTTCAGCTCTCCTGAATGCTCAGTTAACCCCTTGCAATCCCTTAGTCACCACTGTCATGCCCGGCCCTGCATTCCATTCACTGTAGTCCTACATTCCGTGCCTCACTTGTTTGTTATATTTGATCCAAAAAAAAAGACTTTAGCATCACTTTGAGGATGCAGCGGCCAGCTTAACAACCAGCTATTCTTCATACAGGTGCAAAATATGGTGCTTAGGGACTAAGAAGGAATGAACAATAAAAAAGTTAGGGACCCCTCTTATATTAAAAAAGGCATCACCGCTCTGGAGAAGAAAAAAAGAGGTGATTATCCATCCTGCGGATAAGGGAGGGGGGTTAGTTGTGATGAGCAAGGATTTTTTTTAAAGGCAGAATGGGACATCTATTGGGTGATCGAGTTACAACAGCTAATTAAGTATGAGAAAAAGAAAAACATCTTAAATAAGAAGGAGGCATTATATTTGGATCCATGCAGGGCATGCAGGACACCAATTGTAAATTGTATTGTCTAAAATACACAAGAATGCGCAGTCCCCCCCCTGGTAGACCTATAGTGAATGGCATTAATTTGATTACCGCACGCCTGGGTCAGTATATTGATTATTTTCTTAAACCCTTTGTTTCGGAGACTGGGGCTTATCTCAGAGATACCAAGCATATTATCCAGGTTTTAGAGGCCTTTCCCATGTAGAAGCAATAATATCATGGTTTTGGCTGATGTCAGCTCCCTATACAGTGGGGTCACAAAGGGGGTGGCTTCTGGTGCTATAGCCTTGAATCTAGGGCCCATAGCCCCGAGTCTCTTACCATAGGGTGACCAGATGTCCGCGGTTCCTGGGACTGAGGACACTGTCCCTGGAGCCAGTCTGTCTCCGGATTGCAGGGCGGGTGCTGAGGCAGAGGAGGGGGGTGCAGTCCTCCCCGGGTGCCACACACTGGCAGGTGTCAATTTGAATTGCCGGGTGCCGCTGTCACATAAAGTCCCCCTTCCTGATATGGCTCCTTTGACAGACAGCACACTTGTCTAATGCCTGGGACATGTGCTGCCTATCATAGGTGGGAGCCAATCCAGGAGGTGGGACTTATGTGACGGCGGGCACCCAGGAATTCAAATTAAAGCTGACACGGTGAGCGACGCCGGGATGTGTGATGATCCGGCTGGCTCTTCTCTTCCTCTCCTCTCTGATCCCTGGCACAGGTGAGGCTGAGATGTGGATACTGGTGAGGCTGCATTGCTGGGCACAGGTGAGGCTGCATTACTGGGCACTAGTGAGGCTGAGATGTGGGCACAAGTGAGGCTGCATTGCTGGGCACAGGTGAGGGTGAGATGTAGGCACAGGTGAGGCTGCATTCCTGGGCACTGGTGAGGCTGAGATGTGGGCACAGGTGAGGCTGCATTCCTGGGAACTGGTGAGGCTGAGATGTTGGCACAGGTGAGGCTGGATTCCTGGGCACAGGTGAGGCTTCATTGCTCACCACTGGTGAGGCTGCATTGCTGGGCACAGGTGAGGTTGCATTACTGGGCACAGGTGAGGCTGCTTTCCTGGGCACTGGCAAGGCTGCATTGCTTGGCACTGGTGAGGATGAGATGTGGGCTCAGGTGAGGCTGCATTCTTGGGCACAGGTGAGGCTGCATTGCTGGGCACTGCTGAGGCTGCATTGCTGGACACTGGTGAGGCTGCATTGCTGGGCACTGGTGAGGCTAAGATGTGGGCACAGGTGAGCCTCCATTCCTGGGCACAGGTGAGGCTGCATTGATAGGCACTGGTGAGGCTGCACTCCTGGGCACAAGTGAGGCTGTATTCCTGGGCACTGGTGAGGCTGCATTCCTGGGCAAAGGTGAGGCTGCATTCCTGGGAAAAGGTGAGGCTGCATTCCTGGGCACAGGTGAGGCTGCATTCCTGGGCACAGGGGAGGCTGCATTCCTGGGCACAGGTGAGGCTGCATTGCTGGGCACTGGCGAGGCTGCATTCCTGGGCACAGATGGGGCTGCATTGCTGGGCACTGGAGAAGCTGCATTGATGGGCACTGGTGAGGCTGAATTGATGGGCACTGGTGAGGCTTCATTGCTGGGCACTGGTGAGCCTGCATAGATGGGCACAGCTGAGCCCTGCATTCTTTATGTAGTGCACTCCTGAGCCCTGCATTCTTTATGTAACGCACTCCTGAGCCCTGCATTCTTTATGTAACGCACTCCTGAGCCTGCATTCTTTATGTAGCGCACTCCTGAGCCCTGCATTCTTTATGTAGCATTCTCCTGAACGCTACTTAGCCCTGCATTCTTTATTTAATGCACTCATGAATAGAGTTGAGCGGACATCTGGATGTTCGGGTTCGGCAGGTTCGGCCGAACTTTAGAAAAAAGTCCGGGTTCGGGACCGAACTTGACCCGAACTTGACCCCGAACTCCGAACCCCATTGAAGTCAATGGGAACCCAAACTTTTCAAGACTAAAATGGCTGTAAAAAAGTAATGGAAAGGGCTAGAGGGCTGCAAATGGCAACAAAATATTGTTAAGAGCATGGCAAGTGCTCTGCAAACAAATGTGGATAGGGAAATAACTTAAAATAATATAAAAAAATTAAAAATAAAAATAAAATGCTGGAGGCCCTCTTCTCAGGAGAAGAGGTACAGGCAGTCATTAAGAACCTCAGAAACTCTACAGCACGATGCTGCACATATGGTGGGAATACCCCAGAATACGCACTTTCTGGAAAAAATTATTCAATTTAATGGATAAGATAGTGGGAAAATAGAATACTTGGAAATAAAAAATATAAAAAAATTATAATCTTGACCTAGGAGGACGAGGTCCATATGGAGTAGGAGGTTGAGGTGGCGGTGGATGTGGCGGTGTAGGTGGAAGCGGCGGTGGAGGAGGACGAGGTAGCCAACACTGGCTGGGTAAGGCTAGTGGTGAATGATGTGTCGAATTCTGTCCCCCGTCGCATAGTGTCCGCCCTGTACTGCGCTTGCTCAGTACGTAGGACAAGGAGATTTCGAAACTCTCCGAAGACGATGCGTGGTGACTCCAGGTTCAAGCCACATCATCCGAGGTTGAAGCCTAGCCAAGCGAGCCCGTGAGGGGCCCTGTTACTATGTGCTACCGTATGTCCACTTGGATGGTGGGGCTTGAACCTGCACTCACTGAGCAGGCGATGTTCATCTTTGGAGATTTTGTGAATCTCCTTGTCCTCCGTACTGCGCAAGCACTGCGCCTGCGCAGTAAGTGGCCGGACACTATCCGATGGGCAGACAGTTTTTGTCAGAACACCCGTATACGTGTCTATTCTGCACAAGGTACGGACAAGTCCTGTGGGATCCATGCCTGGTTCATTTTAATGAACGTGAGCTTGTCCACATTGGCTCTGGACAGGCGGCTGCGCTTGTCTGTGATAACGTCCCCTGCCGTGCTAAATACACGTTCAGATAATACACTGGCTGCAGGGCAGGCCAGCACCTCCAAGGCGTAAAGGGCAAGCTCAGGCCATGTGCCCAATTTGGAGACCCAGAAGTTGAAGGGGGCAGACCCGTCATTCAGTATGTGTAGGCGTGTGCACACATACTGCTCCACCATGTTGGTGAAATTCTGCCTCCTGCTAAGACGTTCCATCTCAGCTGGTGGTGCTGGTTGTTGTGGCATGCTGACAAAGCTTTTCCACATTTTGGCCATGCTAACCCTGCCTTCCGAGGTGCTGGCGGTGCCCCGACTGCGTTGGCGACCTCTTCCTCCTCCTCTGCCTTCGCCTTGTGCTTCCACCGTACCCCCGCTGCCAAGTGGGAATGCCACCAGCAGCGCGTCTACCAGTGTGCGCTTGTATTCGCACATCTTACGATCACGCTCCAGTACTTTTATTTTGCCTGTATCATGCACCCCGCTTCCTCCCCCCTACATTCCACAACCAGATAAGAGCTGCACAAAGACCTCATCACACAAGGACACAGCAAATAGCAGAATGTGCTATTTAGTTTGAAACACCAGTGCAGACACATAAAAAAAAAATGATTTCTCAGGAAATCAAAGGGGTAACTTTTATAAAAAGAGGATGGCTTACAGCCAATAGTTGAAGATTTCTATTTATAAAGGGATCTTAAAGGGAAATTATATTGTTCTATATTAACAAAAGAGAAGGTAAGAAAA
Organism: Lithobates sylvaticus; assembly: GCA_028564925.1. NCBI lineage: Eukaryota > Metazoa > Chordata > Amphibia > Anura > Ranidae > Lithobates > Lithobates sylvaticus. The sequence continues at coordinate 89,560,050 of CM053037.1, forward strand.
GTAAAAAAGGCAATGGTGACTATAGGTTTGTACAAGACCTAAGGGCCATCAATAGCCTAGTGGTACCGATTGCCCCAATAGTGCCTGATGTGCCATCAATATTTACCGCCATACATTACGATGCAGAGTATTTTACTGTGATTGATTTATTGAACGCATTTTTATTTCCGTCCCTGTGGATGAGGAGGCACAACCAATCTTTGCTTTATGTTTTTTTTTTTTAAAACGCCAACTAACATGGTGTAGAATGCCCCAGGGCTATATAGACTCCCTTGCAGTGTATTCCATTGTCTTCCACACTACTCTCAGAGCTTGGATACCAGGACATTGTTCATTCCTGCTGCAGTATGTGGATGAATTCCTCGTCTGCAGTTCTACTCAGGTGGCCGCACTGGAGAATGGGAGGGATTTTTTAAAATGTCTTTTTGAAAGTGGTCACAAAGTGTCAAAGAAAAATTGCAATGGTGTCAGAAAAAGGTTGAATATCTTGGTTTTGTACTCTCAAAAGGAGAAAGGAAAGTCAATCACAGAAGAGCTATGGCTCTTGTGGGTCTGCCCCGCCCACTTGCTAAGAAAGACATGTTCACCTTTCTTGGTATGATTGGTTACTGCCGCCAGGGAATACCTGACTGTTCCTACTACAATCTCCTGAGACAAGCCACAGGTTTACACATGCCAGATTGTATAAAATGGTCAAATGAATTGTGCAATGCTTTTGTGTATTTGAAAAATGCTATGGTAATGGCTCCAAGGCTCGGCCTCCCTAACTAGGAAAAATGTTTAATTTGTTTGCAAGAAAATTGTTTCATTTGTATGCAAGGGAAAATTGTAAGGACGTTGTCAGGTGTCCTCGCTCAGGAGCATGGAGGCAAGTTGCGCCCTATTTTTTTTCAAAGATGGTTCCAGTGCAGGTTCAAGGCATGCCTGTGTGTCTCAGAGCTTTAGCATCCTATTCGATGATGGTTGAGATGGCCACTTCTTTCACTCTGGGGCACGACACTACACTTCACACCACCCACAATGTATGAAAAATGTACATATACAGCACATGTCTGCTCAAAGGTTGAGCGGCTATGAGTTGATCTTGATGTCCAATCCAAAATTGCACATCAAATATGCTTCTCCCACTTCAGGACCAGCACCAATCCAAATGCCCTTTTAGAATTAAAAGGAGAGCAGAATGAGGTTGTGCTACAACATGATTGCATAGACCTCATTCACCAAGACACATCACCCAGGTCTGATGTATCTTCCACAACACTGCAGAGCATACACAGGCCAACAAACAGATAGCCAAGGGAAATGCTCTGGCTGATTAGCTGCTAAACAAGCTGCTACTTCACAAAATGCACAGATCCAAATGCCCATGCTAGCACCAGAATTGTTTTTTTTTTTGATCAGGTTCTTTCAGATTTGCAGGGATGTGCAGAAGAAGCTGATCTCAGAGGTTGGGACAAAATAGGTGTGCAGAAAGATCCAAAGACTGGACTTCTCTGCAAAGAGGGGAAGCCATGTATACCAGTAGCTAGTGCATCACTTTTTATTTCCCAGTTCCATGGAATAGGTCACAGAGGCTGGAAAGCCACTTGTGAACTATTGGAGAAAGACTTTTACATTACAGAACTTTCCTGGCCGATTTTATGTAGCAAGATGCATCACATGTATCAGGAACAACCCACACAAGGCCGAACATGAACACCTGACATATCCAACCACTCCTTTTACACATTTTCAGATTGGCTTCACACACATGCCCAAACTAGGCAAAAGACAGGAATATTTTTTGGAAAATGTGGACAAGTTCTCAAGTTGAGTTGAACTTTTTGTCACCACAAAAGAAGATGCCCAAACAGTAGTGAGGATCCTCGTTAAGGAAATCATTCCTCGATGGGGATGCCCACTTCTTATAAACTCGGACAGACAATGGACCTGCATTTGTATCAAGGGTCTGCCAGGACTTGGTAAAAACTCTCAAGATAGAACGGAAGTTTCACATTCCCTAACACCCTCAAAGCTCAAGGATAGTAGAAAGAATGAACAGAACAATAAAAAAGACAAAATAAGAAAGGCCACAGGAGGAACCTTTGCCAACTGGAAGAAGGTCCTCCCAGCAGTCCTGGCAGAAATAAGAATGACCCTTCCAAGACAACAGTGTATTCTCCTTTTGATGTCTTGATTAGGGATGGGCCCGGTGTTCGATTCAAACCCATGTTCGAATCGAGCACCGGGCGTTCGCTCGCTCGGCGAGCCCAGAACTATTGGGGCCGCTCGCATCAAATTCGTGTGATGCGAGTGGCCCACAATGCATTGCGCTAGTCGCAGTGCAATGCTGGCTGATGATTGGCCAAGAATGCACTGTGACCCCGCATGCTTGGCCAATCACAGCGCCGGCAGTGAGGAGAGCCATAATTGGCTACAGGCAGGATGCCTGTAACCAATTATAGCTCAGGGGCTTTAGTACACGCCCCACGGTATAATTATGTTTCAGTCACAGTGTCAGCATGTCAGTGTGTTGCTGACTGCTGACAAGATATGCTCTATTTCTGGGGATTTGTGTGTGCGTGCTGTTAGAACAGCATTGCAGTATCACATATGGGGGGTGTCTATAGGTGGCCTGTGAAGGGGGGCAGGTTTCCTGTGCTTAGAACTTTCCCTGCAAAAAGTGTCATTTTTGCAGGAAAAAAGCTATTTAAAAGCACTCGCAGCTAATGAATTGATGGCTCCTGTAACACAGAGAACTGTCATTCATTAATAAAAAAAAAAAAAAAAAAAGCGTGGGGGTCCCCCCAAATTCAATAACCAGGCCCTTCAGGTCTGGGATGGATATTAAGGGGAACCCCAGCCCCCCAAAAAAATGGCGTAGGGTCCCCCTCAAAATCCATACCAGACCCTTGAGGACGTCATGGGGAATTCCCTATGGCTTTCCCCATGACGTCAGAGGGGGGCGGGGTCACCAGGTGCCCTCCGTTATAAAAAGACCTGTCAGACGGAGCGGAGCCTCACACAGCGGGAGCCTCCCATTGCGCGGAGCGGCCCAAGAAGAGACACCGACGCCGACGGAAGAAGATGCCGGACGAGAAGGACGAGAAGACCAGCGCAAGAAGAAGCGGATCGGAGGAAGAAGAAGATGGAAGAAGATGGAAGAAGATGGAAGAAGATGACGGAAGGAGAAGATGAAGAAACCGAAGGATGAAGAAAGAAGAAAGAAGATTTTAATAAAGGAATTGTCAAAGACCGTCTCCTGTCATTTTTACAATTTTTGAAACTTTTTTGGTGAAATGGTAGGGGTACCCCTTACCATTTCACACAGGGGGGGGCGGGATCTGGGGGTCCCCTTGTTAAAGGGGGCTTCCAGATTCCGATAAGCCCCCCGCCCGCAGACCCCCACAACCACCGGGCACGGTTGTGGGGATGAGGCCCTTGTCCTCATCAACATGGGGACAAGGTGCTTTGGGGGGGACCCCAAAGCATCCTTCCAATGTTGAGGGCATGTGGCCTGGTACGGTTCAGGCGGGAGGGGGAGCCGCTCTCGTCCCCCCTCTTTTCCTGCAGCCTGCCAGGTTGCGTGCTCGGATAAGGGTCTGGTATGGATTTTGAGGGGGACCCCACGCCATTTTTTTTGTCTAGGGTTCCCCTTAAAATCCATCCCAGACCTCAAGGGTCTGGTATGGATTTTGAGGGGGACCCTACGCCATTTTTTTTTTCTTGGCTGGGGTTCCCCTTAATATCCACCCCAGACCTGAAGGGCCTGGTTATTGAATTTGGGGGGACCCCCACGCTTTTTTTTTTTTCATTTTTTTTATTTTTTATCAATGACTTTTTTTTTTATGAATGACTTTCAGTTTCAATGAATGACTGTTCTCTGTATTACGGGAGCCGTCAATACACATTAGTCGCGAGTGATTTTAAATAGCTTTTTTACTTGCAAAAATTACACTTTTTGCAGAGACAGTTCTAAACACGGGAAACATGCGCCCCTTTACATGCATACTATAGACACCCCCCAGGTACGAAATTTAAAGGAATATTACACTTTTATTGTTTCAATTTAAGCATTATTAAAATCACTGTTCCTGAAAAAACGGCCGTTTTAAAAAAAATGTTTGCATTGATACATGTCCCCTGGAGCAGGACCCAGGTCCCCAAACACTTTTTATGACATTAACATGCATATTAGCCTTTAAAATTAGCACTTTTAATTTCGAGCGGTTCTAAAGCTCGCACGGACTTTAGGTCCGTTCGCAGGTTCTGGTGCGAGCCGAACAGGGGGGTGTTCGGCTCATCCCTAGTCTTGATGGGTCGACCTTTCCCCACCCCATGGGCCAGAGCACATTTAATGATAGAAAAGGGAAATTTAGACTTATTACAGGAAGAATATGTAAGGTAATTGGTTGAAACATTGTAAACAGTTGAGAGAAATGTTGCTCGCACCTCTTCTTTTTCTTCACAGGAAGTTAATCACCCCTTCAAATTGGGAGACACCGTGGTGGTCCAACAGCTGAACAGAAATAAGAAGCAAGAGTATCCCTTTGGACCTCCTACCACAGTGGTTGCAGTGACCAGAACAGCCATCCTAGTGGAAAATTGCCAGTCCTGGATCCATGCCAACAGAGTAAAAAAGGTTGCCCAAAGCCCCAAGAGCAGGAAGGAGATCTTGGATACAGGAGGCCCTCAAGCAGAAGTCCAAGCAGATGAAGGAGTTCCTGGGAAAGCAGGTCCGGCCAGAGAAGATGACCTTGCTTATTTCACCACAGACTTCTGGCAAGGCATTCTACCCACTGATCCTGATCTCTCTAACAGTGTTCCTACCCACCTGGATCACCACTAACTGTATCTACCACCCTGAAGATTTGGGTGCAATTAAAAGTATCTGTGGGAACACAAACACACACACACACACACAAGAACATTATATTGACACAAGCTAGAACCAAGAGAGAGATTGGAGATAGTTTTACTGATAAAATGCTTTTGCAAAAATGTAAGTATGCTTATGCTAAAAAAATCAGGGTATGAAGAATGTTGGATATGTAGCAAATTACATCCTAGCACTGCCCGAATTGCCCTTTTGGCTGTACCTTTAAATATTTCCTCCTTTCTCAACGAGTCTCCTCCTGTATTCTTGACTAACATATACACTCTGTACAAAAACAACATTGTTACCTTTCCAATAGCAGGTAGAAGTCATTCCCCTGTTTGGTGTTTTAATTTAGGGAATGAGACACAGACTAACCCCTCTTTCTGCAGCAGGTCAATATTTAATATCTCCATGTGCTAATCCAGAGTCTCTACCCCTGCCTGCTCACCGTTTCAAGTATCTGACCCAGTATCTGACCCAGGGTTAAACTGTACTTTGCATAACTTTTCTTTTTCTCTAAAAATATAGGTGAAATATTACACTAATTTATAATCGCAACACAGGACAAGTACACTCATGAGACTGTCGCTAAGAGACCTTTTTGCACTGGGACAAAGTGTCTATGTATGTTGTAGGAAAGTGTGTTATCCCTGGGTGCCCCTCCATGTTAAGGGATGGTGTTACCTTGCATCTTTGTTATCTGTCATGGGAGTGGTAGTGGATTATAAAAGGGGACATCCCCTAGAGGCCAGCTCCAGCAGGAATCTAGGGACATTGCTAAAACATGGAGCCCATTTGTCAATGCAGGATTTGGGCTTGGAGGTATATTTTCATGGTTAAAATACATTGTCCTTGTTATGATATTTATCCTTGCTCTGATTCTTTGCCTCTGTTTTAAATGTTGCACTTGCATAGTTGCGCGCCTTCAATCTCCTGATGATAAGGTTCTACCTTACATGACATACATGAAGAGTCATCAGGCAATCTATGCCACAGCCCCAAAGAAGTATTAAAACACAACATAGAATGTATAGATCATCTTATATGATCTAAGAGGGGATTGAAGGGATATTTAGTTTAACTACTTCTTTGTATTATAGTCAGTTTCCATTTTGTGTGTCTCTAACATCCATTTTGTCAGATATGCTCAAGGCTTGCTAATCTAGTTTCGTTTTTCCATAATACTGTAATCTTCTGTTGAGTTTCATTTCTTGTAAAGCACGTGATATTTTAGAAATAATTAGTTTCACTGTGGGCGTTAGACTGTACTTATATGTCTCTGTATATGATTGGATAATTTGTTAAAGGGCGGTACTTTCTGAAAGCCCCTCTTATATTCACACCCAAGAATAAAGATTTAGATTTTGCTCGGAGACATTTGCTGTATGTTTCTTTGTCAAAGGGCAAATCTCACAGGCCTGTTTTCGGAGTAAGACAGTACACCTTACCAGACAAAGAGAGGGACCCCTAAAGTAATCTACATTTTTATTTCCTTTCAGTTACATTACAAATTACTTCTCCCAAAAAGTAATTGCGTTAGTAACTCAGTTACTACATTGGAAAAGTAATTAGTTACTCAGCAAAGTAACTGACTTTTTTTTTTTAATATTCTATAATGCAATTACGTTCTATAATAACATCTTTAATACTTTAATATCAAAGATGTTTATATTAACTGATTGAAGAATAAAAACACTATATACAGTATTTTAGAACATTTGGTATTTATTTGAACCCAACTCAATAGATGGCAGCCTGCTATATGAATGATATGCATATAAACATATAACAAATTAAATATTGAAACAAAAATTCAAAAAAATTCAAAAAAAGTACAATATTAAGTCACAGAAATGTAAACTTGGGTAAAAAGAAACAAAGGAAAATCTGGCCTTAAATTAGTGCAATTATCTGTATCTGTATAGTTGTGTAAAAAGAAACATGGCCATTAGTGCAAATCTCTGTAACTCTATAGGCCTACTGCACAATAAACAGAAGTTTTGTTACTGTACTGAATAGTTAGGAGTTGGATAGTGTTCTGTTACAGAACACTATCCAACTCTTAACTATTCAGTACAGTAACAAAAGTAAATATTGAAAATAAATAATGTTCACACACTTTGCATTCAAGTGCAAAACTAAGACACACAACTGTAAACTTGTGTAATAAGAAACAAAGGAAAATCTAGCCTTTTATTAGTGCAATTATCTGTATCTTTATAATACTGCACAATAAACAGAACACTATCCAACTCTCCATGTAGATTAACATGTTGTTCGTTCTCAGTGAAAATGAACAATACATTAATCTATACTAAAATACTCATCTAACAATTAAACCAATGGTTGTAACGTAGGAGGAGAAGCTTTTCAAATCTTTTGTCTGACAGTCTGTTCCTCTTCGGAGAGAAGACAAGCTTGCCCAGGCTGAACAGTCTCTCAACAGGTGCACTAGATGGAGTAGCAGCATTGTAACGTATTGAAATTTTCTTGATGGGAGAAAATCCACACAGAGAGTTAAAGTTTTGTGCTGAAGATCTAATATAGTCTGCCACCTGGTTTTCTGCTAAAGAAGAGGTTTCCTCCTCATCCTCCTCAAAGGAAAAGAAATCGTTCTCTTTGGCTGAATCTGTGTGATGTGTAGATGTGCTGTTACCTTGTTGTGGTTCTTCAAGGACAATTCTTCGGCACTCTGCCAGCAAACTTGCCTTATCCTTTAACTCCCGTGACCGCAGCCAGCGAAGTTTGAATTTTGGAAGAGTTACGGCAGCAAGTATAGCCTCTTCATTTCCCAGGACATCAGCAAATCTGGTTTTGATAGCCTGAAATAATAATCATAATTAGTAGCAGTTGTATTTATTATTACAGAAATGTTCACTTAAATAATAAAATATTAAATTCAAGTTCTTACTGTGACTATGGCATCAGGAAGGTCCCTCAGTATTTGCAGGCCACTTTGAAGGGCTTCTGTCTTCAGCATTAATGTCTCAATCGTTGGTAGGAGTGTACCATGAAAACAATTTTCTTCTCCCTGAAGTATATCCAAGGCAACTGTAAAGCCCCATACACATGGTCGGATTTTTGCATGGATTCTGTTCTATCGGACAATGTTGTCGAAAAATCCGACCGTGTGTAGGCACCATCGGACAGTGTACGTCGGATTGTCCGACGGACAAAGTCCTATATCCTGCTGGATAGATTTTTTGACAACAAGGTCCGATCACACCAAATCCGATCGTGTGTAGCGTGTGCTACGCATGCTCAGAAGAAATTCTGTGACGGAAGCGCTCGGTCAGGTAAAACTACCTTTCCTAATCGACACAGCACATTCGTCACGCTGCAATGTTAAAATGTCTTTAATGCAGCGCATTCTCTTTTTCTTTACAATGCAAGAAGAATGACATGTTTTAGCTGCTCCTATTCACCCGCACTTCTCACAAACTTAGTTCTTTATTACTTTTCACGAGTTCTAGACTACATGTTTATTTTTACTCAGATCGTAAAAGAATCTTTGTTATATTTTTGGGATGATTTCTAATTTTTTTTTTTTTTTTTTTTGAAAACATATTTTAAGGAGATGTTTTTTTTTTTTTTTTTGAGGGGGGTTGTGTGTCTCAACTTAGCAAAACAACATTATTAACATTTCTATTTGTTGCTAAAATTTACTAGGAGTTTGTTTGTTGTTGGTGCCCCTTGTTAATTCTACTTTATGATTAGTGAAATGTACCAGCCTACTCACAAATAAACTGTCATTGTAGAAAAGTAAAACACATAGGCAATGTTTTTTTCAAATCAAAAATACCTTTATTTAGGTCTCAGCAACAAACCAAAGAGGAATGCAGCGATGAAGAAACTTAGGGAATTTGCAAAGCCTTGTACCCCCACGGCAACCATCATTTTAAAAGTCTCTAAAATTGGGGGCCTGAGGAGTACTTATCTTAAGGGGAGTGCTATCTGATCCTGAAGTCCAAAACATCCGGAAATGCAGCAGATGCCATCTAGGTCCCCAGGCTCTGGTCCTACGAGAGGCTCCATCTTCTCTCAGACCAGACTGAATCCAGGTCGTCACTCTCAGGTCTTCCTTGTACGCTTCCTTCCACACTGTGGTGCTGGTGGGGTGGCAGAAGGAGGAGGAGGAGGCGGAGCAAGGTGACTATCGCAAACATGTGTGAGGGGAGTCATCCCCCCAGCCATCCCCTCATTTAGGACCTTGAGGATGACATCCTCACACATGCTGCGTTGCCCCGCCTCCATACCCGTCATTTTAGTGGCAACCAAAGAGGCAAAGGCCTCCTCGTAGGTGGGTGTGGCATATAGGGAGGCTGAAGCATCTCTGATCAGCTGGAGCGCTGACTCTCCCACCTCCCCCATCCTTCTCGCCCTTCTGTAGGGAAGGCGGAGGGGAGGGACTTGGGAGACAGTCAGGCTCCTACGCCTACCCCCCTGTTGGCTGCCACTACCCACCTCTTGGCTGCCACTAACCCCTTCCTCCTCCTGACTGCCACATTCCACAGCCACCTCCTGGCTGAGGTCTTCCTGTGTATGAAAAAGGGACATAGTTTCAGTTATTTGTTCATCAAACACACACAATTCTCATCTAGTGACTGTTGCAAAATGTTTACAAATAGAAAACCATACAATTCTCAGCCCTGCAGTTTATATTCTGGCCCCAAATGTCTCCAACACTACTGTCAGTTGATATGTCAAACACGTTAGCAACTAAGCAATTGGGGAACCTGAATTAAGTGAACATCATTCCTTTTTAACAAAAATGGGTACAAAACTACTATACCTGCCACAAGCTGGGCTCCTCCACCTCTTCCAGACTGGAAGGCCCAGGTTGCTCCTCGGAAGCCTCATCAGGGGTGGCGTGCATGGAAGGACGCGTGCAAGGAAGAGTCGAGAGTGACTTCCTGACATTAGCCTGGTCTTTGAGAAAGTGGAGCCTCTCATAGTACCAGAGCGTGGGGACATAGACCTCATCTGCTCCAGCTCCAGATGCTTGGGACTTCAGGACCTTATTGCGCTCCCGGAAATAGGTACTCCTCAGGTTGGCAATTTTTATTCTTAAGCTCTCCACGGTTGCCGTGGGGAACCTTGGCTTTACAAATGCCACAAGTTTCTTCATGGCTGCGTACCTCTTTGTTTTTTTGCTATAGTCTCGGTGTTTTGCCTGCCATAATAGGGGCATTTCCCGATATTTATCAATGAAGAGGGGGAGAAAACTCACATGGTTGAAGCGGTCCATAATCTCTGCAAGACACAACACCACACAAAACACTATAAATAATGTCAGGGAAAACTCTCCTAATCTTCTCCATAAAGAAGCCTCAAGGTCTAATCAGTCTAGGCTAGTTATGTACCAACGTCAAATTGTACCTTCGTTCTAGCGATCGTCTCATGTGTGAGCTTTCTCTCCCCTCGTCTCACAGATCGTGGCAACGACACAGGCGTGTGACGTTTTATATACAGTGCGCATGCGTCAAACTCCGCCCGCCCCTGACGATCTTTCTCGTCTATTCCCCACCCCTTCTCTTTACGGCGCAGTGGGGAGAGCACATGGCGGGGACACAGCAGGTGCGGCCAAAATATTCCAGCAACGAGGAGGAGGACGAGGAAAGGCCGGAGGCAGAAACGTCCCGATCCCGGAGCCTGAAATTCAAGGCCTCCAATATGTCATTTGGAGAAATGTTGGAGATGGTGGACATATTAAAGAGGAGCGACTATGATGGGAAGTATGGGCCTTACCTCAACCCCAATGTCCGCAAGGCCAGGATCATGTCTAAAGTTGTGAGGAGGCTGTACAATCATTTTGGGGTACAACGATCCAAGGAGCAACTGAGGAAACGCTGGTCAGACCTGAAACTGAGGGAGCCCGATCAGTACAGAAAGATCAAGCGAGTTCTTCAAAAAAGTAAGTAGTTGTGTTTTGTGTTTGATTTCTTGCTTGCATACTGCTCCATGTGTTTGTCTTTTTACAAAGTTGTACATTAGAAAATGGCCACTTTCATGTTCGTCTGTGCATTCGATCGTACTCAACCTCGATCTTTCTGCCACTGTCATGTTCGTGTGTGTGTCCATTCGATCGTACTCAACCTCGATCGTTCGGCCATTTATAATACGAGGTTTGGTTTTTTTGGGGGGGAAATGAAGTTTGTTCTCACTAGAAATGTCATCAAGAATGTAAAGCCAATTTATTCTATGTAAAGGAGAGGTCACCCAGTAGCTGATTACCCATCTGGACTCTAGAGCACTAGTGCTGGGACACCCAAACCCACTTTTTATTATGCTTTTCTACACATGTGCTACAGTGGATACTAGAGGGGGGTCTCCATCAGACAAACTTCTACCAAAAAGCTACTAAGTTAAGCACCTTTAAAAAGTGACTACATTCATGTTGTTGTCATTTGTAACTGGCCCAACAAAAATATTGTCCCTCACTTTCAAGAAATGTTTGACATTTCCTATTTCTGCCCTCAATAGATTGTGTTGCTAAATCTTCCTTTTGTACCTTCTCATAGGGGAGCGAAAACTCGTGACGTCTGAGGAAACCACCAAACCAACACCTCCCAAAGAAGGGGAAAGACCAGAAGCAGAGGAGGAGGAGGAGGAAGGAGAGATCATAGAAATTGGAGAACTTGTCACCACAACAGGTGAGTGTGGGAGAACACAGCTACTGGTAAGCTAATCAATGTATGCCTGCCTCATTTCCCAGACATTTTCTTTTTTTGGTTGTTTTAGGTGACGTGGATGTTGTGGAAGAAGAATCGCACTTTACCACAGAGAGTGCCCACGTACTCATCGGGGAGATAATGGTCTGCAATAGAGATCTAGATGACCTAAAGCAAAACATCAATGATGTTTAGGGATGGGCCCGGTGCTCGATGTGAACCCACGTTCGCATCGAGCACCGGGCGTTCGCTCGCTCGACGAGCCCAGAACTATTTGGGCCGTTCGCATCACATTCGTGTGATGCGAGCGGCCCCAATGCATTGCGGCCGGAGCGGCCGGCGCAGTGCATTGCTGGCTGATGATTGGCCAAGCATGCACTGTGACCCCGCATGCTTGGCCAATCACAGCGCCGGAAACTCGGAGAGCAATAATTGGCGACAGGCAGGATGCCCCACCATTTAAAAGGCCGCCACGCCGTCGGCGCCGGTCACATGAGTTCCGGCTTTAGGAGAGATCAGGCTGATTCTGTGTCTTTGCTTGATTCATTGCTACAGAAAGATTTGCTCTTCTTTGCTAAACCATTGGCTATTTATTTGCTAAACCATTGCTACCTGTCATTGATCGTCCATTGCTGCTGGTTAGTGTGTTATTAGCTGCTTCTGGGGATTAGTCTGGTGCGTGTTTTACTGTTAGTACAGTATTTCAGTAGTACCAACCGCAGTGCTGTTAGCACAGCATTGCACCCCAAAAACACCCATAGGACTTCTAGTGTGTTAGTGGCAGCAAACAGAGCTCCTATATTTTCTTCCCAGAAGCACCAATAGGAATTCTAGTGTGTTAGTGGCATCACACAGAGCTCCTATATTTTCTTCTCAGCAGCACCCATAGGACTTCTAGTGTGTTAGTGGCATCACACAGAGCTCCCATATTTTCATCCCAGAAGCACCCATAGGACTTCTAGTGTGTTAGTGGCATCACACAGAGCTCCCATATTTTCTTCCCAGAAGCACTCATAGGACTTCTAGTGTGTGTTAGTGGCATCACACAGAGCTCCCATATTTTCTTCCCAGAAGCACCCATAGGACTTCTAGTGTGTTAGTGGCATCACACAGAGCTCCCATATTTTCTTCCCAGAAGCACCCATAGGACTTGTAGTGTGTTAGTGGCATCACACAGAGCTCCCATATTTTCTTCCCAGAAGCACCCATAGGACTTCTAGTGTGTTAGTGGTATCACACAGAGCTCCCATATTTTCTTCCCAGAAGCACCCATAGGACTTCTAGTGTGTTAGTGGCATCACACAGAGCTCCCATATTTTCTTCCCAGAAGCACCCATAGGACTTCTAGTGTGTTAGTGGCATCACACAGAGCTCCCATATTTTCTTCCCAGAAGCACCCATAGGACTTCTAGTGTGTTAGTGGCATCACACAGAGCTCCCATATTTTCTTCCCAGAAGCACCCATAGGACTTCTAGTGTGTTAGTGGCATCACACAGAGCTCCCATATTTTCTTCCCAGAAGCACCCATAGGACTTCTAGTGTGTTAGTGGCATCACACAGAGCTCCCATATTTTCTTCCCAGAAGCACCCATAGGACTTCTAGTGTGTTAGTGGCATCACACAGAGCTCTTATATTTTCTTCCCAGAAGCACCCATAGGACTTCTAGTGTGTTAGTGGCATCACACAGAGCTCTTATATTTTCTTCCCAGAAGCACCCATAGGACTTCTAGTGTGTTAGTGGCATCACACAGAGCTCCTATATTTTCTTCTCAGCAGCACCCATAGGACTTCTAGTGTGTTAGTGGCATCACACAGAGCTCCCATATTTTCTTCCCAGAAGCACCCATAGGACTTCTAGTGTGTTAGTGGCATCACACAGAGCTCCCATATTTTCTTCCCAGAAGCACCCATAGGACTTCTAGTGTGTTAGTGGCATCACACAGAGCTCCCATATTTTCTTCCCAGAAGCACCCATAGGACTTCTAGTGTGTTAGTGGCATCACACAGAGCTCCCATATTTTCTTCCCAGAAGCACCCATAGGACTTCTAGTGTGTTAGTGGCATCACACAGAGCTCCTATATTTTCTTCCCAGAAGCACCCATAGGACTTCAATTGTGTGTTAGTGGCATCACACAGAGCTCCTATATTTTCTTCGCAGAAGCACCCATAGGACTTCTAGTGTGTTCGTGGCATCACACAGAGCTCCTATATTTTCTTCCCAGAAGCACCCATAGGACTTCTAGTGTGTTAGTGGCATCACACAGAGCTCCTATATTTTCTTCCCAGAAGCACCCATAGGACTTCAATTGTGTGTTAGTGGCATCACACAGAGCTCCTATATTTTCTTCCCAGAAGCACCCATAGGACTTCTAGTGTGTTAGTGGCATCACACAGAGCTCCTATATTTTCTTCTCAGCAGCACCTACAGGACTTCTAGTGTGTTAGTGGCATCACACAGAGCTCCTATATTTTCTTTGCAGAAGCACCCATAGGACTTCTAGTGTGTTAGTGGCATCACACAGAGCTCCTATATTTTCTTCTCAGCATCACCCACAGGACTTCTAGTGTCTTAGTGGCATCACACAGAGCTCCTATATTTTCTTCCCAGAAGCACCCATAGGACTTCAATTGTGTGTTAGTGGCATCACACAGAGCTCCTATATTTTCTTCGCAGAAGCACCCATAGGACTTCTAGTGTGTTAGTGGCATCACACAGAGCTCCTATATTTTCTTCTCAGCAGCACCCACAGGACATCTAGTGTGTTAGTGGCATCACACAGAGCTCCTATATTTTCTTCGCAGAAGCACCCATAGGACCTCTAGTGTGTTAGTGGCATCACACAGAGCTCCTATATTTTCTTCTCAGCATCACCCACAGGACTTCTAGTGTGTTAGTGGCATCACACAGAGCTCCTATATTTTCTTCTCAGAAGCACCCATAGGACTTCAATTGTGTGTTAGTGGCATCACACAGAGCTCCTATATTTTCTTCTCAGAAGCACCCATAGGACTTCTAGTGTGTTAGTGGCATCACACAGAGCTCCTATATTTTCTTCTCAGCAGCACCCACAGGACATCTAGTGTGTTAGTGGCATCACACAGAGCTCCTATATTTTCTTCGCAGAAGCACCCATAGGACTTCTAGTGTGTTAGTGGCATCACACAAAGCTCCTATATTTTCTTCTCAGCAGCACCCACAGGACTTCTAGTGTGTTAGTGGCATCACACAAAGCTCCTATATTTTCTTCTCAGAAGCACCCATAGGACTTCTAGTGTGTTAGTGGCATCACACAGAGCTCCTATATTTTCTTCTCAGCAGCACCCATAGGACTTCAATTGTGTGTTAGTGGCATCACACAGAGCTCCCATATTTTCTTCCCAGAAGCACCCATAGGACTTCTAGTGTGTTAGTGGCATCACACAGAGCTCCTATATTTTCTTCTCAGCAGCACCCACAGGACTTCTAGTGTGTTAGTGGCATCACACAGAGCTCCTATATTTTCTTCCCAGAAGCACCCATAGGACTTCAATTGTGTGTTAGTGGCATCACACAGAGCTCCTATATTTTCTTCCCAGAAGCACCCATAGGACTTCTAGTGTGTTAGTGGCATCACACAGAGCTCCTATATTTTCTTCTCAGCAGCACCCATAGGACTTCTAGTGTGTTAGTGGCAGCAAACAGAGCTCCTATATTTTCTTGTCAGCAGCACACATAGTACCTATAGTGTGTTAGTGTCAGCACCCATAGGACCTACAGTGTGTTGTAGAGATAAGGGGGTTGGTGCTGAGGTAGGTCTTGGGCGAGTCTGACCCACATCCCAGGATATAGACTTTGGTACAAAATGTATTCCTCTTAGGGACTTTTAGAAGAGAGAGAACGCTTACGTATTATAAAGTTTAAGTAAGTATTTATTTGACATCAAGATAAGAGGGGGGTTGGTCAAGGTAGGATTAGCAAATCCACATAGATATACAAAAACAACATATACATATAAAAAATGAATAGGATGCAAAAAACATAGGAAGAAAATTCCGTGACACAGATATTGATACAAACACAAAAATGTGCGTAGTACTCCGACGCGTTTCGATTTTTTTGGCTCTTCTTCAGGGAGAAAACTTTAGGGTTGGCACATTTGTGTATTTATAATCTAGAAAGAAAAAATACAATGAAATACATAGAAAACAAAATATATACACTCACAATCATAATATTGATGGGAGGTTGCGTATTGATCTCTACATTAATAGTAATTGATATTAGTTGTACTGACCCTATCTAATGTCTTGAACTCCTATGTGGGCATCCAATTGTTAAAACCCAAAAAAGAAAAGGGATTCCTTTGGGAGATTAGAAACCTGGTAGAAAAGAACCAGGGTATGGTGGCTGCCTTGGCGTCCTGCTAACGTTCCCGGGCCTGTGGCCGAGTGTCCATCAAAAAAAACCCTCCTAGGGTGAAAAGGTTCAGCATGCACATACAGACCCGTGAGGGAGTTCCCACTGGGGAAGACCAGTTCGGCAACAAAGGGCGTCTTATATGTTCCCCATACTTGCCAGAGGAGGCCCAGAAACCCCGGGTTTTTTGATGGACACTCGGCCACAGGCCCGGGAACGTTAGCAGGACGCCAAGGCAGCCACCATACCCTGGTTCTTTTCTACCAGGTTTCTAATCTCCCAAAGGAATCCCTTTTCTTTTTTGGGTTTTAACAATTGGAGGCTTTAAGCTCGTTACAAGACCACCCAACCATTACCATAAAACCGTCTGACAAAGGCGGTAACATTGTGGTCATGGATAACGGCCTCTACGAAAATATGTGCAACAACATCTTAAACAACACAGACTGGTACTTAAAAATTCCAGCAAGTAAAATTGAAAAATTCGAGAGGGACTTTTACGAATTACTGGATCAGGCCTACAGTAGGAACACTATTAACAAAGCTGAATGGGATTTCATCAGAACACCCCATCCACGTACACCCACATTCTATGCCCTACCAAAGGTCCACAAAAGCACTACACAGCCACCAGGCAGACCCATCATTTCAGGCAATGGTTCCCTCACTGAGAAACTGAGCAAATTCGTAGATGGCTATTTAAGACCACACGTATCCAAACTTCCAAGCTATATCCGCGACACACCACATCTACTGCAAAATTTGGATGGCATCTGCCTCCCACCAGACTCGATACTAGTGGCGATCGATGTTGAAGCCCTATACAGCTCCATACCCCATGATAAAGGCCTCACATGCATACGACACATTATCAATGACGATAACCTCATAGACCAAAACACAAAAGAATTCCTTCTAGCAGCTCTAGAATTTATCCTTCACCATAACTATTTCACCTTCAACGGCTCCCACTACCTCCAGGTACAGGGCGTTGCCATGGGGACTTCATGTGCCCCATCATACGCCAACCTGTACCTGGGGGAGTGGGAAGAAATGTTACAATACTCAGTAGCCCTTGCTCCATATATGGAGAACATCTCGTTATGGTATCGATATATCGATGATGTTCTCTTAACCTGGAATGGCCCAACAGAAGCACTAACGCTGTTTCTAGAACATCTCAACTCCAACGAGTTTAATCTATCATTCACTATGAGCTGGAGTGCA
Organism: Lithobates sylvaticus; assembly: GCA_028564925.1. Classification (NCBI taxonomy): domain Eukaryota; kingdom Metazoa; phylum Chordata; class Amphibia; order Anura; family Ranidae; genus Lithobates; species Lithobates sylvaticus. The sequence continues at coordinate 89,577,205 of CM053037.1, forward strand.
GACAACATCACCTTTCTTGATACAACCATCCTAAAAGATAGATCTGGTAATCTCACAACTGGCCTCTATAGAAAACTCTCAGCTGGCAATACGATACTACATGCTAGTAGTTTTCACCCACAATCCCTAATCTCTTCCATTCCATACAGCCAGTATCTGCGCATTAGGCGCAATTGTACAGAAAACCACACTTTCAAAAAAGAGGCAGATCTACTTAAAGCCCACCTCCTAGAAAGGGGCTATTCAAACAAATGCCTAAAAAGATCATACCAACGGGTGTTGGGAAGAACCCGTCTAGATATTCTGTATAACCCCACATTAAAGAAAAATAAGGCTCACCCAATCTCTATCATTACAAGTTTTTCCAAGCAGCATGTGGCAATTCGACGGGTTATCTCGCGATATTGGCACATGCTGACTATGGACCCCCACATTGGCCCGTTTGTACCACCTGCCCCCATGATCACTTATCGGAGAGCTCAATCACTCCGAGATCGCTTAGTCTGCAGTGAGTATAGAGGTGGAGGCAAACGCGATCCGTGTAAAAACAAGGGCACTTTCAGATGTGGTGGCTGCAACTACTGCAGATTCATCAACACAAACAAAAATATCACTCTACCCAATGGTGCACCCTACAAACCCAAGCACTATGCTAATTGCAATACATGTGGAGTAGTATATCTCTTATTATGCGAATGCAATAGTTTTTACATCGGAAAAACGATACAAGAATTCTGGCGGAGGGCCTGTAAACACATCCTCTCAATGAGAACATGTAACCCCAATTTATCGTTAGGTAGACATGTCACACTGGTACATGAGGGAATATGCCCGAATTTCTCCTTCCTGATCCTGGATCGTGTACATCAGGGTATACGGGGAGGAGATACCAACAAGCTCCTGATGCAAGTAGAGCAGAAATGGATTTTCAAATTAAAGGCTACTTTGCCGCCAGGGTTAAATGGGACTACCTCCTTCAAACCATTTCTGGAGGGTTTCTGAATGGGAACCCCCAGATCAATAAGGGTAACCAGTAAGGATTCCACTAGGTGTGTATCTCTATGGGATCCTTTGTGTCTTCTATCTTAACCCATTACCTCTATGTAAATATTGTTTTTTAATATTTCTTCCTTATGTGCCACTTCCTAATCATGATCCGCAAATTATTTTATCTTTTGTGCTGTTCCAGAAGGTAAAAAAAGAAGAAAAAAAGAAGGGAAAAAAAGTGTTCATTTTTTTCATGACTATGCCACTGTGTCTGTACCACAGAACACCGTGGCAATCCACATGCGCATTTATGCCCCCCTTTTGCTTTGTTTTCATTTTTATTGTCTATTATTGTTGTTGTCACTTTGTAATTAGCAATTTCTGCCATGCCTCCTGCCGGCTTCCTTGAGGCCACTGGTCGTTCTGTCCCTCCATTCTCCCCCCCCTCCCTTCAGCAGCTGCATCCTCTCCACCGGGCCTTCCTACCAGTTCGACACCCAGCGCAGGTGGGGCCTCTGGCTGCTGTCACTAGCGCTAGCGGCCCTACACAGACAGGAAGGCGGGGACTTGTCCCGCGTCTCCCTCTCACACTGCGCTGCGGGCCAGTGACGCGGGTGCCGGTTCCAGCACACCGACGCCGTGACGTCATTACATCCGGCGCCGGTTACGCTCGCCACTCTCTCCTATGCACGCCGCCCCACAACAATGTGCAGCGGCGTCATAGGAACGCCAAGTTTCTAGCATTTGCGGCCGGGGGACGGAATTCTACCACCCACCCCCTGCCGTCTACCACCCTTTCATCCACGATTGGCCAGACCTATGACGGGGGCGGACCCCCGCGCCGCTGCCCCGGAGGGCGTCTCTCCCTCCCCTCCTCCCATTGGCTCCCAGCCCCTTAAAGCGTTTGGCAAGCTTCTCCATGCTGCCATCCCCTGACAAGACCACACATCGCTACACAGCTACCAAGGTAAGCCACTACTTGAGCCCCTACCAGCTACCCCCAACCCCACAGGACTAATTTGTAATATCCTCAACTTTAAACTCCTTTTCACCTATAGGTAGTCTCCCCTGGCGGACCCCAACCCTGGCTCTAGTATACCACGCCAAGGTACAACCTTTATTTACACCATCCACTATCATTATACACTGCAGAAATATATATATGTATCAGCTTCCCTGTTCTTGTTGGTCTGATTTGCTATCCCCTCTAGGAATCAGGTCACTATACCTGACATCAACTGACTGCGGTTACCTACAAATCAGTACCCACAGAGGGACACCCCTAAACTTATACAACCCAACAGCCCGCCAGGTATGATCTTCTCCCATGTACATTTAAACACACGCATGCGCACATATATTTATGCGCATGCAACCATGCACCCACATTCCCAAATAAACTTTTTCCCACCCCCTCTCTTCACTGTCACAATACATTTGGAATATACCCTCCCGGTCTTTTTACTTCATATGCCGCTATGGTCTGTTTCATCAACCCTCAGGCACTGCGTAGCTCCATATGACATATCCGCCATCGCAACAACCAATGGTCCTGATGTCCCGACACGCACTGCTTTTTACCCAATGATGGTCCCCAAGGTACTGTATCATCACCACTAATTCTATGCAACCAATCTTCTATATACTCAATGTTCATATGCAACCTTGGCTCCCGGGACTGACACCTGACAATGCTCAGGAAAGGTGACATAAGTCACCTCCACAGTACCTGCCAATACTCGTTGCCAAACCATTTTAGATGATATCTTTATGATGTTGTTTCAACACCTCCCCTTACATGTATGTTTCTTAAACCCTTTCCAGTTACCACGCTAATTCCGGGTTTCTGGGCCTCCTCTGGCAAGTGTGGGGAACATATAAGACGCCCTTTGTTGCCGAACTGGTCTTCCCCGGTGGGGACTCCCTCACGGGTCTGTATGTGCATGCTGAACCTTTTCACCCTAGGAGGGGTTTTTTTGATGGACACTCGGCCACAGGCCCGGGAACGTTAGCAGGACGCCAAGGCAGCCACCATACCCTGTTTCTTTTCTACCAGGTTTCTAATCTCCCAAAGAAATCCCTTTTCTTTTTTGGGTTTTAACAATTGGATGCCCACATAGGAGTTCAAGACATTAGATAGGGTCAGTACTACTAATATCAATTACTATTAATGTAGAGATCAATACGCAACCTCCCATCAATATTATGATTGTGAGTGTATATATTTTGTTTTCTATGTATTTTATTGTATTTTTTCTTTCTAGATTATAAATACACAAATGTGCCAACCCTAAAGTTTTCTCCCTGAAGAAGAGCCAAAAAACTCGAAAGGCGTCGGAGTATTACGCACATTTTTGTGTTTGTATCAATATCTGTGTCACGGAATTTTCTTCCTATGTTTTTTGCATCCTATTCATTTTTTATATGTATATGTTGTTTTTGTATATCTATGTGGATTTGCTAATCCTACCTTGACCAACCCCCTCTTATCTTGATGTCAAATAAATACTTACTTAAACTTTATAATACGTAAGCGTTCTCTCCCTTCTAAAAGTCCCTAAGAGGAATACATTTTGTACCAAAAACAGTGTGTTGTGAGCACACATAGGAGCTCTATTTTTTATACTATATACACTACCGACTACAATGGCTGGAAGACCGCCAAGGAGAGGCAGAGCGTGCAGAGGCAAGAACACAGGGCAGGCAGGCTCTGTTTCTAGGGACAACAGTGCTGGCCGTGGACGTGGTCGTGCATCGTCATCAGCACGTGGCCATGGGACACGCTTGTCTTTGTTTTCGGCAGCTGGACATGTGGAGCCGCATCATGCTGAAGGCTTGGTAGAATGGATGACCAAGCCCTCCTCATCCTCTCTCACCCAGGCTCAGGGTACTGGCAGAGCAGCTGCCAATGCGTACTCAATGGCATCATCAGCCACCCCTTCCCCTAGACCCACCATGTCCTCCTGAGGAGTCCCCCGAACTCTTTGAGCACAGTGTTGGGTACATGCTCCAGGAGGATGCCCAACGATTCGAAGGCTCGGATGATGATACCCAGCTTGAGGAAGTCAGTAGTGTGCGCGCAGAGAGAGGGGATGCTGAAGGACAGCAATCTGGCAGTACTGTTCCACCAGCTGCAGCTTACTGCCAGGTTTGCTCTAGTGGTGAAGAGAGAGGGGATGATGAGGTCACTGACTCCACGTGGGTGCCTGAAGGGAGAGAGGATGAGGAGGAGGACGAGGAGGAGGAGGATGCGGCGTCACATGTCCAACGAGGCAGGATGCCCCCTGGAGGCCAGCTAGAGGCCAGCACAGCAACTGTACCACACCGCAGAGCTCCGCCTGTGCAGGGCGCTGCCTCTGCACGTTATCACAAAAGTTCTTTGGTGTGGGCCTTTTTTGAGACGAGTGCATCAGATCGCACCACTGCTATTTGCAAAATTTGTCTCAAGCGTATCTCGCGTGGCCAAAACATCAGCCGCTTGGGCACCACAAGCATGAGCAGACATATGTCGACCTGCCGTGCAGCTCGTTGGCAAGCACACATAAAAGACCCACACCAAAGAACAAAGCGGACCTCTCCTTGCTCCTCATCAGCTGGGATCTCCATCCCCACTACATCTTCAGTCCTCTCTGAAAGCTGCTCTGAGAGGACTGAAGGTGTAGAATTAGGTGTGTCACATCCAAGTACTTGCAGTACACCGACGTCCGATTGTAGCAGGCAAATTTCCCTGCCCCAGCTGCTGGACCGTCGAAAGAAGTACACTCCCAGCCATCCACATGCCCAGCGGTTGAATGCTAGCTTGGCTAAATTGCTAGCACTTCAACTGCTGCCTTTTCAGTTGGTAGACTCGGCCCCCTTCCGTGAGTTTGTTCAATGTGCGGTTCCTCAGTGGCAGGTTCCCAAACGCCACTTTTTCTCACGGAAGGCGATTCCGTCTCTCTACCGGCATGTGGAAGGCAATGTCCATGCCTCGCTGGACAGGGCGGTCAGCGGTAAGGTGCATATTACCGCTGACTCATGGTCCAGCAGGCATGGACAGGGACGTTATCTTTTTTTCACGGCCCATTGGGTCACTCTATTGGCAGCTGGGAGGGATGCAGGACAAGGTGCAGTAGTGTTGGAGGTTGTTCTGCCACCACGCCTCCAAAATGCTACTACTGCTACTGGTTGTGACACACCTCTCTCCTCCACCCCCTCCTCTTCATCTTCCTCCAGTGCTCTGTCCTCGGAACCAGCGGTGCTCCGTAGGCGTACAAGGGGCTACGCAAGTACGCAGGCAAAAAGATGCCATGCTGTGCTTGCACTGGTGTGTTTGGGGGACAGGAGACACCCCGGGCCAGAGGTTCTGGCAGCTCTGCAGGGGCAGGCCGAGAGGTGGTTGACGCCACGCCAGCTTAAGCCAGGAATGGTCGTTTCTGACAATGGCACCAACCTCCTCTCCGCCCTGCCACAGGGGCAGCTCACCCATGTGCCCTGTATGGCTCACGTCCTCAACCTGGTGGTGCAGCGGTTCTTGGGCAGGTTCCCAGGCTTACAGGATGTCCTGAGGCAGGCCAGGAAAGTCTGTGTGCATTTCCGCCGATCTTATAATGCCAGTGCTCGGCTGACTGAGCTGCAAAAGGAGCTGAACCTGCCCAAGAACCGCCTAATATGTGACATGCCCACCAGGTGGAACTCAACGTTGGCCATGCTGCAGCAACTGCACACGCAGCAGAGGGCCATCAATGAGTACCTTTGCGACTACGGCACCAGGACAGGGTCAGGGGAGCTTGGCTTTTTTTCCCCACGCCAGTGGAGCATGATCAGGGATGCATGCACTGTCCTCTCACCATTTGAGGAGGCCACGAGGATGGTGAGCAGTGACAGTGCATGCATCAGTGACACTGTACCTCTTGTCCACCTGTTGGAGCATACGCTGCGTGGGATAATGGACAGGCACTTGAGGCAGAACAGAGGCAGGAAGAGGAGGACTTCCTTGCCTCTCAAGGCCCCCTTTATCCGGACAGTGTTTCTTCTGTCCCACCCATCACACAGGAAGAGGATGAGGAGAAGGAGGAGGATTGTGTGAGCATGGAGGTGGAGCCTGGCACTCAGCATCAGCAGCAGCAGTCTTTTAGGGATGATGTACAGTCCCAACAAACCAGTGGACTTGGACGTGGCTGGGAGGAGGTGGCTGGCGATCATGTCATCCTCAGTGACCCAGAAGACTCCGGACCGAATGCCTCAGCTAACCTACGCTGCATGGCCTCCCTGATCCTGCAAAGCCTGCGGAAGGATCCTCGTGTTCTTCGGATCAAGGAGAGGGACCATTACTGGCTGGCCACTCTCCTTGATCCACAGTACAAGGGTAAGGTTGCGGACCTTATCTTGCCGTCGCAGAGGGAGCAGAGGATGAGACATCTCAGGGAGGCCTTGCAGAAAGGTCTGTGCAACGCGTTCCCAGAAACTGGGAGGTTACAAACTCCTGGTCCTGGACGACGAGTTGCTGAGGCTTCGGTCAGTAGCAGAAGGAGCGGTGGGGAAGGTGGACGTCTGACCGATGCGTTCAGACAATTTTTTAGTCCGCAGCCCCAAGGTATGATCGGTTCCAGCAACCATCGCCAGCGTCTGATATACATGGTGCAGGAATACCTAGGGGCAAGGTCAGACTTGGACACCTTTCCCACTGAAAATCCTGGCTTACTGGGTCCTGAGGATGGATCACTGGCCAGAGCTTGCACAGTATGCAATTGAGCTACTGGCCTGTCCTGCCTCCAGCGTTCTTTCCGAACGCACATTCAGTGCTGCTGGAGGATTTGTCACCGATCATAAGGTGCGCCTGTCCACTGACTCGGTTGATCGACTGACCTTCATAAAAATTAATCAGTCTTGGATCACCACCAGCTACCAGGCACCTGAAGCGGATATAACAGAATAATTTATAATGTCACATCCCTTCAAGACTGCCTATGCTGATGCTGAGTGACTGTCCTGTTATGTTCACTGACTATCCTCTTCCTCCTCCTCAATGATCCATGCCACCACACCAGTGCCTAAGGCACAATTTTTCAGCCCCTGTATAACAGGGGCGTGTACTTACAATTTTTTTAAAAAAATGCTTTGCAACACGTGTGACTGCTGTGCTCCAAGTACAGTATCTGTGAGGGGTTGCAGTGTTGTGGCACCAGCACCAGTGCCTAAGGCACAATTTTTCAGCCCCTTTGGGGCGTGTAATTACAATTTTTAGGCAATGCTTTGCAACAGGTGTCATTGCTGTGCTAAGAGTACAGTATCTGTGAGGGGTTGCAGTGTTGTGGCACCAGCACCAATGCCTAAGGCACAATTTTTCAGCCCCTGTTTAACAGGGGCGTGTAATTACAATTTTTTAAAAAGATGCTTCGCAACAGGTGTGACTGCTGTGCTCCAAGTACAGTATCTGTGAAGGGTTGCAGTGTTGTGGCACCAGCACCAGTGCCTAAGGCACAATTTTTCAGCCCCTGTTGGGGCATGTAATTACAATTTTTAGGCAATGCTTTGCAACAGGTCTCATTGCTGTGCTAAGAGTACAGTATCTGTGAGGGGTTGCAGTGTTGTGGCACCAGCACAAGTGCCTAAGGCACAATTTTTTAGCCCCTGTTGGGGCGTGTAATTACAATTTTTAGGCAATGCTTTGCAACAGGTCTCATTGCTGTGCTAAGAGTACAGTATCTGTGAGGGGTTGCAGTGTTGTGGCACCAGCACCAATGCTAAGGCACAATTTTTCAGCCCCTGTTTAACAGGGGCGTGTAATTACAATTTTTAAAAAAGATGCTTCGCAACAGGTGTGACTGCTGTGCTCCAAGTACAGTATCTGTGAGGGGTTGCAGTGTTGTGGCACCAGCACCAGTGCCTAAGGCACAATTTTTCAGCCCCTGTTGGGACGTGTAATTAAAATTTTTAGGCAATGCTTTGCAACAGGTCTCATTGCTGTGCTAAGAGTACAGTATCTGTGAGGGGTTGCAGTGTTGTGGCACCAGCACCAATGCCTAAGGCACAATTTTTCAGCCCCTGTTTAACAGGGGCGTGTAATTACAATTTTTTAAAAAGATGCTTCGCAACAGGTGTGACTGCTGTGCTCCAAGTACAGTATCTGTGAGGGGTTGCAGTGTTGTGGCACCAGTGCCTAAGGCACAATTTTTCAGCCCCTGTTGGGGCGTGTAATTACAATTTTTAGGCAATGCTTTGCAACAGGTCTCATTGCTGTGCTAAGAGTACAGTGTCTGTGAGGGGTTGCAGTGTTGTGGCACCAGCACCAATGCCTAAGGCACAATATTTCAGCCCCTGTTTAACAGGGGCGTGTAATTACAAATCTTGATCTAATAGTTCACAGCAGGGCCCATTCCTGCACCCACCAAGAGTAACTATGAGGGCCTACAGTCTTGTGGCAACACCGTCCACCACCACCACCGCCAAAGGCCCAATTTTTCTGCCCTGTTCAACAGGTGCATGCAATTACAAATCTTGATCTAATAACTCACAGCAGGGCCCATTCCTGCGCTCACCAAGAGTAACTGTGAGGGCTTACAGTCTTGTGGCAACACCGTCCACCACCACCACCACCACCACCCAAAGGCCCAATTTTTCTGCCCGGTTCAACAGGTGCATGCAAGTACAAATCTTGATCTATTAACTCACAGCAGGGCCCATTCCTGTGCCCACCAGTCTTGTGGCTACACCAACATCTAATAGGGCAAATTTCTGCAGAGTATATACGGCAGGCCCCTACTTTCAAACATCCAACTTACAAACAATTCCTACTTGCAAACGGAAAGAGAAAACAGGAAGTGAACAGGAAGATGCCATTTTTCTCAAGGATTTTCAGCCATATGGCGGCCAGGACAAGACATGACATTAAAGCCGCAAGTGGTTTTAAATGGCTTCTTTTTTTCCTTTACAAATGTCATTTTGTGCACGGACAGTTCTAAACACGGGAAACACATGCCACTTCACAGGCATACTTTAGACACCCCCCAGGTACCATATTTAAAGGAAAATTTCACTTTTTTTTTAACTTTATGCATCATTAAAATGACTGCTCCCGAAAAAACGTTAGTTTTTAAAAGTTCTTTTTGCATTGATATATGTCCCCTGGGGCAGGACCCGGGTCCCCAAACCTGTTTTATGACATTAACATGCATATTGGCCGTTGTAATTAGCAATTTTGATTCCGAACGTTCGCGTCCATTATAACGAATAGGGTTCGAAAATTTGCGCGAACTTTCGGTCCGTTCGAAGGTTCTGGTGCGAACTGAACCCGGGGGTGTTCGGCTCATCCCTAATGATGTTCAACAAAATTGAAGAACATCATTGATGTTTTAGGAAAAATATGAAAACGCACCAAGTAATTAACACACATTTGTGGCTGCTTCTGAACACATTTTCAACTTAAGAACTGTGTGAAATTTTTAACATGCACACATTGTGTCCACATGTGCTAGCTCCCATCATGGTGGATGAATGACAACGTTTTTTTGGGGGTGCAACCACTTTACGAACTACTAAAGTGGTTGTGGTGAAGGGGTTGCACCCCCAAAAAACGTCCATTCATCCCCATGATGGAAAATGGCACTTTTGAAGATTCTAGGCATGTGTTTTACCATCGAATGACCATTTTCATACCCAAATTGTGTGCATGTTCTAAATTTCCAGTTTCCAGGGGTGACCCCCCATGTGATGAAGGCAAGATCAAACACACTTTGAACATATAGTCATGTCTGATCTTGTCTTCATTTTAGAAAGTTGATCTTTCCGAGTTCCTATGTTCTGTTTTGCTCCATGCCTGGTTTTACCAAATGCGGAATGTTTGTAAACAATGTTGTAAATAAACCAGATCTTGTCAGTTTTGGCAAGAAGTTTGTAAACGCACTTGTGAATGTGTTGCAAGTAAACTTTTTTAATTTTCTAAATGTGTGGCTTCCTTATTTAAAAACAAAAAAACATTATGTATGTCAAATGTAAAGGATTTGGGGGGCAATGGGTGTTATTTACTAAAGGCAAGTCCAGTTTGCACTGCAAGTTTCTTTTCCAGGGCACTTTTGCACTGCACTTGTAGAGCATAGTGGATTTGACTTATGTAAATGACACCCACAGTGATTTGTTTGAAAACACGTAGCACACCATTTTTGAGAATACACACATTTCTGTCATGGGGAGGAAATGGAGTATTTTGGCTGTCAGTTATGCACTACAAACCTTCTCTAGACCAAAGATTAGGTATCAAACACACAACATGAGAAGAATCTTTTTGGGGAAGAAGAGACTGTTACATCCTTTTGCCCAGAAAGTGCATTCCCACTGTCGAAGCTAAAGGGAAAAAATTTCGAGGTCAAATAAGCAATAATACGGAAATGACAAGAAATCCTTGGTTGGTTTAAAAAAGAGATTTATTAAAAAATGCCTCTCACACATCGTCAGGCAGAGCAATGGCCCCCCTACCCACAGAGTAGTCCATATATTGCTCGCGGACCGCGCGGGCATTTAGAGGGGGCAAGCCTGGACGTGCCACTTGAAGGGCTGTGAGGTCAGCATTTGGAGGGCCCTCCACATCTTGGCCAACGGGCACCACGTAGTTGCTGTTGTGTCGTTTTAAAAAGTTGTGCAATATGCAACAGGCAAGAACTATGTGGTTCAGTTTGTATTCCCCCAAGTTAATAGCCGTCAAGAACAGGCGGAAGCGGCTGGCCAGGATGCCAAAGGTGTTCTCCACCACTCTTCGGGCTCTGGACAGCCTGTAGTTGAAGACCCTCTGGTCTGGGGTGAGGGTCCTCATTGGGAAAGGCCTCATCAGATGGGGAGTCAACGCAAACGCTTCATCTGCGACAAAGACGAAGGGGAGTCCTTCAGCATTCTCCTCTGGAGGTGGCAAGCACAGACTGCAACTTTGGAGACGCCAGTAGAACTCCGTGTGCGCAATGGCACCACCATCCGAGATCCGGCCGTTCATCCCCCACGTCCACATACAAAAACTCGTATGTCGCCGACACCACCGCCAACATCACTACACTATTAAACCCCTTATAATTATAATAGTAGGACCCCGAGTTGGGCGGTGGGACGATGCGGACGTGTTTCCCCATCAATTGCCCCTCCGCAGTTAGGAAAGTCCCAACGGCTGGCAAAGTGGGAGGCCACAGTCTGCCATTCCTGTGGCGTGGAAGGGAACTGTGGAGTGAAACAAAAAAAAATAATTAGTCACTTTGCACATAAACATTGCAAGCAGATTACACAATCAACATCTTGGAACAAGAGCATACTTTAACATTTTAGGCTGGAAAGTATTTGCATAGAAAAGTAGAGGGTCCCCTTCGCAGATTACTCACCCCCCATCAATACCCCCACTTCTGATGGGCCATTGGCAATAACTAGGGTTTAGGGGGGGGGGGGTTGGACAGGTAACCCTCTGCACTTCATTGATTGCCAAATGGCTGAAGAATGTGTGCTGGTTTGGCCAGACCCTCTGTACTTAACACTATTGGTAGCCCACAGGAAAGATAAAATAACATTTCAACCCCCCCCCCCCCCCCAAAAAAAAAGGAAAGCACATTGTGACATTCTGAAATTACCAAGCAAGCTAATAGGAGGGAAAGAACACAAAAAAAGAGGAAATGGAAAGTATGGAGGCAGCCCCTTGCACCACATGCTTTGCTGAATTCATCATTCATTCATGCCCACTATAAAGAGGTAGGTATATAGTGTGTATTGACCTTGGGAAAGCCAGCAGATAGAGGATTGGTACCATCTGACAGAGCAGTTGGGGGAGGGGGTTCCTAATGAGTTTGCCACCCCCCCCCCCCACAAAAAATAAAAAAATAAAAGGGGCTCTACATGAAGTAAAACACACAGCAAACATTTTTGCATATTTTAGGGGGTGTTTGGGGGAAAACAATACTATGCAGCAGACAAAATACATTACTTAAGTGACTAGGCCATAGGTGTCTATTGGGCCAGAAGAGCATGCTGGGGAGGTAAGTGAAGGGAAAAATGCATGAAGGAGAAAAGGGGCACAGCATTATAGAGCATATTGCAATCATGGTAATTAGGGAAGGAGGTCAAAAATAGAAGACATTAGCAAACAGAGCATACATAGAAGGGAATAGTAAAGGAGAAATGTTACCTTAATATAGTCCTCCTGCAGGACCTGGATGATGGCAGAACAGGTCTCTGGAATAATGATTCCCAGGGCCTGGGGAGAGATACCTGAAGAGAACTTCAAATCCTGAAGGCTTCTCCCTGTCGCCAAGTACCTCAACGTAGCAACAAGCCTCTGCTCCGGAGTGATGGCTTGTCTCATGCAGGTATCCTGCCGGCTGATAAAAGGGGTCAGCAAAGCCAAAAGACGGTGAAACACGGGGTCCGTCATCCGGAGAAAGTTCCTGAAATCATCAGGATTATTCTCCCGGATCTCACGAAGCAAAGGCATGTGCGAGAACTGATCACGCTGAAGCAACCAATTATTGGTCCACATACTCCTCGTCACTCTGTTCATGGACGGGTCTTGGGTCAAAGCTAAAAGCCCGACACCAATTCCGCGTACAGCACGAACTCGGCGACGAGTACGTACGGGAAACATCGCTCACAAACGGTCGGCTGGTCAGAACGGACAAACAGAAAGCACCGATAAACAGCAAGGCCTGAAAGAACGAAATGAATACCAGAAACGAGCAGACAATAAGCAGTGCAAATCAAAGCGTCCTATATCAAGATATAGGCCGCAATGACCAACAAATGCGAACTGACTACACGCACTAATAAACAGATACGCACGACAAGCACAAACTGAAGAGCAGTAACGATCTGAGTCAGAAAACTGAGAAGCGCGAATCGTAAGTCCCCAAACTTCAACTAACTCGCGATAAACACGGGATCAGCAGAAGGAGCCCAACGGGTGCCTGACGTGGTGCTGAACTTCCCTTTTCTAGTCTCGTGGAAGACGACTTACGTCACAACGTTCTTGAAGACCGGAAATTCCGACAACGTTGTCCGACCGTGTGTACGCAACACCAACATCGGACAAAGTACGACGGACAGGATCCGACTGACCTGGTCCTCGGATAATCCGCGCGTGTGTATGGGGGCTAAGGGGCTTCATCGCAATACAGTACTCCTTTAAAAACTGTTGTTCCCTTTCTGTTATCGCTGTCAGTCCTAATTTGGAGGAAATGGTGTTAAGGTCTACCATGTATATTTTACAGATTCGAGCCAGGGCATCATAGAAGGAATTCCATCATGTTGTACAAGGTACAAGCAGCTTTATTGACACCAACTCATCAACTGTTTCAGTAGCCAAAGTTGATCGACTAGTCTTGTTCCATAGGGCAGTACATTTGGCAGTAGCACTTCTATAAACAGCCTTTGTTGCAGATTTTGACAGCAGCCACTTGTCAACATCTGTGCATGAAATCAGGTTTAGTGTGTGTGATGCACATCTCTTGTGGGGGGGGCAAAGTGATCATATCACCATCATTATCATTACCAATTGCATGTAGAGCATCATTAATGTCTGTAAATGTCACCTCATCTTCATCATCTTTTTCAGAATCACTTTCCTTAAGTGGCTGGTACCTCTTAAATGCTTTAACAAAATTAGAGCCATTATCAGTCACTGTTGCTGTGATTTTGTGTGTTATCCCATATGTTGAGTGTATATTGTCAAGCTCAACTGCTATGGCGTCATGACTATGATGCCCCTTAAACCGTCTGCAGGCAAGAGCTGCTTTCTCTCTTTCCATGTTATTTGGATTGATACAATGTGCTGTCACACCCAGGTAACTTTTATTGTGGCAAGCCCAGATGTCTGCTGTAGTTGAAATGTACTGTATTTCCTCAAATGAGTTTTTGAGCTCAATATAAATTTTTTCGTATTCACTGTCTATGAATTTAGCAAAAGTGTTTCGGCATGGGGCAACCCCCTTTCCTCCTCCTCGTATTGGTATTTTAGCAAGGATATCTCTGAATGACTCAGACACCACAGTGGACAGGGGAAGCATGTTTTCAACAACATACCTTGCAATCAATGTATTCAGCTCGGGCTTGGTCATCTGTTGCTGACCCGAAAAATCAAGCTTTGCTTGTTTTAACTGAGTGGCTCCGTCTCCTTCGCTAGCTGCATTCAGGGTTGGGTTAGCAGCAACAAGTGTTGTGTTAGCATGTGTTAATGTGAGGTGCTTCATAAGATTTGAGTTGCTTGAGGCAGACGTGGATAAAGTCTTTTTTCCTGGGCATAGCGTGCATGTTACAGAAACATTCTTGCCTTTAATTTCAATTAAGGAGAAGTAGTGCCGGTACTTCCAGTTCGAGAGTGCTAATTTTGATTTTCCCCAGCTCGTTGCCATTGTCGCTGATGGATGGTGGTGTGGCACTGCACTGGTGGGGGTACTGGCAGTGTGGTACGGTGGTACCTGACCTGAGTCTGACTCCTGAGTCCACTCGAGTCCTGGTGGCTGGTGGAGTGGTGGTGATGTGGCACACTGGTGGCGGTCCTGCAGTATTTTATTTTTGGTACCTGCTGCCTGGAGTGGCTGGCTGACAGCCTACTTACCTAAAGAAAAAAAACAAAACAATATGAGGGAGGGTGGCAGCGGTGATGTTGAGGGGGGTGGCAGCGGTGGTACTTGGGGGGGTGGCAGTGGTGATGTTGAGGGGGTGGCAGCAGTGGTACTTGGGGGGGTGGCAGGCAGCGGTGGTAATTGGGGGGGTGGCAGCGGGGATGATGCCATCCTCTCCCACCACCAGCGGGACTAGTGAAGCAAGTGAATGACACCTCACGAGCCCCGTCGCCTGGTATGGATTTAAAGGGGGATCCCTACGCCAAAAAAATGGCATAGGGTCCCCCCAAAGTCCATAGCAGACCCTTATCCGAGCATGCAGCCCGGCCAGTCAGGAAAGGGGGTGGGGACGAGCGAGCACCCCCCCACCCCAAAGCACCTTGTCCCCATGTTGGTTGTTGGTTGTCGGGGTCTGCGTGCGGGGGGCTTATCAGAATCCAGGAGCCCCCTTTAATAAGGGGGCCCCCAGACTCTGTCCCCTCACCCTATGTGAATGTGTATGGGGTACCCCTACCCATTTACCTGGGAAAAAAATTACATTTCTAAAGGAAAAAAAATAATTTAAAAATACTGGTGGCTACAATGAATTGTTGGGTCCGACAATACACATAACAGTTCATTAATAAAAAAATGGCATTGGGATTTCCCCACAGGGAAACAACCCCCCCCCCCCCCCCCCCCCCCCCAACCAAAATTAAAAAAAAATGCATAGGGGTCCCCCTGGATTCCATACCAGGCCCTTCAGGTCTGGTATGGATATTAAGGGGAACCCTGCACCAAAAAAAATGGCGTAGGGGTCCCCCTCAAGGTCAATACCAGGCCCTTCAGGTCTGGTATGGATTTTAAGGGGAACCCAGCACCAAATTGTAAAAAAAAACGGCGTGGGGTCACCCTAAAAATCCATACCAGACCCTTATCCGAGCACGCAGCCCAGCCGGTCAGGAAAGGGGTGGGGACGAGCGTGCGCCCCCCTCCTGAGCCGTACCAGGCCGCGTGCCCTCAACATGGGGGGGTGCTTTTGGGGAAGGGGGACCTTTGCCCCCCACCCCAAAGCACCTTGTCCCTATGTTGATGAGGACAAGGGCCTCTTCCCGACAACCCTGGCCGTTGGTTGTCGGGGGTCTGCGGGCGGGGGGCTTATCAGAATCCGGGAGCCCCCTTTAATAAGGGGGCCCCCAGATTCCGGCCCCCCACCCTATGTAAATGAGTATGGGGTACGATGTACCCCTACCCATTCACCTGGGGGAAGAAGTGATAATAAAAAAAAACACACACAGGTTTTTAAAGTACTTTATTAGACAGCTCCGGGGGTCTTCTTCCGTCTTCGGGGTCTTGTCCCGCTCTTTGCTTCTTGTCGCTGCCGCCGCTGCCGCCTCCTTCTGGCCTTCTTGCCTTCTTCTTCTTCTTCTCCTCCTTCTTCTTCTTCTTCTTCTTCTTCTTCTTCTTTTTCCATCCCATGTTGACACGACGCTCTCTCCGGCCGTAATGGCAGGGACGCGGTGTGCTTTGACTTATATAGGCATAAGGGGTGGGACCACCGGGTGATGTCACATGGTGACCCCGCCTCTTATGATGTCACAGTCCCAGTATCCCCCGGGACTGTGACGTCGTAAGGGGTGGGGTCACCATGTGACATCACGCCCCATATGACCCCCGCCCCTTATGCCTATATAAGTCAAAGCACACCGTGCCCCTGCCATTACAGCCGGAGAGAACGTCGTGTCAACATAGGATGGAAGAAGAAGAAGAAGAAGAAGAAGAAGGAGAAGGAGAAGGAGAAGAAGAAGAAGGCAAGAAGGAGGCGGCAGCAGCGGGAGCGACAAGACCGGGCCAATGCCAGTAAAAGACCTGTAAGAAGATGGCAGAGGCCAGCGGAAAAAGCGAAGAGTGGGACAAGACCCCAAAGACGGAAGAAGACCCCCGGAGCTGTCTAATAAAGTACTTTAAAAACCTGTGTGTGTTTTTTTTTAAATTAACACTTCTTCCCCCAGGTGAATAGGTAGGGGTACATCGTACCCCATACTCATTCACATAGCGTGGGGGCCGGAATCTGGGGGCCCCCTTATTAAAGGGGGCTCCGGATTCTGATAAGCAACCAACGGCCAGGGCTGCCGGGAAGAGGCCCTTGTCCTCATCAACATGGGGACAAGGTGCTTTGGGGTGGGGGGGCGCAGGGCCCCCCTTTCCCCAGGGCACCCCCCAGGTACTCCCTGGTACGGCTCAGGAGGGAGGGGCGCTCGCTCGTCCCCACCCCCATTCCTGACCGGCCAGGTTGCGTGCTCGGATAAGGGTCTGAGATGGATTTGGGGGGGACCCACACGCTGTTTTTTCAGCGTAGGGATTCCCCTTTAAATCCATACCAGGTGACGGGGCTAGCAAGGTGTCAGTCTCGCCGATTGAGGCGGCGAAATTGACTTCCTTCCCGTCTACCTGGAGGCTGGAGTCACGTTCAAAATGAACGGACTTAGCCACTCACTTGAATGCCGCGAGGGATGCCTTTCCTCATGGGGGAGAGAGAGAGGCCCTCCCCTTCACTCCACCCCGCCTCCCTGCATTCTCTCAATGTGGATAGGCGGGGCGGGAAGGGGCGGTAGATGTAATTGAGGTAACGCCACCCAAGTAGTGGGAACGGCGTTACCATGAGGGGAAGAGTAATCGGTTAGATTACTCGTTACCCTCAAAAGTAACTGCGTTAGGTAACTCCGTTTATTTTAACTGAGTTACTTACATCACTGATTATTGCACACCACCGGGCCGGGCTTGAGGCTCACTGCCACCAACCACTCATCGGTCTGTTGTTCCATGTCCCTCCACAAAAAAGAAAAGAAAAGTAGTGGCGGCTGGGCACGACGTACTGTGGGACAGCCAATGACATCAGCCTTTTAAAACTCTGCGTCTCCAACAGACGGAATGACAGCATTTCAAAGGCGAGGAATTTTGAAATGCTGGCATTCAGGGCCAGGGATCGCGGGTGGCTAGGGGGGTACTTCCTCTTCCGCTCCAGTGTTTGGGAAATAGAGAGCTGAACGCTTCCATGGGACATTGTGGAGATGGTTGGTGACCCAGGTGGTAGTGTTGCTGGCAGATCCTCTGTTTGCGGGTTGGCAGGTGCCACTGTCACTACAGAGGTGGATGAATAGGCCGAGACTGCAGCAGAAGAGGAAGCAGGAGGAGCCAGAGACCTTTCTTGGTTTTTGAGGTGTCTACTCCACTGCATCTCATGCTTTGCACTTAGATGCCTGGTCATGCAGGTTGTGCTCAGGTTGAGAACGTTTATGCCTCGCTTAAGGCTCTGATTGCACAGCGTGCAAACCACTTGTGTCTTGTCATCAGCACATTGTCTGAAGAACTGCCACGCTAGGGAACTCCTTGGACCTGGCTTTGGTGTGCTCGGTCCCTTGCTGCGTTGGGCAGTAGCAGACGTACTGTCTAGGGGACAGACGCTCCGCTTTTGCACCCTGCCCCCTCTTCTGCTGTGCTGGTGGCTCTGTGCGACCACCGCCTCTTCCTCCGAACTACACTGGTCACCTGCATGTCGTTGATTCCATGTGGGGTCAAGGACCTCATCGTCCTCCACATCATCTTCCACCCAGTCTTCACCCCTGCCCTCCTTGTCGGTCTGCACAATGGCGAAAGCAGCAGCAGTTGGCACCTGTGTTTCGTCATCATCCAAGACGTGCTGCGATTGTCCTCCCATGTACTCATCATGAAACATACGTGGTTGGGCATCGGTGCACACAATCTCTTCCACTTCTGGAGCAGGGCTAGGTGGATGGCCCTGGGAAACCCTGCTAACAGAGTCATCAAAAAGCAGAAGAGACTGCTGCATGATTTGGTGCTCAGACTGCTTGGCTGATTTGCAAGGGGGTGAGGTGAAAGACTGATGGACATCGACTGCAGGTGCCAACTATGAACTTTCATCAGGAGACTGGGTGGGAGACAATGTAAAGGAACCGGAGGCACTGTCAGCAACCCAATCTACTATCGCCTACTTGTCCTGGCCTCAACATTCGTACAGCCTCATTAGGCGCGCCGAAATACCGCTGCAGGCTCTGTCGCCTACTCGCACCTGAGGAAGGTGTTTCACTATCGATATCGATCGATTGTATGTCACACTCCTGCACACATGCACAAAGCACTGAAAGATTTTATTTTTTGGCAATAGCAGAATACACGCACAGTGTCTAAAGCGTGTATGAACATGCAGAAAATGCTATTAGAAAAAAAAAAAACATGCACAAATCACAGCAAAATTAAAAATGTTTGCAATGTTTTTGCAATAGCAGAATACACACAGAGTATGGTGTATCTCTTAGTAAAATATGCAGTGCAGTGATGCTGCACTGAGCTTGCAGGTAAAAGTTATATTTTGTCTGGCACTGGCCTCATGGCACTGTTAAAAGACTGTGCACTGCACCCCAGCCAGGGTATAATTGATTTAGAAATCTCTTGAATAATTCTCTCTGCCTCTTTCTTTTCCTTAATAAAGACACTCTCTAGACTCTCTACTCTAGCTATGTAGATCGCTCACTGATATAACTAATTTGAAGAAAATTTAAGGAATGTGGACTGACTGACTGTATCAGACTAACTCCCCAGGTTGAACTGGATGGACTCAGGTTGAACTGGATGGACTGATGTCTTTATTCAACCTTACTAACTATGAAACTATGAAACTCCTAATGAAATCCTCTCTTAGCAGCCAGGAACCTGTCTATAGCAGAGTGACGCTCTGTGCTGTGTGTCTGTACCTTTTATAGAGGCTGGGTCACATGCTGCACTGGCCAATCACAGCCATGCCATTAGTAGGCATGGCTGTGATGGCTTTTAAGGGCACACTAGTGAAACTAGCGTGGATTGGCTGCCCTGCAGCTTGTTAAAGGCGCCAATACATCGCCGAACACCGGACCTGAACCCGAACATACAGTCAATAGTTCGGGTTCGGGTCCGGGACCCCGGACACCCAAAAGTCCGGTACGGACCCGAACTTTACAGTTCAGGTTCGCTCAACCCTACTCATGAACTGTGCACTCTGTTTTTTCTCTATCTTATCTTCATAACATAAGGTAGTCATATCTCAAAAAATTCTAAGACTTGTAACCTGGGGACTGCCTGTAATGGACTTAATGGGGTATTTTCATGTTAGGATAAAAAGTATTTGACCAACCAATCAGTTGTCTTTACATCTTAGTAGATGGGGAAGTTATTATAGAAGGATGGGTCTCGAATACAATATACCAGCCCTCAAAAAATCCACTCGCCTGCTCGCATTTTGCGAGTGGATTTTGAGGTCTGGCGAGCTATTGGCTGCCTGGGAGCAGGAGGCGAGCACTGCTGGCAGCCTGGGTTGAATGGGAGTCCAGCTATCGTGGAGGGGAAGAGAAAGGAGAGCTGCCCAGATGATCAGCACGCAGGGAACACAGCTATCATTTCACATTACAGTACTGTGTTCCCCGCTGCTCGCTGTCACATATAGCTCCTCCCCCTGGTCCCGGACTTTGATAGACAGATCAGCCGTCCAATCCTGGGACAGGTGATCTGTCAATCAAAGTTCCCCCGTCAGGGGGCGGGGCTATATGTGACGTTGAGCGGCGGGAACACCAATTGAAATGAAAGCTGAGATCGCTGTATTCCATCATCCGGGTGGCTCTCCTGTTCTTCTCCTCCCCTGCACAGGTACTAGGTAGGACTGGGGCTGCATGAGGGACACAGGCTGCATTAAGGACACAGACTGCATGGTGGACTGGGACACAGGCTGCATGGTGGACTGAGGCTGCATGAGGGACACAGGCTGCATGAGGGACACAGACTGCATGAGGGACACAGGCTGCATGAGGGACAGAGGCTGCATGAGGGACACAGGCTGCATGGTGGACTGAGGCTGCATGAGGGACACAGGCTGCATGAGGGACACAGACTGCATGAGGGACACAGACTGCATGAGGGACAGAGGCTGCATGAGGGACTGAGGCTGCATGAAGGACTGAGGCTGCATGAGGGACACAGGCGGAATGAGGGACAGAGGCTGCATGAGGGACAGAGGCTGCATTAAGGACACAGACTGCATGGTGGACTGGGACACAGGCTGCATGGTGGACTGAGGCTGCATGAGGGACACAGGCTGCATTAAGGACACAGACTGCATGGTGGACTGGGACACAGGCTGCATGGTGGACTGAGGCTGCATGAGGGACACAGGCTGCATGAGGGACACAGGCTGCATGAGGGACAGAGGCTGCATGAGGGACTGAGGCTGCATGAAGGACTGAGGCTGCATGAGGGACAGAGGCGGCATGAGGGACACAGGCTGCATGAGGGACACAGGCTGCATGGTGGACTGAGGCTGCATTAGTGTGCACGGATAAAGTTGTTGTTAATATTTTATTTGTATAACTTAATTCTGCATAAAACATTTAAGTCTCATTTTATGAGGGCGTGTTTAGGGGCAGGATTAGGGGCGGGGCAGAGGCAAGGTTGGGCGGGGCAACTGGTGGCGAGTAACCCTTGAGGCCTGGCTAGTAGCTCAGGACTTGAAATTTTGAGCCCTGCAATATACATTTTTGCAAGCATATACATAGGTGCATAATATAGAATGGACATATATACTGGATGGGTGAAGTGTCTGTATACTTGCTATGATATAAAAGCACTGAGTATTTTAAATGGGACGTTGAAGGCTTCAGATTATCCTTTATTTTGCATGTACTCTGTTGTATTTTGTCATCTGTTCAGAGAGGGCCGGACCGGGATGCAGCAAAGCAAAGGTAGGGCAGGCCTGGCCATGACAGTGTGTCTAGGACACACATTGGGATTTGTAAGGGGTGTGGCTTAGCGCAGCGGGCCAATCAGGAGACGGGGGAGCGGCCATATAAAAAGGGGGCGTGGCTAGGACGGACATTCGGCGGGCAGTAACACACGAGGAGGCAGGTTTTTTACTCTGCTCCTCGTTCCAGCATACAAGATGGCGGACGCCCGGGACCTCATGGACCAACTGAGAGCGGCGGCGGCCTCCCGGGGACCGGAGTGGATACAGCAGCAGGTCGCGGCCGTGCTGGCCGAAAACGGAGCCACAAGAGGAAGAGGACAGCAGGAGGAGACCATGCGGATGGCGGCAGAGCGGCGTGCGCAAGATGGACGGCGACCGGCGGGAGTCAAGTGCGCGGCAGGATCTCGAGGCCGCCGGCAAGGTACTCTCCGGGGGATGGGGCTGGGCCTTCCAGGGTCACCAGGAGCCCGAGGGGGGAGTACTCGACCCCCCCGGCGAAAAGGGCCCAGAGAGAAACGACCGGTGGGCCTAGGCGGATCACACGCCGCTGGGCCCATGCGGGGGAGGAGGCCTCGGGCCTACGGGGCACAGCAGCAGCAGAAAGGAGAAGAGAGGAGCAGGTAGCTAAAACCCTGGCAGCGAGGAACGAGCGGAGGGGAGAAAGGGGGGGAGGAAGCACACAGACAGAGCCAGCAGCATCAGCAGCAGCAGGATCCAGGGATAGGAATGTGGAAGGAGCAGCAGGCCCGTCTACAGATGTGTCCCACCCAGCAGCTCTGCACGAGCTGAGGGGAGAAGGTGCAACACCCAGAAAAAGGGCAGCAAAAAAGGGGGGTACTACAGCCAGGAGGGATTCGGCCTTGGCGCTCCCAGCAGCTCTGAACGAGCCGAGGGAGGAGGACGAAAGGGTGAACGAGTTGACGGCTGCAGCTGGATCATCGGGCAGCTTGGCACGCAGCACGGCGGGTAGGCGGACGCCACCTGGCGGAGTCAGTCAGGGGTCACGAGGCGGGAGTGGTGCCGGGACCGGCCCAACCGCACAGGACTGGGGGGAAGGTGGGGGGCGGCGGGTGGGTAAAAAGGCACTGGCCAAGTCAGCGGGCAGACGGAGGCACGCCACGTCCAGGAGTCCCTCCCCAGAGGGACTGACGTTTTTGCCACCACAGGAGGTTGAGAGCAGGTCGGAAGGAGAAATTTCGGAGGAAGAGGAGCTGGAACCCAGTCGTCCACAAGCACCGGTGGAGGTTGGCCCAGCAGCTGATGGAAGGGTGCCCGGTCGGCCCGGTAAGTCGTGTGACAATTTAGCATTTACAGCTGTATTACAGAACTTAATGGGGGTTGTATCTGGTGGGGGGGGGCTGCCCCTCCGGCGCCGCTGCTGGTAGACGCATACCAACCGCGGGCAGGGAGCGGGCCCACAGTGGGGCCCAGTGGTCAGATACAGGAATTGTTAGAGGGCCTACGGGCGTTGGTGGGGCGGATGGAAGGGGGACAGCCGTCCACAATGGGGCCAAGTGAAGGCACAGTGGGTACGACACGGGAGGTAGGGTCGGTCGCAGCAGCTACAGCGGCGCCACAGGACACCGGAGCAGGTGATGTGGCGGAGAAGGTGAGTTTGACGGAAAAAGGGGGGACAGAGGCGGCGGTCAGAGCTGACATTGTGCGGTTGGCAGACGCTGCAAAAAGTATGTTTGCTTCGAGGGACCCCTAGGCGCTCACCTGAAGCAGGAGACGAGAGAGAAGATATGGAAGGGCGAGGATTTTCTCCCTATTGCCCTTAGAAAAATTGAATCTGGACAGGGTAAAACCAGATGATACCAAGAAGGAGGACGAGGAGAAGCGGAGATACAGGTTGATTCCCAGGACGTTTGCCAATTGGCTGCAAGCGTTCGCCATTTTGGCAGGTGTAATAGGCGAAAAGAACACTGTTCGGCGTTATTTTGCTATATGGACGCTATAGGGGAGGCCTATAGGGTATATGGGGGCACGGCGTGGCTACGTTATGACGAGCAATTCAGACAACGCAGGGCGGTGCGTCCCGCACTGCGGTGGGATCACAAAGACATCAGTCTTTGGATGCGACTTATGGCATCGGCAAAAACGCCTGCACAGCCATTTCATGGGGGGGCCGGAGGTAGTAACTCCTCGAGATCGCCGGCCGGTAGGAAGTGGGGAGTTTGTTGGCAGTTTAACGAGGGATCATGTAAGTATGGGGGATCCTGCAAGTTTAAACACGAGTGCTCCGGGTGCGGGGGGGCGCATGCCAAATGTTTCAAGAAAGGAAAACGGGGTGGGGAGTCTGGCAACAAAAGGGACGACTCCGGTGATGGGGGAAAGGATGCTTCCTTTTCTAAATAGATACCCAGACAGGGCGGCGGCGTTGCTACTCGAGGCAGGTTTTAAGCACGGTTTTCATATTCCGTGCACATTGACAGTTGTCCCTCCCATGGCCAATAATTTGAGATCGGCATTGCAGCACCCGGCAGTGGTATCTGAAAAATTGGCCAAGGAGGTGGCTTTGGGTAGGATGGCGGGGCCATTTGAGGTGAAACCAATAGAAGATTTAGTAGTATCCCCGTTGGGGGTGGTCCCTAAGAAAGAACCAAACTAATTTCGTTTGATTCATCATCTATCGTTTCCCAAAGGGGGATCGGTGAATGATTTCATTGACCCAGAGACCTGTACGGTTTCGTACACGTCTTTTGACGCGGCTGTACGCTGGGTGCGACGTTATGGAAAAGGGGCATTGATGGCTAAATCGGATGTGGAGTCGGCGTTTAGACTTCTCCCGGTTCACCCGGCCAGTTTCAGGTTGCTGGGTTGCCATTGGGGGGAACAGTTTTATGTGGATAAATGTTTGCCCATGGGCTGTTCTATATCATGTGCACTGTTTGAAACATTTAGCTCCTTTTTGGAATGGGTGGTCAGGGACGTTGCAGGTATAGAATCCGTCATCCATTATTTGGACGACTTTCTCTGCGTGGGCCCTCCTTCTTCCAATGTGTGTGCGATACTGTTGTCCACGTTGCAACACATTGCGGAGAGATTTCGGGTGCCTCTGGCAGCTGATAAGACGGAGGGTCCACGGACAGAGCTGAGCTTCTTAGGTATAGTTATTGATTCCATGAAAATGGAATGCAGGTTACCTGAAGAGAAGCTCAGGGATTTGCAGAAGGAAATCAGGGAAATACATGGGTGCAAGAAAGTGCAGCTGCGTACGTTGCAATCCCTGTTAGGAAAATTGAATTTTGCATGCAGGATTATTCCCATGGGGCGAATATTTTGCCGTCGGATGTCTTCAGCTACGGCTGGGGTGAAGGCTCCCACGCATTACATTAGGCTGCGGAAGGAACATAGGGATGACCTGCAGGTATGGTATCAATTTTTAGCAGAGTTTAACGGAAGGTCGGTGTGGATGTCTGGTCCGGTAAGTAACTTCGACGTGGAGTTGGTGACAGATGCCGCAGGATCTACCGGGTATGGGGCGTACTTCCAAGGACGGTGGAGTGCGGAACCGTGGCCACGGGCTTGGGTAGAGGCTGGGTTTTTGCGTAATCTGATGCTCCTGGAACTCTTTCTGGTAGTACTAGCGATGGAACTGTGGGGCGAGTCATGTCGAAATTTGAAATTGCGTTTGAATTGTGACAACATGGGGGTAGTGCAGGTCATCAATAGCATGTCGGCGGCTTCGCCACCTGTCATTCGGCTGATGCGACAGTTGGTGTTGCGCTGCTTGCGATTGAATGTGTTTTTATATGCTGTACATATCCCGGGGGTGGAGAATACACTGGCTGACTCTTTATCTCGGTTCCAGTGGGACAAATTCAGGGCTCTGGCGCCGGAGGCACAGAAGGTGGGAGTTCCTTGCCCCGCCTGGATATGGGATTTGGCACTAGAATAGCGGCAGGATGGATACAGAAGTCGGTGAGTACGTCCACATGGGCAGGGTACCAGAAGGTGTGGAGAGAGTGGGGAGAACTGATGCAAGAAGCAGGTGTGGGTGAGTATGGGTCGTCAGGTTGCCTTTTGGTGCTATATTTGGTATCCAGGAACATGGAAAGGGGGCAATCGGTGTCGGCTATTGAGAAGAAAATGGCGGCTTTGGCCTTTTTGTTCAAATTACAAAAGAAAGTGGATTGGACAAAGGATTTTTGGGTGAAACAGGCCATTAAGGGTTACAGGAAAGAAAACAGGACTAAGGACACGAGACGGCCGATTACATTCAAAAACGTATTGGATTTGGGGATACAGTTGGGATCGGTTTGCAGGGATAGTTATGAGCACTTATTGTTTACAACCGCTTTTTCATTGGCGTTTTTTGGGGCATTTCGTATAGGGGAATTGATCAGCCCAGCAAAAGGAAGGGCGGGCGGTTTACTGCGGGGAGATGTAGTAGTCCTGGAGGACAGGGTGTCCGTGCGGTTGCGGAAGTCCAAAACGGACCAAAAAGGTGTGGGGGTACAGATATCGCTGTATGCAGTAGAGGGTTGTGCAATGTGCCCGGTAAAAACGGTAAGGGATTTTGCGGGCATAAGGCCGGGTGGGGATGGCTCCTTTTTGGTACACGAGGATGGAGCTAATTTGTCCAGGTTCCAGTTTGTTGCTGTTTTGCGTAAGTGCTTAAAGGGGTTGGGGATGGATAGTTCCGCCTACACCTCACACTCCTTCCGCATTGGGGCGGCCACTGAGGCCGCTCGGTACGGGCTGGATGAGGTGGATGTGCGACGGATGGGGAGATGGGAGTCCAGGCGATTCCGCACCTATATTCGGACTCAGTTAGTTTGGGAAGGAAAAAAAAATAAAAAAGTGGGGTGTTAAGATGTTGTTGTTGTGCATATCTGCCTACAAAGGGGTAACCTGGTCAAGGGTCCTGGGGGTGCAAGTCCTTTACACTATGTTTGTCATTTCAGACGCAGTGCTCCCACGCCTTATCTGGATTCTCGGACACTCGTATGTGTGTTGGGGCGCACGGAGAGGGGACGCGAGACCAGGTGGGAGGCAGTTGGGGATTTCAAGAAGGGAGGCAACCATAAGATGGTTGGGTAGACCGGGAATGATGTGGGGCAGGGTAGTCCCAGAGGCTGAGAGGTTTGCGTGGCTGGACAGGCCGCCTGCAGTGCTTGTCGTCCATGCTGGGGGGAACGATCTGGGGGTCCGCACGGTCAGGGATCTGATCGCGGACATTAAAAATGACTGGATTTATCTGCGAACGAAATTCCCAGATACGTTGTTAGTCTGGTCGGACATAGTGGCAAGGACAACATGGCGTACGGCCAGGTCCGTTTATCGGATCAACAAAGCCAGAATTAGGGTGAATAAGGTGGTTGGGAGGTTTGTGACATGGCATGGGGGGTTGGTGGTACGTCACAGGGAACTAGAGAAGAATGTGGGCCTCTATTTGAGGAGGGACGGGGTCCATTTAACTGATGTGGGCATCGACCTGTGGTCGTTGGGTCTGCAGGAGGGGATTCAGTCGGCCCTGCGGGTGTGGAGGTGCCTGCAAGGATGAGGTGTCAACCTTTTAGGCTATGGCGTGTTTGTTCGTTGGTCAGTGACGGAGCAGTTATGTAGGTGGTAAGTGTGTGTGGGGGGCTCATCATTAGATGGCCCCTCCGGTTTGTGGGGGGCTCATCATTAGATGGCCCCTCCGGTGTGGGGGGCTCATCAGTAGATGGCCCCTCCTGGTAGTACATCAAATTATTTATTTGATGATTACTCGTGCACTGCGGGATAGGTGTTTGTCTCCGGGTGGCACAGATGGAGGCCAGTTGGTTATGTTTTATCCCGCAGTGCCCCCCGGTGGTGTTATATATATATATATATATATACAGATACAGTAGTTATATATATGCTTTATAGTACTTAGCTCCGTCACTGACCAATTAACAGGGTGTAACTGATTGTTTACAGTTCTTGATGTTTGTTTACTGGTTATGTGTTGATATGTTATTTATCACTATGGTTATTTATATGTGTTTTCAGTTATTGGAGTTATGTTTTTAATAAAAGGCTGTTGCGGCCATTTACTCCATAAAGGAAAGTGTTATCTATTATTTAATTTAAAGTAAGGGGAAGTATTTTGGCTGTACCAGCTGGTGGGTAATATCTAGGCTACACTAGTCAAGAGAGGGCCGGACCGGGATGCAGCAAAGCAAAGGTAGGGCAGGCCTGGCCATGACAGTGTGTCTAGGACACACATTGGGATTTGTAAGGGGTGTGGCTTAGCGCAGCGGGCCAATCAGGAGACAGGGGGAGCGGCCATATAAAAAGGGGGCGTGGCTGGGACGGACATTCGGCGGGCAGTAACACACGAGGAGGCAGGTTTTTTCCCACCCACCCTCCCTAATATAAGGCATTGTTTTGGAGGTTTTAATGTTTTTGTTGTCGTTTCAGGAATCGGAAGCAGAGGGTTCATCATATGAAAAGGGGTGGCGTGTTTGTTCGTTGGTCAGTGACGGAGCAGTTATGTAGGTGGTAAGTGTGTGTGGGGGGCTCATCATTAGATGGCCCCTCCGGTTTGTGGGGGGCTCATCATTAGATGGCCCCTCCGGTTTGTGGGGGGCTCATCAGTAGATGGCCCCTCCTGGTAGTACATCAAATTATTTATTTGATGATTACTCGTGCACTGCGGGATAGGTGTTTGTCTCCGGGCGGCACAGATGGAGGCCAGTTGGTTATGTTTTATCCCGCAGTGCCCCCCGGTGGTGTTATATATATATATATACAGATACAGTAGTTATATATATGTTTTATAGTACTTAGCTCCGTCACTGACCAATTAACAGGGTGTAACTGATTGTTTACAGTTCTTGATGTTTGTTTACTGGTTATGTGTTGATATGTTATTTATCACTATTGTTATTTATATGTGTTTTCAGTTATTGGAGTTATGTTTTTAATAAAAGGCTGTTGCGGCCATTTACTCCATAAAGGAAGGTGTGGTCTATTATTTAATTTAAAGTAAGGGGAAGTATTTTGGCTGTACCAGCTGGTGGGTAATATCTAGGCTACACTAGTCATGGGGTCCAGTAAGTGCTACTCTCTGGAAGAGCCTAGTTGCTGCAGAAATTCATTTGGATTGGAGTAGTTTGCGTTCTCTACCTGTTTGTGTACTGTGTTTCTACAATAACACTAATATTCACATACATTTTTATCCTTCATCATCCATCATTTACAACACATTGCAGTGCTGGACATTCAGAGACAGGAAAAGGACCGGGATCCCTGCAGTGATCTCTCTAGGTTCCAGCTGCCTGTGGGGGCATATTTCATTACGGATAGGTGAGGTCACTAAAGCTGTATCACTTTTTTTTCTAAACTTCAGCTTTAACTGCTCAGAAAAAGTCATGACAGTGGGCCCACCTTTCATTGTCAGCAAAATTACCTTAAAGTGATTGTTATTTTTACCTGCACAGAGCAGCCCAGATCCTCCTCTTCTCGGGTCCCTCGTTGGTGCTCCTGGCCCCTTTCCTCCTGTTGAGTGCCCCCACAGCAAGCAGTTTTCTATGGGGGCACTTGAGCCAAGTCACAGCTCCCTGTGTCCATTCAGACACGGAGCCGTGGCTCAGCCCTGCCCCCTTTCTATCCTCATTGGCTGACTAACTCCATGCTGCTGTCTAAGTTAATGAGGAGGGGAGTCCTGGCCAGCCGAGACAATCCTACAACATTGCTGGATCTAGATGGGGCTCAGGTAAGTATTAGGGGGGCTGAGGGGGGCTGAGGGGGGCTGCCGCACACAGAAGATTTTTCATCTTAATGCATAGAATGCATTAAGATAAAAAAAAAATTCTGCCTTTACAATTACTTAAATTCATCGCCTAGTAAATCAGAAGTATGGAATATAAGAAACTTGCTTAGAAAAAAATCTGAATATGGAACGTAGGCTTATAAACTCCCCACTGATACATAACATGACATGCAGACTTTTTTCCCAATGAATTCAAATAAATTAGTGTAAAAGTAACTAAACTGCTTTGGTATAACAAAGCAGCCAGCGCACATCAAGAACAACTGGAGATGATTAAACATTAAAGGTTCTTTGCTCTGACAGACGGATTCTATAAGAGGTATGATACATCAAGACTGGCATGTTGGCAGTGAAGATTTATAACCAGGGTATAGAATCATTAAGGGCATTCATAATGTTATATAGCAGAGGGAGCACATTTTAATAAGAATGATGTATACACTCTACACCCAAAACACTCCAGGAAAAAAATGTTCAAGAGAAAATGCATTGACTACAGATCACTTGATTCTATGACTTTATATCTAGGGAGTGGAAAAAAAACACATCAAATAGTGAAGATTTGTGTGCAAAATGGTCTAAGAATTCTCGAAGTGGACATACAACAGAGATTGCTTACCAGCATGTTTTACACAACAGCAAACAAATTAGATGAAATGAGCTCGGACAATGGCACTTCTGGGAATTGTTCAGTGTGGAATTAACAGTTCAGCAGTAAGCTCTGGACAAGCTTATGGGACAACTTCACATAATGAAATTTCTGCTAATGTCTCAATGTTCTAGACTGAATGCCTGCACATCTACAATGCCATCATGGAAATAATTATAAGTTCAGTCTGTAATAATACTGCTTGTTGTGGTTATGTTGATACTGTGTTATTTCAGCAACGTTCTCTTTTAACAAATATGCATGTGAAGGCAATCTTAGCTGTACAAAATTGAAAGGTTTAACATTATAGATAACAGTGCATCTATTTCTGTGATATCATTTATTTGAGACAGAATCCCTTCATGTCATATCGTCAGGGGGGATTTTTAGACCAAAAAAAATCATCTCATACCCTTCTCAAACTCCATCTGAAATATCTTCTCTTTCAATAAATTCTTGAAAGATAATATATTTATATATACAGTGGTGTGAAAAAGTGTTTGCCCCCTTCCTCATTTCCTGTTCCTTTGCATGTCTGTCACACTTAAGTGTTTCGGAACATCAAACCAATTTAAACAATAGTCAAGGATAACACAAGTAAACACAAAATGCAATTTGTAAATGAAGGTGTTTATTATTAAAGGTGAAAAAAAATCCAAACCATCATGGCCCTGTGTGAAAAAGTGATTGCCCCCTAAACCTAATAACTGGTTGGGCCACCCTTAGCAGCAACAACTGCAACCAAGCGTTTGCGATAACGTGCAATGAGGCTTTTACAGCGTCCTGGAGGATTTTGGCCCACCCATCTTTGCAGAATTGTCCTAATTCAGTTACATTAGAGGGTTTTCGAGCATGAACGGCCTTTTTAAGGTCATACCACAACATCTCAATAGGATTCAGGTCAGGACTTTGGCTAGGCCACTCCAAAGTCTTCATTTTGTTTTTCTTCAGCCATTCGGTGGTGGACTTGCTGGTGTGTTTAGGATCATTGTCCTGCTGCAGAACCCAAGTTCGTTTCAGCTTGAGTACACGAACAGATGGTCGGACATTCTCCTTCAGGATCTCTTGGTAGACAGCAGAATTCATAGTTCCTTTTATCACGGCAAGTCTTCCAGGTCCTGAAGCAGCAAAACAGCCCCAGACCATCACACTACCACCACCATATTTTACTGTTGGTATAATGTTCTTTTTCTGAAATGCAGTGTTCCTTCTACGCCAGATATACTTGGACACACACCTTCCAAAGTGTTCCACTTTTGTCTCATCGGTCCACAGAATGTTGTCCCAAAAGTCTTGGGGATCATCAAGATGTGTTGTGGAGAAATTGAGACGAGCTTTGATGTTCTTTTTGCTCAGCAGTGGTTTTCTCCTTGGAACTCTGCCATGCAGGCCATTTTTGCCCAGTCTTTTCCTGATGGTGGAGGCATGAACGCTGACCTTAACTGAGGCAAGTGAGGCCTGCAGTTCCTTGGACGTTGTTGTGGGGTCTTTTGTGACCTCTTGGATGAGTCGTCGCTGCGCTTTTGGGGTAATTTTGGGCGGCCGGCCACTCCTGGGAAGGTTCACCACTGTTCCATGTCTTCGCCATTTGTGGATAATGGCTCTCACTGTGGTTCGCTGGATTCCCAAAGCTTTGGAAATGGCTTTATAACCCTTTCCAGACAGATAGATCTCAATTACTTTCTTTCTCAATTGTTCCTGAATTTCTTTGGGTCTCGGCATGTTGTGTAGCTTTTAAGGATCTTCTGGTGGACCTTACTGTGTCAAGCAGCTCCTATTTAAGTGATGCCTTGATTGTGAACAGGTGTGGCAAAAATCAGGCCTGGGTGTGGCTAGAGAAATTGAACTCAGGTGTGGACATCCACAGTTATAGTATGTTTTAACAAGGGGGACAATCACTTTTTCACACAGGGCCATTATGGTTTGGATTTTTTTTCACCTTTAATAATAAACACCTTCATTTACAAATTGCATTTTGTGTTTACTTGTGTTGTCCTTGACTATTGTTTAAATTGGTTTGATGTTCCGAAACACTTAAGTGTGACAAACATGCAAAGGAACAGGAAATGAGGAAGGGGGCAAACACTTTTTCACACCACTGTATATATATATATATATATATATATATATATATATATATATATATATAAAAACAGTGCTGTGCACTACAACCACTGTGTTGTAAGAGTAAAAATCACACATGTTCCCACAGATTCAAGTTGAGGGGCTCCACAATATTCTGCGTGGAGAAATTATTTTCAGTCTTCTCTGGGACTGGTAACTCTTGGATTGGGTTCTGGAGTCTGGAGACTTAAAATAGTCTTTGGAGGCATGAAGCCTCTAATCCTATGTCCATATCTTAAAGGAGATCAGGAGGCTGAGTGTGCAGGTGTGCACAGCCTTTATTATCAAGGGGCTGTCTGTAGTTCATGGCTACACCCAGTGCCGGAGCCAGCATAAGGCAGCTAAGACGGCTGCCTTAGGGCACCAGGAGAGGGGAGGTGCTAAAGATGGGGGTCTCTCGAGAAGAGCTTATGCTGGAGCCGGCTCACTAATTTATATAGCTCTGCCCAACACAGCAGACACGGTGACAGGTAGCAGTGCAGCACAGCCATGGGCGCTGCAAACTTCAGCTGTTGCCTTCACTAATCACTCTCCCGAACCTCCTCTCTCCTGCCCCTCCTTATCCTCCTCTTCCACTGCCCCTACTTCACCTTCTCTCTCCCAGATCAAGGGCAGGCAATTGCTAACACACCTACTTTTCTGTCTCCAGCCCCCTGCAATGAACAGCAAGTTCCTCCTACCTGGGCGGTAGCAGAAGCAGTCTTCCAGTCCAGCACTGAGAAAATCGCTGCTGAACTGGAGGCATGTGATGTAAGGGTGAGGAGCTAAGTGAGACCAGAGGAATCGGCCAGCAGGTATAGGAGTGGGAATGTGTCAGAAACCATGAATCAGAAGTACAGTTAAATCACACTTGTTTAATAATAATAATAAAAAAGGGTAAACAGTGTAAACGTAGTCAATACATAGCCAGAGTTCAGGAACTGGAAGGGATAGTCAGACAAGCCAAAACATCAGGGGACAAGAGAACAGCGTAGTAGAACAGCAAACAGGATATGGAGCCAGAAGGAGTGTTAGCCAAGCAAGTCTTTAACAGAAACACAGGAGAGTATCTCTTGAGATGTGACCGAGGTGCAGGCAGAGATCATATGAGAATATCGTCAAGATAAACCACCAAACAAATCTTGGAGGACATCGTTAATAAATTCCTGGAAAACTGCCAGGGTGTTACAAAGGCCAAAAGGCATTACGAGGTACTCATAATGGCCTGTTCTGGTAGTAAATGCAGTTTTCCATTCGTCGCCCTTCTTAATCCTAATGAGATTATATGCCCCTCTCAAATCAAGCTTTGTGAAAACCATTGCTCCCTTGAGGTGGTCAAATAACTCTGTAATCAATGGAATTAGAGTCATTCTTAATCGTGAAACAATTGAGACCCTATAATCAATACAAGGTCTCAGTTCACCACTCTTCTTCTTCACAAAGAAGAAACCAGCACCAGCAGGAGACAAGGATTTGCGGATGAAACCTCGAGAAAGTGCGTCTGCAACATACTCCTCCATGGCCTTTTCCTCCAAGACCGACAAAGGGTAAACCCAGCCACGAGGGGGTATGGCACCAGGTTGAAGGTCAATTGCGCAATCATAGGACCGGTGTGGAGGAAAACTACTGACCTGACCTTTATCAAAGACATCGCTAAAATCACGGTACTCCTCCGGTAGGGAGGAGAGTGAAGAGGTGCACAGGACCTTGGCTGCCTTCAGGAAGCATGTCTTACTGCATTGTGGCGACCAGGAGAGAACCTCAGCACAGAGCCAATCAAAAGAGGGGTTGTGCCTCTGTAACCAAGGATAACCAATAACCAGCGGAAACTTAGGTGAGGAAATAACTTGGAATTGGATTATCTCATGGTGAAGAGCCCCTACGGCCATGTATAGGGATTAGCTGAACACCCCCCTGATCGGTTCGCACCAGAACCTGCAAACAGACCTAAAGCTCGTGTGAACTTTAGAACCCTATTAAAGTCTATGGGACTCGAACGTTCAAAATCAAAAGTGCTAATTTTAAAGGTTAATATGCAAGTTATTGTCATAAAAAATGTTTGGGGACCCGGGTTCTGCCCCAGGGGACATGTATCAATGCAAAAATAAGTTTTAAAAACTGACGTTTTTTCAGGAGCAGTGATTTTAATAATGCTTAAAGTGAAACAATAAAAGTGTAATATTCCTTTAAATTTCGTACCTGGGGGGTGTCTATAGTATGCCTGTAAAAGGGCGCATGTTTCCCGTGCTTAGAACTGTCCCTGCACAAAGTGTAATTTTTGCAGAAAAAAAGCTGGTATGGTTCAGGAGGGAGGGGGGGCGCTCTCGCCCCCCCTCTTTTCCTGCGGCCTGCCAGGTTGCGTGCTTGGATATGGATTTTGAGGGGGGCCCCACGCCATTTTTTTTTGGTGTGGGGTTCCCCTTAAAATCCATCCCAGACCTGAAGGGTCTGGTGTGGATATTTAGGGGGGACCCCACGTCATTTTTTAAATTAAAATGATTAAAAAATTTAAATTTGACGCAGGGTTCCCCTTAATATCCATAGCAGACCTGAAGGGCCTGGTAATTGAATTTGGGGGAACCCCCACGCCTTTTTTTTTTTTTTTTACATTTTTTATCAATGACTTTCAATAAATGACTGTTCTCTGTATTACGGGAGCCGGCAATTCATTAGCCGCGAGTGATTTTAAATAGCTTTTTTTCCTGCAAAAATGACACTTTGTGCAGGGACAGTTCTAAGCACAGTAAACATGCGCCATTTTACAGGCATACTATAGACACCCCCCCAGGTACGAAATTTAAAGAAATATTACACTTTTATTGTTTCACTTTAAGCATTATTAGAATCACTGCTCATGAAAAAACTGCCATTTTTAAAACTTTTTTTTGCATTAATACATGTCCCCTGGGGCAGGACCCGGGTCCCCAAACACTTTTTATGACAATAACTTGCATATAGGCTTATAAAATGATCACTTTACATTTCTCCCATAGACTTTTACAGGGTGCTCGCGGCTTTTCGAATATGCCGCAAACACCCCAAATTGTTCGCTGTTCGCTGAACAGGCGAACAGGCAATGTTCGAGTCGAACATGAGTTCGACTCGAACTCGAAGCTCATCCCTAGCCATGGATAATGGAACAGTCTCATGAGTCACATGGGCAGGCTGTAGAGGTCTCCTGTCAAGAGCCTCAATGGCAAGTGGAGTGTCACGCAGCTGCAGCAGAATCGAGTGCTTCGATACAAAGGCAGGATCAATGAACAGGACTGCAGCCAGAGTCGATTAGAGCCTGTATCTCAACGGACGACTCAGCCCAAGAAAGGGGAACCGAAACCAGGGGCTTAACCTTCAGGATAACTGGGGACAAAACATTGCCACCTAAGGTCTGTCCATGACAGGACCTCAAGGTTCGGGCAATCCCTGGACAGGTAGGACAAGACTTCAAAAAGAGACCTGCCTGACCACAATAAACACACAATCTCTCCCTGCTCCTATGGGTTCTCTCATCCTCAGAGAGACGTGTGAAGCCCAAGTGCATGTTCATCTTCATTGAACGACTCGGTAGCTGGAGGCATGGGAGGTGAGGGAGGCAAGGCTGGGACTGCAAAGCTCAGAGATAAATGTACAGGAGGCTTCCGCGAGCACTCCTTAAAAGAGAGTCTTTCTCTGAGTCTGGAGTCAATGAGGATGGCAAACGTGATCAACTTCTCCAGCTCAGTGGGTATATCTCGGGCTGCTATCTCATCCTTGATGGTACAGAGAGACCATGTGTAAGAGAACTACTGTTGTGCTCCGGGCGCGATAATGTGCGCGTGCGCTAATGTGTGTGAGCTAATGTGCGCGCGCACCCCTTTGTCGCCAGAAGGCCTATTTAAGGGGTGCGGTGACTTGTAGCAGATGCTGACTGATCTTCAGCTGTTCCTGTACCCGTTCCTTGTGATTCCTGCCATTACCTGCCGGACCTTCGTTGCTGAACCTCTGGCTTGTGCTGACCTTGCTTCTGGATTCTCCTCTATCTCTGACTGCTGGCTCCTGACTTCGGCTTCTTGATTTGACCCTGCCTGAAGATTTGGTACCTTTGCTGCCTGCCTGCTTCCGAACTCGGCTATTCATGTGACTACGCTCCTGTCTCCTGTTTGGCTCCAAGCTGTCATCCGGGTGTCCGCAGCTCCGTTCCTGCTGCAATTTCCTGCATCTCCAAAGTCGCAGCATCTACCTCAAGCTTCCAGGGCTACATCTGCAGGCACTCGTATTCCTCCTTTCCCTTGGGTCCTTCTGTCACCATCATCAGCGGGACCCGGGTTGGAGATACAAGGGAAGCCGACCTCGTCACTTCAGACTCCGACCAGGTACGTGACACCATGAGAAAAAACAGCCACGAGGGCCTCATTGTTCCATGCAACCTCTGCTTCCAGAGTATGGAATTCAATGGTGTAATCGGCAACAGTCCTCGTACTATGTTTGATGGACATGAGGCACTTGGCAGCAGAAGCGCAGCATGCAGGAACGTCAAATACCCTTTTAAAAGAAGCCACAAACTCAGGGTAATTCAAAACGTCTCCCATAGAGGGTTTGCCCAGGCCAAGGCTCTCTCAGAAAACTCTCAGAAAACAAAGATATCACAAAACCTACTTTGCTTCAGTCCGTGGGAAGCACCTGGGGCAGCATCTCAAAATATATCTCAACCTGGTTGAGAAACCCTTTGCATTGGACTGGATCGCCCCCAAATCGCTGGGGAAGTGGAGTGGAACCTGACATATCTCTTATAGGTAATACTTGAGGCGGGTACCTGCACAGAGACTTTAGCAGCAGCAGGGATGGCTTGCAACACAGATTGTACTGGAGCAGCTACAGTGGGAGATTCCAGGTGAGCCATGCGACTCAGGGGCGTTTGAAAACGCCATGGCAAACTGATCCATGTTCATCCAATCTGGAAAAAATATTACCAACAAGTGGATTGGCTGCATCTTCTGAATTCATGGCCTTTGCCTACTGTCAGAAACCATGAATCAGAAGTAGCCTGAGAAGAACTGAGACAGAAGTACAGTTAAATCACATTTGTTTAATAAAAATAAAAAAAGGTAAACAGAGTAAACGTAGTCAAAACATAGCCAGAGTTCAGGAACCGGTATGGATAGTCAGACAAGCCAAAATGTCAGGGAGCCAGAGAACAGCGTAGTAGAACAGCAAGCAGGATATGGATCCAGAAGGAATGTCAGCCAAGCAAGTCTTTAACAGGAACACAGGAGAGCGTCTCTACAGATGGCGAAGGCAGAGATCATGTGGACTGGACAGCTTAACCACTTGCCGAATGCCTCATGTATAGGGATGAGCCGAACACCCCCCCGTTCGGCTCGCACCAGAACCCGCGAACGGACCTAAAGTCCGTGCGAGCTTTAGAACCCTATTAGTTATAATGGATGCGAACGTTCGAAATTAAAAGTGCTCATTTTAAAGGCTAATATGCATGTTAATGTCATAAAAAGTGTTTGGGGACCTGGGTCCTGCCCCAGGGGACATGTATCAATGCAAAATTTTTTTAAAAAAACGCCCGTTTTTTCAGGAGCAGTGATTTTAATAATGCTTAAATTGAAACAATAAAAGTGTAATATTCCTTTAAATTTCGTACCTGGGGGGTGTCTATAGTATGCCTGTGAAGGGGCGCATGTTTCCCGTGTTTAGAACTGTCTCTGCGCAAAGTGTCATTTTTGAAAGTAAAAAAGCTATTTAAAATCACTCACGGCTAATGTTAATTCATGGCTCCCGTAACACAGAGAACAGTGATTCATTGAAACTCATTCATAAAAAAAAGTCATTGATAAAAAATAAAAAAAAAGAAAAAAAAAAAGCGTAGGGGTCCCCCCAAATTCAATAACCAGGCCCTTCAGGTCTGGGATGGATATTAAGGGAAACCCCAGCCAAAAAAAAAATGGCGTAGGGTCCCCCTCAAAATCCATACCAGACCCTTGAGGTCAGGTATGGATTTTAAGGGGAACCCTAGCCAAAAAAAATGGCGTGGGGTCCCCCTCAAAATCCATACCAGACCCTTATCCGAGCACGCAACCTGGCAGTCCGCAGGAAAAGAGGGGGGGACGAGAGCGGCCCCCCCTCTCGCCTGAACCGTACCAGGCCACATGTCATCAACATTGGGAGGATGCTTTGGGGGTCTAAGACCCCCAAAGCACCTTGTCCCCATGTTGATGAGGACAAGGGCCTCTTCCCCACAACCGTGCCCGGTGGTTGTGGGGGTCTGCGGGCGGGGGGCTTATCGGAATCTGGAAGCCCCCTTTAACAAGGGGACCCCCAGATCCCGGCCCCCCCCTGTGTGAAATGGTAAGGGGGTACAAAAGTACCCCTACCATTTCACCAAAAAAGTGGCAAAAATTGTAAAAATGACAGGAGACAGTCTTTGACAATTCCTTTATTAAAATCTTCTTTCTTCTTTCTTCATCCTTCGGTTTCTTCATCTTCTCCTTCCTTCATCTTCTTCCATCTTCTTCTTCCATTTTCTTCTTCCTCCGATCCGCTTCTTCTTGCGCTGGTCTTCTCGTCCTTCTCGTCCGGCATCTTCTTCCGTCGGCGTCGGTGTCGGTGTCTTCTTGGGCCGCACCGCGCAATGGGAGGCTCCCGCTGTGTGAGGCTCCGCTCCATCTGACAGGTCTTTTAAAACGGAGGGCACCTGGTGACCCCGCCCCCCTCTGACGTCATGGGGAAAGCCATCATGGAATTCCCCATGACGTCCCTGTGCGTCAGAGGGGGCGGGGTCACCAGGTGCCCTCCATTATAAAAGACCTGTCAGACGGAGCGGAGCCTCACACAGCAGGAGCCTCCCATTGCGCGGAGCGGCCCAAGAAGAGACAGAGACACCGACACCGACGCCGACGCCGACGGAAGAAGATGCCGGACGAGAAGGACGAGAAGACCAGCGCAAGAAGAAGCAGATCGGAGGAAGAAGAAAATGGAAGAAGAAGATGGAAGAAGATGAAGGAAGGAGAAGATGAAGAAACCGAAGGATGAAGAAAGAAGAAAGAAGATTTTAATAAAGGAATTGTCAAAGACCGTCTCCTGTCATTTTTACAATTTTTGCCACTTTTTTGGTGAAATGGTAGGGGTACTTTTGTACCCCCTTACCATTTCACACAGGGGGGGGGGGCGGGATCTGGGGGTCCCCTTGTTAAAGGGGGCTTCCAGATTCCGATAAGCCCCCCGCCCGCAGACCCCCACAACCACCGGGCACGGTTGTGGGGAAGAGGCCCTTGTCCTCATCAACATGGGGACAAGGTGCTTTGGGGGTCTTAGACCCCCAAAGCATCCTCCCAATGTTGAGGGCATGTGGCCTGGTATGGTTCAGGCGGGAGGGGGGGCCGCTCTCGTCCCCCCCTCTTTTCCTGCGGCCTGCCAGGTTGCGTGCTCGGATAAGGGTCTGGTATGGATTTTGAGGGGGACCCCACGCCATTTTTTTTGGCTAGGGTTCCCCTTAAAATCCATACCAGACCTCAAGGGTCTGGTATGGATTTTGAGGGGGACCCTACGCCATTTCTTTTTTTTTTTTTGGCTGGGGTTCCCCTTAATATCCATCCCAGACCTGAAGGGCCTGGTTATTGAATTTGGGGGGACCCCTACGCTTTTTTTTTTTTTTTTTATTAATGAATGACAGTTCTCTGTGTTACAGGAGCCATCAATTCATTAGCCGCGAGTGATTTTAAATAGCTTTTTTCCTGCAAAAATGACACTTTTTTGCAGGGAAAGTTCTAAGCACAGGAAACCTGCCCCCCTTCACAGGCCACCTATAGACACCCCCCAGATGTGATACTGCAATGCTGTTCTAACAGCACGCACACACATATCCCCAGAAATAAAGCACATATTGTCAGCAGCACACTGACACGCTGACACTGACTGAAACATAATATGCGAGGCCGCCGGCGCGGCGGCCTCTTATACCGTGAGGGCGTGTACTAAAGCCCCTGAGCTATAATTGGCTACAGGCATCCTGCCTGTAGCCAATTATGGCTCTCCTCGCTGCCGGCGCTGTGATTGGCCAAGCATGCGGGGTCACAGTGCATGCTTGGCCAATCATCAGCCAGCATTGCACTGCGCGGGCCGCAATGCATTGCGGGGCCGCTCGCATCACACGAATTTGATGCGAGTGGCCCCAATAGTTCTGGGCTCGCCGACCGAGCGAACACCCGGTGCTTGATTCGAACATGGGTTCGAATCGAACACCGGGCTCATCCTTACTCATGTATATATACGTGAGCAGAATGGCACGTACAGGCAAAATCCCGTACCTGTACGTGACATTCTTCCGGCTGGTGGGGGGTCCGATCGGACCCCCCCCAGCCGGAGGAGACGGTCGGCATCGCTTTAGGAGCGAACCGGGACGAGGGGACCACCAGTGGTTTCTGGCCACCCCCTCGCGATCGCTCCTGGCGAATCACATCCTTCCCCTGTCTGTGTAATAGTAAACACAGGCAGAGGAAGTGATGTCACGCTCCTCGTGCCGGTCTTTCTGACCGGGACGCCGAGCCGAGAAGACACACCAAGTAAGTGCACAACAGTACACTGACACCAGGACACTTAGGCACACATTCCACCCCCCTGTCACCCCCAGATCACCCCCCAGATCACCCCCCCCCCCCCAGTCACAGTGTCACTGATTGCAGTGATCATTTATTTACTGATCACTGCATTTAGTGTCAGTTGTGACTGAAATAACTGTCATGGCAGTTAGTTTTAGGCCCCTTTAGGTCCAAGGTAGCCCCCTACCCCCCCTAATAAAGGTTTAACCCCTTGATTGCCCCCCCCCCCAGGTAACCCTTTCACCCCCTTTTGCCAGTGTCACTAAGCGATCGTTTTTCTGATCGCTGCATTAGTGTCACTGGTGCCACTAGGTAGCCAGTTTTTTTTTTTAGGTTAACCGCCAGGTTTATATAGGTTTATAAAGGTACCCCCATATTACAACCTAAATAAAGGTTTTAACCCCTTGATTGCCCCTAGTGTTAACTCTTTCACCAGTGATCACCGTATAAGTGTCACTGGTGACGCTGGTTAGCCAGTTAGTTATTTAGTTATTTAGGTTCTCCGTCAGGTTTTTATATAGCGTCAGGTACCCCCATATATTACCAAATAAAGGTTTTAACCCCCTGATTGCCCCTAGTTAACCCTTTCACCAGTGATCATCGTATAACTGTTACGGGTGACGCTGGTTTGTTTTTTATACTGTCAGGGCACCCGCCATTTATTACCCAATAACGGTTTAACCCCCTGATCGCCCAGCGGGTGATATCAATTAGGTTTTAGGGTCAAATAAGGTCTGCGTCGCCCCAGGTTAGTGCCAGTACCGCAAACACCCACGCGCAAAGCATACACCTCCCTTAGTGGTATAGTATCTGAACAGATCAATATCTGATCTGATCAGATCTATACTAGCGTCCCAGCAGTTTAGGGTTCCAAAAAACGCATTGTTAGTGGGATCAGCCCAGATACCTGCTAGCACCTGCGTTTTCCCCCTCCGCCCAGCCCAGCCCACCCAAGTGCAGTATCGATCGATCACTGTCACTTACAAAACACTAAGCACACATAACTGCAGCGTTCGCAGAGTCAGGCCTGATCCCTGCGATCGCTAACATTTTTTTTGGTAGCGTTTTGATTCAGTCGCTAGCAGCCTAGGAGCTTTTTTACCTGTGAATCTCACTAGTGTACTACTAAATTTAGAGCCCAAAATGGCAAATCGCAAGTACACTAGTGAACAGGCCTACTTGTTTCTGAGTATGTCAGATAGTGAAGAGGAGGTCACTCATCTGTCAGAATCAGGCTCAGAATACGATCCAGTAGACGACAGCGGCTCCATGACAGATAGCTCTGGCGACAGAGGTGTGGTCCCTGCTAAGGTCAGGCGTACCCGATCCCGATCTTCTGCTGTTGTTGAGGTGCAGGAACCGCAGTCTCTCGTATGGAGCAGAGAAGTACTAGCGCCGCTATTCCTTCTGGTGAACTGGCAAGCACCAGCGGCCTAGTACACCCTGGACGTACATCCAGCACTCCAGTATCACGTGGTGACGTGGCGAGTCCCATAAGTGCAGTTGAAGCTGGCGAGGTGGCAAGCACAAGTAGTGTCCCGCTGCCACCAAGAAGAAGACAAAGGCAGGCCCGTCGATCACATAGTGTCCTTCCTGCAGAATTTGCCAATCCTGATTGGGTGCCCACCACTTCTGCAGAACCCGTACTTCCCCTATTCACTGGCCAACCCGGTATTCAGGTGGAAACAGCTGATTTTAAGCCATCCGATTTTTTATCGCTGTTTTTCACGGAAGATCTCTACAGATCTATTGTGGACCAAAGTAATATATACGCTGGTCAATACATCGCCGCTAACCCCCAGTTGCCTTCCCTTGCCAGAGATTGGAAGTCCTTTCTGGGCCTTTCCCTCAACATGGGCATGCATAAATTTCCGACTCTGAGGACTTATTGGTCCACCTCACCAGTCCACCATATGCCCATATTCTCTCGCTCCATGTCCAGGGCACGATACGAACAGATCTTGCGGTTCATGCACTTCAGTGACAATGAACTCTCGTGGAGACCCTGAATTTGATCGGCTCTACAAAATTCGGCCCCTCATAAACCACTTCAACCAACGTTTTGCAGCCTTGTTTACTCCCAATCAAGTTGTCTGCGTTGACGAGTCCCTGATTAAGTTTTCTGGCCGCTTGTCTTTCAAATAGTACATTCCCAGCAAGCGTGCCAGATACGGGGTCAAGCTCTACAAGCTCTGTGACAGGGCAACAGGCTATACGTGGAGCTTTTCGGTTTATGAGGGAAAAGATAGTTACGTAGAGCCGGAGAACTGTCCAGATTACATAGGGAGCGCTGGCAAGATAGTGTGGAACTTGGTGTCACCCTTATTCGGAAAGGGGTACCACTTGTACATGGACAATTATTACACGAGCGTGCCACTGTTTAGTCACTTGTTTGATCATCAGATTGGAGCATGTGGCACCGTGCGACCTAATCGCCGGGGCTTTCCCCAGGGGCTTGTAGATTCCCGTCTTAGCCTGGGGGAGAGAGCCTGCTTGAAGTGTAATAACTTGCTCGCTGTGAAGTGGAGGGATAATAAGAATGTTTTCGTTCTTACCTCCCTTCATGCAGACACGACAGTCCAAATTCGTACGGCGGCTGGTGTTGTGACGAAACCCCTCTGTGTCCACGAGTATAACCAAAATATGGGAGGGGTGGACCTCAACGACCAGTTGTTGGCGCCGTACCTAGTTGCCCGTAAGGCTAGACGCTGGTACAAAAAAGTGTCTATTTATTTGTTCCAATTGGCTTTTCTGAATGCTCATGTGCTATACGGAGCTTCAGGCAGGACTTTACCCTTCCTTGAATTCCAGGAAGAGGTTCTCACAGACCTTCTGTATCCAGACGGTTCTGCACCTCACCATTCCTTACCAAATGCAGTAAGCCGGCTGCATTAGAGGCATTATTCTTATGTCCTCCCGAGTACCCCTACCAACCAAGCCCCCCAAAAAAGATGTCGTGTCTGTAGCAAGCGCGGATTTAGGCGTGACACCCGTTATTATTGTCCACACTGTCCTGACAATCCTGGTCTCTGCGTTGGTGAATGTTTTGAACGCTACCACTCACTAGTGAGGTATTAGCGTAGGGTACAGCATTTCACAGGCTAGGATACACTTTCACAGGGTCTCAAGAATGCCATCGCATTTTGAGACCCGACCGTTACAGTTAAAATTATAGTTACAGGGTCTCAAGAATGCCATCGCATTTTGAGACCCGACAGTTAAAATTATAGTTAAAGTTTAAGAAAAAAGTGTAAAAAATAAAAGTACAAACCCCCTCCCCCCCAAAAAAAAAAAATATAAAATAAAAAAAACAAAAATAGTTGTCGTTTTATTGTTCTCTCTCTCTCTATTCTCTCTCTATTGTTGCTCTTTTTTACTCTATTCTATTCTGCAATGTTTTATTATGTTTTATCATGCTTGCTTTTCAGGTATGTAATTTTGTTTTCAGGTGCGCCATTCAGTTGCAGCACGGATTTATTTATCTTGACAGCAACAGCGTTTGCTCCCACGATACATAAAGCCACGACTCCAACGCTGTAGGAGGTGATTTCACCACCACAGTTAAAAAAAAGAGCATATATGCCAAATCATGGGGGCAGCAGGGGCGGAGGAGCGATTTGCTCCTAATGCCACGTACATACGGTCGAAATTCCGACGGAGGCTTGCCCGTGGAAAAGTCCGACCATGTGTATGTGGCATAACTTTTTTTGCGGGAGGATGCCCCCATGCTTCGGCA
This sequence comes from Lithobates sylvaticus, assembly GCA_028564925.1. Lineage (NCBI taxonomy): Eukaryota > Metazoa > Chordata > Amphibia > Anura > Ranidae > Lithobates > Lithobates sylvaticus. Next base: position 89,621,337 of record CM053037.1, read on the forward strand.
TATATATATATTAGGCATCGGTTGCGTTAAAAATTTTTTTTATTTTTTACTATGTTTTTTTTTGGTATTTGCTTTGCAGGTATGGTATGGTAAGGTCTTACTGTTATACTGTAATGTTACTTTGTTTTAATGTTAACCATAATTTGCTTAGCAGGTATGCCATTCAGTTGCAGCGCGGATTTATTTATCTTGACAGCAACAGCGTTTGCTCCCACGATACATAAAGCCGCGACTCCAACGCTGTAGGAGGTGATTTCACCACCACAGTTAAAAAAAAGAGCATATAAATGCCGAAGCATGGGGGCAGCAGGGGCGGAGGAGCGATTTTGCTCCTAATGCCACGTACATACGGTAGAAATTCCGACGGAGGCTTGCCCGTGGAAAAGTCTGACCATGTGTACGTGGCATAACTTTTTTGCGGGAGGATGCCCCCATGCTTCGGCATATATAAATGGTGCATGTATGCCCATCATTAGAAGTGGGTGGATGAAGGGAGGTATTCTAATGGTGGGCATACCCACCAATCAATCTCTTTTTTTTCGTTCAGCCAAGAGGCTGCATGAAAAAAAAAGATTACAATATATGTCCAGTATGTTGCTGGACTTTGAATGGTTATACCAGAATGATGCCTGCAGGTTTAGGTATCATCTTGGTATCATTCTTTTCAGCCAGTGGTCGGCTTTCATGTAAAAGCAATTCTAGCGTGTAATTAGCCTTTAGACTGCTTTTACAAGCAGTGGGAGGGAATGTCCCCCCTCCCAGATATAAACAGCGCCATTGGGAAATTGAGGGCAGAGGAAAGAGCTAGGGTCTAATAGACCACAATTTTTTCAAAAAAAGAGTACCTGTCACTGCCTATTGCTATCATAGGGGATATTTACATTCCCTGCAATAACAATAAAAATGATAACTAAGAAAAAAAATGGAAGGAACAGTTTAAAAATAAAATAAAAAAGCTAAATAAAAAAAAAAAACTAAAAAAAAAAAAAAGCACCCCTGCCCCCCTTCTCTTGCGCAAAGGCGAACACAAGCGTTGGTCTGGCGTCATATGTAAACAGCAATTGCACCATGCATGTGAGGTATCACCGCGAAGGTCAGATCGAGGGCAGTAATTTTAGCAGTAGACCTCCTCCGTGAATCTAATGTGGTAACCTGTAAAGGCTTTTAAAGGCTTTTAAAAATGTATGTAGTTTGTCGCCACTGCGTGTTTGTGCGCAATTTTAAAGCATGTCATGTTTGGTATCCATGTACTCGGCCTAAGATCATATTTTTTATTTCATCAAACATTTTAGCAATATAGTGTGTTTTAGTGCATTAAAATAAGAAAAAGTGTATTTTTTCCACAAAAAATGCGTTTGAAAAATCGTTGCGCAAATACTGTGTGGAAAAAAAAAATGCAACACCCACCATTTTAATCTGTAGGGCCTTTGCTTTAACAATATATATAGTGTTGGGGGTTCAACGTAATTTTCTTGCAAAAAAAAAATATGTTTTCATGTAAACAAAAAGTGTCAGAAAGGGCTTTGTCTTCAAGTGCTTAGAAGAGTGGGCGATGTGTGACATAAGCTTCTAAATGTTGTGCATAAAATGCCAGGACAGTTCAAACCCCCCCCCCCCCCCCAATGACCCCATTTCGGAAAGTAGACACCCTAAGCTATTTGCTGAGAGCAATGTTGAGCCCATTAAGTATTTTTTTTTTTTTTGTCCCAAGAGATTGAATAATGAAAAAAAAAAAAAGTTGTCACTAAATGATATATTGCTCAAACATGTCATGGGCATATGTGGAAATACACCCCAAAATACATTCTGTTGCTTCTCCGGAGTACGGGGATACCACATGTGTGGGACTTTTTGGGAGCCTAGCTGCGTACGGGACCCCAAAACCAAGCACCGCCTTCAGGCTTTCTAAGGGTGTAATTTTTTTATTTCACTCCTCACTGCCAATCACAGTTTCGGAGGCCATGGAATGCCCAGATGGCACAACCCCCCCCCCCCCAAATGACCCCATTTTGGAAAGTAGACACCCCCAAGCTATTTGCTGAGAGGTATGGTGAGTATTTTGCAGATCTCACTTTTTGTCACAAAGTTTTGAAAATTGAAAAAATAAAAAATAAATGTTTTTTCTTTACTTTTTTCATTTTCAAAAACAAATGAGAGCTGTAAAATACTCACCATGCCTCTCAACAAATAGCTTGGGGTGTCTACTTTCCAAAATGGGGTCATTTGGGGGGGGGGAGGTTTGTGCTATTTTGGCATTTTATGGCCTTCGAAACTGTGATAGGTAGTGAGAAGTGAAATCAAAAATGTGCACCCTTAGAAATCCTGAAGGCGGTGATTGGTTTTCGGGGGGGCCGTACACGGCTAGGCTGCCAAAAAGTCCCACACATGTGGTATCCCACATGTGATATCCCCGTACTCAGGAGAAGCAGGAAAATGTATTTTGGGGTGCAATTCCACATATAACCATGGCATGTGTGAGCAATATATCATTTAGCGACAACTTTTTGTAAAACATTTTTTTTTTTTTGTCTTTATTCAATCACTGGGGACAAAAAAAAAAATATTCAATGGGCTCAACATGCCTCTCAGCAAATAGCTTGGGATGTCTACTTTCCAAAATGGGGTCATTGGGGGTGGTTTTGTGCCATCTTATGGCCTTCAAAACTGTGATAGGTAGTGATAGGTAGTGATAGGTAGTGAGGAGTGAAATCAAAAATGTATGCCCTTAGAAATCTTGAAGGCGGTGCTTGGTTTTCGGGGTCCCGTATGCGGATAGGCTCCCAAAAAGTCCCACACATGTGGTATCCCCGTACTCAGGAGAAGCATCAGAATGTATTTTGGGGTGTAATTCCACATATGCCCATGGCATGTGTGGGCAATATATAATTTAGTGACAACTTTGGGCAAAAAACAAAATGTTTGTAATATTCCCGCAACTTGTGGCAAAATATAAAATATTCCATGGACTCAACATGCCTCTCAGCAAATAGCTTGGGGTGTCTACTTTCCAAAATGGGGTCATTTGGGGGGGGGGGGGGGGTTTGTGCTATTTTTGCATTTTATGGCCTTCGAAACTGTGATAGGTAGTGAGGAGTGAAATCAAAAATTTGCACCCTTAGAAATCCTGAAGGTGGTGCTTGGGTTTCGGGGCCCCGTACGCGGGTAGGCTCCCAAAAAGTCCCACACATGTGGTATCCCCATACTCAGGAGAAGCAGCAAAATGTATTTTGGGGTGCAATTCCACATATAACCATGGCATATGTGAGCAATATATCATTTAGTGACAACTTTTTTTTTTTTTTTGTCGTCTTTATTCAATCACGTACTCAGGAGAAGCAGCAGAATGTATTTTGGGGTGTAATTCCACATATGCCCATGGCATGTGTGGGCAATATATAATTTAGTGACAACTTTGGGCAAAAAACAAAATGTTTGTAATATTCCCGCAACTTGTGGCAAAATATAAAATATTCAATGGGCTCAACATGCCTCTCAGCAAATAGCTTGGGGTGTCTACTTTCCAAAATGGGGTCATTTGGGGGGGGGTTTGTGCCATCTTGGCATTTTATGGCCTTCAAATCTGTGATAGGTAGTGATAGGTAGTGAGGAGTGAAATCAAAAATTGATGCCCTTAGAAATCCTGAAGGCGGTGCTTGGTTTTCGGGGTCCCGTATGCGGATAGGCTCCCAAAAAAAAGTCCCACACATGTGGTATCCCCGTACTCAGGAGAAGCAGCAGAATGTATTTTGGGGTGTAATTCCACATATGCCCATGGCATGTGTGGGCAATATATCATTTAGTGACAACTTTGGGCAAAAAAAAATAATTTTTTTTTTGTCTTTTTTCAATCACTTGGGACTAAAAAAATAAATATTCAATGGGCTCAACATGCCTCTCAGCAAATAGCTTGGGGTGTCTACTTTCCAAAATGGGGTCATTTGGGGGGGGGGGGGGGTTGTACTTCCCTGCCATTTTAGCACCTCAAGAAATGAGATAGGCAGTCATAAATTAAAAGCGGTGTAAATTCCAAAAAATGTACTCTAGTTTGTAGACGCTATAACTTTTGCGCAAACCAATAAATATACGCTTATTGGCATTTTTTTTACTAAAGACATGTGGCTGAATACATTTTGGCCCAAATGTTTGACTAAAATTTAGTTTATTAGATTTTTCTTATAGCAAAAAATAGAAAATATAATTTTTTTTTCAAAATTGGCGGTCTTTTTCCATTTATAGCGCAAAAAATAAAAATCACAGAGGCAATCAAATACCATCAAAAGAAAGCTCTATTTGTGGGAAGAAAAGGACGCAAATTTCGTTTGGTTACAACATTGCATGACCACGCAATTACCAGTTAAAGCAGTGCAGTGCGAAATTGAAAAAAGACCTCTGGTCCTTAACCACTTCAGCCCCGGACCATTTGGCAGCCAAAGGACCAGAGGTCTTTTTTCAATTTCGCACTGCACTACTTTAACTGGTAATTGCGCGGTCATGCAATTTTGTAACCAAACGAAATTTGCGTCCTTTTCTTCCCACAAATAGAGCTTTCTTTTGATGGTATTTGATTGCCTCTGTGATTTTTATTTTTTGCGATATAAACGGAAAAAGAGCGAAAATTTTGAAAAAAAAAGAGATTTTCTACTTTTTGTTATAAAAAAAATCTAATAAACTCAATTTTAGTCAAACATTTGGGCCAAAATGTATTCAGCCACATGTCTTTAGTAAAAAAAATGCCAATAAGCGTATATTTATTGGTTTGCGCAAAAGTTATAGCGTCTACAAACTAGAGTACATTTTCTGGAATTTACACCGCTTTTAATTTATGACTGCCTATTTCATTTCTTGAGGTGCTAAAATGGCAGAGAAGTACAAACCCCCCCCAAATGACCCCATTTTGGAAAGTAGACACCCCAAGCTATTTGCTGAGAGGCATGTTGAGCCCATTGAATATTTTTTTTTTTAGTCCCAAGTGATTGAATAAAGACAAAAATAAAAAAGATTTTTTTTTTTTTTTCAAAAAGTTGTCACTAAATGATATATTGCTCACACATGCCATAGTTATATGTGGAATTGCACCCCAAAATACATTTTGCTGCTTCTCCTGAGTATGGGGATACCACATGTGTGGGACTTTTTGGGAGCCTAGCCGCGTACGGGGCCCCGAAACCCAAGCACCGCCTTCAGGATTTCTAAGGGTGCAAATTTTTGATTTCACTCCTCACTACCTATCACCGTTTCGAAGGCCATAAAATGCCAAAATAGCACAAAACCCCCCCAAATGACCCCATTTTGGAAAGTAGACACCCCAAGCTATTTGTTGAGAGGCATGGTGAGTATTTTACAGCTCTCATTTGTTTTTGAAAATGAAGAAAGTAAAGAAAAAAAATTTTTTTTTTTTTTTTTTTTTCAATTTTCAAAACTTTGTGACAAAAAGCGAGATCTGCAAAATACTCACCATACCTCTCAGCAAATAGCTTGGGGTGTCTACTTTCCAAAATGGGGTCATTTTGGGGGGTTTTATGCCATCTGGGCATTCCATGGCCTCCGAAACTGTGATTGGCAGTGAGAAGTGAAATAAAAAAATTACACCCTTAGAAAGCCTGAAGGCGGTGATTGGTTTTTGGGGTTCCGTACGCAGCTAGGCTCCCAAAAAGTCCCACACATGTGGTATCCCCGTACTCAGGAGAAGCAACAGAATGTATTTTGGGGTGTATTTCCACATATGCCCATGACATGTTTGAGCAATATATCATTTAGTGACAACTTTTTGTAAAAAAAAATATATATATATTTTTTTTTTTCATTATTCAATCTCTTGGGACAAAAAAAAAAAATATTTAATGGGCTCAACATTGCTCTCATCAAATAGCTTGGGGTGTCTACTTTCCAAAATGGGGTCATTTGGGGGGGGTTTGAACTGTCCTGGCATTTTATGCACAACATTTAGAAGCCTATGTCACACGTCACCCACTCTTCTAACCACTTGTAGACAAAGCCCTTTCTAACACTTTTTGTTTACATGAAAACATATTTTTTTTTTTGCAAGAAAATTACGTTGAACCCCCAAACACTATATATAATGTTAAAGCAAAGGCCCTACAGATTAAAATGGTGGGTGTTGCATTTTTTTTTTCCACACAGTATTTGCGCAGCGATTTTTCAAACGCATTTTTTGTGGAAAAAATACACTTTTTTTTATTTTAATGCACTAAAACACACTATATTGCTCAAATTTTTGATGAAATAAAAAATATGATCTTAGGCCGAGTACATGGATACCAAACACGACATGCTTTAAAATTGCGCACAAACACGCAGTGGCGACAAACTACATACATTTTTAAAAGCCTTTAAAAGCCTTTACATGATACCACATTAGATTCACGGAGGAGGTCTACTGCTAAAATTACTGCCCTCGATCTGACCTTCGCGGTGATACCTCACATGCATGGTGCAATTGCTGTTTACATATGACGCCAGACCAACGCTTGTGTACGCCTTTGCGCAAGAGAAGGGGGGGCAGGGGTGCTTTTTTTTTTTTTTTTTGGTTTTTTTTTTATTTATTTAGCTTTTTTATTTTATTTTTAAACTGTTCCTTCCATTTTTTTTCTTTGTTATGATTTTTATTGTTATCTCAGGGAATGTAAATATCCCCTATGATAGCAATAGGCAGTGACAGGTACTCTTTTTTTGAAAAAATTGGGGTCTATTAGACCCTAGATCTTTCCTCTGCCCTCAAAGCATCTGACCACACCAAGATTGGTGTGATAAAATGCTTTCCCAATTTCCCAATGGCGCGGTTTATATCCGGGAGGGGGGACATTCCCTCCCACTGCTTGTAAAAGCAGTCTAGAGGCTAATTACCCGCTAGAATTGCTTTTACATGAAAGCCGATCACTGGCTGAAAAGAATGATACCAAGATGATACCTAAACCTGCAGGCATCATTCTGGTATAACCATTCAAAGTCCAGCAACATACTGGACATATATTGTAATCTTTTTTTTTTCATGCAGCCTCTTGGCTGAACGAAAAAAAGAGATTGATTGGTGGGTATGCCCACCATTAGAATACCTCCCTTCATCCACCCACTTCTAATGATGGGCATACATGCACCATTTATATATGCCGATGCATGGGGGCATCCTCCCGCAAAAGTTATGCCGTGTACACACGGTCGGAATTTCGACCGTATGTACGTGGCATTAGGAGCCAATCGCTCCCCCCCCCCCCTGCTGCCCCCATGCTTCGGCATATATGCTCTTTTTTTTAACTGTGGTGGTGAAATCACCTCCTACAGCGTTGGAGTCGCGGCTTTATGTATCGTGGGAGCAAACGCTGTTGCTGTCAAGATAAATAAATCCGCGTTGCAACTGAATGGCGCACCTGAAAACAAAAAAATGCTTAACACTAAAACACAGTAAACAAAATTACATACCTGAAAAGCAAGCATGATAAAACATGATAAAACATAATAAAACATTGCAGAATAGAATGGAGTAAAAAAAGAGCAACAATAGAGAGAGAATAGAGTAAGAGAGAGAACAATAAAACGACAACTATTTTTATTTTTTTTATTTTTTTGAGATTCACAGGTAAAAAAGCTCCTGACTGAAGCGACTGAATCAAAACGCTACCACAAAAAAAATGTTAGCGATCGCAGGGATCAGGCCTGACTCTGCGAACGCTGCAGTTATGTGTGCTTAGTGTTTTGTAAGTGACAGTGATCGATCGATACTGCACTTGGGTGGGCTGGGCTGGGCGGAGGGGGAAAACGCAGGTGCTAGCAGGTATCTGGGCTGATCCCGCTAACAATGCGTTTTTTTTTTTTTTGGAACCCTAAACTGCTGGGACGCTAGTATAGATCTGATCAGATCAGATATTGATCTGTTCAGATACTGTACCACTAAGGGAGGTGTATGCTTTGCGCGTGGGTGTTTGCGGTACTGGCACTAACCTGGGGCGACGCAGACCTTATTTGACCCTAAAACCTAATTGATATCACCCGCCGGGCGATCAGGGGGTTAAATCGTTATTGGGTAATAAATGGCGGGTGCCCTGACAGTATAAAAAATAAAGCTAACTAACCAGCGTCACCCGTAACAGTAATACAAAAAAAAAACTGGTTACCTAGCGACACTAATGCAGCGATCAGAAAAACGATCGCTTAGTGACACTGGCAAAAGGGGGGTGAAAGGGTTAACTAGGGGCAATCAGGGGGTTAAAACCTTTATTAGGTAATATATGGGGGTACCTGACGCTATATAAAAACCTGACGGGGAACCTAAATAACGAAATAACTAACTGGCTAACCAGCGTCACCAGTGACAGTTATACAGTGATCACTGGTGAAAGGGTTAACTCTAGGGGCAATCAGGGGGTTAAAACCTTTATTTAGGTTGTAATATGGGGGTACCTGACCTATAAACCTATTTATGAACCTATATAAACATGGCGGTTACCTAAAAAAAAAAAATGGTTACCTAGCGACACTAATGCAGCGATCAGAAAAACGATCGCTTAGTGACACTGGCAAAAGGGGGTGAAAGGGTTAACTAGGGGCAATCAGGGGGTTAAAACCTTTATTAGGTAATATATGGGGGTACCTGACGCTATATAAAAACCTGACGGGGAACCTAAATAACGAAATAACTAACTGGCTAACCAGCGTCACCAGTGACAGTTATACAGTGATCACTGGTGAAAGGGTTAACTCTAGGGGCAATCAAGGGGTTAAAACCTTTATTTAGGTTGTAATATGGGGGTACCTGACCTATAAACCTATTTATGAACCTATATAAACATGGCGGTTACCTAAAAAAAAAAAATGGTTACCTAGCGACAGCAGTGACACTAATACAGCGATCAGAAAAACGATCGCTTAGTGACACTGGCAAAAGGGGGTGAAAGGGTTACCTGGGGGGCAATCAAGGGGTTAAACCTTTATTAGGGGGGGGTAGGGGGCTACCTTGGACCTAAAACTAACTGCACTGACAGTTATTACAGTCACACTGACACTAAATGCAGTGATCAGTAAAAAAATGATCACTGCAATTAGTGACACTGTGACTGGGGGGGGGAGGGGGTGATCTGGGGGGTGATCTGGGGGTGACAGGGGGGTGTTTTGTGTGCCTATGTGTACTGGTGTCAGTGTACTGTTGGTGCACTAACCTTTAGATGTTCACAGCTCGGCGTTCCGGTCACATAGACCGGCGCACCGAGCGTGACATCACTTCCTCTGCCTGTGTTTTGATTGACACAGACAGAGGAAGCATCTGATTCGCCAGGAGCGATCGCGAGGGGGTGGCCAGAAACCACTGGCCGTCCCCTCATCCCGGATCGCTCCTGAAGCGATCCCGACCGTCCCCGCCGGCCGGGGGGGGTCCGATCGGACCCCCCACCCGCTGGAAGAATGGCACGTACAGGTACGTGATTCTGCCTGTACGTGCCATTCTGCCGACGTATATATACAGGGGGCGGTCGGCAAGTGGTTAAGCTGACAATTGGTCCGGGGCTGAAGTGGTTAAGAAGGCAGGACTGACGAGCAGGATCATCAACGGGTGAGTCACTGTGGAGAGATAGGAGCTGGCAATTAGCCGACAGCTGATTGGCCAGCTCAGAGAAGGAAGGGCTGAGCCCACTTTTGACAGAATGGCAGGGATCTTTTGCGGAAGGTAGGACAGAGTGCTGTATTATGTCTGTCTGTGGTTATGATAAAGTCTGCTGCTTCTACATCATGAACATCAGAGGAATAGATGGGAGATCGGGACAGAAGGGGGCATAGGGACAGCCAGAGATAGGAACACTGATGGAGACACCGGCTCCATGAGGACACTTATGGGGACACCTGCTCCATGAGGGCACACTAATAAGGAAACCTACTTAATGGGGACACCTACTCCATGGGGACACATACTACATGGGGACACCTACTCTGTGGGGGCACTGATGGGGACACCTGCTCTATGGGGACACTGATGGGAACACCTGCTCTATGGGACACTGATGAGGACACCTAATCTATGGGGACACCTACTCCATGAGGACACTGATGGGGACACCTGCTCCATGAGGACACTGATTTGGACACCTGCTCCATGAGGACACTGATGGGACACCTACTCCATGGGAACACCTACTTTGTAGGGACACTGACGGGGACACCCACTCTATGGAGACACCTGCTCTATCGGGACACCCACTCCATGAGGACACTGATGGGGACATTTACTCCATGAGGACACTGAAGGGGACATTTGCTCCATGAGGACACTGATGGGGACACCTGCTTCATGGGGACACCTACTCCGTGGGGACACTGATGGGGACACCTGCTCTATGGGGACAATGATGGGGACACCTGCTCTATGGGGATACTGATGGACACCTGCTCCATGGGGACACCTACTCCGTGGGGACACTGATGGGGACACCTGCTCTATGGGGACACTCTAATGGGGACACCTGATGTAAGGGACATACTTATGGGGACACCTGATCTATGGGAACACACTGATGGGGACACCTGATGTAAGGGGCATACTGATGGGGACACCTGATCTATGGAGACTATCTGATAAGGACACCTGCTCCAATGGGGCACTCTGATGGGGACACCTGATGTAAGGGGCATTCTGATGGGGACACCTGATCTATAGGGGCACCCTAATGGATACACCTGATCTATGAGGACACACTGATGGGGACAACATCTCTATGGGGGCACAGTGAAAGGGACACCTGTTGTAAGAGGCACACTGGATCCATGGGGGCAAACTGATGGGGACACCTGATCCATGAGGGTGCTCTGATGGGATCATCTGATGTAAAGGCGTACACTAAAGGGGACACCTGATGTAAAGAACTACTCTGACAGGGGAACCTGATCTATGGGGGTACTCTGATGGGAACACATGATGTAAGAGGGCGCACTGATGGGGGGGGGATGTAAAGGGCACTGATGGGGATAAATACTGTTGTAATGCTACAGAAATTGTATGTTTCTCATTTTTCGGGGGCATTAGTAAGAGAGGAGAGGGATTGGTGAGAGAGCTGGGGGTGGGCATTAGTAAGAGAGAAGGGGGGATTGGTGAGAGAGCTGGGGGCATTAGTAAGAGAGGAGGGGGGAATTGGTGAGAGAGCTGGAGGGACATTAGTAAGAGAGAAGGGGGATTGGTGACAGAGCTAGGGGGGCATTAGTAAGAGAGAAGGGGGGATTGGTGAGAGAGCTGGGGGGGGGGCATTAGTAAGAGAGAAGGGGGATTGGTGAGAGAGCTGGAGGGACATTAGTAAGAGAGAAGGGGGATTGGTGAGAGAGCTAGGGGCATTAGTATGAGAGAAGGGGGATTGGTGAGAGAACTGGGGGGCATAAGTAAGAGAGAACAGGGATTGGTGCGAAAGTTGGGGAGCATTAGTAAGAGAGTAGGGGGGAATTGGTGAGAGAGCTGGAGGGAAATTAGTAAGAGAGAAGGGGGATTGGTGAGAGAGCTGGGGGGCATTAGTAAGAGAGAAGGGGGATTGGTGAGAGAGCTGGGGGGATTAGTAAGAGAGAAGGGGGGATGGGTGAGAAAGCTGGGGGCATTAGTAAGAGAGGCGGGAGGAATTGGTGATAGAGCTGGGAGGGTATTGGTAAGAGAAAATGGGGATTTGTGAGAGAGCTGGGGGCATTAGTAAGAGAGAAGGGGGATTGGTGAGAGAGCTGGGGGTGGGCATTTGTAAGAGAGAAGGGGTGATTGGTGAGAGAGCTGGGGGGGCATTAGTAAGAGAGAAGGGGGAATTGGTGAGAGAGCTGGGGGGCATTAGTAAGAGAGGAGGGGGGATTGGTGAGAAAGCTGGGGGGAAGGCATTAGTAAAAGAGAAGGAGGAATTGTCGAGAGAGCTGGGGGCATTAGTAAGAGAGAAGGGAAATTGGTGAGAGAGAAGGGGGGCATTAGTAAGAGAGGAGGGGGCATTAGTAAGAGGGAAAGGGGAAATGTGTGAGAGAGCTGAGGGGGGCATTAGTAAAATAGAAGAGGGGGAATTGTTAGAGAGCTGAGGGGCATTAGTAAGAGAGGAGGGGGGAATTAGTGAGAAAGCTTGGGGGGGGGGCATTAGTAAGAGGGTAAGGGGGATTGGTGAAAAAGCTGTGGGGCATTAGTAAGAGAGAAGGGGGGGATTGGTGGGAGAGCTGGGGGCATTAGTAAGAGAGAAGGGGAGGTTGGTAAGAGAGCTGGGGGTTTAGTAAGAGAGGAGGGGGGAATTGGTGAGAGAGCTGGGGGCCATTAGTAAGAGAGAAGTGGGGAAGTGGTGAGAGAACTGGGGGCATTAGTAAGAGAGAAGGGGTATTAGTGAGGGATCTGGGGGGGGGGGGGGCATTAGTAAAAAAAAAAAAAAAAGGGGGAGATTGGTGAGAGAGCTAGTGGGGGCATTAGTAAGAGAGAAAGGTGGGATTGGCGAGAGAGTGAGGGGAAAATTAGTAAGAGAGAAGGGGGGGGGATTGGTGAGAGAGCTGGGGGCATTAGTAAGAGAGAAGGGGAGATTGGTGAGAGAGCTGGGGGGGGGGATTAGTAAGAAAGGAGGGGGGAATTGGTGAGAGCAGGGGGCATTAGTAAGAGAGAAGGGGGGGTTGGTGAGAGAGCTGGGGGGGCATTAGTAAGAGAGAAGGAGGATTAGTGAGAGAGCTGGGGGTGGGCATTAGTAAGAGAGAAGGGGGATTGGTGAGAGAGCTGGGGGGGGGCATTAGTAAAAGAGGCACGGCCAATACCCCTGGGGGATGTTTAAGTTGATAGACCAGACAAGGTTTATGCAATATAAAACGTTTATTCAAAATTATATATATAAAACATTGTGAAGAAAAACTATAGTAGTTGAGTTACACTTTAAAAAGTGTCAAATACATACAATATTGACAGAACCAATAGCTAGGTGTACAAAAATACATATGCAAGGGGGTTACAGACTTATCATTTGCGATGAATCTAGGAAAACGCCGACATGTTTCGGACTTTTGTCCTTTTTCATAGGCAAATTTAAATCCTTGTCAATCACATCTATTAGTGTGAACAAATGGATAATACTATAGTAGAAACAAAATAAGCAGTGAAAGCACAATATTAGAGACGCCATATGCATTAAAAGAGGAGAGTAGGGAACTATTGAAGGTACTTACATGCATGAGAGCCCCCTTGTGGTGATAATGAGCACCAGAGCCATTAAAGGCTGCTGACTAGCGTATGGTAGAGTATGCTGTGGTATAAATGATTGTATCATGTGCCATGAGCACAGAAATGGCGGCAGGCTAAGAACTTTGTGTGCTGCAAAACCTCCAAAGAGACAGGGGATTAGCCTGTGTCAATATAACTCCGGCCGATAGGGTAGCAGATCTATGAATGTATAGGGAAAAGTAAGGAACAATCAATCTATTGGAACAAAAAGCATCATGGCCATTGTGTCCAGAAAAAATAAGTCAATGAAGTAAATTACCTGCAATAGGAGATATGTCAAAGATGCCTACACAGACCAGGAACCAGCAGCATACTGAGTGCTGGTGGTTCACACTAAATATAGTGGATCATGAAAGTATAGACAGCTGTGAGTAGGCGCCAAAAGGCAGCCCTAACCCTGACCCATCTGTAATGCAACCCCGTGGGAGTCAAAATCCCCTATTTCTAATTTCATCGGTCACCTCACCTTCTTAATTTCCTCTATCTTCAGGTCTACTCCCACCGATTGTATCCCAATACCTTCTTGTCTCAGATTTTCTCCCCTTTTTATTAACCCCAACATAAAAAACCTATCTCCCAAAAAAAAAAAAAAAAAAAAAAAAAAAAAAAAAAAAAAAAAAAAAAAGGGGGGGGGGGAGTGGAAACGGAGGCCGCGAACGCACTCTCACCCAGCTACCCCCACCCTTATTATTTCCTGTTCAAGTTGCCCGTATTCCGTCAGCTACATCGCCCTCAAACAGGATCATCAGAGAAAATATATATGTTCCAGGGTGTCCAGGTTTTGATATATTGTTCCTGTTGGTGTTGTTTCGTGAGGATTAATTCCTCCATTTTCTTAATTTCCTCCACTTTTTTGAACCACATCCCTATAGTGGGTGACTGTGGAGATTTCCAGCATGAGCCCTCACAGCTGATTCTATTAGGCCGGAGTGACGGACCGCTGCGCCATTGGCTGCAGATGGTCCGTCTGAGGAGATCTCTGATGACGCGGCGCTGGGCAGGGCCACGCCCAGTAGGGGCGGGACCGTGTCCAGCGTTGCAACGTCACCGGCACGCGTAATGGGCCCATCCCATCCGTACCCATAATGCTGTGGGTAGAAATGTTGTCCATTAGGTAGTGTATCTTTACTGGCTTTGCACATATATCTGCAGTAACCATAAGATACACTACCTAATGGACAACATTTTTACCCACAGCATTATGTCAACTGCCGCTCAGTCGGCATTGTTTATCTTTTAGAGTGCGAATGTAGATGCTTCTATGTGGGAAAGACAAAATTGCCTTTTTGGCAACGTATCTATCGTCACATACAAAGTATTACCAAAAAATACCCTGACCTCCCTATTGGACGACACTGTGTCATACTACACCCTGACCATACTCCGAGAGTGCTTTTCTTTTTTTAAATCTTTTATTTATTTCTTAAAACAAGAATGCAACTGAAATGAGAGTGCTTTTCAAAGCCCTCGATCATATCCCCCCAAACAGCAGAGGAGGTGACTACAAGGCACTTTTACAAAGTGAATTAAGGTGGACCTTTCACCTTAATGCCACCTCACCCCAGGCCTCAACGAGGCATTTAATTTCAAACCTTGTCTTGAGGGTTTTCAATCCGGTATTTGTGTACTAGATTTATAAATCCACTACATCACACTATACAACATATTGTAAACAGCTTTTTTGTCATGAACCTTCTCCAAAGCTTGCTGTAGCATGACTAATTGGCCCTAAACCTTGTCAATTGTATTTCAACATTGATTGCTAATATGTAGGGATGAGCCAAACACTCCCCTGTTCGGTTCGCACCAGAACCTGCGAACAGACCTAAAGCTCGTGCAAACTTTAGAACCCTATTAAAGTCTATGGGACTCGAATGTTCAAAATCAAAAGTGCTAATTTTAAAGGCTAATATGCATGTTATTGTCATAAAAAGTGTTTGGGGACCTGGGTCCTGCCCCATGGGACATGTATCAATGCAAGTTTTTTCTTTTTAAAAACGGCCGTTTTTTCAAGAGCAGTGATTTAATAATGCTTAATGTGAAACAATAAAAGTGTAATATTCCTTTAAATTTCATACCTGGGGGGTGTGTATAGTATGCCTGTGAAGGGGCGCATGTTTCCCGTGCTTAGAACTGTCCCTGCACAAAGTGTAATTTTTGCAGGAAAAAAAGCTATTTAAAATCACTCGCGGCTAATGAATTGCCGGCTCCCGTAACACAGGAATGAATGATTGTTCTAATCATTCATTGAAAGTCATTGATAAAAAAAAGTCATTGATAAAAAAAAAGCGTGGGGGTTCCCCCAAATTCAATTACCAGGCCCTTCAGGTCTGCTATGGATATTAAGGGGAACCCCGCTTCAAATTAAAAAAAAAATGACGTAGGGGTCCCCCTAAATATCCATACCAGACCCTTCAGGTCTGGGATGGATTTTAAGGGGAACCCCGGCCAAAAAAAAAAATAGCGTGGGGTCCCCCTCAAAATCCATACCAGACCCTTATCCGAGCACGCAACCTGGCAGGCCGCAGGAAAAGAGGGGGGGATGACAGCGGCCCCTTCTCTCCTCCTGAACCGTACCAGGCCACATGCCCTCAACATTGGGAAGGTGCTTTGGGGGTCTGTGACCCTCAAAGCACCATGTCCCCATGTTGATGGGGACAAGGGCCTCGTACCCACAACCATGGCCATTGGTTGTGAGGGTCTGCGGGCCGGGGGCTTATCAGAATCTTGAAGCCCCCTTTAACAAGGGGACCCCCAGATCCTGCCCCCCCTGTGTGAAATGGTAAGGTGGTACAAAAGTACCCCTACCATTTCACCAAAAAAAGTGACAAAAATTTTAAAAATGACAGGAGACGGTCTTTGACAATTCCTTTATTAAAATCTTCTTTCTTCTGGTCTTCCTTCTTCCTTTCTTCATCCTTCGGTTTCTTCATCTTCTTCTTCTTCCATCTTCTACCATCTTACCATTTCACACGGGGGGGGGGGTGGGAACTGGGGGTCCCCTTGTTAAAGGGGCTTCCAGATTCCGATAAGCCCCCCGCCCGCAGACTCCCACAACCAATGGCCAGGGTTGTGGGGACGAGGCCCTTGTCCCCATCAACATGGGGACATGGTGCTTTGAGGAGTCACGGACCCCCAAAACACCCTCCCGATGTTGAGGGCATGTGGCCTGGTACGGTTCAGGAGGGGGGGGCGCTCTCGTCCCCCCCTCTTTTCCTGCGGCCTGCCAGGTTTCCCCTAAAATCCATCCCATCCCATCCCAGACCTGATGTCAGGTCACCTGCGACCAGGTGACAGGTGCACTCAGTAGGAGTCAGAAGTGCACCGCTAGGTAGTGGACCTTAGGACTAACTGCTGCGGATTGTACCCAGGGAGATTCAGGACACAGGTCTACTGGATCACTAACACAGATCCCAGTGGGAGCTAGAGCATAGATTCCCCAGGGTGCGGAGTCTAAGAGCCAGCAGGTGTTCGCCAGAGCCTCTAGTGGTGAGGATGGACTTCGCTGCAGTCTGGCTCCAGGTCGCGGCCCCCAGGGTCTCACAGCTCACGCTCACAGTAGACTACAGGAGAAGGAAGCAGCAGGCTGGAACGACAAGGATAGTAAGGGAATAAGGCAGAGGTCAGGGCAACTAGCAGACAGGAACAACAGAGTACACGCCAAAGGTTCAGGGTCACAGGCAGACAGGGATGGTCGGGGACATGCCAAAGGGTCAAGGTCACAGGCAGACAGGAATCGTTGAGAACACGCCAAGGTCTGTAACAGAGACAAACATGGAGCAAACAGGAACCAGGAAGCCGAACACAGCATGGATACACAATGGTTGATCAGCACCACTGGCTTGCAGTGCACAGGTTAATATAGGTTTCCCTGATAGGGCCTGGGGTGGAGCCATGCTTAGAGGAGAGGTTATAAAAACCACCAGGTGAGAGTGGCTGGCCTCTTAGCCTGAACACATGAGGAGAGGTAAGCAAACAGGGGAAGATTACTGCATAACCGTGACAGTACCCCCCCTCTTATGAGGCCTCCCCCTCCCCCACCTGGGTCCAGGCTTAAAGGGAAACTCCAGATGGAACCTCCTCAACAGATGAGGAGCAAGGACCTCAGATGCAGTGATCCAAGACCTCTCCTCAGGACCAAACCCTTTCCAATGTATGAGGTACTGAAGAATGCCTTTATGGAGCCGGGAATCCAAAACTTGTCTAACCTCGTATTTTAGATTATCCTCAGTGACCGGAACAGAGGTAGGGAGAGGACGAGAGGACTTGAGGACTAAAGGATTTTTAGGAATGGTTAAGGGCATAGTAGCAGTAGGGTGAGGCCAGGTTACAGAAGGTCCTGAACAAGAAGCAAAAAGCTTACTGGGCATGGGCTGGACTGACATAACTAGTGCAGAGGCTGACTGAATAGTATTGTCAGGTGTAGTGACCATCTCAATCGCATCACAGGGCATAGCGACTGTGAAACTTGTGGACAAGTTAGCCTGGCTGTGCGTCCAAGGGAGATTAGGGACAGGCAAATGTAAATAGTTATGCAAACTGGAGTGAAAGATCGACTCAGGTTCATAGGTGGGCCCCTCCTCCAGAGTGCCACATGACCTAGAGAGGGCATCAGTCCGACTATTGCAAGACACATCCCAGAGATCACTATATACAGTGGGAATAGCAGAAGTTACTGGAATAGTGGCAACAGGAAGTTTCTCTTTTGGGGTAACCTTGAGTAGGCAGGAAGAGGAACAGGAGGAAACCCAATCCAGGATCTGTCCAGCAGTCCAGTCAACGTGTGGGGAATGGAGCCGTAACCAAGGAAGACCTAATATGATAGGAGATGTAGGTAAGACAAGGAAGGATATCCACTCCTGGTGGAGTGTCCCTACTGACATCTTGACAGGAAGGGTCTGAAAGCGGATAGGGCCCCCTGGGAGAACAGTGCCATCAATCGCCAAGACCACCAATGGCATTGTAAGGGGCAAAAGGGTAAGTCTCATGGAGGATGCAGTTTCCCAATCCATGAAATTATCAGCGGCTCCGGAATCCAGATGTGCTGAGACCGAACGAGAGGTAGTGCTGACATGAAGCAACACAGAAAGGAGAAGACGAAAAGGTGAAAGTGATATTTCAGGGTCTAATACTCCACCTTCCAGATGTATTAGCCCTGAGGGTTTTTCCGGACGAAGAGAACAAGTGTCACGGAAATGACCTTTGGCCCCACAATAGAGGCATAAGCCCAGAGTTCTGCGCCTAGCGCGTTCTTCGGGAGATAACTTGGTGCAGCCCAACTGCATAGGTTCTTCAGCAGGCAGGGGGTGCTCATCGGATCGAAGAGAGAGGACTGGGAGCTCAGGCTGACTAAAGAACAGGGAGTGCTGGAGTCTTTTTTCCAGGGCCCTCTCCTGAAAGCGAATATCGATCTGGTTACACAAGGTGATGACACTGTCCAGATCAGCAGGAAGAAATCTTCCTGCTAATTCATCCTTCACTCTATCAGAGAGGCCATGTAAAAAGGTTGCAACTAGGGCCTCATTATTCCAGCTTAATTCAGCTCTGAGGATACGGAACTGAAGAGCATACTGTCCCACAGAAGCGGACTCTTGACGGAGACGTAAAAGAGCGCTAGCCGCTGAGGAGACACGACCCGGTTCCTCGAAGATATTCCGAAAAAGTTTCAAGAAATCAGACAGGCTAGAAACCACTGGATCATTCAGTTCCCACAGAGGGGCAGCCCAAGCTAGCGCCTCGCCTGACAGGAGGGATATAATATATGCTACTTTCGCCTGATCGGACAGGAAGTTTTGGGGCTGAAGTTCAAAATGAATTGTGCACTGGCTAAGGAACCCCTGCAAGCCTTGGAGTCCCCAGAGAAACGGGCCGGAGCTGGTAGTTTTAATGAATGTGTGGCTGCGACTGATGTGATGTGATAGGTGTAGCAGCAGATAGCGGTTGAGGTTGTTGAACCGGGGGTCCTAATGAGGCCTGAACCTGTTCAAAACGGGATGCCAAATCCTGAAGGAATCGCATCACCTGGGTCTAATGCAATTCTTGGGTCTCAAGTCTGCGAACTAAGCCCTGCAATGGATCATCTGCGGGTAGCTGCACATCAGCTGGGTCCATGGCTGATCAAACTGTCAGGTCACCTGCGACCAGGTGACAGGTACACTCAGTAGGAGTCAGAAGTGCACCGCTAGGTAGTGGACCTTAGGACTGACTGCTGTGGATTGTACCCAGGGAGATTCAGGACACAGGTCTACTGGATCACTAACACAGATCCCAGTGGGAGCTAGAGCATAGATTCCCCAGGGAGCGGAGTCTAAAGCCCCATACACACGCTCGGATTATCCGAGGACCAGGTCCGTCGGATCATGTCCGTCGTACTTTGTCCGATGTTGGTTTTGCGTACACACGGTCGGACAAAGTTGTCGGAAAATCCGATCATTCTGAACGTGGTGACGTTTGTTGCCTACGACGGGACTACGTAGAGGCTAGTAGCCAATAGCTTTGGTCTTGTAATGTGATCTGAGCATGCGTAGCACTTTGTCCGTCGGAATTCGCTACACACGATCGGATTTGGTGTGATCGGACTTTGTTGTCAAAAAATCTATCCAGCAGGAGATAGGACTTTGTCCGTCGGACAATCCGATGGAAACTGTCTGATGGTGCCTACACACGGTCGGAATTTCCGACAACATTGTCCGATAGGACAGAATCCATCGGAAAATCTGACCATGTGTATGGGGCTTTAGAGCCAGCAGGTGTTCGCCAGAGCCTCTAGTGGTGGGGATGGACTTCGCTGCAGTCTGGCTCCAGGTCGCGGCCTCAGGGTCTCACAGCTCACGCTCACAGTAGACTACAGGAGAAGGAAGGAGCAGGCTGGAACGACAAGGATAGTAAGGGGATAAGGCAGAGGTCAGGGCAACTAGCAGACAGGAACAACAGAGTACACGGCAAAGGTTCAGGGTCACAGGCAGACAGGGATGGTCGGGGACATGCCAAAGGGTCAAGGTCACAAGCAGACAGGAATCGTTGAGAACACGCCAAGGTCGGTAACAGAGACAAACATAGAGCAAACAGGAACCAGGAAGCCAAACACACCATGGATACACAATGGTTGATCAGCACCACTGGCTTGCAGTGCACAGGTTAATATAGGTTTCCCTGATAGGGCCTGGGGTGGAGCCATGCTTAGAGGAGAGGTTATAAAAACCACCAGGTGAGAGTGGCTGGCCTCTTAGTCTGAACACATGAGGAGAGGTAAGCAAACAGGGGAAGATTACTGCATAACCGTGACACCTGAAGGGTCTGGTATGGATATTTAGGGGGACCCCTACGTCATTTTTCTTTTAAATTTGAAGCGGGGTTCCCCTTAATATTCATAGCAGACCTGAAGGGCTGTGTTACGGGAGCCGGCAATTCATTAGCCGCAAGTGATTTTAACCACTTCGCATCCGGCCGTAGCCGAATGACGGCCACAGCGCGGATGCCAAATCCCGGGAGGCCGTCATATGACGGCCTCCCCTTTCCTCGTTCCCTGTGCGCGCTCACGAGCGCGCAGCACCGAAATTCTGTGTTGGCCGTGTCCCTCGGACACAGCCAATCACAGATCGCTGTAAACGGCCAATAACAGCGGCCGTTTACAGCGCGATCGCCCTGGCCAATGAGAGATGATCTCATATGTAAACATATGAGATCATCTCTCAGCGCCGCTCCTCCTCCTCACACAGAGACAGCGTGTGAGGAGGGGGAGATGAACGGCTGCAGCGCCGTAAGTTTTAAAAAAAAATAAATAAATAAATAAAATGCCATCTGTGCCCACTGCCACCACTGCAATCTGTGCCCAATGACATCCCCAGTGCCATCTGCCAGTGCCATCCCCAGTGCCATCCCCAGTGCCATCTGCCAGTGCCATCCCCAGTGCCATCCCCAGTGCCATCTGCCAGTGCCATCCCCAGTGCCATCTGCCAGTGCCATCTGTAGTCAGTGCCATCTGTCATCAGTGCCACATATTAGTGCCATCTGTCATCAGTGCCACCTGTCAGTGTCACGTGCCATCTGTTATCAGTGTCACCTGTCATCAATGCCACGTATCAGTGCCATCTGTCATCAGTGTCATGTGTCATCAGTGCCACGTATTAGTGCCGTCTGTCATCAGTGCCACGTATTAGTGCCATCTCGCATCAGTGCCACATATTAGTGCCACGTGATATCGGTGCCATGTATGGGTGCCATCTCTCATCAGTGCCACATATTAGTGCCATCTGTCATCAGTGTCACGCGTCATCAGTGCCCCGTATTAGTACCATCTGTCATCAGTGCCCCGTATTAGTACCATCTGTCATCAGTGCCACGTCAGTGTCACGTGTCATCAGTGCCACGTCAGTGTCACGTGTCATCCGTGCCACGTCAGTGTCACGTGTCATTGTCCTGGTGCTCCAGGGCCTTCAAAAGTGTAATAGGTAGTCAACAATTTAGATGTGTAATTTATGCTCCTAGAACACGTGATGGCGCTCCCTGCATGTTGGGCCTCTCTATGTGGCCAGGCTGTGGAAAAGTCCCACACATGTGGTATCGTAATAATCAGGAGGAGTAGCAGAATTTATTTTGGGGTGTCATTTGTGGTATACACATGCCATGTGAGAGAAATAACCTATTACAATGACAATTTTGTAGAAAAAAAATTAAAAATTTAAAAATAATTCATTTTGCAAAGAATTGTGGGAAAAAATGACAACATCAAAAAGCTCACCATGCCTCTTACTTGGAATACCTTGGAATGTCTACTTTCAAAAAAGGGGTCATTTGGGGGGTATTTGTACTTTCCTGGCTTGTTCGGGTCACAAGAAATGAGATAGGCCACCAGTACATCAGATGTGATCAATTTTGTATAATTCGTACCACAGATTGTAGAGTCTGTAACTTTCACAAAGACCAAATAATTTCCACTAATTTGGGTTATTTTTACCAAAGATATGTGGCAGTATAAATTGTGGCCAAAATTTATGAAGAAAAATTAATAATTTCCTAAATTGTATCACAGAAACAAAGAAAAATGCGTTTTTTTTCAAAATTTTCGTTCTTTTTTCAATTATAGCGCAAAAAAATAAAAAACCCAGAGGTGATCAAATACCACCAAAAGAAAGCTCTATTTGTGGGAAAAAAAGGACAAAAAATTCATTTGGGTACAGTGTTGCATGACTGAGTAATTGTCAGTCAAAGCGTGAGAGCACCGAAAGCTGATAATTGGTCTGGATGGGAGGGGGGTGTTGGTGCCTGGTAGGCAAGTGGTTAAATAGCTTTTTTTTCCAGCAAAAATGACACTTTGTGCAGGGACAGTTCTAAGCACGGGAAACATGCGCCCCTTCACAGGCATACTATACACACCCCCAGGTACGAAATTTAAAGGAATATTACACTTTTATTGTTTCACTTTAAGCATTATTAAAATCCCTGCTCCTGAAAAAACTTCCATTTTAAAAAAAAATGTTTGCATTGATACATGTCCCCTGGGGCAGGACCCAGGTCCCCAAATACTTTTTATGACAATAACTTGCATATAGGCTTTTAAAATTAGCACTTAAGATTTCTCCCATAGACTTTTACAGGGTGCTCGCAGCTTTTCGAATTTGCTGCTAACACCCCAAATTGTTCGCTGTTCGCTGAACAGGCGAACAGGCAATGTTCGAGTCGAACATGAGTTTGACTCGAACTCGAAGCTCATCCCTACTAATATGTACAGTGGTGTGAAAAAGTGTTTGCCCCCTTCCTCATTTCCTGTTCCTTTGCATGTCTGTCACACTTAAGTGTTTCGGAACATCAAACCAATTTAAACAATAGTCAAGGACAACACAAGTAAAACAAAAATGCAATTTGTAAATGAAGGTGTTTATTATTAAAGGTGAAAAAAAAAATCCAAACCATCATGGCCCTGTGTGAAAAAGTGATTGCCCCTAAACCTAATAACTGGTTGGGCCACCCTTAGCAGCAACAACTGCAACCAAGCGTTTGCGATAACGTGCAATGAGGCTTTTACAGTGTCCTGGAGGAATTTTGGCCCACTCATCTTTGCAGAATTGTCCTAATTCAGTTACATTAGAGGGCTTTCGAGCATGAACGGCCTTTTTAAGGTCATACCACAACATCTCAATAGGATTCAGGTCAGGACTTTGGCTAGGCCACTCCAAAGTCTTCATTTTGTTTTTTCTTCAGCCATTCGGTGGTGGACTTGCTGGTGTGTTTAGGATCATTGTCCTGCTGCAGAACCCAAGTTCGTTTCAGCTTGAGTACACGAACAGATGGTCGGACATTCTCCTTCAGGATCTCTTGGTAGACAGCAGAATTCATAGTTCCTTTTATCACGGCAAGTCTTCCAGGTCCTGAAGCAGCAAAACAGCCCCAGACCATCACACTACCACCACCATATTTTACTGTTGGTATAATGTTCTTTTTCTGAAATGCAGTGTTCCTTCTACGCCAGATATACTTGGACACACACCTTCCAAAGAGTTCCACTTTTGTCTCATTGGTCCACAGAATGTTGTCCCAAAAGTCTTGGGGATCATCAAGATGTGTTGTGGAGAAATTGAGACGAGCTTTGATGTTCTTTTTGCTCAGCAGTGGTTTTCTCCTTGGAACTCTGCCATGCAGTCTTTTCCTGATGGTGGAGGCATGAACGCTGACCTTAACTGAGGCAAGTGAGGCCTGCAGTTCCTTGGACGTTGTTGTGGGGTCTTTTGTGACCTCTTGGATGAGTCGTCGCTGCGCTCTTGGGGTAATTTTGGGCGGCCGGCCACTCCTGGGAAGGTTCACCACTGTTCCATGTCTTCGCCATTTGTGGATAATGGCTCTCACTGTGGTTCGCTGGATTCCCAAAGCTTTGGAAATGGCATTATAACCCTTTCCAGACTGATAGATCTCAATTACTTTCTTTCTCAATTGTTCCTGAATTTCTTTGGGTCTCGGCATGATGTGTAGCTTTTAAGGATCTTCTGGTGGACCTTACTGTGTCAAGCAGCTCCTATTTAATTGATGCCTTGATTGTGAACAGGTGTGGCAATAATCAGGCCTGGGTGTGGCTAGAGAAATTGAACTCAGGTGTGGACAACCACAGTTATAGTATGTTTTAACAAGGGGGGCAATCACTTTTTCACACAGGGCCATGATGGTTTGGATTTTTTTTCACCTTTAATAATAAACACCTTCATTTACAAATTGCATTTTGTGTTTACTTGTGTTGTCCTTGACTATTGTTTAAATTGGTTTGATGTTCCGAAACACTTAAGTGTGACAAACATGCAAAGGAACAGGAAATGAGGAAGGGGGCAAACACTTTTTCACACCACTGTATGTTACATGCTGTATGCCCTTACCCCTCTTTTGTACCCCTTGTATATGTGCACAATATTTATTTGTTTTTCTGCTTTATATTTCTTGCAGATGACATTGCGGGAACACATGCATGACAGCCGCCTTATAATAACTACTTTAAATAAATCACAGTATATGGCATTACTGTTGATTTCTTGTATCTCAAGTTGGAGCCTTATGGCCCCATACTAATTCTATGCTACCATGGTTGGTTTCCTTTCTGTGCTGCCCGGCGCACAGGAGACACACACATCCGCCTTGTATCATCCGGCACATGCGTGGATATCCGCCCCTGGGTCCGGTCTATTTCGGGCCCACTTTCTATTTGCGCTCCAGCGTGGAGCGCGGATGGGATGGGCCCATTACGAGCGCCGGTGACGTTGCGATGCTGGACGCAGTCCCGCCCAGTGCCGTGTCGTCAGAGATCTCCTTAGGCGGACCATCTGTAGCCAATGGCGGAGCGGTCCGTCACTCCGGCCTAATAGAATCAGCTGTGAGGGCTGCCTTTTGCCACCTACTCACAGCTGTCTATACTTGCACGATCCACTATATTTAGTGTGAACCACCAGCACTCAGTAGGCTGCTGGTTCCTGGTCTGTGTAGGCATCTTTGACATATCTCCTATTGCAGATAATTTACTTCATTGATTTACTATTTCTGGACACAATGGCCATGATGCTTTTTGTTCCAATAAATTGATTGTTCCTTACTTTTCCCTATACATTCATAGATCTGCTACCCCATCGGCCGGAGTTATATTGACACAGGCTAATCCCCTGTCTCTTTGGAGGTTTTGCAGCACACAAAGTTCTTAGCCTGCCGCCATTTTTGTGCTCATGGCACATGATACAATCATTTATACCACAGCATACTTTACCATACGCTAGTCAGCAGCCTTTAATGGCTCTGGTGCTCATTATCACCACAAGGGGGCTCTCATGCATGTAAGTACCTTCAATAGTTCCCTACTCTCCTCTTTCAATGCATATGGCGTCTCTAATATTGTGCTTTCACTGCTTATTTTGTTTCTACTATACTAAAATCCATTTGTTCACACTAATAGATGTGATTGACAAGGATTTCAATTCGCCTATGAAAAAGGACAAAAGTCCGAAACATGTCGGTGTTTACCTAGATTCATCGCATATGATAAGTCTGTAACCCCCTTGCATATGTATTTTTGTACACCTAGCTATTGGTTCTGTCAATATTGTATGTATTTGACACTTTTTTTTTTTTTACCAACAAAAAAAAGGTTTTTATTGAACAAAAAGGTGGTATACATCCAACAATATCCAACCAACAGGTAACACTACCTGTTGTTTAATCATACATTACAGCATATGCAAAAAGGCACATACTCTCTTTATTCTCACAGTATAGCCATTGCAGTCATTTACTTTATCCCCCCATTATCCAAGCAGCCTATCCATGACTAGATCCACTGGGGCAAGCCCTGGTGTGTCCAGCCACGGGGCCCAGAGACTTTCATATTTCCTTGTGCTCCCCCTGTGCTGGTATATAAGTTTCTCCATGCGCAACATGTCCCCTATTTTACCTATCCATTCCCTCGAGGTCGGGGGTGTTTCAGATTTCCAATAAAGCATGATCAACCTTCTGGCTTGGAACAATACCCTATTTACCGCCTCCCTGGTGTGAGCTGCCAGCACAAATTCCTCCACCACCCCCAAGAGGCATACTTTGGGATCAACCGGTAATGACAACACAAATACAGAGTTAACCAAGTTTACCACTTCATTCCAGTATAAATGCAATTTGGGGCAGCGCCTCAGAAGGTGGATAAGATCCCTATGGTCTCAACGACATCTGGTACACGTATCCTCAGATTGTAACCCCATCAACCGTAGTCTATGCGGTGTATAGTACACCCTCAAAATAATGTATAGTTGGGTAAGCCTTTGGGCTACATTTAGAGAACAGACACTCACTACCTGAAATATCTCCTTCCATTCCTCACCGTCCATTTGTCCCACATCCCTCTCCCATTTTTCTCTCACTCTCAGGAGGTGTTGCCCCAAGAAGTATTGTAAGATTACATTGTAACTTTGCGAGATAAATCCTTTCGAGGTGTCAGCATCCCTGATGATGTCAAACACCGGAGTAGGTGACAAGCGCCACTCATTTGATCTGCTCTATGCCCGAACTGCGTGTTGCAGCTGAAGATATTGGAAGACCATTGAGGAGGGCAGGCTAAACTCCGCTTGCAGGTCCTCAAATGTCCTCAGAATACCATTTCTAAAAACCTGCTTAACATGTGTGACACCATGTACTATCCATCTGGCCTGCAGTTTAGCTAGCTCTGTGTAGGTATCATTATGCCACAGAGGACTATATTCAATATACCCCTCAGCCTGCTGTAAATATTTGCATTTGTTCCAATCCTTCTGATGCTGATGCTCTTCTCCATGTCGCTCCCCATCTCTCTGCCCCTCCCCCCGCAGTTTCTTCCTCCAAGGAATACAAACCTAAATCCACCACTTTTCCGTCCTTGCAAGGTAATCCCAATGTTTGGGCATTCACCCAAGAAGTAACCAACGAAATTTGAAAAACCAAGTGGCATGATCCACCTGAATCCAACCTTACTTTACAACAAAGGGAAGCTTTACGCTCCCTACAACTTGAGACAAACATAGTCATCAAACCTTCGGACAAGGGGGGAAATTTTGTCATTATGGATAAGTGTCAGTACGAGATGATGGTCTCCCAATTATTACAAAACCGTGAGTGGTATCGCAAAATACCAGAAGGACACGTAAACTATACCATCAACAAATTTAGACAATTACTAGGTTCCGCATTCTACCAAGATCTAATTACAAAAAAAACTTATGACTTTCTAAACATTCTATCCCCTAAAACCCCTACACTATATACGCTACCCAAAATTCATAAGAATACCACCAATCCCCCAGGCCGTCCTATAGTTTCTGGTAACGGATGCTTAACAGAGAATGCCAGTGCCTTGGTAGATGACTTTCTTCGTCCACATGCAGAAGGACTAGTCTCCTATTTACAGGACACTCGGGATCTATTAAGGGCCCTTGATGGGATCTCGATATCCCCCGATTCCTGGCTCGTTGCTCTCGATGTTGAAGCCCTCTACAACTCCATACCCCATGATCAGGGTGTCCGAGTTGTGGAGGGCTTCATTTCCGAAACCATCGAGTCACCCAAGAAATACAACAAATTCATTCTGAAATTGCTTGAATTTATCCTCAATAACAATATTTTTCTTTTTGGGCGCTCCCACTACCTCCAGATACAGGGTGTAGCCATGGGGACCAAATGTGCCCCATCCTATGCCAATCTGTATCTGGGGGGGTGGGAGCGTCATCTATTCCATAGAGATGATATACAAATCTTTTTAGACCAGATCCCTATCTGGAGAAGATACATCGACGATGTATTCTTTATCTGGACGGGCACTGAAACGGACCTGCTATTCTTCTTTGAAAAACTTAAGGTCAATACATTTAACCTTAGCTTTACAATGGAAAAGAGTCAGTCACACTTAATTTTCCTTGACATTCAAATCTTTGCAGATGAGGATGGAAACGTTGGAACCACCCTCTATCGCAAATCATCAGCAGCAAACACCTTGTTGCATGCAACCAGTTTCCATCCTAGCCCTCTGGTGGCGAGTGTGCCCTACGGGCAATACCTCCGTGTCAAAAGAAACTGCAGTCAGGACTCACAATTTGAGGTGGAGGCCAAAAAACTGCAGCGGCGTCTACAACACTGAGGCTACAGTCGAAAATGTTTTAAAAGATCATATCTCAAGGCAAAAAAACAAAACCGTTCCAGTCTCATCCATGGAGCTAAATCACCTAATACTGATCCAGGCATCAGGATCATTACACGTTTCTCCGGACATCATGTCCAGGTGCCGAAGATTTTTGGTAAATACTGGTACCTTCTGAAGGCTGATCCCCTGGTCTCCAAACACTTAGGTGACCATCCTGAAATCACTTTTAGAAGATCTCAATCTCTTAGAGATACCTTAGTACGTAGCCATTATGTCCCTACACAAGAAGGCTGCCTAAATCTCAAAAAAAACGTTGGAACCAAACCTTGTCATAAATGCAATTTTTGTCGCTATATATACGCATCAAAACAAATAACTCTACCCAATGAACGTATCTATAAACCTAAATTTTCGGTCAACTGTCAATCAGTTGGCGTAGTATATATCATGACATGTGAATGTACAGCTTTTTATATAGGAAAAACCAAACGTCCATTTTTTCACCGCATCAGGGACCATGTATCCCTGGTGCGAGGAAAAAAGATGGAAACACCCATCATATGGGGCTTTTTCATGCCCATGATGATCAAAAAATGCATTTCTACGCACTTGAACATGTACCTCCAGGTGAAAGGGGGGGGGACTATGATCGTATTTTACTTCAGCGTTAGGCTCGCTGGATCTTTGACCTCAAAGCTACTACCCCTCCTGGGTTAAACGATGCCCTTAGTTACAAATCATTTCTCTAAGCCTGTCTATATAGATCTCTACAAGATCTCCCCTTTTTTTCTCTTTTTCTTTTTCTTTCTTACTTTTTCCTGTTTTTATGGCCATTCATTCTAATGTGATCAATGCATGTGTCATTTCATATGACATTAATTATTATATGTCTAACCCTTTATGTCAAAAAGCAGACCAAATGCTGCATGGCCAGGCTGACTTGCCAACATAAATAACATATACTTGGTACTAATTACTGTTTACAATATGCATTTTTATGCTTCAATCTCCCCAATTTAAGGTTTTCCATAGGATGCCACTCTGCATTTAAAGTCGCTTGTACGGGTGCCCTGGGGTTGCCTGGGGGATGCAGGGACTATTGACCCTTTATCCTTGTCCCCCCCGGCCTCCCCTTACTTTGGGCCCGCTCAAGCTAAGCAATCCTCGACCTATTGACCGGTCTCTCTAAATAGACAGAATCCAGCAGCGGCACCTACTATCCGCTTGCTCCCCTTTGAGGGTAAATGTCTATTCCCACCTTCAATTTGAAGTAAGGGCAAAAAGGACCTTCCAATATGGCCGCCGTCGCGCCGCTAGGCAGCGGCGCACTGTTTGACGTCATACGCCGGCGACGTGGCGCGTCATCCGCGCATGCGCACCACTCTGTTTGGATACTCAGCATAGAGCATGGCCATCTTTGCGCCCGCGACTTGGCGGTGATGTCAGACGCCGCCGGGTCGGAGAGCCTCTACTTAAGGCAGCTTCCCCCTGCCATTGATTCCCTGTCAGGAGCCACTTGAACACGAGGAAGTTTGGCGGTTTAACCGCCCGTCCCCCTGCGCTGAGCCCCTTACCATTTTCTATCATCAAGGGGTAAGACACCTCAATTATCTATTCTCTAATATATAATTTTTCATTAGCCGTGTTTCCATATGAATTGCTTGGTGGCCGCACAATAACAGTCCACTCCACCATTTCTTCCTAGATAGACTCTACCCCAATCAATTTTTGGACCTGGTGCAGTGCGAATTGCACCACACCTGAACCGGAATACCTGCAAGTTCAGCAACTTGAATGTACACTTTTTTCTTTTTTATAATACCAACCTGTTTCAGGTAATATGTTTAAATTACTGACTGGATTATTAACCCTCAAGCCCCATACTTTTACTCATTATGTCCAAAACCTATTTTGAATATTTTAGTGTTCCTCTCTGCAAGCGACTCTATGCATCTTCTGGCATCCTGGAAGTGAATCACCTCATGTTTAAAAATCTGTTTTTATACAAGAGACTGACACCTTTGAGTGTAACTCTTTCCATACCCATCCAAGTCTATGTGGTAAGATCAGCCTGCCCCTTTCCTTGCTACCCCTTTCTATGTCCTTGCTACCATGTAACATGTAATATTATCAACTTATACATATTGCTTAGTTTACCTGATGTACATACTGAGCCAATTTCCCTATTTTTTAAATCTGTACATTTTGTCTGTACTTTAGAAATGGATGCATTTTCATGCAACTTTGTTATTTCAGCATATCTCTGAGCTATACCTATAAATCTCCTGAAGAAACTCCATAGAGTGAAACATGTCAAGTATGGCAAAGCTCCACACAAATCTCGTCTGATTTAACACATATGTCTGTAATGTATGGATATATTACCTGTGTCCTTTGTTGTTATCTGTCCCCAAGGGGAAATAAAAATCTATTTTTTTATATACATCACTACTGTTTATATCTACCTTTTTCAACCTAGATACCATATACAAAAAATCCCTGAGGCTTGTGGTCTCACCTTCCCTCTATTTTTATGGATCCCCAGGTATTTAAATGAAGTGGTGACAGGTATGGGACACGACTGAGCCACTACCTGTGTGGCGTTGCCATCAAGCAGCAAGAGGGCGGACTTTGACCAATGAATTTGTAACCCTGAATATACCCCAAACTTGGTAATGGTTGCCATGGCCTCCCGCAGGGACTCGTCCGTATCTCCCAACATAAGTAGGGTATCATCTGCGTAGAGCATTATCTTCTCCTGCAGGGGGCCATAGCAGAATCCCACAATTTGCTTGTTCGCCCTTATGTCGATCGCCAAGGGCTCGATGGCCAGTGCAAAGAGCAGGGGGGACAGCGGACAACCTTGCCGCGTCCCCCTCCTCAAAGCAAAGTCCTGTGACAGAAAACCAAAAGCCCGAATAGCAGCTTCAGGCCTGCTGTACAGTAGACGCACCCACGCAATGTATGTGTCACCAAATCCGAATCGTTCCATTACTGCCCACAAATACGTCCAATCAATGCTGTCGAACGCCTTTGTAGCGTCTAATGACAACAGGGCCCTGCTACCCGCATTATCTACATTAGATTGCATGTTCAGAAATAACCGCCGTAAGTTGATGGCTGTAGATTTATTTGGCATAAACCCTGCCTGATCATCATGTATAAGGGATGTTATGACCATATTAGGGCGCTGGGCTAACACTTTCGCTAGGATTTTGATGTCACACTGCAATAGTGAGATTGGCCTGTATGCTCCTGGATCAACCGGGTCTTTACCCGGTTTTAGAAGGAGTGCAATGTTTGCTTTTGCCATGGAGGGCGGAAGTTCTCCCGCCTCCCGGGCAGCATTAAATACCTGTAGTAAATGGGGCATTATTGTTTCTGCATGTTGTTTGTATACTTCCATGGGTATACCATCCTCCCCCGGGGTCTTACAGTTAGGGAACAGCCCTACGGCTTCGTGCAATTCCTCCACCGTGAGGGGTGCATCCAACCCATCCCTCTGCGCCTTGGTGAGTCTGGGAAATGTCAGCCCCCCAAGGTACTGGTCTAGAGCCTCCTTGTCATAGGCGGCACCCGAGCAGTACAGCTCTTCATAGAACACGGCTAACTCCTGCATAATGCCTTCAGGTGATCTGACAAGTGGCCCAGCTTTAGATTTAATGGCCCCTATAATTGGCGATCTCTGATGTGAGTTTGCTATGCGGGCAAGCATGCGCCCAGTTTTTTTCCCTTCCTCAAAAAACGCTTGTTTAGAGAAGAAGCGTTTTTTTTCGGCAGTCGAGGCAAGCACCGGCTCATACGCTGATTGAGCGGCCTGCCACACCTCCCTTGCCGATTCTGAAGGATCTAAAATAAATTGCTGCTCCAGCTCCCTTACTCTATTCTCCAAGTCCACCACAATAGCGGAAGAATCTTTCTTAACTTTAGTCATCTTATTTGTCAACGTCCTTCTCAGGAAAGCTTTAAAGGCCTCCCACTGCTGCGTACTTGAACCCTCCGGGTTTTGGGCGGTGAAAAACCCACGCACGCTCTCGTCTATGGATTCTGGATTTTTAAAAAATTTCAGCCAGTATGCATTAAATTTCCACGGAGCTCTTGGGAGTGCAGCTGGTCGGGAGACCACCAGATTAACAACTAGTGGGGAGTGGTCAGATATGCTACGGGGCCTATAGTCCACGGAGGACACATATTGGAGCATGCGTGCATTTCCCACCCCCATGTCTATTCTAGACAGACTACCATGCGTTTTTGAAAAACAGGAGTATTGTTTTACCCCCGGATGACAATGTCGCCAGATGTCCACCCAGCCCACCTCTTGCAACAACCTCGCCAGGGGGGTACCCCTGGAGAGGGCAGAGGCTCCTGCGGCCGGGTGCCTATCCAGCGAGAGGTCTAAACAACAGTTAAAGTCCCCAATTACCAGAAACGGTACCTCCGGCCTGCCATCCAAATATGATAGCAAGGCCCTAAGCACCACCACCGTGAAGGGGGGGGGGGGGGGACATATATACCAGCAATGACACAGGTTAACATACCCAGTCTACAGTGAAGAAATACATACCGGCCCTCTGAATCAATGACAGTGTCTATCTCTTCATAGTCCAGGGAGCCATGAATCAAAAGACTCACACCCATAGAATGGAATGTGTGAGTCGAATGGTATGCCTTATGCACCCAATTATACTGTATACAGCTCACAGTCTCCCCGGTCAAATGTGTTTCCTGAAAGCACAACACTCCCGGTAGAAATTTTTTAAGGCACATGCGCATCATAGTCCTCTTAAGGGGTGAGTGGAGTCCCCTCACGTTCCAAGATACTATAGGGATTCCTGCCATTTTTTTTTTTTTTTTTTAAATTCTTTTTATTTATTTTTGTAGAGAAAGAAAAATTACATAACAGAGCCTCTGGGCATTCCCCGGCTCGAGGAAAAAAAAAAAAGAACATTAGGCAAGGAATATCCTACCTAAAATTCTAGCCTAACTTGTGAACAAACGGATTCCTGCCATTTGACTGAGTAGAGTATGGAAACATGCATATATACCCCTCCCATACCTGGGAGCCTGGAAGTCCTAGGGCCAAGGCCCGAGTCCTGAAAAGGAATGCATATGCAAAGTACATAATAAATTGTAGAAGTGTTACCAGTACACCACCTATAAAAAAAACATAAAAAAGTGAAAAAATAAATTATCAGGGGGAAGCAACAGGCAGTCCCCTCCAGCAGCATTAAACCTTCGCCCGCCAACATGGCAGTACAACTTCTGTGCCCTGAGTGTTCACTCAGGAAGACTTCTAAGTGCAAAGAGTAGAAATTCACGTGAACGATTTCTGCAGCTCTTGTCTTGATCCGATGCAATATAATGTCCCTCAGCCAGGGTTAATCTGGGTAGGTTTAGTACCTGTTCTCCATATTAAGGCACAACATCACAGAGTTCAAGTCAAGTTCTCTCCTCCTGCTCCCCTGCCATCCTCATCCTTCCTCCTCGTTCTGGTCACGCCGTCGCAGGGCTTGCTCGTTGCGGTCTAACCAAGCACTGGCTTCTTTTGCGGATTCAAAAAATTGCGCTTGACCTCTCACTATCACAGTTTTGCTGGGTATAGCATTGCGTATGGAAGTTGCAGCTGTCGCAGCCTGCGTTTTACATCAAAGAATTTTGCTCTGCGTCTTTGCACCTCCGCCGAAAAATCGGGGTAAAAGGATACTCTGGCCCCATTGTGCCATTCACGGGCTTGCCAGAGGACAGTCTCTCTATCATGATAATGCAGTATTCTTGCCAGCATGGACCTGGGGGGCCCCCCAGGCTGAGCAGGTCGGGACGGCACCCTGTGAGCCCGCTCCACAGGAAATAAGGGGGGAAATGCATTTTTGCCGAAAATGTCCAGCAGCCATCCTTCCACATACTCCGTGGGGTCCCTGCCCTCCACCTTCTCCGGGAGCCCCACAATGCGTATGTTGTTCCTCCTAAGGCGATTCTCAAAATCCTCGGCTCTGTCAATAGCCTCCCTTGCAAGTTGGTAAGGAGCCTTGGTTTCTCTCTCAATGGGGGTAAATGATCCTTTTTTTCACTCACTCAGCTCTCCACTGCAGTTGTGCGTTCCCGCATTTTTTGCATATCTTGTCGCAGCAACGACAGTTCCTCCTTCACAGAGGCCACAGAAGCATTGCCAATATTAACAGCCCTGAGAATATCAGCTAATGTGGGCTGAATATTACTGGATGGGTCCTGTTCATTTGTCTAAGGGGCCCCAGAGTCAGAGTGATCAGTCTCATCATGCTCACTAGGTGCAGCTAAGATGGCCGCCCCAGCCTGTGTCCCATGCATGGCAGGCTCATTACAGTGTGAATGTCCAGCAGTCTCACTCCCCACCAGCCCGTTCATTTTCTGGGTGTAATACACCATATCTCTAGGTGTCTCCTTACCCTGTGACTTGGGCTGTTTTGTTCCTCTGTGTCCCTGCTCCTTCTGCCTGTCTATTTGACACTTTTTAAAGTGTAACCCAACTACTATAGTTTTTCTTCACAATGTTTTATATATAATTTTGAATAAACGTTTTATATTGCATAAACCTTGTCTGGTCTATCAACTTAAACATCCCCCAGGGGTATTGGCGGTGCCTTGCACACTATTGCACACCCTTATTTTCTCTCAAATTTTTCAATTGGGATGTGATAGATCGGCTCTCTATATACACCGCCATCTCATGCCTGCCATATTTTTCTTAGTAAGAGAGAAGGGGGATTGGTGAGAAAGCTGGGGGGCATTAGTAAGAGAGGAGGGGAGAATTGGTGAGAGAGCTGGGGGGGGGGGGCATTAGTAAGAGATAAGGGGGGATTGGTGAGAGAGCTGGGGGGGGGGCATTAGCAAGAGAGAAGGGGGGATTGGTGAGAAAGCTGGGGGGCATTAGTAAGAGAGGAGGGGAATTGGTGAGAGAGCTAGGGGGGCATTAGTAAAAGAAAAGAGGGGGGATTGGTGAGAGAGCTGAGGGGCATTAGTAAGAGAGAAGGAAGGAATTGGTGAGAAAGCTTGGGGGGCATTAGTAAGAGGGGAGGGTGGATTGGTGAGAGAGCTGGGGGGCATTAGTAAGAGAGAAGGGGTGGATTGCTAAAAGAGCTGGGTGGCATTAGTAAGAGAGAAGGGGAGATTGGTGAGAGAGCTGGGGGGGATTAGTAATAGAGGAGGGGGGAATTGGCGAGCCCAGGGGGGCATTAGTAAGAGAGAAGGGGGGTTGGTGAGAGAGCTGGGGGGGATTAGTAAGAGAGAAGGGGGATAGGTGAGAGAGAAGGGGGCATTAGTAAGAGAGGAGGGAAATTGGTGAGAGAGCTAGGGGGCATTAGTAAGAAGAGGGAGGAATTGGTGAGAAAGCTTGGTAAGAGGGGAGGGGGGGTTGGTGAGAGAGCTGGGGGCATTAGTAAGAGAGAAGGGGGGATTGGTGAGAGAGCTGGGGTGCATTAGTAAGAGAGAAGGGGGGGATTGGTAAGAGATCTGGGGGATTAGTAAGAGAGGAGGGGGAATTGGTGAGCGAGCTGGGGGGCATTAGTAAGAGAGAAGGGGGGATTGGTGAGAGAGCTGGGGGGGGGGCATTAGTAAGAGAGAAGGGGGGGGGGGGGTTAGTGAGAGATTAGTAAGAGAGGAGGGACATTAGTAAGAGAGAAGGGGGATTGATGAGAGAGCTGGGGGGGCATTAGTAAGAGATAAGGGGGGATTGGTGAGAGAGCTGGGGGGCATTAGTAAGAGAGAAGGGAGATTAGTGAGAGAGCTGGGGTGGGCATTAGTAAGAGAGAATAGGGATTGTGAGAGAGCTGGGGGAGCATTAGTAAGAGAGAAGGGGGGATTGGTGAGAGAGCTGGGGGGCATTAGTAAGAGAGGAGGGGAGAATTGGTGAGAGAGCTGAAGGGACATTAGTAAGAGAGAAGGGGGATTGTTGAGAGAGCTGGGGGGGGGGCATTAGTAAGAGATAAGGGGGGATTGGTGAGAGAGCTGGGGGGGGCGTGGTCTCGGCATGGAAGAGTGAAGTCGCACCTTCCTGAGGCTCCCGGTCCGCGGCTCCCTAGCTATCTAGCAAGGCAGACATACCACACATTTCAGCCTCTCAACATAGAACACTGACCCAGAGGAGTGGTACCTTTGATCCAGGACCTCCACAGCCCAATTGTGAGGTTCCTGGTACCGATCCAGCCGCCGGCCTCTACTCCGGATCCAGCCAAGATGGCGCCGGCGTCAGCTTCAAACACGAGGACGGAGCCCGGATCACCAGCGGGGAGAGGTGAGAGACCCGATCTGGGCAATGACATGCCTCCGTTCTCCCCCCCTAGCGACCTCTCCCCCTGCTTCCCAGGCTCATTATCCCTCACACCGATGGGCAGTCCAGAGGGGGAACACAGCAGCTCACTACAGTGGGGCCTGCGAGGCAAACGAGCTCCCCAACATTCTATGCCAGGCACACCACTATCCCCTGTGCAGCAGCAGCAGCAGCCTCTCACAAAGCCCTCACAGACAGTGCCTTTGCAGGAACCCTCACCTATGCACTGTAATGAACATGCAATCTGGACACTCTTGCAAAGACTTCCCACCAGAGAAGATTTGGACTCAGTGGTGTCCAGAATTGAGGGGGCACTGAGGGGGGAGATAGCAGGGGTCAGGCAGGAGATGACAGAAGTGGCCACGTGAGTCTCCATATTAGAAACAGACTCCTCAGCCCTCCGACAGGAAGTCTCTGATCTGCAAAATACTAAAGATGAGGTGACAGAACAAATCGCACAGCTTTACCTCACAATAGACGACTTGGAAAATCGCAACCGCAGGCGCAATATAAGTATACGCGGCTTACCGGAAGCGACCCGACAGACTGACCTCAAGGCGACAGTGACGGCCATATTTAATGACCTACTGGAACGCCCACCGCAGTCACCTGTAGAAATTGACAGGGTCCATAGAACACTGGGTCCCAGGGGCCCCACTGAGGACAGACCCCGGGACGTTCTTTATTGTTTACATAACTACACTGTTAAAGAAGACGTCCTGCAGAAGGCATGGCGCAGAGGGAGCTTCGAATTTGATGGCGCCCAAATTAACCTCCTGCCAGATGTATCATGGAGGACCCTCCAGATGCGTCGCTGCATGAAACCCCTTCTTGAGAGACTCAACGAACAAGGGATCACTTACAAGTGGGGCCATCCGTTCCACCTGATTGCACGTAAAGATGGCAGATCATATACCCTCCGGCATCCCGCAGATGTCCCTGACTTCCTCAGGTCTCTTGGTCTGCCCTCCCTACAGCTACCCAATTGGCTGTCGTTTGTCGTGCCCAATAGCAACGATAACCCACAAGCAAGCACCTCGGCCAGACCCCGAAGGTCCCAACGCAACCGCCGTTCTCAACGCAGAAGACCGCCAGACCCCCCCAGGACAACGAGCCTTGATTTCTGTTTGCCTCTTTTTGCTGTTTTACTCCCCCCCCCCCCTTTTTTTTTTTTCTTTTCATCCACTAGTGCACAGCCAGCCTGCCAGCAACAACGACACAGCAATGAATGCTTTTTTCAGAAGATTACAGGCACCTCAGGACACCGAACAGTGAGCACTGGGAGTAAGACTGGAAAGCTTCTGGTCTCTCCTCCCTTTCTCTGATTTTTGTTATTTGTTATTTTATTTATGCTTTCTCTATGTACGGCATTGTTTTGTTTTTTTGGGGGTTTTTTTTGGGGGGGGTTTGATGTTTATGTCCCCCTATAATTACTAATCTGCCTCTCAGGAAGGTAGCAGTACTACCTCACGACACAGCGATGAACTTTCCTCGCAGAAGGTTGCAGGCTCCTCAGGACACCGAACAGTGAGCACTGGGAGTAAGACTGGATTGCCTCTGGTCTCTCCCCCCTTTTTTTTTTTTTTTCTTTTTTTTTCTTTTGATTTTTGTCATTTGGTCTTTGCTTATCCTATGCACGGTATTGTTCTTTGATGTTTATGCCCCCCCTATAAATACTAATCTGCCTCTCAGGAATGTAGAAGTACTACGTCACCATCCTTTGAGTAGTAGAAATACAGGCCCCCTCTCTCTCTAAAGGATTCACCTTGGATCGGGGAGGGGCAGGGAGAGGGCATGTCGCCCCAATCATTGAACCTACATGACGGTTGGCCTTAGGGGAGGTCAGGCCCACTGGGTCCTATAGTTTAAAGTTTGGAGAAAACAGTTTACTTTAAGATACATATCGGAACCCCCTATCCGCAGGGACCCTACCAGTAAAAGGGGCCTGCTTCACAAAAGGATAAACATAAGTATGCCTTAGGCATGAGGACACACAACTCTGGTGATCATAACTGAGGTGAGAGTGGCCCCCGGGGAAGGTTTGGCTGGTTAACTGCTGGCAGCGGATAAATGGAAATCCCCCCGTGCATGACATAGTTACGGCGTGTACAGAGTCCCCCCTCTCCACTTGCATGGAGCTCTAGCACAGTGTCCAAAATATATGTCTTCAGCCTAATAAGACATAGTGATGTAGGCCTAACTAGCGAGGACAGTATGCTTGAGGTAGTACCCCACCCCAATAAGTTTCTCTGTTTTTTTTTTTTTTTTTAATTGTTGCTCGGTCTGGCTTGGTATCATCTAAGAACCCAGGGACAAAAGAGTTTTTTCTCTAATGTACAGGCCTTGATTAGGATCACGGGGGCCACCCCGTTGGGACATCACCCACTCGGGATTAAGGGTCTGGGGAGGGAGATGCGGCTCTCCTCTGATGGGCTTCGGCCCGGTAGAGTGGGCGGTCTCTTCTTCGTATAGAACCATTATTAATGCACTGTGATGGTTGAAGAATGTCATCCTATTGCTGACACTTGAGGAACGAAGTTAAAATTTTGTTTAAAGGTCAATGTCTCACCTTGTTTTTCTATCTAGTATTGTTTATATAATGAGTAGCGGAATGTACCGAAGCGGTTAATGACAAGACCGCCTCCAGTAAGGAATAGCTAGAGGAGCCCCGTGCACCGGGGGCCTAACCTCCGAAGTGCCTTACCGCTTCCCCAACTAGGCCCTTGCTGTCAAACTAGGCAGTAGCTCTCCGTTCGGAGAATTAGATTCCCCCCAACTCTCCCTCCTGTTTTCCATTTCTCTCTTTTTCCAGTCTTTGACTCCTTCCTGGTCCCTCTCCAACTTCTCTCCCCAGGTCCCCTAACCTGCCCTTATTCCCTCCTTCCCCCACACTTTACATTCTGCCCTTGCTCTTGGCGGGACCCGAGGACCCCTCCCTGACCGGTCTGTGATGTCTCTGAAAATAGTATCCTGGAACGTAAGGGGCTTGAATGTCCCAGAGAAGAGAACCAGCTGCCTCACTGAGCTGTGGAGGCAGAGACCACAGGTGGTATTCTTGCAGGAGACCCATTTCCGGGCAGACAAGATCCCCAAACTTACCAGTAAACGTTTCCCAATAGTGTACCACAGCACATCACCTTCCTCAAAATCAAAGGGCACGAGTATCCTCCTGTCCAACACCTTGCCCTGGCAGCTGAAAGACATCCACGCTGATAGTGAGGATAGATACCTTTTACCCTCGCAAACCTGTACCTGCCGAACGTGGACCAACTGCCGGTACTGGAATCATGTCTGACCGCCCTGGCTTCCTTCCAAGAGGGAACATTGATGCTAGGGGGAGATCTAAATCTTACCATTGATCCCTGAAGAGATTCGACGACGGGATCTTCTGCCCTTTCCCTGAGAGTACGAAACTGTATCAGAGATCTACTGCACTCCTATCGATTGGTTGACATTTGGCGTATCCTTCACCCGCAAGAGAGGGATTACACCTTCTTCTCGCCAGTACATGGCTCATACTCTAGGATAGACCTCTTCCTGGTCTCCCATGCTACGATCCCATTTGTCTCTAGAGCTCAGATTGGGCATATTGCACTTTCAGACCATGCCCCGATCTCCATGACCATAGCCATGCAATGCCCGACAACCAAAACGGCTACTTGGCGGCTTAACGAATCCCTTTTGCAGGATCCCGAGGTTAGAGCGGACGTAATACGAGAACTAGGACTCTTCTTTGAGAGTAACAAGGACTCTGTACCTAATCCCCTAACCATTTGGTCAGCACATAAATGCTACATAAGAGGCATATTCATAAAACATGGCCACAGACTCAAAGTAGCCAGAGAGAAAACGTTGTCCGAGATGCTGGCAAGGCTCCACGAGTATGAAAAACGTCACAAAACTCAACTAGACAGGGACCTAGAGGTAGAGGTAACTACCCTCAGAGAACAAATCAAGGAACATTCCTTGTTCCACTCCAAGAACAATCTCTTGAAGGTACGCAGAATTTTTTATGAGTTTGGGGATAAATGCAGCAGAACATTAGCGAACGCCATTCAAACCCAACGTAACCTTTCCTATATTCCCGCATTGTCTACCCCCACAGGAGCC
This sequence comes from Lithobates sylvaticus, assembly GCA_028564925.1. Lineage (NCBI taxonomy): Eukaryota > Metazoa > Chordata > Amphibia > Anura > Ranidae > Lithobates > Lithobates sylvaticus. Next base: position 89,662,074 of record CM053037.1, read on the forward strand.
AAAATTCACGACTCAGCGGAAATGGCTGAATCTTTCCGGGTTTTCTATGAAGCGCTCTATAATCTACACTCCCACCCTTTGGGAGATCGGCCCCAGAATAGCTTAGAAGCCATAGAGATATACCTGACAGCGGCAAACCTGCCCTCTCTCAACGAGGAAGAGGTTGATCTGCTTTTGCAGCCTATAACCACAGATGAACTCACAAATGCCTTAGCTGGTGCTCCGAAGGGTAAGGCACCCGACCCCGACGGCTTCACAAATTCTTATTATAAAATATTCCAAACTCAACTAGCATCCCACTTTATTACGGCCTTCAACGCCAGCTTCCATCCTATCTTGGATCTCGGCCATTTATTCTAGTCCTACCGCATCAGTGAGAGTGAATGGTGTGGCCTCCAACTCATTTCGGATAAGTAACGGAACGAGACAGGGGTGTCCACTCTCCCCACTTCTATTCATAATCTCCTTAGAACCCCTCCTACAACACATTAGGCTTAACCCAGACATTAGAGGACTCGAAACGAACACCTACCACCATAAAATTGCTGCCTATGCGGACGATCTGCTATTTTACATTTCGAACCCCCACACCTCGCTACCAATTATATTGTCGGCAATACGCCAGTACGGGTTGCTCTCAGATTTTAAAATTAACCGCCAAAAATCGGAGGCACTGAACGTCTCTTTATCTCCTAGCTCCCGGGCTTCCCTTAGCAACAACTTCCCCTTTCGGTGGTCCCCTCAAGCCATCAAGTATTTAGGCACAAAAATCCCCGCTGACCTGCACCTCATTTACCAACTTAATTTTCAACCACTCCTGAACATCTTCTCCTCTGACCTGGATAGGTGAAAAGGCCTGGCAGTCTCCTGGTTTGGCAGAAGCAATGTATTAAAGATGAATATTATGCCAAGATTGCTCCACCTTTTACAAGCTCTACCAGTAAAGATACCACGGAACTTCTTCCGTAAGATGCGCACAGTCTTTATTAAATATATCTGGCATGGCAAACCCTCACGGCTCAAAAGCTCCCTATTACAAAGACCAAAACTCAGAGGAGGCATGGGCCTACCTGACCCATCTCTATACTGCACAGCAGTTCACATGAATAGGGTGGTGGACTGGTGCAGACACAAATCACACAAGTTATGGGTCAGTCTGGAACAAGACTCCATCCCGTTACCTCTGGAGGGCTTGCCCTGGAGTGGAGCGGGGTCTTCCAGACTCTCCCTCTCCCACCCGTTAATTGAGCCCACTCTACAAGAACTTCGTAGATACTTTAAAATAGCAGACACGCCCAGTTTTCCCTCCCCGCTGACACCTATAATCGGACATCCAGACTTTTTACCGGGTCTCTCTGATAAGTCCTTCCGGTTACACCCAGAACAGAGACTGATCAGAGCCTCCGCCTTTTGCGGTCCTTCAGATTGGAGTGACCCTTCAAATATATATCCTAGCTTTGAGTCCTCTGGACTGGGAAGATGGAAGACCTTACAACTCTTGCACTTTCTCAGATCCCTACCGGAAATTGAGGGCTTCCGCAGACCACTCACACCCTTTGAGGATTTGTGCCTGGGAAGGGAACCAATACGGAGGTCCCTTTCCTACTCCTACAATATCTTGCTGATGAATACTTCCCTACATGAGCCCCCGTACCTGAGGAAGTGGGAGAGGGATCTCAACATCACGTTCACTGAAGTTCAAAAAAATAGAATCCTCTTTTTTGCGCATAAGTCCTCCTTTATGTAGCAAATACCAAGAAATTACATACAAATTACTGACGCGTTGGTACAGGACCCCATCGGTGCTAGCGTCCATATTTCCGGGACATAGCCCCTTATGTTGGAGATGTGGCACACAGAATGGCACAATACTACACATTTTCTGGGAATGCGCAGCTCTGACACCCTTCTGGAGACAGGTATTAGGAATTATTCACAAACTCACTGATATAGATTTGCAAGACAACCCAGCAGCAATACTGCTGAACCTGACTCCAATGTCTAGTAAGCGTTACCGTAAATCCCTATTAAAACACCTACTGAATGCAGCCAGGGCGTGTATCCCCAGAATGTGGAAGCAGCAGTCCCCCCCGACAGTGAAACAGTGGTTTGCGAGGATTAGCGACATTCAGCGGATGGAAAGCCTTACAGCAGCCCTGGGGGAAAGGGAGGAAGATCATAACACGCGTTGGACATATTGGGATCTGTTTCGGTATTCAGACAGCTATAAGTCCTACATTTAACCAGGCAGCCCTTGGGCAGACTAGGGCCAGGGGTCGTTGGCCCCGCCAGAGCAACACTCTCACTTCCTCTCCCTCTGCTTTCCCCATTCTTACTCCCCTTTATTGCTATCCTTTCCTTTCTCTAGGGACACCAATGGTGTTACCCACCCCTTTTTCCCATAAATAAGAAAATCCCCTGGAATGCGATACCCCATTTTGGCACCACTCCCATACTCATAGGAGTGAGTCCCATACCTTAAACGAAAGACGACAATTGGACCCGGCTTACTGAAATGGGCTAACTTAATACCCGACCAAGAGGGATAAACCAGTATCGTCCCTCAGAGAGTCCCACGGCACTCGGTTGGTCATATTAAATATGTAACACAGCTTCCCCCTGGACAGAAGGTCGCTCATACTGTCAGGGTGGTACTGTAAGATAATTATAGTTGAAATCTTTTAACCATAACTTGTTGCTACACCAGCATGTTCTGACAGATCTTAGTTCTTTATCTCATTAATATACATAGACTTGTGTGGGTTCTCATGAATGTTCAATAACAGACACAGATAACTGTTATGTCGTCTTACTTGTATACTTGTATATTCTGCATTCTTTAAATAAAAAGTTTAAAAAATAAAAATAAAAGAGAGAGCTGGGGGGGGGGGCATTAGCAAGAGAGAAGTGGGGATTGGTGAGAAAGCTGGGGGGGAATTAGTAAGAGAGAAGGGGGAATTGGGGAGAGAGCGTGAAGGACACTAGTAAGAGAGCTGGGGGGGCATTAGTAAGAGAGAAGGGGGGATTGGTGAGAGAGCTGGAGGGGCATTAGTGAGAGAGCTAGGGGGGCATTTGTAAAAGTGAAGAGGGGGAATTTGTGAGAGAGCTGAGGGGCATTAGTAAGAGAGGAGGAAGGAATTGGTGAGAAAGCTTGGGTGGGCATTAATAAGAGGGGAGGGGGGATTGGTGAGAGAGCTGGGGGGCATTAGTAAGAGAGAAGTGGGGATTGGTAAGAGAGCTGGGGGATTAGTAAGAGAGGAGAGGGGAATTGGTGAGAGCAGGGGGGCATTAGTAAGAGAGAAGGGGGTTGATGAGAGAGCTGGGGGGGCATTGGTAAGAGAGAAGGGGGGATTGGTGAGAGCAGGGGGGCATTAGTAAGAGAGAAGGGGGGGTTGATGAGAGAGCTGGGGGGGGGGGCATTAGTAAGAGAGAAGGGGGGATTAGTGAGAGAGCTGGAGGGGCATTGGCAAGAGAGAAGGGGGATAGGTGAGAGAGAAGGGGGCATTAGTAAAAGAGGAGGGGAATTGGTGAGAGAGCAAGGGGGGCATTAGTAAGAGAAGAGGGGGAATTGGTGAGAGAGCTGAGGGGCATTAGTAAGAGAGGAGGGAGGAATTGGTGAGAAAGCTTGGGGGGCATTAGTAAGAGGGGAGGGAGGAATTGGTGAGAAAGCTTGGGGGGGGGGGGTATTGCAGTCTGCTATGGTTAAAAATTTAGTGCCAAAATCTTATTTGAACCAAAGTGATATGTGCAATGTGTCTGTTGCGGAACCACTCTGTCCCTCTGGGTATCCTTGTGCAGTAGGAGCGGTACTGCGTGGTACCTCTGGGAGCACAGAGATAACAAACTGGGACAGGTGGGCAGAAAGCCTGTTTGCTTTGTTGGAAAAGGCCTCTGTTGGTAAAAGTGGAGCAGACATGATTTCTGCAGTGCCAGATGAAGGACCTGCAGAGAAACATGTATGCAAGGGTGCACTTGCTACGGCAGATGATGTTGCTAATGAGATGGTAACGCCAAGTAAGGGCGAACGCACAGAAGAGGTCATGTCTGTGATCCACAAGGAGCCCAATGATGTGGCAATGGATAATGCCGTGCCAAATTAGCTGGTGTTGGTGGAAGTGCCAGATGGCACAGCAATAAATGAAGTGATTGTAGTCACAGGTCCAAATGTTTTATGTGATGATGGTCAGGAGTCAGGACAGTTGTTGGCAGAGGATCTCATGCCAGTGGAGTTGGTGTATAGTGAAGCTGCAGTAGACAACCACTCCGCTGGGTGCAGTTCCTCTCCAGACACTGCCATGCCAAACATGAGTGAAATTAAATATGACAATTGCACTGATATTTCTGACTGTGAGGAAAAATGCATCGCATTGTCAATTTTTGATGGTTTGGTTACCATGGGTGACAACAAAAATAATGGTAGACCTGAAGATCTTGGTCAAGTTGATCTGGTTGTAGCAAACCCTGAAAATTGTAATGATATAGGGAATGGTATGATTGACACAGAAGTGGTAAAAGATACAGCAGAATTAGGCCCCCTACAGGTTCAGGAGGGTATTTCTGGGGAAGATTTCCTGAGGTTTCAGAAATTTTTAAGGTCTGAGAAGGATCGTGATAAACAATGGTCAGAGGAAAATGGCCCAAAGCTCAGCAAGGTGTCGCATGACTTTAAAACCTTAAAGTGGCAAGACAGTCAGGATGTCCTTCAGAGGGAGACTAGGATGAGGCTGCAGTCATATGAGGATGTTAGTGATGAAACTGACAAAAATAAGCATGCAGTGTACATGAGGAAAGAAGTGACGCTAAGTTTGGACAGTAAGAGGGTGCACGTACTTGGAGTACAGAGAGGGACCAGTGTCACCCCAATAAAAGAGCCCCCACTTATCACTAAACCAGTGTTTAAAAATATGGTTCCTTCTAATTTAAGTAAAGAGAAAATGGGTGGTCTTGTGGAAATTGAGGGAGCACTTTATAACCTTAATGGTATTGGACCCATAAAATTCAGAAATCAACCTCATGTGCAAAAATGTACCAAAGTTGGTAAAAGGACTAGTGTAGGCCCAAGAGAAGTAGGAAAACATCGCTTTTGGAAGCGCACTCGTAAAAAGACATGGGTGTGTCTTTGTAGAGCCCAAGTAGATGTAGCAGGGGGACATGGAGAAATTCACATGATGGGACAAGATTTGGCCCATGTGGGTGGTAGCTTGCATGGTCATGCCAAAGGGAGAAGGTTGTACTGGTGTGTTCCGCACTCTGGGTCAAAACAAAGGGGGAGTATATGTTGTAGTGAGGTACACCACCAGTGTATGAATACAGGATTTTCAACCAGGCAGGTTGAGGGGCTCCAGTGTATTTGCTTGTTTGGGAGGAAACTGGCTTTTCAGTTTTCTCATTATTTGCTAAAGTCCACTTTGGGACCTGGAGCCCGGGGATTTCTTGTAGATCTGGGTGGGATGAAATCCCCATTCCTGGGTCCTGGGTTTTGAAACTCACTGGCACACTGATTGTTCAGGTGTGTGTGGGCCTGATAGAGTCAGGACCAGGGTTCTGGGCTCCACCCTCCCGAGGAGTCCAGAGAGTGCAGGTGTGCACTGGGGAAGCCAGAGACCCAAGTCTGAGGATCAGAGCAGTGAGGGGCTGCTATCTATATGGACGGAGTTGGCAAAGGAATAGTCTGAAGGAGACAGATGAGAGCCTGAAGTGGAAGGCCTGAGCAGTGGTGCGTCTGCTGCTGAAGAAAGCCAGGTGGCTCTATATTTTTGTTTGCAATGCTGCATGTGCAAGCCAGGAGGCTGAATATCCTTTTATTTATTGCTGGCAGTGAAACCCCCCTGCGTGGGAAACCACTTTTGCTGGAACCTTGTTTGATTTTCTTTAATAAAAGTGTGCCAAAAAGTAATCATTTGTGTGGACTGTTCTCGATAGCGAGTGCTACACTTGAGCTAAACAACCCCAAAACTTTACAATACATATATATATATATATATATATATATATATATATATATATATATATATATATATATATATATATTGTCACATACCTGGTGGAGATCGAGCTGGAGAGAGGGCTTCTCTTGCACCTCCTGTCCGACACCCCTGATAGTGGTGACAGGGAGTGAAGGACACAGAGTGGCACGAGGGCCGATGTAGTGGACGGTGCTGGCCGGACCTTGACAGGAACCAGATGGCTGTAGAGTGCTGGGCAGTCTCTGAGGATCGGAGCTCTGTATCGCTGGGTCAGCAGATGGAGGCGTAGCCGGGACATAAGCCAGGAGGTCATCAACAGCCGGACAGAGCAGGTACCGAGACGGAAGCCATATTACGCTTTCTAATATACTTCTGGTAGGCAGGTGATTCCGTTAGCTGCAGTGTATTTAATAAATATATTGTGTGTACATATATATATATATATATCCACTGCATACAGTTTAGCTATATCTCACTGCAGGCTGTTCCTGGTGTACTCTTTGTAATATACTTCAGGCAGGCATGTGATTCAGTTAGCTGCAGTGTATTTAACCACTTGCCTACCAGCCACGAACACCTCCTTACTGACCAAGCCATTTTTCAGCTTTCAGCGCTGTCGCATTTTGAATGACAATTGCGCGGTCATGCAACGCTGTACCCAAATAAAATTTTTATCATTTTTTCCCCACAGATAGAGCTTTATTTTGGTGGTATTTGATCACCTCTGCGTTTTTTATTTCTTGCGCTACAAACAAAAGAAGAGGGACAAGTTTGAAAAAACATAATATTTTTTACTTTTTATTATAATAAATATCCAATTTTTTTATTTTTTTTAAACAAATTTTTTCCTCAGTTTAGGCCGATACGTATTCTTCTACATATTTTTGGTAAAAAAAATCGCAATAAGCGTATATTGATTGGTTTGCGCAAAAGTTATAGCGTCTACAAAATAGGGGATAGATTTATAGCATTTTTATTATTATTTTTTTTACTAGTAATGGCGGCGATTTGCGATTTTTATCGTGACTGCGACATTGCGGCGGACACTTCGGACACTTTTGACTCATTTTTGGGACCATTCACATTTATACAGCGATCCGTGCTATAAAAATGCATTGATTACTGTATAAATGTGACTGGCAGGGAAGGGGTTAAACGCTAGGGGGCGCTGCAGGGGTTAATGTGTACCCTATCTTGGTGATTCTTACTGTGGGGGGAGGGGACTGACTGGGGGGAGGAGACCGATCGGTGTCCCTATGTACAAGGGACACACCATCGGTCTCCTCTCCTCTGACAGGACGTGGATCTGTGTGTTTACACACACAGATCCACGTCCTGCTCGATTAACGGGCAATCGCGGGTGCCTGGCACACCGGGGCACGGGGCACCGGGGCCCCATTGGGCGCGCGCCTCCCGCGGCCAAATTGTAGACGACGTCATATGACGGCGGCCCGCCACAGTAGATGCACCGTCCCGCCGTCATTTGACAGTGGGCGGTCAGCTAGTGGTTAATATAAATATATATATATATATATATATATATATATATATATATATATATATATAGTCTTGTGTGTGTGTGTGTGTGTGTATATATATATATATATATATATATATATATATATATATGTCCACTGCATATAGTTTAGCCATATCTGACTGCATTGATAAACAAATTATACCTGAAACGTGTACTACAAGATATTAAATAGGTGATAATTTAGTAGCGCTCATGCAATGAATTCCCAGGGATCCCAGGAAGAAGTCAGAGTTAGCTATTAGTTGTTGTTGATTGTTGGTGAGTTGAAAGTGTGGTTGTGAGTCTTTTAATAAATTGGTTATAATAGTATCAAGGTATGTGGAGCACTTTTTAGTTTTCACATATGGATATGCCTGGCCTGGAATGATCGTGGTGTTGACCCAGGCCAGGTGTAGTTAAAACAGTTTCTTTGCCAAACACGATAGTGGGAGGCAACATCAGCTGGTGAGTGCAGTTTCTTTGGGAGAGGTGTCAAGGGCACGTTGGTGTGGTGGAAGATCGAAGGATTTTAAGAAGATTGATTTCCTTTTTGTTTTCTTTAACATTTATTCAATGGACTTTTAGTTATATATCACAACATCACGGGGTGTTATATTCATCGTCATCACAGTTTTCTTCATTCTCATTTATTTACATTTGTTTATTATTCATTGCATGAGCGCTACTAAATTATCACCTATTAAATATCTTGCAGTACACGTTTCAGGTATAATTTGTTTATCAATGTATGTTTTTCACTAAAGTAGCAGCTTTTTCTTTTCACTGATTATTGATTGGCGCAGTGGAGGTACAGAATTTTTGGGGGAGGTCACATTCAGTACCAGCAGACCAGTATATCTCACTGCAGGCCGTTCCTGGTGTACTCTTTCTAATATACTTCAGGCAGGCTGGTGATTCAGTTAGCTTTAGTGTATTTAATATATATATATATATATATATATATATATATATATACAGATAGTCTCGTGTATATATATATATATATATATATATCTATATCTATATATATATATATCCACTGCATACAGTTTAGCTATATATCACTGCAGGCCATTCCTTTTGTACTGTTTCTAATATACTTCAGGCAGGCAGGTGATTCAGTTAGCTGCAGTGTATTTAATATATATATATATACAGATAGTCTCGTTTATATATATATATATATACAGATAGTCTCGTATATATATATATATATATATATATATATATATATATATATATATATATATATATATATATATATATATCTATATCTATATCCACTGCATGCAGTTTAGCTATATCTCACTGCAGGCAGTTCCTGGTGTACTATACTTCAGGCGGTGTACACAGTACACAGTACCGTGCACCCCTAGTGCAGTTGCTACTACTTTTCTGGTGGTGTACACAGTACACAATACATACAGTGCACCCATAGTTGCTATTAGACTCCTGGTGGTTTACACAATACCGTGCAGTTGCTACTTCTTTTCTGGTGGTGTACACAGTACACAATACAGTGTAGTGTGGTGTTGCAAAACAAAATCCCCATTATGTCCGGAAGGCCACCAAGGAGAGGCAGACGCTCACAGGCCACTAAAAGAGGGCAAGCAGGCTCTGTGTCTACAGTCCACAGTGCTGGTCATGGACATGGTGCATCTTCTGCAGGTGGCTGTGGGGCATGCTTGTCCTTTATTTTCTGCTGCTGGGATAGGGGCAGACAAATTGGGCCTTTGATGGTGGTGGTGCCACAACACTGTAACCCCTCACAGATACTCTTGTTGGGCGCAAGAATGGGACCTGCTGTGAAATATTAGATCAGAAATTGTAATTACATGCCCCTGTTAAACAGGGACAGAATAATTGGGCCTTAGGCAGTGGTGGTGGTGCCCTAAACCAAAAATATTGTTGGAAGCTAGCATCATCAAGATTGAGGAGGAATAGGATAGTCACTCAGCATAGGCAGTCTTCAAGGGATCCCACATCCATAGAAAAATCAAGCAGTTACATCAGCATCAGGTGCTTGATAGCTGCTGCTGATCCAAGACTGGTTAATTTTTATAAATGTGAGCCTATCAAGGGAGTCTGTGGACAGGCACACTCTATGATCCTTTACAAACTTTCCAGCAGCACTGAATATGCGTTGGATGCTGGATAGGCCAGTAGATCAATTGCATATTTAGCAAGTTCTGGCCAGTGGTCCATCCTCAAGACCCAGTAACCCAGTGGATGCTCTGTTGGAAAGGTCTCCAAGTCTGCTCTTGCTCCTAGATATTCCTGCACCATGTAATGCAGACGCTGGCGATGGTTGCTCGAACCGATCAGACCTTGGTGCTGAGGACTGAAAAATTGTCTAAAGGCATCGGTTAGCCAGCCACCTTCTCCACTGCTCTTCCTCTGACTGAACGAAGCTGTCATGGTTATGCAGTAATCTTTGTCTGTCAGCTTACCTCTTCTCCATGTGTTCACCTTTAGAGGCCAGCCACTCTCACCTGGCTACTTAAATAATCTCTCCTCAAAGCATGGCTCCACCCCAGCCCCTATCAGGGAACTCTATATTAACCTTTGCACTGCAAGCCTGTTTTGCTGATCAACCTTTGTGTGTTTAGCTTCCATGTGCATCTTGCTGTGTGTTCTACGTCTGGTCCAGTTACCGATCTTGGCTTGTTCTCGACTAACCCTGCCTGCTTGTGACCCTGACCTTTGGCGTGTTCTATGTTTATTCTTTTCTGTTAGTCGCCCGACCTTTGGCTTATTCCCTTACTATCTCTGTCCTCCTGTAGCCTACTGTGGGTGTGAGCTGGGAGACCCTGGGGGTTGCAACCTGGAGGCAGTTGCAGCCCAGTCCATCCTCACCACTAGAGGATCTGGTGAACACCTGCTGGATCTTAGACTCCGTGCCCTAGGGAATCTTACGCTCTAGCCCCTGTGGGATCCGTGTTGGTGTTCCAGCGGACCTGCCTTCCTTAACCACCTAGACTCACATCTGCAGCAGTCAGCTGTAGGGTCCACTACGTTTGCGGTGCACTCCTGACCCCAACGGTGTGCATCTGTCACCTGGCCTCTGGTGACTTGACAGAAGCCTCAGCAACAGGTTGTCCAGCACCAGAAAATTGTAACCTCACAGGGTCTGGAAATGCATTGCACAAACCTTTCTTCAAGGCCTCCTAAAGATGTTTCATCCTTTGCTCCCTCTGCGAAGGCAGGATGAGTTCTGCAACCTTACCCTTGTAACGTGGATCAAGAAGGGTTGCCAGCCAGTAATAATCCCTCTTTTTGATACCACGAATACTAGGGTCCTTTTGCAGGCTTTGCAGAATCAGGGAGGCCATGCAGCATACGTTTGTAGAGGCATTCAATTCTGAGTTCTCTGGGTCACTAAGGATCACATGATCTATAACTACCTCCTCCCAGCCACATACAACTCCTTGGGTTTCTGGGGACTGAAAAATATTCCCTTGATGACTGCTGCTGAGTGTTATCCTCTACATCCATGCTGACACAATCCTCCTCCTCCTCTTCTTCCTGAGTGTTTGGCGGCCTTGCAGGAATACTATCTGGATAAAGGGGGCCTTGAGAGGTAAGGAAGTCATCCTCTTCCTCCCGCTGTTCTGCCTCAAGTGCCCTGTCTATTATTTAATGAAGCGTGTGCTCCAGCAGGAAGACAAGAGGAACAGTGTCACTGATGCATGCATTGTCACTGCTCACCATCCTTGTGGCCTGATCAAATGGTGACAGGACAGTGCATGCATCCTTAATCAGTAGCCACTGGCGTGGCGAAAAAGAAGCAAAGCTCCCCTGACCCTGTCCTGGTGACATACTCACACAGGTACTCATTGACTGCCCTCTGCTGCGTGTGCAGCTGCTGCAGCATTTCCAACGTTGAGTTCCACCTGGTGGACATGTCACAAATGAGACGGTTGGTGGGCAGGTTGCGCTCCCTTTCAATGTCAGCCAGCCGAGCACTGGCATTGTATGACCGCTGGAAATGACCACAGACTTTTCTGGCCTGCCTCAGGAGATCTTGTAAGCCTGGGCACCTGCTCAAGAACCGCTGCACCACCAAATTCAGGATGTGTGCCAAAGGGAGAAGGCAGGGAGAAGGTAGGTGCCATTTTCGCATACAGCCATTCCTGGCTGAAGCTGGCATGGCGTCAACCACCTCTGAGCCTGCCCCTGCAGAGCTGATAGAATCTCTGCCCCAGTGTGGCTCCTGTCCCCTAAGCAGTGGTTTAACTTTAAACTACATAGAGGGCTCTTTACTGCAAGAGCAGCAAGGATCTGGAATTCCCTTCCACATGCGGTGGTCTCAGTGGGGGAATATATACAATGTAATACTGACATATAATCACACACATAGGTTGGACTTTGTCTTTTTTCAACCTCACCTACTATGTAACTATGTAACTCATGCACTGCATTGGCATCTTTTTGCCTGAGTGCTTGCGTAGCGCCTTGAACGCTTACGGAGCACCGCTGTTTCAGCGAACGAATCTGCAAAAGAGGCCATAGAGGAAAAAGTAGGGGGTGGAGCAGAGAGCTGTGGCAGAATCACCGCTAGCATTTTGGAGGCGTGGTGGTGGTGGAACAAGACCCAACAATACTGAACCCTGTCCTGCATCCTTCCCAGATGCCAGCAGAGTTACCCAGTGTGCCGTGAAGGTAACATCCCTGCCCATGACTGCTAGACCATGAGTCTGCGGTAATATACACCTTACTGCTGACCGCCCTGTCCAACAAGACAAAAACATTGCCTTCCACATGCCGGTAGAGAGCTGGAATGGCCTTCCGTGAAAATTTTGGAACCTGCAACTGAGGTACAGCATATTCCACAAATTCACGAAAGGGGGCAGAGTCTACCAGCTGAAAAGGCAGTAGTTGCAGTGCTAGCAATTCAGACGCTGAGCATGTGGATGTCTGGGACCGAATTTCTTTTTATGGTTGGGCAACTGGATTAGGGAAATTTGCCTGCTAAAATGATGTAATGCTAGCAGATTGGCTGCAAGTACTTGGAACACCTATTGCTATACCTTCATTCCTCTCAGTGCAGGTTTTCGAGAGGACTGGAGTTATAGTAGGGTTGGATATCCCAGTAGAGGAGCAAGGAGAAGTCTGCCTTTTTCTTTGTTGCCAACGGACTTGTTGCCTTATGAGTTTATGTGAAATCTACATTAATAGCTGTAAAATATTGAAATTATGAATATATTTAATTTAGCTTTTATCTATGTAGGAACATATCTTCACAGAAATCTCTGGTAGACCAGACAAGTCAGTGCCTAGGCTTGTGTATATAAACAATGGTATCCAAACCTCATTGTTTTACACATACACACTTCAAAGGATCCCATGCTGGCAGGGCCGGTACAAGGGGTGGGTGGAAGGGGTGGAGCAATTTATTGTAGGAAGGGAGGCGCACCATCCCGACTCTCCCGAGGGTGAGGAAAGCCCTGGCATTTTGTTTTAGCAGCTGACCCCGCTGGAACAACACCTCCAGCTCTACGGCCGCGCCTGGTGTGTGTCCTTCGTTCTCCAAGTTCTTCCTCCTCCTACTTCCCCGCTGTGCCAGTGAGCCTGTCACATCTCACAGACAATGATGTCACACACTATCTCAGCCCTCGTCTCCTCTCCAGCTGCTGCCCGGCGCCTGGAGGTGTGAGTACAGTACAGGCACCCTGATGGCATGCGAGAAGGTGTCCACCACCTCCCCAAGCCTGAGGTGAGGTGTGATAGGTGGGGGGGTTGCCATGGTGCCGGCACGCCACCTGAGAGCTGGTGTGGGACTGTGGGAGGATTCAGTGTCTGGCACCCTCTGTGCTGTGCTAGTCTGATGACGAAGGGGGAGGTGGGGTGCAAGGTGGTCTGCTAGACACAGCTTTATAATATAGCTGTGTCCAGCCGCCCCCCCCTCCCCTGGTTATCAGACAGACACCACTCACTATATTATATTAGCTGACTGAGCCACCCCCACCCAGAAGCTGGTCTGATGATGCTCATGATGATGATGATGATAGGGGCGTGAGGCATGCTATTTAAGTTACTCTGCACACTGCACACCCAGAGTTCTAATATGCCACCCCAGCCTGCCCTGAGCCTACCCAACCTGCCCTGTGCCACCTCAACTTGCCCTGTGCCACCCCAGCCAGCCATGTGTCTCCCCAACATGCCCTGTGCCAACCAGCCTGCCATGTGCCATCCCAGCCTGCCCTGAGCCTCCCCAGCCTGCTCTGTGCCTCCCCAGCCTGCCCTGTGCCACCCCAACTTACCAATGCGCCACCCCAGCCTGCCCTGTGCCTCCTCAGCCTCCCCAGCCTCCCCTGTGCCTTCCCAGCCTCCCCTGTGCCTCCCCAACTTGCCCAGTGCCACCCCAACTTGCCCTGTGCCACCCCAGCCTGCCCTATGCCTCCCCAACCTGCCCTGTGCCACCCCAACTTTCCCTATACCACCCAAACTTGCCCTGTGCCACCCCAGCCTGCCATGTGCCACCACAACCTGCCCTATACCACCCCAGCCTGCCCTGTGCCACCTCAACCTGCCCTATACCACCCCAACTTGCCCCAACTTTCCCTGTGCCACCACAACCTGCTCTATACCACCCCAGCCTACCCTGTTCCACCCCAACCTGCCCTGTTCCACCCCAACCTGCCATATACCACCCAGGCTGCCCTGTGCCACCCCAACCTGCCATATACCACCCAACAAGCCCTGTGCTACCCTAACTTGCCCTGTACCACCCCAGCCTGCCCTGTAACACCCCAACCTGCCATATACCACCTAGCCTGCCCTATACCACCCCAACCTGCCCGGTACCCCCCCCCCCCAGCCTGCCCTCTGCCACCCAACCTGCCCTGTGTCACCCAGCCTGCCCTGTGCCACCCCAACCTGCCCTGTACCACCCCAACCTGCCCAGTGCCACCCCAACTTGCCCTGTGCCACCCCAGCCTGCCCTATGCCTCCCCAACCTGCCCTGTGCCACCCCAACTTTCCCTATACCACCCAAACTTGCCCTGTGCCACCCCAGCCTGCCATGTGCCACCACAACCTGCCCTATACCACCCCAGCCTGCCCTGTGCCACCTCAACCTGCCCTATACCACCCCAACTTGCCCCAACTTTCCCTGTGCCACCACAACCTGCTCTATACCACCCCAGCCTACCCTGTTCCACCCCAACCTGCCCTGTTCCACCCCAACCTACCATATACCACCCAGGCTGCCCTGTGCCACCCCAACCTGCCATATACCACCCAACAAGCCCTGTGCTACCCTAACTTGCCCTGTACCACCCCAGCCTGCCCTGTAACACCCCAACCTGCCATATACCACCTAGCCTGCCCTATACCACCCCAACCTGCCCTGTACCCCCCCAGCCTGCCCTCTGCCACCCAACCTGCCCTGTGTCACCCAGCCTGCCCTGTGCCACCCCAACCTGCCCTGTACCACCCCAACCTGCCCTGTACCACCCCAGCCTGCCCTGTACCACCACAACCTCACTGGTCCGGGGCTTAGAAATCCCTGCAGCTTAATCTCCAAAATTTACCTCATGAGCAGGTACGTTTAGGAGCATTCTAATTGGTCGGCACCATCACATGGGTGGCGCTAACCAATCAGAACCAGTGTAGCCCGTCCTGTCACTACGGGCAAAGAGGAGAGAAAGCCGCAGGGATTTCAGATATCCAGACTGGTACAGCGGTGATACGAGCTGTCAGTGCGGGGGATCACTGGACTAAAGGTTAGCAGGCCCAGGGGGGGGGGGGGGAGTGGGTCCATTGCAAGTTCACCTTACAGATGAAGGTGAACTTACACTTTAACCATTTGCCGACCCGCCGCAGTGCATATACTGTGACAGGGCTACAGTATTATATTGTAGTGTTGTAGTGTTTTAAGTTTTTTCTGGTTTTGAAAAGATACTGCCTCTTTCTTTATACCGTTGGGGGGGCGCAGTTTGCCAACTTTGCCCTGGGCACCAGATGGCCTTGTCCCAGCACTGCATGCTGGCATAGGCAATGAAGGGAGGCCAACCCGTAATCAATGCTTAACTTCCCGGGAAAATTCAAGTTAAGGTCCTGCTCAGAATAGTCACAATGATTTGCATTAAAGGGGGCTGACTTATGCAAAGTATAGGGATTATAGGGATTGGAGATGTAGCTAGTCCTTAATCAGGATTAAGGAAGCTCACCAATCAGAGCCATGCTATGCCAACCAATGAGGCATCAGCATGTAATGATATACACAGACTAGATGGGAGGGAAACACACACTTTTATGGGAGAGAAACCATCAGAATGGAAACTTGGTGCAAGGGGTAATTATGGGAAAGGTCTGCATTTTACTTGTAACTAAATATGTTTGTAGATTAATGTTTTCAGGAATATACTCTGTATTCCTTCATGAAATTCTCTTATTTTAACCTAATATTTTCTTCCTTGGTGTAGACTATAGATAGATTAGATAGACTTTTAACTACTCACCAATAGGGATGGGCCCGGTGTTCGATTCAAACCCATGTTCGAATCGAACATCGGGCGTTCGCCCGTTGGGCGAGCCCAGAACTATTTGGGCCGCTAGCATCAAATTCGTGTGATGCGAGCGGCCCGCAATGCATTGTGCCAGTCGCAGTGCAATGCTGGCTGATGATTGGCCAAGCATGCACTGTGACCCCGCATGCTTGGCCAATCACAGCGCCGGCAGCGAGGAGAGCCATAATTGGCTACAGGCAGGATGCCTGTAGCCAATTATAGCTCAGGGGCTTTAATACACACCCCACGGTTTAAGAGGCCGCCGTGGCGGCGGCCTCGCATATTGTGTTTCAGTGTCAGCGTGTCAGTGTGTTGCTGACTGCTGACAATATGTGCTCTATTTCTGGGGATTTGTGTGTGCGTGCTGTTAGTACAGCATTGCAGTATCACATCTAGGGGGGTGTCTATAGGTTGCCTGTGAAGGGGGGCAGGTTTCCTGTGCTTAGAACTGTCCCTGCAAAAAGTGTAATTTTTGCAGGAAAAAAGCTATTTAAAAGCACTCGTGGCTAATGAATTGATGGCTCCCGTAACACAGAGAACTGTCATTCATTGATAAAAAAAAAAAAAAAAAAAGCGTGGGGGTCCCCCCAAATTCAATAACCAGGCCCTTCAGGTCTGGGATGGATATTAAGGGGGACCCCAGCCAAAAAAATAAATAAAAAATGGCGTAGGGTCCCCCTCAAAATCCATCCCAGACCCTCGAGGTCTGGGATGGATTTTAAGGGGAACCCCAGCCAAAAAAAATGGCGTGGGGTCCCCCTCAAAATCCATACCAGACCCTTATCTGAGCACGCAACCTGGCAGGCCGCAGGAAAAGAGGGGGGGACGAGAGCGGCCCCCCCTCCCGCCTGAACCGTACCAGGCCACATGCCCTCAACATTGGGAGGATGCTTTGGGGGAGACGGTCTTTGACAATTCCTTTATTAAAATCTTCTTTCTTCTTTCTTCATCCTTCGGTTTCTTCATCTTCTCCTTCCGTCATCTTCTTCCATTTTCTTCTTCCTCCGATCCGCTTCTTCTTGCACTGGCCTTCTCGTCCTTCTCGTCCGGCATCTTCTTCCATGGCGTCGGTGTCTCTTCTTGGGCCCCTCCTCGCAATGGGAGGCTCCCGCTATGTGAGGCTTCGCTGCCTCTGACAGGTCTTTTATAATGGAGGGCACCTGGTGACCCCGCCCCCTCTGACGCACGGGGACGTCATGGCGAATTCCCTATGGCTTTCCCCATGACGTCAGAGGGGGGCGGGGTCACCAGGTGCCCTCCGTTATAAAAGAACTGTCAGACGGAGCGAAGCCTCACACAGCGGGAGCCTCCCATTGCGACAGGAACAGATGCCGACGCCATGGAAGAAGATGCCGGACGAGAAGGACGAGAAGACCAGCGCAAGAAGAAGCGGATCGGAGGAAGAAGAAAATGGAAGAAGATGGAAGAAGATGACGGAAGGAGAAGATGAAGAAACTGAAGGATGAAGAAAGAAGAAAGAAGATTTTAATAAAGGAATTGTCAGACCGTCTCCTGTCATTTTTACAATTTTTGACACTTTTTTGGTGAAATGGTAGGGGTACTTTTGTACTCCCTTACCATTTCACACAGGGGGGGGGGGGCGGGATCTGGGGGTCCCCTTGTTAAAGGGGGCTTCCAGATTCCGATAAGCCCCCCGCCCGCAGACCCCCACAACCACCGGGCACGGTTGTGGGGACGAGGCCCTTGTCCTCATCAACATGGGGACAAGGTGCTTTGGGGGTCTCAGACCCCCAAAGCATCCTCCCAATGTTGAGGGCATGTGGCCTGGTACGGTTCAGGTGGGAGGGGGGGACGCTCTCGTCCCCCCCTCTTTTAGGGTGGCTGCCCTTAAGCTGCCCCCTAGAGGACATCCTGCCTCGTTGGAGTTGTGCCTCCTCCTCCTCCTCTATTCTATCAGGCACCCAAGTAGAGTCAGTGACCTCATCATCCCCTCCCTCCTCGTCACTGGAGCAAACTAGGCACTATGCTGCAGCTGGGGCAACATGACTGCCAGTTTCTTGTCCTTCTTGGGCACCCCCTCTCTCTAGGCTCATGTTACTCCCTTCCTCAACCTGGGAACCAACATCGGAGACTTCAAATCGCTGCGCATCCTCCTGCAGCATGTACCCGACACTGTGGTTGAATAGTTCGGGGGACTTCTCCGTGCATGATGGTGGGGCTACGGAAGGAGTGACTGTGGACAAGGAGCCGGTGGAATAGGCCGCTTTGGCAGCTGCATAGGAAGGAAAACTACTCTGAGCCTGGGTGACAGAGGATGAGGAGAGCTTTGTTATCAACTCCACCAACTCTTCTGCATGTTCTGGCTCAATAACATGGCCAGCAGCAGAAAAAAAGGACAAGTGTGCCCCACGGCCACCGGCAGAGGATGCACCATGTCCATGACCAGCACTGTGGACTGTAGACACAGAGCTTGCTTGCCCTCTTTTAGTGGCCTGTGAGCGTCTGCCTCTCCTCGGTGGCCTTCTAGACATGATGTATATTTTGTTTGGCAACACCGCACTACACTGTATTGTGTACTGTGTACACCACCAGAAAAGTAGTAGTAACTGCACTATGGCTGCACTGTATTGTGTACTGTGTACACCACCAGAAAAGTAGTAGTAACTGCACTACGGCTGCACTGTATTGTGTACTGTGTACACCACCAGAAAAGTAGTAGCAACTGCACTACGGCTGCACTGTATTGTGTGATAGATGAGATGAAAAAAACTGGACAGCCGAACTCTGGTTAAAATCTGTAATAACTTGTGCCTTTTATTCTAAATGAAAAATCACATCACACGAATCACAGCAAAGGTAATGTAGAACAAAAAATGCGGACGCGTTTCGCACTGGAATCAGTAGCTATGAGTAAGCACTGATTCCAGTGCGAAATGTGTCAGTATTTTTGTTCTACATTACCTTTGCTGTGGTTCGTGTGATGTGATTTTTCCTTTTAAATAAAAGGCACAAGTTATTACAGATTTCAACCGGAGTGCGGCAGTCCAGAGTTTTTTTCATCTCATCTATCTGCTTGTGCATTGGCCAGCACTCCTTACCTGGAAATCAAGACCGCATCCTGGTGGTTTAACCTAGAGCGAAGGCTTTCTCTTCCTGCACTGTATTGTGTACTGTGTACACCACCAGAAAAGTAGTAGCAACTGCATTACGGCTGCACTGTATTGTAATTAAAATTTGTGATCTAATATTTCACAGCAGGGCCCATTCCTGCACCCACCAAGAGTATCTGTGAGGGGTTACAGTGTTGTAGCACCACCACCACTGCCTAAGGCCCAATTTTTCTGCCCCTGTTTAACAGGGGCATGTAATTACAATTTTTGATCTAATATTTCACAGCAGGGCCCGTTGCAGTACCCACCAAGAGTAACTGTGAGGGCTTACAGTGTTCCGGTACCACCAACACCTAAGGCCCAATTTTCTGCGTGTATAGGGCAGGCCGTATAGTGTATACAGACGGTCCCCTATTTTAAAACATCCGACTTACAAACGACTCCTACTTACAAACGGAGGGAGACAACAGGAAGTGAGAGGAAATCTACCACTAGGAAGGAAACTGTCTTGTTTGTAACCTGGGGACCGCCTGTATACTGCTGCCTCAAACCGAACGGGGGGGGAGGGTGTTCGGCTCATCCCTAGTTACCAGGATGGATAGATCCACCATTTTGCGGTCCTTGTGAGCTATTATCCTCACCATTTTGACAGTGACCACCAGACAGCTCTTTTCCCTTCCCATTGGATTTTGGGAACTACACCGTCATTCCCCATTCGCTGGTCTGGAGATTTCATTGGTGGTTGTTGGCGTATATTTATGTGGGGGGGGGGGGTGCATCTGTATGGGACATACTGCCACTTCTTTCACCAAACAACTGTACGCTTTGAGTATTATAATGGTTTCCATGCTAATAATGCTAATTGTGATACCTTTGTTCCCATTTCTTTGTCCTGTGCTCAGTTTGGTCACATAGTTTTCACGGACAGGTGCACTTCCCTGTCCACCCCAGGCTACCCCAGCCCTTGACTCTGCAGTCTCAGGCATCGCTGTTGGTTTATAGTTTAAACCCTGTAACACATTTTAATTTCTGTTCTTACATAAAACTCTGCATTATGATCCTGTTTATATCCCCTACGTGGAAATTTAATGCCTGGTTTTCGTTTGCATATCAATAAGAAAATTGTACCAAAAACAACGAATCCAGGAAACTCTGTTATACGCTATTATACCATGCATGTCTTTTGATATATCTGTCATTCATATTCCTAGACAATTGTACTCGGTCTTTACCCTCCCCTGATGAAGGAATTGACCCTTTATTTCCAAAACAGGTTGGGAGCTGCTTGGTGAACCCCTGGTGTAAAAAGGGTCCATGGCCATATGAGACCAACCTGGGGCTACCCATTCTGAATGCAGAGTATTGTACATCATTTATTGTATGGTTTCTTATTGACATTTTAAACATTTGTAATAAAATGTGTAATTTTTTATATACCTTGGTCACCTATTTATCTACTGCCTCAAAAGTCCCATTGGGGGTTCTTCTTTCTTTGTACATATACATAGGGATGTGGCAGTCAGTCACTAAACCTAGTTGCCTTTTGTAGTGTTGTGTTAAACACTGCCATACACTGACACTACACTAGACTCACACTATACTGACACACTATACTGGCACACTATATTGACACTACACTGACAAACTACAGTGTACTCACACTACACTACACAATACTTACACTATACTCAGACTACACTAACACTACACTGACATTCTACACTTAAGTCGCAATAACACACTAACTTGCTAGTAGCAAACTAACTGTGCTCTGTGTCCTGATTGGGCAAAGCTATATCCATTTAGGGCCCTAGAATGCACTGTGCAGTGTCCAGTGCATTGTGGGGCGTGCAGTGGGTGAACACCCCCCAAGCGACCCGTAAATTAGGGTGTTCGCTGAACGGGCAAACAGGTAATGTTCGGGCTGAACTTCTGCTCAGCTCAAACTGTTTGCCCAACTCTACCTTTGGATATAAAAGAAGCCATGAAACAGTACCTGTACTTGGTTTATACAATTTAGCAGAGTTTCATTTCAAATTTCCCATGCACACTTGATGATAAAACTGTGTGCTCCATAACTTCACCTATAGATCTTATTTGACAGGTACAAGAGCATAGAATACCAATGATGGATATCACAATAATGCAATGTTATTTTACAATATCGGCTTCAATCCATGTTGCAAAAAAACTAAACTTCAATTCAATAGGTATACAGTACATAAGTTGATCTGGTTTACTCCTTTTTTATAACCACTTTGCACATCATTTATTCAGTGCATATTAAGCTACACATGTACACACTATAGGATAATCAGCTGTAGATCCTGAAGTGTTTCATGTCAGTTGAAGGATCCGGAGATAGCTTTTAGAATAGCTGATGAACATGTGACCAACATGGCCAAAGACTTTTTGAATTGACACTATTTTTCTCATCTCATTCGATGAGGGAAAGCTAAATCTCTCTAAATGGGGTGGATTGCCAACTCTTTCCAGTACAGGTGTGACTATTTAAAGTGAAGTTACTAAATATCCCCAATTAATTCTTATCTCTCACATGGTTTACATAGCTCTGGACATCAGTATGTTGGAGAAGCCTGATATACATATGGATTTCTTTATGGTACATCACGGGACACAGAGCCACAGTATTTACTGTTCGGGTTATATAGGCACCTTTAGGTGATGGACACTGGCACACCCTAGAAAGGAAGTTTTGCTCCCTATATAACCCCTCCCCTTACTGGGAGTACCTCAGTTTTTTCGCCAGTGTCTTAGGTGTTGGTCATGAGTAAAGACATGCTGTGCTGAGCTCCGCTGGGGAATTCTTTGCTGGGGCAAGCCATGCCACCGGATCCAATCAAAGTGTCTTTTCCAGGCCGAATTGAATGGTACCCGGGCCTCGTGTCAGAAGAAACGAGGTTCTGCCTGGAACGCTTCTCTTTTTAGAGAGCTGGACCCCGGGATCCAGTATTTGTTTTTTTTTCAGCCATATTTCCTGGCAGAGTGCTTTACAGGCCCAGGAGTGTGGATCCCCTGATAACAAGGGGCCCCGGTTTCTGAAAGTTTTTTAAAGGAGCCCACCATGAGTGGTGAAGATTGGGTCTGTCTGGTTTACCACAAAACCCTGCAGCTGGATAAGGTAAGGGAGATTCCTAAGGAATTTTTCAAATTTTTGTGGGTTTTCTCCTTTAAGTAAATGTTGTTATGCCTAAATTCACCACCAAGGGCTGTCAAGAGCACGTACCTGTTCCATGCTTGTCAGTTTCGCTCTGTGTCACAAGCTGCACGCTTCCTCTAGCCCGGACCCAGGTAGGATGTGGGAAGGTTTTTTTTGTCTTTTCAGGATTGTCCCCCCACAGCTTCTTTCCAGGCTAGAGACCATGGGTCAGTCAGCGGTATGCCCCACTGCTGCCGCCATTACGGCAGCTCTCCATCCACCAGCCCTCCTCTCTCCTCCGCCCCAGCCCCCCCCCCCCCCCTCCATGTGCGATCCGGTCGGATCGGAGCCCCGCTTGTGCGGGAAAACTGTCTTTTTTGAAAAAAGATGAGGGGGGAGGAAGGGGTGGTCGGAGGGGGGGCGGGGCATCAGTGCGGCGTCGGCATGGTTCAACGCCCACAATGCGAGCTATGCATAGCTATAAAGGTGCACTTATTGCAGGTGCACACAGCTAAAGGAGGGACACAGAGCAGATGGGTGGCATGTGAGTGTGGGTGACACAGGCATTCCCAGGCACGTTTACTTAGCATCAGACTGAGCCTTGATAGCAGCGGCAGTTGCTGGACTATTGCATTTCTGGTAGTACCTCTGCATTTGTGCTTAGCACTATGGACAGAAGGGAAGGTACAAATACCCCGAAAAATAGGGGCTCAAAGGGATCTCCCTCAGGCTCTGAGGACCCTCCCTCTGCAACACCATCTCCCCCTGAAAGACCTAGGGTGGCTGGTCAGAGCGAGCTATCGGGATTAGGGGCTACAACTGTTTCTGGCATTTCAGCCCCTGTATATATTACTCAGAAGGTTTTTTCCTCAACCATGAGTGGATTGGAGGAAAGATTAACGGCCTTAATCTTCACAAAGTAGAAGAAACGCATTAGGTCCCCTTCTACCACCCAGGACCCTCAGAGGAACTCTGGGAAGGGGAAGATGAATCCCCCCTCAGAGGACTGGGAAGAGACTGATGAATACTCTTCTGAGGAATCAAGTGGGGAAAGACCCTCTTCAGCTTCAAAGGCTGAGAAATTGCTGGTGCATTCTCTTACTGAAATGGTCAGCTCCACATTTAAGTTACCCGTAACTGAGTCGGTTGAAAAGCCCACTTCTTCTTTTTTGTTCACTGAAACCTCCTCAAGCTGTGCATGCTTTTCCTGTCCATTCATTGCTGGAAAAGCTTATATATTCTGAGTGGGATCCCCCAGATAAGAATTTTTTCCCTCCTAAAAAGTTTTCAACACTTTATCCTATGGAGGAAAAATTTACAAAGATGTGGGGTATACCAGCAATTGACGCTGCTATATCCTCTGTAAATAAAATTTTGACTTGTCCTGTTGACAACGCTCAAATGCTTAGGGATCCAACCGATAAAAAGTTGGAATTCCTGTTAAAAAATTTTTTTTTCTTGGCAGGTTCAGTAGCTCAACCTGCAGTGGGGCAATTGGAGTGTGTCAGTCCTTGAGAGACCACTTGAAACAGATGCTCAAGGTTTTCCCTGAACAGTAAGCCCAGGAGTTAGCCGAGCTGCCAGCGGGTTTGTGTTCAGAGATTCTATCCTTCAGACCTCTCGCCTTACGCTTGGGTTGGTGCATATGCATAGAATCTTATGGTTGAAAAATTGGTCAGCCGAAGCGCCATGCAAAAAGCTCCTGGCTAATTTTCCCTTCCATGGTATAAGGCTGTTTGGGGATGATTTGGACAAATCTATCCAAAAGATTGGGAAAAGTGGGAAAAGTACCCTTTTGCCAGTTAAGAAAAGGAGTAAACGTCCCTCATTTAAACGGGCTCTTTCTCCAGGCAGTCACGACGGCCTCCACCATCAGGTTCAACAGGTAAAACTCAGAGTCAACCCCAGGGACAAAAGAAGTCCTGGGGGAGGAAATCTACAAGACAGAATGCAAAAGCCTCTTTAAGAAGGGCCTCCCACGGTCGTTCGAGTGGGGGGAAGACTGCTACAGTTCTCAAAGGTCTGGCAGGAGGATTTTCAGGATAGATGGGTGGTCTCCAGAATAACTAGAGTTCCGAGAATTCCCGTCGTCTCGTTTACTCAGATCAAATGTTCCCAAACACCCAGAGAAAAAGAAGTCTCTCCTTCAAGCGTTAGACTGACTTTTGTCCAAAAAAGTGATCATGGGAGAGCAGGGGTTGGGGTTTTATTTAAACCTTTTCACAGTGCCAAAACCAAATGGAGATGTCAGACCCATTCTAGATCTCAAAGATCTAAAACAGTTCCTAAAAATTTGATCTTTTCGCATGGAATCAATCCGATCAGTAGTCTCCATCCTACAAGGAGGAGAACTTCTGGCATCAATCGACATCAAATATGCATACCTGCATGTACTAATTTTCCCCGCTCATCGGAGATATCTGCGTTTTGAAGTGGAAAAACTTAATTTTCAGTTTGTAGCTCTACCTTCTGGTCTAGCTACTGCACCTCGGGTGTTTACAAAGGTCCTGGCCCCTCCTCTGGCCAGATTAAGGGCCCAGGGTATAATGATTATAACTTACCTAGACAACCTGCTCTTAATAGACCAGTCGGTAGCCCGCTTGGACCAAAGCTTGGTCACCACAGTCAACTACCTGGAATACCTAGGTTGGATCTTCAACCTAGAGAAGTCTTCTTTAAAACCAGTAAGAAGACTAGAGTACTTGCGTCTGGTTATAGATACAACCCAGAAGAGGGTGTTTTTACCCCAGGCAAAAATCAGCGCCATAAAGGAGCTGGTTCAGGTAGTCAGGGCGAAGAAGGGTCCTTCTATTCGCCTTTGTATGAGGTTGTTGGGAAAGATGGTGGCTTCATTTGAAGTGGTTCTCTATGCTCAGTTTCTTTCGAGATTGCTGCAAAACATTATCCTGTCTGCCTGGAACAAGAAAGTCCAGGCGCTAGATTTTCCGATGCGTTTGTCGCCAATAATGCATCAGAGCCTCAGTTGGTGGTTGATACCCGAGAATCTGCGGAAAGGGAAATCCTTCTTATCAGTTACCTGGAAGGTGGTAACAACAGATGCCAGCCTTTTGTGATTGGGGAGCAGTTCTGGAAGAGACGACTGTCCAAGGTAAATGGTCCAGAACCGAGAGGACCTTGCCCATCAACATTCTAGATATTCGGGCAGCGTACCTAGCCCTAAAGGCCTGGACATTCAGGTTGCAGCGTTGTCCTGTCAGGATCCAATGCGACAATGCCACAGCAGTGACTTATATCAATCACCAAAGGGGGCACCAGAAGTCGTGCAGCCCAGGGAGATGTAAATCAGATCCTAACCTGGGCAGAAAAGCATGTGCCGTGCATATCGTCAATCCTTCATTCCAGGGGTAGAGAACTGGCTGGCGGATTACTTAAGTCACCAGAAGTTGTTCCCGGGGGAATGGTCTCTTCACCCCGACATCTTCCTGGCTATATGCCAAAGATGGGGGATCCCGGACGTAGATCTGTTTGCATCCAGGTTCAACAACAAGATTGACAACTTTGTGTCAAGAACAAGGGATCCACTTGCATTCTGCTGCTACCACGACTTCTTCGCAGGATCAAGCAGGAAAAGAAGTCGGTACTTCTGGTGGCCCCAGCATGGCCCAGAAGATCTTGGTATGCAGAAATAGTAAAGATGGCGGTAGGGGCCCCATGGACGCTACCACCACATCCAGACCTGCTATCGCAGGGACCAGTTGTCAGAGGACAAACAGGTTATAGATCTGTCAGCATCGGTGCTTCCCTGTGTGCCTGCGGGTTAGAACGGCGCAACGGTGTGCACAGGTGCGCGATGCGGCGGGTTCACGCACACGGGTGCGCAACTTAGCAGGTCCACGCGCGCACAGTAATGTGGGACAGCGCGGGCTTATACACGATATGGTGCATGGCTAGGCGCACCATGTGACTCCCTGACAGGCCTATAATATGAGACAGTGTGCTCTGTCTCATTGCTGGTTTGTCTCTTCAGCTCCTGTGTTCCTGTGCCTTGTTTGAGTTTCCTGTGCCTACTCGTTGTGACCCGGACCGTACCCAACTTCTCTTGAACCTCTCCTGTGATTGACCTTGGCTTGCCTCCCAGATACCTCTCTCTTCTAAATTCCTGTGTTTGGCCTCCACCTGGACTTGAATGTTAAGGTTTTTTCAACAGGTTAATGTTGGAGAATGATGGACTTTTTAGGCGTATGATATATATAAAAGTTTTTTTATTAAAAACATAAATGAAAAAATAAATCAAAAATCTAAAACAGATTGTTTGGAAAAACAATCTAACATAATATAGAAATATTTGGCAAGCTGATGTACAAATATGCTCAGGTAATATCAATGTGGTTCCAATAGGGTCACTATATTTAAATACAATCATTCAAATTTCCTTGGAAAATTGTGACATCAAAGTAAACGAACAGAAAGAAACCATGAGTGAGCAGTTCAGTCATATAGAAAGACAGCTTGTTTGCAGTTGCTCTACATGTTACGCGTCCTAAGACGCTTCTTCAGGAGCTTTCTATATTAAAAGTAAAAAAGAAAAAGCAAATATACAATAAGTAAAAATGATATGGTATAACATCATCATATGCGACATTAAATCAAAGGAAGCTATAGGCGCAGGAGCGTCAGCCGTCACCAATCTGAAAAGGGAGAAGAAAGAAGAAGGGGGACAAGGAGGAGAGGGGGGGGAGAAAAAAAGGGGGGGGTGGGTGTGTGTGTGAGTGGATGGGTTGGAAATGGAAGAACCATTAAGAATAGGGTGAAAGAAAAAAAGAGAGAGAAAAAAAGAGAAAGCATGTGAGATGGAGTGAGAGGGTGTGCATCATGGGAACGGGTGCAATACAATTCTTGCATAATGAGTGTAATTTGCCATTCTTACTTACATTCCCTATGAAGGGGAAGGGTTTAGTGGAGCGGGGAACCAAAATTCGTTTCTTTACAGCGGCGTCGGTGCTCTTGAAGTATATGTATATCTCTGATTAGGAGTACTCTGTATTTAATATTTTAGTGATAGATTATTTTTATTTCTTGTATAAGTTCATACCGTCTATATAGACATGCCATTATTTTCTGCTTCACCATCAGTGTATACAGGTGCACAATGCAAGCATTGAGTAATACATACATATATGTGCAATACATATATATATGTGTGCAGTGGGTAAGTTATGTGTCCTCCTGTATGTAGGTATATGAACCATACATAGGTGTGGGTGCAAATGCATTCCCACATCTGTCAATTTATATAGTGGAGAGGAATGATTTATAGTGCAACAGTGTACACATTGATGGTAGCATAGTGAGAAGCTTACTATAAGGAGGATACTTAATGTTTGTACTTACCCTGTTGTAAGAGATTTGCCAGTTTCTCAAAGCATTGATCCCATACACTGGGGTTGTTTTTGAATTAGTAGGTACAATGGAATAGATTATACAGGAAGAGCCAGCCTTCGGATCGTCTAGTTAGACGGTATTTGTGTGGGGAGGTGGAAGAAAGCTCCCCAGTTAGTCCAAATACGTCCTAGTAGAGGAGTATAATAAGATAAGGGATAGGTATGTTGGTTGATCTTGCGTTGGCATAGGGACTCCATAGAATAAGCAAAGTAAATATTGCCTTATTTCATACCTGATAGTGATAAAGTTGTGTTGAGGTTCCCCGCTCTGGCAGCTAGTTAGAAAGGGCTGCTGTATCTGACGGCAGCCCGGGCCGTCTTTTAAATGCAGCCGTCCTGGTAATGACGTCACCGCGTGAACGCGGAACGTCAGATTACCCGGCCAGGTCCTTTTGCGCATGCGCTATAGATAGGGGAAGTGCGGCGTCGGCTGATAAAGCCGCCGTAGCAGTCCCAGCCTATGCGCATGCGTTGGACACGGCACCCAGAGGAAGAACGATGGTATCGCTCTCCCTTGAGGCCGAAAGCGTCACTATGGCTGGAACGAGTACAGCCAGCGACGCTTTGTGGCCGCATGGTGCACTACACCAAGAACGCTCCAAATACCAAAAAAGGGGGGAACAGGATTGGGGAGTGAGGATCTAGAAATATGGGTGGGGAGTGAAAAGAAGACACAGGGAATGTGAAAAGTGAAGATATGTGACGGGTGACAGCCCATACAGCCAAAGACATCTTCCACAAAATATCGCATATATTATTAGAACAATATCGATTGAGAGGTATCTAGAGTGCCTTTTATGTGGGCAAGACAGTTCGCTGCCTATGGCAACGAATAAAAGACCACGTATATGTTTCCTCTAATGGAAAAATGCTCACCACGGTCAGTAGGCACATTGACCTATATCATAGGTTTGACACTTCCTGTGTCTCTTTTAGTGTATTAGCGGTTGTGCCCAAAGATCCACGAGGTGGGAACTGGGATAGATTAATCCTACAAAAGGAAACATTGTGGATAGAGCGGTTGGATGCGATGTATGCCCCCGGCCTTAATGAATCCCACTCATACAAATCTTTTCTGTAGCTATATTAATGAATCGAATAATCCAAACATGAGTTTTTCCTATTCCCCAACTACACTGTAGAACATATACTATTCAAATATTCCCTCTTTCAAAAACAACACATCAAACTTTTTTGTTTACATCCTTCCATCATCCCCCATGTTTTTTCCCCTCCCCCCCCCCCGATTCTCCCCTTCTTGTCGTTCCCGGGCCCCCCCCCCCCCTCCCTCCCCCACTGACTTTTCTAAATGGATAAGCAGGTAACATCCAAGGTATATATAATTTACAGACCAATTAAGTATCTAACTAATTTTTGCACCAAATAGGTCTCTAATATGATAAAGGCTGCATACATAATATATGCGGCCTCTGTCATTGAAAGACATACGTGTTAAATTGATATCAATCCTTGATTGAATATTATTATCAAAAATGTAACCATCTTTGAAGAATTATGTAATGTTATATACCTCCCCTTTTCTTATGCTTATGTTTATTATATGTAATTTATGTTATTTTCTTTTTATAAATACTATCTCTACCCTAATTGCATACTTCAATGCCTTTGGCATTGGATTAATATTCAAGACACTCTAGATACCTCTCAATCGATATTGTTCTAATAATATATGCGATATTTTGTGGAAGATGTCTTTGGCTGTATGGGCTGTCACCCGTCACATATCTTCACTTTTCACATTCCCTGTGTCTTCTTTTCACTCCCCACCCATATTTCTAGATCCTCACTCCCCAATCCTGTTCCCCCCTTTTTTGGTATTTGGAGCGTTCTTGGTGTAGTGCACCATGCGGCCACAAAGCGTCGCTGGCTGTACTCGTTCCAGCCATAGTGACGCTTTCGGCATCAAGGGAGAGCGATACCATCGTTCTTCCTCTGGGTGCCGTGTCCAACGCATGCGCATAGGCTGGGACTGCTACGGTGGCTTTATCAGCCGACGCCGCACTTCCCCTATCTATAGCGCATGCGCAAAAGGACCTGGCCGGGTAATCTGACGTTCCGCGTTCACGCGGTGATGTCATTACCGGGACGGCTGCATTTAAAAGACGGCCCGGGCTGCCGTCAGATACAGCAGCCCTTTCTAACTAGCTGCCAGAGCGGGGAACCTCAACACAACTTTATCACTATCAGGTATGAAATAAGGCAATATTTACTTTGCTTATTCTATGGAGTCCCTATGCCAACGCAAGATCAACCAACATACCTATCCCTTATCTTATTATACTCCTCTACTAGGACGTATTTGGACTAACTGGGGAGCTTTCTTCCACCTCCCCACACAAATACCGTCTAACTAGACGATCCGAAGGCTGGCTCTTCCTGTATAATCTATTCCATTGTACCTACTAATTCAAAAACAACCCCAGTGTATGGGATCAATGCTTTGAGAAACTGGCAAATCTCTTACAACAGGGTAAGTACAAACATTAAGTATCCTCCTTATAGTAAGCTTCTCACTATGCTACCATCAATGTGTACACTGTTGCACTATAAATCATTCCTCTCCACTATATAAATTGACAGATGTGGGAATGCATTTGCACCCACACCTATGTATGGTTCATATACCTACATACAGGAGGACACATAACTTACCCACTGCACACATATATATATGTATTGCACATATATGTATGTATTACTCAATGCTTGCATTGTGCACCTGTATACACTGATGGTGAAGCAGAAAATAATGGCATGTCTATATAGACGGTATGAAGAAATAAAAATAATCTATCACTAAAAATATTAAATACAGAGTACTCCTAATCAGAGATATACATATACTTCAAGAGCACCGACGCCGCTGTAAAGAAACGAATTTTGGTTCCCCGCTCCACTAAACCCTTCCCCTTCATAGGGAATGTAAGTAAGAATGGCAAATTACACTCATTATGCAAGAATTGTATTGCACCCGTTCCCATGATGCACACCCTCTCACTCCATCTCACATGCTTTCTCTTTTTTCCTCTCTCTTTTTTTCTTTCACCCTATTCTTAATGGTTCTTCCATTTCCAACCCATCCACTCACACACACACCCACCCCCCCCTTTTTTTCTCCCCCCCTCTCCTCCTTGTCCCCCTTCTTCTTTGTTCTCCCTTTTCAGATTGGTGACGGCTGACGCTCCTGCGCCTATAGCTTCCTTTGATTTAATGTCGCATATGATGATGTTATACCATATCATTTTTACTTATTGTATATTTGCTTTTTCTTTTTTACTTTTAATATAGAAAGCTCCTGAAGAAGCGTCTTAGGACGCGTAACATGTAGAGCAACTGCAAACAAGCTGTCTTTCTGTATGACTGAACTGCTCACTCATGGTTTCTTTCTGTTCGTTTACTTTGATGTCACAATTTTCCAAGGAAATTTGAATGATTGTATTTAAATATAGTGACCCTATTGGAACCACATTAATATTACCTGAGCATATTTGTACATCAGCTTGCCAAATATTTCTATATTATGTTAGATTGTTTTTCCAAACAATCTGTTTTAGATTTTTGATTTATTTTTTCATTTATGTTTTTAATAAAAAAACTTTTATATATATCATACGCCTAAAAAGTCCATCATTCTCCAACATTAACCTGTTGAAAAAACCTTAACATTCAGATTTAAATTTTCGGGACGTGGCAATTATTTTTTACACTTTGTACCGTATCCACAACACCATTACGTGATGATACGGGGATAAATTCAATTTCTCAAAAGACTCCACCTGGACTTGTCTCAGCTTACTCCCTGTGTTTGACGCCAGCACCTTCTGATTGATCACCTGTGTATGACTTCGGCTTGTTCTTGACTTTGAACCTATCTGGACCTCTGTGCTTGACCCTCAGCCTCCTCCCCTATCTTGAACGGGTACCTCTGAAGTTCTTCTGCCTACGGGTTACCTGCTGGCAACCCGTGCCCCTCTGTGCCCAGTGCCCGCTGTCCCACCTTCAGGAGTACTGTGCACCTAGTTGCAAGGGAAGCCGCTCTCAGCAACTCGGCATTGGTGAGTACATGACAGTACAAACCAGCCATGTCAGAGGCCGACAGAGCTGGCTCACCCCTTGGGGCCCTCTGCTAGCAGGTTGCAGCCCTCCCCCAAGCTGTACAGCAACTCCAAGATGGCTACTTTCAGATTGACGACCGCCTACAACACGTGGCTGCCTCTCCCAGTCCACCGGATTCCTCACCCTCTGCAGCTAGCAGCACTTCCGCTTCGCAAGCTCAAGGCGACCTCACACCTGCAGTTGTCATGACCATTCCGGAGCCTAGGGTCCCTACTCCTGAGCGTTTTTCTGGCAACCGGAAGAAGTTTAGGGCATTTAAGAACACATGCCTTCTGTACCTGGCCTTTCAGCCCAGGAATTTCCACTCCGAATCGGTGAAAGTGGGGTCCATCATTTCACTACTATCTGACAAACCTCAGTCTTGGGCCCATAACCTCTTAGAACAGAAGAGCTCCGTACTTAATTCTGTAGAGACTTTTTTTGAAGCCATGTCACAGTTGTACGACGATCTCCAATGTACCACCACGGCCGAAGCCATCCTGCATTCCCTAACATAGGGAAAGAGACCGGTGGAGGACTACATTGTGGAATTCCAGGAAATGGTCCAGGGACACTAACTGGAACGAGGCCGATCTTAAATATCAATTTCGCCTGGGCCTCTCAGAGACTTTAAAGGACGAATTAGCCTGGGTAGATACCCCTGCATCCTTGGAAGATCTGGTCCAGCTGGCTACCAAACTTGACCGACGTTTACGGAAGCGTTGTTCCGAACGCCTTCAGTCACCTAGACCAACATGGATGCTACCCCGGGTACCTCCTGTGCCCGTACCTGTTCCAGTTTCCGCTCCTTCTCCTGACAGCGAACCCCATGCAGCTGGGGTTGGTCTGGGCTCTGCTCACTCCGTCGGCGTCAAGCCAACATTTGCCTATACTGTGGGGAGGCGGGCCATTTCCTACACAGCTGCCCGGTGAGACCCAGTAAGTGCCAACCTCATGTTGCTGTAAATTCCCAAATTTCGAGTTCCACTCAGCCTCATCTTGTCCTCCCGGTTTCATTACAGGTGGCGGAAGAGGAGGTTCGGCTGGAAGCCATCATTGACTCTGGGGCCTGCAGTTGTTTTATGGATATATTGTTAGCTCGGAATCTGCGCATCCCACTTCGCACCAAGAAACAACATCTTCGAATCCACCTAGCTGATGGCTCCTTACCCTGCTCAGGTCCTGTGACCCAAGAAACAGAACCTATCCCGACTTCTACAGACTCTGGTCATCGTGAATTTCTTTGCTTTGACATCATTAATTCTCCTATGTTTCCGATCATCCTTGGGTTCCCATGGCTGCAAGCTCACGGTCCCCAAATCGATTGGAGCAAGAAAGAAGTGCTCTTTTCTTCTGCCTATTGTTTGCAACACTGTTTCCTGCCGACCTCCAACAAGTCCACCTCCTGCTTAACTATACAGACTAGTCCTGACAACCTCCAACATGTCCCTCCAGCCTATCAGGATTTTCTGGACATTTTCAATAAAAATAAGGCTGATTGTCTGCCGCCCCATCGGCCTTATGATTACCCGATTGACCTGTTGCCCGGTTCTGAAATCCCTTTTGGCCGGATTTTTCCCCTGTCAGAGTCTGAATTGGAAGCCCTACGTTCCTATATAGATGAGAACCTGGAAAAAGGATTCATCCGACCATCCTCCTCTCCAGCCGGTGCAGGCATCTTTTTTGTTGAAAAAAAAGATGGTTCTCTCAGGCCTTGTGTGGACTACAGGGAACTCAATAAAATCACTATCAAGAACAGGTACCCGCTTCCACTCATCCCTGAACTGTTTCAACGCCTAAGAACTGCCCAAATATTTACTAAATTAGATCTTCAGGGAGCATATAATTTAGTCCGAATTCATGATGGGGGTGAGTGGAAGACGGCTTTTAGGTCCATATTTGGACATTTTGAGTACCTGGTAATGTCCTTCAGGCTCTGCAATGCCCCAGCTACGTTCCAGCACCTGGTCAATGATATTTTTCGTGAGTATTTAGACAACTTTGTAATTGTATATCTTGACAATATTTTGATTTGTCCAATTCACTAGAACTGCACCGTACCCACGTCAAGAAGGTCCTCCTCGTCCTCAAACAACATGGGCTCTACCTAAAAGGGGCAAAATGCGAATTCGAAAGAGACACCATCCAGTTCCTCGGGTTCATCATTTCTACAGGAGGAATCTCAATGGACCCACACAAGGTCAAGTACCAAGTCCATCTTGCACGGGTACCTCTGCTCCCAGAAGTTCTTCTGCTTACGTGTTACCTGCTGGCAACCCGTGCCCCTCTGTGCCCAGTGCTCGCTGTCCCACCTTCAGGGGTACTGTGCACCTAATTGCAAGGGAAGCCGCTCTCAGCAACTCGGCCTTGGTGAGTACCTGACACCAGTGTTCCATCCTAAGTTACAAACGATAAATTTAATGGTGAAAATCCACATTCTGAAGAATCGCAGGCTTTCAGGCTCAGTGATATCTACCTTGATTAATGCAAGGAAGCCAGCTTCCAGAGTCATTTATTATAGAGTCTGAAAGGCATATGTTTCCTGGTGTGAATCCAGTGGTTGGCATCCCAGAAAGTATGTAATAAGTAGAATCCTTTATTTTCTGCAAATGGGGTTAGAGATGAAGCTGGCCTTGAGTACTATCAAGGGCCAGGTCTCGGCCTTATCGACAACGTCCGCTTGCTTCGCATTCTTTGGTCCAAATATTTATACAGGGGGTAACGCAGCTTTATCCACTGGTTAGAGCACCCCTGAACCCTTGGGACTTGAATTTAGTTCTGTCGGCATTACAGAAATAGCCTTTTGAGCCGTAACAACATATTCCCTTGGTCCTTTTGACAAGGATCTAGTTTTTCTGGTAGGCATTTCTTCTGCAAGAAGGGTATCATAATTGGCGACTCTTTCTTATAAAGAGCCATATTTAATCATTCACAAGGATAGAGTAGTATTGCGTCCTCATCCTAGCTTTCTACCGAAGGTGGTTTCAGGTTTTCATCTAAACCAGGATATTGTTCTGCCTTCATTTTTTCCAGAACCCTGTTGTACAGAAGTAAAGTCAGTACATTCTCTGGATGTAGTGAGAGCGGTCAAAATCTATTTGGAGGCGACTGCTCAGGTTCGGAAAACAGATGTTTTGTTTGTGTTTTGCCTGAAGGTCCTAGAAAAGGACAGGCAGCGTTGAAATCTACTATTGCTAAGTTGATTCGGCAAGTAATTATTCAAGCTTATGGTTTGAATTGGAAAGTTCCACCCTTTCAAATCAAAGCGCACTCCACCAGGTCTGTTAGTGCCTCATGGGTAGTGCATCACCAAGCCTCCATGGCTCAAATATGCAAGGCTGCAACTTGGTCTTCAGTCCATTCATTCACCAGATTCTATCAGGTAGATGTAAGAAGGCATGAGGATATCACCTTTGGGCACAGTGTGCTGCAGGCAGCATTATAGGTCCTCAGGTCTGATTGCACCCTACTTTTGTTTGTGTCTCCCTCCCTCATATAGCATTGCTCTGGGACATCCCATACAGTAAATACTGTGGCTCTGTGTCCCGTGATGTACGATAAATAAAATAACTGAGCTACTCCCAGTAGGGGGGGGAGGGGGTTATATAGGGAGCTAAACTTTCTGTGTAGGGTGTGCCAGTGCCCATCACCTAAAGGTGCCTATATAACTCATACAGTAAATACTGTGGCTCTGTGTCCCGTGATGTACTCCAAGAAAAGGATTTTACAGGTAAGCTGTTATAAAAATCCTATTTTATCTAAAACATCTGCATGGTTTTAAGTCTCTCCCATTGGACAGTATTGTGAAATGCATTCCAAAAAGACATAAAAAGAGATACAATTATGCAGGTTATTCACAACATACTGTAGCAGTAAATGGTTCCATAGGTTTGTGAAAAATCAGTTCAGAGTGCTCAACTGCTGGTTGCAAGTGGTAAATATGCAGTATTCATATGCATTAGTTTATTCCTTACAGACTAAAAAGAAATACATTTTTTAGTTTGCACCAATAAATAAATACATAAATTAAGTAGTCCCCTTTAGTAAAACACAACTTTCTCTTTAATTATTTCCTACAAAACAGGCAGTAGTACACTCCATTCTTGATACCAACCCATATAGCAGTTTTGCAGGGCTAGTAGCCTTCGGGAGGATGTTTAGCAAATGTTTGTTTTTTTGGCTTATTTTAAAATTAAATAAGGTGAAAAATGTGATAAAAGGACAGCTGCACTATAGTAGATATAAAGTTCAGGACCATCAATATAATGGAGTGCATAAATTGAGAGGGGGCAAGCAAGCTGCATCACTACCAAGTGTAGTAACTTTGGGCGGCATTTGTATATAGCATATTTGTGTATTTTATACGTCTTAATTTTTTGACAGTCACTTTAAGAAAACCATATTTTAACTGTAACTTCTGTTTGAGGGGAAATTATTATGCTATAGGAAAGTAAGTCATATTTTACAATAAATGGAAATGTTTTCCAGCCTCATTTAACCTTATTTCCTCGTTTGATTAAAACTTGAATTTATAATTTCTCCTCTCTGTACACACTAGACTGACTCTCAGTAACTTGATATATGTTGGTTTTTAGGAGCCTCTGGTTTATTTAATACATGTGCCTCAGTGAACCTGTAGGACAGACAGTATGATTGATTCACAGCCATTATCAGCAGTGCATCGCAGATTAATGTCCCTGTCAAACTTCCTTTGCCTTCTTCAACACCAGTAGAATGACGGTCTAATTTTGGAGCAGATCAGCTAAAATCTTTTGAACACGAGAAGGCCTATTGGGAACTGTAATAGTTCTGTATAAATATTTTACACCTCTGACGACCAAGGATGTGTTTTATTGTCACAATATGGCTTGAAGCAAATTCATTTTTAAGAAATGTGTTGCAGTTTAGTGATCTTACTTCAGGTCTTATTGTAGATTAAATAGAAGCAGTTCTTGAAGTTACTGATTTTCATAATGCCATCATAGCTTGTGAGACAGGATACATTTCTCAAAAATGTCAAATAGTTATTCAATAAAATAGTCTATAATATGGCTTTTCATTAAATGTAGGACACAATGATCCAACCCCAGCATTTGCATTTAGGTGATCTGTAAGAGGGCTTTCACACCAAGCCGATATTGCAGCGCTGCCTCATTGATTTCAATGAGGAGCAGCGGTGGAGGAGCAGTAGAAGCTGCTGGCAGGACTTTTCCTGACGTCCTGCCAGCGCACCACTCCAGTGTGAAAGCCCTCAGGAGATAATGGAGCAGCAGTTTGAGGGCGGATTGCAGGCGCTATTTCTAACGCTATAGCGCCTGCAAAACGCCCTCGGTGTGAAAGGGGTCTAAAACTTTTTCCACTCTTAGAAATGTTAAATAGATTTTCCAGGTAAAGTGGATCTCAACCTGAAAAGTGAAGATTTGCTATGTTACAGGGAACATTTTAAGAATGTTAATTGTTCCAAGGCAGTTCCCTGAAAGATTTACCTTTTTAAATTTCATTCCTTCTGTGGCAAGGCACTCCTGTGCCTGTAGCCTCATGGATCTATGTTTGCAGTGTGAGCCCATTTAAGGCAATGCTGGCTCTGACTAATAGTCTCATGAGACAATGTGATGTCACTGATGCTCACTGTTTTCCTTGCTGGAAAGAGAGGCCTGGAGCGAGGGAATGAAAAGGACTAGCAGAGGGCCGGCATGACAAGGTGATAAGGGAACAGCATGGATCAACAAAATAGTGAAAAGTTGGGGGATTAATGATTGGAGGAGAAAGGGGAATAGGTGGGGTTTAGTTTATTTTACCACTTCCCGCCCGGTCAATAGCATATTGACGTCCGGGAAGTGGTTGAGTTATCCTGACTGGGCGTCATATGACGTCCTCAGGATAACATGCCGGCATGCACCCGCGGGCGCGTGCAGCGCAGCGATCGCGGGCGGCGTGTGTCCCTCGGACACACCCGCTTCCCCGATCACGGTAAACAGCCAAAGTAATTGGCTGTTTACCACCCGATCGGCTGTGTCAGAGCCGATCGCCGGTAACGTTAATCTGGGCGGGGGCACGCAGAGGGGGGATCGGGGAAAGCGTGTGTCCCTTGGACACAGCGCTTCCCCGATCAGGGTAAACAGCCAATGAAATTGGCTGTTTACCACGTGACCGGCTGTGTCCAATCACAGCCGGTCACAAATGTAAACAAACAGAAGTTACTATCTGATCCCTGCTCTCTCCTCACACACACCGATCGTGTGAGGAGAGAGCAGGGATCAGTAAGTGAGATTAGTTTTCTCAAATTTTTTACTGTATTACTGTGCACAACACGCCCCCCCCAATAAAGAGCACCTGTCACACAGCCCATCTGTCAATCAGCCCATCTGTCAATCAGCCCATCTGTCACAGGCCCACCGTCATCGGTACTGCCACACAGGCTACCACTACCGCCACTAGTACCGCCATCAGGCCCACCATCTATACTGCCAGTATCGCCACTAGTGCCGCCATCGGTACCACCACCTGTACCGCCATCACCACCTGTACCGCCACCACCACCACCCGTACCGCCATCGGTACCGCCACCACCACCTGTACCGCCGCCACCACCACCTGTACCGCCATCGGTACCACCACCACCTGTACCGCCATCGGTACCACCACCACCTGTACCGCTATCAGTACCACCACCACCCGTACGGCCATCACCATCTGTACCGGCACCACCACCACCCGTATCGCCATCAGTACCACCACCACCTGTACCGCCATCGGCACCACC
This sequence comes from Lithobates sylvaticus, assembly GCA_028564925.1. NCBI lineage: Eukaryota > Metazoa > Chordata > Amphibia > Anura > Ranidae > Lithobates > Lithobates sylvaticus. The sequence goes on from CM053037.1 coordinate 89,700,584, forward strand.
ACCACCCATACCGCCATCAGTACCACCACCACACGTACTGCCATCAGTACCACCGCCACCCGTACCGCCACCTGTACCACCACCACTCGTACCGCCACCAGTACCACCACCACCCATACCGCCACCAGTACCACCACACAGGCTTGCCACTAATACCTCCATCGGTACCACTACCACCAGCCGTACCATTACACAGGCCCACCAAAAAGCACTGCCATAATGTCCCAAAGGAATTATACACCTGAGGAGGCATATGAAATTCTTGCCATGTCAGATGATGAGAGTAGCGGGGAGCTCCCATTATCCGATTCTGGCTCGGAATACGAGCCAGTGGAGGGTAGTGGATCAAATTCTGAGTCCGCAGAGGAAACCGTCCCTTCCAAAAGAATGAGATTGGGACCAAGTTCGGGACCAAGTTCGGGACCAAGTTCGGGACCAAGATCGGGACCAAGATCGGGACCAAGATCGGGACCAAGTTCGGGACCAAGTTCGGGACCAAGTTCGGGACCAAGATCGGGACCAAGATCAGGACCGAGATCGGGACCAAGATTGGGACCAAGATCGGGACCAAGATCAGGAGATCTGCCCACCACCAGCAGCGCCAGACCCCAGGAAAAGGAGCCCAGTACAAGTACTGCAAATACACGCCCAACCCAAAGAATCCAGCCCAGAAAATCTTCAGGGAAAAATAAAGAAAAGTCATACCTTCCCGATGCCCTGGCAAACCCCTTATGGTTGCCTGCCAACTCAGGATCCGCTATCATCCCCCCTTTCACGGCACAGCCAGGTGTGCAGCCTGACACCACCAATTTTTCTAAATTTGATTATTTTTCTTTATTTTTCCCTGAAGATTTTCTGCAGAATATAGTGGATCAAACTAATCTGTACGCATCCCAATTTATTGCTGCCAACCCCAATTCTTCGTACGCCCGCATGTTCCAGTGGCGACGTGTCACACTGGATGAATTTAAATTGTTTTTGGGACTTACTTTCAATATGGGGCTTACAAAAAAAGAACGAAGTCCATGCATATTGGTCCACCAACCCCATCCAACACATGCCCATATATTCCTCTGTCATGTCCAGGACAAGATACGACATGATTATGCGTTTTCTCCACTTCAATGACAATTCACAGTGCCCTCCCCGAGATCATCAAAACCACGACAAATTATACAAGATACGCCCCGTAACCGATTCCTTTTCCCATCGATTTAGAGAATTTTTCATCCCAGACCAAAAAATTTGTGTGGACGAGTCCCTCATACATTTCACTGGCCAACTGCACTTCAAGCAGTATATACCAAACAAGAGAGCCAGGTATGGGCTGAAATTAAATAAATTATGTGACCGAGCCACTGGATACGTCTTCACATTCCGGATCTACGAAGGCAAAGACTCCCAGCTCCAGCCCCGTGATTGCCCCACATATATTGGAACCAGTGGGAAAATTGTCTGGGAGCTGGCATACCCCCTGTTTGAAAAATGTATATGTCGACAACTACTATACCAGTCTGCCCCTTTTTCGTCATCTTTATAGTAAAAAAAAACCAGCCTGCGGTACCTTCAAAAAAAAAAAAACGGAAGGGATTCCCACAAAATCTACTAACAAAAAAATTGCAAAACGGAGAATCGGCATTCATGAGGAACGAGGAGGTGTTGGCCAATGAAGTGGAGGGTCCACATCCTCTCTACCATCCACAATGACACCATGGTGGAGATCCAAAGAAGACACAGCCCCATTGTAAAGCCCGAATGTGGCCACGACTACAAATTGTACATGGGGGGGGGGGGGGGTGGATTTAAACGATCAGATGCTACAGCCCTATTTATCAACCAGAAAGTCCCGTTATTGGTTCAAGAAAGTTGCGTTTCACCTGTTTCACATGGCCCTTTTTAATTTGTTTGTCTGCTACCAAACAGCAACTCAAAATCAACACATCACATCACCGCTCCCCGGACGGCCCCGAGTGCCGCCTTGATGCCGGTTAGCTCCGGCCAGCTTGGGAAGGTACCTGGAGGGTCCTGGATGCCGCCTGAAGCCTGGGGAAAGCCGGAGAAAGTGCGGCCGGGCACCGCACGCTCCCCTGACGGCCCCGAGTGCCGCCTTGTTGCCGGTTAGCTCCGGACAGCTCTGGAAGGTCCCAGGAGGGTCCTGGGTGCCTCCTGAAGCCTGGGGAAAGCCGGGGATATTGCGGTCGGCCACCGCCCGCTCCCTGGACGGCCCCGAGTGCCGCCTTGATCCCGTTTAACCCCGGTCAGCTTGGGAAGGTTGGTGGAGGGTCCTGGGGGCCGCCTGGAGCCGGGTTGCCGCCCTTAGACCAGGCTGGTCAGCCTACGGCTCATTCCATTCACTTCTTGCTCGGTCCACCTCCTTCTTTTTTCCACCCCAGCTTTGCACCCACCGCCGGGGCCGGCGCTCCGAGACAGCCCGCCTGGCCTGACCTGTCCAGGACACCTGCACCTTGCCCGGCGGGGGGGGTGCCGTCGCCTGAGGGCCGGATTTCTTTCCAACAACGCTGGTGGCCCTGGGGACCTGCACCGGCTTCACACCTAGAGGAAGATGGAGAGGGATCTTTGAATTCATTCATTCTTTAATTAATTAATTAATTGATTAAATAAATAAATAAATGCATTAATACATAAAGGCGTCATTGAATGTGTATACACCTTGCCTGCATGACACACAAATTAGAAAAAAAAAGACAGAAAGAGAAAACCCCCTCGGCTTGACTCTGGCCTCCCGGTGCTGAACGCCCGTGACTCTCGGCCTTGACTCTGGTCCACCTCTGCCTGCCAAGTCATTCGCCCTCGGCTTGACTCTGGCCTCCCGGTGCTGAACGCCCGTGACTCTCGGCCTTGACTCTGGTCCATCTCTGCCTGCCAAGTCATTCGCCCTCGGCTTGACTCTGGCCTCCCGGTGCTGAACGCCCGTGACTCTCGGCCTTGACTCTGGTCCACCTCTGCCTGCCAAGTCATTCGCCCTCGGCTTGACTCTGGCCTCCCGGTGCTGAACGCCCGTGACTCTCGGCCTTGACTCTGGTCCACCTCTGCCTGCCAAGTCATTCGCCCTCGGCTTGACTCTGGCCTCCCGGTGCTGAACGCCCGTGACTCTCGGCCTTGACTCTGGTCCACCTCTGCCTGCCAAGTCATTCGCCCTCGGCTTGACTCTGGCCTCCCGGTGCTGAACGCCCGTGACTCTCGGCCTTGACTCTGGTCCACCTCTGCCTGCCAAGTCATTCGCCCTCGGCTTGACTCTGGCCTCCCGGTGCTGAACGCCCGTGACTCTCGGCCTTGACTCTGGTCCATCTCTGCCTGCCAAGTCATTCGCCCTCGGCTTGACTCTGGCCTCCCGGTGCTGAACGCCCGTGACTCTCGGCCTTGACTCTGGTCCATCTCTGCCTGCCAAGTCATTCGCCCTCGGCTTGACTCTGGCCTCCCGGTGCTGAACGCCCGTGACTCTCGGCCTTGACTCTGGTCCACCTCTGCCTGCCAAGTCATTCGCCCTCGGCTTGACTCTGGCCTCCCGGTGCTGAACGCCCGTGACTCTCGGCCTTGACTCTGGTCCACCTCTGCCTGCCAAGTCATTCGCCCTCGGCTTGACTCTGGCCTCCCGGTGCTGAACGCCCGTGACTCTCGGCCCTGACTCTGGTCCACCTCTGCCTGCCAAGTCATTCACCCTCGGCTTGACTCTGGCCTCCCGGTGCTGAACGCCCGTGACTCTCGGCCCTGACTCTGGTCCATCTCTGCTCGACCCTAACCTCTCGCCGCCGTCTGCCCATGACTCTAGCACCTCAGCTCGGCTCTCTTCGCCTCCGGTCGACCCTAGCCTCTCGGGGGGAGCCTGCCCTCGACTCGGGTCTCACCCTCCGGCCTCCCCCCCGTCGCGCTCCAAGCTGGCCCACGACCCTTAAGCTCGCCACCGGTGTCCAACGCCACCTCCGCAACGGCCCGGGGATTTTCTCCGCTCCGCTCGAGGGGAGGCTGGGGAGGCTGGGGACGCCCGGGCGGCTGGGGCGCTGCGCGCCAAGCTCTCCCCCGCCGCGCGCCAAAAATTATCATACATCCATCCAATATTAGTTCCCCTAAATTATTAACAGACTGCCATTTCCCCATTTGCCTGCTACCCTGTTACTACCTTCCATCTTAATTAACTGACCCTGGCCTGTTTACCGACAATGTCTTTGCTTGCCGATTTAAACCATGTTTCTGACTTCCACGTGCACCAACCTCAGCCTGTTTACCGACGATGCCTCTGCCTGCCGATTTAAACCATGTTTCTGACATCCACGTGCACCGACCTTGGCCTGTTAATGGACTAGGTTTTTGCCTGCCACTTGGACTGATCTTTTGGCCATCTACTTTAGGACACAGGGGTCTCACATATGTGAGGGGCTTCAGAATAGCGTTCTGAGTAGAGAAAACCAGTTTTTCGTTTTCTGTGCTCCCAGAACAGGGTCTGGTTGCCCAGAGGCTTCAAAGCGATTTGGGTGGGAGAAGCCTCAACCCCTGTCCCCCTGGCCCTAAGCTTGATGGTCCTTCCTGCTGCCTGGACCAATACTTTGGCTGTGCTGACCATATTGCTGCCTGTAATGACCCATGACATTATGGACCATGTTTCTTCCTGCTGTTTGCACCAATACTTTGGCTGTGTTGACCATATATCTACCTGCTGCCTCTACTGACTTTGGACAGTATTTATGCCAGGACACCTCTGCCTGCTACCTGGACCTGTGCTTTGGCTGTGCTCTGGCTGTGCTTTGGCTGTGCTGACAGTATCTCTGCCTCTATGAACTATGGACAGTATTCCTGCCTGCTGCCTGGATGATTGCTTTTGCTGTCACTGACCTCATTCCTGCCTGCTGCCTGGACCGATGCTCTCCTCTGTGGACCACTGCACTTCAAAACCACAGGTAATCTTTTGTTATTTGGCATGTACCTGCTATGTGTTAGAAATATGAAGGGCCTTCAAAAATGTGATTGGTAGTCAGAAAATCATATGTGTAATTAATGCTGCTAGAATGCCTGGAGGTGCTGCTTGGATGTTGGGCCTCTGTATGTGGCCAGGCTGTGTAAAAGTCTCACACATGTGGTATCGCCATACTCAGGAGGAGTAGCAGAATGTATTTTGGGGTGTAATTTTTGCTATGTACATGCTATGTGTTAGAAATATCTTATAAATGGACAACTTTGTGTAAAAAAAAATGCATTTTCATTTTTTTTCCACATTTTCCAAAACCTTCTGGAAAAAAATGAACCATTCAAAAGACTCATTATGCCTCATAGATTATACGTTGGGGTGTGTGCTTTCCAAAATAGGGTCATTTTGTGAATAATTCCATTGTCCTGGTGCTCCAGGGCCTTCAAAAATGTAATAGGTGGTTGAGAAAGGATATGTGTAATTTATGCTTGTAGAATGCCTGAAAGTGCTACTTCAATTTTGGGCCTTTGTATGTGGCCAGGCTGTGTAAAAGTCTCACACATGTGGTATCTCCATACTCAGGAGGAGTAGAGGGATGTATTTTGGGGTGTAGTTGCAATTATGCATATGCTGTGTGAGAGAAATAACCTGTTTTTTTTTTTTGTTTAATAAATGTTTATTGAGGAAATACAAGACATACAAATAATATAAACCTTCATAACAGACCATGCAACGTTGCGTTAAGATCGTGAGTAATTTCAGACAGTGTTCAAAGCTTATAACGGCCACTACTAGCTCCACTGTAAACTGTTGGAGAGAATTTATCTCCATGTACTTCTAGTCCAACAAGCAAATACACAAACACTTGGACTTTACAACCGTAATGGTGGTCAATAATCAAACAAGGCGAAAAAAGGAAAAAAAAAAAAGTGCATAGTCTTTGCGAATGTATTCTAGTGTTTAGAAAGAACAGTGGGAGGGGGTAAAGAAATGTAGGTAGGAAATGAAGGAAGAAGAAGGGGGGAGAAGAGGGGGGGGGGTGGCTGGCATGCATGCATGTTACCTTCATACAAGAAGTCTTAAAGTGTGCTATCTCAAGAAAAAGGGGTATGCAAACATTTAAGCAGTGGTCTCAAAAGGCCGCTTAGGGTAAAAGAGGCCCGGCCCTTTGTATGAATTCGGACCCATCGCTCATTGGACAATTATCTCCTTATAGGTAGTGGTGGTTTTAAAGTCCGTCCATTGGGACCAAGTCAGGGTGTGGCGCTCCGAGGTGTTCCTGTCGTGGTGTGTGATTTCTTCCATAAGGGCAACTTCGGATATTTTTTTAAACCACTTTTTCATTGTTGGAGTCTCAGGCTGGCCCCATAGTGCAGGTATTAATGCCTTGGCTGTGTCGATTAGGTGAGGGACTATAGAACGTTTATATTTTCCAATTGGTTCCTTGGTTGCATGTAAGAGGATGATCCAGGGTTCGGGGGGGAGATTGACATTGGAAATCTGGTGTATACTTTGGATGACCTTGGCCCAGAAGGGGCGAATAAGTGGGCACGACCACCATATGTGCGCATGGGTTGCTTTGTTCCCACAATTCCTCCAACACAATGGGGAATTGGCGGGGAACATCTGATGGAGCTTTGATGGGGTATAGTGCCATCTAGTTAGCAATTTGTAATTTACCTCTGTCATTTTTGCCGCTATTGAGGAGGTGTGGGCCAACATCAGGACTTTGTCCTTTTGGTTGTCTGAGAGGCAGGAGTCCAGATCTGCCTCCCACTTAGCAAGGTAAGAAGGGTATTTATCATCCTGTAGCTTGATGATCACTTTATAAAAAAGTGAAATACAGTGTTCAGGTGGGTCTGCTGGATATAGTATTTCCTCAATGCCGTTCAAGTCTTGTAGCCCCCTCAGTGGCTGCTGAAGAGAACCGAGGAAATGTCGTAGTTGGTTGAACCTCCATTTGTCAAGGAACACTAGTGGTTTGGGACCAAGAATCTCCCTTAAGGGTTTGAGAGTGTTGGCTTGAAGAACATGATGAAGTAGGAGAGGTCTATTTGGGGACCAAGTCTGGAAGCCGTGATCTAGTTGCCCGGGGGGGAAATAGGCATTGCCTAGGAGCGGCAGCAAGGGTGATGTGTATGACCATGAAAACTTCCTATGCAGAGAGTCCCAGATGTCCAAGGTGGAAGTGGTTAATGAAGAGGTAGTTGTACCGAGGTGCCTATAGGGGCGTGGGAGCCATGGAGTGACCGCAAGGTCTGCGTTACTTAGGGCGTTTTCTAGACTTACCCATAATTTAGAATTGGCGGCATATCTCCACTCTGAGATCCTAGACAGGATCACAGCGATATAGTACGCCTTAAAATTTGGGAGGGCCAGTCCCCCAGAGCCCTTGGAACGAAAAAGTACATCCCAGGATACTCTAGGGTGGCTTTTCCTCCAGATAAAGCGGGAGACCATGGTCTGCAGTAAAGTGAAGAACCCTATGGGCACACCCATTGGGAGCATTTGGAAGTAGAATAGCACTCTAGGCAAGATATTCATCTTTACTATGTTCACTCTACCCAGCCATGTATGTGCAAGCGTTTTCCATTTTGTGAGGTCGTTTCTGATGTTATTCAGTAAAGGGACATAATTATGTTTAAAGAGGGAATGAATATTAGGCGTGAGAAATACTCCCAAATACTTCATGCTACGGTGCACCCATCTAAAGGGGAAGAGGGGTTTTATTCGTTCTGCCTCCCTGCTAGGTAGGTTAATATTTAAAATCTCGGACTTCGATAAGTTTATTTTAAAGTTAGATATTGTCTGAAAGGTAGAGAAGGTTGGGTTAGGTTGGGGAGTGAGATATGGGGTTGTGTGAAGAATAAAATATCGTCGGCGTAGGCCGCGTATTTGTGAGTTTTATTGCCTACCTGGATCCCATGAATGTTTACATCACGTCTCACGGTTGCTAGAAAAGGTTCTAGGGTAAGGGCGAATAGGAGGGGTGAGAGGGGGCATCCCTGTCTAGTCCCATTAAACAGTTGGAATGAGTCACTAAGTGTACCATTTATTCGAATTTGGGCTGTGGGACAGGAGTATAGAGAGGTAATGCGATGGAACATTTTGGGCCCCAGCCCAAAATGGCGTAGGGTCATTTTCAGGTAGTCCCAGTCCACCCTATCGAACGCTTTTTCAGCGTCAGTGGATATAAGTAGGGTGGACTGGGCCGACCTTTGTGCATATTGTATTAGCGATATTGCCCGAAGGGAATTATCTTTGGCTTCTCTATGCGGCATGAAGCCCGTCTGGTCTGTGGAGACCCAGCTGGGAATAAGGGGGAGTAGTCTATTGGCCATTACTTTAGAGTATAATTTGATGTCGACATTTAACAGGGAGATCGGCCTGTAGCTGCTGCATTGGGTAGGGTCCTTTCCCGGTTTGGAGATGACCGTAATGTGAGCTGTAAGGGATTCTGGGAGAAGTCCCGAGGACTGCGAGATAGAGTTGGCGTAGGCCGTAAGGCGGGGTAATAGAACATCGCTACATTTTTTGTAGTAGAGGATAGTGTATCCGTCCGGACCTGGGGCTTTACCTGTCGGGGATGATTTTAAGGCCGTCTGAAATTCCTCAACAGAGAGTTCAGACTCCAGTTCCTTGATGGCCCGGGGAGCCAGTTTTGGCAAATTAGCTCCTTTTAGATATGAGAGCATGCGCCGCCGCCTTTCTTTTATAGTCAGGGACGGTGAGTCGCATTGAACATTGTATAGTTCCGCATAATATTCCCTGAAGGCCTTCGCTATATGTGGAGTCGCGTGCACTAAATTCCCATTAGGTAGTTTTATTTTTGGTATAAATGACCTAGTCTGTTTTTCTTTAAGTGATCTCGCTAACTGTCTACCCGGTTTGTTCCCCCACTCGTATAGTTTTTGCGAATATTGTTGAAATTTTCTAGTGGTGTCTACATTCAGGAGATTTTTCAGTTCTTCCCGTTTCAGAGCTTCTAGATGTGCTGTGTGTAAGGAGAGTTTGTGTTGATTGTCAAGGTCTGTTATTTCCTGCAAGACCCGTTTGAGTTGTTGACCATGCTCCCTCTTTTTCCTCGCCCCTAGTTCGATAAGCCGACCTCTCATAGTAGCCTTGTGGGCTTCCCAAACTATAGCTGGTGAGGTCTCCGAGGGCTTATTTTCATTGAAATATTGCGATATCTGTGTAGATATCATTGCAACTTCAGCTTCATTGGATAGAAGGGAATCATTAAGTTTCCAGTTATAGGAGCGGCGAGCCAGAGAGGGCATGTTCAAAGTAATCGAGACAGGTGCGTGGTCTGATATCGTCGCGGTGCCTATATTCGTGGTTTGTAGTTGTGGGAGATGGCAATGGTCTATAAAAATATTATCAATGCGGGAATAAGACTGGTGCGTTTTTGAGAAATGAGAGAAATCTTTGTCTTTGGGGTGAAGTATACGCCAAGCGTCTACTAATTGTCGCTCTGTGAGTCTTTTTTTAACATAGGCCAGACGTTTAAAGGGTATGTAAGAGCGCCCCTGGGAAGTGTCCAGTACGGGATCTAATGGCATATTTATATCCCCCGCTAATATCACTAGACCCTCTGCAAACTCAGACAATTTCGTTAGGATTTGGGAGAAAAAGGCGGGTTGGTTGTGGTTCGGAGAGTAAATATTTGCCAATGTGCAATGGGTGTTGCCCAGATAGCCCTTTAAAAAAAGAAAGCGACCATGGTCATCCGCACTCATTGTTACTAGCCGAAAGGGTGCGTCTCTACCAAAGCCTATGGCCACACCTTTTGCTTTGTTTGTGTCTGAAAGACTATAATACCACTGGGGGAAGTAAGGCGAGGTCAGTTTGACCTGTGTGGTGTGGGTCAGATGTGTTTCCTGAAGGAATGCAACTGAGGTGGCTGATTTACGTAGCTCGTGGGCTATCTGATGTCTTTTGGCTGCAACATTCAATCCCCTGACGTTGTAGGAGGTGATTTTAATTGTGCCCATTATATCGGTAGGACGCACCCCTCAAGCTTAAAATACCATGCATGCCAACCACGGAGGGGGGGGGGGGAAAGGTGAGGAGAAGGGTGATAGTGTGAATAAGAAAAGAAAAAAGAGAGAAGAGAAAAAGACAATTTTACAAAAACAACGAAAACGTCCAAATGGACGCATGTGGGAAATCTTAACCTGTCACGCAGAATCCTGCTGTGATCCCTGTGGGGAGAGAGAGAGCGGGCCTCCGTCCACGGCCCCAAAGTGGGCCTGGACCGAAAAACTTGAGGGCTGCCCATTTTCACCCACCCCAGGAGGAGGTGTGGGCGGGGGGGCGTACCGTACAAAAGGTACATGGGAGCAGTGCGCTCCGCCCGCATCCAGCTATAGTGCAAGTGATATAGGAGTAAACATTTTGCTCCAAAAATGAATATCAATCAAACCCATTTGATCAGAAAACTTTAACTGATGAAACAACAAATATACAACATTACAACAGGCAGGGGTACTCAAACAACTGTAGGAAGTTCTTATGTGGGGCTGTCCACTGGATTGCTGACAAATCACCAAAGAGTGGACCTTGTCCAAATGAGTAGTCAAGAGTAGGTACATATTCATTGCCAGTGTACATCCCATCTTGTAAGTGCTTCTTGGAGTAGCAGAGCCTGCAACCAGCTAAACATAGAGAGAAATCGCAAAAAACAAAAATTAAATAAGCAATAAGCGGAATCAGCAAGTGTAGCCTTTTGGCTAGTCGGCCCTTTTTCTTAGCTGTGCATCTGTGCAGAGCCCTGCGCAGATGAGCGCCTATTCTTTGTGGGCGAATTTTGCCACTGGGAGTCCTGAATGTGTGAAAATTTTGGGACTGGGTCATGCCATCCGGGCAAATCTACTGGAGGCAAATTGAGGTCTTTCAAGAATTGTGGCAGTTCCTCTGGGAATCTGAGGGTATGTGAGCGACCATTTTTGGTGGCAATAAGGCACGCCGGGAAACCTCATCTGTAAATGATCCCGTTAGAGCGTAGGTGTTCCAGAAGTGGCTTGAGTGCTCTGCGTCGGTCCAGAGTTTCTTTGGATAAATCGGAGAAGATGTTTAGGATCGCACCATGAAAGTCAATATTGGGGGTGTTCCTCAATTTGGCTGTAATGGCGTTTTTGTCTGAGATATAGTGAAGGCGGCATATGACATCTCTGGGTTGTTCAGAGTTGGTGCTGCGAGGTCTAAGCGCACGGTGAACTCGGTCAAATTGTAACGGGTCAGTGGGAGGTTTTCCCAATATTGTGTTGAAGACCCCACGAATTGACGGTTCTAGGTCATTGTCACCGGTTGCCTCAGGGAGACCTCTAATGCGCAGGTTGTTTCTGCGATTTCTGTTCTCGAGGTCTTCGAGTTTGTATAGCGAGGCACGGTGGGCAAAGGCTAGTTGTGTAACCGTATCCTGCAGCTCTTTTATGGCCGTTGCGTGTGAGTTCTGCCTCTGTTCCGTTTCTTCGACTCTGTCTAAGATGTGTGCCATGCCCGCTCTTACCCCGGTAATTTCTTTTTTAATTGATTTTTCTAAACCGTGGAACATGCCGGCAAGTTCTTTTTTAATACCGCTCATTAGGGAGGACATTTCGGAACCCGTAGGGGACCCTGGGTCTTCCATTAGGTCCGAGTAGTAGGATGATGCTGGTGAGCTTTCTCTCACGGAGGCAGCTAATGAAGCCGGGAATGCGCTGCACCTCGAGGATCTGGCTTGGGAGCTGCCTACCCCTGGGCCTGCTCTGCTAGTGGCTAGAAATTTCTGTATGGAGCCAGTAACAGCCTGATTTATTGATGAGCCCTTGCTGGATTTCTTTGCAATTACAGAACGGGTTTTAGGTGTCTTTGCTGGCATAGTTGGAGCTTAACGCTGGATGTCTGGCGGAGCGCCCCACAGTCACATTAAGTTAGCGGCATATGTGCGCTACAGTATGAGAATCGCAGGACCGTGAGCCCACATCCCATGTAAATTTGCTTCCACCAGATAACATGCAGGGATGAAAGGTAGTAAGGGTAGATCCGCACTGAGATTAGGCAGTCTCTGATACTCTTCAAGGTGCTGCAGTAAACTGGCCAAATTGGGTGTGTGGGGGGTACCAAGATGGCTGCGGTGTTTCAGGAGATACCGGGCAGCCGTCTATGTGTACCAGCCTTCTGCCACCGTTGTCAGCTGCTTGGAGGGCACTTTATTGTCCAGGGCGCAGTGGGTTAGTTGTAATGGCAGGTGCGCCCCGTATAGATCGGTGGATGGAGAGGTAAGGTGTATTGGGGGTAGCAAGATGGCCGCCGGGAGGTAGGCCGGAGCCGGGGGCTCTCTTAGTACTGACGGCCGCCGCTTTTGTATGCCTCCCTATGTGGGCCTGTTATTTCCCTTGTCTACACAGTCAGGTGGGGGGCCGTTGATGGCGTTTTCTGGGATGCCTATATAGGTAATTGGAGGCCGCCGGCCTGTACTCACTGCGTCCCTGGATCCACAGGTGCCTGGGCCTACCGGTCCGGGAGACACCGCCGGTTTGCAGGATAAAGGGGCCCGCTGGAGGCAGCCTCAGATGGTTCGTTCTCCCCCTCAAGCGTCCGCTGCAACTGCTGCTGATGACCGTGATGTGCAGCCGAGATAAGTCAGGCGAGGCCGGGGATCGCGGAGTCTGTCAGGCCCGTAGGCCGCAAGATGGCGCCGGGAGCCTCGTGTGCTCTGACTCCAACGAGTCAGTATCCCGCACTGCGCGACTTTTTTCCCCAAAAAATGTTCTGGCAAGGTAGGTCAGGGGGTCCTGCAAGTGTCCTAGGGTGGATGGGGCTTTTTTGGCTGATAATTAGCTCCGGATGGCGGAGGATTGTGGAGCTCTGCTGAGACACGTCCTCACAGCTCTGCGTCCGCGAGAAATAACCTGTTAATATGACCAGTTGGTGTAAAAAAAAAAAAGAAAAAAAAATCTTAATTTTCCCAAGAATTGTGGGAAAAAATTACAACTTCAAAAAACTCATCATGCCTCTTAGTAAATACCTTTGACTGTCTACTTTCCAAAAAGGGGTCATTTGGGGGGTATTTGTACTTTCCTGGCTTGTTAGTGTCTCAAGAAATGAGATAGGCCTTCAGTACATCAGGTGTGATCAATTTTCAGTGATTGGCACCATAGTTTGTAGACTCTATAACTTTCACAAAGATCAGATAATATACACTAATTTGGGTTATTTTTACCAAAGATATATAGCAGTATAAATTCTGGCACAAATTTATGAAGAAAAATGACTTATTTGCAAAATTTTACGCTAGAAACAAAAAAAAAGTGTGTTTTTTAGCTTATAGCGCAAAAAATAAAAAACCCAGTGGTGATTAAATACCACCAAAAGAAAGCTCTATTTGTGAGAAGAAAATGATAAACATTTTGTTTGGATACAGTGTAGCATGACTGAGTAATTGTCATTCAAAGTGTGAGAGCGCTGAAAGCTAAAAATTGGTCTGGGCGGGAAGGTGCATAAGTGCCTGGTATTGAAGTGGTTAAGGAGCAAGGGGGGTGACACAGGCAACAGAGGAACAGTTTGTGCTCCTCTCCCTGCACAGCAATGGCGGACATCGACCTGCTTTTGGCTCAGCTGCCACCTCCAGGGGCCCTGAATGGCTGCAGAGTCAATTGGCCCTCCTCCTCACTGAGCAGGCATCGGCGGATCGGCGGCAGGGGGGAGGAACTCCCGTGCACTTGGAGGTCACGGCGTCTGGAGTATTTTTCTCCAGGAGCCTTCCCCAGAGCCTTCCGGCCCACCAACAAAACGCCAGCCGGTTTCAGCTGGGCAAGGGTGGAATCCTCGTCACCAGCGGAGGCATGGGTACTGCCGAGTGGCGAGTCTTCCTCGGCTGCGGTGGTGCAGGGGGCCCCTGGGTCGGTCATCTCGGCCGTGGATTTGTCTGGGTCCACGGCTCCTGGACTGCCAACGGCTGTGGAGGGGGAAAATACTGGTACATCACAGGAACGTGGGGGCAGGACAGATGTGGTTCGCATTGCAGACGCAGCTAAATGCGAGCGATACGTCTGTTTTGAGGGCCCGCTAGGCTCTCACCTGAAGCCGGATGTCAGAGACAAGATATTAAAGGGTGAGTACGTGGAGATATTTTCTCTATTGCCCCATGAAAAGTTTAATTTGGACAGGGTTAAACCAGACAATAGCAAGAAGAAGGATGAGGAGAAACAGAGATACTGGTTGATCCCACGCACGTTCACAAATTGGCTGCAGGCGTTTGTCATTATAGCAAGCGTGATAGGCGAAAAGAACCCCGAACATTGTTCTGCACTTTTCTATTACATGGACGTGGTGGGGGAAGCATACAGAATTTACAGAGGTTCGGCCTGGCTGAGGTATGACGAACAGTTCAGACAGCGCAGGTCCATCCGTCCCTAAGATGGGATCATAAGGACATTAGCCTCTGGATGAAGCTGATGTTGTCGGCGAGGGCCCCAAATCATTTTTTTCCAGGGAGTTCTACGTCCCCAGACAGCTGGCCACCAACAAATGGGGTGTCTGCTGGCAGTAGAATGAGGGAACCTGCAAGTTCGGGGGAGCATGTCGTTTTAAACACGAGTGCTCTGGCTGCGGGGGATCCCATCCCGTTTCACGCTGTTTCAAAAAAGGCAAGGGACAAGCCGGGGATTTTAACAAAGGGACGACACTGGTGAGGGTGGAAAGGATGCAAATTTTCCTAAATAGGTATCCAGATCAGGAGGCTGCTAGGTTCTTAAGAGAGGGATTTTCCGAAGGTTTCCATATCCCTTGCTCTTTATCGGCCGTTCCGCTGGTAGCTAGGAATTTGCGATCGGGGTTGCTCCACCTTGGAGTAGTGGGGGATAAATTTGGTAACAAAGTAGCGCTAGGCTGCATGGCGGGGCCTTTCTGTGATCGGCCTATGGAGGAGTTGGTGATTTCCCCTCTGGGAGTGGTGCCCAAAAAGGAGCCGAACAAGTTTAGGCTTATACACCACCTGTCATGCGTTTTTTGGTTTAGCATCCAGCCAACACATGTAATTTATGTGCCTGGCTTGTTCCTTTCCTCCTGTCCCTGCAAAACTGCAGGATAGGATTCAGGATAGGTTCTTTGAGCACTCTGACATAACACTTTAATGCCAGAATTAGTCTCTTTTCCTGCAATATTGCAGGTGAAGATTGGGAAATGTTCCCTATTGCGATAATGTTTGTGCAATATTTTGATTTATCCATGCAGTCTTACTAGTTTCTTGGGGTCTGCTGTTGTATGGGGCGTGGATTTTGTGGCTCTGGTTTTGTGGCTGGAGCTGTTTCTGACCATGGGAGCTGTGATGCGCACAGGGGTTTTCGCTCCTTCTTCCCTCTTGGGGGATTGGGCGGTCACCCTGCTGTGCATCGACATCACGCACCCAACGCCACGTGTCTGACTAGCGCTCTGTAGGAGGGAGCGAGGTTTAGCACCTTTCAGCGGGGGGGGTTCCCTGGGTAGTGACGCCACCCCCTCCTATTTAGTCGCCGGCGTGACGTTGGCGGCATCTTGCAGCTGGAGTTGAGCACACACAATTTTTGGCTCATAGGAACAGGCACCATTAGCACGGCGATTGCCGTTTTTGGTAGCACAGTACACTCAGATGGAATGAACATCTAGTTCAACACATCAAGGTATTGTTTCACAGTACACCTTTTTTTGTTGTTTTTTTCTTTTCACATATTTTTTCATTTATTGTTTTTTATTCATACACGACGAGTGTTCACTACTGTTAGAGCATATATATTGCTCGCAATGCGGTTTCACTCTCATACATCATATCCACTGTGTCACAATATCCCCATCCCACCTTTATTTATTTTCTCATATCTTTCAGTCAATCACACCCTCTAGTAATTTTCAACCCAATTTACTTACATCGTATTTACATTTAGTGCTAGATGTCTTGAGTTGACATTAACACATGAAATGATTTATCCTAGGGTGAGGATCATTTTTTTGGTTCTCATTCATGGCACTACACTTCCCTGCCTTGCTGCATAGTTAGTAAGGTTGAATAAAGACACCAGTCCATACAGTTCAACCTGAGTGAGTGTCTACAATTGTCCCTATCCCTGTACATTGCACACTCACATTGGTCCCTACCCTCAAGGAGCCCACAATCCAAGGTCCCCATTCATATACTAGGGCCAATTTTTGGACAGAAGCCAATTAACCTACCTGCATGTCTTTGGATTGTGGGAGGAAACCGGAGTACCCGGAGGAAACCCACGCAGGCACAGGGAGAACATGCAAACTCCAGGCAGGTAGTGTCATGGTTGGGATTCGAACCAGCAACCCTTCTTACTGCTAGGTGAGCGTGCTAACCACTACACCACTGTGCCGCATGCTCTGCCTGACTCAGCTCCCATGCCAGATGACGCTCCAGGCCATTTCCATACCCACTGCTGCGCCTCCTGTCATCACTTGACCCGTAAGTATGGGCGTTTGGCCTCTACACATCCCATGCCTTCCCTCCCATTATTTAATATGTAAACCTGACCAATTGTTTGGAACACTATTTCTCGTCCTTTAGATACCCATCATACATCAGCTTCTGATGAGTGGCAAGATAGCCACGAAACGCGTCGAGCTTTAGATGCTACAGTCACATCCAATCATGCAGTTTTAATATACTCTGTACTGTTTTTACCCAATTAATTGAATTCATTTTCATTATGTGCATTATGTCTATACATGAATTTAATTATCTTGATGTATGAGCTGTAAGATTGTATGTACCATTTATGATGGATTATGGATTACGAAGTGTGTACCCTTGCGCCCTATGTAATGCACCAGGCTAACAGCCAATAAATCTACATTATCCAACCTTCATTGCTCTTTTTTGCTTCCAAATCGCATGCTTCTCTTAAAGTCCCAACCCTTTTTCTATTTTATCATGCCGTTAGGGATGGAGGCTATTTTGATGTAATTGTCCTAGGCCTCACTCAAAGACCCAACCCTCTCCCCATTCTATACACCACCTGTCTTTACCAAAGGGGTACCAGTCAATGATGCGATCGTCCCTGACTCATGCACAGTTTCTTACACTTCCTTCAATGTGGCAGTGGGCTGGGTTTGCCACTGTGGAAAGGGGGCACTGATGGCAAAAGCTGATATTGAATTGGCTTTCCCCTTGCTCCCAGTTCATCCGGACAGTTTTTGGCTGTTGGGGTGCTGTTGGCAAGGGGAATTTTACGTTGATCGGTGCTTGCCCATGGGTTGCTCCATTTCGTGCGCATTGTTTGAAAGATTCAGCTCATTTGTAGAATGGCTGAATTCCATAATTCATTACCTGGATGACTTTCTTTCTGTGGGTCCGCGGTCGTCTACCATGTGTGCAGTGTTGTTATCCGTCCATCATGGGACCCAGGATGTTCTCAGTGGGAAATGCCACAAGTGAGAGACTGCCTGGGACTTTGCTTAGAGACACAGGAATTCGCCTGAGACCGCAGGGGCGTTTTGTGCTGTACACGACAGGAGATGTTGAGGCCCTGGGGATGCTCTGCAACAAGTGCAAGGGACAGGTCGCAAGTCTCCGTCCATTTGTCTGATGCTTGCAATGCGGAGAGTACCTCTTTACAGTGGAGCAACCCACCATGCCACCTCGTGCCTATCGAATGGACTGGGCCACTGGCATCGCCACCAAGGAGTCTGCTACATATGCTTCTATGGCAAGGCCTGCATCTGCAAGACCGACTACTACAGCCAGTGTTCCTGAGGGAGATGCTGCTGCTACAACCACCGGAGGAGCCACTCCGGACATCATGGACACTGTTTCTTCCACTGCATCTAAAATCCCTACACCTGCTCACAAGAAAGTAGGGTATGTGAAAGCCTCCTGCGACCACGGTAGAGGCCTACCTCAGAACTTGCCTGGATCGGATCGGGGGAAAGTGATCGCTCCCAAGGAATCCACTGCAGATACTGGTGAGAATTGTAATGAGTGGGACTGTATGTAGATATTTGCCAGCAGAAGAGTTGCGGGACTCAGAAATAGATTCCCTGTCTGATTTATCAGGGGATGATGACTTGTTCGAGACTATGTTCCAGGAAATGTTATGGGCTAATGCAGATGATGTGGCTGCAACATGCAATGTATCTGGCTGGCTAGCCTTAAATTCGGGGAGTGCGTCGCCTCGGGCGGGAACCCCTACAACCATTAACGAGACTTTACCTAAAAATGTCAGTTTGTCTGAACCTAAGAGATTGCCTTTTGCCATGGTACAGAAATCACCAAACTCTTGTGTGCCTCCCAGGGATGGAAGTGCCCGAGCTCTGCCTAGACTCGCACGATCCCAGCGGCTGCTGAATAAGCGGGTGGCTACAGAATATGGATTGGAGTTCCCATATGTTCCAGAGGAGGTGATGCAAGAAATTGAGCAAAACAGAGAGCATTTGTATGCCAGTGATGTGTGGGACTATTTGAAGGTACCAAAGCCCTTTAGGAAACAAGTATGTTCCCCCAGTATGTTTGAACGCTTCACCGGGTGTCTTCAGCACTGGAGCTTTGGGAGACATATATACTCTGACAAAGTTGTCATTTGCCAACCGGGAAAAGACAACGTAATATACTTTATTACCACCGTGGATGCCAAGGGGAAAACGTTAACCTTACCGGACCCCCTGTTTTATTGGTAAAGTAATCACCGAGACTGTTTTTTTTATTTTCTGCTTGAAAAAGTTTTTGCAAAAGTACAAGGACTGTGGGGCTAACTAGATAGTGTCAGCTTTGTCAGAGGAAAGCTCCATGTCAAGGTCATCTATCGGCCACAGCACTTGTATAAAGGACTTGCATTTCGTCACTCTTGCCACTAGATGGTGGGAGTTTGCACAAAAAGTTGGACAATTGGATGTAGACACATAGGCCAAATACACTGGAGAGAAAGTCTAATTTTCTGCTGGAAATGGGATTTTGCCTCCTATAACTGTACATTTAGTATGCTTGTTTTCCTGTTTGTGTGTTTTGTTTCAGGAATCACCGAGATCGTCCATCAAGCTGCCGGAGAGTGGGTGGTGTAAATAGTCAGGTATTGGAGTTTGTGTGTGATGTAACTGGTTCTATGTCAAATTGTTCAAACATATTGTTCATTTTTTTTCCCTTCCTTTCCATCCCTCGTTCCAATTTTGAGTTCAGGTACCAGACTTTCAGGACTGAAAGTGTTTATTTTTTTCCTTCCCAGTCGATGAGGACATTGTCTAAATGGGAGGGGGAGTATGTAGTGCTGGCTCCTGACGAGCAGGCGCTATTGTTTTTGCAAAATTAAGTTGCCTGATGACACAGTTGGGCTTCAGAATACTTTCTCTCAATTTCTGGTTTCAGTACCAGTCCAGCTGGGTTACACTGGGTTCTCCTTGACCGAAGGTGTGGCTGTCACCGCCGGCAAGAGTAGAAACGCAGTCTAGCTGGATGCATTGAATACCATTTATCTCTCAGAAGCAGCCCAGTGGGAGTGTTTCTCCCGCTGTGCATTCTGGGGGGTGGTATTTAAGGTACCGACGACATACTCATTAAGTGCCTGAACTCACCCCTAACCCTCTACCCTACCCTAAAGCCTCATACACACGATCGGACTTTGTACAAACTTTCCCGTGGATTTTTGTACAAAGGGCATTGGCCCCAAGTTTGTATTGTATACACACGATCGGACTTTTAAGGCAACAAACATGAACGTAGTGACGTTTCAACGTACTGACGACACTTCAAAAGAGGATGTTCAAATACTCCAGCGCCACCTTTGGTCAACTTCTGTATTGTTGTCTGATCTTTTGCATTGGTTCTGAGCATGCGTGTTTGTACTTTGTACAAAAGTCCGATGGTTTTGTGTACACACGGTCAGACTTTGCTCCATCTGACTTTTGTTGGCAGAAAATTGGTCCGTTCGCACAGCCAACAAAAGTCAGATGAAAACTGAAAAAGTTGGTCCAATGGAGCGTACACATTGTCGGATGTTGGTCCAAAACAGCTAATTTGCATGTTTGTTGTCAAAAAGTCTGATCGTGTGTACGACCCTTTAGTCTTTTTTCTAAATAAATAACCCAAAAGAGGATTCAGTGTCAGTTTCAACATTCTTTGGGCCACTTTCCACGGGATCCTCAAGACGGAGAAGCAAGCAGGTGAGTTAACGGTAAGCCCAAATAAAACCAGCAGCTACTTCGGGGGTTAGTGCTACATCAATATAGTCTACTCTCTGTAACCACTCTTTGA
Source organism: Lithobates sylvaticus (assembly GCA_028564925.1). Lineage (NCBI taxonomy): Eukaryota > Metazoa > Chordata > Amphibia > Anura > Ranidae > Lithobates > Lithobates sylvaticus. The sequence continues at coordinate 89,720,725 of CM053037.1, forward strand.
TACTTTGCTTTTTAGTACATAGCCATTTTTTAGGAATAAGGGCTTTTGCTGCATTGAGCAGGAACGGTACTAGAGTTTTTTTATATTGTTTCTTTGCTTTAGTTGTCCCTTGGAACAAAGTTCCAGGGACATTGGGGGATCCTCTCTCCCGTTATTATCTCTGTGTATTCTAATATACCCTGCCAGTATTCTTTTATATCTGGCCATTCCCACCATATATGAAATGCTGTTTCATATATGGCTGGATTTTATGTATTTTTTCCTGGCGTCAGATGCCACCGTAACATGCACTTAAAGTTTACCTCTATTGATGTTATGTCAGATGCATAATTATATACTGTGCTTATCATTTGCATTTCATCTAATTTTAAGCCCATGTCCTGTTTCCATTTTTCTATGAAGGGTAGGGCCCCTTGCCCCTCTACTTCTGTTAGTATTTCATATATTTGTGATATGCCATGTTTTACTATTCTTTTCCCTTGGTAATATTTCTCGCTCCTCTCTAATAGGTTGGGGAATTGTATTTACAAATTGTTTTATTTGTAGGTACTCCCAATCTTTCAAACAACACCACCCGTGTGTCTTTATTAGGTCCTGCTTTGTCATAATTTCCCCTTGTGATGTGATATCTTTTAATTGTGCGTTACCCAATTGTTTCCCTAGCTGTGTTCCGTTTCCTGGTAAAAAAAAATTTAAATTTCATTGAGTAGTGGAATATAGTTGGCTTGATATAATTCATCTTCGGTAGGTGTTATTTTAATTCCTAAATATGTTTCTTTTTTTCCCAGGTAAAGGGGAATTCTTGTTGTAATAAGTTCTCTTCGTTTGTATCTATTCCTAGGTTCAATATTACAGTTTTTATAGGGTTTATTTTAAAATTCGAAAGAGCTCCATAGTCCTTCATTTCTTTAATTAAACAGGGTAATGACAGCCGTGGTTTGGTCATATATAGGAGTATGTCGTCTGCATATGCTGCAATTTTGTGCTCTTCTTCTCCCAATATTACTCCCCCTATATCCACATTATTTCGTATTTTTGTTAACAATGGTTCTAATGCAATCACATACAGGAGCAGCGAAAGCAGACACCCCTGTCTTGTCCCATTGAACATCTCAAAAGCAGACAACATATTCCCATTGACCCCTACCCTGGCTGTTGGTTGTTTGTATAAATGACTTATCCATCTCATAATTCTTGGTCCCATACCTATACTCTGAAGTGCTTCCATCAGAAAACATCAGTCTACTCGATCGAATGCCTTTTCGGCATCGATCGATATTAGGATCATTGGGGGCCTTCTTTCATTTTCTTTTTTCTTTAGTAACACGGTTCTTATACTAGTTGTCCCTGCCCTCTCTTCCTGGTACAAATCTGGCTTGGTCGTCATTTATCAGTTCTGGCATAAAGTTTTTTAATCTTGTTGCTAGGACTTTTGCATATAATTTTGTCTCAGCCTTTAACCACTTGCTTACTGGGCACTTAAACACCCTTCCTGCCCAGACCAATTTTCAGTTTTCGGTGCTCTCACGCTTTGAATGACAATTACTCAGTCATGCAACACTGTACCCAAATTAATTTTGTTGTCCTTTTTTCCCACAAATAGAGCTTTGTTTTAGTGGTATTTGATCACCTCTAGGTTTTTAATTTTTTGCGCTATAAATGAAAAAAAAAAATTGGAAAAAAAAACGCATTTTTCTTTGTTTTTGTGATAAAATTTAGCAAATTATAAATTTTTCTTCATAAATTTTGGCCACAATTTATACTGCTACATATCTTTGGTAAAAATAACCCAAATTAGTGGATATTATTTGGTCTTTGTGAAAGTTAGAGAGTCTACAAGCTGTGGTGCGAATTATACAAAATTGATCACACCTGATATACTGGTGGCCTATCTCATTTCTTGTGACCTGAACAAGTCAGGAAAGTACAAATACCCCCCCAAATTACCCCTTTTTTTTAAAGTGGACATTCCAAGGTATTTAGTACGAGGCATGGTGAGCTTTTTAATGTTGTAATTTTTTCCCACAATTCTTTGCAAAATAAATATTTTTTTTTCCCCACAAAATTGTCATTGTAATAGGTTATTTCTCACACATGGCATGTGTATACCACAAATGAGACCCCAAAATAAATTCTGATACTCCTCCTGAGTATTACGATACCACATGTGTGGGACTTTTCCACAGCCTGGCCACTTAGAGAGGCCCAACATGCAGGGAGCGCCATCACGTGTTCTAGGAGCATAAATTACACATCTAACTTGTTGACTACCTAGTACACTTTTGAAGGCCCTGCACCAGGAAAATGACACGTGACACTGACGTGGCACTGATGACAGATGGCACTGATACGTGGCACTGATGACAGGTGGCACTGATATGTGGCACTGATGACACGTGACACTGATGTGGCACTGATGACAGATGCCACTAATACGGGGCACTGATGACACGTGACACTGATGACAGATGGCACTAATATGTGGCACTGATGACAGATGGCACTTATACGTGGCAATGATATCATGTGGCACTAATACGTGGCACTGATGAGAGATGGCACTAATACGTGGCACTGATGACAGATGGCACTGATACGTGGCATTGATGACACGTGACACTGATGACAGATGGCACTGATACGTGGCATTGATGACACGTAACACTGATAACAGATGGCACGTGACACTGACAGGTGGCACTGATGACAGATGGCACTAATATGTGGCACTGATGACAGATGGCACTAATATGTGGCACTGATGACATGTGACACTGATATGGCACTGATGACAGATGGCACTATGTGGCACTGATGACACGTGGCACTGACGTGGCACTGATGACAGATGACACTTATATATGGCACTGGGGACAGTTGTTCTTTAAATCTTTTATAATATTTGATTGAGAAGCCATCTGGGCCTGGGCATTTTCCCTCCTGGTGTTTCCTTTACAGCTTTATAAATTTCATCCTGGGTAATTGGATTGTCTAATATTTTAGCATTTTCTGCAGTTTTGCAGGTTTTGCGATACACCCTGTACATACTGTGAGAGTATTCTGCTATTGCAAAAACATTGCAAAAAAAAAAAAATTTTGCAGTGTTTTCTGAATATGTGCAGGAGTGACATATTCTGCCCTGCAGCCAGTGTATTATCCAGTGGCGGCCCGTCCATAGGGGGCGCCCGGGCGCCGCCCCCCCCCCCCGCCCCCAGGCAGTCAAAAAAAAAAAATAACAAAAAAAAATTATTTAAACATGTCCCTTTAACCACTTCAGCCCCGGACCAATTGTCAGCTTAAGGACCAGAGGTCTTTTTTCAATTTCGCACTGCACTACTTTAACTGGTAATTGCGCGGTCATGCAATTTTGTAACCAAATGAAATTTGCGTCCTTTTCTTCCCACAAATAGAGCTTTCTTTTGATGGTATTTGATTGCCTCTGTGATTTTTATTTTTTGCGATATAAACGGAAAAAGTGCGAAAATTTTGAAAAAAAAAAGAGATTTTCTACTTTTTGTTATAAGAAAAATCTAATAAACTCAATTTTAGTCAAACATTTGGGCCAAAATGTATTCAGCCACATGTCTTTAGTAAAAAAAATGCCAATAAGCGTATATTTATTGGTTTGCGCAAAAGTTATAGCGTCTACAAACTAGAGTACATTTTCTGGAATTTACACCGCTTTTAATTTATGACTGCCTATTTCATTTCTTGAGGTGCTAAAATGGCAGAGAAGTACAAAACCCCCCCAAATGACCCCATTTTGGAAAGTAGACACCCCAAGCTATTTGCTGAGAGGCATGTTGAGCCCATTGAATATTTTTTTTTTAGTCCCAAGTGATTGAATAAAGACAAAAATAAAAAAGATTTTTTTTTTTTTTCAAAAAGTTGTCACTAAATGATATATTGCTCACACATGCCATAGTTATATGTGGAATTGCACCCCAAAATACATTTTGCTGCTTCTCCTGAGTATGGGGATACCACATGTGTGGGACTTTTTGGGAGCCTAGCCGCGTACGGGGCCCCGAAACCCAAGCACCATCTTCAGGATTTCTAAGGGTGCAAATTTTTGATTTCACTCCTCACTACCTATCACAGTTTTCGAAGGCCATAAAATGCCAAAATAGCACAAAACCCCCCCAAATGACCCCATTTTGGAAAGTAGACACCCAAGCTATTTGTTGAGAGGCATGGTGAGTATTTTACAGCTCTCATTTGTTTTTTGAAAATGAAGAAAGTAAAGAAAAAAAACATTTTTTTTTCTTTTTTCAATTTTCAAAACTTTGTGACAAAAAGCGAGATCTGCAAAATACTCACCATACCTCTCAGCAAATAGCTTGGGGTGTCTACTTTCCAAAATGGGGTCATTTTGGGGGGTTTTATGCCATCTGGGCATTCCATGGCCTCCGAAACTGTGTTTGGCAGTGAGAAGTGAAATAAAAAAATGACACCCTTAGAAAGCCTGAAGGCGGTGATTGGTTTTTGGGGTTCCGTACGCAGCTAGGCTCCCAAAAAGTCCCACACATGTGGTATCCCCGTACTCAGGAGAAGCAAGAGAATGTATTTTGGGGTGTATTTCCACATATGCCCATGACATGTTTGAGCAATATATCATTTAGTGACAACTTTTTGTAAAAAAAAAATATATATATTTTTTTTCATTATTCAATCTCTTGGGACAAAAAAAAAAAATATTTAATGGGCTCAACATTGCTCTCAGCAAATAGCTTGGGGTGTCTACTTTCCAAAATGGGGTCATTTGGGGGGGGGGGGGTTTGAACTGTCCTGGCATTTTATGCACAAAATTTAGAAGCCTATGTCACACGTCACCCACTCTTCTAACCACTTGCAGACAAAGCCCTTTCTGACACTTTTTGTTTACATGAAAACATATTTTTTTTTTGCAAGAAAATTACGTTGAACCCCCAAACACTATATATATTGTTAAAGCAAAGGCCCTACGGATTAAAATGGTGGGTGTTGCATTTTTTTTTTCCACACAGTATTTGCGCAGCGATTTTTCAAACGCATTTTTTGTGAAAAAAATACACTTTTTTTTATTTGAATGCACTAAAACACACTATATTGCTCAAATTTTTGATGAAATAAAAAATATGATCTTAGGCCGAGTACATGGATACCAAACACGACATGCTTTAAAATTGCGCACAAACACGCAGTGGCGACAAACTACATACATTTTTAAAAGCCTTTAAAAGCCTTTACATGATACCACATTAGATTCACGGAGGAGGTCTACTGCTAAAATTACTGCCCTCGATCTGACCTTCGCGGTGATACCTCACATGCATGGTGCAATTGCTGTTTACATATGACGCCAGACCAACGCTTGTGTACGCCTTTGCGCAAGAGAAGGGGGGGCAGGGGTGCTTTTTTTTATTTTTTTTATTTTTTTTTTTTTATTTATGGGGCTTTTTTATTTTATTTTTAAACTGTTCCTTCCATTTTTTTTTCTTTGTTATGATTTTTATTGTTATCTCAGGGAATGTAAATATCCCCTATGATAGCAATAGGCAGTGACAGGCAGTGTTGGTCATCTTACTTTAAAAAAGTAATTAGTTAAGTTACAAATTACTTCTCCCAAAAAGTAATTGCGTTAGTAACTCAGTTACTACATTGGAAAAGTAATTAGTTACGCAGCAAAGTAACTGACTTTTTTTTAAAATATTCTATACGTGTAACTAAGGGGCGGGTCTAGTATTACTGTAACCAAGGGGCGCATTTATTATTATTGTTATATATCGTGTAACCAAGGGGCTGCTCTATTATTACTCCAACCAAGCGGCAGATCTGTTATAGCGTGTAAGCAAGGGGCGGGTCTATTATTATTATATCGGGTAAGGGTCGGATGGCTACAGAAGAGGGCAAATGTTAAAATAATGGGCAGAGTTAGATATATAACAATAATAATAAATGCGCCCCTTGGTTACAGTAATACTAGACCCACCCCTTACTTACACGATAGACGCCCCTTGCAGAGTAGCACGAGCATCAGGAGCGTGCGGCGTCGCCTCGTACAATTACATGTTAACTGCGCTTGCGCGGTGTAGAGTTCACTCAGAGCTGTTTAGGTTCGGCAATTTTCGTAAGCTCCGTAGTCCTTTGTACTGCGCAAGCCCTGCGCCTGCGCAGTACAGGGGGTCCTTATCCGGCGGGGGAACTTTTTCGGCAGGACACCGGAATTACACTACTTCCATCTAGTGGCAGTAGATTTAATTGGGGTAACTAAGCCAAAGTAATGGGAACTGAGTTACCATGAGGGGAAAAGTAATCAGTTAGATTACTCGTTACCCTCTAAAGCAGGGGTCTCAAACTGGCGGCCCTCCAGCTGTTGCAAAACTACAACTCCCATGAGGCATTGCAAGGCTGACAGTTACAAGCATGACTCCCACAGGCAGAGGCATGATGGGGCTTGTAGTTTCGTAACAACTGGAGGGCCGCCAGTTTGAGACCCCTGCTCTAAAGTAACTGCGTTAGGTAACTCAGTTTATTTTAACTCAGTTACTTACATCACTGGTGACAGGTACTCTTTTTTTGAAAAAATTGGGGTCTATTAGACCCTAGATCTTTCCTCTGCCCTCAAAGCATCTGACCACACCAAGATTGGTGTGATAAAATGCTTTCCCAATTTCCCAATGGCGCGGTTTATATCCGGGAGGGGGGACATTCCCTCCCACTGCTTGTAAAAGCAGTCTAGAGGCTAATTACCTGCTAGAATTGCTTTTACATGAAAGCCGATCACTGGCTGAAAAGAATGATACCAAGATGATACCTAAACCTGCAGGCATCATTCTGGTATAACCATGCAAAGTCCAGCAACATACTGGACATATATTGTAATCTTTTTTTTTTTTCATGCAGCCTCTTGGCTGAATGAAAAAAAGAGATTGATTGGTGGGTATGCCCACCATTAGAATACCTCCCTTCATCCACCCACTTCTAATGATGGGCATACATGCACCATTTATATATGCCGATGCATGGGGGCATCCTCCCGCAAAAGTTATGCCGTGTACACACGGTCGGAATTTCGACCGTATGTACGTGGCATTAGGAGCCAATCGCTCCTCCCCCCCCGGCGGCCCCCATGCTTCGGCACATATGCTCTTTTTTTTAACTGTGGTGGTGAAATCACCTCCTACAGCGTTGGAGTCGCGGCTTTATGTATCGTGGGAGCAAACGCTGTTGCTGTCAAGATAAATAAATCCGCGCTGCAACTGAATGGCGCACCTGAAAACAAAAAAATGCTTAACACTAAAACACAGTAAACAAAAATACATACCTGAAAAGCAAGCATGATAAAACATAATAAAACATTGCAGAATAGAATGGAGTAAAAAAAGAGCAACAATAGAGAGAGAGAGAGAACAATAAAACGACAACTATTTTTGTTTTTTTTATTTTTTTGAGATTCACAGGTAAAAAAGCTCCTGACTGTTAGCGACTGAATCAAAACGCTACCACAAAAAAAATGTTAGCGATCGCAGGAATCAGGCCTGACTCTGCGAACGCTGCAGTTATGTGTGCTTAGTGTTTTGTAAGTGACAGTGATCGATCGATACTGCACTTGGGTGGGCTGGGCTGGGCGGAGGGGGAAAACGCAGGTGCTAGCAGGTATCTGGGCTGATCCCGCTAACAATGCGTTTTTTTGGAACCCTAAACTGCTGGGACGCTAGTATAGATCTGATCAGATCAGATATTGATCTGTTCAGATACTGTGCCACTAAGGGAGGTGTATGCTTTGCGCGTGGGTGTTTGCGGTACTGGCACTAACCTGGGGCGACGCAGACCTTATTTGACCCTAAAACCTAATTGATATCACCCGCTGGGCGATCAGGGGGTTAAACCGTTATTGGGTAATAAATGGCGGGTGCCCTGACAGTATAAAAAACAAGCTAACTAACCAGCGTCACCCGTAACAGTAATACAAAAAAAAAACTGGCTACCTAGCGGCACCAGTGACACTAATGCAGCGATCAGAAAAATAATCGCTTAGTGACACTGGCAAAAGGGGGTGAAAGGGTTAACTAGGGGCAATCAGGGGGTTAAACCTTTATTAGGTAATATATGGGGGTACCTGACGCTATATAAAAACCTGACGGGGAACCTAAATAACGAAATAACTAACTGGCTAACCAGCGTCACCAGTGACAGTTATACGGTGATCACTGGTGAAAGGGTTAACTCTAGGGGCAATCAGGGGGTTAAAACCTTTATTTAGGTTGTAATATGGGGGTACCTGACCTATAAACCTATTTATGAACCTATATAAACATGGCGGTTAACCTAAAAAAAAACTGGTTACCTAGCGACACTAATGCAGCGATCAGAAAAACGATCGCTTAGTGACACTGGCAAAAGGGGGTGAAAGGGTTAACTAGGGGCAATCAGGGGGTTAAAACCTTTATTAGGTAATATATGGGGGTACCTGACGCTATGTAAAAACCTGACGGGGAACCTAAATAACGAAATAACTAACTGGCTAACCAGCGTCACCAGTGACACTTATACAGTGATCACTGGTGAAAGGGTTAACTCTAGGGGCAATCAGGGGGTTAAAACCTTTATTTAGGTTGTAAAATGGGGGTACCTGACCTATAAACCTATTTATGAACCTATATAAACATGGCGGTTAAAATAAAAAAAAAAATGGTTACCTAGCGGCACTAATGCAGCGATCAGAAAAACGATTGCTTAGTGACACTGGCAAAAGGGGGTGAAGGGGTTAACTAGGGGCAATCAGGGGGTTAAACCTTTATTAGGGGGGGGTAGGGGGCTACCTTGGACCTAAAACTAACTGCCCTGACAGTTATTACAGTCACACTGACACTAAATGCAGTGATCAGTAAATAAATGATCACTGCAATTAGTGACACTGTGACTGGGGGGGCAGGGGGTGATCTGGTGGGTGATCAGGGGGTGACAGGGGGGTGGATTGTGTGCCTATGTGTACTGGTGTCAGTGTACTGTTTGTGCACTAACCTTTACACGTTCTCTCCTCGGCGTTCCGGTCACATAGACCGGCGCACCGAGCGTGACATCACTTCTGCCTTCCTGTCTATACAATAGACAGGAAGGGGAAGCTTTTCATTCGCCAGGAGCGATCGCGAGGGGGTGGCCAGAAACCACTGGCCGTCCCCTCGTCCCGGATCGCTCCTGAAGCGATGACGACCATCCCTGCCGGCGGAGGGGGTTCCGATCGGACACCCCACCCGCCGGAAGAATGTCACGTACAGGTACGTGATTTTGCCTGTACGTGCCATTCTGCCGACGTATATATACATGGGGCGGTCGGCAAGTGGTTAAGAAATTTTTTTTTTTTTCAAAAAAGGTCCTTATGTGCACTGTGACCCGGCGCCGGGCGCTGTGCAGTATGGGAAACGACACGTCAATGCAATCAGCAGATTGCAGACGAGGCGCCTCATTTGGCCCAAAAAATCTCGCTCTGTGGCGCGCTCGAGCGCGCCACAGCTTCCAGCGCAGTGTACTGGCCGGGGGAAATCCCCCGGCCAGTCAGGACATGAGCGACGTCACTCCAGGAAGTGACGTTTACACTGGGCTGCTCAGTCCAAGTAAACTCGGCTGTAGCAGGTAAGCAGAAGCACACATCACATCACTGCAGCATCCCCCCCTCCCCCCCCCCCCCGCTTGTCAACATCACGGCGGCAGACCCCCCCCTCCCCCCCGCTTATCAACATCCTCACGGCGGCACCCCCCCGCACTTAGCAACATCCACATGGCGGCACCCCCCCGCACTTAGCACTCAGCACGTGTCTAGAAACGAGAGGAACTTAACAAGCTCACAGAAGGGGCAGCGTACATGGAGGAAATCAGCTGTTTCATAATACTTTTTTCATAGCTCAATAAAGAAGGTGACATCAGTAGTTACAGCAGTAGTGGTGTTACTGTTCAAGATGTACAGTGTGGCAGACATATATGAATGAGAATTAAATATACTGTATTTTAAAAGGTAAAATACATTACTTGTGTATCTCAGATGCTATTTCAGGGCAAAGTGTCATGTTCTTAAAAGACCACCCCAAGCCACTGATATTGCTCTCTGCCACATTCCTATGTCATTCCTTTGCATCTTTGAAGCTCTTGGAAATACAAGCAATTAAGGAGCATGTTACATTCTCCTTTTCCTCCCAGGATGCAGTGCCATGAATTTTCAGATCCAGACACTCCATCCAGTTTAAGCTCCAAAACATTGCTTGTACAGAGTTTAGACTCAAGGTTCCAATGAGGAAAGAGAGCAGTGAGGGAGGCTACTAGTGTAGTAACAGAGTGCATAAATGGAGGTGAGGAGGGTAGGATGAACCCTTAAGAGGACCTGTCACTTTGCGCTGATAAGGCTAATTAGTATTACATACAGTGGCGCCCCCCCCCCCCCCCTCCCGGCTTATCAACATCACGGCGGCAGCACCAGACTACCCCACCAGAAAAAAAGTTTTACTTGTTTTACAGGTTAGAAAACGGGTATATGATTGCTCTATGGATTTGTATGCATGGATCTGTATCAGTACAGATTGTAGTCTGCTCGCAATGCATGCTCTATGGATCTGTATGCAATTAGTACAGAATGTAGTCTGATCACAATGCAATGTGTCCAGGGATCTGTATTAGAACACTTTTAAAGAAAAAATAAAAGTTTTGTGCTTTAAAAAAACAAACCAATTTTTTTGCATAATGTGAAAGAGGAAGTTACGCAGAGTAAATGGATACCTAACATGTCACGCTTCAAAATTGCACATGCTCGTGGAATGCCGCCAGACTTCTGTACTTAAAAATCCCCATAGGCGACGGTTAAACTTCTGTTGGTCGGCGGCAGCACACCCCCCCCCCCCCACTTATCAACATTATTACATTTTCGTTGGTCGGCAGCAGCACCCCCCAACCCCGCTTAACAACTTGATTAAACTTTAAACCTTTTGGGGGTTGGTGTCAGCACCCACACCCCCAACTTTATTAAACACAATATAAAGGGACAGATCAAAGAATTTCTTTGATCTTTCAGCACATGTAACTTTCCCCAAAAACATTCACTGGCCCTCCCACCCCCTCCCCCGCCATGTGTATAGTGAAGCTGACCTGATTGGGGGGGGGGGGGGTGGGTTGCAGAATGCAGTTATGTGAAATTTATAGGTTGTAGAATGCAGATATGTGTGATTTAAAAGGTTGCAGAATGCAGATATGTGCGATTTACAGGTTGCTTTAATAGAGCCCTGTGTATAATGTGCAGCCTGGTATATGATGTGCTGAGCCCGGTGTATAATGTGAAGCCTGGTATATGATGTTCAGAGCCCGGTGTATAATGTGCAGCCTGGTATATGATTAGCAGAGCCCGGTGTATAATGTGCAGCCTGGTATTTGATGTGCAGAGCCCGGTGTATAATGTGAAGCCTGGTATATGATGTGCAGAGCCCTGTGTATAATGTGCAGCCTGGTATATGATGTGCAGAGCCCTGTGTATATTGTACAGCCTGGTATATGATGTGCAGAGCCCGGTGTATAATGTGCAGCCTGGTATATGATGTGCAGAGCCCGGTGTATAATGTGCAGCCTGGTATATGATGTGCAGAGCCCTGTGTATAATGTGCAGCCTGGTATATGATGTGCAGAGCCCTGTGTATATTGTACAGCCTGGTATATGACGTGCAGAGCCCTGTGTATATTGTACAGCCTGGTATATGATGTGCAGAGACCTGTGTATAATGTGTAGCCTGGTATATGATGTGGATTATATAAGGGGTGTGGCTTATGAGACGTGGGAGGGGCCAACCGTGGAGGGGCGGGATCTTGCGCCCCCCCATCCTAAAACTTCACCAGCCGCCACTGGTATTATCTGAACATGTATTTAGCACGGCAGGGGGCGTTATCACAGACAAGCGCAGCCGCCTGTCCAGAGCCAATGTGGACAAGCTCACGTTCATTAAAATGAACCAGGCATGGATCCCACAGGACTTGTCCATACCTTGTGCAGAATAGACATGTATACCGGTGTTCTGACAAAAACTGTTTGGCCATCGGATAGTGTCCGGCCACTTACTGCGCAGGCGCATCGCTTGCACAGTACGGAGGACAAGGAGATTCACAAAATCTCCGAAGATGAACGGCGCCTGCGCAGTGAGTGCAGATATAAGCCCCACCATCCAAGTGGACATACGGTAGCACATAGTAACAGGGCCCCTCACGGGCTCGCTTCGCTCGCCATGCTTTGGGCACGTCCTCCCTTGGCTAGGCTTCAACCTCGGATGATGTGGCTTGAACCTGGACTCACCGTTCATCGTCTTCGGAGCGCTTCGAAATCCCCTTGTCCTACTTACTGAGCAAGCGCAGAACAGGGCGGACACTATCTGACAGGGGACAGAATTCGACACATCACCAGCCTTACCCAGCCATTGTTGTATTTTTTAACCAGTGTTGCCTACCTCGTCCTCCTCCACCGCCGCTTCCACCTACACAGCATCATACACCTCAACCTCCTACTCCATATGGACCTCGTCCTCCTAGGTCAAGATTATAATTTTTAATTTTTTTTATTTAAGTATTTTATTTTCCCACTAGCTTATCCATTAAATTGAATATTTTTTTCCAGAAAGGGCGTATTCTGGGGCATTCCCACCATATGTGTGGCATCGTGCCGTTGAGTTTCTGAGGTTCTTAATGACTTCCTGTACCTCTTCTGCTGAGAAGGGGGCCTCCAGCATATTATTTTTATTTTACATTTTTTTAATGTTATTTTAAGTTATTTCCCTATCCACATTTGTGTGCAGAGCACTTGCCATGCTCTTAACAAATTTTTTTTGCCATTTGCAGCCCTCTAGCCCTTTCCATTACTTTTTTAGAGCCATTTTAGTCTTCAAAAGTTTGGGTCCCCATTGACTTCAATGGGGTTCGGGGTCAAGTTCGGTCCCGAACTCAAACTTTTTTCCAAAGTTCGGCCGAACCCCGCCGAACCCGAACATCCAGGTGTTCGCTCAACTCTACTCACAAACAAACATTTATTCTGAAATAAAGAGGAAGGCAACGCTGGAGAAACTGCTGAAATTGGCAAAGCCTTTGTACCCCAGGGCACACATCAACTATTTGCCAGCCAAAATTGGTGGCCTGAGGAGTCCATATAATAGTGAGCACAATCTGGTCCAGGACTACAAGAGATCAGGAACATCAGCAGATGACATATCTGTCCCCAGGCTGTGGTCATATAACAGCCTGCATCTTTTGTCAGACCAGACGGAACCCAGGCAATCACTCTCTGGTCTTCCTTACATGGTTCCTTCCAGGCTGTGGCTCTGGTGTTGGAGTTGTGGCAGGAGGTGGAGGAGGAGGACCATGGTTCAACTCACAAACGTGGCTTTTGCTTGTGAGTTCGCCCCTCAACTCCTTATTTAGGGCTTGCAAGATCACTTCCTCACATAAGAGCAGCAGCCAGCATTTTGCAAGCTGTCATGTAGGCATAGTCCTCTTGAAGACTGGGGGGGGGGGGGGGGGGGGCGGGGGGAGGGGGGGGGGGGGGGGGGGTTCTGAGGGCCGCAGTAGCCTTCAGAAATATGCCAAGTGCTGCCTCCTCCAAGTTACTCCTCTTCCTGGCACTTTTTTGTGGAAGGCCCAGGGGAGGGACCTGGGATTCGGGCAGGCTACTGGCCACCTCCTGTCTGCAACTTTGCACGGCCTCCTCCTGGCTGAGACTTTCCTGTGTATAAAAAAGGGACATAGTTTTATTTTTTGGTTCATCAATCACACACAATTTTCAGCTCATGACTGTTGCAAATTGAGGCTCCATGCACACTGAAGCTCAAAAAAGCTTTTTCTGGACGCCAGATTGCTGGTAGAAAACGCTGGTTGAAAAATGTGCTTTTAACAGCATTTAATAAAAATACACAGAGGACACTCCAAAAAACCCACAATGTATTCCAAACTCCCTCAATGCATTGGAAAAAATAGAACGCTGAACGCTAATAAACGCGCTTTCATTAGCGCTTATGAGCGATTATCAGCGTTTGGCTTTTTTTGGCGGTGAAAAAAGGCACTTTGAACGCAAATTTCTGGTGTTCAGAAAAAAGCCCATAAACTCCACTGCTCATTAAAGCTAAAAAAACGTCCATGTGTGCATGGACACATAGGCTAACATAAAGTGGAGTTTATGGGCTTTTAAAAAAAACGCCCAAACTCCAATAAACTGCAGTTTTTGAGCTTCAGTGTGCATGGAGCCTGAATGTTAATAAATAGAAAAGACTATCATTCTGACCCCAGCATTTGTGGCCACTACTGATTATTGATATGTAAAACCCTTTGTGAAATCAGAAATTAGTTATCAAAACTAACATACAGTGGTGTGAAAAAGTGTTTGCCCCCTTCCTCATTTCCTGTTCCTTTGCATGTTTGTCACACTTAAGTGTTTCGGAACATCAAACCAATTTAAACAATAGTCAAGGACAACACAAGTAAACACAAAATGCAATTTGTAAATGAAGGTGTTTATTATTAAAGGTGAAAAAAAATCCAAGCCATTATGGCCCTGTGTGAAAAAGTGATTGCCCCCCTTGTTAAAACATACTATAACTGTGGTTGTCCACACCTGAGTTCAATTTCTCTAGCCACACCCAGGCCTGATTATTGCCACACCTGTTCACAATCAAGGCATCACTTAAATAGGAGCTGCTTGGCACAGTAAGGTCCACCAGAAGATCCTTAAAAGCTACACATCATGCCGAGACCCAAAGAAATTCAGGAACAATTGAGAAAGAAAGTAATTGAGATCTATCAGTCTGGAAAGGGTTATAAAGCCATTTCCAAAGCTTTGGGAATCCAGCGAACCACAGTGAGAGCCATTATCCACAAATGGCGAAGACATGGAACAGTGGTGAACCTTCCCAGGAGTGGCCGGCCGCCCAAAATTACCCCAAGAGCGCAGCGACGACTCATCCAAGAGGTCACAAAAGACCCCACAACAACGTCCAAGGAACTGCAGGCCTCACTTGCCTCAGTTAAGGTCAGCGTTCATGCCTCCACCATCAGGAAAAGACTGGGCAAAAATGGCCTGCATGGCAGAGTTCCAAGGAGAAAACCACTGCTGAGCAAAAAGAACATCAAAGCTCGTCTCAATTTCTCCACAACACATCTTGATGATCCCCAAGACTTTTGGGACAACATTCTGTGGACCGATGAGACAAAAGTGGAACACTTTGGAAGGTGTGTGTCCAAGTATATCTGGCGTAGAAGGAACACTGCATTTCAGAAAAAGAACATTATACCAACAGTAAAATATGGTGGTGGTAGTGTGATGGTCTGGGGCTGTTTTGCTGCTTCAGGACCTGGAAGACTTGCCGTGATAAAAGGAACTATGAATTCTGCTGTCTACCAAGAGATCCTGAAGGAGAATGTCCGACCATCTGTTCGTGTACTCAAGCTGAAACAAACTTGGGTTCTGCAGCAGGACAATGATCCTAAACACACCAGCAAGTCCACCACCGAATGGCTGAAGAAAAACAAAATGAAGACTTTGGAGTGGCCTAGCCAAAGTCCTGACCTGAATCCTATTGAGATGTTGTGGTATGACCTTAAAAAGGCCGTTCATGCTCGAGAACCCTCTAATGTAACTGAATTAGGACAATTCTGCAAAGATGAGTGGGCCAAAATTCCTCCAGGACGCTGTAAAAGCCTCATTGCACGTTATCGCAAACGCTTGGTTGCAGTTGTTGCTGCTAAGGGTGGCCCAACCAGTTATTAGGTTTAGGGGGCAATCACTTTTTCACACAGGGCCATGATGGTTTGGATTTTTTTTCACCTTTAATAATAAACACCTTCATTTACAAATTGCATTTTGTGTTTACTTGTGTTGTCCTTGACTATTGTTTAAATTGGTTTGATGTTCCGAAACACTTAAGTGTGACAAACATGCAAAGGAACAGGAAATGAGGAAGGGGGCAAACACTTTTTCACACCACTGTATATTTAACATCATTAATTTGGAAACCAGAAATATTTTGAAGAATGCTATACCTGTCTCAAGCTGGGCTTCTACACATGTTGCTGCCTGGAAGGCCCAGGTTGGTCGTTGCAAGCCTCAGCTGGGGGGGAAGGAAGCCTTGAAGGAAGACTGGAGAGTGCTGGCCTGGGTTCCCTCTGATCTGACAGAAAATGCAGTCTGTCATAGTACCACAGCCTGGGTACATAAATGTCATCTGCTGCTCCTGATCTCAGGGAATCCTGGACCTTCTTGCGCTCCCTATTATAAGTGCTCATCATGCCACCAATTTTAGACGTTAAATCGGAGGTTCACACAAAAATTGCGCTTTTCGGAACCCTCCCCCCCTCCGGTGTCACATTTGGCACCTTTCAGGGGGGGGGGTTGCAGATACCTGTCTAAGACAGGTATTTGCACCCACTTCCAGGCAAAGACTCTTCCTGTCGCTGTCTGCTGGGACACACATGGGTCCCAGAGACAGCACGGAGCATTCCTATTGCGCTGCGCGACTCGCGCATGCGCATGCGCAGTAGGGAGTCGGGAAAGGAAGCCGCAAGGCTTCATTTCCTGACTCACATACCCAAAATGGCGGCGGCAGCATCCGAGGACCGAGGGACAGTTCGGCCTCGGGTGCCGACATCGCTGGAACCTGGATCAGGTGAGTGTCCTTATATTAAAAAAGTCAGCAGCTGCAGTATTTGTAGCTGCTGACTTAAAAAAAAAAAAAATTTTGCCGGACTCCCTCTTTAACCTCTTCAGCCCCGGACCATTTGGCAGCCAAAGGACCAGAGGTCTTTTTTCAATTTCGCACTGCACTGCTTTAACTGGTAATTGCGCGGTCATGCAATGTTGTAACCAAACGAAATTTGCGTCCTTTTCTTCCCACAAATAGAGCTTTCTTTTGATGGTATTTGATTGCCTCTGTGATTTTTATTTTTTGCGCTATAAACGGAAAAAGACCGCAAATTTTGAAAAAAAATGATATTTTCTACTTTTTGTTATAAGAAAAATCCAATAAACTCAATTTTAGTCAAACATTTGGGCCAAAATGCATTCAGCCACATGTCATTAGTAAAAAAAATGCCAATAAGCGTATATTTATTGGTTTGCGCAAAAGTTATAGCGTCTACAAACTAGAGTACATTTTCTGGAATTTACACCGCTTTTAATTTATGACTGCCTCATTTCTTGAGGTGCTAAAATGGCAGGGAAGTACAAAACCCCCCCAAATGACCCCATTTTGGAAAGTAGACACCCCAAGCTATTTGCTGAGAGGCATGTTGAGCCCATTGAATATTTTTTTTTTTAGTCCCAAGGGATTGAATAAAGACAAGAAAAAAAAAAAAAAAATAAATGATATATTGGCTCACACATGCCATGGTTATATGTGGAGATGCACCCCAAAATACATTTTGCTGCTTCTCCCGAGTATGGGGATACCACATGTGTGGGACTTTTTGGGAGCCTAGCCGCGCACGGGGCCCCGAAACCCAATCAACGCCTTCAGGGTTTCTAAGGGTGCAAATTTTTGATTTCACTCCTCACTACCTATCACAGTTTTGAAGGCCATAAAATGCCAAAATAGCACAAACCCCCCCCCAAATGACCCCATTTTGGAAAGTAGACACCCCAAGCTATTTGCTGAGAGGCATGTTGAGTACATGGAATATTTTATATTTTGCCACAAGTTGCGGGAATATTACAAACTTTTTTTTTTTTGCCCAAAGTTGTCACTAAATGATATATTGCCCACACATGCCATGGGCATATGTGGAATTACACCCCAAAATACATTCTGCTGCTTCTCCTGAGTACGGGGATACCACATGTGTGGGACTTTTTGGGAGCCTATCCGCATACGGGACCCCGAAAACCAAGCACCGCCTTCAGGATTTCTAAGGGCATAAATTTTTGATTTCACTCCTCACTACCTATCACTACCTATCACAGTTTTGAAGGCCATAAAATGCCAAGATGGCACAAAACCCCCCCAAATGACCCCATTTTGGAAAGTAGACACCCCAAGCTATTTGCTGAGAGGCATGTTGAGCCCATTGAATATTTTTTTTTTTAGTCCCAAGTGATTGAATAAAGACAAAAAAAAAAAAAAAAAAAAAATTTATTCAAAAAGTTGTCACTAAATGATATATTGCTCACACATGCCATGGTTATATGTGGAATTGCACCCCAAAATACATTTTGCTGCTTCTCCTGAGTATGGAGATACCACATGTGTGGGACTTTTTGGGAGCCTAGCCGCGTACGGGGCCCCGAAACCCAAGCACCGCCTTCAGGATTTCTAAGGGTGCAAATTTTTGATTTCACTCCTCACTACCTATCACAGTTTCGAAGGCCATAAAATGCCAAAATAGCACAAAACCCCCCCCAAATGACCCCATTTTGGAAAGTAGACACCCCAAGCTATTTGTTGAGAGGCATGGTGAGTATTTTACAGCTCTCATGTGTTTTTGAAAATGAAGAAAGTAAAGAAAAAAAATTTTTTTTTTTCTTTTTTCAATTTTCAAAACATTGTGACAAAAAGCGAGATCTGCAAAATACTCACCATACCTCTCAGCAAATAGCTTGGGGTGTCTACTTTCCAAAATGGGGTCATTTGGGGGTGGTTTGTGCCATCTGGGCATTCCATGGCCTCCGAAACTGTGATTGGCAGTGAGGAGTGAAATAAAAAAATTACACCCTTAGAAAGCCTGAAGGCGGTGCTTGGATTTTGGGGTCCCGTACGCGGCTAGGCTCCCAAAAAGTCCCACACATGTGGTATCCCCGTACTCAGGAGAAGCAACAGAATGTATTTTGCGGTGTATCTCCACATATGCCCATGGCATGTTTGAGCAATATATCATTTAGTGACAACTTTTTGTAAAAAAAATTATTATTTTTTTTTTTTTCATTATTCAATCTCTTGGGACCAAAAAAAAAAATATTTAATCGGCTCAACATTGCTCTCAGAAAATAGCTTGGGGTGTCTACTTTCCAAAATGGGGTCATTTGGGGGGGGTTTGAACTGTTCTGGCATTTTATGCACAACATTTAGAAGCCTATGTCACACGTCACCCACTCTTCTAACCACTTGAAGATAAAGCCCTTTCTGACACTTTTTGTTTACATGAAAACATATATTTTTTTTGCAAGAAAATTACGTTGAACCCCCAAACACTATATATATTGTTAAAGCAAAGGCCCTACAGATTAAAATGGTGGGTGTTGCATTTTTTTTTCCACACAGTATTTGCGCAGCGATTTTTCAAACGCATTTTTTGTGGAAAAAATACACTTTTTTTATTTTAATGCACTTAAACACACTATATTGCTCAAATTTTTGATGAAATAAAAAATATGATCTTAGGCCGAGTACATGGATACCAAACACGACATGCTTTAAAATTGCGCACAAACACGCAGTGGCGACAAACTACATACATTTTTAAAAGCCTTTAAAAGCCTTTACAGGTTACAACATTAGATTCACGGAGGAGGTCTACTGCTAAAATTACTGCCCTCGATCTGACCTTCGCGGTGATACCTCACATGCATGGTGCAATTGCTGTTTACATATGACGCCAGACCGACGCTTGTGTTCGCCTTTGCGCAAGAGAAGGGGGGGCAGGGGTGCTTTTTTTTTTTTTTTTTTTTTAGTTTTTCTTTTTATTTAGCTTTTTTATTTTATTTTTAAACTGTTCCTTCCATTTTTTTTTCTTAGTTGTCATTTTTATTGTTATCGCAGGGAATGTAAATATCCCCTATGATAGCAATAGGCAGTGACAGGTACTCTTTTTTTGAAAAAATTGGGGTCTATTAGACCCTAGATCTTTCCTCTGCCCTCAAAGCATCTGACCACACCAAGATCGGTGTGATAAAATGCTTTCCCAATTTCTCAATGGCGCGGTGGGTATGCCCACCATTAGAATACCTCCCTTCATCCACCCACTTCTAATGATGGGCATACATGCACCATTTATATATGCCGAAGCATGGGGGCATCCTCCCGCAAAAAAAGTTATGCCACGTACACATGGTCGGACTTTTTTCGACCGTATGTACGTGGCATTAGGAGCAAAATCGCTCCTCCGCCCTCTGCTGCCCCCATGCTTCGGCATATATGCTCTTTTTTTTAACTGTGGTGGTGAAATCACCTCCTACAGCGTTGGAGTCGCGGCTTTATGTATCGTGGGAGCAAACGCTGTTGCTGTCAAGATAAATAAATCCACGCTGCAACTGAATGGCGTACCTGCTAAGCAAATAATGGGTAACATTAAAACTAAGTAACATTACAGTATAACAGTAAGACCTTACCATACCATACCTGCAAAGCAAATACCAAAAAAAAAAACATAGTAAAAAATAAAACATTTTGTTAACGCAACCGGTGCCTAAAATATATATATGCCGAAGCATGGGGGCATCCTCCCGCAAAAAAGTTATGCCACGTACACATGGTCGGACTTTTTTCGACCGTATGTACGTGGCATTAGGAGCAAAATCGCTCCTCCGCCCTCTGCTGCCCCCATGCTTCGGCATATATGCTCTTTTTTTTTAACTGTGGTGGTGAAATCACCTCCTACAGCGTTGGAGTCGCGGCTTTATGTATCGTGGGAGCAAACGCTGTTGCTGTCAAGATAAATAAATCCACGCTGCAACTGAATGGCGTACCTGCTAAGCAAATAATGGTTAACATTAAAACTAAGTAACATTACAGTATAACAGTAAGACCTTACCATACCATACCTGCAAAGCAAATACCAAAAAAAAAACATAGTAAAAAATAAAACATTTTGTTAACGCAACCGGTGCCTAAAATATATATATGCCGAAGCATGGGGGCATCCTCCCGCAAAAAAAGTTATGCCACGTACACATGGTCGGACTTTTTTCGACCGTATGTACGTGGCATTAGGAGCAAAATCGCTCCTCCGCCCTCTGCTGCCCCCATGCTTCGGCATATATGCTCTTTTTTTTAACTGTGGTGGTGAAATCACCTCCTACAGCGTTGGAGTCGCGGCTTTATGTATCGTGGGAGCAAACGCTGTTGCTGTCAAGATAAATAAATCCACGCTGCAACTGAATGGCGCACCTGAAAACAAAAAAATGGTTAACAATAAAACATACCTGAAAAGCAAGCATGATAAAACATAATAAAACATTGCAGAATAGAGTAAAAAAGAGCAACAATAGAGAGAGAGAGAGAGTAACAATAAAACGACAACTATTTTTGTTTTTTTATTTTATATTTTTTTTGGGTTTTTTTTTTTTTTTGTACTTTTTTATTTTTTATTTTTATTTTTTACACTTTTTTTTTTAAACTATAACTATAATTTTAACTGTAACGGTCGGGTCTCAAAATGCGATGGCATTCTTGAGACCCTGTAACTATAATTTTAACTGCAACGGTCGGGTCTCAAAATGCGATGGCATTCTTGAGACCCTGTGAAAGTGTATCCTAGCCTGTGAAATGCTGTACCCTACGCTAAAACCTCACTAGTGAGTGGTAGCGTTCAAAACATTCACCAACGCAGAGACCAGGATTGTCAGGACAGCGTGGACAATAATAACGGCTGTCACGCCTACATCCGCGCTTGCTACAGACACAACATCTTTTTTGGGGGGCTCGTTGGGTAGGGGTACTCGGGAGGACATAAGGGTAATGCCTCTCATGCAGCCGGCTTACTGCATTTGGTAGGGGATGTTGAGGTGTGGAATCGCCTGGATACAGGAGTTCCATGACAACCGCTCCCTGGAATTCAAGGAAGGGTAACGTCCCGCCTGAAGCTCCGTATAGCACATGAGCATTCAGCAAAGCCAATTGGAATAAATAAATAGACACTTTTTTGTACCAGCGTCTAGCCTTACGGGCAACTAGGTACGGCGCCAACAACTGGTCATTGAGGTCCACCCCTCCCATATTAAGGTTGTATTCGTGGACACAGAGGGGTTTCGTCACAACACCAGCCGCCGTACGAATTTGGACTGTCGTGTCTGCATGAAGGGAGGTAAGAACGAAAACATTCTTATTATCCCTCCACTTCACAGCGAGCAAATTATTACACTTCAAGCAGGCTCTCTCCCCCAGCCTAAGAGGGGAATCTACAAGCCGCTGGGGAAAGCCCCGGCGATTAGGTCGCACGGTGCCACATGCTCCAATCTGCTGATCAAACAAGTGACTAAACAGTGGCACGCTCGTGTAATAATTGTCCACGTACAAGTGGTACCCCTTTCCGAATAAGGGTGACGCCAAGTTCCACACTATCTTGCCAGCGCTCCCTATGTAATCTGGACAGTTCTCCGGCTCTACGTAACTATCTTTTCCCTCATAAACCGAAAAGCTCCACGTATAGCCTGTTGCCCTGTCACAGAGCTTGTAGAGCTTGACCCCGTATCTGGCACGCTTGCTGGGAAGGAACTGTTTGAAAGACAAGCGGCCAGAAAACTTAATCAGGGACTCGTCAACGCAGACAACTTGATTGGGCGTAAACAAGGCTGCAAAACATTGGTTGAAGTGGTTTATGAGGGGCCGAATTTTGTAGAGCCGATCAAATTCAGGGTCTCCACGAGGACGACAAAGTTCATTGTCACTGAAGTGCATGAACCGCAAAATCATCTCGTATCGTGCCCTGGACATGGAGCAAGAGAACACGGGCATTTGGTGGTGCGGTGAGGTGGACCAATAAGACCTCAGAGTCGGGAATTTGTGTATGCCCATGTTGAGGGAAAGGCCCAGAAAGGTCTTAAATTCAGAAACCGTAATTGGTTTCCAATCTCTGGCAAGGGAAGGCACTTGGGGATTAGCGGCGATGTATTGACCAGCGTATATATTACTTTGGTCCACAATAGATC
Organism: Lithobates sylvaticus; assembly: GCA_028564925.1. NCBI lineage: Eukaryota > Metazoa > Chordata > Amphibia > Anura > Ranidae > Lithobates > Lithobates sylvaticus. Next base: position 89,743,568 of record CM053037.1, read on the forward strand.
TATAGAGATCTTCCGTGAAAAACAGCGAATAAAAATCGGATGGCTTAAAATCAGCTGTTTCCACCTGAATACCGGGTTGGCCAGTGAATGTGGGAAGTACGGGTCCTGCAGAAGTGGTGGGCACCCAATCAGGATTGGCGAATTCTGCAGGAAGGACACTATGTGATCGACGGACCTGCCTTTGTCTTTTTCTTGGTGGCAGCGGGACACTACTTGTGCTTGCCACCTCGCCAGCTTGAACTGCACTTATGGGACTCGCCACGTCACCAAGTGTTACTGCAGTGCTGGTTTGACTACGTCCAGGGTGTACTAGGCCGCTGGTGCTTGCCAGTTCACCAGAAGGAATAGCGGCGCTAGTACTTCTCTGCTCCATACGAGAGACCTGCGGTTCCTGCACCTCAACAACATCAGAAGATCGGGATCGGGTACGCCTGACCTTAGCAGGGACCACACCTTCGTCGCCAGAGCTATCTGTCATGGAGCCGCTGTCGTCTACTGGATCGTATTCTGAGCCTGATTGTGACAGATGAGTGACCTCCTCTTCACTATCTGACATACTCAGAAACAAGTAGGCCTGTTCACTAGTGTACTTGCGATTTGCCATTTTGGGCTCTAAATTTAGTAGTACACTAGTGAGATTCACAGGAAAAAAAGCTCCTAGGCTGCTGGCGAATGAATCAAAACGCTACCAAAAAAACTGTTAGCGATCGCAGGGATCAGGCCTGACTCTGCGAATGCTGCAGTTATGTGTGCTTAGTGTTTTGGAAGTGACAGTGATCGATCGATACTGCACTTGGGTGGGCTGGGCTGGGCTGGGCGGAGGGGGAAAACGCAGGTGCTAGCAGGTATCTGGGCTGATCCCGCTAACAATGCGTTTTTTGGAACCCTAAACTGCTGGGACGCTAGTATAGATCTGATCAGATCAGATATTGATCTGTTCAGATACTATACCACTAAGGGAGGTGTATGCTTTGCGCGTGGGTGTTTGCGGTACTGGCACTAACCTGGGGCGACGCAGACCTTATTTGACCCTAAAACCTAATTGATATCACCCGCCGGGCGATCAGGGGGTTAAACCGATAGTTGGGTAATAAATGGCGGGTGCCCTGACAGTATAAAAAACAAACTAACTAACCAGTGTCACCCGTAACAGTTATACGGTGATCACTGGTGAAAGGGTTAACTAGGGGCAATCAGGGGGTTAAAACCTTTATTAGGTAATATATGGGGGTACCTGACGCTATATAAAAACCTGACGGGGAACCTAAATAACTAAATAACTAACTGGCTAACCAGCGTCACCAGTGACACTTATACTGTGATCACTGGTGAAAGAGTTAACTCTAGGGGCAATCAAGGGGTTAAAACCTTTATTTAGGTTGTAATATGGGGGTACCTGACCTATAAACCTATTTATAATCCTATATAAACCTGGCGGTTACCTAAAAAAAAAAAAACTGGCTACCTAGCGGCACCAGTGACACTAATAGAGCGATCAAAAAAACGATCGCTTAGTGACACTGGCAAAAGGGGGTGAAAGGGTTACCTAGGGGGCAATCAAGGGGTTAAACCTTTATTGGGGGGGGTAGGGGGCTACCTTAGACCTAAAGGGGCCTAAAACTAACTGCCCTGACAGTTATTGCAGTCACACTGACACTAAATGCAGTGATCAGTAAAATAAATGATCACTGCAATCAGTGACACTGTGACTGGGGGGGCAGGGGGTGATCTGGGGGGTGATCAGGGGGTGACAGGGGGGTGAAATATGTGCCTATGTGTGACTGGTGTCAGTGTAGTGTTTGTGCACTAACCTGATGTCTTCACAGCTCCGCGTCCCGGTCAGAAAGACCGGCACGAGGAGCGTGACATCACTTCCCCTTGCCTGTGTTTACAATTACACAGGAAGGGGAAGGAAGGGGAAGCATCTCATTGGCCAGAGCGATCGTGAGGGGGTGGCCAGAAACGACTGGCCGTCCCCTCTTTCCGGATCGCTTCTGAAGCCATCCCGACCGTCCCCGCCGGCGGAGGGGGGTCCGATCGGACCCCCCAACCGCCTGAAGAATGGCACGTACAGGTACGTGATTCTGCCTGTACGTGCCATTCTGTTGACGTATATATACATGGGGCGGTCGGGAAGTGGTTAACCACTTCAGCCCCGGAGGATTTTACCCCCTTCCTTACCAGAGCACTTTTTGCGATTCGGCACTGCATCGCTTTAACTGACAATTGGGCAGTCGTGCGATGTTGCACCCTAACAACTTTTTTTCCCACAAATAGAGCTTTCTTTTGGGGGTATTTGATCACCTCTGCGGTTTTAATTTTTTGCGCTATAAACAAAAATAGAGCGACAATTTTGAAAAAAAAACACAATATTTTTTATATTTTGCTATAATAAATATCCCATTTTTAAAAAACAAAAACACAAATTTTTTACTCAGTTTAGGCCAATATGTATTCTTCTACATATTTTTGGTAAAAAAAATCGCAATAAGCGTATATTGATTGGTTTGCGCAAAAGTTATAGCGTCTACAAAATAGGGGATAGATTTTTTTTTTTTTTACTAGTAATGGCGGCGATCTGCTATTTTATTCGTGACTGTGACATTGCGGCGGACCCTTCGGACACTTTTGACACATTTTTGGGACCATTCACGTTTACACAGCGATCGTTGCTATGAAAATTGCACTGATTACTGTGTAAATGTGACTGGCAGGGAAGGGGGCGCTGCAGGGCTTAATATGTTCCCTATTGGAGTGATTCTAACTGTGGGGGGTGGGGTCTCACAAGGAGAGGAGACCGATCAGTGTTCCTCTGTACTGGGAACACACCATCGGTCTCCTCTGCACTGACAGGACGTGGATCTATTTACACACACAGATCCATGGTCCTGCTGTGTTCCCAGGCAATCGCGGCCGCTGGGCACGCGCACCCTAGGCGGCACCCTAGGGGCACGCGCCCCCTAGGTGGCCGGGAATGGGAGGACGTCATATAATGCCCACCCAGGATGGGAGATCCACCTTGTGGGTGTCATATGACTATAGGTGGGTATTGAAGCGGTTAAATACTTGATGTCTGCCGTGGGGATCACCGGCTTCACACATTCAAGCAGTTTCTCCAGCGCTGCCTGCCTCGTTGTTAGATTATTATAAAACAGGTGGTTCACCTGCCACAGACAGGGCAGCTCCCTGAACATATCAATGACTATTCCTAGACATTCCCTATCATTGAAGGGATCCATTTTCTCTGCAAGACACAACACAAGACAAAACCTAATGTCAGGCAAAACTCTCCTAATCTTGACCCAATATAGACCTCAATCTATAAGCAGTATAGGCCACTGATGCACCAAGTTAAAATTGTACCTTCCTTATAACGATCGGCGCTTCCGTTACTCCGTCCTGCGTTCACAGATCGTACGTAGGACGCAGGCGTGTTATGCTTTATCTACACTGCGCATTAGTGAAACTCCGCCCACCCCAGAGCCCTGAACCTCCCGCTCCCAGAGGAGATTGAAGGCCTCAATTATGACCTTTATAGATATGGTGGAGACGGTGGACATCTTCAAGAGGGCCGACTATGATGGGAAGTATGGACTGTACCCAAACCAAAATGTGAGAAAGGCCAAGATCATGCCTAAAGTTGTGAAGAGTCTGCACAGGAATTTTGGGGTACGACGATCCAAGGATCAATTGAGAAAACGATGGTAAGACCTCAAATTGAGGGAGCACGATCAGTACAGAAAGATCAGGAAACTGCTTCTAAAAAGTAAGTATTTTTCCTGTGTTCCTATTATTGTTACTACTTGCATGCTGCTCCATGTGCTTTTCTTTACTGTTGTACAGTTTAAAATGGCAACTTTCATGTTCATGGGCACAGTCATAGGAAACATCGTTCGTTCGTCCACTTATAAGATGTTTTTGGCAGATATAGGTTAACTACATTTGTTCAGGCCTATTTGTATTAAAATACGTTTGTCTAGATGGGTTTGTAACTAGAATAAAATGCAAACTTGATTCAGTGTAAGGAGAGGACACTCAGCAGCTGTTTACACATCTGGACGCAGGAGCACTAGTGTGGGGCACCAGAATACAAATTTTTAGGGTGTCCCACACAGGTGCTCCAATGTATCCTGGGGGTTTCTACATGTGTGATACTTTTACAAAAAAGGTACGTATTCCAGCTTTAGAAAGGAAATAAAATGTTCTTCAGCTTGGAACTCTGCCAAAACAGACAATTGTACGACACTTCCAAGCAATGTTTCATATTCCTATTTCTTCCCTTCAATATCTGTGTGCTAAGTATACCTATTTTTTATTCATATAGGGGAGAAAAGACTCAGGACATCTGAAGGGGAAATCACAAAACCACAAGCAGAGGATGAGGAGAAAGAGGTTTATGAAGTGGGCGACATTGTCACCACAACAGTGAGTGTCTGAGGCCACAGCTTCAGGTAAGAGATGTATTCCTGCATATTTCTAATACATGGTGTGTTTTTTTCTTTTAGGTGATGTGGATGTTGTGGAAGAAGAATCTCATTTCACCAGTGAAAGTACCCAGATCCTCATCGGGGAGAGAATGGGGTGCAATCGGGATTTAGAAAATATAAAGGAAAACATCAATGATGTTCAACAAATAAATGAAGACCATCATTGATGTTTTAAGCAGAATATAAAACACACAAAAATTGTACTATTTTATCGTGTATTTTTGCTTAGAAATTTTTTTTATAAAGTATTTTAAAGCCAAATTTTGAATATGCACACGGTGTGTCAACATGTGCTATCTGCCATCACGGGATATCAATGTACGCGTTTTGTGGGTGCAATCTCTTCCTCGCAACTCAATTAGGTACCCCCAAAACACGTCCATTGATCCCCCATGATGGGAGCTAGCACATGTTGACACTAGGCAAGGGATCAGGAGGGAAATCCCCAGTTTCAATCCCAATTTGTGTGCATCTTCAAAATTTGGCTTTTACAGGGGTGACATCACCCCATCTGATGAAGGCAATATCAACACAGTTTGGACATACTAATGTCTGATATTGCCTTCACTTTGTCAAAGTTAAACTTTGTAAGTTCCTGAGTTGTGTATGTTATGCTTTGAAACTGTTTAACCAAAAAAAGGATATTTACAATGTGAAAAAAAAGACTTATACACCAAAGATGTTGGTCTGTTCCAAAACCCTTTTCTAATGCACATGAGGATGTGCTTTGAGTAAATTGTTTTCTACTCAACAATGTGTGGCTTCTCTGCTCAATAGCAATATTTGTAGTAAGTTGGTTTTCACAGTGACAATGGGGGTTAGTTACTAAAGGCAAATCCACTTTGCACTACAAGTGCACTTTCAGTGCAGTTTCAAGTGCACTTGGAGTGCAAAGTGGAATTTCACCCACATTGCTTTATAATTTGCCACAATCATGCCATTTTAGTGACTCCACAAAATGCATTCATGGTGCTGAAAATGATTAATATTTGTCAGTAATGCATTACATACATTAACAACAAAAACAAGGTGTGTGTAACAGACCCACAACATAATAATAGTTCGCTGAAGAAGAGATTGTCACCTCATGTATAAAATAAATTACATTTGCACTATTGAATAAAACATGAAACTTCAAACTACGGCCCTCCAGCTGTTGCAGAACTACACATCCCATGAGGCATTGTAAAACTCTGACATTCACAGACATGACTAGGCATGATGGGAATTGTAGTTCCTGAACAACTGGAGGGCCATAGTTTGAAGACCCCTGGAATAAAATGTCCAAAAAGAAAAGCCCATTGGAGAACCTAGGAGACAGCTAAAAGAAACCCAGGAAGTAAATCAAAGGAAAACTTCTTTCAGTTTAAGTTAAAAAATTTAGGATAAAATGTTTCTTAACCACTTGACCACTGGGCACTTAAACCCCCTTCCTAACCAGACCAATTTTCAGCTTTTGGTGCTCTTACACTTTGAATGACAATTACTCATTCAGTCATGCAACACTGTACCCATATGAAATGTTTGTCCTTTTAGAGCTTTCTTTTGGTGGTATTTAATCACCGCTGGGTTTTTTATTTTTTGCGCTATAAATCCAAAAAGACAGAAAATTCAGTAAAAATAAAAAAATTGTGTTTCTGTTAAAATTTATTGGCGAGTATTGGCAGAGTATTGGCAGAGTATTGGCAGAGTATTGGCAGAGTACTGCATACTATGGCAGAGTATTGCATACTATGGCAGAGTACTGGCATAGTATGGGCACAGAGCAATGGTGTGGGCTGGATCTGTAGTGCCCACAGTGCTGTATGCACTCTCTCCCCTCACCTCTCACACTGTACCGAGCGGTACAGAGAGAGGAGGGAGGAACCGGTGTCATGAAATGAAGCCGGTTTGTTTACAAGTAATGCTCTATCATTTGATGGAGCGATCGCGTGGTAAACGGCCGCTATCATGGATGTTCCCGGGTGCGCACCCCAGGGGGCGTGCGGGAGCGCTATTCTTGGAGGACTTTCCACGGACGTCCACCCAGAATAAGCCGACTGCGCTGTAGCCGTCTTTCAGCTATGGCCTGGTTGGCGCTTTGGGGGGGCAAGCCAGGACGGCCAGCTTCAAGTGCCGTCAGGGTTTCTTGTTGAAGTCCGCCCTCAGGCCCAACTAAGGCAACATAGTTTATTGAATTTCTCCTTAAAGAGTTGTGTAGAATGCAGCATGCAAGGATTATATGGTTAGGTTTATATTCTGCCATGTTGATTGGCGTAAGGAATAGGCGGAACCGGCTGGCCATTATCCCAAAAGCATTCTCCACCACTCTTCTGGCTCTGGCCAGATGGTAGTTAAAATCCCTCTGGTCCGGGAAGGGGGTCCTCATGGCTTCAAAACGGTCGGCTGATCAGAAAGAACTAACAGAAAGCACTGAAAAACAAAGGCCGAAGCTGAAAATAAGAAACGAGCTGACAAGAACACACTGAAAATCAAATACGTAATATAAATACAAACCCACAAGCACAAACTGAAGAGCAGGAACGATCGGAAAAGCAGGAGGCTGAAAAGCGCGAATCGTCTGTCACCAAACTTCTACTAACACGAGATTAGCGGACGGAGCCCAAAAGGTGGCGCACTTGGTATTGAACTTCCTCTTTCCAGTGCCGTTGTACGTGTTATATGTCACCACGTTCTTGACGTTCGCAAATTCCGACCAACTTTGTGTGACCGTGTGTATGCAAGACAAGTTTGAGCCAACATCCGTCAGAAAAAAAACATTGATTTTGTTTTTGGAATGTGCAATCGTGTGTACACGGCATTCTTGTCCACCTGTGTTATAGGAGGAGTCATTTTAATTCTCCCATTTAGAGGAGTGTATGTCTCCCATGATTCAGAGAAGCAGGATCTTCCATTCTATGGATAGCGTAGGACCCACTGATATTGGGGTACTATGACGTAGTAGTGGGCTTAGCACTATATGGCCATATGGTGTAACTAAATACCCATATTTATTGAATATGCTCAGGCGTTTTTAAATATCCTTGCAGGAGTTAAAATTAAATTTTTGTATGTGTGTGCTGTAATCTTTTTTTCTGTCTGTATGATCTTATGGCTGCACCATCTTTTATGCATTTTTTAGGGTGTGCCCCCCAAATCTTTGTTTGTCTAGAGAGTGTAAGAGGACACGGGCCACACGATGAGACTGGAAGAGAAGCGGTTTAACCCTAAGCTGCATAAGGGGTTTTTCACTGTCAGGGCGATATGGATGTGGAACTTTTTTCCACAATCGGTGGTGTCGGCAGGAAGTAGGGCATCTTGGACATGCATCTTAGAGAAAATAATATAGGGGGATATGGGTATTTTTTTCTACACAAACCTACACAGGTTGAAATGGATGGACTGTTGTCTTTATTCTACCTTAGCAACTATGTAACTATGTAACATGTGAACTATGTAAACAAGGTAGGAAAGGTCCAGGAGCCGCTAGAAAATTGGGGTCCCCTGTTTGCCACTGTGCCCTGGGCAGAGCACCACCCTTGCCGACACCACCACAGGATATCCCCTGGCTGTCATACAAAGAAAAATATGCATACACTTGTAAAATAAATGATTAAGTTGTATTAAGATCAAAGAATAGTATTGCAGGCAAAGAATACAGTCAACTGAAACTATCAATAAACAAGCTAATACAGCAAATAAAACGAAAAGTACCCCCCAGTACTATGGGGCTAACTATTGTAAATGGATAATATTTTAAATATTGAAAAAAGTTTATTAAAGTGTTAAAAACATATTGGTGCAAACATCACCATGGAAAAACATAATACATGATGCAGGTTATTGTACCAAGCTCATAGAGAGCTAGTAACGGTTGCTTCTCATGCGGCCCGGCGCGTTTCGGGAATCTTGACGTATATCCCTTCTTCAGGGGAAAAGAGAAGACCATAAGTTTAGAGACATTCTAAAACAAAGCAGAACACAGCTTTAGAATCTATAACAGGACGTGAAATATGCACACATGTACATTGCGATAGCCGTGAACTTATATTCGTGGCAACATCGGAAGAAGAGAAGAAGAAGGAAGAAGAAGAAGAAGAAGAAGAACAAGGCAGTGGCGCCGGCGACGGCGACAACAGCGGCAAACCAGAAGACCGGGCCAACGATAGTAAAAGAGCTGCAAGAAGATAGCGGAGGCCCGGCAGAAGAAACAAAGAGCAAGACCCCCGAAGTCGGAAGAAGACCCCTGGAGCTGTCTAATAAAGTACTTTAAAAACCTCTGTTGTGGTTTTTTTTTAACACTTTTTCCCTCAGGTGAATGGGTAGGGGTACCATGTACCCCATACTCATTCACATAGGCCCCTACGCCGAGAAAACGCCTTTAAACCTTTAAATTCATACCAGGCGACGTGGCTAGCAAGGTGTCAATCTCGCCGATGGAGGCGGCGGCAATGACTTCCTTCGCTAGTCCCGTCTACCTGGAGTCACGTTCAAAATGAATGGACTTTACTCCGTGTGTGGGCAAGTCCGTTCATTTCAAAAGTCCGGCGGACAAAAGTCTGGTCAGGTGTGGGCGTGTGTGGGCAAGTACGCTCGTTCGGAAAGTCCGGCGGACCTCCGCTGGAAAGTCCGGCGGCTTGTCCGCAGGACTAAGTCCGCCAGATAGTCCGATCGTGTGTATGCGGCATAACACACCTGAGTGGTTATAATAAACACTGGCCCCACAGTAAATCTCCAATATAAGGCACCTCTAGGGTCAACTGCATTTGGCAGAATTATATTTATTCATGTCATCACTTGATGACTCGTTAACCTTTAAAATGCCTCTATATGTCTACCCTTGTGTGCTTATTCTTCTTCTAGGTGGAGCCATCTCATCCATTTTGTATTCCCACCCTCAAGATCTCCTTTTGTGTAGTCTTGGTCACATCTGAAAAGCCTCCACTTCTCACCCTTTTTGGAGTAGCTACTACCTCTTTTGGGATCCTTGTGTGGGACACCACAGGCCTCAGGGGTTCCCCATTTATTTGGGTGACATACCAACAGGGAACTCTACATCTTATCCAGCTCCATTTCAAACCCATTTTTTTCAGATTCTGCTATGACACAGTATTGGTATGTATATGAGTTCACGGCTATCACAATGTACATATGTGCGTAATTCATGTCCTATTAAATATTCTCAAGCTGTGTTCTGCTTTGTTTTAGCATGTCTGTAAACTTATGGTCTCCTCTTTGCCCCTGAAGGGATATACGTCAAGATTCCCAAAACGCCTCTAACTGCATGAGAAGCAACCGTTATGCCTTTTACTAGCTCTCTATGAGCTTGGTACAATAACCTGCATTATGTATTTCCATGGTGATGTTTGCACCAATATGTTTTTTAACATTTTAATAAACTTTTTTCAAAGTTTTAAATATTATCCATTTACTATAAAAAAGACTGAAATAATAATTGAAGGGAGATGATAATGAAACCATCTAAATAATAATTCGTGAGGGAATGATTCAAAATGTATAAGAAAATCTGTATAAACGGATAATCATACAATGGAATCCAATACAAAAATTGATCAAACAATATTAGTGAAATAAAAATTATTAGAATAATATTAGTGCAAACAAATTGCTCAAATAGTGAAGTCCAATTCAAATTGGAAATGATGGTGACATAAGAAAATCCTTTAGTGACATAAAACTTTCAGGAACGTGAATATGGAAAATCCACCCTTGTGATCTTAATCCACCACCGTTCTAATATTGCGCTTACCGGAGGGCAAGCTTTGGTAAGCCTGTAACTCAAAGGGCATCAAGGAGAAATCAAAGCCACTAGGTGTCGCCACTGGGACTCATGCTTGACTGATGGTAACAGCCGAAATCCTGGGTAGGGCAAATCCCCCTTGTAGGATATAAATGGGATCGAACTCCTCCAAAGATGTCAAGCCAGGGGATCAAACACTCTCATCATGTGAATAAAAAATGAGGGATGCTCCCATAGTGTGAAACCATATAAAATTTAATAGCATCAAATAAAAGTTCTACTTACATCAAATGTAAAGAATGCTCGCAGATACATATAAGAGAAAACGCCGGCCGGCTAGCAGAACACCCGCTCACAGTGCGGAACGTGATGACGTCAGTGCGTCAGCCTCCCTACGTCCGTTTCGACAAATCGTCGTCATCTGGGGAACGTTCCCCAGATGACGACGATTTGTCGAAACGGACGTAGGGAGGCTGACGCACTGACGTCATCACGTTCCGCACTGTGAGCGGGTGTTCTGCTAGCCGGCCGGCGTTTTCTCTTATATGTATCTGCGAGCATTCTTTACATTTGATGTAAGTAGAACTTTTATTTGATGCTATTAAATTTTATATGGTTTCACACTATGGGAGCATCCCTCATTTTTTATTCACATGATGAGAGTGTTTGATCCCCTGGCTTGACATCTTTGGAGGAGTTCGATCCCATTTATATCCTACAAGGGGGATTTGCCCTACCCAGGATTTCGGCTGTTACCATCAGTCAAGCATGAGTCCCAGTGGCGACACCTAGTGGCTTTGATTTCTCCTTGATGCCCTTTGAGTTACAGGCTTACCAAAGCTTGCCCTCCGGTAAGCGCAATATTAGAACGGTGGTGGATTAAGATCACAAGGGTGGATTTTCCATATTCACGTTCCTGAAAGTTTTATGTCACTAAAGGATTTTCTTATGTCACCATCATTTCCAATTTGAATTGGACTTCACTATTTGAGCAATTTGTTTGCACTAATATTATTCTAATAATTTTTATTTCACTAATATTGTTTGATCAATTTTTGTATTGGATTCCATTGTATGATTATCCGTTTATACAGATTTTCTTATACATTTTGAATCATTCCCTCACGAATTATTATTTAGATGGTTTCATTATCATCTCCCTTCAATTATTATTTCAGTCTTTTTTTTGTGATTTGGTTCATATCATCACTTCAGCGCGGCTTTTTTCACTGTATATTCTTGGTTTATGTGTTTATCTCACATCTATTAGCTGCTGCTATTTATTATTTTATTTTCTGATACACGCACATGTATGTAATTTCCTTATAGGGCTATCTATATGGTACTCACCATGTGTTACATTTAGTGATTAGCGCGGTGTTAGCTTTTAATTTATCCATTTACTATAGTTTGCCCTTAAAGTCCCATAGTACTGGGGGTGCTTTTCGTTCTATTTGCTGTATTACCTTGTTTATCGATAGTTTCAGCTGACTGTATTCTTTGCCTGCAATACTATTCTTTGATCATAATACAACTTACCATAATCATTTACTTTACAAGGGTATGCACATTTTTCTTTGAGTGACAGCCAGGGGACTTCCTTTACTGGGGGGTACTTTTTGTTCTTTTTACCAATTAAGGGATGTTGGCAACATATTTTGGAGACTTTTCTAAATAGACCTTTCTTCTAAATAGGTAATACAGCAAAGGAATAATGCAACACAACACAGTACCCCTTTTAGACATGTCTACCCATCCTGCAGGGCTGAAGACGCAAACGATGTAAGTAAAAAACAGGGAGGGGGAGGCGCCGACCTGAGTGTAATATTAAAATGATGAACAATAAAAACACCTACAAGATGATAGAAGATGCATGCTCGTCAAAGTAAAGTGCAGTCCTGGCATTCCACATGGCTCTGTGGGTCCCACTGCTGTTCCGGATAGCTGGAAAGGATTGAGAAGCTGGCTGGAATGGATCACAGTGTTTCTCTAGGAGCAAAGGAACCAAGCAGCTCCACACAGACCAGCATGGACCCTGGAACAGGGAGTGATGTCACCGGCGTCTGATTGGACCAAGGCAGGGCTGGAATCTTGCCAATCAGGGCTGCAGTGATGAAAGTCTACATGCTCGGAGCTGACTGCTCCTTCTATTGGCCTGCTGCCCTCTAGAGGAGGACAGATATATATAAACAATGGAGAGCATGTGGGTGTGGCCCTGGAACTGGAACTTCCTGCAGACCAATCAGTAAACAATAAATTATAGCAAGGGGCAAGGTGAAGTAGGGGATAACAGTCTTGGATTGACATGTCTTGCAGAGTTCTGGACACAGGATGGCTGCCTTCCTTTTTAACCCTTAATACCCCTTTCTATCGATACATCACCATCCAGCTATTACAGCCACAGACTATACCCCTAAGGATTACTCCATCTGGAGCTCCAGATAAACACTGACTATACTGCGAAGATGCAAACGATAGCTCTGGGACTGAAGGATTTTTCTCAAGTGAGCAAAAAGGAGTAACAAAAACACAAGGCTAACTCACTTGGAGACTCTCAATTAGAAGAGACTAAGTTTAGGCTTCAGGAAGGTTGTCAAAGTTACCACCTACCACTAAATCATAAATATATGTTGGATTTATCTGCTGGCTAGTTGGGTCCCATAAGTTGGTAGAGATTGAGGAACACAGTCACTTCAAGAAGTAAGCTGAATAACCTCTAAACATGGAAAAGTAGTCAGCAGAGCTCACCTCTAAGAATATTGAATGGTAGGGAAAAAAGTTTCTTCAGTAGAAGTGTGTGTGTGTGTGTGTGTGCGTGGGGGGGGGGGGGGGGTTGCCAGATGTATGTTCCTTTTAAATGGAGAAGTTGAACTTGAGTTAGGGTAGGTACAGTGTTCTGCCTAGAAGGAACTGATAGGGTTAACTCAGATAATCTGTAGGCAGCTTGTAGGAACATGAATGTCAGACTGCAGCAATGGATGGGCTCTGGCACATGTGCTGATTGCAGAGGCCTGTACTGTACAGTGTCCTTAAACTTGGAGTAACTTGAAACAGCAAACACACTGGTAATGTTAAATGGGTTCGGAACCCTCTCACCCATCCTTATGCAAAGCAGAGCGAAGCGATGAGCTTTCTGCTGGGGGCTCCCTTTGTCCTTTGCAGATGTGGCTTTGATGATGATGATGACCAACCGATCCGACCACATACAGATCTCCAGCAATCTGCCTCCTCAGGATGCTCGGTTTTTTGATGACACTTGTGACTTCCTGACTCTACGCGATCCGGTCCAGACCCACGTGGCTCCACACAGCTCTCCTACACATTTCCTTACAGCAACCAAGTCTCTCTTTCCTCTTGGGCTTTTACTTTTATCTGCTCCCACCCCCTGGCAATTGCATCCTGGGTTGTGTAGTTTGCTCTCATCTAAACTATAGGGAAAAGTTCTGCTTCCAGTATACAAGTCCAAGTGACTTATTAACAAAAGCCTGGTAGCAGAGCCTGATGAGATGAGTAAGGCCTCTCTTACACCTCTGACTCAGGCTCCCTGCTTGTGTGAACAGAGGGTGCAGGAGTGCAGCAGAGTGGCATAAATGCTTGTAATGCCGCATAAAAACGTTCAGACTTTCCGGCGGACAATCCGAGAGTCCACCGGACAATCCGACCGTGTGTGGGGTTTCGGCGGACTTTTTCTTCCCAAAACTCCGGCGGACCTTCGCTGGAAAGTCTGGCGGATTGTCCGGCGGACTTGTCCGGCCGAAAAATCCGATCGTGTGTACGTGGCATAAGTCTTGCTAGCAGAGCAGGTATCCATGCCAGGCAGGGGTAGCCGCCAGAGGTCTTTAGTGGAGCAGGCAGGCAGGCTGGGTGGAAGCTGATGAGCAGCAGACTGAAGCAGGCTGGTACTGGTGATAAAAAACAAAAACCCTGGTAATAGATCACCTCAAAAGCAAAGAGGTTACTTTAGTAACAAAAGGTCATAATAGGGTTTACTGAAAAAATACAAAATGTATTGAATTTAAATTAATGACAAAAATATTCAATGCTAAAAACAAAATGATCACCAAGTAAACGTGTGTTACAAAACTAACAAACAAAATGACAAAAAACACAGAACACATAATGAACTGGTCGTCCGGATGCCAAAATATTAGTACACATGATATGGCATTGAAAAATTAGGAGGACCTAGCAGTAATCAGCATCAAGTTGGAATGAAAGGTCAGTCTGCCAACTGTAACATACTAGTGTAGCCAGTCATTCGGTAGTGCAATAGTAAGCAGGCGAGGCGTATACTGGTAGCAGGCAATGTGTAAATAGGCACAGCTGGTTGACAGGTGGATCTTAGCAACAGCAAGGACAAAGTCAGGAAAGCTGGGTCATATACTTGCAAGACAGAACAGGTATAGGGGCACAGGTAAAAGTGTGGTCAAGGTACAAGCCAAGTCAGGGGTCGATCAGTGGAACAGTAGCAAATGGAGAAGGCAGAAGTGGTAATCAGAAGGCAAGCCGAGGTCAGTACAGCCAGAGCTCAGGGAGTAGTCAGACGAGTTAGATCAGTAACTGGAGACAGAATGCAGGATCAAATGTTCTAGGGACACAGAAGGCTGAAGACGGGTGCATGTGAGCATGGCAAACTGCACGTGTATTTGTGTGCATGTGCATAACTATTAGCATGTGCCGAATTCCTACATCCTTGAGTAGGTATGTGTATTACCTGTGGAAATGCCCAGAAGTCCTCCCAGAAGAGCCAGAGGAGCCAGAGGAGCCATCTTGTCTACTGGCATACCCATCCTGACACTTATGATGAACAAAGTTGCTGAACACTGCCATCTTGTGGTAAAAATAAAGATCTGCATTACAGCAACAATGCACAGTGTTACATCACCTCTAAATATAATACTATTGAAATTACTTCACTAACTCTGGATCTGTATGGTTATTTAACAAGGCATTAACCAAAAATAGGCATGCTGCTTCTAGGTAAACAATTTCTTTTCATCAGAAGACCATGCAGCCTATTGTAAATTCACTCAGGGGGTGAAAACATCAATTATGGACACATTTTCAGGTACACAGATTCTTGGAAAAATCTAATAGTAGGCATATAGTTGGACTATTTCCACTGTGAATTATAGATAGCAATAATAAGTGATCTGGGGTGTGTGCCAGGTAGGGGTTTTCTTCTTTCCCTACCCTCCCTCTCTGATATAAATATAATTTGCTTTTATTAGGGTTGTTTGAGTAACCGACCATAACTATTTTTATTCCATATTACTTATGGAAATAACTCAATTAGGAAGACCTTAACATTTTATATTTATTCAATGTAACTCTTAAAAAATTGACATTGACAAATCCTTTGACAATCCCTGTCACACATGCTTAATTCAATTACTACATGCATTTTGATTTGGTTTCACTTGAACAGTCAAGTGTATTTATACTTTTGAAATGCAAATAAAAACATTGAAAAAGAGATCAAGGAGACATATCGTAGAGTAAAAAAAGATACCTGTAAAACATTTAAGTGCCTTTTTAGTATGCAAATTTTTTTTTAATATTAGAAGTAAAAGGGCAAACCTGTTCGTTTTTCTGTTATGGGAAAAAGCCCTACATAAACTTTTTGGGCTTCTTGGCCTCCTTTTTTGG
The DNA here is from genome assembly GCA_028564925.1 of Lithobates sylvaticus. NCBI lineage: Eukaryota > Metazoa > Chordata > Amphibia > Anura > Ranidae > Lithobates > Lithobates sylvaticus. The sequence goes on from CM053037.1 coordinate 89,759,444, forward strand.
CCACTAGGCTTGGTTTATATGGTGTATGGGTAGGGCGTTATGTTTTTAGGGGAAAGGTATTTTATATTTTTTGGTTTAAAACCCTACATATATTCTCTGCTGCTCAAGCGTTCTGTTCACTCAAGACTCAAATTTGAGTCTCAGATGACTGTTTGTACGTCAGTGGGTATCTTCACGTACAATGGCCAGCTATTTCCATCCTACTTCTGTTCCCTCCTGATGTTCCATGATGGCTAATGCGGATACTGAGTCCCTGACCATTCTGTCATGGAATGTCAGGGGGCTCAACTCCAAGTATAAAAGATCATTGCTGTTCCAATATTTAAAAATGCATAACCCTCACATAGTGTTGTTGCAGGAGACGCACCTGATAGGCAGCAGGGTCCAGGCTCTCAAGAGGCCATGGGTGCAGAGAGCGCTCCATGCGATTTACTCCTCATACTCCCGTGGGGTGTCTATCCTGATTAGCAAACGTATAGCATGTGTGTTTCAAGATGTTCATCTAGACCCCCAGGGGAAATATATTATGTTAGTGCTAACCATCTATAATGTGAAGTATATTATTGTTAATATATACCTGCCCCCTCCTAGTCAGATACATATCCTGTACTCGTTGTACGAGAGGCTGGCTCAGCATTGTCCAGCCCGCATTCTGTTCATGGGGGACTTTAACGCTACATTATCACGCGACCTGGATAGACCTACCCCCTCATCCAATTTTAGCCCAGAATTGGGTACCTGGGCTCAAGCCACTGAATTTACTGAGATATGGAGATGGTTGCATCCCCAGGATAGAACGTACTCCTGCTTCTCAACTACCTTTTAAAACCTCCTCCCGTATTGACTTGGCTTTTGCCAATGCAGCCCTCCTGAATGACGTTCTAGAGGCAAGTTGCCTCCCCTCTGGCCTCTCTGACCATAACCCGCTTAAGGTGTCCATTAGGACTACCAGATCGCGTAACCGAGCCATTTGGAGGTTACAGCCCCTCTGGATTAATAACGAGACGGTCCATGACAGAATTTCCCCCCAGCTACAAGAGTTCTGGGCACACAATGCTGAGTCGGCCTCTCCAGAGATGATTTGGGATGCCTTCAAGGCTCACGGCAGGGGACAGTATATTTCCGCTGTGGCTGCTATGAAGGCGGAGCTTGGGGATACGGTCTCTGAACTGCAGCGCAAGGTTGATGAGGCCTTAAGCCAATACTCGGCCTCGGCTACAGTCCCAAACTTTGAACATCTCTCCTCGCGTAGGAGAGAATTGCATCTTCAAGTTTCTGAAATCACTAGGCTTGGCATACAATCCAGCAGACAGGAGTATTTTGAACATGGAGACAAAAATAGCAGACTACTAGCGCTACTGGCACAACAGGATAGGCCCCTTGCAGTTGTCTCTGAAATCCTCACACCTGGTGGCGCATTGGTCACCACGCAGGAGGATATCCTAAACGAATTCACCACATTCTATACCACACTGTACAATTCTTCATTACCGGGAAATTTTGACCCTGCACCTATGATCTCTATGCTGGACACCCTGGCACTGGGATGGCTCTCTGACACTGAAAGGAACCTCCTAGTCTCAGACATAACCCCAGAGGAAATCACAATTGCCATACAGTCTTTTCCGGCAGGTAAAGCCCCGGGGCCGGATGGTCTGCCCCTGGAATACTATAGAGCCCACACTAAATTGCTTGCCCCTAGATTGGCATTGCTGTTTCAAACCTGTTTACAAACGGGTTCTCTACCTCCCTCCATGAGAGAAGCACACATCATTCTTATCCCCAAGCCCAACAAGGACCCTAAGTTGTGCACCTCCTACAGACCGATCGCACTCCTTAATTGCGATCTAAAGATACTCACTAAAGTACTGGCCACTAGACTAAATAAAGTTATAAAATCCCTCATTGATACTGATCAAACAGGCTTTATGCCTGGTAGGTCCACGGACATCAATATCCGCAGATTATTTGCTAATATCCATGCCCCGCACATCAATCAAGGTACTAGAACTATTGCCACCCTGGATATGGAAAAGGCATTTGATACAGTGGAATGAGTGCATCTCTGGGAGGTGTTGCGAAGAATGGGATTCCCGTTAAAATGTATTGATTGGATACGTACGATACACACTGGACCCTTGGCACGTATTAGGCTAAATGGATCTTTGTCTGCTCCATTTCCCCTGCCGAGGGGCACCAGACAGGGATGCCCTCTCTCCCCGGCCCTATTCTCCCTGGCCCTGGAGCCCATAGCTGAGGCTCTCAGGTGCTCGGCTGAGGTCCGTGGACTCCGGGTGGGATGGCTGGAGGAGAGAGTGGCTCTCTATGCAGATGACCTGCTTCTTTTTTTGAATGATGCTGGGGCTTCTCTGCAGGGCGCCCTCCAAATCATGGAAACCTTCTCCACCTTCACGGGTCTGAGAGTGAATTGGCCCCAGATCCAACTCTTTCCAGTGGATGAGGGGGCTAGGTCCTCCTCACCCCCCTCTCTCCCGCTGCAATGGGTTGACCATTTCACCTATTTGGGTATAGTCATTTAAAAACAAAGCAAGGATTTTGTGCGGCTTAATCTTGACCCTGTGTTGACTGGAGTAAAAACCAAACTTAAGGCATGGAGCAACCTACCCCTTTCCCTCATTGGCCGCATCAATCTGCTAAAAATGAAAGTCCTTACTAAATTCACGTACATTTTTAGAAACTCCCCTCAATGGTTGACCAAGACGTTCTTTAATTCCATTAAACAACTTTTCACCTCCTTCATTTGGGGGCCCAAACCGCCGAGATTCAAGTATAGCACCCTGACCAGGCCTGTGGAAAATGGGGGGCTGGCTCTTCCTGATTGTCGCAAGTATTATTTGGCCACCCAGCTTGTGACCGCCCATTGGTGGTTACAGCCGGACTTGACCAACTCTGCAACGGTGCTGGAGGCTGCCATAGTTGGATCTCTGGAGGCCTTGCAGGGGCTACTGTTCAGGGGAACCAAAACCCTACACCACCTTACTCCTTCAATGCGTACCACCATACAAGCATGGAGGGTGAGTGAGGCCCTGAGGACACCCCAACTAAACTCCTGGTCTCCCCACACCCCACTTTGGATGAACCCAAACCTCCCGCAGTTCAACACCATACCAGATCCGCAGGCCTGGGCTAAATATAAAATAGTGAAATTAGAACACATTATCACAAATAAAGAGCTAACCCCTTTTCACGTTTTACGCACTAAATTTAATGTACCTGCACATGCACATTTTAGATACCTTCAAATTGCGCATGCCTATAGGTGTCAGTTCCTGGGCCAACCAGTTGAGTTGTCATACTTAGAGCTTGAATCTACCCTTTGGGTGAAAGACCTGGAGAAGCCCACGTCCCAGCTCTATGGGTCCCTCCTGGTTGCTGCAAGTCCTGAGCTGTCCTCCCTCCGCAGGAAATGGGTGGGGGACATCCCAGAACTGGATGATGATGACTGGAGGGAAATGTGGGACTTTCCCTTCTCCCATCTGGTTTCAGCAAGAGATAAACTGGTCCAGTACAAAATTCTGCACAGAGCTCACTACACACCCCACAGGCTCCACAGGATGTCTGCAGCATATTCTCCGTTGTGTTGGCGTTGCTCACACCAGCCCGGAGAGTTCTTTCACATTTTTTGGAGCTGCCCAGAAATTCAGCGTTATTGGCAGGAGGTAACTCAGGTAATTGTGCACGTCTCCAAGACCCATGTTCCTTATGACCCCAAACACTGTCTGCTGGGGTTGGTTGAACAAATGCCAGTGATTAGAGCGCGAAAAGTACTTATATCCCTTATATATCACGATGACCTGGAAACAATCACCCCTCCCCTCTGTTAGATTTTGGAAAAGCCTGATAAATGCCAGCTTGCCCTTATACAGGGCCACCTATTCGAACAGAGGCTGCCCACAAAAGTTTGATAAAGTATGGACATGCTGGCTAGATGATGACACCACAGCAAGTGATTAAGTTAGAAAGACCTAGATCAAGACTATATTTCAAGTACATTAACCCAGATACTCTTCTATTTTAGCACCCTGCTATCACCAGCTTGAGCACAGATCCCCCTGAACTGGAACCTCTCCCCACATTGGGGTAGAAGTTTAGATGTTCATGTTAAGTTGTACATTGTTTTAAGGTTACGGCCCGTTGCTGTGACACAAGAATTTCCCCTGCGTGGGCAATCAATGTTTGGCCCCTGCGTGGGCTAGTTTTGTTGTGAATGTGACTGAAAACTCAATAAAAAAGATTTTTCAAAAAAAAAAAGGGGCAAACCTGTACCATGTACTTTCAGTCTACTGAAAAAAAAATATTTTTTTAAATTGATAGATCTGAAAATGCCACACTTGACTGTGGTGAAGATTTGTTCAATTTTTAATAGATATGTTTTGGCAAGTCCTTACCGTAATAAATGCAGAATCAAAGCAGTCATTACAGGCTGGAATGTTCATCATTTTGCTTTGTCCATTAGCTGTTACATTCGTCAAAGCAAAATGATGAAGAATTGTCAATTGAACAATTACTCAGTCAAATGACTCACAGGTATTAATGTATTTAAGACAATCAGATTAACCCCTTTATCATGTAGCACTACCCCATGTAGGAGTCGCTAGTGTGTTTTATTAGGGGTTGATAATTTGGATGGGGGGCCCAAATTGAAAAATGTCCAGAACTATGCACAAAGGGACAACTTCTTCCCTATTCACAAAAAGGCCTCTTCTTCCCTCCTCCTGCACAAACTTGGTTTTCACAGCACAACACCTGCTGCTCACTCCTGTGGGAACTAGTTACTAGTTCAGCAAAAGGCAAAAGGCTCTCCGCCATGAATCCTTCTACCGCCTCCTGTGTTAGGATCCCTCCAGGTCAGCTTTCCTGAGCACCTAGCCCGGGACAAACCCTACCCCCCTAGTAAGGGGTCCCTCAAGGGCCACCTACAGCCTCTCCCCAGCACTGCTTCTCCATTTCCACCTCACTCCCCTGCTGGAATGGCCCATGTCTATTAATGGAATTTTCTCAGCCCTCTGCCAGCCCACCTCTGTTTGGATTGGAATAAATATTCATGGCAGCTCCTACTAACCCCCTACCCTCTCCAACCTTCCAGTCACCCAGGGGAGGCACCAGAGAGCTGCCAAGATGAGTCATCCAGCCCTGGCCTCTAGTACCCTGACCCAATTCACTGACTCTTTCCTACTCTTAACACTAGTAGCACACACTAGAGGGTACTACACCCATAATGCTGTATTAAAATAGTAAAATATATCTCCTGAGCTCCTTTTCCTAATACAGCGTTTACTATTACAGCACAATTCTTCAGGCATGATATTTACATGGAAAAATCTAATGAAAACATCTGTGACAGTTTCACAATTTCTTATGAGTTACAGTAGCCATCTTGGGATGGAACTATTCTAGTTCTACTCTCTCTCAAATGACAGATTTCTGTGTTATTACCGTAGAAGTGAAGAAATTAACATCCTCCTCTTCCTACAGCCCCAAGGGCAGAGCACATTCAGAACACTCTGAATCACATGTGCACCTATTCCTTGAACAATGGGAAGCTTGCATGATGCCATTTTGCATTTTTGAGATTTCAACTATGAGTAAAAAAAATGTTTTGTTGAGTTGAAGCTTAAATGAACAATCTCTGCTCATATCCTAGTTTCAGGAAGACTTTGATAGCTTAATTTTGCAGTACATTATTAGGCAACTGCATTTTTTTTAAATGTTCCCCTTTCTACTTAAATGAAAACCTGTGCAATAAAAATATATGTATTTGAATACATTCTAAATTAAATCCCCAGCTGTATAGTTTTCTATGACAAAGAAAGTAAGTGACACACAATTTGGTGAAAAATTAACACTCATGGGAGACTGGTGCTGGTATTTTTCAAAGACATCACTGTAATCATATGGCACATAAGCTTCTGACATAGGATAAAGTATATATATATATAATGCAGAATAGTTTACTTTATTGTTAGGAATTCATTTTATGTGAGTTTTTTTAAATAATTGTGTTAATAATTGTATTAAACAAGTATAACAAAGCAAACCCGGTGGGACAAAGAAAGAGAAACATTGTACAAAACAGAATACAGTAAAACCTTGAATTGCAAGCATAATTCGTTCCGGAAACATGCTTGTAATCCAAAGCACTTGTATATCATATATGAATTTCGCCATAAGAAATAATGGAAACTCAAATGATTTGTTCCACAACCATCCACAAAATGAAATGAAAGCCTCCACAAGGGAATTAGAAGCAAAATCCAGCAGGAGCCACAGAGCATAAAAGAGAAGACCTGTAAGTGTAGCAAAATGGTTACATTTAATGAAGGTACAACATTTAGTAACACATGGTTGATGATTAAAAGAGGCACATCTAAATATGCAGGCACCTGGAGTAAAGCTCTCTGCAATCGTGACCGGGAAGACTACTCTGCATTAGAGAGGTCTGAAAGCGAGGCTTTAACCGCTTGTGGAGCGCAGTGTGGAAGGGACAACGTCAATGGCGGTCAGGAGGATGGTTTATGTGGACATCTTTATCCCGGCCTGCATACTTAGATGTGCCTGTTTTAATCATCAACCATGTGAGTTTCTAAATGTTGTAACTTCATTAAATGTAACTGTATTGCTACACTTAGAGGTGCCCCTCTTCTCTTTTATACTCAGTTGAGACATGTCACCACTTGTATATCAAGACATCGCTTGTAAATCAAGTCACAAGTTATTAAAAAAATGTGCTTGTCTTGCCAAACACTCTCAAACCAAGTTACTTTCAAACCAAGGTTTTACTGTATTTCTATGAAATATAAGAAATCGGCAAAAGGGTAGTAATAGTACAACTGAATAAAGTACCAGCAAAACACAAGTAAATTAGCATAATAAGGAGACTGACCGTCTCAGGTTTACCAACTACAATAGAGACAAGTATCGGGGACATAGACTTAGATTAAGAAGCAGAAAATGAATGGTCTAGGAATTAAAGAAGACAGCTTAACCACTTTAAGACTGCCCACGGCACATATACTGTGGCAGGGCAGCTCTATTGCACAAAACGACGTACCTGTACATTGTTTCATGTAGTAGATACTTACCTGTCAGTGTCATTTATACATTGATCAGTGCATTTTTTTTTTAGCACTGATCACTGTAATAATTTCACCTAAAATATTACTGCCATTATCAGTGAAAACATTAAAAATAAATGTATCCCCTATTTTGTAGACACTATAACTTTTGCGAAAACCAATCAATATATGCTTCATGCAATTTTTTCCCCCCAAAAATACGTAGCAGAATACATATTGGCCTACACTGATGAATAAATTTGTTTTTTTTTTTGAATATGTATTATAGCAAAAAGTAAAAAAAAAATATATTTTTTGAAATTATCGGTCTTTTTTTGTTTATAGCGCAAGAAATAAAAGCCAAGGTGTTCAAATACCACCAAAAGAAAGCTCTAAATAGAGCTTTCTTTTGGTGGTATTTGATCACCTTGGCTTTTATTTCTTGCGCTATATAGCGCAAGAAATAAAAGCCAAGGTGTTCAAATACCACCAAAAGAAAGCTCTAAATAGAGCTTTCTTTTGGTGGTATTTGATCACCTTGGCTTTTATTTCTTGCGCTATTACCAAAAAAAGACCGATAATTTCAAAAAATTTTTTTTTTTTTTACTTTTTGCTATAATACATATTCAAAAAAGAAAAACAAATTTATTCATCAGTGTAGGCCAATATGTATTCTGCTTCGTATTTTTTGGGGGAAAAAAATACGTAGCAGAATACATATTGGCCTACACTGATGAATAAATTTGTTTTTTTTTTTTTGAATATGTATTATAGCAAAAAGTAAAAAAAAAATATATTTTTTGAAATTATCGGTCTTTTTTTGTTTATAGCGCAAGAAATAAAAGCCAAGGTGATCAAATACCACCAAAAGAAAGCTCTATTTGTGGGGAAAAAAAAAAATCAAAAAAGGACATCAATTTTGTTTGGGTACACCGCTGCATTACCGCACAATTGTCAGTTAAAGCGACGCAGTGCTGTATCGCAAAAAATGGCCTGTCATTAAGGGGGTAAACCTTCCTGGGCTGAAGTGGTTAATATGTACCTATCAGTAGGAATAAACACAAAGCTGTTTATTTTCTATAGCACCTAGTAGGCAAATGGGTGAACAAATGGTCACAAGTGACTAAAATTCATAAAAAAAACTAAACAAAATCTAATCATAAAAGATATTCACTATAACACGAGGGGAATACATATTTGCTATATTTCACTATAGGTCACATAAATCAATTACCGACTAAATCAGTAGTCGTGGTAGAAGCATGGGAATTGCACATGGAAATAATGTTTAGAGCTTAATCTCATTGATTAAATGGTTCTTAAACATGTGGTATATTGTTTGAAAATTGTTAAAATTTCTTGAGATATTGTTGTGAATGCAGAAATATGTTTGAAAGAGGTAAATTCACCCTGTTTTCAGAACTCTACTGACACAACTGAGCATGCCCAGACTGAAAACTAGTCACAATCCTACTCATATTTAGTTTTAGCCCCTTGCTATAGTAAATTCCGAAACGGGGGAATGGCAAACAAGCATTCACGACCGGGAATTTGTGAGAACTAGCAAACTATGTACTGTATATTTTATTTACATATTTGATATAGATAGATAGAAATTCTATATGCATTTTCTGCAGTATACAGCATATGTTGGACTTGTGTCTTTTTTTCAACCTCACCTACTATATATTTGTGTATGTAGCACCCACCCCATTCTGGTGGGTGCTTAGTGTGTTCAGTTATTAATGATAGGTAAATTTGGCCTAGGCTTTGTGTTTTTCCTTAGGCCTGGTTGTTTATTTGTGGGTGGGAGTGTTAGAATAGAGGGGGGTGTGGCCACCTACACTATGGCTCAAGGAAGTCCCCTCATCCTTCCAGTGGAAGTGTTCTGGAAGGGAGGCAGGATTTGGGACCAGGCAGCTTATGTGTAGAGCTCTGGACCAATCATTAAATTGTATTGGCAGGGGCAGGACTCGCATATAAGCTGGGGGTCACATGCTTCCGGGGAGTCGGGAGAGTTCAAAATGTAGCGAGTGCAGATGGAGCAGGCTTGAAGGCCTGGGGGTTCAGAGACCCCAGCACTGGATAGCAGGAGCAGGCTTGAAGGCCTAGGGGTTCAGAGACCCCAGTGCTGGATATCGGAAGCAGACGTCGCCATGTAGACCAGAGGAGAAACTGGGCGTCCCAGCCGGGGATGTGCTGGACCATGAGGAGGAGGAGGAAGTAGGAGTAAAGCGGACCGAGGAAACTGGGAATTGACCTTCTGTGGGTAACATGGACTGTCGATTGGGAGTGAGCAAATGGAGTGCAACCCAGTGGTGCTTATCTGTTAACTTGCTATGTGTCCAAGGACCTAGTGAGAGACACTTTCCAGAACTGACATGGGCTGATTGCAAGAGTCAAGGAATTAGGCGGTGTGGCCTAGGACTTTGGAATCTACACCCACAGTATAATTCAGGGTGATGCTGGTCAGTTCACAAAAGGAGAGTATGCAGGATCAAAGACAGGAACCAGAATTAATAGAGGCATCTCAAATCTTCTATCTACTTGTTTCACCAACCCAACTTCAAGAATAAAAGCTTTACAGAATATAAAGACTGTCTGGTGTTCTGAAAGTTGCATGGGGAAGGAAGAACGGGGGCTATTGACATAAAGGTAACAAACAACTTTGCAACTCCCAAGGGAGTAGTGCGCTACATGTATATACTGCCATGTGCATTGTGTATGCCCAGGGACTTTGCCATTTGTGAAATATCTTTTGTTACACTGACCATGCTCAGCCACTTTGCCATTTGAGACATATCTCTGGATACACTGAGAATGCTCAAAGACTTAGCTGTTTGACATCTGATAAGTAAATAGTAGGTCAGGAGTCTCAAACTGGCGGCCCTCCAGCTGTTGCAGAACTACATGTCCCATGAGGCATTGCAAGCTGACAGTTACAGGCAGAGGCATGATGGGACTTGTTCCTCAATAGCTGGAGGGCCGCCAGTGTGAGAACCCTGTGGCAGGTCATTACCAAAATTAAGAGGGTAACACCACTATTCAACACTCACATACCAATAAACACCAAATATCACAGGAAACAGAACTCCTGCCTGATGTTATTCCACCACGATAGGTAAATGCATAAATAAATGTAGTATTTAGGTGTAGGAGTGTTCCACCACCATTGCAAATATTGCCATATGTGTTCCATGGGGAAGGACAAGAAGCAGCCTTGTGAAGTCCACACCAGCACCAATTGCAGCCTCTTACCAAGCAAAAAAGCCCCCAAATTAAAGATGGTCTTATAGCAGCATGCTGACAGTAATCAGTCATAACCAGCCTTGGAACCAGATGTTATATTACAGAAACAGGTTGGTCAATGGCACTCAGGACTTCTAGGGCACATCTGCATTGATTAGCTTTTTGCACCTCAGGGACTTAGGGCTGTTTAACACCACAGAGATGGAGGCTCCATGCATGTGGCAGCACAGTGGCTAACTGGTTAGCACTTCTGCCTTGCAGCACTGGGGTCGTTGGTTTGAATCCAAAACATGCCACTATATAGTTAGAGGTTTGTATGTTCTTCCTCTGTTGTGTTGTTATAGCTTTTTTTTCACAAGGTATTATATTTCTGACAGGTTTCACATAATGGAAACAAAAGGAATGACATTATAAATAAAGTGATGTGGGTTTTACACCAAATCTATAACAGTTTTTTTTTTTGGTCAGATATGGATTTATAAGATTGGTGTGATCCTGCATCGTTATCTAACCAATTGCCGACCAGTTGTACTGCGGCAGAATGGCTCGGCTGTGCGAAACGACATTATGTAACATCGCTTTTCCCTGTGGCCACTATGGGTGCGCACGCCCCCTGCTCACCCATGGAGCCGATGCGAGTGCACGGCGGTCACGATCACCAATGGGCTCCAGCGATCGCTCGGGGCATACGGAGAACCAGGATCTGTGTGTGTAAACACACAGTTTCTGGTTCTCTGAGGGGAAAAGTGACAGATCGTCTGTTCATACAGAGTATGAACAGCGATCTATCTCTTCTCCTACACAGTCCCCTCCCCCGTTCAGTTAGAACACACACTAGGGAACACATTAATCCCTTGATTGCCCCCTAGTGTTAACCCCTTCCCCGCCAGTGACATTTTTACAGTAATCAATGCATTTTTATAACACTGATCTGTGTAAAAATGCCAATCGTCCCAAAAATGTGTCAAAATTGTCAATCGCCAAGTCGCAGAGGCCACTGCAGCACAACAAGCTGCCCCTGCAGCACAACAGGCGATCACCGCAGCACAACAGGCACCCAGCAGGAGATGAACCAGCAGTTCACAGAGGCTCTAGTGGAAATGAAAAAGGGGTCCCCACCTCCTGTGCCAGTGGAACCAAAGATAGTACTTGCCTCCTACCACCTACAGAAAATGACACCTACCGATGATGTTGAGGCATACCTTGCAACTTTTGAGAGAGTTGCTGTCCGCGAAAGATGGCCAAAAGAACAGTGGGCGGGTTTGTTGGCCCCATTTCTGACAGAACCTCAAAAGGCCTATTTTGATCTGGAACCGGATAAGGCCCAGGAATTTGAGATTCTGAAGTCAGAGATACTCGCACGCTTGGGTGTCACTATGGCAGTCCGGGCCCAGAGCGTGCATTAGTGGACCTACTCCAGCAACCAGCCAGCCCGTTCTCAAATGTTCGACCTGGTCCACCTCACCAGGAAGTGGTTGCAGCCAGAGACCTTGACAGGCCCTCAAATCGTGGAGCGTGTGGTGATGGACCAGTACCTGGGGGCGCTCCCTCTGAGGAAGTGGGTCGGACAGGGGATCCCAAAACTGCAACCCAGTTGGTGGACCTAGTGGAGAGGTACATTGCTACTGAGGACTCGGTGAACCCGTCTACGCCCCACTTCGGTGTGTCTAGGGGTACAAGATCGCCCAGCCGTACTGGTAAGACTGTTCTGGAGTTCAAGAGCATGGGGAAGTTAGATAACACTGTTGTTACAGCTGATGAGACTGTGGGTCCTAGACCTGGAGATTAGCTAAAGAAGCCAGAAAGGTCTTTGGGACCATTAAGAGGACTGGGGGTAGAGTATATATGGTGTTTTCATTGCCATGCATTAGGGCATATTGCTGTAAACTGTCCTAAAATTTATGAACCTATGCAATGTGATTATGCTTACCGGTATATGAAAAGACGCATGCCTCTGTTTGCACAGGTCGCATGTACTGCATCATGTCAGACTCGCATTGAAAAACAAATGTGTGTTATTTCAGTGGATGGGAAGCCACTCACAGCCTTGCTAGACTCTGGTAGTGTGGTGACCCTAGTCAAGGATGATTGTGTAAACCCCACAAAACTACACCCCGGTACTATTGGGGTAATTTGCATCCATGAGGACACTCGGGACTACCAGACAGCGGTGGTGGAAGTTGATACCCCCTGGGGCAGTGTAACACATTCAGTGGGGGTGGTACCTTCGCTGCTTCATGAAGCTTTAGTGGGGAGAGATTTTCCCCATTTTTGGAATTTATGGGAGAGCAAAGGGAGGCTGGTAGTTAGAGCTCCTCCTGCTGGGGAAACACGGGAACTCTCACCAGACCCTTTTTTGCCAAAAGGAAGGGGATGCTGTTAGTGGGATCAAGGAAGCCGGAAGTCCTCTTCCTTTCCCTGTCATGGCTGGGGAGCCGGAGGACCTGGAAGCTAGCTCCCAGCCAGAGGGTAACAAACAGGAGAACACCTCTGACCCTGACAATGAGAGTAGCCAGAATCTGGTACCCGCCTTAGAGGTCAGAAGAGAGGATTTCTGTACCGAGCAACTCCGAGATGCCACCCTTATGAGAGCCAGAGAAAACGTTAAGATGGTGGATGGGGAACCGGTGGATCCTAATTGGGGGGTGTCTGTCCCCTACATGGCCCCTAAGAACCACTTACTGTATCAGGTGGTAAAACAGGGAGAGAATGTGGTAGTACAGCTACTGGTTCCCAAACCCTTCCATAGGGTGGTGCTAGATCTGGCCCATGGTCATTTAATGGGGGGACATCTCGGTATCGAAAAAACCAAGGAGAGAATCGCCCAGAGATTTTTCTGCCCCGGGTTGTATGCAGATGTCAGGGAGTACTGTGAATCGTGCCCCGAGTGCCAAATGTTGGCACTTTCGCGAGAGGCAGTCACGAAGGAAATCAAAAATATGTTAGAGTTGGATGTGATAGAAGAGTCCCACAGCGAGTGGTCGAGCCCCATAGTGCTCGTCCCAAAACCTGATGGCACTGTCAGGTTTTGTAATGACTTTAGGAAATTCCAAATTGTGTCTAAGTTCGATGCATACCCGATGCCTCGGGTCAACGAACTTGTGGACAGGTTGGGACAGGCTCGCTACATAACAACCCTAGACCTAACCAAAGGCTATTGGCAAATACCGCTAACTGAATCGGTCAAGGAGAAGACTGCCTTTTCCACTCCTGAGGGCTCGTTTCAGTACAAGCGGATGCCTTTTGGTCTGGATGGAGCCCCTGCATCATTCCAGCAAATAATGGACAAAACTTTGGGACCCCTTTGCCCATATGCAGCTGCTTATTTGAACAATGTTGTCATTCACAGCCCAGATTGGGAATCGCACCTAGTCCGAGTACAAGCAGGGGTAGATTCCCTTAGGAAAGCAGGTCTCACGGCCAACCCAAAAAAGTGTACCATAGCCCTGGAGGAGGCCAAATACCTTGGGTATGTTATTGGCCGGGGACTGGTCAAGCCTTAGACCAATAAGGTTGAGGCAATTCAAAAATGGCCCCAACCGGTAAACAAAAAACAAGTTCGGGCCTTCCTGGGCATTACGGGGTAAAACAGACGGTTTATACCCAACTTTGCCACCACTGCTGCCCCTCTGACCGATCTGACAAAGGATCAGTCATGGTTAAATGGAACCCTGAAGCCGAGGAGGTGTTCCAGAAATTAAAGCAGGGCTTTTGTGTACTACCGGTGCTAGTGACCCCGGACTTCACAAAGGAGTTTGTGGTACAGGCGGACGCCTCTAAGGGGGGACTAGGGGCTGTACTATCCCAGAACAGAGATGGTGAGGAACACCCGGTTGTATTCCTGAGCTGGAAACTGAACAAGCACGAAAAAAACTATGCCATTGTCAAAAAGGAGTGTCTCGCTATTAAATGGGCCTTAGACTCCCTGAAGTATTACTTGTTGGGGAGGTCATTTAAGCTGGTCACCGACCATGCTCCCCTAAAGTGGATGTGTGACAACAGAGAGAAAAATGGCCATGTGACAAGGTGGTTCCTGGCTTTACAGCCCTTTAAATTTACAGTAGAGCATAGTCCGGGCAAGCTCCAAAACAATGCAGATGCCCTCTCCCGCATGTATGTTTGGGACAATTGCTCAGCCGCAGGGGCTTGAGCAGAGTAGGAGGATATGAGACAGTATGCGAGATGAGGTCATTGATTATCTGTATATTTCACCTCACATTTGTTCTATTGTCAGAGACTGAACCAGAATCCAGCCCGGATTTTTCCAGCCTCTGTGGCAGGCTTGATTCCGGTCTGGGTCTTGTGGTCCACTTGAGTTCATGCTCAGGTGGACTTTAAATGACCAGCAAGAGAGCACCGCAGTGCTCTGGCCTAAGACTCAGAAGGGAATCTCAGAGAGAGAAGCCCTGTTTTGGATTGAAAACTAAGGATTGCTTTACCTCTTATTTTTTGACCAGCCCCACACTGTATAGAGAGCACTGTACTGTTTAGTTTAGCGCTGGACGGCAAGGTTTTGTTTTACTGTTTTGTTTATTTTTATGACTTTGCAAACCACCTGTAAATAAAGCTGGCAACTCGTCAGATTTTAAAGAAACTGCCTGTACGCTGACCTTCATTTCAAGAAAAGGTGATCCCCACGAGCTAATCACCCCAATATACACACACAGTGCAGTCAGTGTAGAATAGGGGAACCCTGTGACAGAATTAAGAAACAAAAATAAAAATGGCTTGGGTTCCCCCCACCCCCAGTCCATACCAGGCCCTTGGTTCTGGTATAGATTTTAAAGGGGAACTCAACGCCAAAATAAAAAACAAAACAAAACAGAGTGGGGTCCCCCCAAAATCCATACCAGGCCCTTTGGATGTGGCATAGATTTTAAGGGGAACTCCAAGCAAAAAATGTCTTAAAAAATTGCAGTGGGGTCCCCCCAAAACCTATACCAGGCCAGGAAAGGGGGGGGGGAACGAGCGAGCGCCCCCTCCTGAACCATACCAGGCTGCTTGCCCTCAACATGGGGAGGGTGCTTTGGGGACAAGGGCTTCATCCTCACAACTCTTGCCCGGTGGTTGTGGGGGTCTGAGCAGGGGGCTCATCAGAATCTGAAAGCCCCCCTTTAACAAGGGGGCCCCCAGATCCCAGCACCCCACTATGTGAATGGGTAGGAGTACATTGTACCCCTACCCATTCAGCAAAAAAAGTGTCAAAAGTTTTTGACAATTCCCTTATTCTGTTTTTTTCCTTGATTTTTATCTATATTACCTGGAGTCGGCAATACATTACAGCCGCAAGCAGGTTTAAATGCCATTTTTTTTCTTTAGAAATGTAATTTTGCTACAGGACTGTAAAACACATCAGACAGATGTGCCACTTTACAGGCAGACTAAGGGGACCCAGGCATGATATTTAAAGGAATATTTCATTGTTATTGTTTCACTTTAAGCATTCTTAAAATCAAGTTAAGAGAAAGATCCTCCTGGGTTAAATCGACTTTGACCATAATATACCTTGAATATAGAATGGTATAATTGATTGTTCTTTAAAATGTAACCAAGCAACTTGATTTTAAGGAGCAAACCATTGAGCTAACTGTGTAAATCTTGCAGCTAAATAATAACACCATAAGTTAGGAAGGCTCAAACCACCATTGGATTGAGATCTGTGCATGAGAACCTCAGTTTTTTGTTGAGCCATCTAAATTTGTTAATTTCTCTTTGTAGGGAGTCTAGCGTACTTTTAGGAATCAGTATGGGTAAAGCTCTAAAACAAATAAGTAGTTTAGGTAAAATCACCATTTTGGTAGCTGTTACTCTCCCTAAAAAGGAGATGTGATAGTTAGTTTCAGGACCTGGGCTCGAATCTGGGACCTCTTTGACTCATCCCACTGAGCTATCTGGGATGCTGGACAGCTCCCTGCATGATCTATTGGCCAATCTTATCTGAATTATTATACAACCCTGCCTTGTGTCTTGATTGTTGTTGAACCTTGAGCTCCTCCCATGAACTTCCTATATAAGCCTTGTCTCAGCACTTCCTCTTTGCCAGGTTATTGTACCTTCTCAGCCAGTGCCTTGCTCTTGTCCTCCCTGCTGCCGTCTGTATTTTGCTACCACTCGTGATCGACCCTTGGCTTGTTCCTTGACTACTCAACTGCCTGATCCTAACCTGCAACTACTCGTTACTGACCTTTTGGCTTGTTTACTGACCACTCTGTTTGATCCTTATCTGCTCATCTGCTTCTGGACCCCAGCTTGCTCACACCCTTGTGGGGCAAACATGAGGACCGCGACCTGGTACTAGCACACAGCTAAGTCCATCTTTACCATCAGGAGCTCTGGTGAACACCGGTTAATACTTAGACTCCGCACCTCAGGTGAGCCTGTGTTATCTGCCAGGGTGACTGCCTGTGTACCTATCCTGTTGGTCAGTGGTATCCCTGCAACTGCTATAGCAACTGGTCTTCAAGCCTGACACCTGATTGTGACAGTTAGACCATCATTTTAGTAGTGTTTTAATATTTGTGAATAGTGGTGGATAATTGGTTTGAAAAAGGGTTTTAAAAGATGGGGTAAGGAGGATGCCCAAATATTTAAAAGAATGTTATGTCCAGGTGAAAGAGAATCTCTCCTGCCATAAACAATGGTGGAATATTTGTAGGCATTGCAGTGCATTTGGATAAATGAACCCCTAGGCTGGTGAGATCCTGGAATGTTCCTTCATAAGGTTTGGGAGGGAAATTGGGGGTTCTGAAAGGAACAGCGAAATGTCATTGGCGTATAGGCTCAATTTGAAGTCTCTATAGAAGTTCCTATACCCCATGCAAAGAACTCTGAGTTTTCCCCTGGGTGTCTAATTCTAGTTTGAGGATTTCGATATAAAGCTCTAAAGCCAAGCATAAATTCATTGCAAAGACCGTATTTGGGGAGTAGTAGTTCCTGGTATGACCAACTGACACTATCACAGGCCTAGTGGATACCAATAATAACTACTGGGTTTGCATGTAAGTTAGCATCCTGTATTATATTTGTGACCAGTGTTGGTCATCTTACTTTAAAAAAGTAATTAGTTAAGTTACAAATTACTTCTCCCAAAAAGTAATTGCGTTTAGTAACTCAGTTACTACATTGGAAAAGTAATTAGTTACGCAGCAAAGTAACTGACTTTTTTTTTAATATTCTATACGTGTAACTAAGGGACGGGTCTAGTATTACTGTAAGCAAGGGGCGCATTTATTATTATTGTTATATATCATGTAACCAAGGGGCTGCTCTATTATTACTCTAACCAAGGGGCAGATCTGTTATAGCGTGTAAGCAAGGGGCGGGTCTATTATTATTAAATCGTGTAAGGGGCGGATGGCTACAGAAGAGGGCGAATGTTAAATTAATGGGCAGAGCTCGATATTTAACAATAATAAGAAATGTGCCCCTTAGTTACACGATAGACGCCCCTTGCAGAGTAGTACGAGCATCAGGAGTGTGCGGCATGGCCTCGTACAATTACATGTTTACTGCGCCCGCCTGGTGTAGCGTTCACTCAGAGCTGTTTAGGTTCGGCAATTTTCGGAAGCTCCTTCGTACTGCGCAAACGCTGCGCCTGCGCAGTACAGGGGGTCCTTATCCGGCAGGGGAACTTTTTTGGCAGGACACCGGAATTACACTACTGCCACCTAGTGGCGGTAGATGTAATTGCGGTAACTAAGCCAAAGTAATGGGAACTGAGTTACCATGAGGGGAAAAGTAATCAGTTAGATTACTCGTTACCCTCTAAAGTAACTGCGTTACGTAACTCAGTTTATTTTAACTCAGTTACTTACATCACTGTTTGTGACAAGCCTTAAGTTGTCAATAATCTGTCTGCCTGGAATAAAACCCATTTGGTCTGGGTGGATTAATAACAGCCATTCTGTCCACCAGAAAAAGGTTAAAAATTTTGAGGTCATTATTTATAACTGATATTGGAGTGGTAGTTCTGTGGAGAGGTGTGATCTTTATGGGGCTTGGGTAATAGACACATGCTGGCTAGAAGCATTTCCTCTGGGAATTTATTGCCTTGTAAAATATAATTGTATAACTTGGATAAATGAGGGGCCAGAATATGGGAATTTTTTTTTTTTTTATAATAAGGGGTAGAATATCTGTATGGACCAGGTGCTGTGGAAGTTTTTAGGGACTTAATAATCTCAGTTATTTCAATAGCGGTACATGGTGTGTTCAGTTTTTCAATTTGTTGGGCAGATAGAGTGGGAAGCAAAACAACTCCAAGCCAATCCTGAGAAGAATGCTTTGGTGAAGAATGAGGAGTAGATAGCAAATTCTTGTAGAAATCAGAGAAAATCTCCATGACTTCTTTAGGGTGAGAGACTAAATTCCCATTGGAATTGCATAATTTGTAGACATATGGGGAGCGTTTGTAGATTGTTTTAGCTTTCTAGCAAACATGATAGAGGCAGAGTTGCATTATAATAGGAATTTTGCTTTGGACCATCTCAGTGTGTCTTGGGATCTTCTTTTTTTTTTTTTTTTCAAATATACATTTTATGGGGGGAGGGGAGCAAACGGGATGGACGTGGTGTGAGTGAGCTCCTCCTTGGTCCGGGAAACTACCTGCAGCTGAAGCAAATGAACTGCAGATGAACCTCCATAGATTCCCCTAACAATGGACAACACACAGATCGACAAGACAAACCTGCCAAAGACAGACGCCTAGAGGTCTAAACCATCTCTAATATTTCCAGCATTTATACATTAGCCCCTAGACTTACTGGTGGCTCTTTTGATGACCGTTGGACCCCTGGAAGGAGAGACGACGCGGCAGTGTCTGGCGCAAAGGCGAAGGTTTGCTGCGAGCGCTGCGGGGGAGACCTTCGGGTGGATCCGGAGGAACTCGGGATCTCGCGATAGCACTGGACCGCACACGCCGCTTAGACAGCTGCGAACTACGAAGGACCGAAAGGAGCCAACGTCTCCCGAGGCTGGAAACAGAGCACTGGCAAGCCGAAAATTATGGGATCGGCACACCGAACACGGGACACTACACCCCAAACGGTGTATAATAATACCCACCGATCCCAGACAAGCGAACAGTAAGCATACAATGTAACCAGACCCCCAGGAAACCCCAGGAGGGGAAGGTAATTCAGTGGGGGGACCATTAAAACCCCATTCCTTTTCTTGTTTCTTGGTATGGCGTGGGTTCAAACAGAGGATTCCTCTCAATGGACACGAGGGTTAAAATTAAGTGGATAATCCGCCTTGGGGGAAGAAAGGAAAAAAAAAAAGAGGGGAAAGAAAAATATACAATATAGAAATAAACTGAAATTCTAGAGGTGAAAGAACATTGGAGTATACATAAGGCTGCAAAGATAAAAGTCTGCAGGATATCCTGCTGTTGGACACACCAAGGGGGCCTGTGGAAAAACCTCAGAAAATGGCCAAGGTTTAAGGCTATAGTATAGAATAGCAAAAAATATTATTTTCTTTTTTTTGGGGTTCCCTTTCTACCCAATTACCCCTACAAAACCATACAAAAATTTCCACAAAACAAAATGCCGCCCAAAAGTACCCACACTCAAAAATCAAAGTCTGCACAGAAATCAGATATAAAGGTTTTTTTTAAACAGCCACAACTATCACCTCAACAGGACAGAGAAACATCTACCGAGATGAATCCTGCCTCACCCAGCATAAATTTAGAATCTCTACTTAATAACAGCCCCATAGGGAGTATACAACACCCCATAATGGACACGGAGGGGCCAACAAACAATCCCATGTGGGACATGCAGGCACACTTAAAATCACTACCGACTAAGGAAGACATGGATAAATATGTTTATAGACCTGAGACTACATATAAGGAACAAATAAGCACACTGAAAATATCCTTAATAGACACTCAAGAAAAAATGAATGGCATAGATGCTAAAATCCTGACCATTGATCAGAAATCACTAATATTGGAAGAAAAAACTTTGGAACACGATTGACACTTAAAACAAGTAATAGAAGTAACAGACGAGCTCGAAAATAGAAACAAACGTAATAATATAAAAATAAGAGGCCTGCCAGAATCAACAGGTACCGAAAACCTGAAGCAAATACTCCAGAATATATTTAACACCCTACTACAACAGCCAGATACATCAGAAATAGAGATTGATCAAGCACACAGAATACAAGGCCCCAAAGACCCTGGCCAAGGGAGACCGAGAGACATACTGTGTAGAATACACTTTTTTCAAATCAAGGAAAATATCATGATAGCAGAAAGAATACAAAGGGAATTTAAGTACGAGGGAGCTCAGCTTATATTTTTACAGGACTTATCCAGACATACATTGACTAAGAGGAGAGCGGTTAAACCCCTACTAGAGTTACTAAGGGAGAAGGGAATATTCTACAAGTGGGGATCCCCTTTTTAGATAATAGTATACCAAAATGGACAGAAGTCTGTGTTTCGGGACATTGAGGACCTTCATAAATTTCTTGAGCGTCTTGGACTTCCTCTAATATAATTGCCATTATGGGCTCAAATTTATCAAAACCTTTTAAAAGTATAAGATAAGCAAGGATAACCATTTTTTTTTCTCTGGGGGTTTTTCTTTTTTTTTTTTCTTTGAGGGGAGGGAAAAGGGAAAGGGGCACAATTAAAATAAAGTTACAAGATGCACAAAGTGGAAATATAATTAACAGACATAGGAGCAGGGGGGGTATTTTTCCCCCCCTTTCTCCCTTTTATTTTTTCTTTATCTTATATTTTTTTCTCTTTTTTTCACTTATAACTAGGGATGAGCCGAACACCCCCGGGTTCGGTTCGAACCAGAACCTTCGAACCGACCGAAAGTTCGCGCGAATTTTCGAACCCTATACGTTATAATGGACGCGAACGTTCGAAATCAAAAGTGCTAATTACAATGGCCAATATGCATGTTAATGTCATAAAACAGGTTTGGGGACCCGGGTATTGCCCCAGGGGACATATATCAATGCAAAAAAAACTTTTAAAAACTAATACAAAGAAAAGGGAACAAGGGGGTTTAGCCAGCCTGACGGACTCTCTCGGCACCTGAACAAAAACGGGTATTACATAGTGTGTGTTTCATTTATTTATTAGAAAAAAGTTATACAAAATAATATATACAAATTATAGAAAAGAAAAAATAAAAGTAAAATATTTTTACCAGAGTTAGCCAACACATAACGGTATACATATCACACTACTAATTACATTTACAGAGTTTACATGCTGGATAGAGGATGGTTGACGCGTTTCGCTCTTAGCTTCATCAGAACCAAATTGGATCCATAATCTCTCTGTCTGTGTTATTACAAAAGTGGTAAGAAATGAGAGTTAGTCATAGGTCAGCCACAACAAGATCCCACCTTATCCTATCCAAAAAATATGCATGTCCTTGTTTCTCAGACTATGGATAATTAGATTCGTAACCTACCTAATAGGTATATCTTGCTTATTTGCAAGGTATCCGGTATGTGTATATCAAAATTCAATTAAAAGAACCTTTTCTTAAGAAAGAAGTTGTCATCAGCTTTGTTGATTTGTAGCAATGCAGATGCTGAAAGAGAGAGACCAGGGGGAAAGGGGGGGGAAGAAGGGGGGGGGGGAGGGGAAGAAAAAAAAAAAAAAAAAAAAAACAAACACACCATTGTGATGTTTAGTTGTGATTATTCGTTACTGCTTCTAATTATTTCGTAGCATAGCCACATTAAAGATGATGGAGTAATTACTTACATCTGTCCTAGTGCTGAAAATGGTATGTATGTGGCTATATAGGACCTCCTCATTTATTGGATAAGTCTCCAAAAGAATGCCTGTGTTGTAATTCTGAGAGAGTGAACAGAGATCAAACAATAAATGTTGAGAATAACGAACCCATCCTATAGAGTTCAAAATGAAAAGGGGACCCACCTTATTAGGTAGATTCACAGTTTAAATAGTTTGATCGAAGGTCCAAATAGCGTTACAGAACGCCTTAGTGACATAGCCCATTACTACAGGACCTGATAAGTAGAAAAGGTCATTATTTTTAAAATAGACATCCCACTTGTAAAAAAGATAAGCTTAGGCTGTTAGAGAGGTGTATAGGAGAGTCTATACCTGTTCCAGTCCAAAAAGCCTCCTCTGGGAAGAACAGCCTATTAAGCCCTTGAGTGGACACCCCTTTAAGTTGGGGAGTCCTAAGCCAGGTCTAATAAAGTAGAGACAAAAAGTGTCACTTTGGATGCTCATTTAAGGTCAATGCCATAACATAAAACCAGACCAAAGAGCAGTAAAAACATACCTGTAACCCAGTGATAGAGCACGAGCTGCCTTCCCAATCCTTCCTCTGTCAGCTATTGAATGAAAGTGCTGTCTAAATACTACCTTTCCCGCCCTGTCTGGGCGGATGTTCAATTATCTATAAGTTAGCTCAGCTGGGGCTGGGGGTTAGTGGTCATATGTTTGTGTATTTTCAATTGCTTAGTCCGGCATGTTTAATTGGCTGCAAGATATAACAGCTGAAGCTGTGGGTAGGTAATTGTCTACGTCAGTATCTAGTGGTTGTAAAGGCTACAGAGCGCATGCGCGACCTAGGGATCCCCTGATAGAGCACGCACTGTCAAGACAGGTCGGACTGTGTAATATGGTAGCCACGCCCCAGGCCGTGGCGAAAATTCGACGAGGGACAGGACCTGGTTTGCGGTGCTAAGAGGGCGCATGCGCCGCTTCGGAGACATAGTTTCCGACGCCCCACAGCGTCAGCCGTGGAAACCACCGCTGCATACTGTCGGGGCCTCCTGCCACTGCGCATGCGCGGCAAGAGGGCGGAGTAGTCAATCTAGCAGCGGAAGGCGCGAGTACTTCCGGATGTCGGGATGATAATTCACTCATGCGCAGTTGCATAGAGTGAGAAAGACAGCCTCCATTAAGCACGGCAGAGTAAAGGCATAGACAGATAAGGATGGGTGAACATATAATGCCAGTTCCAATCGGAAGTGCTTTAATCTATACAGAGATGGGGAAGGATAAGCGTGGGGGTAAGAATCCTGATGACGAAAGCGGATCAGAACGGAACACAACAAAACAAAACAAGACAAAAACACCGCAAGATGAAATAAAACCAAATAAACAAAACAAAACAAAATAAGATAAAACCACAAAAAAAAAAACAAAAAAAAAAAAAAACAAACATGTAACAGAAATACAATAGGACAGAGGGAAAACCTGGTCTGTCTCTCAGGGCATTGCCCTATGTGGGTCATAGAGGATGAGAGGGAGCCGATGGTCGGTCCCTCCAGAGCCACCACCGCTACTCCCCCACCGTGGGGGAAAAAAAAAAAAAAAAGGTAGAAGGCTGGTTGGAGCCAGCCTTCACCCCCAGTTGGAATCCAGACCAAAGGGAACCGAGTGCTCAGCTGCCAATTATCCTCTAAGTGTGTATGTATATAAAATATAGGCTTGTATGACCAACACGGGATGATATAAATTTGAATAAATTATATTCCATAGTGGTGTTAGACATACATATTTGGATATGACACTTAGTGGATGTGGCTGGCCATGGATCTAGCCCCCTTATACCTAGTACGATATCCATTTTGCTTATGCCAACTCATACATAAAAAATTATATATTTACAAACAACCTTAATAATATATATACAATTGCAGATAAGATTGTGCTTGAAACATTCCTAAGGGCTTACAACTCATTCAAAAAACCTGTCCATATTTGGGGGATATTATATATATAATTCCACCTATTGGGACATAGCT
This sequence comes from Lithobates sylvaticus, assembly GCA_028564925.1. Taxonomy (NCBI): domain Eukaryota; kingdom Metazoa; phylum Chordata; class Amphibia; order Anura; family Ranidae; genus Lithobates; species Lithobates sylvaticus. Next base: position 89,783,542 of record CM053037.1, read on the forward strand.
GGTATTTAAGCTCTAGTTATTTAAATATCTGGTTAGATTGTCCCTTATAGGAAGGGGCGGAAACTCAGCGAGTCATTGAGACCTGGGGCCTGGGTGGCATTTAGCTTAAAAATCCACCTTGCCTCTCGTTGCAATAATTTTTGATCGATATTTCCCCCTCTAGGGTCCTCATTGACTTTTTCCAAAGCTGAAAAACACACCATAGAGGTGTCGTTTTTGTGGTATAGAGATACATGCCTTCCAATTGGTGTATAAAGGAGGTTCTTTCTGATGTAGTAGATATGGTCATAAATTCTCCTCCAGAAGTTTCTAAATGTCTTACCGACATAGAAAGCTCCGCATCTACAGAAGGCTATGTAAACTATCCCTTTGGTCTGACAATTGGCTGAAAATTTGATGTTATGCATATCGCCATTAGGGAGTCGGAAGGATGAGCCCTCCAGTACCCAGTCGCAATAGTCGCATTTATGGCATCTGGACATTCCAGGGTGGTCCATATCCACTTCCAAGTTCTCCTGGAAGTGGGTATGCACCAGCCGGTCCTTGAGAGACTGACATTTTTTGTAAGTAATCTGTGGAGTCTCTCCTATATGTTTTTTCACAATTCTGTCTCCCGTAAGTATGTGCCAGTGTTTACCTATGACCTTACGTATATCTTCATAGTTGTTAGAATATGTGGTAATAACTCTTGTCACATTTGACTGACTTTTGTTGTGTCGTTCCCCAAAGAGTAAATCAGTTCTTTCTTTTTCTATTGCCTTTTTGAAGGCTTTTTTTAAAATTGTTTTGCTATATCCCCTAGCCGACAAGCGTTCACGTAGTAAATTGGCTTCAGTTCTAAATGTGGTTTCTGTAGAACAATTCCTTCTCAGACGTAAGTATTGAGAGTAGGGGATGCTCCTAATCAGGGATTGGGGGTGTGAGCTGGTTGCGTGGAGGATAGTGTTCCCTGCAGTTTTTTTCCTATATAAAGAGGTCGTAATGTGTCCATCCCCCTGTTTGATTATGGTTAAATCAAGAAAGGGCAGGGTTTCTAAGCTGTATTCCATTGTGAATTTAAGGTTAAAATCATTCACAGATAATTGTTCCATAAATTTATGGAGATCCTCCAGGCTTGCATTCCACCCCATAAAGATATCATCGATGTATCTGTGCCAGCATAAAATGCTGGCCAGATACATCGATGAATCAGGACTGGAAAAGAGTGACCGCTCCCACCCCCCCAGGTACAGATTGGCGTAGGATGGGGCACAACATGTCCCCATCGCTACGCCTTGTACCTGGAGGTAGTGGGAGCCGTCGAACGAAAAAACATTTTTAGTGAGGATATGTGACAGTAATTCTAGAACAAAACAGTTATATGGTCTTCTTATTGGGTCACTTTCCTCAAAGAAACTTTTTACTACCTGTATTCCCAATTTGTGTGGGATACTGCAGTAGAGGGCCTCAATATCAATAGCTACTAAGTAGCAGTTAGGCGGGACCCTTTTATTGTGCAGGACCCTTAGTAGTGCCAAGGTGTCCTGCAAATATGACGGTAATTGTATAACATATGGACGCAAAAATGCATCGACCAGTCTACTGCCTTTTTCCGTTTTTGCCCCTATTCCTGATATAATCGGGCGCCCCGGAGGTTTGTTAATGTTTTTGTGGGTTTTGGGTAGTGAATAAAAAGACGGGGTTCGGGGGAAAGTGGTTTTTAGAGCTTCAAAGACATCTTTATCAATTACTCCTTGGTTGAAGGCCTGTGTAATTAAGATTTCATAATCCCCATTGAAGGATAGTATCCTCTCAAAGGGGATAACCGCATACCATTCTCTATTCGATAAGATGTCTAAACACATTAGTCTATATTGACTTGTGTCCATTACTACCACATTTCCCCCTTTGTCCGCCATTTTTATTGTGATGTCCTTGTTCTCTTGGAGCTGAGATATTGCCAATGATTGTTGAGGAGTAAGATTTTTAGTTTTGTGTGCTCTAAAGTCCAACTTTTTTATATCATTGGTTGTCTGTTGGAGGAATGTCCAAATGCTGGGGTTTGTTTTAAGGGACGGAAAGTTGGTAGACTTGTTTAAAAATTTAGGTATCTCTCTGGGTGGAACCACTCGAGGGGGAGCCCCTGCAAGTGGCAGGGGGACCTCCTCAGCGGGGCCACCCAGAGATCCCTCGCTTTCATCCAGAAGATCCATAAGATCCTTGAGGGCCATGAAGTCCCTAACTGTGAATCCCTTCCATTTTTCACGTTCTGCATATTCCTGTTTTTTCTTCTTTCTTTCCTCATCAAACATATATTTGTAGGTGAGTCGTCGGGCAAATAGATTAAGGTCCTTGATAATTTCAAAACTGTCTATATAAGATGAAGGACAGAAGCTAAGGCCTAGGCCTAGAACTTCCAATTCCATCCTAGATAGTGGTCTTGATGATAAATTAATCACCTGCAGCTGTTTTTCTATCTGTCCCTGTACGCAAATTTCTCCAGGCTTTGTGAGGTGAGTGTACGATTGGGGGGGTCCTGAGTGGGGGGGAACAACTGAAAAACCTTATCCTTAATGTTTTTAGAGATGGTTCCTCCATTTCGTGAGGTGTTGGGGTGTGCATAGGGAGTGGAGGGCTGTAACAGGGGAGCTCTATGTGCTCCCGTGAGGGGTTCCGATTCTAGCGGTTCATTGGGAGTTAATTGGCGGGGATCTATCCCTATTAAGCCAGTTGTTCTAATTTCATGATCATCATGATTGTCTACCGGGTAGTCTCTTGTTCTTTTATCCTTTCCTCCCTTATGGTTTCCCTCTCCTGTTGTTTGTCTTTTTCTAGACCCTCTATTCCTTCCCCTCCCCCGTGTGGGGGGTATGGAATGTGTCGGACGGGCCGAGTATGAAAAATTGGATGAGTCGGAGTCTGTTCCATCCCTATGATCCCCATCACTTTGTGATTGTGCTTTATCAATGTTTTGCTCATATCTTTTTTGGTTTTTTCTCCCCTGTTTTCCTCCCCGTTGCGGCCATCTATATGCATATTTACCATTGAATGCCATTTTATCCCTAATGAACTTAATATCTTTTTTATAAATAAGGTCTTTATTATATTTTTCTAGATATTCCTTAAGTCCTTTGTCCTTTTCAAGGAACTTCGGATGGGCACAGAGGGAAAGATTTTGTTTCTGGAATTCTATTATTTCGACATCAAGATCTTTGATGTCTTTATTATAATGCTCAATAAGCGCTCCCATCATCTTTGCTGTACATTCCTGTAAATTGGACTCCCATTTTTGTTTAAAATCCATATTTGTATCCCAGAGATTTGGGAAGACCTGAATTCTCAGACCCTGAGGATTCAGGCCTTCTTTGATATATCTCTCCAAAAATTTAACTTGCCAGAATAGGTTTGACTTACGTTCAAGTGCCTGTTTTAATTTCGTTATCAGTACCTCTATCTCCAGTTCAATCCCATGATCATCACCACATTCCTTATGTAGTTTAGACATTAGTCCGTCCCATTCAGAGCCGGTATAGTCCGTCATTGCTTAATTCTCTTAAAGAGAGACTAGGGGGGGGAAAAAGGGGAGGAAAGAATACGTTAGAAATGTGATTCTAGAGCGTCCAATATCCTGTAAGTGGACAAAAAGTGAATGAGGTGCCCAGAGGTTGAAGAGCACAATAAGATCCGCAAATTTAATAAAAAATCTATTAGTGAAAATTTAAATATTACATAATCAACATTGTAGTTATTAATTTGTTTCTTCCACCATGCACATATGTGTCTATGGTGGATATGCCCGTAGCTAAAGAGTGAGCCTCTTCGGCTCTGTAAATATTGAGAAAATTGTGGAGAAAGCTATGGGTGGTACCTCGTCCTAATAAGTATACAAAGAAAAGGGAACAAGGGGGTTTAGCCAGCCTGACGGACTCTCTCGGCACCTGAACAAAAACGGGTATTACATAGTGTGTGTTTCATTTATTTATTAGAAAAAAGTTATACAAAATAATATATACAAATTATAGAAAAGAAAAAATAAAAGTAAAATATTTTTACCAGAGTTAGCCAACACATAACGGTATACATATCACACTACTAATTACATTTACAGAGTTTACATGCTGGATAGAGGATGGTTGACGCGTTTCGCTCTTAGCTTCATCAGAACCAAATTGGATCCATAATCTCTCTGTCTGTGTTATTACAAAAGTGGTAAGAAATGAGAGTTAGTCATAGGTCAGCCACAACAAGATCCCACCTTATCCTATCCAAAAAATATGCATGTCCTTGTTTCTCAGACTATGGATAATTAGATTCGTAACCTACCTAATAGGTATATCTTGCTTATTTGCAAGGTATCCGGTATGTGTATATCAAAATTCAATTAAAAGAACCTTTTCTTAAGAAAGAAGTTGTCATCAGCTTTGTTGATTTGTAGCAATGCAGATGCTGAAAGAGAGAGACCAGGGGGAAAGGGGGGGGAAGAAGGGGGGGGGGGGGGAAGAAAAAAAAAAAAAAAAAAAAAAAAAAAAAAAATAAATGTTGAGAATAACGAACCCATCCTATAGAGTTCAAAATGAAAAGGGGACCCACCTTATTAGGTAGATTCACAGTTTAAATAGTTTGATCGAAGGTCCAAATAGCGTTACAGCATGCCTTAGTGACATAGCCCATTACTACAGGACCTGATAAGTAGAAAAGGTCATTATTTTTAAATTGTATACTTGTTAGGACGAGGTACCACCCATAGCTTTCTCCACAATTTTCTCAATATTTACAGAGCCGAAGAGGCTCACTCTTTAGCTACGGGCATATCCACCATAGACACATATGTGCATGGTGGAAGAAACAAATTAATAACTACAATGTTGATTATGTAATATTTAAATTTTCACTAATAGATTTTTTATTAAATTTGCGGATCTTATTGTGCTCTTCAACCTCTGGGCACCTCATTCACTTTTTGTCCACTTACAGGATATTGGACGCTCTAGAATCACATTTCTAACGTATTCTTTCCTCCCCTTTTTCCCCCCCCTAGTCTCTCTTTAAGAGAATTAAGCAATGACGGACTATACCGGCTCTGAATGGGACGGACTAATGTCTAAACTACATAAGGAATGTGGTGATGATCATGGGATTGAACTGGAGATAGAGGTACTGATAACGAAATTAAAACAGGCACTTGAACGTAAGTCAAACCTATTCTGGCAAGTTAAATTTTTGGAGAGATATATCAAAGAAGGCCTGAATCCTCAGGGTCTGAGAATTCAGGTCTTCCCAAATCTCTGGGATACAAATATGGATTTTAAACAAAAATGGGAGTCCAATTTACAGGAATGTACAGCAAAGATGATGGGAGCGCTTATTGAGCATTATAATAAAGACATCAAAGATCTTGATGTCGAAATAATAGAATTCCAGAAACAAAATCTTTCCCTCTGTGCCCATCCGAAGTTCCTTGAAAAGGACAAAGGACTTAAGGAATATCTAGAAAAATATAATAAAGACCTTATTTATAAAAAAGATATTAAGTTCATTAGGGATAAAATGGCATTCAATGGTAAATATGCATATAGATGGCCGCAACGGGGAGGAAAACAGGGGAGAAAAAACCAAAAAAGATATGAGCAAAACATTGATAAAGCACAATCACAAAGTGATGGGGATCATAGGGATGGAACAGACTCCGACTCATCCAATTTTTCATACTCGGCCCGTCCGACACATTCCATACCCCCCACACGGGGGAGGGGAAGGAATAGAGGGTCTAGAAAAAGACAAACAACAGGAGAGGGAAACCATAAGGGAGGAAAGGATAAAAGAACAAGAGACTACCCGGTAGACAATCATGATGATCATGAAATTAGAACAACTGGCTTAATAGGGATAGATCCCCGCCAATTAACTCCCAATGAACCGCTAGAATCGGAACCCCTCACGGGAGCACATAGAGCTCCCCTGTTACAGCCCTCCACTCCCTATGCACACCCCAACACCTCACGAAATGGAGGAACCATCTCTAAAAACATTAAGGATAAGGTTTTTCAGTTGTTCCCCCCCACTCAGGACCCCCCCAATCGTACACTCACCTCACAAAGCCTGGAGAAATTTGCGTACAGGGACAGATAGAAAAACAGCTGCAGGTGATTAATTTATCATCAAGACCACTATCTAGGATGGAATTGGAAGTTCTAGGCCTAGGCCTTAGCTTCTGTCCTTCATCTTATATAGACAGTTTTGAAATTATCAAGGACCTTAATCTATTTGCCCGACGACTCACCTACAAATATATGTTTGATGAGGAAAGAAAGAAGAAAAAACAGGAATATGCAGAACGTGAAAAATGGAAGGGATTCACAGTTAGGGACTTCATGGCCCTCAAGGATCTTATGGATCTTCTGGATGAAAGCGAGGGATCTCTGGGTGGCCCCGCTGAGGAGGTCCCCCTGCCACTTGCAGGGGCTCCCCCTCGAGTGGTTCCACCCAGAGAGATACCTAAATTTTTAAACAAGTCTACCAACTTTCCGTCCCTTAAAACAAACCCCAGCATTTGGACATTCCTCCAACAGACAACCAATGATATAAAAAAGTTGGACTTTAGAGCACACAAAACTAAAAATCTTACTCCTCAACAATCATTGGCAATATCTCAGCTCCAAGAGAACAAGGACATCACAATAAAAATGGCGGACAAAGGGGGAAATGTGGTAGTAATGGACACAAGTCAATATAGACTAATGTGTTTAGACATCTTATCGAATAGAGAATGGTATGCGGTTATCCCCTTTGAGAGGATACTATCCTTCAATGGGGATTATGAAATCTTAATTACACAGGCCTTCAACCAAGGAGTAATTGATAAAGATGTCTTTGAAGCTCTAAAAACCACTTTCCCCCGAACCCCGTCTTTTTATTCACTACCCAAAACCCACAAAAACATTAACAAACCTCCGGGGCGCCCGATTATATCAGGAATAGGGGCAAAAACGGAAAAAGGCAGTAGACTGGTCGATGCATTTTTGCGTCCATATGTTATACAATTACCGTCATATTTGCAGGACACCTTGGCACTACTAAGGGTCCTGCACAATAAAAGGGTCCCGCCTAACTGCTACTTAGTAGCTATTGATATTGAGGCCCTCTACTGCAGTATCCCACACAAATTGGGAATACAGGTAGTAAAAAGTTTCTTTGAGGAAAGTGACCCAATAAGAAGACCATATAACTGTTTTGTTCTAGAATTACTGTCACATATCCTCACTAAAAATGTTTTTTCGTTCGACGGCTCCCACTACCTCCAGGTACAAGGCGTAGCGATGGGGACATGTTGTGCCCCATCCTACGCCAATCTGTACCTGGGGGGGTGGGAGCGGTCACTCTTTTCCAGTCCTGATTCATCGATGTATCTGGCCAGCATTTTATGCTGGCACAGATACATCGATGATATCTTTATGGTGTGGAATGCAAGCCTGGAGGATCTCCATAAATTTATGGAACAATTATCTGTGAATGATTTTAACCTTAAATTCACAATGGAATACAGCTTAGAAACCCTGCCCTTTCTTGATTTAACCATAATCAAACAGGGGGATGGACACATTACGACCTCTTTATATAGGAAAAAAACTGCAGGGAACACTATCCTCCACGCAACCAGCTCACACCCCCAATCCCTGATTAGGAGCATCCCCTACTCTCAATACTTACGTCTGAGAAGGAATTGTTCTACAGAAACCACATTTAGAACTGAAGCCAATTTACTACGTGAACGCTTGTCGGCTAGGGGATATAGCAAAACAATTTTAAAAAAAGCCTTCAAAAAGGCAATAGAAAAAGAAAGAACTGATTTACTCTTTGGGGAACGACACAACAAAAGTCAGTCAAATGTGACAAGAGTTATTACCACATATTCTAACAACTATGAAGATATACGTAAGGTCATAGGTAAACACTGGCACATACTTACGGGAGACAGAATTGTGAAAAAACATATAGGAGAGACTCCACAGATTACTTACAAAAAATGTCAGTCTCTCAAGGACCGGCTGGTGCATACCCACTTCCAGGAGAACTTGGAAGTGGATATGGACCACCCTGGAATGTCCAGATGCCATAAATGCGACTATTGCGACTGGGTACTGGAGGGCTCATCCTTCCGACTCCCTAATGGCGATATGCATAACATCAAATTTTCAGCCAATTGTCAGACCAAAGGGATAGTTTACATAGCCTTCTGTAGATGCGGAGCTTTCTATGTCGGTAAGACATTTAGAAACTTCTGGAGGAGAATTTATGACCATATCTACTACATCAGAAAGAACCTCCTTTATACACCAATTGGAAGGCATGTATCTCTATACCACAAAAACGACACCTCTATGGTGTGTTTTTCAGCTTTGGAAAAAGTCAATGAGGACCCTAGAGGGGGAAATATCGATCAAAAATTATTGCAACGAGAGGCAAGGTGGATTTTTAAGCTAAATGCCACCCAGGCCCCAGGTCTCAATGACTCGCTGAGTTTCCGCCCCTTCCTATAAGGGACAATCTAACCAGATATTTAAATAACTAGAGCTTAAATACCAGCTATGTCCCAATAGGTGGAATTATATATATAATATCCCCCAAATATGGACAGGTTTTTTGAATGAGTTGTAAGCCCTTAGGAATGTTTCAAGCACAATCTTATCTGCAATTGTATATATATCATTAAGGTTGTTTGTAAATATATAATTTTTTATGTATGAGTTGGCATAAGCAAAATGGATATCGTACTAGGTATAAGGGGGCTAGATCCATGGCCAGCCACATCCACTAAGTGTCATATCCAAATATGTATGTCTAACACCACTATGGAATATAATTTATTCAAATTTATATCATCCCGTGTTGGTCATACAAGCCTATATTTTATATACATACACACTTAGAGGATAATTGGCAGCTGAGCACTCGGTTCCCTTTGGTCTGGATTCCAACTGGGGGTGAAGGCTGGCTCCAACCAGCCTTCTACCTTTTTTTTTTTTTTTTTTTTTTTCCCCCACAGTGGGGGAGTAGCGGTGGTGGCTCTGGAGGGACCGACCATCGGCTCCCTCTCATCCTCTATGACCCACATAGGGCAATGCCCTGAGAGACAGACCAGGTTTTCCCTCTGTCCTATTGTATTTCTGTTACATGTTTGGTTTTTTTTTTTTTTTTTTTTTTTTTTTGTGGTTTTATCTTATTTTGTTTTGTTTGTTTGTTTATTTGGTTTTATTTCATCTTGCGGTGTTTTTGTCTTGTTTTGTTTTGTTGTGTTCCGTTCTGATCCGCTTTCGTCATCAGGATTCTTACCCCCACGCTTATCCTTCCCCATCTCTGTATAGATTAAAGCACTTCCGATTGGAACTGGCATTATATGTTCACCCATCCTTATCTGTCTATGCCTTTACTCTGCCGTGCTTAATGGAGGCTGTCTTTCTCACTCTATGCAACTGCGCATGAGTGAATTATCATCCCGACATCCGGAAGTACTCGCGCCTTCCGCTGCTAGATTGACTACTCCGCCCTCTTGCCGCGCATGCGCAGTGGCAGGAGGCCCCGACAGTACGCAGCGGTGGTTTCCACGGCTGACGCTGTGGGGCGTCGGAAACTATGTCTCCGAAGCGGCGCATGCGCCCTCTTAGCACCGCAAACCAGGTCCTGTCCCTCGTCGAATTTTCGCCACGGCCTGGGGCGTGGCTACCATATTACACAGTCCGACCTGTCTTGACAGTGCGTGCTCTATCAGGGGATCCCTAGGTCGCGCATGCGCTCTGTAGCCTTTACAACCACTAGATACTGACGTAGACAATTACCTACCCACAGCTTCAGCTGTTATATCTTGCAGCCAATTAAACATGCCGGACTAAGCAATTGAAAATACACAAACATATGACCACTAACCCCCAGCCCCAGCTGAGCTAACTTATAGATAATTGAACATCCGCCCAGACAGGGCGGGAAAGGTAGTATTTAGACAGCACTTTCATTCAATAGCTGACAGAGGAAGGATTGGGAAGGCAGCTCGTGCTCTATCACTGGGTTACAGGTATGTTTTTACTGCTCTTTGGTCTGGTTTTATGTTATGGCATTGACCTTAAATGAGCATCCAAAGTGACACTTTTTGTCTCTACTTTATTAGACCTGGCTTAGGACTCCCCAACTTAAAGGGGTGTCCACTCAAGGGCTTAATAGGCTGTTCTTCCCAGAGGAGGCTTTTTGGACTGGAACAGGTATAGACTCTCCTATACACCTCTCTAACAGCCTAAGCTTATCTTTTTTACAAGTGGGATGTCTATTTTAAAAATAATGACCTTTTCTACTTATCAGGTCCTGTAGTAATGGGCTATGTCACTAAAGCATTCTGTAACGCTATTTGGACCTTCGATCAAACTATTTAAACTGTGAATCTACCTAATAAGGTGGGTCCCCTTTTCATTTTGAACTCTATAGGATGGGTTCGTTATTCTCAACATTTATTGTTTGATCTCTGTTCACTCTCTCAGAATTACAACACAGGCATTCTTTTGGAGACTTATCCAATAAATGAGGAGGTCCTATATAGCCACATACATACCATTTTCAGCACTAGGACAGATGTAAGTAATTACTCCATCATCTTTAATGTGGCTATGCTACGAAATAATTAGAAGCAGTAACGAATAATCACAACTAAACATCACAATGGTGTGTTTGTTTTTTTTTTTTTTTTTTATTCCCCTCCCCCCCCCTTTCTTCCCCCCCCTTTCCCCCTGGTCTCTCTCTTTCAGCATCTGCATTGCTACAAATCAACAAAGCTGATGACAACTTCTTTCTTAAGAAAAGGTTCTTTTAATTGAATTTTGATATACACATACCGGATACCTTGCAAATAAGCAAGATATACCTATTAGGTAGGTTACGAATCTAATTATCCATAGTCTGAGAAACAAGGACATGCATATTTTTTGGATAGGATAAGGTGGGATCTTGTTGTGGCTGACCTATGACTAACTCTCATTTCTTACCACTTTTGTAATAACACAGACAGAGAGATTATGGATCCAATTTGGTTCTGATGAAGCTAAGAGCGAAACGCGTCAACCATCCTCTATCCAGCATGTAAACTCTGTAAATGTAATTAGTAGTGTGATATGTATACCGTTATGTGTTGGCTAACTCTGGTAAAAATATTTTACTTTTATTTTTTCTTTTCTATAATTTGTATATATTATTTTGTATAACTTTTTTCTAATAAATAAATGAAACACACACTATGTAATACCCGTTTTTGTTCAGGTGCCGAGAGAGTCCGTCAGGCTGGCTAAACCCCCTTGTTCCCTTTTCTTTGTATACTTATTAGGACGAGGTACCACCCATAGCTTTCTCCACAATTTTCTCTTTTTAAAAACTAATGTTTTTTCGGGAGCAGTCATTTTAATGATGCATAAAGTTAAAAAAAAAAAGTGAAATTTTCCTTTAAATATGGTACCTGGGGGGTGTCTAAAGTATGCCTGTGAAGTGGCATGTGTTTCCCGTGTTTAGAACTGTCCTTGCACAAAATGACATTTGTAAAGGAAAAAAAGAAGCCATTTAAAAACACTTGCGGCTTTAATGGCATGTCTTGTCCTGGCCGCCATATGGCTGAAAATCCTTGAGAAAAATGGCATGGCTACCCCATCAAACCCCCCCCCCCCCCCCCCAGCCCCTTTGGGTCTTGTATGGATATTAAGGGGGACCCCGCACCCAAAATAAAACCCTATACCTACAACCCTATATACTCTGAACAGCAGTATATAGGTGGTGCAAACAAGACACGGACTGTAGGTTTGTTCTTAAGTAGAATCTGAACAGGTACATTATGAAGTGTAGCTCCATCCCAAAAAAATCTATTTTTAAGCTTTTTGGAGAACATAGGGAGGGGTTATCACCCCTGTAACATTTGCTGTCTTTGCACATCTGTTCAGAACATGTCACCTCACTTTCCGTCCCAATGACAAATGTTTTTGGAAAAGTGGGGTTTGAATTGAAACAAGGATTGGTGATAAAGCATCAGTAGAGAGGAGATACCTTTTTTCCCAAATTAAATCTAACAGCATAGAATTTCCCTTCCTAGGGGTAGATTTCCCTCTCACTTCCTGTTTTCTCTTTCCGTTTGCAAGTAGGAGTCGTTTGTAAGTTGGATGTTTGAAAGTAGGGGCCTGGCGTATATACTCTGCAGAAATTTGCCCTATTAGATGTTGGTGTAGCCACAAGACTGGTGGGCACAGGAATGGGCCCTGCTGTGAGTTAATAGATCAAGATTTGTACTTGCATGCACCTGTTGAACCGGGCAGAAAAATTGGGCATTTGGCGGTGGTGGTGGACGGTGTTGCCACAAGACTGTAGGCCCTCATAGTTACTCTTGGTGGGCGCAGGAATGGGCCCTGCTGTGAACTATTAGATCAAGATTTGTAATTACACGCCCCTGTTAAACAGGGGCTGAAAAATTGTGCCTTAGACATTGGTGCTGGTGCCACAACACTGCAACCCCTCACAGATACTGTACTCTTAGCACAGCAATGAGACCTGTTGCAAAGCATTGCCTAAAAATTGTAATTACACGCCCCAACAGGGGCTGAAAAATTGTGCCTTAGGCACTGGTGCCACAACACTGCAACCCCTCACAGATACTGTACTTGGAGCACAGCAGTCACACGTGTTGCGAAGCATTTTTAAAAAAAAATTGTAATTACACGCCCCTGTTAAACAGGGGCTGAAAAATTGTGCCTTAGGCACTGGTGCTGGTGCCACAACACTGCAACCCCTCACAGATACTGTACTTGGAGCACAGCAGTCACACGTGTTGCGAAGCATTTTTTTAAAAAAATTGTAATTACACGCCCCTGTTAAACAGGGGCTGAAAAATTGTGCCTTAGGCACTGGTGCTGGTGCCACAACACTGCAACCCCTCACAGATACTGTACTTGGAGCACAGCAGTCACACGTGTTGCGAAGCATTTTTTTAAAAAATTGTAATTACACGCCCCTGTTAAACAGGGGCTGAAAAATTGTGCCTTAGGCACTGGTGCTGGTGCCACAACACTGCAACCCCTCACAGATACTGTACTTGGAGCACAGCAGTCACACGTGTTGCGAAGCATTTTTAAAAAAAATTGTAAGTACACGCCCCTGTTATACAGGGGCTGAAAAATTGTGCCTTAGGCACTGGTGTGGTGGCATGGATCATTGAGGAGGAGGAAGAGGATAGTCAGTGAACATAACAGGACAGTCACTCAGCATCAGCATAGGCAGTCTTGAAGGGATGTGACATTATAAATTATTCCGTTATATCCGCTTCAGGTGCCTGGTAGCTGGTGGTGATCCAAGACTGATTCATTTTGATGAAGGTCAGTCGATCAACCGAGTGGGTGGACAGGCGCACCCTATGATCGGTGACAAATCCTCCAGCAGCACTGAATGTGCGTTCGGAAAGAACGCTGGAGGCAGGACAGGCCAGTAGCTCAATTGCATACTGTGCAAGCTCTGGCCAGTGATCCATCCTCAGGACCCAGTAAGCCAGAGGATTTTCGGTGGGAAAGGTGTCCAAGTCTGACCTTGCCCCAAGGTATTCCTGCACCATGTATATCAGACGCTGGCGATGGTTGCTGGAACCGATCATACCTTGGGGCTGCGGACTAAAAAATTGTCTGAACGCATCGGTCAGACGTCCACCTTCCCCACCGCTCCTTCTGCTACTGACCGAAGCCTCAGCAACTCGTCGCCCAGGACCAGGAGTTTGTAACCTCCCAGTTTCTGGGAACGCGTTGCACAGACCTTTCTGCAAGGCCTTCCTGAGATGTCTCATCCTCTGCTCCCTCTGCGACGGCAAGATAAGGTCCGCAACCTTACCCTTGTACCGTGGATCAAGGAGAGTGGCCGGCCAGTAATGGTCCCTCTCCTTGATCCGAAGAACACGAGGATCCTTCCGCAGGCTTTGCAGGATCAGGGAGGCCATGCAGCGTAGGTTAGCTGAGGCATTCGGTCCGGAGTCTTCTGGGTCACTGAGGATGACATGATCGCCAGCCACCTCCTCCCAGCCACGTACAAGTCCACTGGTTTGTTGGGACTGTACATCATCCCTAAAAGACTGCTGCTGCTGATGCTGAGTGCCAGGCTCCACCTCCATGCTCACACAATCCTCCTCCTCCTCCTCATCCTCATCCTCTTCCTGTGTGATGGGTGGGACAGAAGGAACACTGTACGGATAAAGGGGGCCTTGAGAGGCAAGGAAGTCCTCTTCCTGCCTCTGTTCTGCCTCAAGTGCCCTGTCCATTATCCCACGCAGCGTATGCTCCAACAGGTGGACAAGAGGTACAGTGTCACTGATGCATGCACTGTCACTGCTCACCATCCTCGTGGCCTCCTCAAATGGTGAGAGGACAGTGCATGCATCCCTGATCATGCTCCACTGACGTGGGGAAAAAAAAAACAAGCTCCCCTGACCCTGTCCTGGTGCCGTAGTCGCAAAGGTACTCATTGATGGCCCTCTGCTGCGTGTGCAGTCGCTGCAGCATGGCCAACGTTGAGTTCCACCTGGTGGGCATGTCACATATTAGGCGGTTCTTGGGCAGGTTCAGCTCCTTTTGCAGCTCAGTCAGCCGAGCACTGGCATTATAAGATCGGTGGAAATGCACACAGACTTTCCTGGCCTGCCTCAGGACATCCTGTAAGCCTGGGAACCTGCCCAAGAACCGCTGCACCACCAGGTTGAGGACGTGAGCCATACAGGGCACATGGGTGAGCTGCCCCTGTCGCAGGGCGGAGAGGAGGTTGGTGCCATTGTCAGAAACGACCATTCCTGGCTTAAGCTGGCATGGCGTCAACCACCTCTCGGCCTGCCCCTGCAGAGCTGCCAGAACCTCTGGGCCAGTGTGGCTCCTGTCCCCCAAACACACCAGCGCAAGCACGGCATGGCATCTTTTTGCCTGCGTACTTGCGTAGCCCCTTGTACGCCTACGGAGCACAGCTGGTTCCGAGGACAGAGCACTGGAGGAAGAAGAAGAGGAGGGGGTGGAGGAGAGAGGTGTGTCACAACCAGTAGCAGTAGTAGCATTTTGGAGGCGTGGTGGCGGAACAACCTCCAACACTATTGCACCTTGTCCTGCATCCCTCCCAGCTGCCAATAGAGTGACCCAATGGGCCGTGAAAGAAAGGTAACGTCCCTGTCCATGCCTGCTGGACCATGAGTCAGCGGTAATATGCACCTTACCGCTGACCGCCCTGTCCAGCGAGGCATGGACATTGCCTTCCACATGCCGGTAGAGAGACGGAATCACCTTCCGTGAAAAAAAGTGGCGTTTGGGAACCTGCCACTGAGGAACCGCACATTGAACAAACTCACGGAAGGGGGCCGAGTCTACCAACTGAAAAGGCAGCAGTTTAAGTGCTAGCAATTTAGCCAAGCTAGCATTCAACCGCTGGGCATGTGGATGGCTGGGAGTGTACTTCTTTCGACGGTCCAGCAGCTGGGGCAGGGAAATTTGCCTGCTACTATCGGACGTCGGTGTACTGCAAGTACTTGGTTGTGACACACCTAATTCTACACCTTCAGTCCTCTCACAGCAGCTTTCAGAGAGGACTGAAGATGTAGTGGGGATGGAGATCCCAGCTGATGAGGAGCAAGGAGAGGTCCGCTTAGTTCTTTGGTGTGGGTCTTTTATGTGTGCCTGCCAACGAGCTGCATGGCAGGTCGACATATGTCTGCTCATGCTTGTGGTGCCCAAGCGGCTGATGTTTTGGCCACGCGAGATACGCTTGAGACAAATATTGCAAATAGCAGTGGTGCGATCTGATGCACTCGTCTCAAAAAAGGCCCACACCAAAGAACTTTTCTGATAACGTGCAGAGGCAGCGCCCTGCACAGGCGGAGCTCTGCGGTGTTGTACAGTTGCTGTGCTGGCCTCTAGCTGGCCTCCAGGGGGCATCCTGCCTCGTTGGACATGTGACGCTGCATCCTCCTCCTCCTCGTCCTCGTCCTCCTCCTCATCCTCTCTCCCTCCAGGCACCCACGTGGCGTCAGTGACCTCATCATCCCCTCCCTCTTCACCACTAGAGCAAACCTGGCAGTAAGCTGCAGCTGGTGGAACAGTACTGCCAGATTGCTGTCCTTCAGCATCCCCTCTCTCTGCGCGCACACTACTGACTTCCTCAAGCTGGGTATCATCATCCGAGCCTTCGAATCGTTGGGCATCCTCCTGGAGCATGTAACCAACACTGTGCTCAAACAGTTCGGGGGACTCCTCAGGAGGACATGGTGGGTCTAGGGAAGGGGTGGCTGATGATGCCATTGAGTACGAGTTGGCAGCTGCTCTGCCAGTACCCTGAGCCTGGGTGAGAGAGGATGAGGAGGATGAGGAGGGCTTGGTCATCCATTCTACCAAGCCTTCAGCATGATGCGACTCCACATGTCCAGCTGCCGAAAACAAAGACGCGCGTGTCCCATGGTCACGTGCTGATGACGATGCACGACCACGTCCACGGCCACGTCCACTAGAAACAGAGCCTGCCTGCCCTGTGTTCTTGGCTCTGCATGCTCTGCCTCCCCTTGGCGGTCTTCCAGCCATTGTAGTCGGTAGTCCTGTGGGTGCTGCTGAGAAGAAAATATAGGAGCTCTGTGTGATGCCACTAACACACTAGAAGTCCTGTGGGTGCTGCTGAGAAGAAAATATAGGAGCTCTGTGTGATGCCACTAACACACTAGAAGTCCTATGGGTGCTTCTGCAAAGAAAATATAGGATCTCTGTGTGATGCCACTAACACACTAGAAGTCCTGTGGGTGCTGCTGAGAAGAAAATATAGGAGCTCTGTGTGATGCCACTAACACACTAGAAGCCCTATGGGTGCTTCTGCAAAGAAAATATAGGAGCTCTGTGTGATGCCACTAACACACTAGAAGTCCTGTGGGTGCTGCTGAGAAGAAAATATAGGAGCTCTGTGTGATGCCACTAACACACTAGAAGTCCTGTGGGTGCTGCTGAGAAGAAAATATAGGAGCTCTGTGTGATGCCACTAACACACTAGAAGTCCTATGGGTGCTTCTGCAAAGAAAATATAGGAGCTCTGTGTGATGCCACTAACACACTAGAAGTCCTGTGGGTGCTGCTGAGAAGAAAATATAGGAGCTCTGTGTGATGCCACTAACACACTAGAAGCCCTATGGGTGCTTCTGCAAAGAAAATATAGGAGCTCTGTGTGATGCCACTAACACACTAGAAGTCCTGTGGGTGCTGCTGAGAAGAAAATATAGGAGCTCTGTGTGATGCCACTAACACACTAGAAGTCCTATGGGTGCTTCTGCAAAGAAAATATAGGAGCTCTGTGTGATGCCACTAACACACTAGAAGTCCTGTGGGTGCTGCTGAGAAGAAAATATAGGAGCTCTGTGTGATGCCACTAACACACTAGAAGTCCTATGGGTGCTTGTGCAAAGAAAATATAGGAGCTCTGTGTGATGCCACTAACACACAATTGAAGTCCTATGGGTGCTTCTGGGAAGAAAATATAGGAGCTCTAAGTGATGGGACTAACACACTACAAGTCCTATGGGTGCTTCTGGGAAGAAAATATAGGAGCTCTGTGTGATGCCACTAACACACTAGAAGTCCTGTGGGTGCTGCTGAGAAGAAAATATAGGAGCTCTGTGTGATGCCACTAACACACTAGAAGTCCTGTGGGTGCTGCTGAGAAGAAAATATAGGAGCTCTGTGTGATGCCACTAACACACTAGAAGTCCTATGGGTGCTTCTGCAAAGAAAATATAGGAGCTCTGTGTGATGCCACTAACACACTAGAAGTCCTGTGGGTGCTGCTGAGAAGAAAATATAGGAGCTCTGTGTGATGCCACTAACACACTAGAAGTCCTATGGGTGCTTCTGCAAAGAAAATATAGGAGCTCTGTGTGATGCCACTAACACACTAGAAGTCCTATGGGTGCTTCTGCAAAGAAAATATAGGAGCTCTGTGTGATGCCACTAACACACTAGAAGTCCTGTGGGTGCTGCTGAGAAGAAAATATAGGAGCTCTGTGTGATACCACTAACACACTAGAAGTCCTATGGGTGCTTCTGCAAAGAAAATATAGGAGCTCTGTGTGATGCCACTAACACACAATTGAAGTCCTATGGGTGCTTCTGGGAAGAAAATATAGGAGCTCTGTGTGATGGGACTAACACACTACAAGTCCTATGGGTGCTTCTGGGAAGAAAATATAGGAGCTCTGTGTGATGCCACTAACACACTAGAAGTCCTGTGGGTGCTGCTGAGAAGAAAATATAGGAGCTCTGTGTGATGCCACTAACACACTAGAAGTCCTATGGGTGCTTCTGCAAAGAAAATATAGGAGCTCTGTGTGATGCCACTAACACACTAGAAGTCCTATGGGTGCCTCTGCAAAGAAAATATAGGAGCTCTGTGTGATGCCACTAACACACTAGAAGTCCTGTGGGTGCTGCTGAGAAGAAAATATAGGAGCTCTGTGTGATGCCACTAACACACTAGAAGTCCTATGGGTGCTTCTGCAAAGAAAATATAGGAGCTCTGTGTGATGCCACTAACACACTAGAAGTCCTGTGGGTGCTGCTGAGAAAGAAAATATAGGAGCTCTGTGTGATGCCACTAACACACTAGAAGTCCTATGGGTGCTTCTGCAAAGAAAATATAGGAGCTCTGTGTGATGCCACTAACACACTAGAAGTCCTGTGGGTGCTGCTGAGAAGAAAATATAGGAGCTCTGTGTGATGCCACTAACACACTAGAAGTCCTATGGGTGCTTCTGCAAAGAAAATATAGGAGCTCTGTGTGATGACACTAACACACTAGAAGTCCTATGGGTGCTTCTGCAAAGAAAATATAGGAGCTCTGTGTGATGCCACTAACACACTAGAAGTCCTGTGGGTGCTGCTGAGAAGAAAATATAGGAGCTCTGTGTGATACCACTAACACACTAGAAGTCCTATGGGTGCTTCTGCAAAGAAAATATAGGAGCTCTGTGTGATGCCACTAACACACAATTGAAGTCCTATGGGTGCTTCTGGGAAGAAAATATAGGAGCTCTGTGTGATGGGACTAACACACTACAAGTCCTATGGGTGCTTCTGGGAAGAAAATATAGGAGCTCTGTGTGATGCCACTAACACACTAGAAGTCCTGTGGGTGCTGCTGAGAAGAAAATATAGGAGCTCTGTGTGATGCCACTAACACACTAGAAGTCCTATGGGTGCTTCTGCAAAGAAAATATAGGAGCTCTGTGTGATGCCACTAACACACAATTGAAGTCCTATGGGTGCTTCTGGGAAGAAAATATAGGAGCTCTGTGTGATGGGACTAACACACTACAAGTCCTATGGGTGCTTCTGGGAAGAAAATATAGGAGCTCTGTGTGATGGGACTAACACACTACAAGTCCTATGGGTGCTTCTGGGAAGAAAATATAGGAGCTCTGTGTGATGCCACTAACACACAATTGAAGTCCTATGGGTGCTTCTGGGAAGAAAAT
This sequence comes from Lithobates sylvaticus, assembly GCA_028564925.1. NCBI lineage: Eukaryota > Metazoa > Chordata > Amphibia > Anura > Ranidae > Lithobates > Lithobates sylvaticus. Next base: position 89,803,052 of record CM053037.1, read on the forward strand.
ATAGGAGCTCTGTGTGATTGGACTAACACACTACAAGTCCTATGGGTGCTTCTGGGAAGAAAATATAGGAGCTCTGTGTGATGGGACTAACACACTAGAAGTCCTATGGGTGCTTCTGGGAAGAAAATATAGGAGCTCTGTGTGATGGGACTAACACACTACAAGTCCTATGGGTGCTTCTGGGAAGAAAATATAGGAGCTCTGTGTGATGGCACTAACACACAATTGAAGTCCTATGGGTGCTTCTGGGAAGAAAATATAGGAGCTCTGTGTGATGGCACTAACACACAATTGAAGTCCTATGGGTGCTTCTGGGAAGAAAATATAGGAGCTCTGTGTGATGGGACTAACACACTACAAGTCCTATGGGTGCTTCTGGGAAGAAAATATAGGAGCTCTGTGTGATGGGACTAACACACTACAAGTCCTATGGGTGCTTCTGGGAAGAAAATATAGGAACTCTGTGTGATGGGACTAACACACTACAAGTCCTATGGGTGCTTCTGGGAAGAAAATATAGGAGCTCGGTGTGATGGGACTAACACACTACAAGTCCTATGGGTGCTTCTGGGAAGAAAATATAGGAACTCTGTGTGATGCCACTAACACAGTACAAGTCCTATGGGTGCTTCTGGGAAGAAAATATAGGAACTCTGTGTGATGCCACTAACACAGTACAAGTCCTATGGGTGCTTCTGGGAAGAAAATATAGGAGCTCTGTGTGATGGGACTAACACACTACAAGTCCTATGGGTGCTTCTGGGAAGAAAATATAGGAACTCTGTGTGATGCCACTAACACAGTACAAGTCCTATGGGTGCTTCTGGGAAGAAAATATAGGAACTCTGTGTGATGCCACTAACACATACAAGTCCTATGGGTGCTTCTGGGAAGAAAATATAGGAACTCTGTGTGATGCCACTAACACAGTACAAGTCCTATGGGTGCTTCTGGGAAGAAAATATAGGAACTCTGTGTGATGCCACTAACACACTAGAAGTCCTATGGGTGCTTCTGGGAAGAAAATATAGGAACTCTGTGTGATGCCACTAACATAGTACAAGTCCTATGGGTGCTTCTGGGAAGAAAATATAGGAGCTCTGTGTGATGGGACTAACACACCACAAGTCCTATGGGTGCTTCTGGGAAGAAAATATAGGAACTCTGTGTGATGCCACTAACACAGTACAAGTCCTATGGGTGCTTCTGGGAAGAAAATATAGGAACTCTGTGTGATGCCACTAACACAGTACAAGTCCTATGGGTGCTTCTGGGAAGAAAATATAGGAACTCTGTGTGATGCCACTAACACAGTACAAGTCCTATGGGTGCTTCTGGGAAGAAAATATAGGAACTCTGTGTGATGCCACTAACACAGTACAAGTCCTATGGGTGCTTCTGGGAAGAAAATATAGGAGCTCTGTTTGCTGCCACTAACACACTAGAAGTCCTATGGGTGCTTTTGGGGTGCAGTGCTGTACTAACAGCACTGCGGTTGGTACTACTGAAATACTGTACTAACAGTAAGACACGCACCAGACTAACCCCCAGCAGCAGCTAAAAACACACTAACCAGCAGCAGCAATGGACGATCAATGACAGGTAGCAATGGTTTAGCAAATAAATAGCCAATGGTTTAGCAAAGTAGAGCAAATCTTTCTATTTGAATCTAGCAAAGAGTGACACAGAATCAGCCTGATCTCTCCTAAAGCCGGAACTCATGTGACCGGCGCCGACGGCGTGGCGGCCTTTTAAATGAGGGGGCGTGTACTAAAGCCCCTGAGCTGTAATTGGCTACAGGCGTCCTGCCTGTAGCCAATTATGGCTCTCCGAGTTTCCGGCGCTCTGATTGGCCAAGCATGCGGGGTCACAGTGCATGCTTGGCCAATCATCAGCCAGCAATGCACTGCGCCGGCCGCGCCGGCCGCAATGCATTGCGGGGCCGCTCGTGATGCGAGCGGCCAAAATAGTTCTGGGCTCGCCGAGCGAGCGAACACCCGGTGCTCGATGCGAACATGGGTTCGCATCGAGCACCGGGCCCATCCCTACTTATAACACGAAACACAATATATGAACGTAGATAAATATAGTGGCACTACACATTAACTACAGGAACGACACTTTAGCGGAGGAATGGAGACGGGAGGGAGGGGGAAATCTTTTTCCCTCCCCCCCCCTTTTTTTTTTGAACCCAATATAACAACTATAACAACAATATCCCAACTGGATACAATTAGCTAAATTTCCTCCTTTCTTCAAAAAAGGGATCTTTCTCTTTCGTGAGAGAAATGAAAAAAAGAATAAAAAAAGATGAAAAAAGGAGGAAATAATTTTATGGATTGTATACCAATAAAATCAAAATTGTATCCAGATAAGGGACAATAACCAAATTCCAACTGGGAAATTAACGGAAATAAATATACAAAGGATAGATAAAGACGAGTTGGCAAAGTAAGAATAGGTAAGATCTATTTATTAAGATAAGAATATAATGTTATAGAGGCAAAATAAAGGGAATATAACAAATAATGCGTTAGAGATTGTAATGAGATTCAAACATACTCAACAACTGGGATATATATAAACAATTTATATATATAAATATATATATATTTTATATATTTTTATATATTTTATATATATTAAATATATATATTTATATAAACGTGCATATTCTAAATAAATTTATATTAGCGGTGTCTCTCTCTTTTTCTCAGCCGGGAAAGAGAGAGAAAGGGAGAGGAAATGTTTATCATTTTTTCTTATTTTTTTTCCTCTCTTTCTTCCCCGGTGGGAGGTGGAAGAGATGCCCTATTCTGTTTCGTATCATTAAAATCAATCCACACCCGGACCAGGGACACGTTCTAAACCAAAGTGATCCCCAGATACCCCTTAACTATGGAACTTACATAGTAAGGATAGACTCAAAGGATTCATATAGAGTATGATAGTGGTATGAAAGATTAAAGTAGTAAGTGATAGGAGACACCAAAGAAGTAGTACAAGTGTAGGTGTGCTTCTTCTTTTTTATTTTTAAATTTTTTTTTCCTTTTTTTTTTCTCCCCCTCTCCACCTCTGTCCCCCGCTTTTTGATTTATGGCCACTATAAAAGTTTGCTCAATGTAAGAGGATTAAATACAACAGCCAAAAGAGCACAAATTCTATACTCTCTCCAAAAACAAAATATAGGTGTTATTCTCTTCCAGGAGACGCATTTCCGCTCAGACCATATACCACACATACAAAATAGACATTACCCCAGTTGGTTCCATGACACATATGCATACTCAAAATCTAGGGGTGTCTCTATAGCAATCCATAAGTTGATACCTTATCAAGTTATAGAAAAATGGATAAGTCGGGACGGCAGAGCAATATTAATAAAACTGAACATATATGGGAAGAAATAAACATTTATTAACATATACCTACCGAATGTAGACCCGATAAAAATAGGTACTCAATTATTAACAAAGATGATGGAAAAAGCAGAAGGGGTGATCATAATAGGCGGCGATTTCAATTTCGTGTTTGATCGAAATATGGACACCACAGCAATAGCAGGACCCCAAAGGAAAACGGAAAAAAAGGCATCAATTGCGACAGCAATTAGTAGATATATGGAGGGTAACATATCCACTTATAAAAGACTATACATTTCACTCTAAGGTACATGATACATACCATAGATTGGATTACTTTCTGATAAATTCTCAGGCAATAACAACAGTCTCTGCTCCAGAGATAGGGAACTTCATATGGTCAGATCATGCCCCTATTTATGCAACCATAGATACAATAAATAATAATATACCCAGAGGCACATGGAAACTAAACGATAACTTATTATTTGACGAAATCTGTAAAACCGAGATCAGCTTAGCGATATCGAACTTTACATTAGATCATATAAACGATAATACATCACTTCCAAACCAATGGGAAACTTTGAAGTGTATAGTAAGGGGTCTCCTTATAAAGCATGGATCTAGATTGAAAAAAGCAAAAGGCAACAGGTCAACAGAGCTTATACAAAAAATTGCTGAATTAGAAAAACAACATAAACAAAATGCAACGCGAGAAACTCTAATGGTTCTCCTAGACAAAAGATCGGAGATGAGAGCCTTATTAAATGAACAATCACTATGGATTAGGGATAAAAATCGCACCCTATATTACCATCAGGAAAATAAACCAGGTAAAATATTAGCCAGGACCTTACAACAACAAGCAAGAACTACATCAATTGTTAAAATTAAAACAGACTCGGGGGAATTGACATATGATCCAAAAAGAATTATGGAAAGATTCCATACATTCTATTCTAGTTTGTATAATATACCTAACCAACTAGCAGAACAAGACCCAGAAAACTTTAATCAAAAGATAAGACAATACATAACAGAAACCCCTATACCAACTTTGCCCGACACAGATATTGAACAACTAGAAAACGAATTTTCGGAAACTGAAATTCAAACAGTAATTGACTCACTAACAGGACATTTAATTCAGTATCTATTGCCCAGCCCTTTGTACCACAGAGTATGCAAGCGTATATATCTCTCATACCTAAACCCGATAAGGACCATACACTTTGTGGAAACTATAGACCAATCTCCCTGACAAATATTGACCTCCGAATTTATTCTAAGATTATCGCTAATAGACTTACACCTAAATTACCGGGATAGATACATCTAGATTAGGTAGGATTTGTAGAGGGAAGAGAGGCGAGGGATAATACCTCAAAAACTCTGACACTGGTCGAATATGCTCGGAGACACGCCATCCCATCCTGTCTTTTGGCAGTGGACGTCGAAAAGGCGTTTGACAGGGTGGGATGGCGATTCTTCGAAGAGAAATTGAGACAGTGGGGACTGGGTCCTAGGCTCCAGAAAACAATTATGGTCTTATACCAAAATCCAACTGCCAAAATTCGGGCGACCGGGGAGGTATCTGATACTATGGTAATATCGAATGGAACCAGACAGGGGTGTCCCTTATCTCCATTGATATATGTTCTAACTATGGTAATATCGAATGGAACCAGACAGGGGTGTCCCTTATCTCCATTGATATATGTTCTAACTATGGAACATTTGATTAAAGCAATTCGGATTAATAAAGATATACAGGGAATTAAAATAAAAGATCACGAATACAAATTGTCAGTTTATGCGGACAACTTACTACTATATATTTCAAATCCTGTAGTGACACTACCTAATCTAATTAAAGAGTTTAAGCGTTTTGCTGAAGTCAGTAATTTCAAGGTTAACTATAATAAAACAGAAGCCTTAAATATTTCACTCCCCATAAATATTATTGATACACTTAAAAATAACTTTTCTTTTAAATGGCAAAATAATGCTATTAAATATTTGGGAATATTTATACCCAACGATATGGGAAAACTCCAGGAAAGTAACTACCAGCCATTAGTACAAAAAATAACGAAGTTACTCCAAAAATATAATAAAGGGATCTTCTCCTGGACGGGTCGCATTAGTATTATAAAAATAGATATACTTCCAAAAATACTCTATGTGTTCCAGACAATTCCAATATTTCCCCTAAAAAATATACTGAACTCCCTACGGAGACTTATTGGGAGCTTTATATGGGCAGGTAAACCTGCCAGAGTAAGTAGGGAAATCCTTACTAGACGTAAAAGAGATGGCGGCCTAGCTCTCCCAGACCTATCAGTGTATCTTAACCACTTGCCGACCGGCGCACGACGATATACGTCGACAGAATGGCACGTACAGGCAGGAGGGCGTATATATAAGTCCCTCCTTTAGCCTGTCCGTGCCATCGGAGTGCGCCGGTCGGGACCCCCGTGAGTCCGATCGCGGTCCCCGCGGACTCGATCGCCGCGGGGACCCCCGCGATCGTCTCACAGGAATGCTGTTTATCTCGGCATCTCCCCGTTCTGCCTAGCAACTAGTGACGCCGATCTCTGCTCCCTGTGATTGGAGCAGAGATCAGCATTCACTAGCTGACAGCCACGCCCCCCCCACAGTAAGAAACATACCCCTAGGCATACTTAACCCTTACACTGCTCGCTTGTGGTTAACCCCTTCACTGCCAGTGTCATTTATACAGGAATTAATGCATTTAAATAGCATTAATTGCTGTAAAAATGACCATGGTCCCAAAAATGTGTCAAAAATGTCCGATGTGTCCGCCATAATGTTGCAGTCACAAAAAAAATCGCAGATCTCCGCCATTACTAATAAAAAAAAATGATTAATAAAAATGCTATAAAACTATCCCCTCTCTTGAAAACGCTATAACTTCTGGGCAAACCGATCAATAATCGCTTATTGCGATTTTTTTTACCAAAAATATGTAGAAGAATACGTATCGGCCTAAACTGAGGAAAAAATTTTTTTTTATATATTTTTTGGGGATATTTATTATAGCAAACAGTAAAAAATAATGCATTTTTTTCAAAATTGTCGCTCTATTTTTGTTTATAGCGCAAAAAAATAAAAACCGCAGGGGTGATCAAATACCACCAAAAGAAAGCTCTATTTGTGGGAAAAAAAGGACGTCAATTTTGTTTGGGAGCCACGTCGCACGACTGCGCAATTGTCAGTTAAAGCGACGCAGTGCCGAATCACAAAAAGGGGCTTGGTCCTTTGGCTGCAAATTGGTCCGGTCTGAAAGTGGTTAAAGCAGCCCTGGTGACCAGGATTCTAGATTGGTTTCATAGCACAGGAACTAAACAATGGGTGAAGCTAGAGGAAGGGATCATGAATAGGGTTGAGCGAACCCTAACTGTAAAGTTCGGGTCCGTACTGGACTTTTGGGTGTTCGGGTCCCGGACCTGAACCCGAACAATTGATTGTATGTTCGGGTTCGGGTCCGGTGTTCGGGGATTTAATGGTGCTTTTTAAAATGTCTTTTAAAAGCACTCGCGGCTATATGAATTGATATTCATATAGCCGCGAGTGCTTTTAATACAGAGAACAGTCATTGAAGTCATTTATTTTTAAAAATGTAGTCATGAAAAGTGTTTGGGGACCCGGGTCCTGCCCCAGGGGACATGTATCAATGCAAAAAAAAACTTTTAAAAACGGCCGTTTTTTCGGGAGCAGTGATTTTAATAATGCTTAAAGTGAAACAATAAAAGTGTAATATTCCTTTAAATTTCCTACCTGGGGGGTGTCTATAGTATGCATGTAAAGGGGCGCATGTTTCCAGTGCTTAGAATTGTCTCTGCAAAAAGTGTCATTTTTGCAGGAAAGAAAGCTATTTAAAATCACTCGCGGCTAATGTGTATTGTCGGCTCCCGTAACACAGAGAACAGTCATTCATTGAAAGCCATTCATAAAAAAAAAGTCATTGATAAAAAATAAAAAAAAACAAAAATAAAAAAGCGTAGGTCTGGGGTGGATATTAAGGGGGACCCCAGCCAAAAAAAAAAAATAAAAAATGGCGTAGGGCCCCCCTCAAAATCCATACAAGACCCTTGAGGTCTGGGATGGATTTTAAGGGGAAACCCAGCCAAAAAAAATGGCGTGGGGTCCCCCTCAAAATCCATACCAGACCCTTATCCGAGCACGCAACCTGGCAGGCCGCAGGAAAAGAGGGGGGGACGAGAGCGCCCCCCCCTCCCACCTGAACCGTACCAGGCCACATGCCCTCAACATTGGGAGGATGCTTTTGGGGTCTGAGACCCCCAAAGCACCTTGTCCCCATGTTGATGAGGACAAGGGCCTCATCCCCACAACCGTGCCCTTTAACAAGAGGACCCCCAGATCCGCCCCCCCTTTATTAAAATCTTCTTTCTTCTTTCTTCTGGTCTTCCTTTCTTCGTCTTCTCCTTCTGGCATCTTCTTCTTCCATCTTCTTCTTCCTCCGATCCGCTTCTTCTTGGCCTTCTCGTCCAGCATCGATGTCTCTTCTGGGCCGCTCCACGCAATGGGAGGCTCCCGCTGTGTGAGGCTTCTCTCGGTATCTTCTTCCACGGCGTCGGTATCTGAGGCTTCTCTCCGGTATCTTCTTCCAGGGCGTCGGCCTCTTCTTGGGCCACTCCTCGCAATGGGAGGCTCCCAGTGTGTGAGGCTTCGCTTCCGCTGACAGTTCTTTTATAACGGAGGGCTGGGCCACCTGGGGGGTGTCTATAGTATCCCCGCCCCCTCTGACGCATGGGGACGTTATGGGGACTTCCCTATGGCTTTCCCCGTGACGTCAGAGGGGAAAGCCATAGGGAAGTCTCCATGACGTCCCCATGCGTCAGAGGGGGGCGGGGTTACCAGGTGGCCCCATCCTCCGTTATAAAAGAACTGTCAGCCGAAGCGAAGCCTCACACACCGGGAGCCTCCCATTGCGAGGAGTGGCCCAAGAAGAGACCGACGCCCTGGAAGAAGATACCGGAGAGAAGCCTCAGAGACCGACGCCGTGGAAGAAGATACCGAGAGAAGCCTCACACAGCGGAAGCCTCCCATTGCACGGAGCGGCCCAGAAGAGACACCGATGCTGGACGAGAAGGCCAAGAAGAAGCGGATTGGAGGAAGAAGAAGATGGAAGAAGAAGATGCCAGAAGGAGAAGATGAAGAAAGGAAGACCAGAAGAAAGAAGAAAGAAGATTTTAATAAAGGAATTGTCAAAGACCGTCTCCTGTCATTTTTACAATTTTTGACACTTTTTTGGTGAAATGGTAGGGGTACTTTTGTACCCCCTTACCATTTCACACAGGGGGGGGGGGGCGGGATCTGGGGGTCCCCTTGTTAAAGGGGGCTTCCAGATTCCGATAAGCCCCCGCCCGCAGACCCCCACAACCACCGGGCATGGTTGTGGGGATGAGGCCCTTGTCCTCATCAACATGGGGACAAGGTGCTTTGGGGGTCTCAGACCCCAAAAGCATCCTCCCAATGTTGAGGGCATGTGGCCTGGTACGGTTCAGGCGGGAGGGGGGGCGCTCTCGTCCCCCCCTCTTTTCCTGCGGCCTGCCAGGTTGCGTGCTCGGATAAGGGTCTGGTATGGATTTTGAGGGGGACCCCACGCCATTTTCTTTGGCTGGATTTCCCCTTAAAATCCATCCCAGACCTCAAGGGTCTGGTATGGATTTTGAGGGGGACCCTACGCCATTTTTTTTTCTTGGCTGGGGTCCCCCTTAATATCCATCCCAGACCTGAAGGGCCTGGTTATTGAATTTGGGGGGACCCCTACGCTTTTATTTTTTTGTTTTTTTTATTTTTTATCAATGAATTTTTTTTATGAATGGCTTTCAATGAATGACTGTTCTCTGTGTTACGGGAGCCGACAATACACATTAGCCGAGAGTGATTTTAAATAGCTTTCTTTCCTGCAAAAATGACACTTTTTGCAGAGACAGTTCTAAGCACAGGAAACATGCGCCCCTTTACATGCCTACTATAGACACCCCCCAGGTATGAAATTTAAAGGAATATTACACTTTTATTGTTTCACTTTAAGCATTATTAAAATCACTGCTCCCGAAAAAACGTCCGTTTTTAAAAGTTTTTTTTGCATTGATACATGTACCCTGGGGCAGGACCCGGGTCCCCAAACACTTTTTATGACTAACTTTTTAAAAATAAATGACTTCAATGACTGTTCTCTGTATTAAGGGGGACGGGAGCCGACACTTTATTATAGCCGTTCGGGTCCCCATTGACTTCAATGGGGTTCGGTGTTCGGGGTCAAGTTCGGGTCAAGTTCGGTCCCGAACCCGAACTTTTTTCTGAAGTTCGGCCGAACCCGAACATCCAGGTGTCCACTCAACTCTAATCATGAACACAAATTTAAAAGTCTTACCATGGATAAAGAAAGAAAAAAGACCGTCCAAACAGGATATGCCACTCTTGGTCGAAGCAACACTGAAAATGTGGGACGGATTGATGAAGAGGGGAATAGGGTCATCCTACGTGGGCCCAATGACACCCCTCTTCTGCAACCCTGATTTCCCGCCAGCGAGTGAAACTAAAACCTTTTTAAAATGGCAAAGAAAAGATAATACTAGAATTATACAGACAATGGAGAACAAGAGTCTTATCCGACTAGAGGACATGGGCAGAGAACATGCAAATAAGTGGATACAATATAGACAACTACAGGAATATATAATTACCCTTGAGAAAACAGGAACATTGGATAGAACACTAACGACACTTGAAACATTACTCCTACAAGAACAAAAACCCACACATAATCTATCCAATGTATATGAATATTAATAAAAAAATGGGAAGAAGAACTAGGTACGGCCATACCCAGAGAAAAATGGGACAAAGCAATCATATTAACACACAAGATGTCGCTCCAATAGGCACCAAGAAAGAAACTATAAATTATTAATGAGATGGTATAAATGCCCGATTGACATGCATAAAATTAACGTAGAGAATGATGTCACATATCTGGTTCTTTTGTCCAGGAGTCCATATATTCTGGGAAAAAATATATAAAATATGCTATGAAATGACAGACATAAATATACAACCGGATATAATGATTTCCATATTATCAATGATACCAGGATCGATTAAAAAGATAAAAAAAGGGATATTAAAACATTGTTTAACAGCAGCTAGAACGGTTATAGCAAGAAAATGGAAAAATAATATATCACCTTCAATAGGAGAATGGATAGCGGAAATGGGCGAGATGCGCTCACTGGAAGAGAGGATCACAAGTGAAAAAGGCCTAACAGGCCAAATAAGAGAAACATGGCAAAATGTATAGGACAACATCCTCTTTATTGTTGACAATATGAACAAGGGCGGGAGACATGGGAGGAGAGAGTGGAATACAGGGGGTTTGTATCTCATAGAAAATAAGGGAAGAAGGAGAGAAAAATATTTTGTTTTGTTTTGAGTGTGTGTGTGTGTTGTATAGTGGTGTGTCGATGGATAAAAGAAGCTTTTATGAGAACGAGGTTAGAATGGTTAATGAATGAATGTAGGATTAATAGTATACGGACAACATACAGTGGTACATGAACAAAGAAGCAGAAAATGTTAAAAGATGTAACAATAAAAATGTATGTATAAAATACTGTGAAAATGATATGTTTATATTGATAAAATTTGAAAAATGATGATAAAATAAAGATTTATAAAAAAATATATACATTTTATAGATTTTTTCATGGAATAACAGAGAAAGAAAAAATAAACGAAAAAACAAAATACAGAAACAGCAAGTAAGCAGGGGATAAACGGTACAGCGTCCATTGTCAAACATAGATGTTTACATGTAAATACATGACATATTGATATTAATCACCTCAGTATTTGTGATTGATCAGTCAATGTTTGTAATTATCAGTCACTTATGAACTTAGATGAACTTAGGAGAATGTGGACTAAACTGAATAATTTTGTATCACCACGTCCTTGTTAGGGATGAGCCGAACACCCCCGGGTTCGGTTCGCACCAGAACCGTCGAACGGACCGAAAGTTTGTGCAAATTTTCGAACCCTATTCGTTACAATAGACACGAACGTTCAAAATCAAAAGTGCTAATTATAACGGCCAATATGCATGTTAATGTCATAAAACAGGTTTGGGGACCCGGGTCCTGCCCCAGGGGACATATATCAATGCAAAAAGAAGTTTTAAAAACTAACGTTTTTTTCGGGAGCAGTCATTTTAATGATGCATAAAGTGAAAAAAAAAATTGAAATATTCCTTTAAATATGGTACCTGGGGGGTGTCTAAAGTATGCCTGTGAAGTGGCATGTGTTTCCCGTGTTTAGAACTGTCCCTGCACAAAATGACATTTGTAAAAGAAAAAAATAAGCCATTTAAAACCGCTTGCGGCTTTATACTCATGTCTTGTCCTGGCAATATGGCTGAAAATCCTTGAGAAAAATGGCATGGCTACCCCATCACCCCCCGCCCCACCCCAGCCCCTTTGGGTCTTGTATGGATATTAAGGGGAACCCCACACCCAAAATAAAACCCTATACCTACAACCCTATATACTCTGAACAGCAGTATAGAGGCGGTGCAAACAAGACAGGGACTGTAGATTTGTTCTTAAGTAGAATCTGAACAGGTACATTTTTGAGTGTAGCTCCATCCAAAAAAAATCTATTTTTAAGCTTTTTGGAGAACATAGGGAGGGGTTATCACCCCTGTAACATTTGTTTTGCTGTTTGTGCACCTGTTCAGAACATTTCACCTCACTTTCCGTCCCAATGACAAATGCTTTTGGAAAAGTGGGGTTTTTATTGAAACAAGGATTGGTGATAAAGCATCAGTAGAGAGGAGATACCTTTTTCCCAAATTAAATCTAACAGGATAGAATTTCCCTTCCTAGGGGTAGATTTCCTCTCACTTCCTGTTTTCTCCTTCCGTTTGCAAGTAGGAGTCGTTTGTAAGTTGGATGTTTGAAAGTAGGGGCCTGCCGTATATACTCTGCAGAAATTTGCCCCATTAGATGTTGGTGTAGCCACAACACTGTAAGCCCTCACAGTTACTCTTGGTGGGCACAGGAATTGGTCCTGCTGTGAATTATTAGATCAAGATTTGCAATTGCATGCACCTGTTGAACAGGGCAGAAAAATTGGGCCTTTGGTGGTGGTGGTGGACGGTGTTGCCACAAGACTGTAAGCCCTCACAGTTACACATGGTGGGTGCAGGAATGGGCCCTGCTGTGAATTATTAGATCAAGATTTGTAATTGCATGCACCTGTTGAACAGGGCAGAAAAATTGGGCCTTTGGTGGTGGTGGTGGTGGTGGACGGTGTTGCCACAAGACTGTAAGCCCTCACAGTTACTCTTGGTGGGCGCTGCTGTGAATTATTAGATCAAGATTTGTAATTGCATGCACCTGTTGAACAGGGCAGAAAAATTGGGCCTTTGGAGGTGGTGGTGGACGGTGTTGCCACAAGACTGTAAGCCCTCACATTACTCTTGGTGGGCGCAGGAATGGGCCCTGCTGTGAACTATTAGATCAAGATTTGTAATTACACGCCCCTGTTAACCAGGGGCTGAAAAATTGGGCCTTAGGCACTGGTGCTGGTGCCACAACACTGCAACCCCTCACAGATACTGTACTTGGAGCACAGCAGTCAGACCTGTTGCGAAGCATTGCTTAAAAAATTTTAATTACACGCCCCTGTTAAACAAGGGCTGAAAAATTGTGCCTTAGGCACTGGTGCTGGTGCCACAACACTGCAACCCCTCACAGATACTGTACTTGGAGCACAGCAATGAGACCTGTTGCAAAGCATTGCATAAAAAAATTTAATTACACGCCCCTGTTAAACAGGGGCTGAAAAATTGGGCCTTTGCCACTGGTGTGGTGGCACCCAGAAACAAAAATGTTATTCCAAGCTATCAAGGAATGGATCATTGAGGAGGAAGAAGAGGATAGTCAGTGAACATAACAGGACAGTCACTCAGCATCAGCATAGGCAGTCTTGAAGGGATGTGACATTATAAATTATTCAGTTATATCCGCTTCAGGTGCCTGGTAGCTGGTGGTGATCCAAGACTGATTCATCTTTATGAAGGTCAGTCGATCAACCGAGTCGGTGGACAGGTGCACCCTGTGATCAGTGACAAATCCTCCAGCAGCACTGAATGTGCGTTCGGAAAGAACGCTGGATGCAGGACAGGCCAGTAGCTCAATTTCGTACTGTGCAAGCTCTGGCCAGTGATCCATCCTCAAGACCCAGTAAGCCAGAGGATTTTCGGTGGGAAAGGTGTCCAAGTCTGACCTTGCCCCTAGGTATTCCTGCACCATGTATATCAGACGCTGGCAATGGTTGCTGGAACCGATCATACCTTGGGGCTGCGGAGTAAAAAATTGTCTGAACACATCGGTCAGACGTCCACCTTCCCCACCGCTCCTTCTGCTACTGACCGAAGCCTCAGCAACTCGCCGTCCAGGACCAGGAGTTTGTAACCTCTCAGTCTCTGGGAACGCGTTGCACAGACCTTTCTGCAAGGCCTCCCTGAGATTTCTCATCCTCTGCTCCCTCTGCGACGGCGAGATAAGGTCCGCAACCTTACCCTTGTACCGTGGATCAAGGAGAGTGGCCAGCCAGTAATGGTCCCTCTCCTTGATCCGAAGAATACGAGGATCCTTCCGCAGGCTTTGCAGGATCAGGGAGGCCATGCAACGTAGGTTAGCTGAGGCATTCGGTCCGGAGTCTTCGGGGTCACTGAGGACGACATGATCGCCAGCCACCTCCTCCCAGCCACGTACAAGTCCACTGGTTTGTTGGGACTGTACATCATCCCTAAAAGACTGCTGCTGCTGATGCTGAGTGCCAGGCTCCACCTCCATGCTCACACAATCCTCCTCCTCCTCCTCATCCTCTTCCTGTGTGATGGGTGGGAGAGAAGGAACACTGTCTGGATAAAGGGGGCCTTGAGAGGCAAGGAAGTCCTCCTCTTCCTGCCTTTGTTCTGCCTCAAGTGCCCTGTCCATTATCCCACGCAGCGTATGGTGGACAAGAGGTACAGTGTCACTGATGCATGCACTGTCACTGCTCACCATCCTCGTGGCCTTCTCAAATGGTGACAGGACAGTGCATGCATCCCTGATCATGCCCCTGATCATGGCGTGGGAAAAAAATCCAAGCTCCCCTGACCCTGTCCTGGTGCCGTAGTCGCAAAGGTACTCATTGATGGCCCTCTGCTGCGTGTGCAGTCGCTGCAGCATGGCCAACGTTGAGTACCACCTGGTGGGCATATCACATATAAGGCGGTTCTTTGGCAGGTTCAACTCCTTTTGCAGCTCAGCCAGCCGAGCACTGGCATTATACGATCGGCGGAAATGCACACAGACTTTCCTGGCCTGCCTCAGGACATCCTGTAAGCCTGGGAACCTGCCCAAGAACCGCTGCACCACCAGGTTGAGGACGTGAGCCATACAGGGCACATGGGTCAGCTGCCCCTGTCGCAGGGAGGAGAGGAGGTTGGTGCCATTGTCAGAAACCACCATTCCTGGCTTAAGCTGGCGTGGCGTCAACCACCTCTCGGCCTGCCCCTGCAGAGCTGCCAGAACCTCTGCCCCAGTGTGGCTCCTGTCCCCCAAACACACCAGCGCAAGCACGGCATGGCATCTTTTTGCCTGCATACTCGTGTAGCCCCTTGTACGCCTACGGAGCACCGCTGGTTCCGAGGACAGAGCAGTCGAAGAGGCCATGGAGGAAGAAGAAGAGGAGGGGGTGGAGGAGAGAGGTGTGTCACAACCAGTAGTAGCATTTTGGAGGCGTGGTGGCGGAACAACCTCCAACACTACTGCACCTTGTCCTGCATCCCTCCCAGCTGCCAATAGAGTGACCCAATGGGCCGTTAAAGACAGGTAACGTCCTTGTCCATGCCTGCTGGACCACGAGTCACCTTACCGCTGACCGCCCTGTCCAGCAAGGCATGGACATTGCCTTCCACATGCCGGTAGAGAGCCGGAATCGCCTTCCGTGAGAAAAAGTGGCGTTTGGGAACCTGCCACTGAGGAACCGCACATTGAACAAACTCATGGAAGGGGGCCGAGTCTACCAACTGAAAAGGCAGCAGTTGAAGTGCTAGCAATTTAGCCAAGCTAGCATTCAGCCGCTGGGCATGTGGATGGCTGGGAGTAAAGTTCTTTTGACGGTCCAGCAGCTGGGGCAGGGAAATTTGCCTGGTAGAATCGGACGTCGGTGTACTGCAAGTACTTGGCTGTGACACACCTAATTCTACACCTTCATTCCTCTCAGAGCAGCTTTCAGAGAGGACTGAAGATATAGTGGGGTTGGAGATCCCAGCTGATGAGGAGCAAGGAGAGGTCCGCTTTGTTCTTTGGTGTGGGTCTTTAATGTGCGCTTGCCAACGAGCTGCATGGCAGGTCGACATATGTCTGGTTATGCTTGTGGTGCCCAAGCGGCTGATGTTTTGGCCACGCGAGATACGCTTGAGACATATGTTGCAAATAGCAGTGGTGCGATCTGATGCACTCGTCTCAAAAAAGGCCCACACCAAAGAACTTTTGTGATAACGTGCAGAGGCAGCGCCCTGCACAGGCGGAGCTCTGCGGTGCGATTTAGTTGGTGTGCTGGCCTCTCGCTGGCCTCCGGAGGGCATCCTGCCTCGTTGGACATGTGCCGCCGCCTTCTCCTCCTCGTCCTCCTCTCTCCCTTCAGGCACCCACGTGGAGTCAGTGACCTCATCATCCCCTCCCTCTTCACCACTGGAACAAACCTGGCAGTAAGCTGCAGCTGGTGGAACATGACTGCCAGATTGCTGTCCTTGAGCATCCCCTCTCTCTGCGTGAACGCTACTGCCTTCCTCTAGCTGGGTATCATCATCCGAGCCTTCAAAACGTTGGGCATCCTCCTGGAGCATGTACCCAACACTGTGCTCAAACAGTTCGGGGGACTCCTCAGGAGGACATGGTGGGTCTAGGGAAGGGGTGCCTGATGATGCCATTGAGTACGCGTTGGCAGCTGCTCTGCCAGTACCCTGAGCCTGGGTGAGAGAGGATGAGGAGGGCTTGGTCATCCATTCTACCAAGCCTTCGGCATGATGCGGCTCAACATGTCCAGCTGCCGAAAACAAGGATAAGCGTGTCCCATGACCAGCACTGTTGTCTCTAGAAACAGAGCCTGCTTGCCCTGTGTTCTTGCCTCGGGACTGTCTGCCTCTCTTCGGCGGTCTTCCAGGCATTGTAGCGGGTAGTGTATATTGTGCTGGAGTCACACAGCACACACACTAACTCCTGCAGATGGCTGCCTTAGATGACAGCAACAGGGCCTTACGGCAGATAGAGACTGCCTTATATGACAACAACTGGGCCTTAGAGCAGATACAGAGGCTGAGGTGGTTTTATTTGTGATGTACTAACAGAGCACACACACACAAGCTAGCTAGCTCCTGGAGATGCCTGGCTGCCTTTGATGACAACAACTGGGCCTTACGGCAGATAGAGACTGCCTTATATGACAACAACTGGGCCTTAGAGCAGATACAGAGGCTGAGGTGGTTTTATGTGTGATGTACTAACAGAGCACACACACAAGCTAGCTAGCTCCTGGAGATGCCTGGCTGCCTTATATGACAACAACGGGGCCTTAGAGCAGATACAGAGGCTGAGGTGGTTTTATTTGTGATGTACTAACAGAGCACACACAAGCTAGCTAGCTCCTGGAGATGCCTGGCTGCCTTCGATGACAACAACTGGGCCTTACGGCAGATAGAGACTGCCTTATATGACAACAACTAGGCCCTAGAGCAGATACAGAGGCTGAGGTGGTTTCATGTGTGATGTACTAACAGAGCACACACATACACAAGCTAGCTAGATCCTGGAGATGCCTGGCTGCCTTCGATGACAACAACTGGGCCTTACGGCAGATAGAGACTGCCTTATATGACAACAACTGGGCCTTAGAGCAGATACAGAGGCTGGGGTGGTTTTATGTGTGATGTACTAACAGAGCACACACACACACAAGCTAGCTAGCTCCTGGAGATGCCTGGCTGCCTTATATGACAACAACTGGGCCTTAGAGCAGATACAGAGGCTGACGTGGTTTTATTTGTGATGTACTAACAGAGCACACACAAGCTAGCTAGCTCCTGGAGATGCCTGGCTGCCTTCGATGACAACAACTGGGCCTTATGGCAGATAGAGACTGCCTTATATGACAATAACTGGGCCTTAGAGCAGATACAGAGGCTGAGGTGGTTTCATGTGTGATGTACTAACAGAGCACACACACAAGCTAGCTAGCTCCTGGAGATGCCTGGCTGCCTTTGATGACAACAACTGGGCCTTACGGCAGATAGAGACTGCCTTATATGACAACAACTGGGCCTTAGAGCAGATACAGAGGCTGAGGTGGTTTTATTTGTGATGTACTAACAGAGCACACACACACACAAGCTAGCTAGCTCCTGGAGATGCCTGGCTGCCTTCGATGACAACAACTGGGCCTTACGGCAGATAGAGACTGCCTTATATGATAACAACTGGGTCTTAGAGCAGATACAGAGGCTGAGGTGGTTTTATGTGTGATATACTAACAGAGCACACACACACACAAGCTAGCTAGCTCCTGGAGATGCCTGGCTGCCTTCAATGACAACAACTGGGCCTTAGAGCAGATACAGAGGCTGAGGTGGTTTTATGTGTGCTGACACACACACTAGCTCCTATAAATCCCTGCCTGCCTTAGATCACAATAGGACAGAAGGTTATACTGCAATGCTGTACTAACAGCATATGACAGAGGGTGCTACTGCAATGCTGTACTAACAGCACGCACACACCAGACTAATCCCCAGAATCAAAGCAGTTAGACTCAGCAGCAGATAATGTCACCACTCAGCAGCAGTGCAATCAGCAGAATGAATATATAATAATGATCAGTATTCACTTCAGTAGTAATGATAATGAATCAGCATCAGCAGTCTGCCTATTCAGAATCAAAGCCGGAACACATGTGCACTAGGCTGACGGCGCGGCGGCCTTTTATACAGTGGGGCGTGTACTAAAGCCCCTGAGCTATAATTGGCTACAGGCATCCTGCCTTGTACCTACAGCTCTCCTCGCTGCCGGCACTGTGATTGGCCAAGCATGCGGGGTCACAGTGCATGCTTGGCCAATCATCAGCCAGCAATGCACTGCGCCTGGCGCAATGCATTGCGGGCCGCTAGCATCAAACGAATGTGATGTGAACGGCCCAAATAGTTCTGGGCTTGCCGAGCGGGCGAACGCCCGGTGCTCGATTCGAACGTGGGTTTGAATCGAACACCGGGCCCATCCCTAGTCCTTGTAGGTACAAGTCTGGTTGAGTCCTGCGTTTCTTAAGTTAAATACACCTGAGGGTTATCCCGAATGCCAGATAGCCGGCAGTGAAGAAACTCCACAAAAAATAATAAGGAATGGAAAGAGAAGAATAAATAGGGAGAACAAGAAAAAGAGTGGAAAGAGAGAGAGAGAGAGAGGGATAGGGGGACAGCAAAAGTCAAAAGAGGGAGCGGGAGGGAAGGGTAAGAGGGGAAGGGTATGGGGAGGGGATCCGGGTTTACTGTGTGAACTGTTTTTCATGGTGTTTCATTCTCAAGTGGCTAACATAGCCAAGCCTTTGTCTGAATATATGAACGTAATCCAGAGAATCCATGTTTGGGAGTGTTGTTCTTGTTTATTTTGTACTGTCAAGACTAAGTCCTCCAATCTCCTGATCGCTTCCACCCTGCGTAGCCACAGCCCCACGGTCGGGGGCGAGCTCTTCTTCCACAATAATGGGATGCAGTATTTAGCTGTGTTTAATAGGTGTTGCACTATTAATTTTTGTACTTCCATATTGGGATTGTAGTGGCATGTAGCAGGATACAAGCTGGATTATAGCTTATCGCGTAGTCTGTACATTTTTGAGTAACCCTTTGGACTGTCGTCCAGAAGTGCTGAAGCAGGGGGCAAGACCAGAACATATGGAGGAGCGTCCCTTTATCTGACTGGCACCTCCAACATTGATCTGAAGTAGCCGAGAAGTACTTGTGTAGTTTGTAGGGGGTATAGTACCTTCTAGTCAAGATCTTATAGTTAAGTTCTTGTATCTTTGTGCAAATCAACGTTTTCAGAGAGAATCTGATGATCGTTTGTTTTTGGACATTAGTGAACTAATTTTCAGATTAGCGAGACTCCCGTCGAATTCCTTGAGAATATTTGGTAAAGACACTACCGGATTCGTCAGGGAAAACATAAGGTCATCTGCATAAGCAGATATTTAAAATTGAGTTCCTCCCACTGTCACCCCTGATATGTCGGGATTTAAGCGTACCGTGCATAGAAAGGGTTCTAGGGTTAGGGCAAAAAGGAGGGGAGAGAGCGGACATCCCTGCCTGGTATCATTTGTTATCATGAATATGTCTGAGAGGATGCCATTGGCTTTTACTTGGGCTGTAGGAGTGGAATAAATACTCAATATCCATTGTAACATTCTGTGTCCTAGACCGATTCGTTTGAGGACTGCCGTCATAAAACCCCAGTTAACGAGGTCGAATGCTTTCTCAGCGTCTGTGCTGAGAAAGACACACAGGGTTTTGTACTTGGTAGCTATATGAATAAGGTTGAGCACTTTGATGGTGTTATCCCTTGCCTCCCGGGCAGGGATAAACCCCACTTAATCCAAGTGAATTGGATTCGGCATGAACTGGGTTAGTCTGTTGGCCAGTATCTTAGTGAATAGTTTAAGGTCAATGTTCAGTAGGGATATTGGCCTATAGCTGCCACACGCCGCTGGATCTTTGCCCTCTTTAAGTATGAGGGATATGTGAGCCCTCAGTGTGTCTCTAGGAAGTTGAGCGCCTTCACTTAACCCGTTAAACATCCTCACCATGTGGGAGCCTAGGAGCGGCAGGAGAGTTTGGTAGTACTGCAGGGTGAGTCCATCCGGACCCAGGGCTTTGCCCAATTTCATCCCACTCATTGCCCGCTGTAATTCCTCTTCCTAATTAAGGGGAGTGCTTAATTGCTCACAGGTGTTTGAGGCCTATATAAGTTTGTGTAGAGCTCATCGTGAGCCTGCTCATCTTTTAGACTGGTTGAACTCTGTTCAAGTGGAACTTGTCTAAGTGGTGAGTTAAAACCAGGAGTTTATAACAGGAGGTTGTAAGGGGTCATAGTACCTGTGTAGTGTAAGTACCTGAGTGTTGTCTGAGTGGTGTGTGTGGATTGTTAGTACCTGTGTATTGTCTTGTTGAGTATTAGTGTCAGGAAGCTAGTTGTTAGGTAATTTGGACTGGGTATAAACTCTAATCCTCATTAAATTTATAGGTACGATGCCCGGCGGGTGTGGAGAGGCAACTTGGTGTACATCTTGCGGCATGTATGCGTTCCTTGATCATCTGATCGAGGGCGAATACTGCTGTGCAAAATGTTTCCCTGGAAGCCCAGGTTCTGAATCTGGGGAAGCAACTGTCAGCACTGAGAAGTCCCTCCATACTAAAGGAGAGCCGGGAACGTACATGGCAGGTGCCGCCAGGGGCCAGCACAGAGGTGGGTGGAGACAAAGAGGTGCAGGCACTAGAAAATAGTAGATAGGTGACAGTCAGGAAGGGTAGAGGGGGAAGGGCCAGGGAGGCCGATCCAGGGCTGGAGCATCCCAATAAGTATGCTCCATTGAGTGACATTGGTGATACCAGTCAGGGACCAGCACTGCTGGAGCTGAGGGACTCTCCTAGCTGCCAGGGGAAGAACTCCTCCAGTGAGATTGGGGGAGGGAGCAAAGGGAAAGGAAAGACAGATTCTGGTGATAGGGGACTCAATTCTTAGAAGGACAGAGAGGGCAATCTGTAACAAAGACCTGAAGCGCCGAACTGTATGTTGTCTACCGGGCGCTCAGGTTCGGCACATCTCGGATCTGGTGGACAGATTACTGGGAGGGGCTGGGGAAGACCCAGCTGTCATGGTGCACGTTGGCACCAATGACAAAGTCAGAGGCAGATGGAGTGTCCTAATAAACGATTTTAGGCAATTGGGAGCTAAATTGAGGAAAAGGACCTCCAAGGCAGTATTCTCAGGAATACTACCGGTCAATCTAGCCACACTAGAAAGGCAGAGGGAGATTAGGGAAGTAAACAAGTGGCTGAAGAGCTGGTGTAGTAAGGAGGGGTTTGGGTTCCTGGAGGACTGGGACGACTTCTCAGTCGATAACCGGTACTATAGAAGGGACGGACTGCACCTAAATGAGGAGGGTGCAGATCAGCTGGGAATAAGGATGGCCAAAAAGTTAGAGGGGTTTTTAAACTAGGCGATGGGGGGGAGGGTCCAGAGATAGGAATAGTCAGCGTGGAACATATTCCAGAGGGTAATATTAGGGGCATTAGTGGTAGGGTAACCAACGCACATAAACCCAAGGTAAGTATTACTATACAAGTCCTAGTTGCAATCTCGGAACACCCAAGAGGATAGTATGTGACTGGTCAAAATATAGTAATGCATTAAAGTGTTTGTTCACCAATGCCAAAAGTCTGCCAAGCAAAATAGGTGAGTTGGAAGCTCTGGTGCATCAGGAGAGCTATGATGTAATCGGTATTGCTGAAACTTGGCTGCAGTCCTCACATGACTGGGCTATAAACATTCCTGGCTTTGCACTCTTTCAGAAAGACAGAGTTAAAAGTAAAGGTGGAGGGGTCTGTCTGTATGTGAGAAGTGATCTCAAAGCGAGTGTAAAAGAGGACATGGGGATGGAGAGTGTGATGAGTCTAAAGCATTATGGGTGGAACTGCATACAGATGTGCGTAGTTCAAAGTTAATCATTGGAGTTTGTTATAGACCACCCAATATTAATGAGGAGGTGGATACTCCTTGCACAGATGGATAGGGCTGCAAGGGCTGGGACAGTGATAATAATGGGGGATTTTAACTACCCAGAAATTGACTGGAATAATGGCACTGCTGGGACAGTTAAAGGACAAAAATGTATAAACCTATTACAGGACAATTTTAATGTCCAGTTTATTGAGGCCCCAACCAGGAATGATGCTCTGCTGGATCTGGTAATCTCAAACCATGCAGAGCGCATTACTAATGTTCAGATAAAGGAACATCTGGGTAGCAGTGACCATAACATGATTTCATTTGATGTTAGCTGTAAGCAAAAATCACATACGGAAAAGATAAAAACACTTAATTTCAAGGGAGCAAATTTTCCAAGGATGAGGGCTGTTCTCCAGAACTTAGACTGGGAGAGAATATTGGCAACAATGGGCACAGAACAGAAATGGGGATTCTTCAAAAAGACTGTTTGTGAACTCACTGCAAAGTATATTCCCATGGGCAATAAATTTAAAAGGCTAAAAATAAAACCTATGTGGCTCACGGCCAAAGTTAAAAAAGCTATAAACTATAAGAAAAGAGCTTTTAAAAAATATAAAAATGAAGGATCACTAGTGTCATTTAAATGTTACAAAGAATATACCAGAATATGTAAAAAGGAAATCAAGGATGCAAAAATTCTAAACGAAAGACAGATTGCAAAAGATAGTAGGCCCTTTACAAAATAATCTAGAGTGGGTGACTGGGGACAAAGAGAAGGCTAATTTATTAAATACTTTCTTCACCTCTGTGTATACAAAGGAGCATGGGGGAGCTCATGTCCATAATGGGGGTGGGAGTGACACAGCCCCAAATCCACAATGGCTCAAAAGTGATATGGTCCAGAAATATCTAGACAGAATAAAAGTGGATAAAGCACCTGGACCTGATGGCATCAACCCACGGATCCTAAAAAAATTTAGCTCTGTAATTTCAAAGCCATTGTATCTAATTTTTAGGGACTCATTAATGACAGGAATAGTACCACTGGATTGGTGCAGGGCGAACGTGGTGCCTATATTTAAAAAGGGAACAAAGTCTTTACCAAGTAACTATAGACCTGTTAGTTTAACTTCTATAGTTGGGAAGATACTGGAGAGATTAATAAAAGACCACATAGACGAGTTCTTGCAGGATAAAAATATTTTAAGCAACAGACAGCATGGATTCATGAAAGACAGTTGTCAGACAAACCTCATTTCTTTTTATGAGGTGGTAAGTAAAACCTTGGACAGAGGGGTGGCAGTGGACGTGGTATACTTAGATTTTGCAAAAGCGTTCGATACAGTTCCCCACACGCGGCTTATGTGTAAGGTAAAGTCTACAGGTTTGAAAATATCGGTTTGTAAATGGATAGAAAACTGGCTAAAAGACAGAATTCAGAGAGTAGTGGTTAATGATTCTTACTCTGAATGGTCTAAGGTTATCAGTGGTGTACCCCAAGGTTCAGTGCTGGGACCCTTACTTTTTAATATCTTTATAAATGATATTGGGTCTGGGATCAAAAGTAAAATTTCTGTGTTTGCAGATGACACCAAGCTATGCAGTGGAATAACGTCCTTACAGGAGGTCTCAAATTTACAAGCCGACCTCAATGCAGGTCTAATTGGGCGACTATGTGGCAGATGAGGTTTAATGTTGATAAATGTAAAGTTATGCACTTGGGGGCTAAGAATATGCATGCATTATACATGCTAGGGGGAGTACAACTGGGGGGATCCGTAGTGGAGAAGGATCTGGGGGTTTTGGTAGATCATAAGCTCAATAATAGCATGCAATGCCAAGCTGCGGTTTCCAAAGCGAGCAAAGTCTTTTCTTGTATTAAGAGAGGTATGGACTCCAGAGAGAGAGATATAATTTTGCCCCTGTTCAAATCATTAGTAAGACCTCATCTGGAATATGCAGTTCAGTTTTCGGCACCAGTTCTCAAAAAGGATATTGGGGAACTGGAGAAAGTGCAGAGAAGGGCAACCAAACTGATAGGAGGCATGGAGGAGCTCAGCTATGAGGAAAGATTAGAGGAACTGAATTTATTCACCCTTGATAAGAGGAGATTAAGGGGGGATATGATCAACATGTATAAATATATAAGGGGGCCATATAGTGAACTTGGTGTTGAGTTATTCACTTTACAGTCAACAAAGAGGACAAGGGGGCACTCTTTACGTCTAGAGGAAAAATTTCATCTCCAAATACGGAAAGGTTTCTTCACAGTAAGAGCTGTGAAAATGTGGAATAGACTCCCTGCAGAGGTGGTTCTGGCCAGGTCAGATACTGTACTCTGAGCACAGCAATGAGATCTGTTGCAAAGCATTGCCTAAAAATTGTAATTACACGCCCCAACAGGGGTTGAAAAATTGTGCCTTAGGCACTGGTGCTGGTGCCACAACACTGCAACCCCTCACAGATACTGTACTTGGAGCACAGCAGTCACACCTGTTGCGAAGCATCTTTTTAAAAAATTGTAATTACACGTCCCTGTTATACAGGGGCTGAAAAATTGTGCCTTAGGCACTGGTGCTGGTGCCACAACACTGCAACCCCTCACAGATACTGTACTCTGAGCACAGCAATGAGATCTGTTGCAAAGCATTGCCTAAAAATTGTAATTACACACCCCAACAGGGGCTGAAAAATTGTGCCTTAGGCACTGGTGCTGGTGCCACAACACTGCAACCCCTCACAGATACTGTACTTGGAGCACAGCAGTCACACCTGTTGCGAAGCATCTTTTTAAAAAAATTGTAATTACACGCCCCTGTTATACGGGGGCTGAAAAATTGTGCCTTAGGCCCTGGTGCTGGTGCCACAACACTGCAACCCCTCACAGATACTGTACTCTGAGCACAGCAATGAGACCTGTTGCAAAGCATTGCCTAAAAATTTTAATTACACGCCCCAACAGGGGTTGAAAAATTGTGCCTTAGGCACTGGTGCTGGTGCCACAACACTGCAACCCCTCACAGATACTGTACTTGGAGCACAGCAGTCACACCTGTTGCGAAGCATCTTTTTAAAAAATTGTAAGTACACGCCCCTGTTATACAGGGGCTGAAAAATTGTGCCTTAGGCACTGGTGTGGTGGCATGGATCATTGAGGAGGAGGAAGAGGATAGTCAGTGAACATAACAGGACAGTCACTCAGCATCAGCATAGGCAGTCTTGAAGGGATGTGACATTATAAATTATTCCGTTATATCCGCTTCAGGTGCCTGGTAGCTGGTGGTGATCCAAGACTGATTCATTTTTATGAAGGTCAGTCGATCAACCGAGTCGGTGGACAGGCGCACCCTATGATCGGTGACAAAACCTCCAGCAGCACTGAATGTGCGTTCGGAAAGAACGCTGGATGCAGGACAGGCCAGTAGCTCAATTGCATACTGTGCAAGCTCTGGCCAGTGATCCATCCTCAGGACCCAGTAAGCCAGAGGATTTTCGGTGGGAAAGGTGTCCGAGTCTGACCTTGCCCCTAGGTATTCCTGCACCATGTATATCAGACGCTGGCGATGGTTGCTGGAACCGATCATACCTTGGGGCTGCGGACTAAAAAATTGTCTGAACGCATCGGTCAGACGTCCACCTTCCCCACCGCTCCTTCTGCTACTGACCGAAGCCTCAGCAACTCGTCGTCCAGGACCAGAAGTTTGTAACCTCCCAGTTTCTGGGAACGCGTTGCACAGACCTTTCTGCAAAGCCTCCCTGAGATGTCTCATCCTCTGCTCCCTCTGCGACGGCAAGATAAGGTCCGCAACCTTACCCTTGTACCGTGGATAAGGGAGAGTGGCCAGCCAGTAATGGTCCCTCTCCTTGATCTGAAGAACACGAGGATCCTTCCGCAGGCTTTGCAGGATCAGGGAGGCCATGCAGCGTAGGTTAGCTGAGGCATTCGGTCCGGAGTCTTCTGGGTCACTGAGGATGACATGATCGCCAGGCACCTCTTCCCAGCCATGTACAAGTCCACTGGTTTGTTGGGACTGTACATCATCCCTAAAAGACTGCTGCTGCTGATGCTGAGTGCCAGGCTCCACCTCCATGCTCACACAATCCTCCTCCTCCTCCTCCTCATCCTCTTCCTGTGTGATGGGTGGGACAGAAGGAACACTGTCTGGATAAAGGGGGCCTTGAGAGGCAAGGAAGTCCTCCTCTTCCTGCCTCTGTTCTGCCTCAAGTGCCCTGTCCATTATCCCACGCAGCGTATGCTCCAACAGGTGGACAAGAGGTACAGTGTCACTGATGCATGCACTGTCACTGCTCACCATCCTCGTGGCCTCCTCAAATGGTGACAGGACAGTGCATGCATCCCTGATCATGCTCCACTGGCGTGGGGAAAAAAGCCAAGCTCCCCTGACCCTGTCCTGGTGCCGTAGTCGCAAAGGTACTCATTGATGGCCCTCTGCTGCGTGTGCAGTCGCTGCAGCATGGCCAACGTTGAGTTCCATCTGGTGGGCATGTCACATATTAGGCGGTTCTTGGGCAGGTTCAGCTGCTTTTGCAGCTCAGTCAGCCGAGCACTGGCATTATAAGATCGGCGGAAATGCACACAGACTTTCCTGGCCTGCCTCAGGACATCCTGTAAGCCTGGGAACCTGCCCAAGAACCGCTGCACCACCAGGTTGAGGACGTGAGCCATACAGGGCACATGGGTGAGCTGCCCCTGTCGCAGGGCGGAGAGGAGGTTGGTGCCATTGTCAGAAATGACCATTCCTGGCTTAAGCTGGCGTGGCGTCAACCACCTCTCGGCCTGCCCCTGCAGAGCTGCCAGAACCTCTGGGCCAGTGTGGCTCCTGTCCCCCAAACACACCAGCGCAAGCACGGCATGGCATCTTTTTGCCTGCGTACTCGCGTAGCCCCTTGTACGCCTACGGAGCACCGCTGGTTCCGAGGACAGAGCACTGGAGGAAGAAGAAGAGGAGGGGGTGGAGGAGAGAGGTGTGTCACAACCAGTAGTAGCATTTTGGAGGCGTGGTGGCGGAACAACCTCCAACACTACTGCACCTTGCCCTGCATCCCTCCCAGCTGCCAATAGAGTGACCCAATGGGCCGTGAAAGAAAGATAACGTCCCTGTCCATGCCTGCTGGACCATGAGTCAGCGGTAATATGCACCTTACCGCTGACCGCCCTGTCCAGCGAGGCATGGACATTGCCTTCCACATGCCGGTAGAGAGACGCCTTCCGTGAGAAAAAGTGGCATTTGGGAACCTGCCACTGAGGAACCGCACATTGAATGAATGAATGAATGAATGAATGATTTGTATAGCGCTGCAACTGCGAACTGAATCGCCTCGAGGCGCTTGACTGCTCATGTTGGGATGCCATGTATTAGAAGAGGTGGGTCTTGAGTTTTTTCCTGAAGGCCTGATGGTTTTCTTCCATGCGGATGTTGTTTGGTAGAGCATTCCATAGCCGGGGTCCCTGTACTGCGAATCTTCGTTCTCCCTTCGATTTGTAGCGGGCTTTGGGGATGAGAAGGCGATTTTGGTTTGTTGATCGAAGTCTGCGATTCGGTATGTATTTTTCTATTTTCTATTTTCTCACAAAGGTATTGAGGCGCATTTCCTTGTGTACATTTGTGGGTGAGGCAGAGGGTCTTGAATGTGATCCTGTCTTTTACCTTGAGCCAATGGAGCATCCTTAGGGATGGGGAGATGGATTCCCAGGGTTTCTTTCCGGTGACTATTCTTGCTGCTGTGTTTTGGACAATTTGAAGGCGCGCAATCTGGTAATCCGGTAATCCTATGTAGAGTGAGTTTGCGTAGTCGAGCCGTGAATTGATGATCGTTCCTACTACTACCGCTTTTTCCTTTTCCGGGATGAAGGGGATGAGTCTGCGTAGCATGCGAAGGAGATGGTGGGATCCGCTGATTACGGATCCTATTTGTGCCTCCATTGTCATCTCTGAATCAAAGATTACTCCGAGGCTTTTGGCTTTGTTGCTTGGAAGGATGGTCTGTCCCAAGATGGTTGGTGGTGTCCAAGGGGTCTTCGTCTTTTTCCTTGAGTTTGCGTCGAGGAGCAGTAATTCTGTTTTTGATCCATTTAGTTTGAGGGAGCTAGTGGTCATCCAGTCATCTATCAATGTGAGACATTTTCCTAGTTCCTGGTATTGGTCTTTTTGTCCGGTGATCCGGAAGTACAGTTGAGTGTCGTCCGCGTATGAGTGGAAGCACAGATCCAATTTGCTAATAATTTTGAAGAGTGGTCGGATGTAAATGTTGAACAGTACTGGTGACAATGGTGATCCTTGAGGGACTCCATAAGTGATTGCCCGAGTTTCCGAAGTGAAGGCTCCTAGTTTCACTGTTTGTGACCGGTTTCCTAAGAAGGAAGCGAACCATGGCAGATCTCCATCTGTAACTCCTGCCACTTCCTTGAGGCGGCTGAGAAGCATGTTGTGGTCCACTGTGTCGAACGCCGCACTGAGATCCAGCAATACCAGAAGACACGATTCTCCCTCATCCGCTGCTTCTAGGGCGTCATCCCATATTTTCAGAAGTGCCGTTTCTGTGCCATGGCCTGGGCGGAAGCCCGATTGTAGTGGGTCTAGGAGCTTGTGTGTGTCCAGATGAAGTTGAAGCTGTTGTACTACTGCTTTCTCCATGATCTTGGAAATGGTGTTCAGGCTTGTTACCGGTCTGCGATTGTTCGGATCCTTGGGGTCGAGGTTGGGTTTCTTTAGTAATGGTTTGATGATGCCTTGCTTGAGGGAATTCGGAACCAATCCTTCTTTGAACGACTGATTTACTAGGTGTGTGATAGCGGGGGCCAGAATGTCGGAGCATTCTTTCAAGAGTTTTGTGGGGATGATGTCGTTTGGCGAGGTGCTGTCTCGGAGGCTCTTGATGACATTTTTGGTTTCATCCGTTGTGATCGGGGTAAGTGAAAAATGTGGTGCTTGTGCGCTGTGGATGTAAAATTCCTTACCTGGGTTGAGTTGAGTAGAGCTGGTTGTTGTTTTTTTTTTGTTGAATTATTTTCTGAATGTTGTCTATTTTGTTGATGAAAAAATCTGATAATTTGTTGCAGTATTCTTGAGTTTCGTTTCCTAGGGGCTCAAGGCAGGTGGGGTTCATAGTCTGGGCGACTAGTTTGAAAAGTTCCCGTGGTCGGTTTAAGGCTTTTGAGAGGGTGTTTGAGACATGTTCTTTTTTTGCTGTGAAAATTGCTTTATGATATCTCTTGGTGAGTATTCTGTAGTTTGTGTGATTTTCCTTTGTGGTGTTTCTTCTCCAGGCTCTTTCTGCTCTTCTGTGTTCCCGTTTCAGTAGAGTAAGCGTGCCATTAAACCAACCAGAATTTTTCTTGCGGATGGGTACTCGATGTTTCGGGGCGACTGCGTCTGCTGTTTGTAGAAGTGCCTTGTTTATGAAGCTGAGTATTCGTTCTGTTGAGTGGTTTTGATTTAGTGTACCCATTTTGTGTGTTAGTGTGGTTTTGAAGATTTCCGAATGTAGTTTCTTCTGCGATCTAATCCAGTGTGTTGTTGCTGCTGGGTTTGGTTTTTGCAGGGAGATGTTGGTGGCGATCTCAAATTTGATAGCGTGGTGGTCTGACCATGGTAGTGCTATGTTGTCTTGAATGCTGATGTCTGTATTTTGCTTGAAGATGAGGTCCAGGATGTGACCCGACCCATGTGTGGGAGCCTTTACTAGTTGTTGAAGCCCTAGGTCTTCCAGTTGATTGATACAGGTGGTGGCGATGGGGTCTTCGTTGGAATTCGCCCAGAGGTTGAAATCTCCGAGTACCAGAATCTTGTTGTTTTTCAGGGTGTGTGCCGAGATGAATTCCGTGAGTGGTATCGGTAGATTTGTCTTTGGTCCTGGTGGTCTGTAGCATAGCAGCATGTGGATGGTTTCTTGTGGTGTGGTTTGCATCTGTAGAGTAAGTGTCTCCATAAACGTTGCTTTGTTCTGTACCGTAGGTTTGACGAGCGCTAGATGAGCTTTGAAGATCACTGCTAGGCCTCCTCCTTTTTTTCCTTTCCGATGCTCGGTTAGGATCCTGTAGTTTTCTGGCACTAATTCTGTTAGGATGGTGTTGCAGTCGGGTGTTAGCCAGCTTTCCGTGATGAAGAGGCAATCTATGTTGTTTTGTGTGATGAAGTCATGGATTTCGTGCCTGTGCTTGACTGCCGATCTGGTGTTAATCAAAGCGCATGCTAACTGTTGCGGTTGAGTTGTAGTCTTCTTATGTTTGATCGTTGCTTGTGGATCGATTCTTAGTAGTCGTTCTTTTTGTAATATTTTTTGAATGTCGGTCGGTAGCGTTGCGGTCAAATTTCTTAGTCTGCGGAGAGACTCTGCTGAGTATTTGAAATTGCACATGTTGAGGTGCTCCAAAAAAATTCCCTGCTGTGGACGAGATGATGCGTTGAAAAAACGCTGATGCTGTTGTTGAGGCGATAACGGTCTTGCGCAGGCTAGTTGAAGATGTTGCGGATCTGTGGGAAAACCCTGTAGACCTACACCCTCCCTCCCGTTGATCCAGAGGAAGGCGAAAAACCCCTACTAGCGCGGCCAATTGCTGTAGCAGAGGAAAAAATTCCTTCCTGACCCCCCGAGGGGCGGTCGGATGTTGGTCCCTGGATCAACTGCTAAGTGGTGGTCCCTGCGTTACTTACCAGAATATTTACCTTACCGGGTGATCCAATGAATCACATTGAACAAACTCACGGAAGGGGGCCGAGTCTACCAACTGAAAAGGCAGCAGTTGAAGTGCTAGCAATTTAGCCAAGCTAGCATTCAACCGCTGGGCATGTGGATGGCTGGGAGTATACTTCTTTCGACGGTCCAGCAGCTGGGGCAGGGAAATTTGCCTGCTACAATCGGACGTCGGTGTACTGCAAGTACTTGGTTGTGACACACCTAATTCTACACCTTCAGTCCTCTCAGAGCAGCTTTCAGAGAGGACTGAAGATATAGTGGGGATGGAGATCCCAGCTGATGAGGAGCAAGGAGAGGTCCGCTTTGTTCTTTGGTGTTGGTCTTTTATGTGTGCTTGCCAACGAGCTGCATGGCAGGTCGACATATGTCTGCTCATGCTTGTGGTGCCCAAGCGGCTGATGTTTTGGCCACGCGAGATACGCTTGAGACAAATATTGCAAATAGCAGTGGTGCGATCTGATGCACTCGTCTCAAAAAAGGCCCACACCAAAGAACTTTTGTGATAACGTGCAGAGGCAGCGCCCTGCACAGGCGGAGTTCTGCGGTGTGGTACAGTTGCTGTGCTGGCCTCTAGCTGGCCTCCAGGGGGCATCCTGCCTCGTTGGACATGTGACGCCGCATCCTCCTCCTCCTCCTCTCTCCCTTCAGGCACCCACGTGGAGTCAGTGACCTCATCATCCCCTCCCTCTTCACCACTAGAGCAAACCTGGCAGTAAGCTGCAGCTGGTGGAACAGTACTGCCAGATTGCTGTCCTTCAGCATCCCCTCTCTCTGCGCGCACACTACTGCCTTCCTCAAGCTGGGTATCATCATCCGAGCCTTCGAATCGTTGGGCATGCTCCTGGAGCATGTACCCAACACTGTGCTCAAACAGTTCGGGGGACTCCTCAGGAGGACATGGTGGGTCTAGGGAAGGGGTGGCTGATGATGCCATTGAGTACGCGTTGGCAGGTGCTCTGCCAGTACCCTGAGCCTGGGTGAGAGAGGATGAGGAGGATGAGGAGGGCTTGGTCATCCATTCTACCAAGCCTTCGGCATGATACGGCGCCACATGTCCAGCTGCCAAAAACAAAGACAAGCGTGTCCCATGGCCACGTGCTGATGACGATGCACGACCACGTCCACGGCCAGCACTGTTGTCTCTAGAAACAGAGCCTGCCTGCCCTGTGTTCTTGCCTCGGCATGCTCTGCCTCTCCTTGGCGGTCTTCCAGCCATTGTAGTCGGTAGTGTATATAGTATAAAAAATGGGTGCTGCTGAGAAGAAAATATAGGAGCTCTCTGTGCTGCCACTAACACACTAGAAGTCCTATGGGTGCTTCTGGGAAGAAAATATAGGAGCTCTGTGTGATGCCACTAACAAACTAGAAGTTCTATGGGTGCTGCTGAGAAGAAAATATAGGAGCTCTGTGTGATGCCACTAACACACTAGAAGTCCTATGGGTGCTTCTGGGAAGAAAATATAGGAGCTCTGTGTGATGCCACTAACACACTAGAAGTCCTATGGGTGCTGCTGAGAAGAAAATATAGGAGCTCTGTGTGATGCCACTAACACACTAGAAGTCCTATGGGTGCTTCTGGGAAGAAAATATAGGAGCTCTGTGTGATGCCACTAACACACTAGAAGTCCTATGGGTGCTTCTGGTAAGAAAATATAGGAGCTCTGTGTGATGCCACTAACACACTAGAAGTCCTATGGGTGCTTCTGGGAAGAAAATATAGGAGCTCTGTGTGATGCCACTAACACACTAGAAGTCCTATGGGTGCTTCTGGGAAGAAAATATAGGAGCTCTGTGTGATGCCACTAACACACTAGAAGTCCTATGGGTGCTTCTGGTAAGAAAATATAGGAGCTCTGTGTGATGCCACTAACACACTAGAAGTCCTATGGGTGCTTCTGGGAAGAAAATATAGGAGCTCTGTGTGATGCCACTAACACACTAGAAGTCCTATGGGTGCTTCTGGGAAGAAAATATAGGAGCTCTGTGTGATGCCACTAACACACTAGAAGTCCTATGGGTGCTTCTGGGAAGAAAATATAGGAGCTCTGTGTGATGCCACTAACACACTAGAAGTCCTATGGGTGCTGCTGAGAAGAAAATATAGGAGCTCTGTGTGATGCCACTAACACACTAGAAGTCCTATGGGTGCTTCTGGGAAGAAAATATAGGAGCTCTGTGTGATGCCACTAACACACTAGAAGTCCTATGGGTGCTTCTGGGAAGAAAATATAGGAGCTCTGTGTGATGCCACTAACACACTAGAAGTCCTATGGGTGCTGCTGAGAAGAAAATATAGGAGCTCTGTGTGATGCCACTAACATACTAGAAGTCCTATGGGTGCTTCTGGGAAGAAAATATAGGAGCTCTGTGTGATGCCACTAACACACTAGAAGTCCTATGGGTGCTTCTGGGAAGAAAATATAGGAGCTCTGTGTGATGCCACTAACACACTAGAAGTCCTATGGGTGCTTCTGGGAAGAAAATATGGGAGCTCTGTGTGATGCCACTAACACACTAGAAGTCCTATGGGTGCTGTTGGGGTGCAATGCTGTGCTAACAGCACTGCGGTTGGTACTACTGCAATACTGTACTAACAGTAAGCACGCACCAGACTAATCCCCAGCAGCAGCTAATAACACACTAACTGTGCAATCAGCAGCAATGAACGATCAATGACTTAGGTAGCAATGGTTTAGCAAAGAAATAGCCAATGGTTTAGCAAAGAAGAGCAAATCTTTCAGTAGCAATCAAGCAAAGACAGAATCAGCAGACTGATCTCTCCTAAAGCCGGAACTCATGTGACCGGGGCCGACGGCGTGGCGGCCTTTTAAATGGTGGGGCGTGTACTAAAGCCCCTGAGCTTTAATTGGCTACAGGCATCCTGCCTGTAGCCAATTATTGCTCTCCGAGTTTCCGGCGCTGTGATTGGCCAAGCATGCGGGGTCACAGTGCATGCTTGGCCAATCATCAGCCAGCAATGCACTGCGCCGGCCGCAATGCATTGCGGGGCCGCTCGCATCACACGAATGTGATGCGAACGGCCCAAATAGTTCTGGGCTCGCCGAGCGAGCGAACACCCGGTGCTCGATTCGAACGTGGGTTCGAATCGAGCACCGAGCCCATCCCTATTCACCAGCACACACTCAGAGCAACATATTAACCAGCTTTCAGATACAGTATCAAGGAGGGCCTTACTCACCCATATTACTAACCTAAAATACACATAGGTCACACTATACCATAACATTAAATGAATGAATGAATGACTTGTATAGCGCTGCAAATGCGAACTGAATCGGCTCAAGGCGATCAACCCATTACCATTATATATACATATATATGTGACCCATCCAATTACGCATTCTGCTCCCAACCTCCTATAACCCTTTACTGTAAATATGGGTCAGGATCAGTCAGGCTTGCTCACAATGGCCTTTCCTACCGTAATTTTGGCATGTCAGCGGTATTTCAGGGCTCTGAATTGGTGTAACTTGTAGGAAGAGACCTTACCGTCAATTCATCCCTCAACTTGCATAGAGATCTTTCTATGTAAATATTGAGTCTAAGCCCCCGTACACACGGTCGGACATTCCGATGACCAAATCCGTCGGATAATTCCGTCTGATTTTGTCGGAAGCTGGTGTTGCCTACACACGGTCGGACAAAGTTGTCGGAATTTACGGTCGTCAAGAATGCTGTGACGTAAGCCGCGTACGACGGGACTAGAAAAGGGAAGTTCAGCACCACGTCCGGCACCCTTTGGGTTCCTCCTGCTGATTTCGTGTTTATCGCGTGTTAGTAGAAGTTTGGTTAGAGGCGATTTGCGCGTTTCAGACTTGTGCTTCAGATCGTTACTGCTCTACAGTTTGTGCTTGTCGGTGCGTATCTGCTTATCAGTGCGCATAGTCAGTTCACATTTGTTTGTCATAGTGGCCTATATCTTGATATAGTACGCTTTGATTTTCAGTGCTTGTTGTCCGCTCGTTTCTGGTTTTCAGTTCGTTCTTTCAGGCCTTGCTGTTTATCTGTGCTTTCTGTTAGTCCGTTCTGACCAGCCGTCCGTTTTGAAGCCATGATTCCTGTACGTACTCGTCGTAGAGTTCGTGCTGTGCAGGGGCTTGGTGTTGGGCTTTTAGCTTTGACACAAGCCCAGTCCATGAACAGGGCGAGGAGGAGTTCATGGACCAAGAATTGGTTGCTCCAGCGTGACCAATTCTCGCACATGCCTTTGCTTCGTGAGATCCGGGAGAATAATCCTGATGATTTCAGGAATTATCTCAGGATGACGGACCCCGTTTTTCACTGTCTGTTGGCTTTGCTGACCCCTTGTATCAGCAGGCAGGATACCTGCACGAGGCAAGCCATCACTGCAGAGCAGAGGCTAGTTGCCACGTTGAGGTACTTGGCGACAGGGAGAAGCCTTCAGGATCTCAAGTTCTCCACAGGTATCTCTCCCCAGGCTCTGGGGATCATTATTCCAGAGACCTGTTCTGCCATCATACAGGTCCTGCAGAAGAACTATATTAAGGTAAGATTTCTCCTTTAACATCACATTATATGTATTTACTGTTTGCTAATGTATTGTATTTCTTTCCTCGTTCCCTAATTACCAGGATTGCAATATGCTGTAATATGCTGTGCCCCTTTGTCCTCATGCATGCTGGAAGCTTTTAATGTTTTTTTTGTCCTTCATGCATATTTGCCTTCACTAACCTCCCCAGCATGCTCTCCTGGGCCCATACACCTATAGCCTAGTCACTTAGTAATGTATTTTGTCTGCTCCATAGTAGTGCTTACCCTAAACACCCCCTAAAATCTCTACAAATGTTATGTGTGTGTTTAAATTCATGCAGAGTGCTTTTTTTTGGTGGGCCAAACTCATTAGGAACCCCCCTCCCCCAACTGCTAGGTCAGCTGATACCAATCCTCTATCTATGCTGACTTTGCCAAACCCAATACACACTATACCTACCTCTTTAGTGGTCAGATTAATGGATGAATTCACCAAAGCATGTAGTGCAAGGGCCTGCCTCAATACTTTCAAATGCTACTGTTCAATTTTTTTAGGACTCCTATTATTATCTTGATAGGTAATAGCAGAATGTAAAAGTATGCTTCCATTTGTTCATTTAGTGCTATTTTTTTGGTATTATGACACTTCTTACCTGTCCGGTGGGCTGCCAATAGTGTAAAGTAAGGAGGGTCTGGCCAAACTATCACACATTATTTAGGCATTCAGCTCTCAATGAAGTGGAGAGGGTTACCTGTCCAATACACCCCCCCCTAATTTTTTGCAATGGGCCATCAGATGGGGGGGGGGGGGTGAGGAATCTGCTAAGGGGACATTATACTTTTGGTTTTAAATACTGATTTCCCAAAATGTTATACTGATCTTGGCCCAAAATGTTTGTTTCTAATCTGCTTGCAATGTTTATGTGCAAAATTAATTTTTTTTTTCCTTGTTTGACTCCACAGTTTCCTTCAACGCCACAGGAATGGCAGACTGTGGCCTCCCACTTTGCCAGCCATTGGAACTTTGCCAACTGTGGAGGGGCAATTCATGGGAAACACGTCCGCATCGTCCCACCCTCAACTCGGGGTCCTACTATTATAATTACAAGGGGTATAATAGTATAGTGATGTTGGCAGTGGTGTCAGCGACATATGACTTCATGTATGTGGAGGTGGGGAAAAATGGCCGGATGTCGGATGGTGGATTCATTGCGCAGACGGAGTTCTACTGGCGTCTCCAGAGTGGCAGTCTGGGCTTGCCACCTCCAGAGGAGAATGCAGAAGGACTCCCCTTCGTTGTGGATGAGGTGTTTGCGCTGTCAAGCCATCTGATGCAGTCTTTCCCGTTGAGGACCCTCACCCCGGACCAGAGGGTCTTTAATTTCCAGCTGTCCAGAGCCCGAAGATTAGTGGAGAACACTTTTGGGATAATGGCCAGCATGTTCCGCCTATTTTTGACACCCATCCAAATGGTGGAATATAAACTGAATCATATTGTGCTTTCCTGCTGCATTCTGCACAATTTTTTTTAAAAACACTCACCGAACTATGTAGTTGGCCCTGATGCAGACTTACCAGAAAATGTCAACCTGGCGGCCCTTGAAGCTGCCCGTCCTGGCTTGCCCCCCAAAACGCCTGCAAAGTCAGATCAAGATATATGGAGTACTTTGTGGGTAGGGGGGCCATTGATATCCCAGACAATGTCTGAGAGGCATTATTTTAATAAATTTTAAACTTTTAAACTGAAATATTATTTGTTTTCATTTACTGCTTGGGTTTGTTTTAGGGGTCTCCTAGCTTATTTAATGGTTTATTTTTTGGCCTTTTTCTTCAACAGTGCAAACCCACTTTCTGGGCGAGATGAGGTGACAGTCTCTTCTTCATAACAATAATCTTCTAATGTTGGGGGTCTGCTACATACAGCTAGTTTTTGTAGTTAAGGTATGTAGTGCATTACTGACAAAAAGATTACTCATTTTCAGCACCATGACAGAAATGTGTGGAGTCTAGGGTTGAGCGAATCCTAACTGTAAAGTTCGGGTCCGTACCGGACTTTTGGGTTTTTGGGTCCCAGACCCGAACAATTGACTATATGTTCGGGTTCGGGACCGGTGTTCGGCGATGTAATGGCGCATTTTTAAAAGCTGCAGGGCAGCCAATCAACATTTGTTTAACTGGTGTGCTCTTAGAAGCCATCACAGCCATGCCTACTAATGGCATGGCTGTGATTGGCCAGTGCAGCATGTGACCCAGCTTCTATATAAGCTAGAGGCACAAAGCACAGCACATCACTCTGCTTTAGACAGGGAAAGGGGAAAGGTTCCTGGCTGCTGTTGCTGTGAGGGAGAGAATTACATGATAGGAGTCAGTCCAGATTCATGAAATCTATTCTAATTAGTCAGCGATCTACATAGATTTAGTTGTGTGGGTGCAGTGCACAAGCTTTTTACACTGCACTGAGAGAAAAGATAGAGAGTGTAGGGCAAGGTTCCTGTGGCTGCTTTGAGGGAGAGAGAATTATACTGTGAGATACACCTTGTACATACTGTGGGTGTATTCTGCTCTTCCAAAAAAAACATTTAGGGCAAAAATAAATATTTAGCAGTGTTTTCTGCATATCTGCAGGCATGACATATTCAATTTATATATTTTTCTTCTATTGTGCTGTTCAAATAAAATATTTTTATGGCAAAAACATTTTTTTTGAATAGCATTTTCTGCTTTTTTTTGCAGGTTTTGAGATACACCGTTTACATACTCTGGGTGTATTCCGCTATTGCAAAAACACACATTTAGTGCAAAAAAATAAAAATTTGCAGTGTTTTCTGCATGTCTGCAAGCGTGACATATTCAATTTATATATTTTTCTTCTATTGTGCTATTCAAATAAAAATTTTTTAGGGCAAAAACTTTTTTTTTGAATAGCATTTTCTGCATTTTTGCAGGTTTTGAGATAAACCCTTTACATACTCTGGGTGTATTCTGCTATTGCAAAAACACACATTTCCTGTCGCATCATGGCAGCATACACTCTGGGTTGTGACTCTGCCTCCACAACCTGATAGGACCACATAACTATAAGATGAAGTCACGGCCCCCGCCCCAGCATTCTCTTATTTCTTCTCACCTGTTGGGACCGCACGGACATCACCCCCTTATGGCGTGGGAAAAGGGAGATGTGGAATTTTTTTTTTAAACAAAATCAAGTTTATTGAGCATAAATCAAGCAAGGATACATACATACATATTAAAGTGCAACAGGCACTATATCAACGGGTTACAAAGTTGACATGTCAGAGGGCAAAAAATGTCGTCTGATAAGCAAGGGGTGTTCCGCTTATTGCGGGCTGGTGTCATGGCATGAGTTTCAGTGCTGCTCCCGGGAGCTTCAAACAGGTTTGCTACTGGTTTTCGGGGCCGCGTTGCGCATCAGTCACAGTAGGGTATGTGAGACAACCTTGCAGACTCAGTACCTGACGGGGTGGGGTGGGCTGCGCGCGTCAGGGTAAAGGAGTACAGGGGCGAGTATAGCTGGAGGGAGGTGCAGCACCCTTCAGGTCGGGCATGTGTCTGGATCCCCGATCCATTTGTCCCAAATTTTATTATATTTAGCTGGGCAGCCTCGATGGAGGTAAAGTACCTTCTTGAATGGGAGGGTGGCATTTACGGCTGCTATCCATGCCTGCAGGGTGGGGGGGTGCGCTTTGATCCATGTACGAGCTATTTGCATTCTAGCGAGAAAAAGGGTTTCCTGGAGAAGTGTGGCAAGGTATTTTTCCTCTTCAGGGAGCGAAAGGATCCCTAGTATACATTGGCGGGGGCATAAGGATAGGGGTGAGCCCATTCGGTCGTGCAGGAATTTGATGACTTGTGCCCAAAAGGCCTGGATGTGCGGGCAGGCCCATATTAGATGGTAGAACGTGCCTTCTGAGTCTCCGCACCTAGGGCAGGAAGGGTTGTGGTCTGGTCTGAATCTAGCAAGGCGGACAGGGGTGAGGTATGATCTATGCAGGATGTATAGGTGGGTGAGCCTATCCGAGAGTTTAGGGGACACTAGTTTAGAGACAGCAAGTGCGTCCTCCCAGTCCTCATGTTCCACCTCGCCCAGGTCCGCCTCCCATTTAGGTTTCAGGCTGTGTGCCAGCAGGGTGGCATCAGGTAGCAGCAGTTGATTATAGAAGAAAGAAATGAGCTTCTTAGGGTCTTGTCCCTGTATCACGCTTACGGTGGATAACGTTTCCAGCCTGGGAGCGGAACCAACAAACTGGGAGTTAAGGGCATGCCGGAGCTGGAGGTGGCGGAAGAACATGTGGTTAGGGAGGTGAAACTCATCCTTGAGGACCTGGAATTGTCTCACTGAGCCTCCTCTCAACACCTGTGAGAGGAATATTATACCCTTGGAGATCCATAGGGCCTGATCGGGTATCGTGAGGAGTTCAGGGAGTTGAGGGTTGTTCCATAAAGGGGTGTGAGCGTGGATGGCCGGTGCTTTGGTCTTGTTTATGGCTAGTTGCCAAACTTTACGGTGATGGGTGAGCATGGTCTTCAGGGGGGTTGGGGGACCGTGGGTACCGAGAAGGAGAATCTGTAAGGGGTGGGAGATCGGGCCTGTGTGGGGAGGGCATACCAGTAGTAGGTATCGGTCTT
Organism: Lithobates sylvaticus; assembly: GCA_028564925.1. NCBI lineage: Eukaryota > Metazoa > Chordata > Amphibia > Anura > Ranidae > Lithobates > Lithobates sylvaticus. The sequence goes on from CM053037.1 coordinate 89,843,169, forward strand.
TGTCAGTCTTATCGAGGTAGTAGAAGTGGGAGAGTTGGGACGCTGTATAGTATAGAAGAAGGTCAGGGATGGCGGTGCCCCCTAGGTGCACTGGGCACTTCAGGGTCTTCCAGGATAGCTTATGTCGGGGGGTGCCCCAGACAAAGGTATTGAGAATGGCTTCCATGGACTTAAAGGTTCGTATGGGAATGGACAAAGGGGCATGCCAAAACAGGTAGAGCAGCTTGGGGAGGAGGATCATCTTGATCAAGTTGATACGCCCCATAACCCCTAGAGGGAGTCTGGACCAGGTTTGGGTTTTGGATTTGAGGAGGGCGAATAGTGGTTCGATGTTGAGTGTGTTGTATTCCTCGGGGGCCCTAGTGCACTGTACTCCGAGATATTTGAGTTGGCTTGCCCTGATCAGCGGGAGCGCTGCCTGAGAGGCTGTGGGGGCTCCCATGTCAAGTGGGAGGATCTGGGACTTGGACCAGTTAATTTGTAGTCCTGAGTATTCCCCGAAGAGCTTAATAAGTTGAAGCGCGGCTTCCAGAGAGGGGCCGGAGTCTTCCAGGTAAAGGAGCATATCATCGGCATATAAACTAATTAGCTCGGTGATGTGTCCCTTTCGGAGGCCCCTGATGTGAGGGTGGGCTCTAATTGCTATGGCCAGGGGTTCAACCGCGAGGGCGTATAAGAGTGGTGATATGGGGCAGCCTTGGCGGGTTCCCCTTGAGAGTGTGAATGGGTCTGATGTCCTACCGTTGACCTGAATCCGGGCGGTGGGAGACTGGTAGAGGAGTTGTAACCATTTGATAAAGTTGGGGCCAAAGCCGTATTTGCGGAGGCATTCCCAGAGGTACCCCCACTCTACGGAATCAAATGCCTTTGCGGCATCCAGGCTCACCACCACCCTAGATCCAGTGTTGTCGTGCGTGGCTTGTAGGTTCATGTGTAGTCTGCGGAGGTTAAATGCCGTATTTTTGTTGGGCATAAAGCCCGTTTGGTCCGGGTGTATTAGCCTGAGGATGACCTTGTTGAGGCGGAGGGCTAGGATTTTGGCAAGGACTTTAACATCCAGCTGCAGGAGGGAGATAGGGCGGTAGGATTCGGGGAGGACAGGGTCCTTGCCTGGTTTGGGGATGAGGACAATGAGAGCCTCCCCCATGGAAGGGGGGAGGGTCCCAGTGTCGAAGATGTGAGTGTAGAGTTTCTGCAATATGGGGATGAGGGTGTCTTGGAAGTGTGCGTAAAATTCTAGGGGAAGGCCATCCGAGCCAGGGGACTTAGAGGCGGGGAGGAGGGAGATCGCTTCGGCTATGCATTCGGAGGTTATAGGTGCTTCAAGTTGGGCCACCTGGGGGGGGGTGAGGGACGGAAAATCAACTGTCTGGAGGAGTCGAGACAGGTCGGCCGGAGTGTGGCATGTGGTGGATGTGTAAAGCTCAGAGTAAAAGTTCCTGAATTCCACTGCCACCCGGTCGGGGTCAGAGGTCAGTTCTCCGGACGGGGTACGGAGCTGGACCACTACTGGGGGGGTATGGTCAAGGTGGGCCATGTAGGCAAGGAGCTTGCCCGCACGCTCACCATGTTCAAAGATGCGCTGATTGCCATAGAATATGCGTTGTTTGGCCTTTTCAAAGTACAACTGGTCAGTAAGTCTGGATTGGAGGCGGAGAAGAGAGGCATTGCCCGCGGAGGGGTCAGCGAGGAACACCTGTTCTAGAGAAGTGAGCCTCTCCTCCGACTGCTGTAATACAGTTTTAGACGTGGCCTTGTGCCTATTTATACGAGTGGAGAGTATTAGGCGGGCATGGGTTTTAAAGGTCTCCCACACCAGTCCCATGTGCGCAGACCCGAGGTTGGTGTTAAAGAAGTGTGTCCATTCGCGGTCAACCGCCTCCAGGTCAGGCAGGACAGTGAGCCAGAATGGATTCAGGCGCCACTTACGAGGGGCCGGAGATGCGGGAAGTCGCATCGTTACCCAGTAAGGGGAGTGATCTGACAGCACTCTGCTGCCGAACCCCACCTCACCGAGGTCCGGCAGCAGAGCAGGGGAGAGCAAGATCAAGTCAATTCGGGACATAGCCAAGTGCGAGGGGGTGAAGCATGAGAAGGCCACTTTGTCTGGGTGTCTGTGTCTCCAGGTGTCCGTCATGGCGAATTCTGCCAGGAACCTACCGAATCTGGTAATGGAGGGGGGAGGCGGGGACTGGGCAGACGCACTGAGTCTGTCAAGGCTGGGGTTGATGGTCATGTTGAAGTCGCCTAGCCACATCGCAGGCACCGTGGGATGCCTAGCCATGTAATCCAGGCCCTCCTGAAGGGTACCAAAGTGAAAGGGTGGCGGTATGTAAAACGCCATAATGAGCATCTCAAGCCCGCCCACAACAGCATGAAGGAAGAGAAATCTGCCCTGCGGATCCGACTGCAAACCGTGCAATTGGAATTGCACCGACTTGGCTATTAGAATGGCGATCCCCCGGGAGTTGGAGGTGTGGGGGGCCTGGTAAAGCCACCCCACCCACGGTCTTTTAAGTGACATTTGGGCCTGGCCCACCAGGTGGGTCTCCACGAGGACGGAAATGTCCGCTCGCGCAGCTTTGAGGTAAGAGAGGACAGCTATTCTCTTAGGTTTGGCACCAAGTCCCCGCACATTCCAAGTCATTAGTTTAAGCGGAGCCATGGAGGGACAGGGGGGGCGCTATAAGCAGTCGGATTCGCAGGGAGAGGTCCACAACACACATTATTTGCAGTTCACAGACGGTGATAGGCACCGAACATAACAACATACTATCTATAAGGCACGACAGGTGATACACATAATAGCACGTAGGTATGAGGCATGTCAAAAAATAAAAAATGAGTTGAATAAGCAAAATCAGTTCTGGTAACCATAACAAAAAAACTTCGCCAGCACTGGACCAGCAGGGCGAGTCAAAAGAACAGCCACCCTCCACAGCCATGGGGGTGGCAGCTGGCCAGGGAAACAGAATTGCGGCTGGGGTTACAGACCGCCAGGTGGAAAATCCTCCTGAGTTCATGAAGGTTCAGGGGGCGAACAGGTGCTCAAACTGCAGAGTGCACAATGGGGTAGGGGTGCTGGTCTAAATGCCATGCAGGGAAGAGCAGGTGGGGCGCCCGAGCTGGGCAGTATATTCAGGGGTAAGTGGGAGTGGGGGAGAGCTATTGCGTGGCTGTGAGACACAGGGCCAGAGTCTTACAGTTCCAGGATGGGTATTAAGCAGAGGGGGACAATATTGCCAGTATATGGATGGGCCTGGGAAGGAAAAACATGGGATGTGGATGGAACGTTAACTCACAGGTCTGTGCAGACAGCATCCTTGCTGGAGGTGTGTGTCCAGTGTCTCTTCAAGCTGGCAGTTGTGAAGCTTGCTTCCACGGCCGTTTCAGCGGAGGTTGCAGGGAGGCGGCAGTGATGTCAGCTGGATGAGCGGGGATGTCACGGGGAACGCTCGGGGCATCAGTCGGACCCTGCCGGGTAAGGATGCTGGTGGTCGGGTATACGCTGCGTGAAGTCAGGATTGGTGGGCACTTGAGATGTCAGCGTGCGGGGCCGGCCTGTTCGCGGTTCTCAAGCCATGTGATCACCGCACTCGGGTCCTCGAAGAATTGGGCCTTCCCGTCACACACGACCCGCAGCCTCGCCGGGAAAAGCATAGCATAAGGGAGATGCTTGATGCGGAGCTGACGTTTGGCTTCCGAAAACTGCGCCCGCTTCTTTTGCACTTCCGCGGAGAAGTCCGGGAACACCGCCACCGTCACGTTGCCTACTGGTATGTTACCCCTCTCACGGGTAAGGCGCAGCACGGCATCACGATCCCGGTAATTGAGGAGTTTTGCGATAAAAGTCCTGGGTGGCGCACCGGCTGGTGGAGGGCGAGCGGCAAGGCGGTGGGCGCGCTCAACAACGAATGTGGACGAGAAGGCTTCTCTCCCAAATGTCTTGATCAGCAGGCTCTCGAGGTATGTGGGGGGGTCGGTACCTTCAGCGCGTTCCGGGAGGCCGACGAATCTGAGGTTACATCTCCTCAGCCTGTTCTCCATATCGTCCTGCTTATGGAGGACAGTGCTGAGCTGGTGTTGGAGCTGCTCCACGGTTACCTGCAGAGGAGTGATGTCTGCCTCCACGTGGCTCACTCTGCGCTCCGTCTCGGCGGCCCGGTCCCTCAGTTTCTGGATGTCTTGCCGGATAAGGGAGACATCCACCTTGACCTCTTCAATTTTCGAGGTGAGCGTTGCTTGACACTGGGATACTGCCTCCAGGATTTTAGCTGTGTCTCCCGCTGCTGGTTCTTCTGGGGCCCGGGCCTGGTCGGCGCCATCTTCTTCGCCGCTCCCGCGGCCCTCGTGGCGGTACTTTGCCAGCTTGTTGGCGGCCTCAGATCCCCGTTTCGGCGGGGACATGCTGGTAAGATTGTGGGAAGTGGTCCCGGGTTAGCAGGTGTCTCTTTCAAGGGGGGAAACCCCAAAGGATTAGCTAAAAGGATATGTGCTCGGACGGAGCTCTCACTCTGCACACCCTACTCCATGCAGCTCCAGGCCACGCCCCCGGAGATGTGGAATTTGATGGTGCTACCATCCAGATCATGCCCGACTTATCTAGAGCGACGCTGCAACAGAGGGCCCTTTTGAAACCTGTGCTTGAGGCTGGCAGGCATGCCGGGCTCACTTACAGATGGGGCCCGGGGGGGGGGGAGCGGCCTTTGACTGCGGTGCTGGGAGGGGCCGGCAGATAGAGGACTGAACGGGCTGGTGGGAGTGGTGACACAGAGGAATGGAGGAAACACAACACCAGCCCTCCGGCTGAGACACTAGTCAGTCTTCCCCCTCCTACCTCACACCATGACAGGTTTGGGGGGGGGGGGTTGAGATTTCCACCGCAGTCTGTCATATACGGGATCTTGGGGGACGGGGGGGATGATGGGACCAGCGCCACTTCGCCACACCCCTCTCCTCCCCCTGCTATAGATATCACCTTACATCTAATATTGTGCTAGTAGAGGTACATTAGAACATACATGCTACCTCAGGAGATATTATGGCAGACAGGATGTCCTACCTCTCCGTTTTGTTTTTTAAATCAGTTTTTATGCACAGTTGTAACACATGTTTTTCTTTTGTTATGTTCTTCTTTCTGGGTAAACGCCTAGAGTACAGTACCAAGCTGAGAGGACTGGGGCGGACTGGGAGAACCTCTCTCGGTCTACTCTTACCTCTTTCCCAATAGGACAAAGCACCTGTTCTGGAAAAACTGGGGAGTGCGTCTTTGCAACCTGATTGGCTTGCATTTACGGTACGGACCTTTTGTCCGCTGCCCGTCAGTGTTTGACAGTCTATTTATCTTTTTCCATCTCTTCTTCTAAACTTTAATTCCTACCTACTCATTCCGACCTCGTCTTCCCCCTACTCCCTCTCCTCACCTTCCCCCCTTTTTCCCCACCCCATGACCCCCATTTACCCAGGAGAGGATGGACACTATTAATGTCTATTCCCTAAATGTGAGGGGCCTTAACACTCCCGAAAAATGTTGTATATTGTTAAATGATCCTAAAAGAGCCCATATTGATGTGGCGTTTATTCAGGAGACACACTTTAGGTCATATAACCCCAACTGCCTTAAGAACTGATTCTACCCACACTCGTACCATGCTACTAATGACACTGCCAAATCTAAGGGATTGTCCATACTGATATCTAGGAAGGTACCCTGGACATGTAGTGACACTCTATTGGATCCCGAGGGCTGCTACGTGTTTGTTAAGGGATTGTTGATGGGCAAGAAGATGACATTGGCTACTGTATATGCCCCCAATGACCGACAGGACACCTTCTTGCACCGTACATTGAACATAGTTACGGAATTTAGGGAGGGCCAGTTGGTTCTGGGGGGAGACATTAAGGTCCCTCTAGCACCAACGGTCGTCACCTCATCTATACGTACGAGCACACAAACGCATAATTCGGGACATTCATGACGCCCCAATGGATAGACATTTGGCGACTGCATCACTCGGGTGAGAGAGACTACACTTTCTTCTCTTCTCCACATAAAGTGTACTCGAGAATAGACTACTTCTTTATCCCCCATGGTCAGTTGGAAGCAGTCCTCGGTGTTGCAATAGGTAATATAACTTGGTAGGATCATGCCCCCATCACTATGCACTACTGCCTATCTTCCTCCCTGACCAACAGAGCCAGATTTTGGAGATTAAATGAAAGCCTTCTGCAGACACCAGCTGTTCTAACGGACATCCAAACTGAATTACAACACTACTTTCAAACAAACGACACTGATGACTGTGACCCGGGTATCTTATGGGAGGCTCACAAGACTGTAATAAGAGGAGTGTTTATTAAACATGGCGCGCGTATCAAGAGAGAGAGAGAACAACTGTTGCTCGAACTCCTTCAGAAGATACGAGACACAGAAGCAAAACATAAAACGATCCCGACGGCCTCCCTTGAAGCAGAACTGACGTCCCTTAGAAAAAAACCTGTAGATCTACTACACTATAGAGCCAAGGCGGCATTGCAAATTTGCCGGAAAATTTCCTATGAGTCGGGAAATAAATGTGGGAAACTGCTAGCCAAAGCAATTAGGGAACACCGACGTAACACATACATTCCCCAAGTAATAGACTCATCAGGACGAAAGAAGACTACACCTACACAAATAGCGGAGGAATTTCGGGAATACTACTCATCCCTCTATAATCTCCCAGCTAGACCTCTGAACGAAGCAACGATAAATGATTACCTTGCAGCGTCTCAAATTCCCCAATTACCGATTGAAATAAGAACAGAACTAGAAGACCCCATCACATAGTTACATAGTTAGTTAGGTTGAAAAAAGACACAAGTCCATCCAGTTCAACCACAAATAAAAAATAAATAAATCATACAATCCCATATACCCCATTCTATACCCACAGTTGATCCAGAGGAAGGCAAAAAAAAAACAGCAGAGCATGCTCCAATTTGCTAAAGCAGGGGAAAAAAATTCCTTCCTGATCCCCCGAGAGGCAATCGGATTTTCCCCGGATCAACTTTATCTATAAATGTTAGTACCCAGTTATATTATGTACATTTAGGAAAGTATCCAGGCCTTTCTTAAAGCAATCTACTGAGCTCAGCCTGCAGGAGGACTATATTAAGGTAACATTTCTACTTTACTATTCCCTTCTATGTATGCTCTGTTTGCTAATGTCTTGTATTTTTGACCTCCTTCCCTAATTACCATGATTGCAATATGCTCTAATATGCTGTGCCCCTTTTCTCCTTCATGCATTTTTCCCTTCACTTACCTCCCCAGCATGCTCTTCTGCCCCAATAGACACCTATGGCCTAGTCACTTAAGCAATGTCTTTTGTCTGCTGCATAGTATTGTTTGCCCCCAAACACCCCCTAAAATATGCACAAATGTTTGCTGTGTGGTTTACTTCATGTAGAGCCCCTTTTTTTTTTTTTGGTGGGGGGGGGCAAACTCATTAGGAACCCCCTCCCCCAACTGCTCTGTCAGATGGTACCAATCCTCTATCTGCTGGCTTTCCCAAGGTCAATACACACTATATACCTACCTCTTTATAGTGGGCATCTTTAGGGATGAATTCAGCAAAGCATGTAGTGCAAGGGGCTGGCTCCATACTTTCCATTTCCTATTTTTTTTTTGTGTTCTTTCCCTCCTATTAGCTTGCTTGGTAATTTCAGAATGTCACAATGTGCTTTCCTTTTTTTTTGGGGGGGGGGGGGGGGGGGGGGGTTGAAATGTTAGTTTACCTTTCCTGGGGGCTGCCAATAGTGTTAAGTACAGAGGGTCTGGCCAAACTAGCACACATTATTTAGCCATTTGCCAATCAATGAAGTGCAGAAGGTTACCTGTCCAACACCACCCCCCCCCAAAACCCTAGTTATTGCCAATGGCCCATCAGAAGTGGGGGGATTGATGGGGGGTGAGTAATCTGTGAAGGTGAGCCTCTACTTTTCTGTGCAAATACTTTCCTGCCTCCAATTTTATACAATGCTCTTGTTCCAAGATGTTGATTGTCTAATCTGCTTGCAATGTTTATGTGCAAAGTGACTAATTTTTTTTTCTGATTTCACTCCACAGTTCCCTTCCACGCCACAGGAATGGCAGACTGTGGCCTCCCACTTTGCCAGCCGTTGGGACTTTCCTAACTGCGGAGGGGCAATTGATGGGAAACACGTCCGCATCGTCCCACCGCCCAACTCGGGGTCCTACTATTATAATTATTATATATATTATAAAGGGTTTAATAGTGTAGTGATGTTGGCGGTGGTGTCGGCGACATATGAATTTATGTATGTGGACATGGGTATGAACGGCCGGATCTCGGATGGTGGTGCCATTGCGCACTACTCGCGTCTCCAAAGTGGCAGTCTGTGCTTGCCACCTCCAGAGGAGAATGCAGAAGGACTCCCCTTCGTCTTTGTCGCAGATGAAGCGTTTGCGTTGACTCCCCATCTGATGAGGCCGTTCCCGATGAGGACCCTCACCCCAGACCAGAGGGTCTTCAACTACAGGCTGTCCAGAGCCAGAAGAGTTGTGGAGAACACTTTTGGCATCCTGGCCAGCCGCTTCCGCCTGTTCTTGACGGCAATTAACTTGGCGGAATACAAACTGAACCACATAGTTCTTGCCTGTTGCATATTGCACAACTTCCTAAAAAGACATAACAGGAACTATGTGGTGCCCGTTGGCCCAGATGTGGAGGGCCCTCCAAATGCTGACCTCACAGCCCTTCAAGTGGCACGTCCAGGCTTGCCCCCTCTAAATGCCCGCGCGGTCCGCGAGCAATATATGGACTACTTTGTGGGTAGGGGGGCCATTGCTCTGCCTGACGATGTGTGAGAGGCATTTTTTAATAAATCTTATTTTTCAACCAACCTATGATTTCTTGTCATTTCCGTATTCTTTTTAGCTTATTTTACCTTTCATTTTTTTCCCTTTGCCTTCGACAGTGGGAATGCACTTTCTGGGCAAAAGGAGGTAACAGTCTCTTCTTCCCAAAAAGATTATTCTCATGTTGTGTGTTTGCTACCTAATCTTTGGTCTAGAGAAGGTTTGTACTGCATAACTGACACCCAAAATACTCCTTTTCATCACCAGGTCAGACATGTGTGTATTCTCAAAAATGCTGTGCTCCGTGTTTTCGTACAAAGCACTGTGGGTGTCATTTACATAAGTCAAATCCACTATGCTCTACAAGTGCAGTGAAAAAGTGCCCTGGAAAAGAAACTTGCAGTGCAAAGTGGACTTGCCTTTAGTAAATAACACCCATTGCCCCCCATATCCTTTACATTTGACATACATAATGCATTGTGTTTTTTAAATAAGGAAGCCACACATTTAGAAAATTAAAAAAGTTTACTTGGAAAACATTCACAAGTGCGTTTACAATCTTCTAGCCCAAACTGACAACATCTTGGTTATTTACAACATTGTTTACAAACATTGCGCAATTGGTAAAACCAGGCATGGAGCAAAACAGAACCTATGAACTAGGAAAGTTCAACTTTGTAAAGTGAAGACAAGATCAGACATGACTATTATGTTCAAAGTGTGTTTGATCTTGCCTTCATCACATGGGGGGTCACCCCTGGAAAGTGGAAATTTAGAACATGCACACAATTTGGGTCTGAAAATGGTCATTAGATGGTAAAACACATGCCTAGAAGCTTCAAAAGTGCCATTTTCCATCATGGTGATGAATGGACGTTTTTTGGGGGTGCAACCCCTTCACCACAACCACTTTCGTAGTTCGTAAAGTGGTTGCACCCCCAAAAAAACGTTGGCATTCATCCACCATGATGGGAGCTAGCACATGTGGACACAATGTGTGCATGTTCCAAATTTCACACAGTTCTTAAGTTGCAAATGTGTTCAGAAGCAGGCACAAATGTGTGTTAATTACTTGGTGCGTTTTCATATTTTTCCTAAAACATCAATGATGTTCTTCAATTTTGGTTGAACATCATTGATGTTTTGCTTTATGTAATCTAGATCTCTATTGCAGACCATTATCTCCCCGATGAGTACGTGGGCACTCTCTGTGGTAAAGTGCGAGTTTTCTTCCACAACATCCACGTCACCTAAAAACCACAAACAAACAAAAATCGGGTGTTGGAAATGAGGCAGCCATACATTGATTAGCTTACCAGTAGCTGTGTTCTCCCACACTCACCTGTTGTGGTGACAAGTTCTCCAAGTTCGATGATCTCTCCTTCCTCCTCCTCCTCCTCTGCTTCTGCTCTTTCCCCTTTTTTGGGAGGTGTTGGTTTGGGGGTTTCCTCAGACGGCCCAAGTTTGCGCTCCCCTATGAGAATGTACAAAAGGAAGATTTAGCAACACAATCTATTGAGGGCAGAAATAGGAAATGACAAACATTGCTTGAAAGTGACGGACACTATTTTTGTTTGGCCAGTTACAAATGCCAACTACATGAATGAAGTCACTTTGTAAAGGTGCTAAACTTACTAGTTTTTTGGTAGAAGTTTGTGTGATGGAGACCCCCCTCTAGTATCCACTGGAGCACATGTGTGGAAAAGCCTAATAAAAAGGGTGTTTGGGTGTACCAGCACTAGTGCTCTAGAGTCAAGATGGGTAAACAGCTACTGAGTGACCTCTCCTTTACATTGACTAAATTTGGTTTACGCTCTTGATGACATCTCTAGTGAGAACAAACTTCCTTTCAATAAAAACTTCACCAAACCTCGTATTATAAGTGGCCGAACGATCGAGGTTGCGTACGATCGAATGGACACACACGAACATGACAGTGGCAGAAAGATCGAGGCTGAGTTCGATCGAATGCACAGACGAACCTGAAAGTGGCCATTTTGGAATGTACAACTTTGTAAAAATCAAACCACATGGAGCAGTATGCAAGCAAGAAAGCAAACACAAAACACAACTACTTACTTTTTTGAAGAACTCGCTTGATCTTTCTGTACTGATCGGCCTCCCTCAGTTTCAGGTCTGACCAGCGTTTCCTGAGTTGCTCCTTGGATCGTTATACCCCAAAATGATTGTACAGCCTTCTCACAACTTTAGACATGATCTTGGCCTTGCGGACATTGGGGTTGAGGTAAGGCCCATACTTCCCATCATAGTCGCTCCTCTTTAATATGTCCACCATCTCCAACATTTCTCCAAATGACATATTGGAGGCCTTGAATTTCAGGCTCCGGGATCGGGACGTTTGTGCCTCCGGACTTTCCTCGTCCTCCTCCTCGTTGGTGGGATATTTGGGGCGCACCTGCTGTGTCCCCCCATGTGCTCTCCCCACTGCGCCGTAAAGAGAAGGGGTGGGGAATAGACGAGAAAGATCGTCAGGGGCGGGCGGAGTTTGACGCATGCGCACTGTATATAAAACGTCACACGCCTGTGTCGTAGCCACGATCTGGGAGACGAGGGGAGAGAAAGCTCACGCACGAGACGATCGCTAGAAACGAAGGTACAATTTGACGTTGGTACATAACTAGCCTAGACTGATTAGAACTTGAGGCTTCTTTATGGAGAAGATTAGGAGAGTTTAGGCTGACATTATTTATATTGTTTTGTGTGGTGTTGTGTCTTGCAGAGGTGATGGAGGCCTTCTACGACGTGAGTTTTCTCCCCCTCTTCATTGATAAATACAGGGAATTTCCCCTATTATGGCTAGCAAAGCACCGCGATTACAGCAACAGACCAAAGAGGTACGCAGCCATGCTGAAACTTGTGGCATTTGTAAAGCCAACCCTGCCCATGGCAACCGTGGCAAACTTACAAGTCAAGATTAACAACATGAGGAGTACCTATTTCCGGGAGCGCAATAAGGTCCGGAAGTCCCTAGCATCTGGAGCTGCAGCAGCTGATGTCTATGTCCCCACGCTCTGGTACTATGAGAGGCTCCACTTTCTCAAAGACCAGGCTAATGTCAGGAAGTCACTCTCAACTCTTCCTTGCACGCGTCCTTCCACGCACGCCACCCCTGATGAGGCTTCCGAGGACCAACCTGGGCCTTCCAGTATGGAAGATGTGCAGGAGCCCAGCTTGTTCCAGGTATAGTAGTTTTGTAACCATTTTTGGGAATAATGAATGATGTTCAGTTAATTCAGGATCCCCAATTGCTTAGTTCCTAACGTGATTGACATATCAACAGACAGTGTTGTTGGAGACATTTTTGGGAAGAATCTAAACTGCAGGGCTGAGAATTGTATGGTTTTCTATTTGTAAACATTTTGCAACAGTCACTAGATGAGAATTGTGTGTGTTTGATGAACAAATAACTGAAACTATGTCCCTTTTTCATACACAGGAAGACCTCAGCCAGGAGGGGGCTGTGGAAGGTGGCAGTCAGGAGGAGGCAGGGGTTAGTGGCAGCCAACAGGGGGGTAGGCGTAGGAGCCTGTCTCCCAAGTCCCTCCCCTCCGCCTTCCCTACAGAAGGGTGAAAAGCATGGGGGAGGTGGGAGAGTCAGCGCTCCAGCTGATCAGAGACGCTTCAGCCTCCCTATATGCCACACCCACCTACGAGGAGGCCTTTGCCTCCTTGGTTGAAACTAAAATGACGGGTATGGAGGCGGGGCAACGCAGCATGTGTGAGGATGTCATCCTCAAAATCCTAAATGAGGGGATGGCTGGGGAGATGACTCCCCTCACACATGTTTGCGAGAGTGACCTTGCTCCGCCTCCTCCTCCTTCTGCCTCCCCACCAGCACCAGCACCACGGCGTGGAAGGAAAAGTACAAGGAAGACAAGAGAGTGATGACCTTGATTCAGTCTGGTCTGAGAGAAGATGGAGCCTCTCGTAGGACCAGAGCCTGGGGACCTAGATGGCATCTGCTGCAGTTCCGGATGTTTTGGACTTCAGGACCAGATTGCACTCCCTTATTATTTAGATAGGTACTCCTCAGGCCCCCAATTTTCAGAGCTTGAAAAATGATGGTTGCCGTGGGTGTCCAAGGCTTTGCAAATTCCCCAAGTTTCACCATGGCTGCGTTCCTCTTTGGTTTGTTGCTGAGACATAAATAAATGTATTTTGGATTTGAAATAATCATTGACTATTGTGTTTTACTTTTCTACAATGACAGTTTTTGTTTGAGTAGGCAGGTACATTTCACTAATCCTAAAGTAGAATTAACAAGGGGCACCAACAACCAACAAACTACTAGTAAATTTTAGCAACAAATACAAATGTTATTAATGTGGTTTGGCTAAGTTGAGACACACAACCCCCCTCCAAAAAACAACAAAAAAAATCTCCTTCAAATATGTATTCCCAAAAAAAAAAAAAAGACAAATCATGCTAAAAATATAACAAAGATTCTTTTACAATCTGAGTAAAAATAAACATGTAGTGTATAAATGCTGAAAAGTAATAAAGAACTAAGTTTGTGAGAAGTGCGGGTGAATAGGAGCAGCTAAAACATGTCATTCTTGTTGCATTGTAAAGAAAAAGAGAATGCGCTGCATTAAAGACATTTTAACATTGCAGTGTGACGAATGTGCGGTGTCGATTAGGAAAGGTAGTTTTACCTGACCGAGCGCTTCCGTCACAGAATTTCTTCTGAGCATGCGTAGCACTTTGCCCGTCGGACAACCGTACACACGATCGGATTTGGTGTGATCGGACCGTGTTGTCGGCAAATCTATCCAGCAGGAGATAGGACTTTGTCCGTCGGACAATCCGACGTACACTGTCCGATGGTGCATACACACGGTCTGATTTTTCAACAACATTGTCCGATCGGACAGAATCCATGAAAAAATCCGACCGTGTGTATGGGGCTTTAGAATCATTAACTACTACTCTCTGAATTCTGTCTTTTAGCCAGTTTTCTATCCATTTACAAACCGATATTTCCAAACCTGTAGACTTTACCTTACACATGAGCCGTGTGTGAGGAACTGTATCGAACACTTTTGCAAAATCCAAGTATACCACGTCCACCGCCACCCCTCTGTCCAAGGTTTTACTTACCACCTCATAAAAAGAAATCAGGTTTGTCTGACAACTTCTGTCTTTCATGAATCCATGCTGTCTGTTGCTTAAAATATATTTTTCCTGCAAGAACTCGTCTATGTGGTCTTTTATTAATCTCTCCAGTATCTTCCCAACTCTAGAAGTTAAACTAACAGGTCTATAGTTACTTGGTAAAGACTTTGTTCCCTTTTTAAATAAAGGCACCACATTGGCCCTGCGCCAATCCAGTGATACTATTCCTGTCATTAATGAGTTCCTAAAAATTAATTACAATGGCTTTGAAATGACAGAGCTCAATTCTTTTAGGTACAATCAAAAGGGAGTTTGGGACTTTAGATGAAACGGTTGAGAATGCAGGGGTAGGAGTAAAGTAATTTTAATTGATCACAGATATATAACACAGTAAAAAAGTTAATTCATATATATACATGTAGTAATCACAAGGAATAGACATGATAATGCAAAGGTATAGATACATGAACACATGATTCAAGATAGATACATAAAAGTAAATGAGACAATAATGTGGTCCCCAAGTCCCACAAACGGCGTGCCCGGTACTTCTGTTCGTAGTCATAATAATGGTCACATTATAAGGTATAGTCATATTAAATAGAAAATTGATAAAATCGTCAGGACGTAGTAAGTATCACTGTAGCATCGATTGTAGCTCGACGCGTTTCGTGGATGCATTTCCACTCATCAGGAGCTGATGCGACAGATTCCTGTGAAATGCTCGACGCGTTTCGTCTAGCCCACAACCGCTTAATACAGACCATCAATCTAATGCTATGACAGATAGAAGGAAAGGCAAGGATAAGAAAGCAGATATGACACTTGACCAGACTCTATCAGAACAGGCGATGGAAAGCGAGCCGAATGGAAGTAGGCCCCCTGAACAAGTGGCTGAGTCACAGGGCCCCTCAAAGAAAGAAATGGAGGAAATGCTCCTGAAGATGGAAAATTCCATTAAAGGGGAATTTACCCTCCTTAGAGAGGACTGGGGCCACCTGCTGGGAAGGGTTGAAATTGTTGAGAAAAAAGTAGAAGGTCAGGAACACGAGACTCTCGAACTGAAGGAACAAATACGAGCCTTACACCTGAAACAACGGGACACCCTATATAAGCTGGAGGATATCGAAAAAAAAAAAAAAAAAATAATGAAATTGGGGACCACATTATTGTCTCATTTACTTTTATGTATCTATCTTGAATCATGTGTTCATTTATCTATACCTTTGCATTATCATGTCTATTCCTTGTGATTAGGGATGAGCCGAACACCCCCGGGTTCGGTTCGCACCAGAACCTTCGAACCGACCGAAAGTTCGCGCGAATTTTCGAACCCTATACGTTATAATGGACGCGAACGTTCAAAATCAAAAGTGCTAATTACAACGGCCAATATGCATGTTAATGTCATAAAACAGGTTTGGGGACCCGGGTCCTGCCCCAGGGGACATATATCAATGCAAAAAGAACTTTTAAAAACTAATGTTTTTTCGGGAGCAGTCATTTTAATGATGCATAAAGTGAAAAAAAAAAGTGAAATTTTCCTTTAAATATGGTACCTGGCGGGTGTCTAAAGTATGCCTGTGAAGTGGCATGTGTTTCCCGTGTTTAGAACTGTCCTTGCACAAAATGACATTTGTAAAGGAAAAAAATAAGCCATTTAAAACCACTTGCGGCTTTAATGTCATGTCTTGTCCTGGCCGCCATATGGCTGAAAATCCTTGAGAAAAATGGCATGGCTACCCCATCACCCCCCCCCCCACCCCAGCCCCTTTGGGTCTTGTATGGATATTAAGGGGGACCCCGCACCCAAAATAAAACCCTATACCTACAACCCTATATACTCTGAACAGCAGTATATAGGTGGTGCAAACAAGACACGGACTGTAGGTTTGTTCTTAAGTAGAATCTGAACAGGTACATTATGAAGTGTAAGCTTTTTGGAGAACATAGGGAGGGGTTATCACCCCTGTAACATTTGCTGTCTTTGCACATCTGTTCAGAACATGTCACCTCACTTTCCGTCCCAATGACAAATGTTTTTGGAAAAGTGGGGTTTGAATTGAAACAAGGATTGGTGACAAAGCATCAGTAGAGAGGAGATACCTTTTTCCCAAATTAAATCTAACAGGATACAATTTCCCTTCCTAGGGGTAGATTTCCTCTCACTTCCTGTTTTCTCTTTCCGTTTGCAAGTAGGAGTCGTTTGTAAGTTGGATGTTTGAAAGTAGGGGCCTGCCGTATATACTCTGCAGAAATTTGCCCTATTAGATGTTGGTGTAGCCACAAGACTGGTGGGCACAAGAATGGGCCCTGCTGTGAGTTAATAGATCAAGATTTGTACTTGCATGCACCTGTTGAACCGGGCAGAAAAATTGGGCCTTTGGTGGTGGTGGTGGTGGTGGTGGACGGTGTTGCCACAAGACTGTAAGCCCTCACAGTTACTCTTGGTGGGCGAAGGAATGGGCCCTGCTGTGAGTTATTAGATCAAGATTTGTAATTGCATGCACCTGTTGAACAGGGCAGAAAAATTGGGCCTTTGGTGGTGGTGGTGGTGGTGGACGGTGTTGCCCCAAGACTGTAAGCCCTCACAGTTACTCTTGGTGGGCGCAGGAATGGGCCCTGCTGTGAGTTATTAGATCAAGATTTGTAATTGCATGCACCTGTTGAACAGGGCAGAAAAATTGGGCCTTTGGCGGTGGTGGTGGACGGTGTTGCCACAAGACTGTAGGCCCTCATAGTTACTCTTGGTGGGCGCAGGAATGGGCCCTGCTGTGAACTATTAGATCAAGATTTGTAATTACACGCCCCTGTTAAACAGGGGCTGAAAAATTGTGCCTTAGGCATTGGTGCTGGTGCCACAACACTGCAACCCCTCACAGATACTGTACTTGGAGCACAGCAGTCACACGTGTTGCGAAGCATTTTTTTTAAAAATTGTAATTACATGCCCCTGTTAAACAGGGGCTGAAAAATTGTGCCTTAGGCATTGGTGCTGGTGCCACAACACTGCAACCCCTCACAGATGCTGTACTTGGAGCACAGCAGTCACACGTGTTGCGAAGCATTTTTTTTTAAAAAATTGTAAGTACACGCCCCTGTTATACAGGGGCTGAAAAATTGTGCCTTAGGCACTGGTGTGGTGGCATGGATCATTGAGGAGGAGGAAGAGGATAGTCAGTGAACATAACAGGACAGTCACTCAGCATCAGCATAGGCAGTCTTGAAGGGATGTGACATTATAAATTATTCCGTTATATCCGCTTCAGGTGCCTGGTAGCTGGTGGTGATCCAAGACTGATTCATTTTGATGAAGGTCAGTCGATCAACCGAGTCGGTGGACAGGCGCACCCTATGATCGGTGACAAATCCTCCAGCAGCACTGAATGTGCGTTCGGAAAGAACGCTGGAGGCAGGACAGGCCAGTAGCTCAATTGCATACTGTGCAAGCTCTGGCCAGTGATCCATCCTCAGGACCCAGTAAGCCAGAGGATTTTCGGTGGGAAAGGTGTCCAAGTCTGACCTTGCCCCAAGGTATTCCTGCACCATGTATATCAGACGCTGGCGATGGTTGCTGGAACCGATCATACCTTGGGGCTGCGGACTAAAAAATTGTCTGAACGCATCGGTCAGACGTCTACCTTCCCCACCGCTCCTTCTGCTACTGACCGAAGCCTCAGCAACTCGTCGTCCAGGACCAGGAGTTTGTAACCTCCCAGTTTCTGGGAACGCGTTGCACAGACCTTTCTGCAAGGCCTCCCTGAGATGTCTCATCCTCTGCTCCCTCTGCGATGGCAAGATAAGGTCCGCAACCTTACCCTTGTACCGTGGATCAAGGAGAGTGGCCAGCCAGTAATGGTCCCTCTCCTTGATCCGAAGAACACGAGGATCCTTCCGCAGGCTTTTCAGGATCAGGGAGGCCATGCAGCGTAGGTTTGCTGAGGCATTCGGTCCGGAGTCTTCTGGGTCACTGAGGATGACATGATCGCCAGCCACCTCCTCCCAGCCACGTACAAGTCCACTGGTTTGTTGGGACTGTACATCATCCCTAAAAGACTGCTGCTGCTGATGCTGAGTGCCAGGCTCCACCTCCATGCTCACACAATCCTCCTCCTCCTCCTCATCCTCATCCTCTTCCTGTGTGATGGGTGGGACAGAAGGAACACTGTCCGGATAAAGGGGGCCTTGAGAGGCAAGGAAGTCCTCCTCTTCCTGCCTCTGTTCTGCCTCAAGTGCCCTGTCCATTATCCCACGCAGCGTATGCTCCAACAGGTGGACAAAAGGTACAGTGTCACTGATGCATGCACTGTCACTGCTCACCATCCTCGTGGCCTCCTCAAATGGTGAGAGGACAGTGCATGCATCCCTGATCATGCTCCACTGACGTGGGGAAAAAAAACCAAGCTCCCCTGTCCTGGTGCCGTAGTCGCAAAGGTACTCATTGATGGCCCTCTGCTGCGTGTGCAGTCGCTGCAGCATGGCCAACGTTGAGTTCCACCTGGTGGGCATGTCACATATTAGGCGGTTCTTGGGCAGGTTCAGCTGCTTTTGCAGCTCAGTCAGCCGAGCACTGGCATTATAAGATCGGCGGAAATGCACACAGACTTTCCTGGCCTGCCTCAGGACATCCTGTAAGCCTGGGAACCTGCCCAAGAACCGCTGCACCACCAGGTTGAGGACGTGAGCCATACAGGGCACATGGGTGAGCTGCCCCTGTCGCAGGGCGGAGAGGAGGTTGGTGCCATTGTCAGAAACGACCATTCCTGGCTTAAGCTGGCGTGGCGTCAACCACCTCTCGGCCTGCCCCTGCAGAGCTGCCAGAACCTCTGGCCCAGTGTGGCTCCTGTCCCCAAAACACACCAGCGCAAGCACGGCATGGCATCTTTTTGCCTGCGTATTTGCGTAGCCCCTTGTACGCCTACGGAGCACCGCTGGTTCCGAGGACAGAGCACTGGAGGAAGAAGAAGAGGAGGGGGTGGAGGAGAGAGGTGTGTCACAACCAGTAGCAGTAGTAGCATTTTGGAGGCGTGGTGGCGGAACAACCTCCAACACTACTGCACCTTGTCCTGCATCCCTTCCAGCTGCCAATAGAGTGACCCAATGGGCCGTGAAAGAAAGGTAACGTCCCTGTCCATGCCTGCTGGACCATGAGTCAGCGGTAATATGCACCTTACCGCTGACCGCCCTGTCCAGCGAGGCATGGACATTGCCTTCCACATGCCGGTAGAGAGACGGAATCGCCTTCCGTGAGAAAAAGTGGCGTTTGGGAACCTGCCACTGAGGAACCGCACATTGAACAAACTCACGGAAGGGGGCCGAGTCTGCCAACTGAAAAGGCAGCAGTTGAAGTGCTAGCAATTTAGCCAAGCTAGCATTCAACCGCTGGGCATGTGGATGGCTGGGAGTGTACTTCTTTCGACGGTCCAGAAGCTGGGGCAGGGAAATTTGCCTGGTAGAATTGGACGTCGGTGTACTGCAAGTACTTGGTTGTGACACACCTAATTCTACACCTTCAGTCCTCTCAGAGCAGCTTTCAGAGAGGACTGAAGATGTAGTGGGGATGGAGATCCCAGCTGATGAGGAGCAAGGAGAGGTCCGCTTAGTTCTTTGGTGTGGGTCTTTTATGTGTGCTTGCCAACGAGCTGCATGGCAGGTCGACATATGTCTGCTCATGCTTGTGGTGCCCAAGCGGCTGATGTTTTGGCCACGCGAGATACGCTTGAGACAAATATTGCAAATAGCAGTGGTGCGATCTGATGCACTCATCTCAAAAAAGGCCCACACCAAAGAACTTTTGTGATAACGTGCAGAGGCAGCGCCCTGCACAGGCGGAGCTCTGCGGTGTTGTACAGTTGCTGTGCTGGCCTCTAGCTGGCCTCCAGGGGGCATCCTGCCTCGTTGGACATGTGACACCGCATCCTCCTCCTCCTCATCCTCTCTCCCTTCAGGCACCCACGTGGAGTCAGTGACCTCATCATCCCCTCCCTCTTCACCACTAGAGCAAACCTGGCAGTAAGCTTCAGCTGGTGGAACAGTACTGCCAGATTGCTGTCCTTCAGCATCCCCTCTCTCTGCGCGCACACTACTGACTTCCTCAAGCTGGGTATCATCATCCGAGCCTTCGAATCGTTGGGCATCCTCCTGGAGCATGTACCCAACACTGTGCTCAAAGAGTTCGGGGGACTCCTCGGGAGGACATGGTGGGTCTAGGGAAGGGGTGGCTGATGATGCCATTGAGTACGCGTTAGCAGGTGCTCTGCCAGTACCCTGAGCCTGGGTGAGAGAGGATGAGGAGGATGAGGAGGGCTTGGTCATCCATTCTACCAAGCCTTCAGCATGATGCGGCTCCACATGTCCAGCTGCCGAAAACAAAGACGCGCGTGTCCCATGGCCACGTGCTGATGACGATGCACGACTACGTCCACGGCCACGTCCACTAGAAACAGAGCCTGCCTGCCCTGTGTTCTTGCCTCTGCACGCTCTGCCTCCCCTTGGCGGTCTTCCAGCCATTGTAGTCGGTAGTCCTGTGGGTGCTGCTGAGAAGAAAATATAGGAGCTCTGTGTGATGCCACTAACACACTAGAAGTCCTATGGGTGCTTCTGCAAAGAAAATATAGGAGCTCTGTGTGATGCCACTAACACACTAGAAGTACTATGGGTGCTTCTGCAAAGAAAATATAGGAGCTCTGTGTGATGCCACTAACACACTAGAAGTCCTGTGGGTGCTGCTGAGAAGAAAATATAGGAGCTCTGTGTGATGCCACTAACACACTAGAAGTCTATGGGTGCTTCTGCAAAGAAAATATAGGAGCTCTGTGTGATGCCACTAACACACTAGAAGTCCTATGGGTGCATCTGCAAAGAAAATATAGGAGCTCTGTGTGATGCCACTAACACACTAGAAGTCCTGTGGGTGCTGCTGAGAAGAAAATATAGGAGCTCTGTGTGATGCCACTAACACACTAGAAGTCCTATGGGTGCTTCTGCAAAGAAAATATAGGAGCTCTGTGTGATGCCACTAACACACTAGAAGTCCTGTGGGTGCTGCTGAGAAGAAAATATAGGAGCTCTGTGTGATGCCACTAACACACTAGAAGTCCTATGGGTGCTTCTGCAAAGAAAATATAGGAGCTCTGTGTGATGCCACTAACACACTAGAAGTACTATGGGTGCTTCTGCAAAGAAAATATAGGAGCTCTGTGTGATGCCACTAACACACTAGAAGTCCTGTGGGTGCTGCTGAGAAGAAAATATAGGAGCTCTGTGTGATGCCACTAACACACTAGAAGTACTATGGGTGCTTCTGCAAAGAAAATATAGGAGCTCTGTGTGATGCCACTAACACACTAGAAGTCCTATGGGTGCTTCTGCAAAGAAAATATAGGAGCTCTGTGTGATGCCACTAACACACTAGAAGTCCTGTGGGTGCTGCTGAGAAGAAAATATAGGAGCTCTGTGTGATGCCACCAACACACTAGAAGTCCTATGGGTGCTTCTGCAAAGAAAATATAGGAGCTCTGTGTGATGCCACTAACACACTAGAAGTCCTGTGGGTGCTGCTGAGAAGAAAATATAGGAGCTCTGTGTGATGCCACTAACACACTAGAAGTCCTATGGGTGCTTCTGCAAAGAAAATATAGGAGCTCTGTGTGATGCCACTAACACACTAGAAGTACTATGGGTGCTTCTGCAAAGAAAATATAGGAGCTCTGTGTGATGCCACTAACACACTAGAAGTCCTGTGGGTGCTGCTGAGAAAAAATATAGGAGCTCTGTGTGATGCCACTAACACACTAGAAGTACTATGGGTGCTTCTGCAAAGAAAATATAGGAGCTCTGTGTGATGCCACTAACACACTAGAAGTCCTATGGGTGCTTCTGCAAAGAAAATATAGGAGCTCTGTGTGATGCCACTAACACACTAGAAGTCCTGTGGGTGCTGCTGAGAAGAAAATATAGGAGCTCTGTGTGATGCCACCAACACACTAGAAGTCCTATGGGTGCTTCTGCAAAGAAAATATAGGAGCTCTGTGTGATGCCACTAACACACTAGAAGTCCTGTGGGTGCTGCTGAGAAGAAAATATAGGAGCTCTGTGTGATGCCACTAACACACTAGAAGTCCTATGGGTGCTTCTGCAAAGAAAATATAGGAGCTCTGTGTGATGCCACTAACGCACTAGAAGTCCTATGGGTGCTTCTGCAAAGAAAATATAGGAGCTCTGTGTGATGCCACTAACACACTAGAAGTACTATGGGTGCTTCTGCAAAGAAAATATAGGAGCTCTGTGTGATGCCACTAACACACTAGAAGTCCTGTGGGTGCTGCTGAGAAGAAAATATAGGAGCTCTGTGTGATGCCACTAACACACTAGAAGTCCTATGGGTGCTTCTGCAAAGAAAATATAGGAGCTCTGTGTGATGCCACTAACACAGTACAAGTCCTATGGGTGCTTCTGGGAAGAAAATATAGGAACTCTGTGTGATGCCACTAACACACTAGAAGTCCTATGGGTGCTTCTGCAAAGAAAATATAGGAGCTCTGTGTGATGCCACTAACACACTAGAAGTACTATGGGTGCTTCTGCAAAGAAAATATAGGAGCTCTGTGTGATGCCACTAACACACTAGAAGTCCTGTGGGTGCTGCTGAAAGAAAATATAGGAGCTCTGTGTGATGCCACTAACACACTAGAAGTCCTATGGGTGCTTCTGCAAAGAAAATATAGGAGCTCTGTGTGATGCCACTAACACAGTACAAGTCCTATGGGTGCTTCTGGGAGGAAAATATAGGAACTCTGTGTGATGCCACTAACACAGTACAAGTCCTATGGGTGCTTCTGGGAAGAAAATATAGGAACTCTGTGTGATGCCACTAACACAGTACAAGTCCTATGGGTGCAGCTAAAAACACACTAACCAGCAGCAATGGACGATCAATGACAGGTAGCAATGGTTTAGCAAATATATAGCCAATGGTTTAGCAAATTAGAGCAAATCTTTCTATATGAATGAATCTAGCAAAGACACAGAATCAGCCTGATCTCTCCTAAAGCCGGAACTCATGTGACCGGCGCCGACGGCGTGGCGGCCTTTTAAATGGTGGGGCGTGTACTAAAGCCCCTGAGCTGTAATTGGCTACAGGCGTCCTGCCTGTAGCCAATTATGGCTCTCAGAGTTTCCGGCGCTGTGATTGGCCAAGCATGCGGGGTCACAGTGCATGCTTGGCCAATCATCAGCCAGCAATGCACTGCGCCGGCTGCGCCGGCCGCAATGCATTGCGGGGCCGCTCGCATCACACGAATGTGATGCGAGGGGCCAAAATAGTTCTGGGCTCGCCGAGCGAGCAAACGCCCGGTGCTCGATGCGAACATGGGTTCGCATCGAGCATCGGGCCCATCCCTACTTGTGATTACTACATGTATATATATGACTTAACTTTTTTACTGTGTTATATATCTGTGATCAATTAAAATTACTTTGACCCCCAGGTGTATGCATGTCCCGTTCTGGGATGTGTACACCTGAGTTAGTTAATATTATACTTTGCAATACGGTGTATGTTTTATAAGCCTTAATTAATGACATACAATACACGACATTCCCGGTATATTTCTATGGCCCCATTTGCCCATCCATGCCCATTTCTTCCTGCGTGCCTATCACCCTGGCGGCGTTTTGCGTCCTGCGGTGTTAGGGGCAGTCTGTGGCATTTGGGGGTTTATTTCTTCACTGCGGGAGCTGCGACACGCATTGAGGGTTGTCGGCGCCACGGTCCCTGCGCTGTGCGCATGACGTCGGTCTGACGTCATTGCGCTGACGCTGGGAACACCCACTACGTGGTTCCATGGAGAGGGATGGTTGGCGCCAATCACTGAGCGGCTTGTCAGCTCGGGTGCGGACGCCCCTCCCCCTTACGGGCCCATGCACGTGGCGTTGGCGGCGTCACACTACATAGTTCCCAGTTGGAGCGGGCTGTTCATTCGGCCTGGTCCTTCCTTAGATCCCTGCACACCAGCTGTTGCTCTGCTGGGTGTTGCAAGGCATGCAGCAATTCGGGTTAGTGTTCCTCGATCTGGGGTTGTTTCGCTCTGCAGGTTTATTTAACTGCACTTAGTATGCTCTCTTTTTCAAAACACTCTATATTATTTATATCTATTTTCACTTTCACTTTCCAGTTTTACACTCACACATACTTTAGTCACTAATATATAAAATATAATACTCCTCATTATTTCTTTATATTTAGATACACTGGGTCCTAGGTGTACATACTACCTTTAAAATTCATTATTATTTTCAATATATACATTATATACTATAGATCACTATACCATTTATATGTGTATGTATGTATATATATACATATGCAATACTCTTTAAGTTATTACTACCTCAAAAAATATATATATATAAGTTATCATTACTCCAAATACATATATACTTTATGGGTTATTCCAGGTTTATCTATATACATATATACTTTACTTTCAGAAAATCCGTTTCCTGTACCCAGACACTAGCACTGCTGTCACATGCAGACCACCCCCACCTCCAGGTGCGCTGTAACATCACCCAATGCTGCTACTGTAGGTCACGCCGCCTCAGCTCCGGCGGTGGAGTCGATACCTCTGACCCACTACATGCCGTTCACTGCATGCCGCACTCACCGCCAGGCTTGGTAAGTGCGTTTGGAAAGTTTTCTTTTAACCTTTTTACCACTCATTATATGAGTGTGGTTCATTATATCTATATTTATACATTTCACAGGAATCTGTCGCATCAGCTCCTGATGAGTGGAAATGCATCCACGAAACGCGTCGAGCTACAATCGATGCTACAGTGATACTTACTACGTCCTGACGATTTTATCAATTTTCTATTTAATATGATTATACCTTATAATGTGACCAAATATGTGTTTGGAGATACGGGACTGTCAAAGGTACATAATCACAAAAAGATTGCATATATGATAAAAATGGTATTTTATTAACACACAAGCGATTTTAAAGGAAATATATTTAAATGACCTCGTATACAATAGTACAAAATATATCAAAGTTCAGGGGTTTATGCATACAATCCCTAGTGAAACTAAACATATTCATATACTAGAGACACGCAAGTCAAGGTACTTGTCCATTTGTTCTCGACATGTTTCGCCAGAATGGCTTCTTCAGGAGACAAGGGTAAAGTACGAGTAAAAGATGAGAAAGGTTTATAAGAATGTTTCCTTGTTTCTCCAAATTAAGAGAGTCTACATACTCCCAAGGACATCAGATATGAAAAATTGTGGCAGATCCGCGGTAAGGCGTCCTACCCAGAACTTCCAGAGGGGGCTTATACCCAAAAGGCCCGAGCCAGGAACAGTGGCTAGGGAGCCGTAGGGGGAGAGTGAGATCCTATTGGTCTGGAATTGAATTGTCATAGGGCCTCAATGGCACCCTATTGGAGAAAAACTTATAGGAGGCTCGGGTCTGCCTTCAAAGAAGGAAGGGAGAGACATTATCTTCTAAATGTTCAAAGAGAAAAATAAATTTCTTATGGTGGAGTGCGTAAGTCACCAAATCAGGGTATTGCAGAGATTTTCCCACCGATGGCAGCAACTCCCAGTAGGGGGTAAAGTATACCCGCTGGGTCCTAGAGTAGAGTCCCTCCACGTTTGCCGAGCCTCCAAATCTCACCACCAATGTGACCATTATTATGACTACGAACAGAAGTACCGGGCACGCCGTTTGTGGGACTTGGGGACCACATTATTGTCTCATTTACTTTTATGTATCTATCTTGAATCATGTGTTCATTTATCTATACCTTTGCATTATCATGTCTATTCCTTGTGATTACTACATGTATATATATGAATTAACTTTTTTACTGTGTTATATATCTGTGATCAATTAAAATTACTTTACTCCTACCCCCGCATTCTCAACCGTTTCATCTAAAGTCCCAAACTCCCTTTTGATTGTACCAAATATAGGGATGGAGGTGCTTTACCGTACCTCATTTAAAGTCCCAAAACTCCCCCCTCTTTTTATCAATTCTTTTAGGATCCGTGGGTGGATGCCATCAGGTCCAGGTGCTTTATCCACCTTTATTCTGTCTAAATATTTCTGGACCATATCACTTTTGAGCCATTGTGGATTTGGGGCTGTGTCACTACCACCCCCATTATGGACATGAGCTCCCCCATGCTCCTTTGTATACACAGAGCTAAAGAAAGTATTTAATAAATTAGCCTTCTCTTTGTCCCAAGTCATCCACTCTAGATTATTTTGTAAAGGGCCTAAATGCTTAGACTTGACCTTTTTACTGTTAATATATTTGAAGAATTCTTTGGGGTTTGTCCAACTATCTTTTGCAATCTGTCTTTCGTTTTGAATTTTTGCATCCTTGATTTCCTTTTTACATATTCTGTTATATTTTTTGTAACATTTAAATGACACTAGTGATCCTTCATTTTTATATTTTTTAAAAGCTCTTTTCTTATAGTTTATAGCTTTTTTAACTTTGGCCGTGAGCCACATAGGTTTTATTTTTAGCCTTTTAAACGTATTGCCCATGGGAATATACTTTGCAGTGAGTTCAAAAACAGTCTTTTTGAAGAATCCCCATTTCTGTTCGGTGCCCATTGTTGCCAATATTCTCTCCCAGTCTAAGGTCTGGAGAGCAGCCCTCATCCTTGGAAAATTTGCTCTCTTTAAATTAAGTGTTTTTTATCTTTCCCGTATGTGATTTTTGCTTACAGCTAACATCAAATGAAATCATGTTATGGTTACTGCTACCCAGATTTTCCTTTATCTGAACATTAGTAATATGCTTTGCATGGTTTGAGATTACCAGATCCAGCAGAGAATCATTCCTAGTTGGGGCCTCAATAAACTGGACCATAAATGTGTCCTGTAATAGGTTTATACATTTTTGCCCTTTAATGTCCCAGCAGTGCCATTACTCCAGTCAATTTCTGGGTAGTTAAAATCCCCCATTATTTCCCCCATTACTTCTGGGTAGGTAAAATCCCCCATTTATATTTATCATTGTTCAGCACATAGCACTTTTACTTACCTTGGAGCGCACCACCATATATTGATTTTCTTTTTTATTCACCCGGGGAGGGTTTGTACCCCTGTCGGTGGTTTGCTGCAACCATAGTTTAGTTTAATTTATTTATTTATTTGATTGTTCTTTTGACACATTAGTGGCGTGGCAATACTTTAAACCCCTTTCTTCCTCTGAGAGTGCTATGCATCCTTGTGGCTACTTTTCCAAGAAATTGTCACCTGCGGAGTGCAATTACGAGATTGGTGACAGAGAGCTGTTAGCAATCATTTAGCCCTGAAAGAATTGAAGGTACCACTGTGCTGGTTCTCATTCTTCGCAGGATTAACCCAGTGGCTTACGCATTAGAATGTCCTTCTAATATGTGTATCTCTTGTATTTCATGTCTCTCTATAAAAACCTTTGGTCTGCAACCGCTTTACCACCCCGATGCCTCATCCTTACCCTGTACAGGTTGAGAACCATGAGGAGTGTCAAGTACAGTCCATTGTTGACTCCCATAGGTTCCGTGGGATCATACAGTACCTGGTGCATTGGAGAGGGTACGGTCCAGAGGAACGCTTTTGGGTCTCATCCTTGGCGTACATGCCCCTGTCCTCCTCCGTGATTTCCATAGACATTTTCCCCTCAAGCCTGGTGGTCCTCCACGTGGGAGGGGTCATTAAGGAGGGGGTACTGTCAGGGCTTCTCTAAGCTGGCCGCTCATCTGTCGGCTAATTGCCAGCTCCTATCTCTCCACAGTGACTCACCTGTTGATGATATCCTGCTCGTCAGTTCCGCCTAATTAAGCCGTCCAGCCCAGATGATCTCTGCCTTTCCCTTGGTCACATCTCTAGAGACGCTCTCCTGTGTTCCAGTTAAAGACTTGCTTGGCTGACATTCCTTCTGGCTCCAGATGCTACTTCCTGTTCTACTATGCTCATCTCTGGCTCCCTGAATTTTGGCTTCTCTCACTATCCGTTTTGGTTCCGGAACTCTGGCTATGTTTTGACTACGTTTTCTCTGTTTACCCTTTTTTATTATTATTAAACAAGTGTGATTTAACTATACTTCTTAGTCTGATTCATGGTTTCTGACAAGGGTGCAGGGAGAGCTGGAAGTGTTCCTGCTTTAATGAGTAGTATTTCTTTAATTAGGAAGGAATACACCTTCATCAGGACATCTCTAGTAATGGCATCTTCCATATGTTTAGGCTTAGGAATTCTGTGTATACGGTCAATGGTACGCTCTATTGGTGATACGTCAGGGAGTAAACTAGAGATCAGATCAGTGGCGTATTTATGCAGGTCTGATGGTGGGATGGATGCAGGGACGCCTCGTAGTTTGATATCATCGTGACGTGAGCAGTCCTCAAGATCCTCTAGCTTCTCCTTTATCCTTAGATTGTCATAATTTTGTTCCTTATAGGCATTAATTAAATTATTTACTGTGGTAGTACATTCTTTCATACTATTTTCAATGTAATGTACCCACTCTCTCATGGATTGCATATCAGTGGTAAATTTATGGATGAGTGAGGAAAAGTTCGCCATGAGGGAAGATTGTAGAAAGAGAAGCATTTCCTTATGGTTGTATCAAGTAACTGATTGCCCAGAGGTAGGGAAAGAAGCGATAGATGACTGCAAGTTAATGCCTGTATCAGGGCTCAAAATTTCAAGTCCTGAGCTACTAGCCAGGCCTCAAGGGTTACTCGCCACCAGTTGCCCCGCCCAACCCCTACCCTGCCCCGCCCCGCCCCTAAACCCGCCCTCATAAATTATCTCATTAAATGACACTTTAATGTTTTATGCAATTAAGTTATAAAAATATTAACAACTTTATCCATCCCTGCCAATGCAGCCTGTGTCCCGTCCCCCCCATGTGCAGCCTGTGTCCCCCCCATGTGCAGCCTGTGTCTTGTCCCCCCCATGTGCAGCCTGTGTCCCGTCCCCCCCCCCCCCATGTGCAGCCTGTGTCCCCCCCATGTGCAGCCTGTGTCCCCCCATGTGCAGCCTGTGTCCCCCCATGTGCAGCCTGTGTCCCCCCATCCCATGTGCAGCCTGTGTCCCCCCCCATGGTGCTGCCTGTGTCCCCCCCCATGGTGCTGCCTGTGTCCCCCCCCATGGTGCTGCCTGTTTCCCCCCCCACGGTGCTGCCTGGTTCCCCCCGATGGTGCTGCCTGTGTCCCCCCCGATGGTGCTGCCTCTGTCCCACCCCCATGGTGCTGCTTGTGTCCCCCCCATGGTGCTGCCTGTGTCCCCCCCACTCATGGTGCTGCCTGTGTCCCCCCCTCATGGTGCTGCCTGTGTCCCCCCCACTCATGGTGCTGCCTGTGTCCCCCCCCTCATGGTGCTGCCTGTGTCCCCCCCCTCATGGTGCTGCCTGTGTCCCCCCCCTGACGGTGCTGCCTGTGTCCCCCCCCCTCATGGTGCTGCCTGTGCCCCCCCCTCATGGTGCTGCCTGTGTCCCCCCCCATGGTGCTGCCTGTGTCCCCCCCCATGGTGCTGCCTGTGTCCCCCCCCCCATGGTGCTGCCTGTGTCCCCCCCCCCATGGTGCTGCCTACATGTGGAGGAGAAGAGAGGAGAGCCGTTACTGGGTGATCACAGCAGGGAACATCACAGCTTTCGTTTCAATAGCTGCGTGTTCCCCTGCCGCGCGCCGTCACATAAGCCCCTCTCCTTGTCCGGGGAACTTTGATACATATCACCCATCCTAGGATTGGACGGGTGATCTGTCTATCAAAGTCCCGGAAAAGGGGAGGAGCTTATGTGACGGCGTGCAGCAGGGGAACACGCAGCTATTGAAAAAAAAGCTCTGATGTTCCCTGCTGTGATCACCCAGTGGCGGCTCTCCTCTCTTCTCCTCGCCAGCCCTCAAAAATCACTCGCAAAATGCGAGTGTAATTTTTGAGGGCTGCCTGTATGCTCTGACTGAGCCTCTGTACTCACTGTGGCTGTGGCCTGGTGAGGTAAATCCATCCTCATCCTGGCCTTCGCTGGGCTGTTCAGTAGACATGTGCACAATAGAAAAAT
Organism: Lithobates sylvaticus; assembly: GCA_028564925.1. Classification (NCBI taxonomy): domain Eukaryota; kingdom Metazoa; phylum Chordata; class Amphibia; order Anura; family Ranidae; genus Lithobates; species Lithobates sylvaticus. The sequence goes on from CM053037.1 coordinate 89,873,242, forward strand.
TTGTTTAGTTTAGTTTCTTTTTTGTTCGTTTTCCGTTGATTCGTAACAATTCGTAATTTCGTAAGTCGTCGGTGTTCGTATTCGGAAGTTATTTTTTCGTTGGTTTGTTTTTCCGTTAGTCTAATTTTCATTTATTCGAAATTCGTATTTTCGTATTTTCGTTATATTTCGTATTCGGACGCATTCGTATTTTCAGAAGAGCTATATTTTCGTTGATTTAAAAAGATTCGTATTCCCGTTAATCTAATTTTCGTTGATTCGAAATTCGTATTTTCGTAGATTTAGTTACATTCGTACTTTCGTAAGATTGATTTATTCGTACTTTCGTAACATTGTTTTCGTAGATTCGTAATCGGAGCATAATTCATAATTTTATGTAATGTGTGTATGCTATTTACATGTTTAAGAAACAAAGAATTTCTCTCTCACAAGTCAGAACTTAACTCAAAAATCCACCAAAACAGTGCCACCGACCCAACCACACCCTATCTGGACTCTGGATGGAATATTTCAGAATGAGAACTAATATTCGTTCTTTCGAATTCTCGATCAGCAGAATTTTTTCTATTTCGGATTTTCACTGTTTTGATTTCCTTTTTCTGAATATTCGTCATTTCGATTTTTTTCGTTCATTTTGATTTTCGTTATTTTTGAATCTTTGTTCGGTATTTTCGTTGTTTCTGTTTGTCGTTTTTCGGATTTTCATTCTTTCGTAGTTTCGTTGTTTCTAATTGAATTATTTCGTATTTTCATTGTTTTTCATATTCGTTCTTTTCGATAGTTCATTATTCATTAGAATTTTTAGTAAACCATTTGTTCATTCGTACGATAACGAATGAATAAATATAACGAATTTGAACGGAAAACAAATTCGTAACTAAACGAATTGCACATGTCTACTGTTCAGGATTGGACTGGTGGGGGGTGATCCATGGGGAGATGTAGGATGTATTCCTGTGTCACAGTCTCCCTGATCCGCATCCGGAAGATGTGTAGGCTCATGAATGGTGTGAGGCCGGGCTGGTGGAGCCATCTTGACTCTTCCCTCTCCCAGGTGCTGGCTGAAGGAAGAAGGCTGTAATCTTCTTTGGGCATCCTTTCCACCAAATTGCAGCAGCCTGTGTCACCATCTATTGCAGCAGCATGTGTCACCACCAAATTGCAGCAGCATGTGTCCCCATCAATTGCAGCAGAATGTGTCACCATCAATTGCAGCAGAATGTGTCACCATCAATTGCAGCAGCCTGTATCCCACCAAATTGCAGCAGCATGTGTCACCACCAAATTGCAGCAGCACGTGTCCCACCAAATTGCAGCAGCACGTGTCCCACCAAATTGCAGCAGCATGCGTCCCACAAAATTGCAGCAGCATGTGTCCCCATCAATTGCAGCAGAATGTGTCCCCATCAATTGCAGCAGAATGCGTCACCATCAATTGCAGCAGAATGCGTCACCATCAATTGCAGCAGTATGCGACCCACCAAATTGCAGCAGCATGTGTTACCACCAAATTGCAGCAGCATGCATCCCACCAAATTGCAGCAGCCTGTGTCACCATCAATTGCAGCAGCATGTGTCACCACCAAATTGCAGCAGCATGTGTCCCCATCAATTGCAGCAGAATGTGTCACCATGAATTGCAGCAGAATGTGTCACCATCAATTGCAGCAGCATGTGTCCCACCAAATTGCAGCAGCATGTGTCCCACCAAATTGCAGCAGCACGTGTCCCACCAAATTGCAGCAGCACGTGTCCCACCAAATTGCAGCAGCACGTGTCCCACCAAATTGCAGCAGCACGCGTCCCACCAAGTTGCAGCAGCATGCGTCCCACCAAGTTGCAGCAGCATGCGTCCCACCAAATTGCAGCAGCATGTGTCCCCATCAATTGCAGCAGAATGTGTCACCATCAATTGCAGCAGAATGCGTCACCATCAATTGCAGCAGCACGTGTCCCACCAAATTGCAGCAGCACGCGTCCCACCAAGTTGCAGCAGCATGCGTCCCACCAAGTTGCAGCAGCATGCGTCCCACCAAATTGCAGCAGAATGTGTCCCCATCAATTGCAGCAGAATGTGTCCCCATTTATTGCAGCAGAATGTGTCACCATCAATTGCAGCAGCATGTGTCCCCATCAATTGCAGCAGAATGTGTCCCACCATGTGTCACCACTAGAGTTGAGCGGACACCTGGATGTTCGGGTTCGGCGGGTTCGGCCGAACTTCGGAAAAAAGTCCGGGTTCAGGACCGAACTTGACCCCGAACTCCGAACCCCATTGAAGTCAATGGGGACCCGAACTTTTAGTTCAATAATTTTTATTTGAAAAGTTAAACAGAATAACAATACAGAAGAAATCTTTAGGTTACATAAAATGTATACAATACAGAACTCTGTATTATCTGCTTACATGTTTCCAGTAATTCAGAAAATAAACTTTAAAGCCTCAAATACTTAGACATTTCTGACTTTTATAGTGAAAGTAGACTGGTTGGTTCCAGTATCAGTTTAGAGGGTATTGTTAACTCGCCTAAAAATCAATATGTTGATAGTTACATAAAATTTATAACTGGGGTAGGGGAAGAGGGGGGGGGGGAAGACAAGGGAAAAGGGTGGGGGAGGGGGTGCAGGTATACTTAATTGCCACAGAGAGATATGAGATAAAAAGATTTAGATTTCAATGAGTGACCTTGTATACAGAGTTCCAGAGTTTCCAGTTTGAGATATATTTGGCACCATTGCTGTCTTTGTACGCTAGGATTTTTTCATATTCTGAGATAATATTAACTTTGGTTATGACTTCTCTTTTCGTTGGAATATCATTGGATTTCCATTTTTGTACGATTAAGGATCTGGCGGCAAATATAATGTGCATTGCTATGGTCCTTACAGAGGGTGGATAGGTGTCTATGTCTATACTTAGTATTGCTTTTTCCGGGACAGGGATAGTAAGTATTCCAGTTACGTGCGCTATTAATTTGAAAATTTCGTTCCAGAAGCTGCGCAGATGGGGACAAGACCACAACATGTGGATCAATGTTCCCACCTGGCCACAGCCCCTCCAACATAGGTTAGAGTTGGTCTTGGCAAATTTGGCTACAATATAAGGCGTGAGGTACCAACGTGCCGTGAATTTTGCCGCCAGTTCCTCATAATTTGAACATCTTGAGAATCTCATGTTATTGCTTGTTGCCACTAGCCATTGTCTTTCTGTAAATGTTTTCCCAATTTCAGTTTCCCACTTAGTGAGGTGCTAATATTTAACAAAGGAGGATTTACCATGTAGATAGTTATAAATCAATGAGATACCTTTGGTTTTGAGATCTTTGCCATGGAGATGGTTCCATATATTTTCTGAGATAGGGATATGTGTTCTGCGTGCTTGTTTGAACCAGGAAGAGATTTGGAGATAAGCTAGAAATTCTGGGGAGGGGATGTCAAATTTAGATTGGACCTCTGTGAATGTTAGGAGTTCATTTCCCCGAGTGAGATTGTGTAGTAGTTTCACATCTTTATTTTCCCATGCTGTAAGGTTTATGTTTGGGATCGTCCAGTGGAGAGAGTCCAGAGGTATAGGGATGTTAATAGTTCTCTTATCTGGGATATCAGAGATTTTGAGGTATTCCCAGGCTTGCAAGGAAGCTTGGATAGTAGGGTGATCTATTTGTAAACTAGAATTGTTTAGGTTACTAGCTATGAGCAGTGAATGAAGGTTTCTCGGAAGTACCCATGCCTGTTCTAATTGGTACCAGGGTTTAGGTTCTGAATGAGGGTGCCAGTCTTTAAGTTGATCTATAATTGCTGCTACATAGTAGTCTTTCAGCAACGGTAGACCAAGTCCGCCTGCTTTCTTGTGTTTGTATAACATTTGAGCTGGGAATCTCACTTTTTTCCCTGCCCAAATGTACTGCAACATCTGTTTCTGTAGTGCTTTAAAAAAGGAGTCAGGTACCGCTATCGGCAGTGTTCTGAAGAGGTAGGTTAACTTAGGCAAAAGGAGCATCTTGTAGGCGGCAAGGCGGCCATGCCAAGAAATATAGTGCTTTTGGATTCTGTCTAATTCTTTTTGGAACACCTTCCCCATTGGTAGGTAGTTGGCTTTATACATGTTAGAAATAGTAGGAGTTAGCTGTATTCCTAGGTAGGGGATTGAGTCGGTCGCCCAGGGGTATGGGAGGTCTTTCTGTATTTGGGATTTAGTATGGTTGCTTATCGCTATTCCTAGGATGTTAGACTTGTTTTCGTTGACCTTATAGTATGCGATTTTACTGAAGTCAGATAGTGTTTTATGGGCAGCTAAGAGGGATTTGTGGGGGTCAGATAGTGTTAGTATAACATCATCCGCAAATAGTGATATTTTGTATTGTGTGTTGCGTGAGAAGATTCCTCTAATATTTGGGTGTTGTCTGATTTTTTCTGCTAGGGGTTCCATCATCATGGCAAAGATTATAGGTGACAATGGACACCCTTGGCGGGTGCCATTGGTTATACTAAAGTTTTTTGAAAACATCCCTTCCGTGTAAACATATGCAGATGCGGAGGAGTATAGTGCTAGTATTGCCTGTTGGATTCGACCAGTCAGACCAAATTTTGTTAAGACATGGGTTAAGTAACCCCAGTGGATTCTATCGAAGGCCTTCTCTGCGTCCAAAGCCAGAAGCAGAGAAGGCCCTCCGTTTTTTTTTTTGATGTATCAAGTTAATCAGTCTCCTCGTGGCGTCGTTGGCCTGCCTCCCCTTGACGAAGCCCACCTGATCTTGGTGGATCAGTCTCGGCAAGAGGGAGGCAAGCCTGTTGGCCACCAATTTAGCATACACCTTCACATCGACATTTAACAATGATATGGGTCTAAAATTTTGCGGGGTTGAAGGATCTTTGCCTGGTTTTGGAATGGTCACAATGGTGGCCGTCAACATTTCCTGTGGGAATGAAGCATTGGACATAGCGGCATCAAAGATCTGTTTCATAAATGGGGAGATTTCGTTGCTAAACAATTGGTAATATTCGGATGAGTACCCATCCGGACCTGGTGACTTGTTATGAGGTAAACTTCTGATAATTTTTTGTATTTCATTAATGGTGGTGGGTGCATTAAGTGTATTTAAGTCGCTACTGGGTAGTACTGGAAGATCGATAGAGTTTAAGAATTCAGTAATTAGTTGGTCTGACGGTTGGTACGTGTCTGGGTCATTTTTGAGGTTGTATAGAGCCTCATAATAATCGCTAAAGGCGTCAGCAATTTCTTTAGGATTGTAGACAGTTTGTTTAGTTTTAGTGTTAAACATACTCTGGATTTTTTGTTGCTTTTGTTTTTCTCTCAGCCGGTTTGCCAACAGTTTACCCGCTTTGTTGCTGTAACGGTAGTTGTTTGCTTTTAGGATGCGAAAGCGGTTCTCCTGTTGGGTAACCAGGTGAGAGCGGAGGTCTTGTCTAGTTTGGAAGAGGGACTCTCTCACCTTGTGTGTAGAATTCTGTTTGTTCAGGGCTTCTAGTTGTTCAATTTTGTTTAAGAGATTGTTGAGCCGCTTTGTCCTCTGCTTTTTAATCTTAGCACTTAGTTGTATTAATAGGCCTCTGATAAAGACCTTATGGGTGTTCCAGAGTGTGAAGGGGTCGGATACCGAAGGTGAGTTTAAGTCAAAAAATTCCGCCATGGCTGCTTTGAGATATTTTAAATTGTCAGGTTGTGACATTGCGGTTATGTCATTGCGCCATCTATTGGCTCTAGTTTCAGCATTGCGACCCCCCCACACTCATGGAAATTGGTGCATGATCTGACCATGTTATAACATGTATGTTGGATCGTGTAATTTTCTGCAATAAAAACTTATCCACAAGCATTAGATCTATTCTCGAATAAGAATGATGAACGTTTGAAAAAAATGTGAAGTCCTTCTCTGATGCATGCTGGCATCTCCACACATCATGGAGGCCAGAAGATTGAATGAATTGGGCCAATGTTGGTCTGCGATTCTTCTTTTGAGGTGTGGTAGAGAGATCAAGAGTGTTCCCTGGAATTAAGTTAAAATCGCCGCAAAGTAGCAGATGTCCTTGTTGCAATGAGGTAACCTTCTTCCATACTTTTTTTAGAAAACGGTTCTGCTTAACATTTGGTAGGTATATGGTAACTAAGGTCTACTTAGTTTTTGCAATCTCACAAACTAGTATTAGGTATCTGCCAGAGGGATCTGCATACGATTCTGAAAGTGAAAAGCCAATCGACTCTGTAATAGCTATTGCGACCCCTGCTTTTTTTTTCGGTCCAGTGGCGAGAAAAACATGAGGGTATTTGCGATTCGTGAATGAGGGGTGGTTCCCCGTCATGAAATGAGTTTCTTGGAAACAAATAATGTCACTTCTGAGCCTTCCGGCTTCTTTCCATGCCATTTGTCGCTTATGTGGGCTGTTCAGACCTTTGACATTGAGTGAAGCAATTTTAAACGCCATGGTGTGAATAAGTGCAGACGTACCTCTGTAAGTTTAGTTGACTCTCGTCGTCGAAGAGTGCACAAGTAGGTGAGACTTGCTGTAGAGTGAAGTAGATGTAGCTTGTTACTGTGTAGTTGAGACTTTCCTCCTCAGTCTGGGCGTGCTGGTGTACCTTGTAGGGTTGAACCTGCAGGGAGAACAAAATAAAAAAAGGAACAGGGGAGAGGGAGGGGAGGCAGATGGAGAGGTTGGAGGATAGACAAGAACACGGGTAGTTTGGGGTAAAAAGGAGTTGGCGATTCCGAAGGAATCTGTGCGATTAGTACCGCTAAGTATTCGGGGGTAGAGCGGTTATCGAACGGGGTAAGACTGTTGGGTCATTCAAATTGCATCTTCCTGGACTTTTGGGCGGAAGGGTTGTACTGGATTTTAGATCGTCAGCCTGTTTCTGTATCTGAGCTGGCGCGGGTTGATGGGGGAGAGCGCAGTGGGTCTCTGTCGTCCTGTTGGGCCTCCAGGATTTGCCATTCTGTCATCAGGCGGATTCCTTCTTTAACTGTTGTTACAATATGGGGCCTGTCTTCATATGTGATCAGCAGCTTTGCCGGGTACAGCCATTTGTAAGGTATGTGGTGGTTGTATAGTGGTTTGGTAATCGTAGCAAGTTGTCTACGTCGTTGCATGGTGTAGGCAGATAGGTCTGCAAAGAATGAGAGCTCCAATAGCTCATTTGGTAAGTCCTCTTTTTTCCTTGTCACTGCCATGAAGCGGTCCTTTATATGGTAGAAATGTATTCTGACAATAGTGTCCCTGGGCAGATGGGGAGGGATGTTTTTTGGGCCTCGGTAACCTGTGGATGCGATCATTTTTTTTCAAGGCTCGCTAGGCTGGAATGTTCTCCTAAGATTTTTACATAGATATTGTACTATCATCCCAGTTTAGTATACAATAGAAAAATTATTGGAGATTCGGGACTGTCTATGGTACAAACGCAAAAGAAACGGTTTCATAAAGATATGATAAAATTACTTATTTTATTAACATAAAAAATGAAGAAAAAAGAACAATACAATGTTAGACTCCATGTACAGCGGTATATGAGTCATAGGGTTCAAAGGTACTACATACAATTCCTACTTGGACACCTATATTATCATACAATCAAAGTACATAGGTCATGATACTTGTCCGATCGCTCGACATGTTTCGCCTGAATAGGCTTCATCAGGAGACGGAGACAAGGGTAAAGTATATTTGCAGATGGACGAGGATTTTGGAAATATTTTTTCGTATTCTATGGTATGTATACAAAACAATATATTGGTTAATGTTATACAGAGCAGTTAATAATCATTGAAACGTTATATATGCTGCATAGAGTGTGCGGTGGCAGGAATGTCTGGTGAAGTCAATTTACACATGCGTGATTCCCTACCTCCAATGTCATAGGGGTCATAAACATGGCCAGGCTTCCAAGGATTGATGCCGATAGTCTCACTGGAACACTCCCCAAGTAGGGATTCGCACAAGGCTATACCGGACGCCACCAGAACTCGTGGCTGGGGAGTTGTAGGGGGAGAGAGAAGTCCTATTCCTTTTCCAATAAAGTATTTATAGGGCCTGTGAGGTACAGAGGTACTTATTAACCACAATTAAATTAAAACAAACTCAAATTATTCGTAAAGTAGGAAAGTAATGTGACCATGCCCAATGTCAGTTGTCAGGCTTTACCTACCTCTACGGAAGCTTATGAAGATTTGTTTTTGTGAGAGGCTCGGGTCAAACAACCCCCCAAAACAAGAAACGATAATGGGGGGAAGAGAACGGGAACTACTAGATCTTCGTTTTAGGTGCTTATCCACTAGGCCAAAGCAATTTTCTGAAAAATAACGAAACAAAGAAAAGAGACCCCAATAAAAGTGCATAGGAACCATATCCAATACATTTTATGGATCCCCAAAAAGAAAGGGATTGTAATCCCCTACCTTATAATGGAATATGTATGGCATCAGAGCGTGTCATGTTTAATGGCTGGTCAGCCCATATACTGCCTCTCAACAGGGGCTAGGTATGTCTTCCAATGCCTATAAGGAGGGTATTTAGAATAAGTGTGATAGTTCCATGTATTCAAAGTTACAGTGGACAAAATGTCCACCATTTAAAAGGTTAAAAGAGTTAAATTGAATCAGTCTACCTGTTTAGGTCGTTCCCAGAGCGTCCCGAGCCTCACGTCCACCTCAGTCTGACACAGCGTCAGACTGAGTTTAAGTAGTCTCCCCCCGTGGCGCCAAAAGCGAACGGCGTGTGACGTCACGCCGTGCTGACGTCACGCGGACGCAGTACAGAGGCCGGCCGGCGCTCGATCCAAGCCATGTGACCGGAGTGTTCCTGTGAGGAACTCCTTCCGGTACACAGTTCAACTGGGACTGTCCTAACACGCCCTGCTGACAGCAGCCATACTGTTCTGTCAAATGCAGGGCGTGATAGGGTCCCTGTGGATGGAAATTTAGAACTTAGTGGCCGGATCGATACTGCCGGCCGATCCCTGACCCGGAAGCGTGGCGGGCAGAGGACCACCCTAAGGTGGACTTAAACACACGCCACGCGTTCGGAGCAGTCCATGCAATTCCCCAAAACCCTGGGGCGATCGCCATATAGGTCATTCCCCGTGCATTATCCCCAGGGGCCTGTGCCAGCGCTGAATCCACCGAGACCAATCAAAGCTTGAAAGAGAAGAAGAATAAGAAAAAAGCTAAAAGAAAAGGATAAAGAAATAGGGAAGACACCCTGCAAACACACACTCAATGCAGCACATGCTTATTATTGTTTTTATTGAATTATTATTGTTAAACGCATAATTTTTACATCTCAGAATAAGCAATAAAGATATTAAGTGAACAGTTTCACCCCCACACAGGGGGGGATATTACATAGACATGCACGTTTCAGCACACACAAATTAAGGCTAGATCCAGGTCATGTGTGGCCCACGCATCAAACCCAACGATGCTCAAATTCTGGTGCTAACAAAGAGAGGGAGGAAAGTTGGGAAGGGATGGGGCAGGGAAAGGGAACGGGGAGGGGGGGGGGGGATAGAAGGGGAAGGGAAGGAAAAAGGGGGGGAAGGGACCACAGGCGCTGAGGAAATGAAAAACTGAAGGCAAAGCATGAGAGACCACACATTATAAGAAAGGTTTAAAACTAATTCCTTCGTTGAGGCCCGGATACCGGGTAGCTTTCAACAAATAGATCCATCTGGTTTCGATCTGTAAAAGTTTCTTATCTAGATGGGTGCCCCCCCGTTCCTGTTGGGGGAGGTGCTCAAGACTATAGAAACCAATATATTTTAGATCAAAATTATGATATAGGCCTACATGGCGGCTGATTGGTGTCTCCATTTTGCGTTTACATATTAGTGATACATGATCTCTCATGCGACAAAATAGGGGGCGTTTTGTTTTTCCCACATAGAATGCTCCGCATAGGCATTTCATCAGGTATACTGATCCTACTGATTGGCAGTTGGTGCGATGTTTTGGAGTCCATGTTCTACCATCTGGCAAATCTATATTTTTGCCCTCCAGAATGAAGCGGCAAAATCTACATTTGCCACATTTGTATGTGCCTGGGACTTGTTTTTTACTGTTCTGATTGCTCGAATAGTGACTGCTTACTAAAGTGTCACGTAATGAACGTGACCTCTTGTATGTAATCTCTGGATATGGTTTAATATATTTGGATATTTTTTCATCAGTAGACAGTAAATACCAAAATTTTTTATATATGTTGCGTACCTTCCTATGTTGTCGGTTGTATTTAGTAACAACTCGTGTACTTTCCTGGGTCTTAACCCGTCTGGGTTTATATAGTAGGAGTTGTCTATTCATATCCACTACCTGATTGTAGGCTTTTCTAAGGCATGTTTTGCTATATCCTCGCAATAGGAGGCGTTCGCGCAAAAGATTCGCCTCTCGTTGAAAATCATCGAGATGCGTACAATTTCGCTTTATCCTTAGAAATTGGCTGTAGGGGATGCTTTTGATTAATTTCTCAGGATGAGAGCTGCTGGCATGCAGCATACTATTGCCTGCTGAGGCTTTTCTATAGAGGGTAGAGCACAATGTTCCTTTCTCATCAACAAAGAGTTCAACATCCAAAAAAGTAATCCTTTTCTGGTCGTAATTAAAAGTAAATTTTAGGTTATATTCATTAATTTGTAGTTCGTCCAGAAATACAATAAGGTCCTCCTTCGATCCCGACCATATCATGAGGACGTCATCAATGTAACGACTCCATGATAAGATTTGACCAATCGACAGGCTTTTACTATCATCAGAGAATAGGTCTCGCTCCCATCCCCCCAGGTACAGGTTCGCATATGAGGGCGCGCACTTTGCCCCCATAGCGACCCCCTGCACCTGGAGGTAATGGGAGCGTTTAAATACAAATATGTTGTGCATCAGCACGAAGCTAAGTAGCTCCAATACAAACTCATTGTATTTCCATGAGTCAATATCTCTTTCTGTCAAGAATCTCGAGATCCTCAGATGGCAGGAGGAACATGCCAACTTGGGATCCCATACTTGCTTTCTAGAGAAAGACAAAAACCTTAGGGATCATCTAACAAAGTATGCAACAAACATAATCAAAATGAAGGAAAATAAATATCAACGTGATAAAAAAGCGTATACTTACGAACAGGCGTATAAATGGAATCAAACAAACAAATATCCCGTGAGAAGAAGCAATTTGAACCAGGACCTACAAATCCCCAATCTGGATCTTGGAGAACTGGATACATCATCCACTTCTTCAACATCCTTTGCCCCTATAGCCTTGCGGAAGGACAAATCACAGCATGAAGGAGCAATACGTAAAAGGAAAAAAGAGAGTGAAACTAGTTTGCAGAGTCGATCACGATCAGATAAAGTAAGTAGTAAGGACAAAAAATCACGCTCCCAACAGAATAAAAACAATACTACACTGAATACAACTCTGTCAAATAGCACATTGAACCATTCTCTTGTTTCACCCATTACCCCCACCAGGAATGTTGATTCAATTTCCCTGGTGGTGGGTCACCCATTACAGGGACAAGCATGTGGAGGGACAAATATGGACCCCCATGTGGAGGGGAAAACAGCTCCAATTTTTTCTAGTAACACGAGTGACCGTAAACGTACTTTACCTTTAACCACTCCAATGAAAAAAACTAGTCAGCCTTTAAAATAATGTGTCCCGGCTCCCCAGTTTTGGCGAGTCGGGACAAGTTTGATATCATTAATTTGTCTTCCTACCCCCTCTCAGACAATGAGACTAAGGTATTGCAGTTGGGTCTCACTTTTTGTCCAGATGAAAATGCAGACAAGTTCGAATTGGTGAAAGATCTTCACCTCTTCGCACGACGCCTGATGTATAAAGTTATCTATGATAAAACATCACTTGATGCCCCTATTGGCGAACAGAACAACGCCAATATAGAAGGAGTCACTTTTGAGGACTTAAGGGCACTACAGGACCTGATGGATCTGTGGGACGAGGGCAACCCGGAGGAGGAGGGCTGGACATTTACCAGTCCCTCCGTTACCCCCATTATCCAGCAGGGGGTGACCTTTCCTCCCTCTTGCTTACGCCCTATGGATCCATCGGCTTCTGGTGCTCAAAACTTTGGCAACCCTAAAACATATAAACCCAAATCAAAATCCTTTCCTGTCCTACAGGGGAATTCCAATATTTGGGCCTTTGTTATACAGGTCACAAAGGAAATAGAATCTACTAATTGGCAGACTGGATCTCAAACCAACCTGCCGAAGGAACTCAAAGAGGCATTGAAAACCTTGAAAACAAATAGCAATATCATAATCAAACCATCTGACAAGGGTGGGAACTTGGTTATCTTAGACGTAGAGAACTATGAAAAAATGTGCTTAGACATAATATCAAATAAAACTTGGTACAGATCGGTACCAGCCTCACATGTAAATTACTATATGAATAAATATAGAAATATAATAATGAAGGCCCGCATAAATGGCACTATAGACGCTAAAACGTATGACTTTCTAGACATGACCTCATTTACCACTCCTACCTTTTATGCCTTGCCCAAGGTACACAAGAGTCTGACATCGCCACCAGGCCGCCCCATAATTTCAGGGTGCGGATCTCTGACAGAAAAAGCCAGCCAATTGGTTGATGAGTATCTGTAACCGCATGTAAAATGTTTATTTTCATATGTAAAAGATACTATAGAACTTTTGAAAAGCACAGATGGATTACAGATCCCCGCAAATGCATGGCTTGTTGCCATTGACATAGAAGCCCTCTATAACTCGATCCCACACAAAAAGGGTATCGAGGTGATAGGGGAATTCTTGACAGAAAGAGATATTGACTCATGGAAATACAATGAGTTTGTATTGGAGCTACTTAGCTTCGTGCTGATGCACAACATATTTGTATTTAAACGCTCCCATTACCTCCAGGTGCAGGGGGTCGCTATGGGGGCAAAGTGCGCGCCCTCATATGCGAACCTGTACCTGGGGGGATGGGAGCGAGACCTATTCTCTGATGATAGTAAAAGCCTGTCGATTGGTCAAATCTTATCATGGAGTCGTTACATTGATGACGTCCTCATGATATGGTCGGGATCGAAGGAGGACCTTATTGTATTTCTGGACGAACTACAAATTAATGAATATAACCTAAAATTTACTTTTAATTACGACCAGAAAAGGATTACTTTTTTGGATGTTGAACTCTTTGTTGATGAGAAAGGAACATTGTGCTCTACCCTCTATAGAAAAGCCTCAGCAGGCAATAGTATGCTGCATGCCAGCAGCTCTCATCCTGAGAAATTAATCAAAAGCATCCCCTACAGCCAATTTCTAAGGATAAAGCGAAATTGTACGCATCTCGATGATTTTCAATGAGAGGCGAATCTTTTGCGCGAACGCCTCCTATTGCGAGGATATAGCAAAACATGCCTTAGAAAAGCCTACAATCAGGTAGTGGATATGAATAGACAACTCCTACTATATAAACCCAGACGGGTCAAGACCCAAGAAAGTACACGAGTTGTTACTAAATACAACCGACAACATAGGAAGGTACACAACATATATAAAAATTTTTGGTATTTACTGTCTACTGATGAAAAAATATCCAAATATATTAAACCATATCCAGAGATTACATACAAGAGGTCACGTTCATTACGTGACACTTTAGTAAGCAGTCACTATTCGAGCAATCAGAACAGTAAAAAACAAGTCCCAGGCACATACAAATGTGGCAAATGTAGATTTTGCCGCTTCATTCTGGAGGGCAAAAATATAGATTTGCCAGATGGTAGAACATGGACTCCAAAACATCGCACCAACTGCCAATCAGTAGGATCAGTATACCTGATGAAATGCCTATGCGGAGCATTCTATGTGGGAAAAACAAAACGCCCCCTATTTTGTCGCATGAGAGATCATGTATCACTAATATGTAAACGCAAAATGGAGACACCAATCAGCCGCCATGTAGGCCTATATCATAATTTTGATCTAAAATATATTGGTTTCTATAGTCTTGAGCACCTCCCCCAACAGGAACGGGGGGGTGATCTAGATAAGAAACTTTTACAGATCGAAACCAGATGGATCTATTTGTTGAAAGCTACCCGGTATCTGGGCCTCAACGAAGGAATTAGTTTTAAACCTTTCTTATAATGTGTGGTCTCTCATGCTTTGCCTTCAGTTTTTCGTTTCCTCAGCGCCTGTGGTCCCTTCCCCCCCTTTTTCCTTCCCTTCCCCTTCTTTCCCCCCCCTCCCCGTTCCCTTTCCCTGCCCCATCCCTTCCCACCTTTCCTCCCTCTCTTTGTTAGCACCAGAATTTGAGCATCGTTGGGTTTGATGCGTGGGCCACACATGACCTGGATCTAGCCTTAATTTGTGTGTGCTGAAACGTGCATGTCTTTGTAATATCCCCCCCTGTGTGGGGGTGAAACTGTTCACTTAATATCTTTATTGCTTATTCTGAGATGTAAAAATTATGCGTTTAACAATAATAATTCAATAAAAACAATAATAAGCATGTGCTGCATTGAGTGTGTGTTTGCAGGGTGTCTTCCCTATTTCTTTATCCTTTTCTTTTAGCTTTTTTCTTATTCTTCTTCTCTTTCAAGCTTTGATTGGTCTCGGTGGATTCAGCGCTGGCACAGGCCCCTGGGGATAATGCACGGGGAATGACCTATATGGCGATCGCCCCAGGGTTTTGGGGAATTGCATGGACTGCTCCGGACGCGTGGCGTGTGTTTAAGTCCACCTTAGGGTGGTCCTCTGCCCGCCACGCTTCCGGGTCAGGGATCGGCCGGCAGTATCGATCCGGCCACTAAGTTCTAAATTTCCATCCACAGGGACCCTATCACGCCCTGCATTTGACAGAACAGTATGGCTGCTGTCAGCAGGGCGTGTTAGGACAGTCCCAGTTGAACTGTGTACCGGAAGGAGTTCCTCACAGGAACACTCCGGTCACATGGCTTGGATCGAGCGCTGGCCGGCCTCTGTACTGCGTCCGCGTGACGTCAGCACGGCGTGACGTCACACGCCGTGCGCTTTTGGCGCCACGGGGGGAGACTACTTAAACTCAGTCTGACGCTGTGTCAGACTGAGGTGGACGTGAGGCTCGGGACGCTCTGGGAACGACCTAAACAGGTAGACTGATTCAATTTAACTCTTTTAACCTTTTAAATGGTGGACATTTTGTCCACTGTAACTTTGAATACATGGAACTATCGCACTTATTCTAAATACCCTCCTTATAGGCATTGGAAGACATACCTAGCCCCTGTTGAGAGGCAGTATATGGGCTGACCAGCCATTAAACATGACACGCTCTGATGCCATACATATTCCATTATAAGGTAGGGGATTACAATCCCTTTCTTTTTGGGGATCCATAAAATGTATTGGATATGGTTCCTATGCACTTTTATTGGGGTCTCTTTTCTTTGTTTCGTTATTTTTCAGAAAATTGCTTTGGCCTAGTGGATAAGCACCTAAAACGAAGATCTAGTAGTTCCCGTTCTCTTCCCCCCATTATCGTTTCTTGTTTTGGGGGGTTGTTTGACCCGAGCCTCTCACAAAAACAAATCTTCATAAGCTTCCGTAGAGGTAGGTAAAGCCTGACAACTGACATTGGGCATGGTCACATTACTTTCCTACTTTACGAATAATTTGAGTTTGTTTTAATTTAATTGTGGTTAATAAGTACCTCTGTACCTCACAGGCCCTATAAATACTTTATTGGAAAAGGAATAGGACTTCTCTCTCCCCCTACAACTCCCCAGCCACGAGTTCTGGTGGTGTCCGCTGGGTATAGCCTTGTGCGAATCCCTACTTGGGGAGTGTTCCAGTGAGACTATCGGCATCAATCCTTGGAAGCCTGGCCATGTTTATGACCCCTATGACATTGGAGGTAGGGAATCACGCATGTGTAAATTGACTTCACCAGACATTCCTGCCACCGCACACTCTATGCAGCATATATAACGTTTCAATGATTATTAACTGCTCTGTATAACATTAACCAATATATTGTTTTGTATACATACCATAGAATACGAAAAAATATTTCCAAAATCCTCGTCCATCTGCAAATATACTTTACCCTTGTCTCCGTCTCCTGATGAAGCCTATTCAGGCGAAACATGTCGAGCGATCGGACAAGTATCATGACCTATGTACTTTGATTGTATGATAATATAGGTGTCCAAGTAGGAATTGTATGTAGTACCTTTGAACCCTATGACTCATATACCGCTGTACATGGATTCTAACATTGTATTGTTCTTTTTTCTTCATTTTTTATGTTAATAAAATAAGTAATTTTATCATATCTTTATGAAACCGTTTCTTTTGCGTTTGTACCATAGACAGTCCTGAATCTCCAATAATTTTTCTATTGTGGATGCGATCAATTATTAGATCTTCCAGCGGAGCTTCTTTGAGCGCCATTTTCAAAATGTTTGTAAAATATTCTCTTAGTTCTGGCGGTTTAACTGTTTCAGGTATTCCACGTATTTTAACGTTGTTACGTCTAGATCTGTCCTCTAAATCTGCGAGTTTTGCTTTAATAGAGGAGATGTCATCCTCCCTGTCATTATGGGCATCCACTAAGTCATTGAATGTGGCGGTAAAGTCCTCCATTTTAGATTCAATATGGGATACTCTGCTTGTGACCGCTGTAACTTCGGTTTTAAATTGTTGCGTAATGGACATCATATCTGCATGCAGTGTTGTGCGCAGAGAGACTAACATGTCTTTAAGTGTGGTGTCCATTACTGGTTGGTTTA
Organism: Lithobates sylvaticus; assembly: GCA_028564925.1. Classification (NCBI taxonomy): domain Eukaryota; kingdom Metazoa; phylum Chordata; class Amphibia; order Anura; family Ranidae; genus Lithobates; species Lithobates sylvaticus. Next base: position 89,890,010 of record CM053037.1, read on the forward strand.
ATGTGGGGAAGTCAGTGATGGAGTCCTGCAATTCCCTGGTATCGTCTAGTGATGAATCAAGGCCGCTTACCTCTAGGTTGTCTGTGTCCGCCTGCAGCGTTTTCTGTTTGCTCTTTGCTGGGCTTGATGATGCCGACGGAGGGGGAGAGTAGTGCCTTTGAGGCCCCTGGCCTTTGTTGGTGTGAGTTGTGTGGCTCCCCGGACGGCTGGAGTGTTTGTGCGGGCCGCATGTGTTGCCGCTGCGGTGGCCGGCGCCATCTTGGGCCTGCTGGCGGGCTGGGTGGGAGAAAAAGTCCGTCATCTTACCCGGCCGGGTAAGTTCTTTTCGCTTTCGGGATGACATCTGGGGGTGATCCCGCTCTGCTTGTGGTGGTTTGTGGGCTGAAACGAGGCTTCTAGTCGGTATAATTCCGCCGGTTTGGTCCAGGATCTGACGGAGCTGTTTCAGTGTGCGACCATCCGCTCTGCTGGCTAGCCACGCCCCTTGGGGACCCGAACTTTTGAAGACTAAAATGGCTGTAAAAAGTAATGGAAAGGGCTAGAGGGCTGCAAATGGCAAAAAAATGTTGTTAAGAGCATGGCAAGTGATCTGCAAACAAATGTGGATAGGGAAATAACTTAAAATAACATAAAAAAATTAAAAACAAAATGCTGGAGGCCCCCTTCTCAGCAGAAGAGGTACAGGAAGTCATTAAGAACCTCAGAAACTCAATGGCACGATGCCGCACATATGGTGGGAATACCCCAGAATACGCACTTTCTGGAAAAAATTATTCAATTTAATGGATAAGATAGTGGGAAAATAAAATACTTGGAAATTAAAAAAATGAAAAAATTATAATCTTGACCTAGGAGGACGAGGTCCATATGGAGTAGGAGGTTGAGGTGGCGGTGGATGTGGCGGTGTAGGTGGAAGCGGCGGTGGAGGAGGACGAGGTAGCCAACACTGGTTCAAAAATACAACAATGGCTGGGTAAGGCTAGTGGTGAATGATGTGTCGAATTCTGTCCCCCGTCGCACAGTGTCCGCCCTGTACTGAGCTTGCTTAGTACGCAGGACAAGGGGATTTTGAAACTCTCCGAAGACGATGCGTGGTGACTCCAGGTTCAAGCCACATCATCTGAGGTTGAAGCCTAGCCAAGCGAGCCCGTGAGGGGCCCTGTTACTATGTGCTACCGTATGTCCACTTGGATGGTCAGGCTTGAACCTGCACTCACTGCGCAGGCGACGTTCATCTTTGGAGATTTTGTGAATCTCCTTGTCCTCCGTACTGCGCAAGCACTGCACCTGCGCAGTAAGTGGCCGGACACTATCCGATAGCAAGACAGTTTTTGTCAGAACACCGGTATATGTGTCTATTCTGCACAAGGTACGGACGAGTCCTGTGGGATCCATGCCTGGTTCATTTTAATGAACGTGAGCTTGTCCACATTGGCTCTGGACAGGCGGCTGCGCTTGTCTGTGATAACGCCCCCTGCCGTGCTAAATACACGTTCAGATATTACACTGGCTGCAGGGCAGGCCAGCACCTCCAAGGCGTAAAGGGCAAGCTCAGGCCATGTGCCCAATTTGAAGACCCAGAAGTTGAAGGGGGCAGACCCGTCATTCAGTACGTGTAGGCGTGTGCACACATACTGCTCCACCATGTTGGTGAAATGCTGCCTCCTGCTAAGACGTTCCATCTCAGCTGGTGGTGCTGGTTGTTGTGGCGTGCTGACAAAGCTTTTCCACATTCCGGCCATGCTAACCCTGCCTTCCGAGGTGCTGGCGGTGCCCCGGCTGCGTTGGCGACCTCTTCCTCCTCCTCTGCCTTCACCTTGTGCTTCCACTGTACCCCCTCTGCCAAGTGGGAATGCCACCAGCAGCACGTCTACCAGCGTGCGCTTGTACTCGCGCATCTTACGAACGCTCCAGTGAGGTAATTAAGGATGGCACGTTGTCCTTGTAACGGGGATCCAGCAGGGTGGCCACCCAATAATCAGCACCAGTTAAAATGTGGGAAACTCGGCGGTCATTGCGGAGACACTGCAGCATGTAATCACTCATGTGTGCCAGGCTGCCCAGAGGCAACGAAAAGCTGTCCTCTGTGGGAGGTGTATCGTCTGTGTCCTCTGTATCCCCCCAGCCACACACCAGTGATGGACATGAGCTGGTCTGGGTGCCCCCCTGCTGTGAACATGGTTCCTCCTCCTCCATCTCCTCCTCATCCTCCACCTTGTCATCCTCCAGAACTGTGCCCTTGCTGCCGGACAATTGTGTACCTGGCGCTTGTTGGTGCAGGAACCCACCCTCGTAGCCACTTGTAAATGACTGCCCTGAAAGCCTTGGAAATGAACCCTCTTCCTCCTCCTCCTGTGCCACATCCTCTTCCATCATCGCCTGAAGCGTTTTTTCAAGGAGGCATCGAACTGGGATAGTAACGCTGGGAACGGCGTCATCGGCAATGGCCATGTTGGTGGAGTACTCGCATGGAGGCCCAGTTATTGGCGGTGAAGTGGTGCTGTTCCGCAGAGCGACTCACGCGTGCGTGCTGCAGCTGAAACTCCACTATCGCCTGCTGCTGCTCGCACAGTCTGGCAAGCATGTGCAAGGTGGAGTTCCACCTTGTGGGCACATCACATATGAGACGGTGAGCGGGAAGGCCGAAGTTACGCTCCAGCGCTGACAGGCGAGCAGCAGCAGGGTGAGAACGCTGAAAGTGCGCACAGACGGCCCACACTTTCTGCAGCAGCTCTGGCATATCGGGGTAATTCTTTTTTTCAATTAACTTTTTATTGTTTTTCAAAATAACAAATGAATGGAAATAATAGTACAGCGTTATAGTATCTTCCATACAACAACGTTTGTGCCCGATCGGGTTCGGTAATACAGATAAGTTACATTTTTCTTTTTTTATCAACAAACTTAGTGTCGTTATTCAGTAATATATGTCAACTTTCAAAAAGGCATATGTCTATAACTCGGTTCTCTTCCCAGTCTAAGTGGGGGCAGAGAGGGTGTGAGAAGACACAGCTGGTGGGGGAGAAGAAGAAGAGAAAGGTAAGGGAGGGGAGGGGGAAGGGGGTAGTGGTGTGGCTCGACCATCGGCTCCGGGCGGACTCTCAAATTTGCGCCAGTCCTCCCAGATCCTGTCATGTATTTCAAGTCTATCTTGTATCCTGGCTGTCATCTTTTCCATCAGTTCTACATCCTTTATTCTAGCGTATAGTTCTGATTGGGAGGGTGGGTTTTGCCGTTTCCAGCAGAGAGCGACCAGGCACCGTGCGGCTGTTAGGATGTGGTTGAGCAGTTTTTTGGTGTGTTTGGGAATGTGTGGGGGCATTAGTCCCAGTAGGAAAGATTTCGGGGAGTTGGGGATCTGTGTTCCCGCTAAGTTTGAGAGTAGCTGTTGTATTTCCCCCCAGAAAGCTGTTATCTTGGGGCATGTCCAGTAGATGTGGTACAGTGTGCCTTTTTCCGACCGACAGCGCCAACATCTGTCCGAGCTGGAGGGATATATAGCGTGCAATTTATCTGGTGTTAGATACCAGAAGTATAGTATTTTATAGGCGTTTTCTTTGTAGAGTGTGCAGAGGGAGCTTTTTGCCGCCTGCGACCAAATCGTTTGCCAAGTGGCCTCTGGTAATTCCTCGCCTATGGCCTTCTCCCAGCGGAGCATGTATGCATGCTTCCCTCGGTCAGAGAAGGAGTACTCATTTAGTACCTTATAAATATCTGATATGAGACCTCGTCTCGCAGCTCCCTCCAGTATTATGGTCTCGAACACCGTTGGCGCTGAAAACTGAAGGGTCGGGGTGATGGACTGGGCATAGTGTCTGATCTGTAAGTATCCGTAAAATACTTGGCGGGGTAGGTCAAATTTCTTTTGGAGGTCGGAAAACGAGTGGAGCCTCCGCGTGCAGGGATGTACTAGGTGACCGAAGTGGAACAGGTTACGCGATGCCCATGGTGAGGACATCTGGTGCGTGAGACCTGCAGGCATTTGGGGGTTAAACAGGAAGGAGGTCAGTAGTGACCTCTCAGAGCATAGGTTATGTGTTTTGGCTAACTTGCGCCAGAGTTTTTTCAGGTGTAGCATGGGGCCTAAGAGCCTATTTGGTTCTACCTCCACGTTTGCATTCCAGAGCAGACTGTTCGGGTGCGTGGGGGCAAGCCACAGTTTTTCAATTTCGGCCCATCTGTTATAGGTTTTTTGGGGGAACCAGGAGGTCAGCGCGCGCAGTTGGGCAGCCTGGTAGTATCTGGTTAGGTCTGGGAATGCCAGTCCTCCGGCTGTACGAGCTGCTGTCAGGACCGAACGTGGGACCCTATGTCTCTTATAGTTCCATACGAACCTGAGGAGGTCGGCTTGTAACCTCCCCAGGTCCGCACGGGGGATCGGTACAGGTACAGTTTGAAAGAGGTACAATAGTTTGGGGAGGATGGTCATCTTAATGGACGCCACCCTCCCCAAAAGGGAGATATGGTGGGGCTTCCACTTCTGTAGGAGGTCTCTTATAGATCGGTATAGAGGCAGGAAGTTAGTTCGGTATAGGGTGGTATAGGACTGAGTTATCTGGACCCCCAGGTACTTAATTGCGGCTGTTCTCCAGTGGTATGGGAAGCAGCTCTGTAGCTGTTGTACTTCTGCGCTCGGGATGTTAATGGGGAGAGCTTCTGATTTGGTTGCGTTAATCTTATATCCGGAGAGGGACTTATACAGGTCTAATTCAGCGTGTAGGTTGGGGAGTGAGATTCGGGGTTGTGTTAGTGTGAGTATGATGTCGTCCGCGAAAAGTGCAATTTTGAATTCCCGGTCGCGCACTGGTATGCCATGGATGTCAGGGTTTCTGCGGATGGATGCCGCCAGGGGCTCGACACATAGTGCGAAAAGAAGCGGCGAGAGCGGGCATCCCTGTCGGGTCCCGTTTGTTATAGGGAAGGAAGGGGACAGTGCAAACGGGGTCTTGACCTGGGATGTTGGATTAGTGTATAGGTGTTGGATGGCCCGTAGAAAGGGTCCCCTGAATCCCATGTGTTTTAGTGTGGCGAACAGGAAGGGCCAGCTGAGGCGGTCGAATGCTTTTTCGGCGTCTAGTCCCAAGACCAGGGATTGCAGGCCCTCCCTGTTCGCCACGTCAATGAGGTCGATGATCCGTCTTGTGTTGTCCCCTGCTTGGCGCATGGGAACAAACCCCACTTGATCTTTGTGGACTAGTGAGGGTAGTATCTGGTTCAGTCGCATTGAGAGTAGTTTGGTGAAGATTTTTAAGTCTGCGTTCAGCAGCGCTATTGGTCTGTAGCTAGCGCATAGGGAGGGATCTTTTTCGGGTTTGGGGATCAGGGTAAGGAATGACCTCTGCATGTCTGTTGGGATAGCCGTCTGTTGGAGGAAGGCGTTATACAGTTTGCACATGTGTGGGAGAAGGATGGGTAGGAATGATTTATAGTATTCGTAAGGGAGACCGTCGGGGCCGGGGGATTTACGCGAGGGTAGGGTTTTAATAGTGGCCATAAGTTCCTCTTCTGTGATGGGCATGTTAAGGGAAAGTAAGTCCGAGGACTGAAGCTTCGGTATGCCGCTCTGCTCCAGATAGTTATGTAGTCGGTCGCTGGTGTCAGGGGGGAGCGGTGCGTGCGGGATCTCTGGATCACCGTAGAGGGCTGTGTAAAATTCTTCGAAGGTCTTGGCTATGTCTTGGGGGTGGGAGAGGAGGTTGCCTGTTCTGTCTTTGATTTGTTGAGGTGTGGACGTGTGGGAGCGTTCGGATAGTTTGCGGGCTAGTAAGGAGTGGGCTTTGTTCCCTTTGTCATAATAGGTTTGCCTCATTCTAAGAAGTGCTTTCTCCACCTGGCCCATGGCTATGTCACGGAGTGTTGACCGTAGGGAGACAATTTTTTTGAGGAGGGGCAGTGTCGGTGATGTTGAGAGTTTGCGTTCCAGGATCCTAAGATCCTTCTCAGCCTGTTTCTTGGTGGCCGCTGCATTTTTTTTGAGGGCAGACGAGATCGCCATGCAGCGTCCTCTGATTACCGCTTTGTGCGCCTCCCACAGAGTGGGGAGGGAGGTCTCTGGGGTGTTGTTTTCCCGAAAGTATTGTTGGAGGGAGGTTTCCAGTTCAGTCTTAGATGGGAGGTGTTGAAGAAGGAAGTTGTTCAGCTGCCAGTGGTACGGTTTGTGTAGGGGTGTGCCTAACTCCAATGTTATGACTACTGGGGCATGATCGGACCAGGAGATCGGTAGGATCTGGGCTGACTTTGTGGCCCGGAGGGTGGCATTATTAGTAAAAAAGTAATCGATGCGGGAGTGCATCTTGTGAGGTGCCGAAAAAAACGTATATTGTCTGTCCCCGGGGTGTAGAGTGCGCCATGTGTCGAAGAGGGCATACCGTCTAATGATGTTACGGAACAACTTCGATTCCCTATTGGCTCGCGTTTGTGGGTCCGTTGGGTTTAGCCCGTGGCGATCCATCCCAGTGGAGTAGGATAGGTTAAAGTCCCCTCCCATTATTAAGATTTCGTTCGGGGTCCTGAACAGTTTGGTCAGTACTCTGGATAGGAAATTGATTTGATTGGTGTTGGGGGCATAGACAGTGCAGAAAGTTACTGCTTGTTCCTGCCACTGACCCCGGAGGATTATGTAATGTCCCCTTGGGTCTATGTATGTTTCGGAGCATACGAAGGGGGAGCCGTTCTTGAATAGAATGGCTACCCCTGCCCGTTTACGTGGGCTGAACGCCTGGTAAATCTGGGTATACTGTCTGGATGCAAACGTGAAGGAGTCCCCTTTGTTGAAATGTGTTTCTTGGAGCATGACTACATCTGCCCCGGATTGTCTAAGTTCCCTTAGTGCCAGGTGTCTTTTCTTGTTCGAATTCAGCCCGTGGACATTTAGGGTCAGGACTTTAGCCATTGTCATGTATGTGTGCGTGCAGGGTGATACTTATCTGGTCCTGCCGAAAGGTCATTTCAGTGTCCATGGACAGTGGGTGGTCGCCCTTCGAGCCGGATTGGTTGTCCGCCAGGAGCCCATGGCGAGCCGTGGGGGTGGGGGGGAAAAGAGAGGTAGGAAAGTAGAGAAAGGGGGAGAGAAAACAATTGTTAGACATACATTTTCACGTAAGTGATCCAACATTAAACATAACTGTAGAGTCCTGGGTGTTAGAATTTGCCCAGGGCTCAGTGAGTTCCAGTAGGTCCTCCCGGTCAGGTCCCAGAAGGGGGGCTCGGGCCAGGAGGACATAGTGAACATCGAGATTTTGTAAGGTGTCTTCATAACAGGGTATCAACGGAACTCTTGTGAATGTGTTTCCACAAGGGGGTCTAGTAACCAGGTAGGTAGCTGTCCGGGGTCTCCATCATAGGGCCCAATTTGGAATCTATTAACTGTTAGGCTAGGGGCCTAGGGGGTTGCAGACTTTGGTCAAGGGTGGGAGTAGCATAAGGAGAGGGGGGTTTTGGTGTCTCCTATGCAGTGAGTGTTGTAGAGAGAAAGTATGGTGATGACGGGCGTCCATCAGCCGTTCCTGGGTTTGGTTTGTCCGCGGGGAGAGTCCTGGGCTCTCGGGCGTCTTGTCGGTGTGGTCTTCTGCCAAACCGTGGGTGGTGGCGGTGGTGGGGCTATGAGGTCCCATTCCTGAAGGCGGGGGACTGGGATTTCCATTGCATCGCAAAAATTGTCCAAGTCCTCAGGGTAGCGCATTACCGCCGATCTCCCTTGTTGGCGGGCTGTCAGGCTGAAAGGAAATCCCCATCGGTAGTTGATATCTTTCTCTTGTAGTGTGTGCAGCAGAGGTTGGAGGAGTCTTCGCTTCTGAAGGGTAATCCATGATAGATCGGGGTAGAGCTGGACTTGGGTGTTGCGGTACACTACTTTGCGAGCAGTGCGTGCTGCCCGCATTATGTCTTCCTTCAGGGGGTAGGAGTTGACCCGGCAGATGACGTCTCGGGGTTTAGAAGCTGGACCTTTGGGGCGGAGTGCCCGGTGTGCCCGGTCCATCTCGATGGGTCTGTCAGGTGGATCTCCTAGCAGGTCATTAAAGAGGTTTTGCAGTACTATTTGCAGGTCTTCTGGGCCGTCGGACTCGGGCAGGCCTCTCACGCGGATATTGTTCCTGCGCCCCCTATTGTCCAAATCCTCAACGTGGCGCTGCATGTCTCTGAGCATTCTCTGATGGTCGGCACCCTGTAGTTGGGTGCGATGCAGTCCTATCTTGGTCTCCTGTATCTCCTCCTCCGCCATTTCTACCCTATCTGACAGGTGCTTGAGGTTAGCGTGCAGGACTTGTATTTCACTGCGGCAGGCTGTTTTAACCTCTTCAATTAACATTTTAAAGTCCTCCTTGGTTGGCATGGCCTGAAGGTAAACTTGCCAGGGGGGGCCTTGGCTATAGTGGTGTTCTGTTTCCCACGTCTGTTGCAGCGGGTGTGATGGGGCAGAGTCCTCCCGTGCCCAAGAGCAGGATGCTGCGGGGGGTCTTACCCCGGGGGATTGCTGGTGGTTGTGGTGCGCCATCCGCACTGCGTGCGGGGAGTGTGCGCCCCCATCTTCCTGGCCATTCGGGGGGGTTGTTGCTGGGGGGCTTGCAGCTTGGGCATAGCAGGTGGTCTGTCCCTCAGTTATCCCATCTTGCTGTCTGGGGGTGCTGGATCGGGATCGTCTCTGGGGCTGGGGGGAAGCTGGGCTGGGGCCGTGCTGCTGCTGATGGAGCTTGTTTGCCTCATGCGGTCCCAGCTGGGGTGGGCCCGGAAAAAGTGCCAGCTCTGGTGGAGGTAGGGGGGGGAAGTCCTCATCCTGCAGATAGGGAGATGCCTCCGGGGTCTCTACCATGAGACCCGGGTCAGATTGTGTGCGGAGGAGGCGTGGGAAGGCCTCTGAGCACTGAGTTATGGCGGCTGTGTTTGGGCCTAGTGAGGCGCCCTGCGTCTCGTGTTCCGGCCTGTCCCAGGATGTGTGGGGCGGGGGGAGACTCACCACCTCCGTGGGCGAACGTCCCTGGGTGTTTCCGCTCCATCCTAGGTCCGGTGGGCTGGAGGGGTCTGGTGTGGAGGAGCGCTGTGTGGTCCGTGCGGGCCGCGTGTCTGCGGTGGATGCAGAGGAGGCCGGCGCCATCTTGTCCCCTCCGGTCCCGGACGCTGTTGGGGCTGTGAAGAAGCTCCGGAGGTAGGTGGATGGTCCGGGAGGGGGTTGTGATGTGCCCCGTGCTCTGGAGGATCGGGTGTTCTTTCTCCCACCCATAAATTATGGATTTTAACCCCTTTTTCGGCCGTTTAAGCTGTGGGCATGTGGAGAGCAAGGAGCTCAAGCGTCCATCCCAGGCAGCTTCCGGTCACGCCCCTCGGGGTAATTCTTAAGGAACCTCTGGACCACCAAGTTCAGCACATGCGCCAGGCAAGGGATGTGCGTCAAACCGCCTAGGCCCAGAGCTGCTACGAGATTTCGCCCATTATCGCACACCACCAGGCCGGGCTTGAGGCTCACTGCCACCAACCACTCATCGGCCTGTTGTTCCATGTCCCTCCACAACTCCTGCGCGGTGTGGGGTTTTTCCCCCAAACAGGAAATTTTTAAAACTGCCTGCTGTCGTTTAGCCCTGGCTGTGCTGAAGTTGGTGGTGAAGGTGTTACGCTGACCGGATGAGGAGGCGGTAGAGGATGAGGAGGCGGAGTAGGAGGAGTTAGCAACAGGAGGCAAACTGAAGTGCCCTGCAATCCTCTGTGGTGGAAGGACATGCGCCAAACTGCTATCCGCCTCAGGCCCCCCCGCCACTACATTTACCCAGTGTGCTGTTAGGGAGATACAACGTCCCTGACCGTGCTTACTGGTCCACGCATCCGTAGTTAGGTGGACCTTGCCACAGATGGCGTTGCGCAGTGCACACCTGATTTTGTCCCCCACTTGGTTGTGCAGGGAAGGGATAGCTCGTCTGGAAAAGTAGTGGCGGTTGGGCACGACGTACTGTGGGGCAGCCAATGACATCAGCCTTTTAAAACTCTGCGTCTCCACCAGACGGAATGACAGCATTTCAAAGGCGAGGAATTTTGAAATGCTGGCATTCAGGGCCAGGGATCGCGGGTGGCTAGGGGGGTACTTCCTCTTCCGCTCCAGTGTTTGGGAAATAGAGAGCTGAATGCTTCCATGGGACATTGTGGAGATGGTTGGTGACCCAGGTGGTAGTGTTGCTGGCAGATCCTCCGTTTGCGGGTTGGCAGGTGTCACTGTCACCACAGAGGTGGATTAAGAGGGCAGAAGAGGAAGCAGGAGGAGCCAGAGACCTTTCTTGGTTTTTGAGGTGCTTTGCACTCGTGCTTTGCACTTAGATGCCTGGTCATGCAGGTTGTGCTCAGGTTGAGAACGTTTATGCCTCGCTTCAAGCTCTGATTGCACAGCGTGCAAACCACTCGTGTCTTGTCATCAGCACATTGTCTGAAGAACTGCCACACTAGGGAACTCCTTGGACCTTGCTTTGGTGTGCTCGGTCCCTTGCTGCGTTGGGCAGTAGCAGACATACTGTCTAGGGGACGGACGCTCTGCTTTTGCACCCTGCTCCCTCTTCTGCTGTGCTGGTGGCTCTGTGCGACCAACGCCTCTTCCTCCGAACTACACTGGTCACCTGCATGACGTTGATTCCATGTGGGGTCAAGGACCTCATCGTCCTCCACATCATCTTCCACCCAGTCTTCACCCCTGCCCTCCTTGTCGGTCTGCACAATGGCGAAAGCAGCAGCAGTTGGCACCTGTGTTTCGTCATCATCCAAGACGTGCTGCGATGGTCCTCCCATGTACTCATCATGAAAAATAAGTGGTTGGGCATCGGTGCACACAATCTCTTCCACTTCTGGGGCAGGGCTAGGTGGATGGCCCTGGAAAACCCTGCTAACAGAGTCATCTAAAAGCAGAAGAGACTGCTGCATGATTTGGGGCTCAGACTGATTAGCTGATTTGCAAGGGGGTGAGGTGAAAGACTGATGGACATCGGCTGCAGGTGCCAACTCTGAACTTTCATCAGGAGACTGGGTGGGAGACAATGTGAAGGAACCGGAGGCACTGTCAGCAACACAATCTACTATCGCCTGTACTTGTCCTGGCCTCAACATTCGCACAGCCTCATTAGGCGCGCCGAAATACCGCTGCAGGCTCTGTCGCCTACTCGCACCTGAGGAAGGTGTTTCACTAGTGCGTGTAGCTGGCACAGATCGACCACGTCCTCTCCCTGCAACAGGAGCGCCACCAGCAGCACCACGACCGGGGCCACGTCCCCTTTTTGATGATCTCCTCATATTTTCAAAATGTATGATCTCGCCCTAAATGGGTGTTTTTGTCAATAGCAGATTACACGTACAGTGTCTAAAGCATGTATGAACACGCAGAAAATGCTATTGGGAAAAAAAATGTCACTACAATTTTTTTTTGGTGACAATATAAAATAGAAGAAATATCGATCGATTGTATGCCACACTACTGCACAAACCATTGAAATATTTTATTTTTTGTCAATAGCAGAATACACGGACAGTGTCTAAAGCGTGTATGAACACGCAGAAAATGCTATTGGGAAAAAAAAAAACACAGCAAAATTATTTTTTTTTGCAATGTTTTTCCAATATCAGAATACACGGACAGTGTCTAAAGCGTGTATGAACACGCAGAAAATGCTATTGGGAAAAAAAACACAGCAAAATTAAATTTTTTTGCAATGTTTTTCCAATATCAGAATACACGGACAGTGTCTAAAGCGTGTATGAGCACGCAGAAAATGCTATTGGGAAAAAAAAAACACTGCAAAATTAAATTTTTTTGCAATGTTTTTCCAATATCAGAATACACACAGAGTATGGTGTATCTCTTACTAAAATATGCAGTGCAGTGATGGTGCACTGAGCTTGCAGGTAAAACTTATATTTTGTCTGGCACTGGCCTCATGTCACTGTTAAAAGATTGTTCACTGCACCCCAGCCAGGGTACAATTGATTTAGGAATCTCTTGAATAATTCTCTCTGCCTCTTTCTCTTCCTTACTAAAGAAACTCTCTACTCTACTCTAGCCATGTAGATCGCTCACTGATCTAACTAATTTGAAGAAAATTTAAGGAATGTGGACTGACTGACTGACTGACTTTATCACACTAACTCCTAAAATCCTCTCTTAGCAGCACAGGAACCTGTCTATAGCAGAATGACGCTGTGTGTCTGGACTATATATAGAGGCTGGGTCACATGCTGCACTGCCCAATCACAGCCATGCCATTAGTAGGCATGGCTGTGATGGCTTCTACGGGCACACTAGTGAAACTAGCGTCGATTGGCTGCCCTGCAGCTTGTAAAAGGCGCCAATACATCGCCGAACACCAGACCCGAACATACAGCCAATAGTTCGGGTTCGGGTCCGGGACCCGGACACCCAAAAGTCCAGTACGGACCCAAACTTTACAGTTCGGGTTCGCTCAACCCTAGTCACCACCAATTGCAGCAGCATGTGTCCCCATCAATTTAAGCAGAATGTGTCCCCATCAATTGCAGCAGCCTCACAGCGGTGTCTCCTGTGGAGAGGTCGGTCCTCCCTTACTTCCTGTTTCCTCTCTCCTGGGTGCAATTGGAGAGAGAAAACAGGAAGTGACATCAACTCAGATGTCAATCAACCCGCCCGGCCGTAGTAATATATACTACGAAGGGGCGGAAGCTACTCGGCGCTTCAGAAAACGCTGCAAGGCGGGCTAAATGCCCGCAAATGAAGCGCCACGTCCACCAGTGTAGATGAAGTCTAAGGACTGGTAGGCTGCAATAGATTACATTTTTGTTTTTGGGTTTGGATATGTATTAAGTATTGCAGGCAAGTTGCTTAGAAGTTTCCAAGTAGCATTTAGAAGATAAATTATTTAACTTCCATCAATTACTCATTTTTAGAAAAATGAATTAAGCACGAAAGTCCAAAATAAATTCCCTATATTAATATCTCTCTATTAAATATGAATTTTCAGGAAGATGATAACTCAGATTATAAAAAATAAAAATCAGGAACTCAAGAAGAAAATAAATCATAAAATGCTAAGATTAATGTTTATATTTTATAAAGTATTCATCACAAATTGCATTTCATTTTGTTATTTATATATTACTATAATTTAACTAAAAAACCTTTACATGCTGGCCTTTCCCAGCTCAACATTGCCCAGCATGTCTTTGGAGTGTTGAAGGAACCCATGAAGGCACAAGGAGAACATGCAAACTCCAGGCAGGTAATGCTGGCATAATCCTGGTATCAAAATTTTCAGCTAGCAATGGGCTTTCAGGTAGAAATAATCAAAATGGCTATACAATGGGGTCTCCCTCTCCCACTGCCACCAAATCTCGGTTTGATCAGATGATTTTAGGGCATAAAGTGGACCTGTCATGCTTATTTCTATCACAAGGCATATTGTTTATTCCTTGTGAGAGCAATAAGGTAGATAAAAAAAATGTAAGGGATAGTGTAAAAAACATTTTATATATATAGCGCCCTGCTCCTGATGGGCAGACGATATAAGTAGAAATTTAGTTTGTCTGAGCTGTAGCTTAGCTCAGACTGATTATGTTAAAATTCTAGTTCTGTTCCAGTTCAGCTGGGTTGCATGGTTTCCCATTTGGCTGAGGGGTGGCGCTCTCGTTGTTGGCCAAGGTTGGAAATTGCAACAAGCTGGGTGTATTTAGTGCCTCTTTGTCCAGAACCAGTTAGTGGGAGTGGTCTACCCACTGTGCTTTCTGGGAGAGGGTACTTAAGGGACAGACCCCGTGATAGGGTGTGTGTTCCGACCTGATGGTCCTCCTGGCCAAAGGTGTGCTGCTGCCATTCAAATTGCCTCAGGGCTGGCTGGCCCGAGGCTTTGTTACTGAAAGGTAGGCCCAGAAGTCCTGGGCCTACCGATCCAGAGGTGGTCCTGTGCTTTCTTGCCTGCAGGGAGAAGCCAAGCAATTGGAGAAACCAGGGGGAGGACTTTTCAGAGAGAGGACCGAGCAACAAGGCCAGTACCTCTAGAAGAGCCTGGAGACTCAATTGGAGGACGCATCCCAGGTCATCTACCTCACAGTATCGCCAGCTCGGCTGAAAGAAACTGGTACTGTGTGACTGTTCTTTGATTATTGCAAAAGTTGCTGGTTACACAATCCTGTGGCTTGTGTAACGGTTCTACTAATTCTTAAAGTCTGTGGCAGAGACTATGACCGAGCATCACATCGGCTGCTAGGTCAGTGAGAGAGGCCTATCCGGTGGTTGCTGGATCCAGTTGTGGAGCTGTTTGTCCTCTGGATCAAGAAGTATCCCTGACCTGCAATTATAAGGTACCTGAATTCCCCTTAACCCTCCATCCCTCTACTGAAATGTCTTTTCTGTCAAGAAAGCATTTGAAAAAGGACTGTGTCGGAGCTTAAATCTGTGAGAAATTCTTTAATGGGACCTCTATGAAGGACACAGTGGGACGGTGAGGTAACGGTAAGCCCAATCAAATACCAGCAGCTCCTTCGGGGGTTAGTGCTACATATAAAATAAATAATAAATATATTTTAAAAAATGGAACGTGCCCCTGTCCCCCCCCCCCCCCCCCGTGCTCACATACAAATTCAAGCACATACATAAGTCCCCAAACATATGCAAATGGTGTTCGCACCACACATGTAAGGTATTGCCATGAACATCAGAGTGAGAGCAATAATTCTAGCACTAGACCTCCTGTGTAACTCTAAACTGGTAACCTGTTAAGGTTTCTAAAGAGTCACCTATGGAAAGTTTTAGGTACCTTAGTTGTTGTCATTCCACAAGGTTCTCAATTTGTATGAAGGGTTAGGTAAAGTATATGTTTACACAGCCTAACATCATCTTTAGGGATGAGCCGAACACCCCCGGGTTTGGTTCGCACCAGAACCTGCGAACGGACCGAAAGTTTGCGCGAACGTTAGAACCCTATTAGTTACAATGGACGCGAACGTTCGAAATCTAAAGTGCTACTTATAATGGCCAATATGCATGTTATTGTCATAAAACAGGTTTGGGGACCCGGGTCCTGCCCCAGGGGACATGTATCAATGCAAAAAGAAGTTTTAAAAACAGACGTTTTTTCTGGAGCAGTCATTTTTATGATGCATGAAGTGAAAAAAAAGTGAAATATTCCTTTAAATATGGTACATGGGGGGTGTTTAAAGTATGCCTGTGATGTGGCATGTGTTTCCCGTGTTTATAACTGTCCCTGCAAAAAATGACATTTGTAAAGGAAAAAAATAAGCCATTTAAAACTGCTTGCGGCTTTATACTCATGTCTTGTCCTGGCAATTTGGATGAAAATCTTTGAGAAAAATGGCATGGCTACCCCATCACCCCCCCCCCCCCCCACCCCCACCCCAGCCCATTACCAGCCCCTTTGGGTCTAGTATGGATATTAAGGGGAACCCCGCACCCAAAATAAAACCCTATACCTACAACCCTATATACTCTGAACAGCAGTATACAGGCGGTGCAAACAAGACAGGGACTGTAGGTTTGTTCTTAAGTAGAATCTGTTTGTAATTTTGAACAGGTAAATTTGCCCCTGTAATATTTGTTCAGGATCAAGAAATATAATAAACTCCAGCAGGGAGTGGGAAAGGGGAGGGGATTAGAGAGGTGAGAAGGAAACTAATAAACAAGTAAAGTATATAGGTAGATATTGACGCCTCAAGGAACAAAATCTGAGAGATGCGTCCATCCCAGAGACATCACACACAGACAATCTGGATACCTGTGAGAAACATTTATTCACCAAAATTTATCACTAGGGGTGGGGGTCTAATTAAATTAATAGGAGAAATGAGGGAACTCGTGCACTTACACAAGACGGAATACAGGGTGAGAGGGCTAAAGTATAGGAGGCTACTACCCAGTGATAGGGTTAGTAGTGATCACTTGGGGGGAGGGCGGGTTGACGTATAACTCTAAATGAGGAACACCTGAAGGGGGACACGCACATGAGATGGAACACAATGGGGGAAGGGTTAATGGGTTAAGTATAGGAGTCTACCACCCAGAGACCGGGTTGGTAGAGATCACTAATGATATTATATATATATATATATATATATATATATATATATATATATATATATATATATATATATATATATATATATATATATACACACACACACACACACACATATATATACACACAGTGCATTTTTTTTCTTTTTTTTCTATTTTTTGTTCTTTCTGGTTTTGGGGTGATTTCTCTACTCCTGAGCCCCCCAGCAGGGAGTAGAGAAATGGAGTTATTCACACTCACAATAAAAATGGGGAGATTTCACTCTTTTTTTTTTTTCCTTTTTTTTTTTTTTGGGGGGGGGGAATTAGTTCCCCTCTCTATAAATGGGGGTAAGGAATCACACAAATAGTATTAAATGATTTTAGGTTAAGGTGAATACATGCTATCATAGGAAAGGAAAGGGAGGATTGATATAAGAATAAAACTCTCTAAAAAACTTCCACAAGGTATCTCACGGAACGGGGGGGGGGGGGGGGATGGGGGGGACAGGGTAAATGATGAAAATATTGAGATATATGAAAGGGGGGGGGACTATGTCGATTTATATACAGTAGCAATAAGAGAAAATGGTATGGGCGGTGGCACTATGACAAATGCCGAATGCCAAAATTTCAAGATGATCAGAGTTGTGTCCTCGTGGGGTGGCGGGGGGGCTGGGGGAGGCCAGGGGGCCCGAGCTCGGCGCTCTTTGACTACACCCCCACATAGGATAGCGCTCTTTTCCAGTCGGGAACTGGAGAGCGCAGTAGTAAAATTTTGCTGTTCTAATAGAACTGTTTCCCACTAAAAGGGGGCTATCTCGCTAATTTATTTCTAATTTTTTTATTTTATTTTTCTTGCCGGCGTATTTTTTTTTTTTTCTTCCTTGTTGGCGTATTTTTTATTTTTTTTTTGGGGGGGGGGGGCCAGGGGGTCGGTAGAACCGAAAGATGGAGACGGTGGGCATACTCTCATTGAACGCTAAGGGACTTAACGTCCCGGAAAAAAGACGCATGCTAATGGCAGATCTATACCGGAAGAAGTCGGATATCGCCTTCATCCAGGAGACGCACTTCAAAGATGGTAAGTTGCCAATCTTAAAAAATAGATTTTTCCCTGTAGCTTACCATTCTACGAATAACCTTACTAAAACATGCGGAGTGTCTATAATAATTTCATCTAAGTTACCATGGACCTGTGAGGAGGAAAAAGCAGATCCAAGGGGACGTTATCTTTTTCTAAGAGGCATGATTGGCAGCATTGAGGTAACACTTGCTAGTATATATGCACCTAACTCTCAAAAGGAGACCTTTATTACACATACATTAGATCTACTGAACGAATTTACTAAGGGCCAACTTATACTTGGTGGGGATTTTAATATACCATTAATACCGTCTGAAGATACCTCCTCGGGAAATTCCTCGATACCTATTAGCGCACGGAAACGAATTTCCAGAGCGCTACATAAGGCACAGTCGATAGACGTATGGCGTATTTTCCATCCGGCTGAGAGGGACTATACCTTTTATTCTAACCCACATAAACAATTCTCTAGAATTGATTATTTTTTTATCCCTCACTCCCAATTGCAAGCGGTTCGAGAGGTAGTAATTGACCAGATTACATGGTCAGATCATGCGTCAATCCAACTATCATATGCACTAACTGACTACCTAGTTTCAAGGACAAGAACCTGGAGACTAAATGAGAGCCTACTACAGGACGGGGAAGTAATGGAAGAGGTGACTAGAGAACTAGAGTCTTTTTTTGAATTAACGATACCCCGGATAGCAATATGAATATGGTATGGGAGGAGCATAAGGCGGTAATGAGGGGGATATTTATTAAGCATGGCTCTCGTATAAAGAAACAGCGCTCTAAGCAACTGACTTTTCTCTTGAACGAATTAAAACTAGCGGAAGCACAATATAAGCATGCTCAAACAGCAATATTGGAGACTGAATTAATAATTTTACGTAAAAAAATCGTAGATTTGATGTTATTTAAAGCAAAAGCACAAATTCAGATATGTCGAAGGGTATCATATGAGTCGGGCAATAAATGTGGAAAGGTACTAGCTAGGACTCTAAGAGAACAGGTTCTCTGGAATTATATACCACATATAGTGAAGGCAAATGGACAGAAATGTTCCCTACCTAAAGATATTGTGAAGGAGTTTGAAAAGTATTACTCAGCTTTATATAACCTACAGAAAGACCCCCCTCCGTTGGCTCAGACAGAGGAATACTTAATGAAATCTCAAATGCCCAAACTTTCATCTGAGGTTAGTAAATTATTGGATGAACCATTTACACTAGAAGAGATCCAAAAAGCGATCGGAAATATAAAACAAGGAAAGGCTCCAGGCCCGGATGGGTATACCATTGCTTATTATAAAACATTAATAGTACCTCTCGGTAAATTTATGCTGAAGTTTTTCAACAATCTGAGCCCAGACGCGAAACTCCCCCGAGATACTCTTTTAGCTTATATTGCAGTGATACATAAAGAGGGGAAAGACCCCACAGCATGTGGCAGCTATAGGCCAATCTCGCTGCTGAACACTGATTTGAAGATACTCACGAAAATTATAGCCGGTAGAATTCAAGAGTACATTCCAGCTTTAATCCACCTGGATCAGGTTGGATTCGTTCCCACCCGGGAGGCCAGAGACAATGTAATTAAGGTGATAAACCTTTTACATGTAGTAAACAGGAAACAAATCCCATGCGTCTTTCTAGGAACGGACGCAGAAAAGGCCTTTGATAGGGTCGACTGGCAATATATGATGGCAGTGCTAAGGTATGTAGGAATGGGAAACGTCATGATGTCCCGCATATGCTCAATATACTCAGAACCTACAGCACGAGTTAGAGCCAATGGGGTCCTGTCAGAGCCTATTATAATTAAGAATGGTACAAGACAAGGCTGTCCCCTATCGCCACTCCTATTTGCCCTGGCACTGGAGCCATTCTTATGTACGGTCCGGTTAAATCCGGATATTGGGGGAGTGCCGATAGGGGACACCCAACAGAAAATATCCGCATATGCGGATGATATGATGTTCTCACTTACAAACCAAATAATTTCCTTACC